>JAYESA010000007.1:190276545-191665295 GCA_036927795.1 Iris macrosiphon
ACGGTGCCTCGAAGACCTAAATATGGAATATTACATCAATACAAGATTCTAGAATAAAAATAAGTTAAACTAGTCAACTTCTAGGTCATAAAGCTATTTCTAAGTCAAAATAGGTCAATTCTAGGTCAAACTTGATCAAACTAGCTATTTCTAGGTTGAATGAGTCTATCTCTAAGATATTTGGTCCATATACAATATAACTAGGCTACACTAGCTATACTAGGATACTAGGAATCCAATAAGATATTGTATCCTAAGATACACAAATAATAGATATAAAAATATCATAATATGTATATAAAATCAACAATATTTAATATTCCTAAATAAACTAATGCTAAGTGGATACCTTGGCTTTGAACCAATGCAGTATCACACCACTACACACCCATCTTGATACTCAAACCCAATACCTTGAGTATCCATCAATACCTTGACATTACCTTGGTATCACAAAGTAATGTGAATTCTAGTATATACTAACTACCCAATATACTAAACTATAAACTAACATATATTTAACTAATACAATACTACTAACTATACTAATACATATATACATACATACAACTACATATCACTACTAGTACACAAGTATATATTTATATCTAACTACTACTAACAATATATATATATATATATATATATATATATATATATATATATATATATATATATACAAACAAGTCACTAACTAACTAACTACTAACTAAACTATCAAGGAACTACTACCTTCTAACTATCTATGAACTAACTAGCTAACTTACCTAGCTACCTATGCTCTTGCACTTGTTGTTGTTCTCAAACTGCTGCTGCTACCGGATGTTGTTGCTACTGCTACTAGATGATGTGTTGCTGCAGTGTGCTTGCTGCTGCATGTTGTGCTCACTTATTTGTTGTTGTACTAGTTGTTAGCTAATGCTTGCTGTTACACTCCATGCTGCATGCTACTGGCTACATGTTGTTGCACTTTGCTGGCTTGCTGAATTTCTGCTGGCTGCAACTGTAGTGCTTTGCTGTTACACTCCAACTTTACTGCTACTTCTTATAGTAAATCTGATACTTGATTACTGATACTAACTAAATCCTTAAGCACTGATACCATCATCCACCGATTCCTCATCCTTTGGGTACCATGATGCACCATGCTCTTCCATTATTGTTCATATCCACATGGACTCACTCACTCACTCGATACATAGGACTGCTACTGCAACACCCGACTATATCAACTCACAGGGTGCTCAGTGCATAACTGAAGAACCCGAGCTCCTACTGGCCTCTCGATTGATACTCTCCAACACTCAACTAATGTCTAATATCAATGCACTACACTGATCTTCCTGCAATGTACACTGCACACAGAAATTAACCTCGTACACAACTAATTTCCCTATCAACCACTGCTCACAGTGTGCACAAGACTGAGGAACCCGACTGCACGGTAACTGCGGAACCCGATCCACATCTATAACCCACATCAATACCTATATATATATATATATATATATATATATATATATATATATATATATATATATATATATATATATATATATATATATATATATATATACATATCAAATACATAAGAATTAGACCATATAAATAGGTATATTTCCTATTAAATATTTCAACAAGCACCTAGTGCGCAAAATCTGGGATACTCATGATAAACTATAAATCTCCATGCATAAATGTCACACCCCGATTCCGTGGAATCGATAGTCGTCCCCCGGACGTGACCGTCGTACGGGCCTAGGTTGCGCACCGCACAAGGCTAAGTATTTTATTTTCGCATAGCGAGCACATATTCAGAGTACGCAGATTAAATGAACACAGATTTGAAGTATGGAAAAGTTCTCATTTTATTGATAATATGAACATCTATTACAAACTCTTTGAACTGAGTCATAAGGATTGCCTCCATGGGCTTACAAAAGTGTTGACACAAAATAAGATAGCAGTCATGTACATTACATCCCTTACTAAACTCAAAATATAAGACCTTGGGTCGGAACGACGGCCTTTCCACGAAGCTGCATATTTACTTGGCTGCTAGCTTCTATCTTCAAAATGCTTCAAAAGGTTGGCACGGATCAAGGCGTGCCTACAGCTGGACTGGATTGGGGGAATGACTTCTGCTCCTCGCTCGATTCTCCTTAGCTCGGGGAACCTGTTTCAACGAGGGTCAGTACATCGAAACGTACTGGTGAAGGCAAGCTAACCCAACTATACCAATCAATACGTTGTTTTAATGAAGCATGCATAATTTGTGGTCTTTCTATCTTGCCTTAGTTCATTTTAAAGCAAGCAATAGATATAGAAATCAGTGGAATAATCTGCCACCGCTCGGTGACATTTACCTGCCCGTCTGAACCACCTGCACAATACATACCATGCCTTTCCTGCCAAGAAGACACAAGTTAGTTGCAACAGGTTTAAATATACGAGGGGATCACTGGCACGTTGTCATTGTGGACGGGCTAGTCTCGGTACGGAGTGTTGTGCGACGCATAGATCAGGACGTCCCAAGGTATTCCGTCCTATAGCAGGCGACTATCATGAGTTCCGTCCGGATCGGATCGGTGCCGGTGCCCCAGCGACCGTCCGCAGGAACTAAAACCTTGTGCACAAGTTGTCCGTGATCAACGCAGTACACTAAGTTAGTAATCGAGGCAAATCAGGGCATATCAGGCGCAGGGCAATAACATGGTAAGATTTACTTTTGCATAGTCTTCCTGTTCAGTTTATTGTATTCAAGATGAGTTCTATACATAGCACAATTTAAGAAAAAATATGCATTCTAACTTATATTTATGCATATGAAGAACATTCCAAACGAACAAGCATGTAAGTAAGTAACCGTTCACAAGTTTTATTTGACAAGCATAATTTTCCAAGTCTATTCCCTTATTATCTTGTAGTCTTTTAGTTATTAGTAGGTATCGTTTGATCGGGGCAAGCGAGAACGCAAGATTTTAATGTGAAGACTAGCAAGAAGGGCTAGCTAATCGGGATGGTAGCCACTCACTTAGTAGTTGGAAGGAAGAAGAAAAGAAGCGTTTTAGGAGTCCGTTCAAGCGGTGCCTACTGCTGGTTCACCTGCATTGCCACGAACAGCTGATCAATGCCTCTTCCACCCTTTCCAATATCGGAATTGAAGTGCAGTTCATGAACGAAAGCAATAAAATCCATCGAAACCGTTCATGAAATCTCAAGCAAATCCGAAAACTAACTCAAGGCACGAAAGCAACAAGCGACAGCGAAAACTAGGCAACAAAAGAATACAGCGGAGAGGTCCCTCCTGACTCTGCCGCTAAGTCAATCCCGGGGGCACGGTCCACTGAATATGGAAATCGATTCCGAAGAGACAAATCCGTAACGAGGATGAGTTCTTGATTCAATCTATCCCGATCGAACGATACCATCTTGTATTTCTTAGCCGCGCTCCCCGAATAGGGGGAACGGGGCACCACATCCTACCCAACTAATTGGAAGTTTCGTCCCGAAACTTAAGAATAGAACCTACCACTAGAAAATAATGAGGGGAACCTTTCCCTCATCTCGGATTCAACTTCCCAAGTAGATTCTTCGACAGAGTGATTCCGCCAAAGCACAGGCACTAGAGGAACCGAACTGGTCCGAAGCAGCTTTTCTTTCCTATCCAAAATTTGCACAGGTTGTTCAACATACGTCAAGTCGGGCTGAAGGTTCAGTTGTTCCAGGTCTACCACATGGCTCGGATCGTACACATATTTCCTAAGTTGAGAAACATGGAATATATAATGTACGTCGGATAGGGATGGTGGTAGGGCAATCTGATAAGCAACTGAGGCAACCCGCTTTAGTATTTCGAATGGACCGATAAATCGCGGACTTAGCTTTCCTTTTGCTCCTAACCTGCTGACTCCTCACATGGGCGAAACCTTGAGGAATACCCGGTCGCCTACTAGGAACTCTAGCGGTCTTCGATGTATAGCTGCGTAGCTCTTTTGACGGCTTTGAGCTACCTTTAATCTTTCCCGAATCAATCGAACTTTCTGGACAATCTGCTCCACGAGCTCAGGGCCAAGTATCTGCCGTTCCCCAACTTCATGCCAGCAGATCGGAGATCGATACTTTTGCCCGTATAACGCCTCATACGGCGCCATTTGAATGCTTGATTGATAACTATTGTTGTAAGCAAATTCGGCTAAAGGTAGATGAAGGTCCCAACTAGTCTTCGAGTCCAAGGCGTAGAGTCGCAGCATGTCTTCGAGGATCTGGTTGACACGTTCTGTTTGGCCGTCGGTCTGTGGATGGTAGGCGGAGCTGAACTTCAACTTCGTCCCCATTGCTGACTGCAGGCTTCCCCAGAAACGCGATATAAATCGACCAACTCGATCGGAGACTATGGATACGGGCACGCCGTGGAGCCTAACGATTCCGTTGAGATATATCTGAGCCAGGCGGTCGGCACTCCAAGTAGATTTGATAGGCAGAAAGTGAGCTGACTTGGTAAGTCGATCGATGATAATCCAGACTGCATCATGTCCCCGTTGCATCCTTGGCAAGCCAACAATGAAATTCATTGTTATACATTCCCATTTCCACTCCGGAATAGCAAGGCTCTGAAGCTCTCCGCCTGGTTTCTGATGTTCGGCCTTTACTCTCTGACAAGCCATGCAATGCGACACAAATTGTGCCATATCCCTTTTCAAGCCGTGCCACCAAAACGTCGTGCGAAGATCCTGATACATCTTTGTGCTACCCGGATGAGAAGTATAACTAGCATAATGGGCCTCCGTGAGTATCTCTTTTCTGAGGGCCGCGTCATTTGGAATGCATAGTCTTCCCTTCACTCGAAGCATCCCGTCCGTGCCTACCACAAAGTCGGATGCCTTTTCTGCTGAGATAAGGGCATGAATCTTTTGCAGGAATGGGTCGTCCTTCTGAGCGGCCTTCACCTTATGTAACAAGTCAGGTTCAAGGCGCAGTTGTGCTACTTGCGCCCACTTCTTGTATCTGATTCTAAGAGTAATGCCCAGTGATTCAAGATCTCGGCGCATCCTATCATCAATAGCCAAACTCCCTACGAACACTCGACTCAATGCGTCAGCTACTACGTTTCCCTTTTCAGGCGTATATCTGATCATGAGATAGAAGTCGCTAAGGAGTTCAAGCCATCGCCGCTGCCGAAGATTCAAATCCTTTTGCGTGTACAAATATTTTAAGATTTTATGATCAGTGTAGATTTCACACGGTACACCATAAAGGTAGTGGCGCCACAGCTTCAGCGCAAATACTATTACAGCCAATTCTAAGTCATGCGTCGGATAATTCTTCTCGTGAGGCTTTAGCTGTCTCGACGCATAGGCTATGACTTTATCCCTTTTCATCAGGACACATCCCAGCCCTTTACCTGATGCATCACAGAAAATTTTGAAATCATCCGGTCCGTTCGGCAAAGTGAGGATTGGTGTAGAGACGAGGCACTGCTTTAACTCCGTAAACGAAGCTTCACAGTCGTCCGTCCAAGTAAACTTTACACCCTTTTGCGTGACCTGAGTCAAGGGCATAGCAATTCTAGCAAAATTTTGTATAAACCTGCGGTAGTACCCTGCCAGTCCAAGAAAACTCCGGATATCGCTAGCTGACTCCGGCCGTTTCCACTGCATAATGGCTTCTACCTTCTTCGGATCAACTGAAATGCCTTCCGAAGAGATGACATGCCCCAAAAAAGATATACTGTCTAGCCAAAATTCACATTTACTCAATTTGGCATACAACTTATTGTCTCGAAGGGTTTACAGCACCATCCGCAGGTGTCCTGCGTGCTCATCCCTAGTCTTCGAGTACACCAAGATGTCATCGATAAAAACCACCACGAATTTATCGATGAAAGGCCAAAATACATGATTTATTACATCCATGAATGCAGCAGGTGCATTCATCAGTCCAAACGGCATCACTGAAAACTCGTAATGTCCGTATCGGGTTCGAAAGGCGGTCTTCGGCATGTCTTCAGGCTTAATCTTCAGCTGGTGGTAACTTGAGCGAAGATCGACCTTTAAAAACACCGTTGCCCCCTGTAGCTGATCAAACAAGTCGTCTATCCATGGCAGAGGATATTTGTTTCTGATTGTGACTTTATTCAATTCTTAATAGTCTATGCAGAGGCGTAGCATTCCGTCTTTCTTCTTCATGAAGAGCACAGGCGCGCCCCATGGAGACACGCTCGGACGGATGAACCCACGATCAAGTAATTCCTGAAGCTGGCATTTCAATTCCTTCAGTTCTGCAGGGGCCATTCTGTACGGAGGTTTTGAGATAGGCTGTGTATTTGGAAATGTATCGATAATGAATTCAAACTCTCGGTCTGGCGGCATGCCGGGTAGTTCGCTCGGAAACACATCGGGGAACTTCACCTCAACGGAAGTAGACTCGACGTTTGCGTAGTCCTGCCGTGTGTCCCGAACTGACGCTAGGAATCCCTCGCAGCCTGTGTGGAGCATTCGCCGAGCAGATTTTGCTGAAATTACCATGCAGGCCCTGGTCGCATCAGTCGCTGGACTACTAGTGTAACAGAATTCGGCTTCTCCGGGCAGACGGCAAATGACTCACTTTTCTGCACATTCAATAGTTGTCGCGCACGCGCCGAGCCAATCCATTCCCAAAATGATATCGTAGTCCCGAACATCTAGAACTAAGACATCGAGCGACAGCTTCTTTTCTCCAATACAAATGTAACCACCTTGGCATACTGAACGAACAAGTATTTTCTCACCAGAGGGGGTGTTAACGCTTAAATCTAGGTACAACAGAGTCATTTCTATATTGTTCTCCGTGGCAAAGTTTGTAGATATAAAGCTATGCGTTGCACCTGAATCAAATAGAACACGAGCAGGTATATTATTGAAAAGCAAAGTACCTGACACGACGGTATCTGAAGCTAGAGCTTCTTCCCGTGTCATGGTATAGACCCGTCCTTGAGCTTGATTACGCCCTTGTTGAGGCGCAGCTCGGTTGGCCTGAGGTGCAGGCGCCTGAGTTTGTTGTTGATGAGGGAGGATCGGACAATTACTGATCTGGTGGCTAGGATCGCCACAAAGGAGGCATGTGCCAAGCTTACGGCGACAGTCTTTTTCGATATGCCCTGGCTTCCTGCAAAAGTTGCAGGTCTTGTTGGTGTCTCCACACTGTTTACTGCCGTTATTTGGATGCTTTACAGCGTTGTTTCCTCTATCGTTGCCTTGGCGTTTGTGATTGGAAGGTTGCACAGCGCCGACAGCAACGTGAGGATACTGCGGTTCTAGAGAAAGGGCGTGGTTCAAAACTTCCCTCATCGTCTGATACTGCGGAATGACCACGTGTGCATGGATGGCAGGACGTAGCCCTCCTTCGAATCGTCTGGCACGACTCGCCGCATCGGGTAGATAGGAGCTAGCAAATTTGGCAAGTTTGTTGAACTCAGCAGAGTATTGCTTAACTGTCATGCTGCCCTGCTACAGTTGTACAAACTTATTTTTTTTTTGATGTCGCACAGGCGGGGGTATAAAATCCTCCTCAAAGGCGGCACGAAAAGTCGTCCACGCGATTGCCTCCTCCCCATGGTCAAGTTGAAGAGATCGTCGATGCATGTCCCACCAGTCGTGCGCATTGAGGCGAAGCTGTAGTTGTGCACAGGCGATGCACTTTTCTTCAGGTACTTCCAGCAGGAAGAAATGATCTTCAAGCTCGGCGAGCCAATCTAGGTCCACCAGTCCCTTGGAATGGAGTGTTGCAGACTTTCTTGAAGTCGCCAAAACTGAAGGTAGTCACTTCCCTCGTCCTTGGCATCGGCGGTGTCTCGACTTCAAGCACTGGCTGGTCCACCGGAGTCGCTGCTGTTGCTGCGGACTGGTTGGAGGCCATAGTCTGAACAAGTTGCTGCAGGGTATCTACCTGCCTTTGTTGGACTGAGAGTCGGGCCTCTAGATTGCTCTCGAACTTGGCTTGGCGGGCATCATCTCTCTGTCGTTGTGCTTCCAATATTTGCATCACTTGTTGAAGCGGATCAACTCGGGATACTGCTCGTTGGCTACGTGAGCTTCCCGAAGTGCCTGAACTGCTTTCCTGGGCGTGTGTCTCGCCCGGTGCTTGCGCTGATGGTTGCGCTTGCGCCATTCCTTCAAAAAGAAGGTAAATTATATCAGGATCATAACGTATTATGGACTTATTGCATGAACGTATATCATTTTGGACCTAACGAGTTCAAGAGTTCGCACAGGGATTATCGTTAAAGGAACTTTTCCAGTACGAAGGGAAAAAGGAACTTTGAAGCTGTGCTCTGATACCAACTTGTCACGCCCCGATTCCGTGGAATCGATAGTCGTCCCCCGGGCGTGACCGCTATGCCGCCCTAGGTTGCGCACCGCACAAGGCTAAGTATTTTATTTTTGCATAGCGAGCACATATTCAGAGTACGCAGATTAAATGAACACAGATTTGAAGCATGAAAAAGTTTTCTTTTTATTGATAATATGAACATCTATTACAAACTCCTTGAACTGAGTCATAAGGATTGCCTCCATGGGCTTACAAAAGTGTTAACACAAAATAAGATAGCAGTCCTGTACATTACATCCCTTACTAAACTCAAAATATAAGACCTTGGGTCGGAACGATGGCCTTTCCACGAAGCTGCATATTTACTTGGTTGCTAGCTTCTATCTTCAAAATGCTTCAAAAGGTTGGCACGGATCAAGGCGTGCCTACAGCTGGACTGGATTGGGGGAATGACTTCTGCTCCTCGCTCGATTCTCCTTAGCTCAGTAAACCTGTTTCAACGAGGGTCAGTACATCAAAACGTACTGGTGAAGGCAAGCTAACCCAACTATACCAATCAACACATTGTTTTAATGAAGCATGCATAATTTGTGGTCTTTATATCTTGCCTTAGTTCATTTTAAAGCAAGCAATAGATATAGAAATCAGTGGAATAACCTGCCACCGCTCGGTGACATTTACCTGCCCGTCTGAACCACCAGCACAATACTTACCATGCCTTCCCTGCCAAGAAGACACAAGTTAGTTGTAACAGGTTTAAATATACGAGGGGATCACTGGCACGTTGCCATTGTGGACGGGCTAGTCTCGGTACGGAGTGCTGTGCGACGCATAGATCAGGACGTCCCAAGGCATTCCGTCCTATAGCAGGCGACTATCATGAGTTCCGTCCAGATCGGATCGGTGCCGATGCCCCAGCGACCGTCCGCAGGAACTAAAACCTTGTGCACAAGTTGTTCGTGATCAACGCAGTACACTAAGTTAGTAATCGAGGCAAATCAGGGCATATCAGGCGCAGGGCAATAACAGGGCAAGATTTACTTTTGCATAGTCTTCCTGTTTAGTTTATTGCATTCAAGATGAGTTCTATACATAGCACAATTTAAGAAGAAATATGTACTCTAACTTGTATTTATGCATATGAAGAACATTCTAAACGAACAAGCATGTAAGTAAGTAAC
The DNA here is from genome assembly GCA_036927795.1 of Iris macrosiphon. NCBI lineage: Eukaryota > Viridiplantae > Streptophyta > Magnoliopsida > Asparagales > Iridaceae > Iris > Iris macrosiphon. Next base: position 190,286,037 of record JAYESA010000007.1, read on the forward strand.
CGTTCACAAGTTTCATTTGACAAGCATAATTTTCCAAGTCTATTCCCTTATTATCTTATAGTCTTTTAGTTATTACTAGGTATCGTTTGATCGGGGCAAGCGAGAACGCAAGATTTTGATGTGAAGACTAGCAAGAAGGGCTAGCTAATCGGGATGATAGCCACTCACTTAGTAGTTGGAAGAAAGAAGGAAAGAAGCACTTTATGAGTCTGTTCGAGCGGTGCCTACTGCTGGTTCACCTGCATTGCCACGAACAACTGATCAATATCTCTTCCACCTTTTCCAATATCGGAATTAAAGTGCAGTTCACGAACGAAAGCAATGAAATCCATCGAAACCGTTCAAGAAATCTCAAGTAAATCCGAAAACCAACTCAAGGCACGAAAGCAACAAGCGACAGCGAAAACTAGGCAACAAAAGAATGCAGCGGAGAGGTCCCTCCTGACTCTGCCGCTAAGTCGATCCCGGGGGCACGGTCCACTAAATATGGGAATCGATTCTGAAGAGACAAATCCATAACGAGGATGAGTTCTTGATTCAATCTATCCCGATCGAACGATACCATTTTGTATTTCTTAGCCGCGCTCCCCGAATAGGGGGAACGGGGCACCACAATAAACCCCCAATATATAATTAAACATCTACGTATACCATATAAATATACATATATACATATATACATATGATGTAGGATATAAAAATTAGGGAAAAATACATCCTTGGATTACAAAACCCCCAAATATACCTATGACACCATGGAGAATCATCATAAAACCAAAAGAGACTCATGCTCTCCCTTAATAGTCATTCCTAAATCAATGGGTGGGCTCATAATGGCTAAACAAATAATTAAAACAGGAATTAAATGAGGTTTTCCAGATTTTTCACCTATTGGGAGATGGATTCCCAATGTAGCTTTTTTTTCTCCAAGACTTCTTGTGCTCAAGCTTCTAGGTCTCTTTTAATGAGGGAAGAATGAGGGATTTGAGGCTTAGAAATCTGAAATTTGTGGAGGGAAAGAAGGGTTTTCTTGGGGGCTATTTCTACGGTTTCTTCATGAATGATGAGTGGCTTTGAAGGAGGCTCCCTCTATACATATAGGGCCGGCCATAGAGTAGGGTTAGGGTTTGGTAATGCATAATGTCTCTTTTGCCCTCCATGGCTTATCATGAAGAGCCATTTAATGAGGGGTTTAGTTTTTAAGTGAGGGATTCCACTAGATGCTAATTAATAGAATAGGAATTAGTCTAGTGGGCTTCTATGTCTAGTCTAATACAAGGTCTATGGTCACAACAAGTCTAGTTTATTAACCTATGTCATTTGAATATAATATAATATATATTACATATCATGCAATTATTAAAATAATAAATATAAATATGGTAAATGACCAAAAAATCCCTACTCTAGAAATGTGGTAGTGACACCTAGGTTTCTAAGTCCATACCTTGAAGGTAATAACTAAACTTGCTAATATTACTAAGTATCAAATATACATATTCATATTCTATAATATCATAGATATATTAGTATTACCTTATCATTAAGACTAATACCCAAGCCTAACTAAAATATATTATCCAATGTCTAACCCCATACCTTGATACTCAACCATATACTCAATATCATAACTATATTGTACCTACTACATATATTTTATTATCTTAATACCCTAACTATTATACTAATAACTTAGTTAATACTCAAGTTCTTGCACTAAGTCATACTTGGTATCTTGTGATACCAACCCATTGGTACTCACTCACCATCAGTATATGAACACACCTTACTGCCTACCTGCAGATCAACTCATCTACTGCACTTAGACTCCATCTAATACTGGCTTCACACCTGGACACTAGTTTACTAACAATATCTCACTTTTAAATTTGGACATTTAACTCACACTAACCTAGTGTGCTCGAACTCAAGCATAGATACACTACAATGACAAAGCATTGTATACCTTGAACCATACATACATGAATGAGATTGCACACCAACTGCAGCTCCCAATATTACCTGTAATCTCCCTACTCTCTTGGCTTGCACAAGAGTGTAGGTATATACTGCACTAACCCGATCCCCTCTTCCATTGTTGTTGCTCCCCCCAAGCCATGCCCTTGCTGCAAATGCAACTGCTTGCAGTTGCATCTCCACCCCGAGGCCTCACCTCCTGCAGTTGGGGACTGAACCCACTGCACCTAACTACACCCTCTAACCAACTGCACAAATGCACCTCCAACAGTTGCCCATAGTTGCAGGCAGATAACCCCCAAACTGACCCCTTGCACAACAACATATCATCAACAACAACAACAACAACTACAACACACCATCAATCAACAACATTAACAACACCTCTAAACAACAGCAACATCATTATCTCCATCACCTCCACAGCAATAACAGTAGCCAAAACTCGACTGTGCATAGCACTTGGTGCACATACACTCCCCATCCGTTTCTGATACCAATCAGTATACACAAGCACTGATACTCATTGGTATATCCTTAAGCAACTAGTCATTAATACACACTTGTATCTACACTCCTATTCACTGTCAACCACCTATACACACAACCAGGTACCAGTTGCTCATTGGTATATTCTAGCACTAACTCTATACATCTCCACATATACACATAGATACTCATGTATCACTGCTAGGATACCCTTCCCTTGCAACTAACAACAACACTTTCATCTTGCTGCCTACTGAACACTTGTTATTGCCTACACACCCCTTCACTAGCTGCCACCTAGCTACTATTGCACCTATGCTTAGCTAGAACCCGACACATGGTTACCCCTCTCTAATGTGTGAAACACACACACACATAATTCACTGACACAACCCTACATCACTCACACACATACAAATATACACACACACAGTTCACTGACACAAACACAGTGAAACACACACTGTCACAATGAGCTCCCCTTCTCACCCCACACAACACAATATCCTCAATACCACTTTTCCCCATATGCATATCTTCACTATATATATACACCTATATATATCATATACATAAATATATATATATATATATATATATATAACACACATATACTTTAGAACATTAAGTCAAACACTTAGCATACAATAATGTGATACACTATGATACGCACTCAAATAACCATTCCATAGGATAGTACCCTTCAAAATACATCATACACACCCTAGTATACCAAATACAATATAAAATAGTGTGGAATGATCTATTAGGCATTCTATCAAACACTTGGTGTGCCACCTCGGAGTTTTCTCCAAATGGACACAAAAATCCATGTAACTTCCTCCGTAGGCCTCATATAGACATAGTTCTTCTTCTTATGGTTATTTAATAAACCAATGAAGGGTTCATATAGGTTTATTACACCATTCTAGAGTTTAAATGACAAGGAGAATGAGATTTTTACCTATTAGGAGATGGATTCACATTGTAGTACACCAAGGGGACACAAGAAAGTAGATAGACACCTCCTTCAAGCAAAGCTCCTATCCCAAGCTTCTCTTGCTCCTCCAAGATTCTAGGAATAGTTTAGAATGATAGAAATGGTAATGTATTTGCTAGGAAAGGATTTGAGATTTGAGGGAAATTGGGGAAAAGGGGGGATGAACTAATTTGGGAGGGTTTCAAATAAATGAAGAAGAAGAAGAAGAAGAAGAGGCTCTCCCCTCTTCATATAGTGGTCGGCCACCCCTAGCTAGGGTTAGGTCCATGCAAAATTTCCTATTTTCCCCTCAAGGTTTGTCATAAAGAGTTATTAAATGAAGGGGGTTTAACTAAGAAGGGTTTTAATATTAAATGAATGGGATATTCTATTCATTCCCTCTATTTTAACTAGTTAACCAAGACTAAGTAAATTGGTTACACTATCGGTTATGACAAGTCTAGTTGGGTTCAAGTCTAGTTGGGTTCATTAGCAACTAGTCTAACTAAGGGCTAATCATGCACCATCCTCTATATTAATTATTTATATATACATAACTATACCAATTATTATTTAAATCAATAAATATAATATCAAATGACATAAATATCCCTATCCTGAAAAGTGATGGTTACACTATACTTGGGTACAAGCGACTGGATCAATCGTTCCATGACTTGTACTTAGTTTATGTATATCGTCCTACGTTTAGGAGACTACCTTGTGATTGGGGGATATTCTTATATCTTTCCTGGCCATGAAACACATATGACACGATTGGTGGCATCTAGTTATAGTCACGGATGACGTATTCAACTTGCTATCGATATATAAGGAATGTGTGACGGATAGAAAGTGTAACTACTATGACTAGGGTATTAGAGACTCGAGCAGCTAAAAAACTGGGCAGTTTATGGACATGACTTGGTCAGTAGAGATTATAGGAAAGGACAGCTACTATGCATATGCGACAGCCACCCTGGTATACCATAGTCTCCCAGAAAGGAACTATGTAAATTTTATGAGTTATGCAGATGCCCACTGGTATTCTTGGAATATTATGTACGAATACAGACGACTGTTAACAGTATATGTATACCACTAGCCTTGAGCTACGTGGACTAGTCGAAACAACATGAACCCCACCCATGCGTACGAAAGTTGTCCTCTAAATTACACATTAGGAGGTAGAATCACCCTTGCATCAGTTGGAGTTATTTACAGTTTACATAACATGTATTTTTCGTTATCATGTTACGTCCCTCTGATGACCTAGTTTCTGCCAGATTAAAGATTAGAGTGATGTAGAGTTTCTCTGGAGTTGCTGATGAGTATCATCACGGTATACATGTGTTGAGAGTTGGTACATGTATCATATCTTCCGTAGTTACATAATTTTGTTTGCTTATGTATCTGCTGTTATAGCCTAGTATTTATAGACTCTTATTTTCTTTCAAGTCTATTCGAGTATATATACTAGTGGGTTGCAGACCATAACATATATTGTTCATTCTTATATTTTGTGTCACTATGGATTGAGATGTAGTTTTATTCATCTAATTATCTAGATAATAATCCTCACACAATAGCTTATACGTATTTGAGTTGGACTGGAGTCCACTTGATACGTAGTTGGCCATTGCCAAGTGACCTGGTCCCATATATTTTGGGACTAGGGTGTGACAGAGGGGGAATACAATGAATAAGCATGTGGTCTACGAATTATGCAACCCCTAAAATTGAGTGTATTATGGATATCAGCCGTGCACCACATGCCACGACTGACGTATTAACCTATAGCCGTCCACATGCAAAAAATTGGTATTCTATTACAAATAGTACACATGACTTGAATCATGTTGCTATATTATTTGGTGGTTCATCTTATCTTGAGTGTACTCTAATGTTGTTTTCACGTCATAGTTGTACTCTTCTTATTATACCGTGGCATGCCTATAATTTCTCTTTCCTTTACCGTTGTTCTTCATGCTTATATATTATATTATATTATATTATATTATATTATATTATATTATATTATATTATATTATATTATATTATGTAGCGTAGTGTTATGATGATCTTGTTCCAATCCTGACTGGATAACTATTTTTTAGCTTTAAATGACATAATTTTCTCCGAGGTCTATGGTGAGTACCTTGGTGACACTGATGTTACCAACGTGCCAGTCTCTTCTGCAGATGCGGAGTAGCATATTTTCTCTCCTATATTTTTCTTATTATTCTTAAATAGTAGGCTTAGTGGACTTTAATTTTAGTTGCATTTATTTTACCGAGTTTGTTCCTGAGACCTTCTATAATTGTAGTGAATTATTTTTTTAAATAAATTATTGAGACTATTAAGTTTAATTTATTGCCATGACTTAGTTTGTGGATGATATATGTATCTTGTTACTTGTTATGGACCATTGTGTATCATAGACAGTGTACTATCGTCGATGCTCTGGCGTAGGATGAATTTGGCCACGTACTCGTATCCCAAGTGGGAGCGGATCGTGACAGCACAACATCACGTCCAGTGGTGACTTTCGGTCCTCCGAGTTCGGGGCAAGGATTTTGGGCTGGTGTGAGATAATAAAGAACATTAAAATGCTTTCCCAAAGCAATCGTTTACTCCTCGTATCTACGTCCTGCACAACAACAAAATTTGAATAAAATATCATTATACATCTCAAAGCTTGAGTCAATTTACTCACATATATTAGGTTCACACAAAATTTAGGCACATGAAGAATGCCATCAAAAGATAAATCTGATGATAACTGAATAGATCCTACATTTCAATGGTAGCTTGTTCTCCATTAAGTAGACCAACAAAATCATGAAATGCCTTAATTTTATTATGAGTAAGTAAGATGTGTAATGCATGATCTGTCTACTTTCCACTATCTAATATAATGTAGAATGTGCATTATGTTCTATATTATTGCAGTTGGATGTAAATATACCTGTTGCGTTTGCGACTGATTGATCATTACCATTTTTACTATGAAGTAAGACCATGATCTGTTTGTATTCTTCAGCTATGAAGGTTGGGTATTAGGATTCTTGTTGGTATGAAGGTTGGGTATTAGGCTTTCACTGGTTTGTTCCTTTTTCAACTCAATATTGTGGGTATTAGATTTCTTGTTTCTGGACTTGACATTTTTCCATGTCATTTGTGGCCCACCGGAAACCCAAATCAATTAAAAGCATCGGTCAACAAGGTGACTCTGCTGGTCAAAGTAAGTGAATCACAAGTTCTTGCAATATGAAGGAGAGGTTATCATTTGTGGTGCTGGTGCGCGGGCATTGTGTATCACCTGGGAGGCTAGTGGGATTTCTCGGCGGATCGCCACTTCCATCTGCCTCTGTTGTTGAAGGATGAGGCCATGAAATTTTTGCGTGTTTGGGAGAGATTTCATCAGCTAGATCGTGCCACAAAATATGGAGTAAGCTTCGTTTAGACCCATAAAAAAATTCATAACCTTCTCTTTTTTTCGATCGAAAAATTTCTTCAATATATTGCAGGAGCATGCGATAGGCTCCTAATAAGATGCCAATTTATCCCAAAGTCCTTTGAGTTTGGTGTAATACGTAGAAATAGAAAGGGAGCCTTGGAGACATTCAGCGATCTCTTGTCAGATTTGATAGATCATTGAATCATCTCCTTGGAAAAATCTATCGTGGAGCCATACTGTAGTTGTTGTGTCAAAGAATATCACGCTTCGAGCGATGTCGGGATGGATCAAATGAAGAATCCAAGTCAGCACCATGTAGTTGCAGTATTGCCACATGGGAAATTTTGCATGAGTTGCTGGCAGAACCTTTATAGTTCTGTCGATTAGTCCAAATTTGTTCTTGGCACTGAGACTGAGACTGAGACTCATTGAGCGACTCCATTACCCGCAATTGCGTCCATCAAGAGGTGTACTAACCAGGATGAGTCCTGGTGTATCAGAGTGATGCAAGGTCAGAGGATTAGGAGATGTCTCCCCCCTTTTTCTCTTTGTTTTTGGATGAAGAATCATTTTTGGTTCAGATCCTTCTTCTGGAGTTCTAACCATGCTGTTGGTGTGGTGGTGTTTGGAGTCTTTTATGTGGCTGAAGGTGGTAGGTTAGAGACACTAGAATCGGTGTTTTGATACCATATACAAACTGATGGAAAAATAATTTTGCTTATATTGCAATGATTTGCTTGTACAATGTACCTGTTTATATAGAATTAAAACAAAACTATTCTAGAAATGTTGTTATTCTAGATATATTACAATTATACATAAAGTAATTACTGATTGATTGTTTTATGATATGTGATCCACAATAATTGCTCCATCATATATTCCAATCAAATACTAATGCTTATTGCCTTGTTTGATTTTTTTTATTTTTTTTTAACATTCGAATCACATATGAATGCATATTGTCTTGATTAATTTCTTTCCTTTAATGTGATTTCTGATCCAATTGTTATATTGATTAACTTGAAATCCACTAGCTAAAACTATGCCGATTATATATTATATTTGGGCATCCATTACATGGGATAAACATTATCCGACATCAATCTATTCTACTATATAATGCCAAAACTAGGCTTCACCGTGAAAAATTTTCGTTCCAAAAATACCCTTCAACATATTTAGTAATTTAAAAAAATACCTACAATAAATTCCACTGACAACCATTTAAGAGGTGCAATAATGACAACCATTTACGGAAATCAAAGGTTCATGCTAATTGCTAAGTCTTTTAAATTGTTACCAAAGAATTCGAAGGGTTGCACCATTAACCTATATAATTAAAAGCAGTAGAAATAAACTAACTCATCAACATCATTCACTTCAATATACGTGCAAAGCACGTACATATATACTAGTAGTAATAAATTGGGAAAAGTAACAATTGGCATTGTGAACATCTCCTAACCATGATTTTCTCCAGTGTACTTATATAAAGCTATCATTGATTCCTTGCTTAACATTAATAAATTTTATCATGAAAGTTTAAAAAAGAAAAAAAAAAATCAACTCCAAATTCCGGAAACTGAGTATGTATCCATATTTATCCATTCACAACTTCCAATGAAGTTATCTATATATTATTATCAGAATATTAGATGAATTTAACCGGACACTTGTCATAAATGTGTACTAGATAATTAGGATCAATTTAACTTATCATAAACCATAATGATAATGTATACTATATAAGTTTAAGTTTGATTCCAGCATTGCTATGATAGCTGATGACATTAATAAAAAAAGACTGATCAGAAAAATGTCAAAGTTCTAGACTCCTAAATTTTGAGCTATGGCATCAATCCTTACTGCATTATGCAAGGTGCCTAGTGGTATCACAAGCAGATCCTTTCACCTATACAAGTAGGATGAACGTTCGGTAACTTCGGTTTATTCGATTTCAATTGTATCGAAATAGTCAAAACTGAATAAATCGAAATTCAAAAAATCTAAAACCAAAATCGAACCAAAATTAACCAAAACTGAAACTGAACCAAACCAAATAACGATTCAGTTTATTCGGTTGGACTATTTGTATTGCTTAATGAGTAGGGTCTAAAGTTGGAAAAGTAGTTAAATGATATTAAAAATTATAATTTTTAATATACACATTTGTTTTATTTCCGTCATAAGTTAGACTATTTGTTAAATTATCAAAGTTTAACTCAAAACAAATATATATAGAGATGTTGCTTTCAAAATATACATATTTTAATTATAACATATGTATATAATTGAGGATATATACATAATTGCACAAGTCTTATTCGATTTTCGGTTTTGGATCGAAATCGAATAAAAAAATTTAGTATTTTTTAAATCGAAACCGAACCAAAAAAAAATTCAAACCGAATTCAGTTCGACTGTGTTCGTCTGAGTTTTTAATCCAAAACCGAATAATGCTCACTCCTATATACAAGAGAATTATACTATTCTAACTCCTACTTTATGCATCACAAGAAAGTCCTCAATTACACCAATCAGGCTTAGAGAATTGATAATTGGATCTGTATCTTAATATCTTGGCCAAATCTAGTTTAAGTTACTGTACTTAACCCAACCAATCCGACAGTACTCAGTGTAAATGAAAGAGCCAAACTAAACATACCAAGAGCTGACTCCACTCGTACAGTGTCCAAATCCAAGTCAACTTAATTCAATTAAATTTGGGGTCGCCACTTAACATCGAAGAGTAGTTCAGATCATCAAATTTACTAAATGTGTCCCCATATTAAAGATTACTGAACTTGAAGTTCAAAGATTACATACAAAGAAATCAATCATATTTTTCGACAATCTTCCATTTCATTCAATCCACTCTCTAATTATTCTATTATTTCTGACAAAATGAGGGGCTCAAGTCAACCAAAAAAACCTCAGATTTTTGTCCAACTCAATTAAGATTCAAAATACGCTATTTTAATTAACCTTACAACTTAGGCATTATAATAAGAAGAAATCTTAAATCTCTACTAATATAATATGGCTTAGAAACGATTCAAAAATAAACTGTTGTATGTATATCTTCACTTATTAATTTTAAAAAATTAAAAATATTTTTGACTACTATAGTTCTCTCTGAGAGAGTTGAATTTTTTTTAACTATAATCTTTCTAACTATCTAAACATATAACAAATTATAAAATATATCCAATATTTAAATTATATTTAACTATCTAAATTATATTATATAACTAAATGTATATCCAAAATTCTAAAAACATATTTATAATAAATCATAATTAAAATATATTTAAAATATTTTAAAATATTTTAACATAATTTAAATTTTTATCTGATTTTTAAATAATATGATTTTTTTTTTTTGTACGTGCAACGAACGTGAAGCTAACTAGTATAATATAAAAATGGAGGGATTGAGAAATTATAGCATCGAATATGTTATAGGGTTTTTTTTTTTATCCAAGTTAATATATCTCTATCCAAGCTAGTCTTGTAGCATATGTCTGTTACCAAAATAGAATTATTTAATAGAGATTTTTTTAATTCAAATAAATGACGATTAACATAAATTATATTCTATCATGTATTTTATTGGTACAAAATACTGAAATAATTTTAGATAATCAACAACTATGTATAGAAAGATAAGGATCAATAAAATTAAATCAACCTAGTTATGTGAGCCAAGTCAAAACAATATATTTAAGTGAATGCTCTAATATGGTCTACATGGAACCAAACTTTTGAATTCAGGTCACCATAATTAATTTAATGCACAAAGAAGTAAATCCAGAGTTCTGAAATCAATTTCAACTAAGATCTAGTCAAACATGGAAGATATTATAAAATATTCTTATGAAGATTTTCATATCTACCAATGAGGGATTTTCAATAAAATCGCATTATGAGACCTCAGATCCAATCGAGTTAAGAAGAAGAAGACTAATAAACAGATTTCTTCTTTTTCCTTCTGGTACGATGCAGAAGAGCTCGTACTGACAACGTGTTATGGAATGAGAGAGAAAGAAAATATGTAAATTCTTCGGGAGCTTTTTCATTCCTAGGAAGAAGATAAGGGTGGTTGTAATATATGTGTTTTCGATTTCTTTTTCTGTTGACCATCAACTCTTTAGAATATCAGTTTTCAATTGCTATATTTTAACTTTAGTCAAATTTTATAGCATTTGAATGCTGTAATTGGCTCTTGTTCATAATTAAAAATGGCTAAAAAGCTAAGAGATATTCTATATTTAAAAGATGGAAAAAAATTAAGAGATTAATTTGGAGTGTTTATTTGAAATGTACTATTGTGTATCAATATCAAGAGGACACTCCAAAAATAATAATTTACACAATTTTAATAATTTAAAGTATTTGTTTGAAGTGTCTCCTGTGAATGCTCTTAGTACAATTATAATTTTTTAATCATGGACAGTTTTCTTTTCAAAAAAACCATTTGGTTAGCGTTGTGCTAGCAAACGATCCTTCTCTCTCACACACACACACACACACACGGCTCAATGTCTGGCCGTCGTGCCCGCCCACCCACGTTGCGGCACCGTCCCTTCTCTCCCCTCATGTTCCGGATCCGGCCACCGTGCCGCCGACCGGACCGCTGCGCGCTAGCACAGGCGCTAGCAAAAAGTAGCAATGTCTGGCCGTCGTGCCCGCCCACCCACGTTGCGGCACCGTTCCTTCTCTCCCCTCATGTTCCGGATCCGGCCACCGTGCCGCCGACCGGACCGCTGCGCGCTAGCACAGGCGCTAGCAAAAAGTAGCAATGTCTGGCCGTCGTGCCCGCCCACCCACGTTGCGGCACCGTCCCTTCTCTCCCCTCATGTTCCGGATCCGGCCACCGTGCCGCCGACCGGACCGCTGCGCGCTAGCACAGGCGCTAGCAAAAAGTAGCAGAGTTGTTTTCTTCTGTACTCCTGGATCTTCAAAAGGCTGTTGGACAGCACTAAAAATAAGAGTTGCAGGTAAGAGCAGGTTCTTTGCTGAATCGAAAATTCTTTATCAACGGAAAGCCGAATTACAACAGTACAAGCATATATGTTTCCTTACAATTGCACGTAAATTGGACATAACCCGCGTTCCCAATACATATTATTTCTAGCTCAGAGAGAGAGTCCGGACTCCTCGTCCTCCTCCAGGCCGGACGTGTACACGAAGTAGAGGGACCAGATGATCCCGAACACCCCGAGGAGTATCCACCCGAGGAGGTTGCTGCTCAGCCCCAGGGTCAGCCCCGTCCCTTCCGTGCTCATCCTCTCGTCCACCAGCGCCAGCACGGGGCTCGCCGACGCGCTCATTGAACTCGCTGCCGCCGCCGCCGCCAGAAGCGAAGCCCCCGCTCCCCTCGCCGGCGTCGATGCCGAGCACCTCACCCTACCGCCCCTCACCCCCATGCGTGGCAAGCCTGCGCAAAAGAAAGTAAGTTCGGTAAAGTAAAAGAAACACAGAATTGTATACAGAGCATTAGAGTTCATTGAAATTGCTACGAGAGAATAGATGTTTCCAAAATTACATTAGAATTCCCAAAACGATCACGTTTTCGTAGCATACAACCATTTAATTCACCGTTACGTTTCCTTAACTCTCCCGTTCTTCCCTTAATTAATTCACCATTACATGGCTGATGCTACAGAAACGTTCTTTAGAAGTGCGTTTTGGGACTTCGAATGTAATTTTCGAAATATTTATACTCTCATAACAATTTTAATAAACTCTAATGCTCTATATGCAATCCTTTAAAAAAGATGTTATTTTTTGCAAAAAAAAAAAAAAAAAAAAAAAAGTCCTCTAAAAGAACATTTTGGGATTTCTAATGTAATTTTCGAAACATCTATGCTCTCATTGTATGTACAAAATGCTATGGGAGTGACTGACTGAAGCTGTACCTAGGACCGGGGTGATCTTGGGCACAGCGGTGGTGGCGGCGGTGCGAGTGATGGATAAAGCTAGCGCGGACGCGCTGATGGTGGTGGCCATTGTCGCTGGGATGGTTTTAGAGTGAGAGGGGTTTCGGTTGTTGGCTACAAGTGGTTCAAGTGGAGGTGTGGCAGCTGTGTTTATTTCATTAATTTGCAGGTCGTTCCTGGGAAGCTTGTGGCCTGAAAATGGCGCCAGAGGGATAGATGGATAACCTCCTCCCGAACCTCACCCAGTCGCGGCCAACCGCTGCGTTCCACGTGGCGCAGCATCCACTGGTCCAGTTCATCTGCATACGTGTCTTGTTCCGAAAAAATATCGAGAGGCTTTAGGCTGCCTCAAGCTGTTGGAAGAGTGGAATGTGATACATAGGATATTCTTGGATTCGGGTAGAATTTAAGCAAAATTTCTGAATTTTTAAGGAATTCGAATATAGTCAACCAATTCCCGCAAATTCCTGAATTTCTGAATTAATCGACTTTCTCGAAATATCTTTTTCTTTCTTTCTTTTTTCCAGAAAATTCGGCATAGAGAATACGATTATTCGAATTTATATCAAAGAGGACAAATTTGAAGTAATTGCATATAGGGGATGAGGCGTCATCACCATTGATGTATGCAAGTAAAGAGTGTGGGGGCGCCATTAGAGTTGGCGTCCTCTAGAATTCAGTTGAGCCCTAATTTTTTTTTTTTCTGAATTTTCATGGCAATTTTTAAAAAATCCATAATACCAATAACTGATAATTTTTAACATTTTCAATATTTAAAGATACAAAATAATTCTCGGCTATGGCCACTACGACCACGTCTAAACCAATGCAAATAATCCCTGTATATAGTACACCGGAGATCTAGTCACTGTTGGTTTTGGTTTTGTTTGTTTCTTGCAAAAGTTCAATTCCTCTCCCTTTCTTTAGTCCCACATCGGATGCACCAAAACCTTCCTATGTACATATATTACTTTCTCTCCTCTTAATTTCTGAACGTTGGAAATCAATTTCGTCAGTTACGGATTGTTTGAAACGTTATTTTTGTGTGTCCAGGTTCACCCATTTAATTCCATTGTGTAACGGCTGAATTAATCAGAAATTAATTCAGACCGTTTTCCTATCAGCTTATATATACTTCTGTGTTCTTTGTAAATCGTATCAGGAAAAATTCTTTACTAAACCTCTGTCAAAAATTCTATTCTGTTCGATCTTCATCGTCTCCAAAAGCTCTGAGCAGAGCTAAGTCCTTGTCGTTCTCTCCAAGTCGTGTGCGGCAACGAGATACCGGTAGTGCGGGGGTTTTACCACTAGGAGCTTCGGGTACGTCTGCACATAGATCCCGAATAAACTCTTAGGGCAGTGCTTCGTGCACGACTTCCCCAGAGGCCGGTAACATTGTTTCATTTTTATTTCTTGTATTCTTGAATTGTTCAATAAGAAAATACAACAAAATTTCTAACAATCTAAGAGTTTATTCTGAAAACGTGAATTTTCTATACAACTGTTACAATTTTTGTTACAACTATTAGAACTGTTAGAATTTTCTATACACACTAACTATTGAAATTTTTGTTACAACTGTTAGAATTTTCTATACAATATTTCTTGTTAGAATTGTATTCTGAAAACTTTTTAACTACTGTTACTGTGAGAAAACTATTCTAACAAAGCTTGATTAATCACTTTTTAAGTACTGTTACTGTGATAAAACTATTCTGAAAACTTTTTAAGTACGAGAATTTTGTATACTAAATATAAAATTCTCGTTGGTATTGTTACTTTGAAAAACTATTCTTATTATACTGTGAGAAAACTTCTATACTGTCAAATTTGCTTAATCACTTGGTATTGTTACTTTGAAAGCAATTCTATAAACATTTGTTAATACTGTTACTTATAAACAATTTGCTTACTAAAAAAAAAAAAAAAAAACTTTTGAAAGCAATTCTATAGCAATTTGTTAATACTGTTAGTTTAAAAGCAATTCTATATCAATTCTATAGCAATTGTTTAATACTGTTAGTTATATAGCAATCCTTCTGACCATTTTTAATACTGTTACAATTCTTCTAGAAATTTTTAATACTGTTTCAATAGCAATTTGTTTACAAAATTTACTTCAATTGTAACATACAATTTGCTTCATTTTTAATCACTTAGTATTTTTGAAAACAATCGAGGACAAAAGAAAATAGTTTAGTAAAGGGAAATTGCAAATAAAATCTTCAAATCCAAAGTTTCAAAGTAGAGACAAACTCGGGCACAAGCCGAAAGGGTCTTTCTGTCAACCGGGTGTAAATAGCCCTAAGCGACACGGTACTTAAGAGTCCTCGAACCACCGCTAGCTGGGAAACGGCCCCTACAGCTAACCTGAGTTGATCAACACTTGAAAAACTAAAGATTTTAAGATTTATCAGCAAAGACCACCTAAACTATTATCTTAGACATTGTTATTAAATAAATTTATATTTTTCAGACTGCAATCATGACTGGTAAGGAGGAATCCTCTACTGCAAAACCTGCTAAGTTTGATGGCTCATACTTCAAGAGATGGCAGAGCCAAATGAAATTTTGGCTCACGACCTTAGGACTTATTTCTGCCATTGATGGGTCCACACCCATCACAAATGATTATGATAAAACTGAGTCTGACATAGGAGTATACACCTCATCGAAACCAAAACCCCCAAAAGAGATAGACTTCCATTGTTTTCATAGAATTCTAAGCGCATTATCTGAATCCTTGTATGATATATTTTTTGAATACAAGAGCGCTAAAGAACTGTGGAAAGCCTTGGAAGATGAATACGGCTGTGATGATGCCGGAATAGAAAGGTTTAATTCTTCAACCTTTAATAGGTACTTTATGGTGGATAATAAACCAATGAATGACCAGCTCCATGAATTCCAAGAATACCTTAGACATATTCAAGCCAAAGGGACATCTTTCTCCCATGAACATAAAATAGCATGCCTAATAGACAAGCTACCTCCCTCTTGGTCTGATATGGCTAAGGATCTTATCCATACACAAGGAGACCTTACCTACAATCAAGTCCTAAAGAAAATTAGAACCGAAGAACAAATTAGATTGAGGTCTAAGCCTAAGACTGAATCTAAAGCTAAGGTAAACCTTGTAGAAGGCCAAGAAAAACCCAAGTCTAATTTTCCTTATAAATCCAAAAGGAATTTCTTCAAGAAGAAGAAAAACTTTCAGCCTAACCACCAGAACCATCATCACCAGAACCAAAAACCTAGAAACTTCAGCCAGACTCAGGATCAGAAGAGGTTTTGTTTTGTGTGTGGTAAAACAAACCATATGGCCACCCACTACTACCATAGGAAGAAGGAAGCTGTCCAGGCCTCCTACAAAGGAAATGGCTCAGTTAGACCAGAAGCGAACATGCTTCACAAAGGCTCTTCGAGTTCCTTCAGGTCTGTAAGCTTTCAACCCCTTATCAACCTCTCTTACCATTCTGATGATTGGTGGTTGGATTCTGGAGCTAATGTTCACGTTTCGTTTGATCGCTCCTGTTTTTCAAACTATCAGGAATCAAGTGGAGGAGGTGTGACCCTAGGAGATGGCTCAACGGCACAAATTATTGGAAGAGGAAAAGTTAACCTGAAGATGACATCAGGAAAAATCTTAACTCTTCATGATGTTCTTCATGTGCCGTCTGTCAGGAGAACCCTAATTAGTGGATCCCTTCTTGTAGCCTCAGGATACAAAATTATAATGGAGGCTAATAAAGTAGTTTTTTCTAAGCATGACTCTTTTATAGGAAAAGGCTTTGTAAAAGACGGTCTTTTCATTTTAAGTACAATGAATAAAATGTCTGATGGTTCTCTCATTGTCTCTAATATAGAATCTTCAAATGTTTGGCATGGCAAACTAGGTCATGTGAACCTAGGTTCTATTAAAAGGATGATGACCTTAGATCTTATTTCCAAGACTCCAATAGATGACAAACCCAAATGTGAGATTTGTGTTCAAGTCAAACACACTAGATTACCATTCAAATCTGTAGAAAGAAATTTTGACCTTCTAGAACTTATCCATAGTGATGTATGTGACTCAAATAGGATTTTGACCAGAGGCGGTAGAAAATACTTTGTTACATTTATAGATGATTATTCAAAGTATTGTTATATCTACCTTCTCAAAACCAAAGATGAAGTTCTAGATAGATTTAAGGTCTACAAATCTGAAGCTGAGAATCAATTAGAAAGGAAGATTAAGATCCTTAGATCTGATCGTGGTGGAGAATATACCTCAAACGAAATGACTAACTTCTGTGAAGAACATAGAATAATTCATGAGATAATTGCTCCATATTCACCTCAGTCTAACGGAGTTGCTGAACGCAAGAACCGCACTCTGTTAGATATGGTGAATGCCATGCTTCTCAGCTCTGGTGCTCCAGATAACTTGTGGGGAGAAGCTCTTTTAACTGCCTGTTACATTCTTAATAGGATTCCTAGTAAGACAAAAGATAAGACTCCCTATGAGCTGTGGAAAGGTAGAGCACCTATGATTAATTACCTTAGAGTTTGGGATGCCTTGCTAAAGTCGGAATTCCCGAACCTAAAAAGAGAAAGATTGGTCCCAAGACTGTAGACGCTGTTTTTATAGGATATGCCTTAGACAGCTATGCTAACAGATTTCTAGTGACTCACTTAGAAGTAAATAAAATCTCTAACAATACTATTATAGAAGCAAGAGATGCAGTTTACTTTGAAAACATATTTCCTTTTAAGGATAGAAGTTCAATCTCTTCCTCCATACCCTCTACTAGTTCTCAATTCCAAATACCTAGCTCTCAATCTGAACAAGACTTAGAACCAAGACGGAGTAAAAGGAATAGGATTGAGAAAAATTTAGGAGAATGATTCTTCACCTTTTTGATAGAGGGTGATCCCTCAACTTATGAAGAAGCAATGTCGTCTCCTGATGCTCCCTTCTGGAAAGAAGCCATTAACAGTGAATACAACTCCATCATGGAGAATAACACTTAATTTCTAACAGATCTACCTTTAGGCAATAAACCAATAGGTTGTAAGTAGATTTTCAAGAAGAAACTCAGAGCCGATGGTACTATAGAGAAATACAAAGCTAGATTAGTTGCTAAGGGTTTTACCCAGAAGAAAGGGTTAGATTATTTTGATACCTACTCTCCTGTAGCTAGGATCACATCCATTAGAACTCTCTTGGCCTTAGCATCCATTCATGATATGCTAATCCATCAAATGGATGTAAAGACAGCATTTTTGAATGGAGATCTAGAGGAAGAACTTTATATGGACCAACCTGAAGGTTTCATTGCTAAAGGTCAAGAAAAGAAAGTCTACAGACTAGTAAAATCTCTCTATGGCTTGAAACAAGCTCCCAAACAATGGCACAACAAATTTGAAAAAGTAATTTGTGAATATGGTTTCTTGTCAAATGAGTATGACAAATGTATATACTCTAAAGGTACATGTAAAAGTTGTGTCATTTTATGCTTGTATGTAGATGACATCCTTATCCTAGGATCATCACTGGAATTGATAAATATTACAAAGAACTATTTATCTAGCCAGTTTGATATGAAAGACCTAGGAGAAGCCAACTTGATTTTAGGAATGCAAGTGACCAAAGACAAAGAGGGTTATACTCTATCTTTAGCACATTTAATTGAAAAAATGCTAAAAAGATTTGAGTTATTTGATAAAAAATCTGTCCTTACTCCTTATGACAGCAGTATTGTACTGAAAAAGAATGAAGGATCACCTTTGGAATAACATAAATATTCTCAGATGATAGGCTCCCTTATGTATATAATGTAATCCCCCTGATTTTCAAAGAATTTTAAATTTGGATTTTCTGGATTTTTCTGGAAATTTTCAGGATTTTTCTGCAATTAAACTCAGGTGTTTTAATTATTAAAGGATTTTTAAATGATATTAAATAATAGTAAAATATTATGAAAATAATATTTTATGGTGTAAAATAGAAAACCAGTCATAGGATAATTTTTCGGGAATTTATTGGACCCCGGATGGACTTTTAAAGCCCTAGAAACTAATTATTTATTAAACCCTTTTAAAACCCAAATAAAACCGGGTTTATTTAACCAAAATAAACCGAACAGGACCGGCCGGTCTACCCGAACCGGTCCAACCCTTAGCGGGTCGGATCCGGGTCAGACCCGACCCGCCTGAACCCGAACCTGACCCGGACTCTTCTCTTCCCCAATGGATCGAACGGCCGACCCTTGGCCTTCCGCCTCCGGTCGTTACGCCGCCGGCGGCCCTTCTCCTCCCTGCGCCGCCTCCGCTCCCGAGCGCCCGGCTCCTCCTCTGCCCTTCCGTAACCGCCGACGGCCCCTCCATCTCCCTTCCCGCCTATAAGAACCCGCCGCCCGCTGCTCTCAGCCATACCCCGCTGCCCTACCCGCCGGTCGACTCCCCCGCCGGATCTCCCAGCCACCCGCCGCACTCCTCCAGACCCCGCCTCGCCGCCACCTCCGCCGAGCCTCGCCCCGCCAGTCGCCTCCGCCCGACAGGACCCCGAGCAGCAGCAGCATAGGGCCAGAGCGCCGCCGCCCGACGCCGCGAGAGCCCAGCCGACGACTGCCCAGCGCGCCGCCTCCTCCGGCCCTCGCCGCCTCAGCCGTCTCCGGCCTCCCTCCGGCTGTCTCCGGTCGTCGTAGTTCGAGCAGAAGCCCAAACCCTAAAACCTAGGGTGGACACAGGACTCGACATAGGACACAGTGTATCGTGTCGGACACGAGATAGACACGAGGGAACTCGAGTTTTTCAGACCAGTTCAGGTATCCATAACTTTTTGCTCGTATCTCGGATTTCGATTCCGTCTATTGTATCGCGTAGCCTGCGTGACCCTCTCGGTGCTCGGGCAAACCGCTCGGTGCATCGCGCCCTGTGGTGATCGCACACCGCGATCCAAAAACAGGAAAACCAACGACCCGATTCACCCCGGAACTGAGTACGCCCCGCCAAACGGGACGACTTGGTCGCGTGCGGTATTCACAGATATGTGCGCATCGTTGATACGGACGTGCGGGATTTCGCAGAAGCTGATTCGGATGTGCGTGCACACCGAAATCAGTGCGTATCCGCGGACACCGCCCCGTATCCGACCATTCTGAATCTCGCTGTAACTTAGTGTACACACGTCGGATCGAGACGAAACTTGCGCCATTGGACTCGTAGCAATACGCTGGTCCTGTGAGCCAAGTTTGGTTCGATTCTGAGAACGTTGACAAAATCGCGTGTCGTGGGCCCCACAGGCTCCACCCAATGGGCGATTTTGAGAACGGCTCATCGGAATCCAATTCTGAAAGTTCCGTTGGGTTCGTATCATCGTTCCTGACCTGTTGACACTAAATTGGACTGATTTGGAGACCTTTGACCCTGACGCATTTTTCGGTGCAAAGCGGCCCACATTTGGACCCTGCCTTGACCCAAAATTGACGTTTTTGCCCTTGTCTCCAAAATGGACTCAAGGACAGGCGTTCCTAGCTGATTAATATTTTCTGAATATGATGGTGATGTTTGTTCCAGTAACCGGAGTACTGCCTGTATTTTCTGCTGAAGTCAGAGCTATAATTGGAGACAAAACCCAGGCAAGTATACCTTGCCAAATCCTGCAGTTTTGCTACTTATCTCCTGGTTTACTTTTCATTGTCGTGCAAGATACTTGTACAATATTTGCATGATTTTCAGTTGTTACTTCCTTGTCATATATAGTTCTTGATGCTTGTTGATTTATTCCTGCTGCTCTAGTCTTATTTCTCTGTTTGCGTGCTTGTACATTATTTGCTCTTTCCTTGGATCACTACTTGTTCCATAGACATATTGTGATGGTTTATGTTTACTCTATATTCCTGGAGTTGACTTGACTGATTTCTTAGTTCCTGGATGATTGTTATTGGACATTGACTACACTTGAGCAAATCTTGATTGTGAGTACCCATAGTACTGCAATAGAGAATTGTTCATTTGACTACCTCTTTCGTGAGCTCCCGTTGGGCTGCGAAAGAGACATACTATAGACTGTGAGTCCCCATTGGACTGCTTTCTATAGGATCGTGATCTCCCATTGAGATGCGGTTACCCCGATTGCTTGTAGTCATGTCTGATAGCATCACTGGCATGCCACTGTCTTAGATATAGTGATTTCTCGTGTCTTATTCGCTTGTGTTTACTTTCTTCTCTATCTTGCATGTCATTTACTGTATTTGGCTCGTATTCTTCTGTATCTTGCTATGTCCCCTGAGGACCTGGTTTTGTTCTCCAGATTTAGCAGACGTGGAGTACCGCAGCTTACGAACCAGCACCAGACGAGAGTTTGATTGCAGTTGATGGCCCTGCTTCTTAGTTACTGTCTAGCATGTTTTAGTTATCTCTTTCTTGTCTTTACTTTCTTGTTTGTCGGTAGTGGATTTGTCTCCACTCGACTTAGTATTATTTCTTGCTGGATATTCGACAGTAACTTTACTTTCAGCATTTAATTCAGTTTTGCTTTAGTTCATGATGTTCTATGGATGAGATTAGTAAACCCTGACTAATATAATACAGCTTAAGTACACTTCGATGGATCCATTAAATTGGGTTTGTCCATCGGTGTGTGCTGCTGGCCATTATCACGCGTCCAGTCCCTCGATATTTTGGGACTGGGGCGTGACATAGTTTTTGTGGTGGCCCATGCAGGTCAACGACTAAATTGTTCGGTTTTAACTTAGGAACCGAACAGGCCTGCAATAAGAATAGGATAAGTTTTAGGATCTCATCCACTTGCTTGAAACGTTCTTGACATCCATATCGGATTCGAACTAATTCCTTAACTTGCATCCGGTCTTGATTTTTCCTGTGCGTCTTTTACAGTTTATTTTGGATGCAGAGTAGTGGATTCACAATCAAGCAACGGGACTCCCGCAGGAACACCATAAGTTGCAGTTGTCTCCTACGACGATGAAGTGATGCCAGTTGATGAAGGAAAATCATCTCAACAAAGCAATCAAGCAGATCAGCACTCTTCCAGCAAGCTCAGCAGCAACAGAGGAATCGACTGCAAGGATGTGGACAAGCCCTCACGATGCCTTTGGAGAACGCACAGAACCAAGGAGTATCTAATGCGCGTAAGTTCTTGTAGTTTTCTGTTTCTAGATCGTGCCTATTGGTTCGTGACCCTAGCCTTACCCTGATAATCTTAATTTGTTAATAATAGATAACCTAGTGATCACCTAGTAATTTTGTTGTTAATTAATATTCTTTAAAAGAATAACCTGTTTTTATAAAAACTGTAATTTTCTAAATTTCCCACATTTGGGAAATTGCATAACATTTAATGCTTAGGGAAATAATTTTCCTAGGTATTACTCTCCACCTTGAATTTTTTTAATTTTGATGTGCTTCGAACAAATGGTTGTAAACGTGTCATCTCTGTTGACCGATTATTCTTTGATTGCGAGGACGCAATCCTCTTAAGGGGGGTAGATTGTAATCCCCCTGATTTTCAAAGAATTTTAAATTTGGATTTTCTGGATTTTTTGGAAATTTTCAAGATTTTTCTGCAATTAAACTCAGGTGTTTTAATTATTAAAGGATTTTTAAATGATATTAAATAATAGTAAAATATTATTAAAATAATATTTTATGGTGTAAAATAGAAAACCAGTCATAGGATAATTTTCCGGGAATTTATTGGACCCCGGATGGACTTTTAAAGCCCTAGAAACTAATTATATATTAAACCCTTTTAAAACCCAAATAAAACCGGGTTTATTTAACCAAAATAAACCGAACCGGACCGGCCGGTCTACCCGAACTGGTCCAACCCTTAGCGGGTCGGATCTGGGTCAGACCTGACCCGCCTGAACCCGAACCCGACCCGGACTCTTCTCTTCCCCAACGGATCGAACGGCCGACCCTTGGCCTTCCGCCTCCGGCCGTTACGCCGCCGGCGGCCCTTCTCCTCCCTGTGCCGCCTCCGCTCCCGAACGCCCGGCTCCTCCTCTGCCCTCCCGTAACCGCCGAAGGCCCCTCCATCTCCCTTCCCGCCTATAAGAACCCGCCGCCCGCTCCTCTCAGCCCGACCCCGCTGCCCTACCCGCCGGTCGACTCCCCCGCCGGATCTCCCAGCCACCCGCCGCACTCCTCCAGACCCCGCCTCGCCGCCACCTCCGCCGAGCCTCGCCCCGCCAGTCGCCTCCGCCCGACAGCACCCCGAGCAGCAGCAGCATAGGGCCAGAGCGCCGTCGCCCGACGCCGCCAGAGCCCAGCCGACGACTGCCCAGCGCGTCGCCTCCTCCGGCCCTCGCCGCCTCAGCCGTCTCCGGCCTCCCTCTGGCTGTCTCCGATCGCCGTAGTTCGAGCAGAAGCCCAAACCCTAAAACCTAGGGTGGACACAGGACTCGACACAGGACACAGTGTATCGTGTCGGACACGAGATAGACACGAGGGAACTCGGGTTTTTCAGACCAGTTCAGGTATCCATAACTTTTTGCTCGTATCTCGGATTTCGATTCCGTCTATTGTATCGCGTAGCCTGCGTGACCCTCTCGGTGCTCGGGCAAACTGCTCGGTGCATCGCGCCCTGTGGTGATTGCACACCGCGATCCAAAAACAGAAAAACCAACGACCCGATTCACCCCGGAACTGAGTACGCCCCGCCAAACGGGACGACTTGGTCGCGTGTGGTCTTCACAGATACGTGCGCATCGTTGATACGGACGTGCGAGATTTCGCAGAAGCTGATTCGGATGTGCGTGCACACCGAAATCAGTGCGTATCCGCGGACACCGCCCCGTATCCGACCATTCTGAATCTTGCTGTAACTTAGTGTACACACGTCGGATCAAGACGAAACTTGCGCCATTGGACTCGTAGCAATACGCTGGTCCTGTGAGCCAAGTTTGGTTCAATTCTGAGAACGTTGACAAAATCGCGTGTCGTGGGCCCCATAGGCTCCACCCAACGGGCGATTTTGAGAACGGCTCATCGGAATCCAATTCTGAAAGTTCCGTTGGGTTCGTATCATCGTTCTTGACCTGTTGACACTAAGTTGGACTGATTTGGAGACCTTTGACCATGACGCATTTTTCGGTGCAAAGCGGCCCACATTTGGACCCCGCCTTGACCCGAAATTGACGTTTTTGCCCTTGTCTCCAAAATGGACTCAAGGACAGGCGTTCCTAGCTGATTAATATTTTCTGAATATGATGGTGATGTTTGTTCCAGCAACCGGAGTACTGCCTGCAATTCCTGCTGAAGTCAGAGCTATAATTGGAGACAAAACCCAGGCAAGTATACCTTGCCAAATCCTGCAGTTTTGCTACTTATCTCCTGGTTTACTTTTCATTGTTGTGCAAGATACTTGTACAATGTTTGCATGATTTTCAGTTGTTACTTCCTTGTCATATATAGTTCTTGATGCTTGTTGATTTATTCCTGCTGCTCTAGTCTTATTTCTCTGTTTGCGTACTTGTACATTATTTGCTCTTTCCTTGGATCACTACTTGTTCCATAGACATATTGTGATGGTTTATGTTTACTCTACATTCCTGGAGTTGACTTGACTGATTTCTTAGTTCCTGGATGATTGTTATTGGACATTGACTACACTTGAGCAAATCTTGATTGTGAGTACCCATAGTACTGCAATAGAGAATTGTTCATTTGACTACCTCTTTCGTGAGCTCCCGTTGGGCTGCGAAAGAGACATACTATAGACTGTGAGTCCCCGTTGGACTGCTTTCTATAGGATCGTGATCTCCCATTGAGATGCGGTTACCCCGATTGCTTGTAGTCATGTCTGATAGCATCACTGGCATGCCACTGTCTTAGATATAGTGATTTCTCGTGTCTTATTCGCTTGTGTTTACTTTCTTCTCTATCTTGCATGTCATTTACTGTATTTGGCTTGTATTCTTCTGTATCTTGCTATGTCCCCTGAGGACCTGGTTTTGTTCTCCAGATTTAGCAGACGTGGAGTACCGCAGCTTACGAACCAGCACCAGACGAGAGTTTGATTGCAGTTGATGGCCCTGCTTCTTAGTTACTGTCTAGCATATTTTAGTTATCTCTTTCTTGTCTTTACTTTCTTGTTTTTCGGTAGTGGATTTGTCTCCACTCGACTTAGTATTATTTCTTGCTGGATATTCGACAGTAACTTTACTTTCAGCATTTAATTCAGTTTTGCTTTAGTTCATGATGTTCTATGGATGAGATTAGTAAACACTGACTAATATAATACAGCTTAAGTACACTTTGATGGATCCATTAAATTGGGTTTGTCCATCGGTGTGTGCTGCTGGCCATTATCACGCGTCCAGTCCCTCGATATTTTGGGACTGGGGCGTGACATGGTTTTTGTGGTGGCCCATGCAGGTCAACGACTAAATTGTTCGGTTTCAACTTAGGAATCGAACAGGCCTGCAATAAGAATATGATAAGTTTTAGGATCTCATCCACTTGCTTGAAACGTTCTTGACATCCATATCGGATTCGAACTAATTCCTTAACTTGCATCCTGTCTTGATTTTTCCTGTGCGTCTTTTACAGTTTATTTTGGATGCAGAGTAGTGGATTCACAATCAAGCAACGGGACTCCCGCAGGAACACCACAAGTTGCAGTTGTCTCCTACGACGATGAAGTGACGCCAGTTGATGAAGGAAAATCATCTCAACAAAGCAATCAAGCAGATTAGCACTCTTTCAGCAAGCTCAGCAGCAACAGAGGAATCGACTGCAAGGATGTGGACAAGCCCTCACGATGCCTTTGGAGAACGCGCAGAACCAAGGAGTATCTAATACTCGTAAGTTCTTGTAGTTTTCTGTTTCTAGATCGTGCCTATTGGTTCGTGACCCTAGCCTTACCCTGATAATCTTAATTTGTTAATAATAGATAACCTAGTGATCACCTAGTAATTTTGTTGTTAATTAATATTCTTTAAAAGAATAACCTATTTTTATAAAAAACTGTAATTTTCTAAATTTCCCACATTTGGGAAATTGCATAACATTTAATGCTTAGGGAAATAATTTTCCTAGGTATTACTCTCCACCTTGAAATTCTTTAATTTTGATGTGCTTCGAACAAATGGTTGTAACCGTGTCATCTCTGTTGACCGATTATTCTTTGATTGCGAGGACGCAATCCTCTTAAGGGTGGTATATTGTAATTCCCCTGATTTTCAAAGAATTTTAAATTTGGATTTTCTGGATTTTTTTGGAAATTTTCAGGATTTTTCTGCAATTAAACTCAGGTGTTTTAATTATTAAAGGATTTTTAAATGATATTAAATAATAGTAAAATATTATGAAAATAATATTTTATGGTGTAAAATAGAAAACCAGTCATAGGATAATTTTCCGAGAATTTATTGGACCCCGGATGGACTTTTAAATCCCTAGAAACTAATTATATATTAAACCCTTTTAAAACCCAAATAAAACCGGGTTTATTTAACCAAAATAAACCGAACCGGACCGGCCGGTCTACCCGAACCGGACCGGCCAGACTTACCTATATGAGAGGTCGTGAAGGCCGCGACTATGGGACATGGCGATCCCAGACAACTCTCATGAATGTGAAAAGTGCGCATGGCCATTTAAAAGCGCCACCCGATAGATCAAGGACCTCTAGCGTACTATGTGTGCTATTTTCTAAATCTGGTTCAAGAAGTCTGATTCAAGGCATAGTCCATCAAGCACTTCTTCAGATTAAGGCAATAGTCACTACGTGAGATTCAAGGCTGTAGTCCATCTCATCTATGCATAGTATTTTACTGCCCATATGCTCTCTCTCTCTATTTACTTCACTCTCTTATCTCTGTTTCGGAACTTGACCTTTTGGGGGGGGATTGTTGGTTTTGGTTTTGTTTGTTTCTTGTAAAAGTTCAATTTCTCTCCCTTTCTTTAGTCCCACATCGGATGCACCAAAACCTTCCTATGTACATATATTACTTTCTCTTCTTTGCTCTATTAAGTTGTTGTGTGGGGAACCCCTTGGGCCATACGCGCGCGCCGCCGCCGCCGCCCGGCCCGGCTCGGTTCGGTTCGGCGCGCGTAACGGGTGCGGGTACGCGCCCACATCTGCGGGCGCCGAATGCCGATCCGATTTTCTCTTCGGGTTCGGGCTGGGACCCTAAAATACATTTTGCTCCTCTTAATTTTTATCTTAATTTCTGAACGTTGGAAATCAATTTCGTCAGTTACGGATTGTTTGAAACGTTATTTTTGTGTGTCCAGGTTCACCCATTTAATTCCATTATGTAACGGCTGAATTAATCAGAAATTAATTCAGACCGTTTTCCTATCAGCTTATATATACTTCTGTGTTCTTTGTAAATCG
This sequence comes from Iris macrosiphon, assembly GCA_036927795.1. NCBI lineage: Eukaryota > Viridiplantae > Streptophyta > Magnoliopsida > Asparagales > Iridaceae > Iris > Iris macrosiphon. The sequence goes on from JAYESA010000007.1 coordinate 190,313,243, forward strand.
TATCAGAAAAAATTCTTTACTAAACCTCTGTCAAAAATTCTGTTCTGTTCGATCTTCATCGTCTCCAAAAGCTCTGGGCAGAGCTAAGTCCTTGTCGTTCTCTCCAAGTCGTGTGCGGCAACGAGATACCGGTAGTGCGGGGGTTTTACCACTAGGAGCTTCGGGTACGTCTGCACATAGATCCCGAATAAACTCTTAGGGCAGTGCTTCGTGCACGACTTCCCCAGAGACCGGTAACATTGTTTCATTTTTATTTCTTGTATTCTTGAATTGTTCAATAAGAAAATACAACAAAATTTCTAACAGTCACTATATTGCGTCTCATGAGTAGGTATTGGAGTTGATGGAGGCGACAACCACTATGTATAGTCATCCATATCCCCGAACTAATATGTGGGAGTGGCCTGGGAACTGCTCTCGCCAACATGATAAGAAGTGCCCTCACCAGCCTGGTAAGAAGTCGACTTCCAACTTTTATTGATCGAGATATGCCTCTGATATATATCCCACCGGATTATCCAACAGAAAGCTTTAGTTAGAGACGGGGCCGTAGGTCCACTTCTCATCAAGATCATCAAAATGAATATTGTAAGGGATCTATAAAACCTATTTGATCCATGGCAGAGTAAATAAGAAAGTAATAATTAAAACAATAAAAAAATTAAATTATTTTACCTATGAATGCTGTAGAGAATCAAATTGTGGCCGATAAATGGAGACAACCTGGTATCTGAAGTGTGTCTAGTCCACTGCATCGGTTGTCCAATGTCTAGTGACCGGGAAGAGACCCGTATCATAACTAATATCAGTTACTGGTCGACCAATAGCGAAATGCTCGGAGTAAAAAACATAAGTAGAAACAACATGGTAATCATGGTATAAGGATACATTATTTACTCACGTGAATAATATTCTTTCTTTTATAAATACATGTACTAGTACTGGGCATGTATTGAGTCAGATTCTTGCTACATCTATCAACTGAGGTCATAGATACAAACTCCGTCAAAGAGAAATACAAATATGCCAATATTGTTGCTCCTTATGCATGTCGAGTGTGTTCTACTAAATTTTTAAAAAAAATGTTAGAAGACGCACATCTTGCAGCTCATTCTGTTTGGAAAAAGAACTGCAATACATGATTAAATATGCCCTTGTATTAAATTAAAATGAGTCAGTTAAACTATAAGGATATGTTTTAAATAGATGTTATAGTTCAACTTCATACTTGGAAATTGTTGTGTTGGGCCACCAACATTCAGGCAGACTTAACATTAAGTCTCATCATATTGCAGGAATTGTAGCTCATCTATATATTTGAATTCAAAGGCCTGAACCAAGGCCTTTAGGGAGAGAGTTATCTCTCATTTGACGTAGTGGGTTGCGTACCGCCACTAGCCAAACTCCTGCAAACGTAGTTCAGGACTACAATTGTATAACTATAAATATAATTTATAGACTTATAAATATTAAATAATTAAAGCAAGTAAATATAATTAGAAATATAATTTAATTTATGCAAATTACCTCTCTAACAAATACTAATCAAGATTCGTGATTTTCACGTTCCTGAATCTCTTTCTGAGTAGTGGTCCACCAAGATTACGGCCATCATTTCGGTCGCCCATCTATAGGTTATGGTTAGGTTAGGATTTGATATTAGGGTAAGGATTTGTTGTTACCCATCTATAAAATAAATAACAACTAATAAATACCTTAGTAAGGAGTTGATGTTGCTGTCATGACTCGCTCCCGAATATTCGAATACGAGTCGGACACATCCAGCCTACGTTTTGAGACACCACGTAGTAAGCTGTTCTAAACCTTCAATTATCATTATAATATATTGAATCATAATAATCATAGCATCTATATCAAGATAAACTAGAATAAGTTCAAGATGTCATTTTAGTTACATTCCCAAAGCAAGAGTAACTGGAGACAAATCCAGCAAAATAAATGTTAACTATTTATTACAAGCCAAAATCATATACTAAATGTAAGCTAAGCTATAGGGTATTCCTTAGAAGAAATATCCTCTGGGATGTGAGCTAGCGTCTTAGGAGCAGATCCATAGTATGAGTTGCAAAGCAACTCCTCATCAGTCAATCACCTACAACGATCCAATCAGTAAATGAGCAAAGTACAACCCTACAATTTACGTACGATGTAACATAGAACTATCAAATATGGATGTATGTAAAGAACTGATAAAAGGAAGGTGCAACAAAATAGACTGCAACATGCTCAAGTGAAAAGTAAATGCAACTGAAAAGATAGTAAATACATAATCGGCTGATAGGACGGAAAAATAAATGTAACTGATATGGAATATAGTCGATCCGAAAAAATTTACAGGTGTGCCAAGTGAATTAAGCTATCCACTCATATTACACTATGGGCTTTGATCACGTATTTAACTATTCTTTTCCCCAATCCCATGCACAAAAGAAAACATGAATAAGTAGAGACGAATTTGTGAAAAGTAAAGGCAACTGGTGTAAAGTAAAGCGAATTGCGAAAATTGAATATAACTTATTTTGAAAAGTAAATGCAACTGGTAATAAGAAAAAAACATATCCTGAATGTTCAACATACAAAGTTATAGTTCATGTTCAGTTTAGTAAAAGATGTAGTGTACTTGCCTTCTCCAAGATAAGATATAGAGCTAAGAAGAGATAATGTCCCGGGTCCTCTCACTGTGTGCAAAAGAGGGTACAACTTAGGTTCCACAATTTGATAATGTCTAACTAACCAAATCTATCATTAACTCTTATTTAAGCACTCTTAATTATATCTTAAATCAATAACAACCGAATACTAGTTTATTTAGTACTAGTAACTGTACAATTATAAACCAAATTTGTTTCCAAAATATACAAATATTCCAACTCCAAAAACATGATTATAATTTCTGAAAATTAAAGTAAAAATTTATAATTTTCTCTATTTATCTTACTATTTTTGGTATTACAAAATAATAAAATTAAGCTAGTCAGTATAGACTAGTTTTTAGCACATCTTTCCAATGCAAACACTTCATGAATTCTTATGCATAACACCCTTAAAAAATTCAATTAAAATTCTAAAATTAAACAAAATATAATATATAATTACTTTCTTAACATGAAAATTAGTCCTTCTAATGATAAAAAATATAAACTAGTTACATTAATCTAGTGTTTACACATGCTCAACACTATTACCCTTATGAATGTATATCAATCTTAATTCTAAAAGAAAATAATTTATAATCTGAAAAAATATGTAAAATTAAGTATAAATCAGGAAAAAATTTATTTTAAAGTTATTTTACGAATATATTAAGAATTACAAGTTGGTGTTCACTACGAGTAAAAACTAGGTTGGTATCGAATTTTCTAGTGTAACATGCAAAGTATATATAACAAGTTAATAAATTTTTTATAGAACCTAAGATTATTGTTTAGGACATCTAAGGGGGTTCAAGGAGAAGCGTTTTGATCACTAACATCTTTGGAAGAATATGTTAAAAGTGTCTCGAATCGCAGCTTCTTCGAAATAAATTCCAGATTTGACTTATCCTCCTTGTAGCTCCTTGTGATACTTGTGTAGTTTGTTCTAGGGATTTTTGTGACTATGGAAGATGGTAGGATGGTAGGGTAAGGAGATTTGGGTATTGTGGTGATGGTTTGGAGGTTGTGGAGGTGGTGGGATGGTCTGAGAAGTAGTAATGCTGAATTCGGATTCAGCCTAGACACCTCTGATGACGTGACTGTTTTGAGAAACTTAGAATGAGTTTTGATGGAAGGTTTGTGAAGAGAAAGTGTGAGGAACAGGAATATAAATAAGCATACTAAATTTGAGAAAAATATACTTACTGTGGAGGAAGATATGGCCAGATTGGTGGAGGTATTGCTGAATTCGGATTCAACCTAGGTAGGACATGATAGATGGAGATGTGGAGGAAAATGGAGAAAGATTTTGGAGATGGTTTGTAAAGAAAAAATGTGAGGAAGAGAGTTAGGAAGAAATGTCCTTCATGTGGTTTGAATGGGGGAGATGAAGAGATAGGGGTTATGGCCAGCCTAATGGGGAGAGGAGAAGTTGAGGGTTACAAACTCCTAGTGGAAAGAGAAAAATGTAGGAGATTTTGGTCATGAGAGGGAGGTGAAGGGGTTGTGATTATAAATGATTATAGGCTGAATTATTCTTCTAAAAAATAGGATTTGGTGTATGGTATTTGGTGTTTTGTGAGTTTAGAGAGGGTGTTTGGTGTTCTACTTGACCACTTAGTTAGGTTTTAAGGTTAATTTTTGATGGTTGGCTCTAGGTTGAGTCAAAATAAGCTCATAAAGTGTGAATAGTACCATGAATGGTGAATACTAGCTCCAAGCTAGCAAGTTGCTATGCTTGTGTGGAAATACAAATATACACAAAATAATAAAAATTAATTTGGTTGGCACTAAATAATTAAAAAAAAAAATATAAATATTAATATGAACAATAATTCAACTTAAAATATTTATATAAAAAAATTTAAAGAGTTATAGTTGCTTCTGCCTTGCCTTGCTTGTTGCTACCTTGCCTTGCTTGCTGCTACCTTGCTTGCATTTGCCTCCCTGATTCTCTTTTCTTTTTCGCTTCTTCTCTACCCAACCCACTCTTATTTATAGTCTCCTCTCCCCGACTACCCACCTTTGCTTCTTCCTTGCCTTGCTTGTTGCTACCTTGTCTTGCTTGCTGCTACCTTGCTTGCATTTGCCTCCCTGATTCTCTTTTCTTTTTCGCTTCTTCTCTACCCAACCCACTCTTATTTATAGTCTCCTCTCCCCGACTACCCACCTCCCCCCCCACCCCCCCCCCCCCCCCTCCCCTCCCCTCCCATCTGAACCCTCTACTCCCAACCAATTAGAATTATTTTTAAAAATAATAAAAAATAAAAAATGGTGCACCAACTACAATGTCACCCACATTCTTTTTCTTTGACCGTGCCATAAGTCATGGTGCCCCCATTCAAATTTTTCACCAAAATGCCATTGGAGATGGCGTCTCCTCCTCCTATATGAAATTACTTCAAATTTGTTATCTTTGATGACAATTAAAAGAATTTTATCCCCCTAAACGATTTTTTTTCTTTTTCTTTTTTACATAGGAAAGGAAAAACATAATTAAATACCCAAAAGGTTAATTCCGATCATTTTCTCATCAAGCAAGAGTTCTAACTCAATAGAGGGACTGATATATTCTCTCAAAAGATCTTCTTGGGTGATTTCTATGTTACTCAAATGAAATGTTACGTGGTTATATTTCCGAAAGCAATAAGTAATTTTCCATCCTTTTAAACTAGCCAACATGAGCAATTCTTCAGTGATCACTCCGAGTGGACGACATGTAGTATTGACCTCCAAATAGCATTGACATCAGCGGAGTCTGGCTCCGCGAAGAGAAACTTGAACCATCTCGAATAGCAATACAATCACCCTCTTTAATCGCCTAAAGCTCAGCAATACAGACACCCTCATATCGAGAGGCAATAGGAGTCTGACTCCTAATTATCTGCTATGATGATTATTTCGTAAATTTTGATATTTTTTTCTACATGAGAATATATAATAAGGCTCTTTGATAGTTCAATATGCACTGGGTGTTTCAGATTAAATGTTGTGTACTGCAATGCTAATATAATTTTTATCTTTTGGTAATATAATTCCTATATGCTTTCGTTAATCATTTTCTTCATCAAAACATGTAACTGTCGTGTTATTTAATTTTTAATTATCAGCCATGATGAGTATTTTATAAATGTTGATGTTTTATTCTTCTTCTTTTTTCCAACATGAGAACATGTAATAAGACTATTTAACTGTTCCTATTGTTGGAAACGAAACGCGAAAACCGTTTCCCAAACCAGAGAGTACCTGCGAGAGAACCGAGCAAAAGACACAAACCAAAAAATACCAAACACAAATCGCAGACACAGAGATTTTCACGTGAAAATTCCAGATGAAAAAAATTCCATGACGATCGAAATCCAACCCTGAAGAACCTCCATTATGGAATAAATAGATTACACCCTCTACAAGCTTCTCACAGATCCAACACCGCAACTCTTTGGAACAGAAAATATATTACAACCACGAAAAAAAAGACAATGAGAAATATATCAAATTGATCTCCTTCTGCGAAACGGCCTCCAATCATTCTTTTTCCTCTCCAAAGTTACAATGACACTCTTGCCACCTTTTCTTCTCTTTTTTTTCTCATGTTGTTGTATATTGCATGAGCCTTTATATAAACACTTGCATGAATTAGGGTTTTCATAAGAAAATCTATATATGGAAGCCAAAAATATTTATGGAAATCCAATTACATTCAATCATATATTTAATGAAAATCAAATCATAAATTAGCTTACTATAAATTGAAAATCCAATTATATGTAAAGTTAATATATGAAAGATCCAATCATAAACATATAATTAAAGTCAAAGATGAAAATCCAATATAATATTTGCTTACCATAAATGTTCCAATACACGGCGCTCGATGCACTTTTTGAGCTTTTTCGACACACGAATAGCGCTCGTCGTACTCCAGGATATTTTCACATAAGTTGTGAACCTCACCCACTCCAACAAATCTTCCCCTTCATAACTATATGGAGGGGGTCGTCATCCCGACGATCCGCCAGCAGTACTCAATTTTTTTTTTCTTGGAAGAATCTTTGTGAACATGTCTGCTTCGTTGTCATCTATATGAACCTTCTCAAGCGTCGCTTCCTTCTTTTCCACAATATCCCGTATCCAATAATACCGGGTCTCAATGTGCTTGGACCGACTATAAAATATCTGTTCTTCACAAGGTGAATAACATTCTGACTATCGCAAAGCAAAGAATACTGATTTTGCTTTAGCCCAATTTTCTGTTACAGCTTTTTCATCCACACACCATAGCATACATACACTACTAAAAATTAAGGGATTACCAACATTTTTAGCCACGTTAAGTTAAAACGTCGCTAATATTAAAGATATCAGCGACTTAAAATATAAACGTCGCTATGCGTCGCTGTTTGACGACGATTAGCGACGTTTAGCGACTATAATTCATTTTTTAAAAAGAATAGTCGCTATAAGTTATCTAAGGTCGCTAAACGTCGCTAAAATTTATAATTTAGCGACGTTTAGTGGCGTATTTAGCGACGTTTATATTTTTAATATTTAGCGACGTGTTTAGCGACTTTTGTGACGTCGTAAAATATTTTTATTAGCGACGTTTTTATTTGACGTTGCTAAACATTACTAAATTTTTGGTAATTAGGGATCGGTTTTGATTCCCCCAATCTGTCAATTTTTTTGAACATTCTGAAACTCACGGCGTTCCCCCCCTCTCCGGCGACCGGCGTCCTCCACAGCGCTCTACTCTGGCATCCCCCTCGTCCTCCTTCTCCTCAAGGTAAACCCTAACTCTTTCTCTCTCTCTCTCTCTCACGGGATACGGCATGACACTGATACAGACACGACACACACACGTGACAGACACTGACACAGACAACACACACACGTGACACTAACCCTAACCCAAAACTGACACGACCTAGGATCAGGACCTAGGGTTAGGGTTAGGGTTAGGGTTAGGGTTTTTGAACTGGGGTTAGGGTTTTTGACCTAGAATTAGGGTTAGGATTTTTGACCTGGGATTAGGGTTAGGGTTTTTGACCTGGGGTTAGGGTTTTTGACCTGGGATCTTGGTTCTTCCAGTGCTACAAAAGGAAGCTGATGTTGCTGCAACACAATATTGCTTGTTGTTGCTGTAATCCTGTACTGCTTGTTGTGTGCTCGAAGGACCTTGCTGCATTGCTGCTGGTGTAGCTCGTCTAGTTGCTGAATGTTGCTGCCACTGAAATGTTGTTTCAGTGCTGAAATGCTGATACATATGGTTGCACTGCTTTGGCCTTGCTACAGTGCATTTCTGCATTGAAGAGGCAGCTGATGCACTGCCCGAGCCTACTCTGCTTGCTGCTCCTCTGTTGTGCTTGCTGTTTCCTGTGCACTATTCTACCTATAGTGCCTGACCCTCTCCAAACATACAGCTAGCTGCTAGCACAGAGCTGGCACACCGATTCCTCATTGCTGCACTATGAACTGCTCTCTCTAGTGACCCGAGCTAACTTAATCACTCAAACAACCATATGCACACACACACATACATAAGGCATTGTGTATCAAGTTAGAGCAGTTCTTACCTTCCTCCAGAGAATCATACTGTATTTAACGATTTATAGGACACATACTGTCAGTTTTGCAGAAGTATCTAGAAATGGATATGAATTACAATCTGCGTCATCGTTCGTGGATGTACAACCATTATCCTGATGACATGTGAAATGTGCGAGATAAATTCATTGAGGGTGTACAGAAGTTCCTGCACTTCGCCAAGGCATTCCCTCAGTACATAGATGGTACCAAAATTAAGTGTCCGTGAGTGAGATATCGTAACTTAAAATATTATCAAGAAGTGGAAATCATATATTATTTGTACTCGAAGGGCTTTACGTTGAATTACTATCAGTGGACCGTGCATGAAGAACTTTTGTCTCTAGCATCAGAGTCGGAGCCATATATGGAGCCGTATATGAAGTCCACGACTACGCTGCTTATGACGACGGTGGATGAATGTGGTTTTTGATGCGGCGGGGCCTAGTTTCAGTCCGGACAATTATGATGCAGCTGAGGAGGCACCGAATGTCGATGCTGCAAAGTTTATGGAGTTGCTAGAGAATGCAATGACTCCATTATATCCTGGTTATGAGGATCATTCACCGTTGGAGGTGGTTACAAGATTGTTGAGCATCAAGTCCAATTTTAACATGTCACAAGAATGCTATAATCGATTGATCGATTTGATTATAGAGATCTTGCCCGAGGTTGCAAAGTTGCCTAAGGAATTCTACTGATCTTAGAGGATGTTGAGATCGCTCTGGATGGAATACGAGAAAATTGATGCATGTCGCAACGGGTGCATGTTGTACTACAAAGACGACAAGGATGAAGATGCATGCAAATTCTGTGGTACTGATCTCTACAAGTCCACTGGTAAAGGAAAGTCTGTGTGTGCAAGGAAGCCTACCGATTTGATGCACTACTTGCCTTTGACATCGAGGTTGCAGAGGTTGTTTGTGGTTAAGGAGACTGCAGAAAACATGAGTTGGCACAGGCAGAAACAGATCGAAGGAGTATTGGATTATCCATCCGATGGAGAAGCATGGAAGCACTTTGATCGAGAGTATCCAGATTTTACTTTGGATTCGCATAATATCAGATTGGGGCTCTCCTCTGACGGTTTTATCCCATTCGGACTTTTGGGCTCTTAGTATTCATGTTGGCCTGTGATCGTCACTCCGTACAATCTACCGCCTTGGATGTTTATGAAGACTCCGTATATGTTCCTAACCGTTATTATTCCGGGTCCAAACAATCCGAAGAGGAACATCGATGTGTATTTACAACCTTTAATAGATGAGTTGAATCAGCTGTGGAAAGTAGGTGCCAATACGTACGATATTTCTAGAAAGCAGAATTTTCAGATGAGGGCAGCACTTATGTGGACCATCAACAACTTTCCGGCCTATGGAATATTATCGGGATAGAGCACTCATGGTCGTCTCTCATGTCCGTATTGCATGGACCGTACTAAGGCTTTCCATTTCAAATACGGAGGCAAACCGTGCTTCTTTAATTGTCATCGATAATTTTTGCCGAAGGATCATCCGTACCGGAGGAACATGAATGCTTTTTGTGCGGGCATTGTGGAGAAGGCCAATCCACCGCCAAGATGGCCCGGACACACGATATGGAAAGAGGTAAAAGATTTACCAAGTGCTATCGAAGAGCCTGCTAAGGGGTACAAGTGTGACTGATTTGGTCGCACCCATAACTGGACAAAGAGGAGTATATTCTGGGATCTGCCATATTGGAGCACCAATCTGATCAGACACATCCTTAATGTCATGCATATCGAGAAGAATATGTTTGATAGGTAAAGGGGAAGACGAAAGATAATCTGAAGGCCAGGTTGAACTTAGAAAAAATATGTGGACATCCTGCGTTGCATTTGATAGAGGAGGGGAATGGAAAGTTAAAGCAACCTAAGTCAGTTTTCTCACTGGAGAAAGAGGATAAGGGAGACTTTGTAGGTGGATTCAGGGTCTAAAGTTTCTAGACGGATACGTGTCAAACTTGAGAAGATGCGTCGACCTAAAGGAGAACAAACTGGCGGGTATGAAGAGCCACGATTGTCACGTATTCATGGAGAGGTTAATTTTAATTGTATTTTGGAAATTATTATCGCCGGTCATTTGGGATCCATTGACAGAGCTCAGCATATTCTTCAAAGATCTTTGTTCTACTAAGTTGCTCGTCGATCGTCTAGAAAAGCAAGAGAAAGACATTGCGGTAACACTATGTAAGCTCGAGAATGTGTTTCCTCCTGGATTCTTTGACTCTATGGAGCATTTGTCATGCCCTAGTCCCAAAATACATAGGACTAGGAGACGTAAGCATGCCAGCCGCATGGATATGACAACTCCAATATATGGAAACCATAACCCAAACGACGCTGTAATATGAATATCAAATCCACAAGTGGTATAAAATGTATCTCAAGTCACAGGGTACAATCTAAATCTCATCCACAAAAATCAATATAAATAAATAATCAACATCTATATAACTAAATCTCAATAAGAAGTATCTAAAGATGACAGTCGGATGGAAACAAATCTACTACAAACTCGAATATAAAAGTAACACAATATAGGTACAGCACCAAATAACCACTAGGCCCGAAGAGTAAACCTCCTCAACGATCAGTAGCAAGTCCAGATCTGCGCTCCTGTGAAAAGTCATAAACATCTATACCTGGAAAGGGACCAGGTCCTCAGAGGGACATAACAAGATACATAGAAGCAAGCCAATTTGAATACAGTGAACATGCATAATATTTGAAAATATGTAAGTACGCTGTACAAGACAATCTATATGAATGCAAATGAGGACAATTTTTTGACGTATGGGCAAGGGTAGGCTACTCGATCTAATCCTCATAACTCACACACCCGTCTAGAACATCATCAACCAACATACCTCGGGGGTAGCGACCCTCGTGACTCCATCAATCGACATACCTCGGGGGTAGCGACCATTGGACACGGCCACCATAGTACGTGCTAGTTACTACGGTTTACCAGAGTGGTTAAAGCCCATACGCCTACTGATTGTCCTCTGATGATAGTAAGTGCCATGTGTGTGTCAACATATCTAATATATAGTAATGACTGAAAGAAAACTACACATGCAAGAAATATACAGAAATACAATGAATATACAAAAATAAAATAAGCATACAAAATACTGTAAGCAATTTGGCAAGGTATCTTGCCTGGTAGAAAGCTGCAAAGTATAACGTCCAGAAGTCTAACACACAGATCAGAAGCTATGGCCTCAAAAAAATGTCTTTGGATGCTGAAATAGACATCACCAACGTTCCCAAAATAAGCAAAATAGCTAGAAAGTACTCCCCTTTCGTCCAATTTGGACACAGGGGCAAAAAATAATTATGGGTCAAAACGGGGTCCACATGTGGCCCACTTTACACCAAAAAGTGTGCCATGGATAAAGGTCTCTAAATGGGATAAATTATAGGTTAAACCAATTCTAAATGTCAATACAAACTCAACGGTACGTCCAATTTTGGATTCCGGTGAGCCGAACACAATTTTGCCCAAAAAGTCAACCGTAGGGCCCGCCAATTGGCGACTTGGTCAACTGTCTCAGAATTACGTGAAAATTGGGTCACAGGACCAGCACGTTACCACGATTCCAGTGGCATAAGTTTTGTGGCAATCAGATGAGCGTGCACAAAATGCGTACGGCTTTCGCAAAAATTGCGACACAGGAATTGTCCGTAGATACGGGCTAATTCTGACGTGCACACGCGTTCGAATCAGTTTTCGTGAAATCTCACATGTCCGGGTACACTGTGTGCACCTTTTGGTACACTTGGTATACGGCGGGGCGATCCCGTTTGGCGGGGCCCACTCCGTTTCACAATTTTTGGAAATCTGAAAAAGTGGGTTTTTGGGATTTTTTGACGAATTTAATTCTACATACAGCAGTTAATAATTTAATATAATTAAAAAAATTAAACTAGGTCAAGTGGTCTCCGTATACCAAACAAAAAATCGAATTCGAATCTCTGTGGTGGGAGATAATAATCCGGGAATATGGGTCATCGTAACGGAATTTCTGAAATTTAAAAAGTCATAGTTTTTCATCGACTTGGCATCGATTTTTACCTAGGTTTGCGCACTGTTTAAGATAAACTAATGTACAATATTGGAAGGGGGATGTAGAAGCATGAAAAATATGCTGCAAGATTATACGCAGTATGCGTAAAGCAGAGTTTCGGTGCTGAGCAGCGTAAAGCATGACTTAAAAGCCATCGGCGTACAACAGAGCTTCATCGCTAGTACGGCGTAAAATATAGCTCCAGAACAACCCGCATAATACAGTATTTCAGACTGCTTCAGCATAAAAAGGTTGCTATATCGCCACTCCGACGTAAACTCCATCTGGTTTTAATGCAGCAGGAAGTTATACGAGGAACGCTTAGAATTCCTCGAATGAACCTGTCAGACAGTACATAGAATCTGACTCCTGACGAAGAGTACTGCACGATTATCCAGACGACGGCTGTAATGATGATTCGGCACAGAGACCCAGACCGTTGTTTAGTGACATTTTCTTTATACAAATTGCTTTTACGCATCCAAGGAAATACGCTGCCTGGTTTTATACAGGCAGATGTGAGCTTTTACGCTCAGCAGAAGACAAAATGAACTGCCACGCCAAAAGCTGCTCTTCGTGCAGAGCTCGCGGCACATCTCTACAATTAATGCGCGTGATGGGAGCCGATCTCTGCATTTAATGCATGAGATTTGGTTCTATTTTCAAAAGACTGGGTGAGCCATAATTATGGCTAATACGTCCACATCATCACCTTTGCATGATACGCCACCAGGCTATTTTCAGCTATAGGAGTACGCCGTATGCTATCTCCTCGAAATACGCCAACTCAGGCTATATTTGCATTGGTGCGAGATAAGGCTATCTGGTCCAGAATACGCTCAAGATCTCAGTCAAAGAAGGATAACTTAGCTTCTACGCCAACAAGACAGCTACCGGACTTCTACGCCTACTCGGCTTCTACGCCAGCTTGTCAGCTATGGGGCTTCTATGCCTACTGGGCTTCTACGCCTACTTGGCTTCTACGCCAACTCGACAACTATTGGGCTTCTACGTCTACTTGTCTTTTACGCCATCAGAACGGCTATTTGGCTTTTACGCCAACGAGACAGTTAATTGGCTTCTACGCCAATCATCTCTACGCGAGGGACAGTTACCCACGTGGCTTGCATGTCATGATCTTCGTAGCAGTTATACGTATTACCTCTTAATGGGACACGCGTCACACGCTCATTCTGAAGATCATTTATACGTCGGTGGCAGTTATGATAACCGCCGCATAAAAGGTGCGGTTCTCTTCGCTGTTCAGTTCTACCCCTTTAAATTGAGACCTTCGGCCACAGAGGTCAAAGGTCAAGGATTTTGTCGAACAAAGGTCAGAAAATTCAAAAGGGTCGAGGATTCTGAAGATTAGGATTTTACTTCTGAGAAAGAAAATCCTAGAGCCTAGACAGAGAGTAGTGGTTGACGACTTTGACATCGAGAATTCAATCCCTCCTGCAGCCTTTGAAGCTTCTTCTTCTTCTTCTACAGCTCTTCTTCATCATCGTGTGGTTCAAGGGATAAATTGATCGACTGCAGATCAGACTCATATAGCAATATTTACCCAGATTTAAATTTAGTACTTGATATCCTTGTATAGGATTAATTGTACTACTTGTTTGTAAACCTAAGAAAGGGTTTCGTATAAACCTATTTTTATTTTTTTGTTTATTATCAAACACAAGATGGTGACTCTGCTGGGGACCAGTTTCTCTTCTGAGGAGAAGATCATTGCTCAACACGATGCTGTATCCATTGGAGCAACGAAGAAGACTTTGGTCGTTCAGTTCGACCAATCTGCTTACGAAGATATGCTTCGCGCTGGGGGTAGCTCTCGTCCCCTCTCTGTCCAAGACAACAGAAAGTGGTGTAAAGTATGGATGCCCCAGACATCCTCTGCCCTTCCTACAGGCTCTCTCTCTTCGACCAACAAGGTTGTAGCATTGCTCCCTCCGTGCCTTGCGCGTAAAACTCAGTCTTCCGTCGCTGGCGGAACAGACAAAACTTCTGGCAATGCCTCAGTGCCAACCCAAAAGTATACAACGCACCTTGCGCGTAAAACTCAGTCTCCCGTCGCTGGCGGAACAGAGAAAACTTCTGGCAATGCCTCAGTGCCAACCCAGAAGTATACAACACGCCTTGCGCGTAAAACTCAGTCTCCCATCGCTGGTGGAACAGACAAAGCTTCTGGCAATGCCTCAGTGCCAACCCAGAAGTATACAATGCGCTCTGCGTGTAAAAACTCGTCTTCCGTCGCTGATGGAGAAGACATAGTTTCTGACAATGCCTCAGCGCCAAGTCAGAAATTTTAAAAGTGCCTTGCGCGTAAAATCACATCTCCCGCCAATAATGTGGCAGATGGTCCCTGCAATCTTCGCAAGGGAAAACAATTGGCGAAATTTTTGACCTCTCAGTTTTTACGCCATACAGAAAAGAAGTTGCCTGCACTTCAGATTACGCGGAATGATGATGGCCGTTTGAGAACTTCTCATATTTTACGCCAACCTGAGCAAAATTCCAAATTACGCCAGGAGAAGCCCCTCGGCGTAAAGAAGGCCTATTTTGTGGATAGATACGCTCCTCATGGATCATGTGCTGCTCATATGGCTGAACTACTCTATTCGTATGGCGGGAAAAGACTTCGGGTTCCCAATATTCGCGTTCCGTCGAATGTAAAAAGGGTGAATATGCCTTCTTCTTCCTCTGTTAATCCTCCTGATTTGCGCAATTTCCTGATCCAGAAGCACGAAGACAAGGGATCTTCTGACATGTCTATTACAACCCCTAGGGAACACTGTTGTAATAGTCACAAAGTTGTAGTTAATTATTGCTGTTCTAAGGCAAAACGGTCAGTTTTTGACCGGTTGAACTACTCTCTGTACTTACAGGAAGAAGAACCGACTGTCGCATCGGTAAATATGGCATCTCATATTCCTAGAGGAAGGTCAAATTCAAGACGTCATCCCTCTAGAACTTCAAGCCAAAGGAGATTCGACAAACTCCTTGAAAATACTGAAGCAGGTGTTTTTCGAAACACTCATTCAAGGTCGCGACAATCGGCTTCATATTCCTCCAATTCCGACACTGGGGGTCGCCAAATTCTGGAAGATGATACTGAAAGTGTAGACTCGATCTCCACAGAGGTCCATACTGATCCCTCGGTATTACCCAGAGAAATGGGAGTCTATGCTATCGGAGATGAACATGAGGAGGCTTCCCCATCAGGAAGTACGGAACAACGCATTGCTGTATTGGAATCATCACTCAAAGACATGTATACCATGATGCAGAGTATGCACCAAATGTTGGTGACTAAACACACAGCTGCACCAGTTCCTCCAACTCAATTACGGGTAGGGGTAGATATACCATCAAGTCGGGAGCCTATTCAAGATCAAGAATCAGCTGCTCCTCAACCTCTCAACCCGGAAAGCGTATTACCTCCTATTGGGGTTACAATACAACCGGTCTCTCACCCCTCGACGGTCCCTTTCCCAATTGAAGATTCGATGCAAGCAGTGCAGGAATTAAAAGCCCAATTTGACGCTCTGAAGCACAAGGATCAGCTGAAGAAGTTGGGCATCAACCAGCCTTACCCAGCCATCTGGGACAAAATCCCTTTTCCTCCTAAATATAAACCACAGGCCATAGTTTTGTTTGAGGGCAAGACATCGCCAAGTCAATACATGAACTACTTCAGTATGATGACGGTGTTGTTACAAGGGAATGACGCCCTTCTCACTCGAGTATTTAAGGGCTGTCTGTCTGGTGTGGCCTATCAATGGTACCGTAGCTTGGCAGACAATTGCATTACTTCCTTCGAAGACTTCAAGACTCTTTTCTTCGCTCGATTCTATAAAGAAGGGATGGACATGTCCATGTCCTCACTCATCGAAGTGAAGCAGAAGGAGAAGGAGAACGTTCGTACTTTTATTGAATATTTTCGTCAGGCCACGTTGCAAATGCCTCCCGGAGTTCCGAATTCCGCCTTGGTGGACATTTGCCGGAAGAACCTTCTCCCATTGATCTCGGTATTCACAGGACCATATCAGTTTCATGATTGGCCCCCGTTCATTATCTCAGCGGTAGCCGCCGAAGACATAAATCGGAAGGCGCGTGATAATGGAATCATGATCTCCACCTCTGACAAAGGGAAACGGCCATCTTCTAACAGCGACCATCGTCGTGGTTCCAAAAGAAAAGAAGCTCTGGCGATCAACACGTCCAGGCAAAAGACTGTGGCAACCACACAGACGAAACCTGGGACTTCCAGGCCCATCGAAGTATATTCTTTTAACGACGACGATATTCCAAGCATATTCGAACGTCTAGTCAAAAGTGGCAAGCTCACTCTCCCCGAGGTGAAAAGGCCGAATGAAGTCGGCAGTACCAACAACCCTAAGTACTGTATTTTCCATAAGTATATACATCACCCTACCAAGGCGTGTTATATACTAAAAAGGAAAATCCAGGAGATGATCGATGCCAAGGCCATCACTCTGCGCAATAGCGAGAAGACGGTCACCGCTAACATGATCTCTCTCTAATTCGGCAATCTGCCTCCTCAAGAAGTTTCGGATGGTATTGTACCCATTTTCCGGACAACGATGAACATTGTTAATCTCCCTCCAACCAGGGGTCAAAATCATGACCTGGTACCCCCAACTACCCAGCGTGGCGAGATTATGTAGGTTCATCCAGATCTGGTGTCAGAGATTGAAAGAGAGACTCAAGCTGCTAAGGCTAAGTCTACAAAGAACTCAAGATGCAAACCATGTCATATGGTTATAATTTCTCTGACATCAGAAGAAGAGGTTTTGGCTACTGGAACCCGGTCAGGGAAAGCCTATATCAAGGACTATAAAAGGAACAAGGAGGAAGCAACGACAGACACTTCAGCTGCCAAGCCTTCAGAACGTGAACCTGTCGTACCAGAAGCAGGTCCTTCCAAACCAACTCCGACAGACAAGGGCAAACAGAAAGAAGTTCATTTCGATAAACCTTTGAAGAATATTCAAAACAAGGTTTGGAGAAGCCTTATAACTTCAACATCCTCGCCCAACTGGCCCATACTCCAGCCAGACTGTCTATTTTTGAGCTGCTTAGGCTATCCAAAGACACTCGTCAAGCCTTGAGCGAAGCTTTGATGCAGGCGGACATATGCTTGACTCAGCTCAAGTCCCCCGAAAAAGAGCCTGTGGCATGTCCTCAATGCCATAGCATAATGGAAGTGGTCCCTAACATCACTTTCACTCAAGAAGACATGCTGTTGAAACATAACAGGCATGACAGACCCCTCTATTACACCGGATACGTTGGTTCCATGGAGGTATACCGGATTCATATAGATCCGGGATCGTCAATCAACATCATCCCTCATAGTCTGCTCAGGCCATTGAGGATTCCTACCAGCGAACCGGCTTACACTACTACTATAATCGTAGGCTTCAACGCTAGGAAAAGTAAGCCGCTGGGGAAGATTCGTCTGAGATCCAGATTGGTGACCTTAGATCAGTAGCTACTTGCTACATCATTGATTCGGAGGTCTCTTACAACATTCTGTTGGGAAGACCATGGATCCACGAACACAACATTGTTCCTTCGACTCTACATTAATGCTTCAAATATGAAGACTCCCAAGGGACAGTGAAGACAGAGTTTGCTGATCTCAACCCGTTCAAAGGAGTTGAGTCCTACTACTCCGATGCCATGTTATACACCCAAGACTACATGAAGGAGGTGTCATGCAATACAGAGGAGGAATCCCACTTGGAGCCGGGGAACCATCTGCTAAGCAACCTTTATCAATTCAGGTGAAAGGACGAACTACCCGTCCGAAAGTCATGGAACCTATGGCTATTCACTTGAATAAAACCAAATCATGAGGAGGAAATGATTCCCTAGTGATTACTCTGAACCAGAAGCCTCCACCATTGGTCATTAACCTCAGGCGCAACATGCAGCCGACTGATGTAAATACAACCGGGAACGAGGTTTCTGACGATAATAAAGATTCTCTTTTCCAGTATTCTGATGCTCAATTTCCAAATCAGGAATACTCCCCTCGTAATAATACAGAGCCTATAGCGCAAAAATTCTTGGAAGCTATAGACTCTGATCATCCATATGTATGGGAGGTAGCGTCAACATCTAATGTCATCACGACATACGGGCCACATGAAGATTCTATCTTTATCATCCCGCCTACTCGCAGCAATCAGCATCCAATAGTCTTCGGTCGCATGCGGAGTAGACTGATTGTACAAGAAGATTCTCACGAGTCTGATGCTGGCAAAATGCAAGTTCACAGATATAGCCCACAAGCCTTGAAGATTATGCAAAGCATGGGTTATGATCTAAAGTCAGAGCCAGGTCTCAACTATGGAAAAGGCAGGCGAATGCCATTGCATGGTGATCCCTATCGTCAATGAACTCGCTTCGGCTTAGGGTATATCACGTCTCTTACAACTACTGAGTCAAATAAAGACACCTTTTCTTCTCCTCAGGATAGTTCTTCGTCCTCCGACTCATGCGAGGATATCGAACGAGCATTATCTGTAAATACGGTACTAGCAGATTCTCTCGAAGCAGACAAACAAGAATCTGAACCGTTTGAAAATGACTCTTGGGCGCAACAAATGGATATACAATGGGAACTCTGGTTCGAGCAGAGAGAACCGCCCACTGAAGATAAAGTTATCCAAATTGATGTTGGGGATGAAATTTCACTGAAGCCGATATTTATCAGTAATAATCTTTCCCCAGCAGAAAGGGAAAAGATGATCCAACTGATAAGAGAATATATCGACGTCTTTGCATGGAATTATAAGGACATGCCGGGCCTTGATCCAAAAGTGGCTACTCATAAACTCAACATATTGCCCCATTCAAAACCTGTAAAGCAGCATCAACGTTGATTCCACCCGGAATGATGGACGCCATTGAAGCCGAAATCAAGAAGTTGATAGCCTGCGGGTTTATCCGTGAAGAGCAACATCCTGATTGGGTCACTAATGTAGTCCCGGTCATGAAGAAAAGTGGGAAAGTTCGCGTTTGTATCGACTTCCGAGATCTCAATGCGGCTTGCCCCAAGGATGAGTTCCCTCTTCCCATCATAGACGTCATGATTGACAACACCTGCGGTTTTGAACGCATGTCTTTCATGGATGGATTCTCAGGATACAATCAGATCAAGATGCATCCTGAAGACGAGAAGCATACTGACTTCCGTACACCTCTGGGGGTATATTGCTAAACAGTTATGCCCTTCGGATTGAAGAATGCCGGGGCTACATATCAGTGAGCCATGAGTAACATATTCCACGAGCATCTGCACAAAACAGTGGAATATTACGTAGACGATATCGCTGTCAAAAGCTGTCTCAAGGCTAATCACATCCAAGACTTGAAAATAGTGTTCGAATTGATGCGTCAACACCAACTCAAAATGAACCCTACAAAGTCCTTTCTCGGAGTATCTAGTGGCAAATTCCTGGGATTTGTCATTACCGCTAAGGGCATTCAAGTCGACCCTGATAAAGTAAAGGCCATCCTTGAGATGCGACCGCCCCCTAATCTGAGAGAGCTCAGGGGATTTCAAGGTCGTCTAGCCTATATCAGGAGATTCATATCCAACCTTTCTGGGAGATGTCAACTATTTTCCCGTCTGATGAAGAAAGGTGTGTCCTTTGTGTGGGATGAAGCCTGTCAGCAAGCGTTTAATGATATCAAACGCTACGTCACTAATCCTCCAGTTCTGGTGTCTCCCGTTATAGGAAGACCATTTTTGCTGTATGTTCGAGCAATAGATCATTCTCTAGGGGCTCTCCTCGTACAGAACAACAATGAGGGTCACGAACAAGCGATCTACTACCTCAGCATGATGATGGTCGGAGCTGAACACCGGTATAATCCAGTAGAAAAAGAATGCTTGGCCCTAATGTTCGCCATTCAGAAGATGCGGCATTACGTCACAGGTCAAACTATTCACATCATCTCCAGAATCAATCCTCTTCGAGTATTGATGAGTAAGCCGAGCGTTCTTAATTCCCGACTTGCTACTTGGGCGATGTTATTGACACCGTATGATATGGTGTATGTCCCTCAGAAGTCCATAAAGGGTCAGGCCTTGGCTGATTTCTTAGCTGCTCATCCAATTCCAGAAACCTCCAAACTGTATGAGGACATTCCCGACGAAGTTGCAGAATGCAACTCTGCAATGGTAGGTGACATATGGCAACTATTCTTCGATGGTGCCTCTCGCACTGGACCCAAGGGAAACGTGGTTTCAGGAGTAGAAATTGTTCTGGTAACTCCTGATAAACTCGTTATCTACCGAGCTTATTCTCTTAGCGAGCCCTGCTCTAACAATGTGGCAGAGTACAATGCTCTACTAATCGGGCTTCAAGTCGCTAAAGAATTAGAGGTCGAATACTTGGAAGCTTTTGGTGATTCCCAGTTGATCGTCAATCAGATTAGAGGAATATATAAAGTCCGCAATCCAGACCTCATTCCTTATCACCAAGCAACGGTCGAGATAGCCATGTCTTTTAAAGGATTCTTCCTAGAACATGTGCCTCGATCTCAAAATTTGAAAGCTGATGCTCTCGCTAGTTTAGCTGCAGATCTAGCTATTCCTATAAGAAGGCAGAATTCGGTGATCCTTTTCAACAGAGATTAATTCTGTGTGAAAAATAACTTTTACCTGGAATGCAGCTATTCCGCAAACATGGTTCCTCCCAAGAGAGACTGGAGAAGTCCCTTTATAGACTTCGCAGCTTATGGAATCTTACCAGAAGATCCCAAAGAAGCAGTATCAGTTAAAAGACGATCACTACGCTTCTATTTTGATGCTTCTTCACAATGTCTATATCGTTGAACGTACGATGGAATATTGTTATGATGTCTCTCTGATGATGAGGCACAGCGGATAACCCATAAAGCTCACGACGGTATATGTGGAGCACATCAACCCGGTCCTAAATTACAGGATCACATCAGGAGGATGCGTTACTACTGGCCCACTATGATTGCAGACACAGTAAAGTATACAAGACAGTGCAAAGCCTGCCAGGTTCATGCAGATTTTATACATCAGCCTTCTGAGTATTTGCATCCTACCATTGCATCATGGCCCTTCGAAGCATGGGGTATGGATATCATTGGTCCTATTCACCCGTCTTCTTCCAGAGGTTATCGGTTCATACTGGCCATCACGGATTATTTCTCCAAATGGGCAGAGGCGATCCCTCTTATTGAGGTAAAGACATCCAACGTGATCAACTTTATCAAGCACCATGTCATTTATCGCTTTGGGATACCCCAAAGGATAATCTATGACAACGGGCCTTAATTTATCAGCCAAGCGTTTCACCGATTTTGCGATAAGAATCAGATACAAAATATGTCCTCAACGGCATATTATCCAGCTGCTAATGGTTTGGCGGAAGCCTTCAATAAAACCATCATCAAACTCTTGAAGAAGTTCGTCTCTTCGAATAAAATAGACTGGAATGAGAAACTGGGAGAATGTCTCTGGGCATACCGCACAACGGTACGAGCTCCGACAGGTTGTACCCCATTCTCATTGTTTTACGGGAGCGAAGCAGTTCTCCCCATTGAAATCCAAATTCCCTCACTCAGAATAGTAGTGGCTAATGAGTTGACTCAGGAAAAGAATGATCTGTTAAGGCTTCAAGAGCTAGAAGGATTAGACGAGAAATGCCTTCAAGCTCAACAGCGCATTGTATTCTACCAAGCACACATTTCCAAAGCTTTTAATCAAAAAGTGAAGGAAAGAGTGTTCAAAGTTGGCGAGCTAGTTTTAGCTGTGAAAAGGCCAATGATCATTACTCACAAGAGTAAGGGTAAATTCTAGCCCAAATGGGAGTGGCCACGATATCAGAAACCCTCTTTGTGGAATGCTGGTAGAAGATGTTGCCACAAATGTTGCTTCAGCAGATAGCGCGATAAAAGTAGAGGCACCCACAAAGGCTGAAGTGGTTGGCGTACTCAAAGGAGGCACAGTCGTGATGACAGGCTTATCCTCCTCTGGAGATATCGGGACTGTATTAGGCGAGCCGGCACCAAAAAATGTTTCCTCTTCAAAGTCGGGCGCCTCCGTGTCATCGGTAGGAGCTGTAACAAAACCAAAGGTTGCGTCGACGCTGCCCTCCCCGTAGATATCTTTCCCTGAAAAGAAGACAAGATAAAGTTAATATCAATTTGATGTTAATTTTCCTAAAAAAGAGGCGTAAGGACAATATTTCCCCATGGCTGATGGTATATATGTCGCGTCCGCAGCCAGTACAGCTAAATTAGTTCTTAGTGAGGCTAAGCGAGCTGTCATACCTGGGAAAGAGTCTGCACCAACCGACGTTGGAGGATATTCTTCCCAGTCTTCGCCAAGATCCAATCGAGGTTCATCGAGCAGAATCTCGCTGGAGGTACCTATAAACGAAGACGGGGCCGGATCCATTATGGGTCTGGATAATGATATCCTTAAATTACTCAGCCTCGAGGGTGATCTCACTGCACTACCAGAAGCAGTAGCAGCAGCGTCGATCTTGAGCAAAGATTCTCCGACACTGTCAGCCGGAACTGTGGAGGTTCCCTCTCTAAAAGGCGAAGGACCTCTAATCAAAGAATCACCATCAACAGGGGAAACAACAGTATCACTCCTAGGAGCCTCATGACTGGAAGTCCTTGTAGGACCACTGACAGTCTTCTTCTTCTTGCGAGGAGAAGGCTCTTTCGGAGCAGGAGCCTTTCGCTTACTGGGGATAACAAGAGGCTCTGCAGGCGGAGGTATTACGCCTCTCGGTACTGTCAACAAAAATTTGTCTGGACCGATATGGTCTTTACCCTCATCAGACGAGACTGATGGAACCTCCTCCCTTCCAGAGGACTTATGAGAGGGCATCCTAAAACTTCCATGCATATCAAAATCGGGATGGAGCGTATTGATGGCCACATAAAATTGTGCGTATGAATGGAGGATGCGCAACTCCATGGAAAGAGAAGTCATGGGTACAGTAAAGGTTGCTCCAGTACAACCCATCATGAAGTACCGCCACCCTCTGGCTCCATCAATAAATCCACCTCTGGACTAAAAGCTGGTGATGGCATTTCCCACATGCAGCTGGTCATATCCATACTGCCTAGCTAACCGACTGGGCAGATATGGCTCCAAGAAGCAATGGTCCTCACTTCTATATAGTAAGTGGGAAGCTCTAATGCAGACCAACCAATAAAATGCTTCAGGAGAAAGAACGGTCCTCCCGTGACCAGAATGCTGAAGTTTCGTCCCCTGTTGATTTATATGTACAGTGGGAACGACGCAGAAGAGCTTTCAGCTATGAGCATAATTTAATGCTCGTCGACAGTCTACGACGGTGGTCACATTCCAGGTGGAATTCTTGTAATTTAACAAGAAATTTCCTGAACTACTGGAAGAGCCGAGAGATATCTGCCTGGGGTTATGAAGAATTAACCATCCCATCAGATATAGGAATGGTAACTCTATCCTGGGAAAATTTTTATGCCGTGATTCATCAGCGAGAAGCCCATCAGTAAGGGCCCTCAGGCCAGCTTGTATCCGACAGACCCTGGCAGGGAGCAGGCCTAGTCTTGCCCCAAATACCAAACGTACTGCAGGCCATAAGGTGTTGCGATAAATACGACCTGCAGATGCGATGCCAGGTACTACCAACCGGCGTAGCCATACAGAGAGGAAGCCAGCCAGTTGAGCTTCCCTTGACAGAGGCTTGCGGCAATGCCTCATATAACTGTAGGCTTTTGTGCCTACAGGATAACCCTCGATCTCCTCATCGAGAACTTGATCTGAAGCCCCAGTGTCTTCAATAAGATCATCGACTATTTGAGTATTTAGCACGCTCAGAAGATTCAAGGGCTTATCTATGCTATCTATAACTTTGTCTGGCTTAGCAGTTCTGACCTGATGAAAGAAGAGATCGGACGCCCACTTGTTGGTATGAGCTAAATCAGAGGGCTCATTATAGAAGATGGTGCAGGCAAGATAGTGACTCATTAGCTCCTGGTACACTGCCACCACCCGAGGGTTTGCATCCTTCAGCTCCTTGTTTGTGGGAACATACTCTTCATAAGGAGTATCCCCCTTTGGCAGCTTTGAAATTTCTGCCATTTCGTGAAGGGCCAATTCCAACTCCCCTAGTGGAGTGGCAAAAGTCCCAGTGAGCGAGATATATCGCTCCATCAAAGCCAAAAATAAGTTGGGATTGAGAGGCAACCCAACACTGGTAGCCTCCACGGCCGCGAACAGACCAATTCTCTCCAGCTCTGTCTGAAATTGCTTAAGGGCCCAGGCAGTTAAACGAGCCCATCAAAGATTTCTAGGAATAATCCACCCATTGGTCCGAGGATTAACCTTGGGGTATACTCCTCTACGCCCCATGAAGTCATTACAAAAAGTCAATAATTGAAATGGCTGGAGCAGTACAGTGTCTTCACTTGGGACGGGTACCTGGAAATAATCCCTTGAAAGGCATAACAGGACCCGAAGGACGGCTTACAAATAATCCTCGGTCTATTCCCTTCTGGTAAAATATCTTCCCCGGCTGGCCGTGAAGATCATGAGTCAGGGTCCACCCCATCTTCCTGGGATGTGTGGTATAAAAAAATGTCGAGATAGGGTAATATCTAAATATCCTTGGCAGGTACATGACCATGCCCTCAGTAGTAAAAATCCAGTTCTCCTTCTTGGGCTTCGTCTGGGATCGTTTATCAATCATATCCCCGAACAAGAAAGCTGGTTTTATATATTTGTCTCCGTCTATATACGTCAGGGGCTCCCCGCTGATCATACTCAGCATCATGCGTTCTCCCTGGGATGAGATCAGGATTCTCCTTCCTTCAGGATAGTTGTCTCCAGATATGGGGAATGTCACATGCGACAAATCCTCTAAATAATTCGAGTTCAGCATCCCGGCAGCAGAATCCATTACATCAGACAACAGAGGGATCTGCAAGTCCACTACAGAATGCAAGAAGAAAAAAGTCAGTTTCTACACTAGACATCATAGTCTTGCAGATTACGCCAAAGGTCAACAGTCCATGCTTTTACGCCAAGACTGTATAAACTCGATCTTACGCTGGAACCTATTTCCGAGACATAAAATTCAAGGTCGGCAGTATACACACAAAATCTAACAGTCTGTATTTTTAGACCAGACTGCCAAGATTTGAGTTATTACGCTAGAATTTTTATCCAGAGCGTAGCACTCAAAGTTTGTGGTATATGACAAATTTCGATAGTCAAAGCTTTTACGCCAGACTGTAAAAATATAGAGTTTTTACGCTGACACAATAGGAATATGGGCATAAATGATGAAACATCCCTGTGCATCATCTTCCTCGAAGAGGCTCTCAGCACAGATGATGACCTAGCACGTTCACGTACAACGTGTGCGAAGGGTTTTTCTTCGTTTTCTCGTCCAAAAAGCTTTACCTATGACGCCCGGAGCACAGCTCGACGGTGGAGCATCGCGGTCCGATCGAGGCTCGTTCAGTCTGATGGATGTTGCTTGTGCTGGGGCAGCAGAGCGAGAAGAAGAGGCAGCCTTCTTTCCCTTAGAGGTGGAAGATTGCTTGGGAGCCATGGCGATTCTGAGTTTTCAAGAAAGAAACGAAGGAGAAAGGTTCTTAAAAAGCTAGGGTTTTGAGAAGACAGATAAAAATTTTCTCTCTTAAGACCTTGGGCTATTTATAGAGTTTGGATAACTCTTCGAATTCCTAACCAAATCCGATATTTAATATTCGATTATGATTTAGGGAAACGTCAGGCTACCATTTGAAAGGAGAAGACGGACAGTCACTGGATCCAAAATTTACGCACAGAGCAGATCTATGATTTTACGCTCAGGAGCTCTACTCTCGAGAAGCTATAAGTCTATGATTTTACGCTCAGAGACTATAAGTCTATGGTTTTATGCCCGGATGTTTTTATGCTTGGTAGCTTTTACGCTCGAGAGGCTACAAACCTACGACTTTACGTTCAGAGGCTACAAATCTACGATTTCATGCTCGAGAGCTTTTATGCTCGAGAAGCTACAAGTCTACGATTTTTCGCTCAGGAGCTATGAATCTACGGTTTCACGCCCGGATGCTTTTATGCTCAGCAGCTTTTACGCTCGGGAGGCTACCAACCTACGGTTCTACGCTCAGAAAATACAGATGCTACGGATCTATGACTTTTCGTATATCTTAAAATACGCAAACCAGAGTACGCCTATATCTGAACAATTTTCAAGATGGCCAGTTACAAGGATTTACGCAGAAATGCTCCTTCTTGGCTACAAAATATTCCAAGTGCCCAGAACACACAGAGTTCAACATTGAAAATGACTCTTCTTCTTGGGTCGATTGGAAGTTCATCCGAAATACGGTCAGAATCTTCTACAAAAGTTCAAGTATGGCCTGTTTGACGGCCATTTCTTGCCCTATTTTTCAAGGGATTTTTGGGAAATCATTCTTGAAGATGACGGTCTGAACAGCAAGTTCTTCGTATTTGAGAAGTGACAGTTCAAAATTCTACGCAACTTTTCGTTCAGAACAGCATGACAGTTTGGATCTTCAACTTAAATGCTAAAGAGCTTTCTACGCTTCTACATTTACGCGTAAAAGACGGAACGAGGTCAGCGTAAAGTTATTCAAGACGTGTTTGAAGCTGCACATATTCAGACTTTCTCACAGCAAATATGGCAAATAATCATCAGATGCGTAAAAGAAGATAATCTTATTAATCATGATTACGTATGATGGAAATCCAGTTTACAAAGGGTTTTTATCTTCATGATTACATATGATAGAAATCCTTGTTCTACCAAGGGTTTCTCATTTTTATTTAAAGATCTCACCAAGAATCTGCTACGCCAGGTCATCATATTGGTGAAGATCTTTCTCCGTCTTCTTCAGTAGTTAATCAGTTTTTGCGGTCGATTAACAAAAAAATGATTAATGGCGGGAGGATACAAAATTGGGCTTGTCTAAATTATTCAAAAGCCCATCCTCCATACGTCATGACAGATTGAATTGGGATTCCAACCCAACTCAATATTGGAAGACAGGGCCAGTTTGTCTGCCCTCGTCCACCGTCCTGATGGGAGAAAATACAGCTTGCAAGCTGTGTGGCCAAATGAGACCCTTTCTCTCTCCTGGACGAATCGCCATATGAAATTGCTGATCATCCCGAGCAAAGGAAGCTATGATATCCTTCCATAATCCATCGTTGTAGAGGACATTTACTCGAAGACGCCTCTATTTACGGCTCCTTATGAACAGGAAGAACATGATCTTCTTCTTCTTCCTCAAGTCTGCATGACGGAATTCGGCAACCATTTCTGTGTGGTGAAGGAAGTGTGGGAAAAAATAGGTTAACTCAGTCGCCTTTTTATAGGCAGAGGAGATCACACCAAATCCTAACGAATTCCTGAATATTTACCGAGAAATCAGCCTCGTGGAATGGGTCTAATTTGACCGTTTCATGCTTCATTCAAAGCATTTCAAATTACGAGAAATTTGAAAGCTTTGAAGGGGGTCTTGTAGAAGCATGGAAAATATGCTGCAAGATTATACACAGTATACGTAAAGCAGAGTTTCGGTGCTGAGCAGCGTAAAGCATGACTTCAGAGCCATCGGCGTACAGCAGAGCTTTATCGCTAGTACGGCGTAAAATATAGCTCCAGAATAACCCACGTAATGCAGTATTTCAGACTGCTTCAGCGTAAAAAGGTTGCTACATCGCCACTCCGGCGTAAAACCTATCTGCTTTTAATGCATCAGGAAGTTATACGAGGAACGCTTCGTATCCCTCGAATGAGTTGTACGAGAAACGATTCGAATTCCTCGAATGAATCTGTCAGACAGTACAATAAATCTGACTCCTGACGAAGATTACTGCACGATGTTCCAGACGACGGCTGTAATAATAATTCGGCACAGAGACCCAAACTGTCGTTTAGTGACATTTTCTTTATACAAATTGCTTTTACACATCCAAAGGAATACGCTTCCTAGTTTTATACAGGCAGATGTGAGATTTTACGCTCAGTAGAAGACAAAACGAACTGCCACGTCAAAAGCTGCTCTTCGTGCAGAGCTCGAGGCACGTCTCTGCAATTAATGCGCGTGATGGGAGCCGATCTCTACATTTAATGTACGAGATTTGGTTCTATTTTCAAAAGACTGGGTGAGCCATAATTATGGCTAATACGTCCACATCATCACCTTTGCATGATACACCACCAGGCTATTTTCAGCTATAGGAGTACGCCGTATGCTATCTCCTCGAAATACGCCAACTCAGGCTATATTTGTATTGGTACAGGATAAGACTATCTGGTTCAGAATACGCTCAAGATCTCAGTCAAAGAAGGATAACTTGGCTTCTATGCCAATATGACAGCTACTGGGCTTCTACGCCTACTCGGCTTCTACGCCAGTTTGTCAAATATGGGGCTTCTATGCCTACTGGGCTTCTACGCCTACTTGGCTTCTACGCCAACTCGACAACTATTGGGCTTCTATGCCTACTTGACTTTTACGCCATCAGAATGGCTATTTGGCTTTTACGCCAACGAGACAGTTATTTGGCTTCTACGCCAATCATCTCTACGCGAGGGACAGTTACCCACGTGGCTTGCATGCCGTGATCTTCGTAGCAGTTATACGCATTACCTATTAATGGGACACGCGTCACACGCTCATTCTGAAGATCATTTATATGTAGGTGGCAGTTATGATAACAGCCGGGTAAAAGGTGCGGTTCTCTCCGCTGTTCAGTTCTACGCCTATAAATTGAGACCTCCGGCCACGGAGGTCAAAGGTCGAGGATTTTGTCGAACAAAGGTCGAAAAATTTGAAAGGGTCGAGGATTCTGAAGATTAGGATTTTACTTCTGAGAAAGAAAATCCTAGAGCCTAGACAGAGAGTAGTGGTTGACGACTTTGACATCGAGCATTCAATCCCTCCTGCGGCCTTTGAAGCTTTTTCTTCTTCTTCTTCTACAGCTCTTCTTCATCATCGTGTGGTTCAAGGGATAAAGTGATCGACTGTAGATCAGACTCCTATAGCAATATTTACCCAGATTTAAATTTAGTACTTGATATCCTTGTATAGGATTAATTGTACTACTTGTTTGTAAACCTAAGAAAGGGTTTCGTATAAACATATTTTTATTTCTTTCATTTATTATCAAACAGGGGATAGGTGAGGATCATACTGGTAAAGACGGGGTCGAGTTTGGTCAAGCGAGGGCACAAAAAATAGATCCTGAACAGGGCTTCGCTGTAGTTAACTATTTGCTGCGTGCAGGATGCGCGGTTATTCGCGGACGTCGTGGTCGGCCGGAGTTGGCTTCGCGCGGCCGCTCGAGGTGGCGTCGAGGCTGGGCGCGGTGGCTGCTCTCGGTCGAGGGTGGAGATGATAAGTTAGGGTTAGGGTTTTGGGGCGATGTGTTATATATATAAATATATATATAGGGAGATGGCAAGAGGGGGAGGGGGAAGCAGACCAGCGCGGGGGGGGGGGGGGGGGGAGAGAAAAGGGTTGCTGCTGCTGCTTTGTTTCTATGGGGTTGTGTTAGAATAGGGTTATGTGTAGAATTAGTTAGTGGGTTTGGGTAGGTTAGGTGGATCCATTAGGATCCACTAAAGAATTCTTCTTTTCTTTTTTTTCTTTTTTTTTTCCTTTTCAATTCTCTTTCTTTCTTTTTTTTTCTTTCCTAATAAATTATATATATATACATAGAAAATTCTAAAAAATTATATTTATGCGTACCATTAAGCTAGCAACTGTCCAAAGGGTCTCCTACATGGAATAAATTAGAAAAAATTTATAATGGCTCCATAAATTCCCTAAAGGCATAAACACCTAAAATAAAAATTAAATAAAATCTATTTCTTCTAATTTACTCATAATTACTATAATTAAATTGTTAATTAATAAAAAAAATAGCTTAATACGGTTTTTTATTTAGGATTAAGGGTTTTATATTCTACCAAACTTATAAAAAATTCGTCTTCGAAATTATAACTAAGCCACGGTAGAAATTCAAGGATGGTATAAGATTTGTATTGTTTAAAACGCAAGGCTAGGTTTAAATAAGGGGCGATGTTGCACGTTGCACATTCCAAAAATTATGGGAAAATCCGTGTGAGCGAAAAATAGGTTTCTTTATGTGTCATGTCCAATGGTGTGGACACCTAAATGCTCTTTTATATAAAAGCGCCCAACAATTGAAAAGTTGCACAAAGATCAGAGTGGAAGATTGGCATGTCTAGGATAATGGGGTAGAATTTGTAGGAAGGCAGTGGCTAGTATAGTGCTCCAATTATCGAAGCACGGTAAAGTGCGCTAAGTGATATAATTATTGCAAAATTAAATAAAATACCGTATTTATCTCTAACTGGACTCAATCTAGCCTTAGTCTCACTATCTCAGCCAAGTAGGTCTAATTTTTGGGTGAGAGTTTCACGATCTACCCAACTTAAAATTTACCCATCTATCACCTAAGGCTATACATCTAGGAAAACTATTCCTCAAATTATTTAATCATGTTATTCAATCCTCAAAGTTTTAACACCAAATATATCATCTATGATATGCCCTTAATCAATTATAAAAGAGAGTCACTAAGTCATGTGATTAACCTTATAGGGTATGTCACGCCAAGTCAGAAAATATACGGGACCAGGCCACATGGAAATAGCCAACTGTCACATCTCCAAGGATATCCCAATTTAATGGATCATTACGAAGAGTTCTACGCTGTCCTAAAATACTAACAACCCTAAGTACTGTATTTTCCATAGGTATATATATCACCCTACCAAGGCGTGTTATATACTAAAAAGGAAAATCCAGGAGCTGATCAATGCCAAGGCCATCACTCTGCGCAATAGCGAGAAGACGGTCACCGCTAACATGATCTTTCTCCAATTCGGCAATCTGCCTCCTCAAGAAGTTTCGGATGGTGTTGTACCCATTTCCCGAACAACGATGAACATTGTTAATCTCCCTCTAGCCAGGGGTCAAAATCATGACCTGGTACCCCTAACTACCCAGCGTGGTGAGATTATGTGGGTTCATCCAGTTCTGGTGTCAGAGATTGAAAGAGAGACTCAAGCTGCTAAGGCTAAGTCTACAAAGAACTCAAGATACAAACCATGTCATATGGTTGCAATTTCTCTGACATCAGAAGAAGAGGTTTTGGCTACTAGAACCCGGTCAGGGAAAGCCTATCTCTAGGACTATAAAGGGAACCTGGAGGAAGCAACGACAGACACTTCAGCTGCCAAGACTTCAGAACCTGAACCTGTCGTACCAGAAGCAGGTCCTTCCAAACCAACTCCGACAGACAAGGGCAAACAGAAAGAAGTTCTTTTCGATAAACCCTTGAAGAACATTCAAAACAAAGGTTTGGAGAAGCCTTATAACTTCAACATCCTCGCCCAACTGGCCCATTCTCCATCCAGACTGTCTATTTTTGAGCTGCTTAGGCTATCCAAAGACACTCGTCAAGCCTTGAGCGAAGCTTTGATGCAGGAGGACGTATGCTTGACTCATCTCAAGTCCCCCGAAAAATAGCCTGTGGCATGTCCTCAATGCTATAGCATAATGGAAGTGGTCCCTAACATTACTTTTACTCAAGAAGACATGCTGTTGAAACATAACAGGCATGACAGACCCCTCTATTACACCGGATACGTCGGTTCCATGGAGGTAGACCGGATTCATATAGATCTGGGATCGTCAATCAGCATTATCCCTCATAGTCTGCTCAGGCCATTGATGATTTCTACCAGCGAACTGGCTTATACCACTACTACAATCGTGGGCTTCAACGCTAGGAAAAGTAAGCCGCTGGGGAAGATTCGTCTGAGGATCCAGATTGGTGACCTTAGATCAGTAGCTATTTGCTACGTCATTGATTCAGAGGTCTCTTACAATATTCTGTTGGGCAGACCATGGATCCACGAACACAATATTGTTCCTTCGACTCTACATCAATGCTTCAAATATGTAGACTCCCAAGGGACAGTGAAGACAGAGTTTGCTGATCTCAACCCATTCAAAGGAGTTGAGTCCTACTACTCCGATGCCATGTTGTACACCCAAGACTACATGAAGGAGGTGTCATGCAATACAGAGGAGGAATCCCACCTGGAGCCGGGGGAACCATCTGCTAAGCAACCTTTATCAATTCAGGTGAAAGGACGAACTACCTGTCCGAAAGTCATGGAACCTATGGCTATTCACTTGAATAAAACCAAATCAGGAGGAGAAAATGATCCCCTAGTGATTACTCTGAACCAGAAGCCTCCACCGTTGGTCATCAACGTCAGGCGCAACATGCAGCCGACTGATGTAAATACAACCAGGAATGCGGTTTCTGACGATAATAAAGATTCTCTTTTCTAGTATTCTGATGCTCAATTTCTAAATCAGGAATACTCCCCTCGTAATGATACAGAGCCTATAGCGCAAAAATTCCTGGAAGCTATAGACTCTTATCATCCATATGTATGGGAGGTAGCGTCAACATCTAATGTCATCACGACATACGGGCCACATGAAGATTCTATCTTTATTATCCCGCCTACTCGCAGCAATCAGCATCCAATAGTCTTCGGTCGCATGCGGAGTAGACTGATTGTACAAGAAGATTCTCACGAGTCTAATGCTGGCAAAATACAAGTTCACAGATATAGCCCACAAGCCTTGAAGATTATGTAAAGCATGGGTTATGATCTAAAGTCAGAGCCAGGTCTCAACTATGGGAAAGGCAGGCGAATGCCATTGCATGGTGATCCCTATCGTCAACAAACTCGCTTCGGCTTAGGGTATATCACGTCTCTTACAACTACTGAGTCAAATGAAGACACCTTTCCTTCTCCTCAGGATAGTTCTTCGTCCTCCGACTCATGCGAGGATATCGAACGAGCATTATCTGTAAATACGGTACTAGCAGATTCTCTCGAAGCTGACGAATAAGAATCTGAACCGTTTGAAAATGACTCTTGGGCGCAACAAATGGATATACAATGGAAACTCCGGTTCGAGCAGAGAGAACCGCCCACTGAAGATAAAGTTATCCAAATTGATGTTGGGGATAAAATTTTACCGAAGCCGATATTTATCAGTAATAATCTTTCCCCAGCAGAAAGGGAAAAGATGATCCAACTGATAAGAGAATATATCGACGTCTTTGCATGGAATTATGAGGACATGCCGGGCCTTGATCCAAAAGTGGCTACTCATAAACTCAACATATTGCCCCATTCAAAACCTGTAAAGCAGCATCAACGTCGATTCCACCCGGAATGATGGACGCTATTGAAGCCGAAATCAAGAAGTTGATAGCCTGCGGGTTTATCCGTGAAGAGCAACATCCTGATTGGGTCGCTAATGTTGTCCCGGTTATGAAGAAAAGTAGGAAAGTTCGCGTTTGTATCGACTTTCGAGATCTCAATGCGGCTTGCCCCAAGGACGAGTTCTCTCTTCCCATCACAGACGTCATGATTGACAACACCTGCAGTTTTGAACGCATGTCTTTCATGGACGGATTCTCAGGATAGAATCAGATTAAGATGCATCCAGAAGACGAGAAGCATATTGCCTTCCGTACACCTCTGGGGGTATATTGCTACACAGTTATGCCCTTCGGATTGAAGAATGCCGGGGCTACATATCAGTGAGCCATGAGTAACATATTCCACGAGCATCTGCGCAAAACAGTGGAATGTTACGTAGATGATATCACTGTAAAAAGCCGTCTCAAGGCTAATCACATCCAAGACTTGAAAATAGTGTTCAAATTGATGCGTCAACACCAACTCAAAATGAACCCTACAAAGTCTTTTCTCGGAGTATCTAGTGGCAAATTCCTGGGATTTGTCATTACCGCTAAGGGCATTCAAGTTGACCCTGATAAAGTAAAGGCCATCCTTGAGATGCGACCGCCTCGTAATCTGAGAGAGCTCAGGGGATTTCAAGGTCGTCTAGCCTATATCAGGAGATTCATATCCAATCTTTCTGGGAGATTTCAACTATTTTCCCGTCTGATGAAGAAAGGTGTATCCTTTGTGTGGGATGAAGCCTGTCAGCAAGCGTTTAATGATATCAAACGCTACCTCACTAATCCTCCAGTTCTGGTGCCTTCCGTTATAGGAAGACCATTTTTGCTGTATGTTCGAGCAATGGATCATTCTCTAGGGGCTCTCCTCGCACAGAACAACAATGAGGGTCACGAACAGGCGATCTACTACCTCAGCAGGATGATGGTCGGAGCTGAATACCGGTATAATCCAGTTGAAAAAGAATGCTTGGCCCTAATGTTCGCCATTCAGAAGATGCAGCATTATGTCACAGGTCAAACTATTCACATCATCTCCAGAATCAATCCTCTTCGAGTATTGATGAGTAAGCCGAGCGTTCTTAATTCCCGACTTGCTACTTGGGCGATGTTATTGACACCGTATGATATGGTGTATGTCCCTCAGAAGTCCATAAAGGGTCAGGCCTTGGCTGATTTCTTAGCTGCTCATCCAATTCCAGAAACCTCCAAACTGTATGAGGACATTCCCGACGAAGTTGCAGAATGAAACTCTGCAATGGAAGGTGACATATGGCAACTATTCTTTGATGGTGCCTCTCGCACTGGACCCAAGGAAAACGTGGTTTCAGGAGTAGGAATTGTTCTGGTAACTCCTGATAAACTCGTTATCTACCGAGCTTATTCTCTTAGCGAGCCCTGCTCTAACAATGTGGCAGAGTACAATGCTCTACTAATCGGGCTTCAAGTCGCTAAAGAATTGGAGGTCGAATACTTGGAAGCTTTTGGTGATTCCCAGTTGATCGACAATCAGATTAGAGGAATATATAAAGTCCGCAATCCAGACCTCATTCCTTATCACTAAGCAACGGTCGAGATAGCGATATCTTTTAAAGGATTCTTCCTAGAACATGTGCCTCGATCTCAAAATTTGGAAGCTGATGCTCTCGCCAGTTTAGCTGCAGATCTAGCTATTCCTATAAGAAGGCAGAATTCGGTGATCCTTTTCAACAGAGATCAATTCTGTGTGAAAAATAACTTTCACCTGGAATGCAGCTATTCCGTAAACACGGTTCCTCCCAAGAGAGACTGGAGAAGTCCCTTTATAGACTTTGCATCTTATGGAATCTTACCAGAAGATCCCAAAGTAGCAGTATCGGTTAAAAGACGATCACTACGCTTCTATTTTGATGCTTCTTCACAAAGTCTATATCGTTGAACGTATGATGGACTATTGTTACGATGTCTCTCCGACGATGAGGCACAGCGGATAACCCGTGAAGCTCACGACGGTATATGTGGAGCATATCAACCCGGTCCTAAATTACAGGATCGTATCAGGAGGATGCGTTACTACTGGCCTACTATGATTGCAGACACAGTGAAGTATGCAAGACAGTGCAAAGCCTGCCAGGTTCATGCGGATTTTATACATCAGCCTTCTGAGTATCTGCATCCTACCATTGCATCATGGGCCTTCGAAGCATGGGGTATGGATATTATTGGTCATATTCACCCGTCTTCTTCCAGAGGTCATCGGTTTATACTGGCCATCGCGGATTATTTCTCCAAATGGGCAGAGGCGATCCCTCTTATTGAGGTAAAGATATCCAACGTGATCAACTTTATTAAGCACCATGTCATTTATCGCTTTGGGATACCCCGAAGGATAATCCATGACAACGGCCCTCAATTCATCAGCCAAGCATTTTACCGATTTTGCGATAAGAATCGGATACAAAATATGGCCTCAACGGCATATTATCCAGCTGCTAATGGTTTGGCGGAAGCCTTCAACAAAACCATCATCAAACTCTTGAAGAAGTTCGTCTCTTCGAATAAAAGAGACTGGAATAAGAAACTGGGAGATTGTCTCTGGGCATACCGCACAACGGTACGAGCTCTGACAGGTTGTACCCCATTCTCATTGGTTTACGGGAGCGAAACAGTTCTCCCCATTGAAATCCAAATTTCCTCACTCAGAATAACAGTGGCTAATGAGTTGACTCAGGAAAAGAATGATCTGTTAAGGCTTCAAGAGCTAGAAGGATTAGACGAGAAACGCCTTCAAGCTCAACAGCGCATTGCATTCTACCAGGCACGCATTTCCAAAGCTTTTAATCAAAAAGTGAAGGAAAGAGTGTTCAAAGTTGGCGAGCTAGTTTTAGCTGTGAAAAGGCTAATGATCATTACTCACAAGAGTAAGGGTAAATTCCAGCCAAAATGAGAGTGGCCACGATATCGTAAACCCTCTTTGTGGAATGCTGGTAGAAGATGTTGCCACAAATATCGCTTCAGCAGATGGCACGACAAAAGTAGAGGCACCCACTACGGCTGAAGTGGTTGGCGTACTCAAAGGAGGCACAGTCGTGATGACAGTCATGATGACAGGCTCATCCTCCTCTGGAGATATCGGGACTGTATTAGGCGAGCCGGCACTCGAAAATATTTCCTCTTCAAAGTCGGGCACCTCCGTGTCATCGGCAGGAGCTGCAACAAAACCAAAGGTTGCGTCGACGCTGCCCTCCCCGTAGATGTCTTCCCCTGAAAAGAAGACAAGATAAAATTAATATTAATTTGATGTTAATTTTCCTAAAAAAGAGGCGTAAGGACAATATTTACCCATAGCTGATGGTATATATGTCGCGTCCGCAGCCAGTACAGCTAAATCAGTTCTTAGTGAGGCTAAGCGAGCTGTCATACGTGGGGAAGAGTCTGCACCAACCGACGTTGGAGGATATTCTTCCCAGTGTTCGCTAAGATCCAATCGAGGTTCATCGAGCAGAATCTCGCTGGAGGTACCTATAAACGAAGACGGGGCCGGTTCCATTATGGGTCTGGATAATGATATCCTCAAATTACTCAGCCTCGAGGGTGATCTCACTGCACTACCAGAAGCAGTAGCAGCAGCGTCGATCTCGAGCAAAGATTCTCCGACACTGTCAGCCGGGACTGTGGAGGTTTCCTTTCTAAAAGGCGAAGGACCTCTAATCAAAGAATCACCATCAATAGGGGAAACAACAGTATCACTCCTAGGAGCCTCACGACTAGAAGTCCTTGTAGGACCACTGACAGTCTTCTTCTTCTTGCGAGGAGAAGGCTCTTTCGGAGCAGGAGCCTTTCGCTTACTGGGGATAACAAGAGGCTCTGCAGGCGAAGGTATTACGCCTCTCGGTACTGTCAACAAAAATTCGTCTGGACCGATAGGGTCTTCACCCTCATCAGACGAGACTGATGGAACCTCCTCTCTTCTAGAGGACTTATGAGAGGGCATCCTAAAACTTCCATGTATATCAAAATTGTGATGGAGCATATTGATGGCCACATAAAATTGTGCATATGAATGGAGGATGCGCAACTCCATGGAAAGAGAAGTCGAGGGTACAGTAAAGGTTGCTCCAGTACAACCCATCATGAAGTACCGCCACCCTCTGGCTCCATCAATAAGTCCACCTCTGGACTTGAAGCTGGTGATGGCATTTCCCACATGCAGCTGGTCATATCCAAACTGCCTAGCTAACCGACTGGGCAGATATGGCTCCAAGAAGCAACGGTCCTCACTTCTATACAGTAAGTGGGATGGTCTAATGCAGACCAACCAATAAAATGCTTCAGAAGAAAGAACGGTCCTCCCGTGACCACAATCCTGAAGTTTCGTCCCCTGTTGATTGATATGTACAGTGGGGACGACGCAGAAGAGCTTCCAGCTATGAGCATAATTTAATGCTCGTCGATAAACTACGACAGTGGTCACATTCCAGGTAGAATTCTTGTAATTCAACAAGAAATTTCCTGAACTACTGGAAGAGCCGGAAGATATCACCCTGGGGTTATGAAGAATTAACCATCCCATCAGATATAAGAATGGTAACTCTACCCTAGGAAAATTTTTACGCCGTGATTCATCAGCGAGAAGCCCATCAGTAAGGGCCCTCAGGCCAGCTTGTATCCGACAGACCCTGGCAGGGAGCAGGCCTAGTCTTGCCCCAAATACCAAACGCACTGTAGGCCATAAGGTGTTACGATAAATGCGATCTGCAGATGCGATGCCAGGTACTACCAACCGGCGTAGCCATACAGAGAGGAAGCCAGCCAGTTGAGCTTCCCTTGACAGAGGCTTGCGGCAATGCCTCATATAACTATAGGCTTTTGTGCCTGCAGGATAACCCTCGATCTCCTCATCGAGAACTTGATCTGAAGCCCCAGCATCTTCAATAAGATCATCGACTATTTGAGTATTTAGCACGCTCAGAAGATTCAAGGGCTTATCTCTGCTATCTACAACTTTGTCTGGCTTAGCAGTTCTGACCTGATGAAAGAAGAGATCGGACGCCCACTTGTTGGTATGAGCTAAATAAGAGGGCTCATTATAGAAGGTGGTGCAGGCATTACAAAAAGTCTCCACGGCCGCGAACAGACCAATTCTCTCCAGCTCTGTCTGAAATTGCTTCAGGGCCCAGGCAGTTAAACGAGCCCATCAAAGATTTCCAGGACTAATCCACCCGTTGGTCCGAGGATTAACCTTGGGGTATACTCCTCCACGCCCCATGAAGTCATTACAAAAAGTCGATAATTGAAATGGCTGGAGCAGTGCAGTATCTTCACTTGGGACGGGTACCCGGAAATAATCCCCTGAAAGGCATAACAGGACCCGAAGGACGGCTTACAAACAATCCTCGGTCTGTTCCCTTCTGGTAAAATATCTTCCCCGGCTGGCCGTGAAGATCAAGAGTCAGGGTCCATCCCAACTTCCTGGGATGCGTGGCATGAAAGAATGCCGAGATAGGATAATCTCTAAATATCCTTGGCAGGTACATGACCATGCCCTCAGCAGTAAAAATCCAGTTCTCCTTCTTGGGCTTCGTTTGGGATCGTTTATCAATCATATCCCCAAACAAAAAAGCTGGTTTTATATATTTGTCCCCGTCTATATACGTCAGGGGCTCCCCGCTGATCATACTCAGCAGCATGCGTTCTTCCTGGGATGAGATCAGGATTCTCCTTCCTTCAGGATAGTTATCACCAGATATGGGGAATGTCATATGCGACAAATCCTCTAAATAATTCGAGTTCAGCATCCCGGCAGCAGAACCCATTACATCAGACAACAGAGGGATCTGCAAGTCCACTACAGAATGCAAGAAGAAAAAAGTCAGTTTTTACACTAGACATCATAGTCTTGCAGATTACGCCAAAGGTCAACAGTCCATGCTTTTACGCCAAGACTGTATAAACTCGATCTTACGCTGGAACCTATTTCCGAGACGTAAAATTCAAGGTCGGCAGTATACACAAAAAATCTAACAGTCTGTGTTTTTAAGCCAGACTGCCAAGATTTGAGTTATTACGTCGGAATTTTTATCCAGAGCGTAGCACTCAAAGTTTGTAGTATACGCCAAATTTTGACAGTTAAAGCTTTTACGCCAGACTGCAAAAATATAGAGTTTTTATGCTGATACATTAGGAATGTGGGCGTAAATGATGAAACATTCCTGTGCATCATCTTCCTCGAAGAGGCTCTTAGCACAGAAGATAACCTAGCGCGTTTACGTACAACGTGTGCGAAGGGTTTTTCTTCATTTTCTCGTCCAAAAAGCTTTACCTATGACGCCCGGAGCACAGCTCGACGGCGGAGCGTCGCGGTCCGATCGAGGCTCGTTCAGTCTGATGGATGTTGCTTGTGCTGGGGCAGCAGAGCGAGAAGAAGAGGCAGCCTTCTTTCCTTTAGAGGTGGAAGATTGCTTGGGAGCCATGGCGATTCTGAGTTTTTAAGAAAGAAACGAAGGAGAAAGGTTCTTGAAAAGCTAGGGTTTTGAGAAGACAGATAAAAGTTTTCTCTCTTAAGACCTTGGGCTATTTATAGAGTTTGGATAACTCTTCGAATTCTCAACCAAATCCGATATTTAATATTCGATTATGATTTGGGGACACGTCAGCCTACCATTTGAAAGGAGAAGACGGACAGTCACTGGATCCAAAATTTAAGCACAGAGCAGATATATGATTTTACGCTCAGGAGCTCTACGCTCGAGAAGCTATAAGTCTATAATTTTACGCTCAGAGACTATAAGTCTATGGTTTTAAGTCCGGATGCTTTTATGCTCGGTAGCTTTTACGCTCGAGAGGCTACAAACCTACGACTTTACGTTCAGAGGCTACAAATCTACGATTTCATGCTCGAGAGCTTTTACGCTCGAGAAGCTACAAGTCTACGATTTTTCGCTCAAGAGCTATGAATCTACGGTTTCACGCCCGGATGCTTTTATGCTCAGCAGCTTTTACGCTCGGGAGGCTACCAACCTACGGTTCTACGCTCAGAAAATACAGATGCTACGGATCTATGACTTTTCGCATATCTTAAAATACGCAGACCAGAGTACGCGTATATCTGAACAATTTTCAAGATGGCCAGTTACAAGGATTTACGCAGAAATGCTCCTTCTTGGCTACAAAATATTCCAAGTGCCCAGAACACACAGAGTTCAACATTGAAAATGACTCTTCTTCTTGGGTCGATTGGAAGTTCATCCGAAATACGGCCAAAATCTTCTACAAAAGTTCAAGTATGGCTTGTTTGACGGCCATTTCTCGCCCTATTTTTCAAGAGATTTTTGGAAAATCATTCTTGAAGATGACGGTCTGAACAGCAAGTTCTTCGTATTTGAGAAGTGACAGTTCATAATTCTACGCAACTTTTCGTTCAAAACAACATGACAGTTTGGATCTTCAACTTAAATGCTAAAGAGCTTTCTACGCTTCTACAGTTACGCGTAAAAGACAGAACGAGGTCAACGTAAAGTTATTCAAGACGTGTTTGAAGCTGCACATATTCAGACTTCCTCACAGCAAATATAGCAAATAATCATCAGATGCGTAAAAGAAGATAATCTTATTAATCATGATTACGTATGATGGAAATCCAGTTTACAAAGGGTTTTTTATCTTCATGATTACATATGATGGAAATCCTTGTTCTACCAAGGGTTTCTCATTTTCATTTAAAGATCTCACCAAGAATCTGCTACGCTAGGTCATCATATTGGTGAAGATCTTTCTCCGTCTTCTTCAGCAGTTAATCGGTTTTTGCGGCCGATTAACAAAAAAAATGATTAATGGCGAGAGGATACAAAATTGGGCTTGTCTAAATTATTCAAGAGCCCATCCTCCATACGTCATGACAGATTGAGTTGGGATTCCGACCCAACTCAATATTGGAAGACAGGGCCAGTTTGTCTGCCCTCGTCCACCGTCCTGATGGAAGAAAATACAGCTTGCAAGCTGTGTGGCCAAATGAGACCCTTTCTCTCCTGGACGAATCTCCATATAAAATTGCTGATCATCCCGAGCAAAGAAAGCTATGATATCCTTCCATGATCCATCGTTGCAGAGGACATTTGCTCGAAGATGCCTCTTTTTACGGCTCCTTATGAATAGGAAGAACATGATCTTCTTCTTCTTTCTCAAGTCAGCATGACAGAATTTGGCAACCATTTATGTGTGGTGAAGGAAGTGTAGGAAAAAATAGGTTAACTCAGTCGCCTTTTTATAGGCAGAGGAGATCACACCAAATCCCAACGAATTCCTGAATATTTGCCGAGAAATCAGCCTCGTGGAACGGGTCTAATTTGACCGTTTCATGCTTCATTCAAAGCGTTTCAAATTACGAGGAATTTGAAAGCTTTGAAGGGGGTCTTATAGAAGCATGAAAAATATGCTGCAAGATTATACGCAATATACGTAAAGCAGAGTTTCGGTGCTGAGCAGCGTAAAGCATGACTTCAGAGCCATCGGCGTACAGCAGAGCTTCATCGCTAGTACGGCGTAAAATATAGCTCCAGAACAACCCATGTAATGCAGTATTTCAGACTGCTTCAGCGTAAAAAGGTTGCTATATCGCGACTCCGGCGTAAAACCTATCTGCTTTTAATGCAGCAGGAAGTTATACGGGGAACGTTTCGTATCCCTCGAATGAGTTGTACGAGGAACGCTTCGAATTCCTTGAATGAATCTGTCAAACAGTACAATGAATCTGACTCCTGACGAAGAGTACTGCACGATTATCCAGACGACGGCTGTAATAATAATTCGTCACAGAGACCTAGACCGTCGTTTAGTGACATTTCCTTTATACAAATTGCTTTTACGCATCCAAGGGAATACGCTGCCTGGTTTTATACAGGCAGATGTGAGATTTTACGCTCAGCAGAAGACAAAACGAACTGCCACGTCAAAAGCTGCTCTTCGTGTAGAGCTCGAGGCACGTCTCTGCAATTAATGCGCATGATGGGAGCCGATCTCTGCATTTAATGCACGAGATTTGGTTCTATTTTCAAAAGACTGGGTGAGCCATAATTATGGCTAATACGTCCACATCATCACCTTTGCATGATACGCCACCAGGCTATTTTCAGCTATAGGAGTACGCCGTATGCTATCTCCTCGGAATACGCCAACTCAGGCTATATTTGTATTGGTACGGGATAAGGCTATCTGGTCCAGAATACGCTCAAGATCTCAATCAAAGAAGGATAACTTGGCTTCTACGCCAATATGATAGCTACCGGGCTTCTACGCCTACTCGGCTTCTACGCCAGCTTGTCAGCTATGGGGCTTCTATGCCTACTGGGCTTCTACGCCTACTTGGCTTCTATGCCAACTCGACAACTATTGGGCTTCTACGCCTACTTGGCTTTTACGCCATCAGAATGGCTATTTGGTTTTTACGCCAACGAGACAGTTATTTGGCTTCTACGCCAATCATCTCTATGCGAGGGGCAGTTACCCACGTGGCTTGCATGCCGTGATCTTCGTGGCAGTTATACGCATTACCTCTTAATGGCACACGCGTCACACGCTCATTCTGAAGATCATTTATACGTGGGTGGCAGTTATGATAACCGCCGCGTAAAAGGTGTGGTTCTCTCCGCTGTTCAGTTCTACACCTATAAATTGAGACCTCCGGCCACGGAGGTCAAAGGTCAAGGATTTTGTCGAACAAAGGTCAGGAAATTCGAAAGGGTCGAGGATTCTAAAGATTAGGATTTTACTTCTGAGAAAGAAAATCCTAGAGCCTAGACAGAGAGTAGTGGTTGACGACTTTGACATCGAGCATTCAATCCCTCCTACAGCCTTTGAAGCTTCTTCTTCTTCTTCTACAGCTCTTCTTCGTTATCGTGTGGTCCAAGGGATAAAGTGATCGACTGCAGATCAGACTCCTATAGCAATATTTACCCAGATTTAAATTTAGTACTTGATATCCTTGTATAGGATTAATTGTACTACTTGTTTGTAAACCTAAGAAATGGTTTCGTATAAACCTATTTTTATTTCTTTCATTTATTATCAAACAGGGGATAGGTGATGATCATACCGGTAAAGACGGGGTCGAGTTTGGTCAAGCGAGGGCACAAAAAATAGATCCTGAACAGGGCTTCGCTGTAGTTAATTATTTGCTGCGTGCAGGGTGCACGGTTATTCGCGGACGTCGTGGTCGGCCGGAGTTGGCTCTGCGCGGCCGCTCGAGGTGGCGTCGAGACTGGGCACGGTGGCTGCTCTCGGTCGAGGGTGGAGATGATAAATTAGGGTTAGGGTTTTGGGCGATGTGTTATATATATAAATATATAT
Source organism: Iris macrosiphon (assembly GCA_036927795.1). NCBI lineage: Eukaryota > Viridiplantae > Streptophyta > Magnoliopsida > Asparagales > Iridaceae > Iris > Iris macrosiphon. Next base: position 190,357,286 of record JAYESA010000007.1, read on the forward strand.
ATAGGGAGATGGCAAGAGGGGGAGGGGGAAGCAGACCCGCGCGGGGGGGGGGGGGGGGGAGAGAGAAAAGGGTTGCTGCTGCTGCTTTGTTCCTATGGGGTTGTGTTAGAATAGGGTTTTGGGTAGAATTAGTTAGTGGGTTTGGGTAGGTTAGGTGGATCCATTAGGATCCACTAAAGAATTCTTCTTTTCTTTTTTTTTCTTTTTTTTTCCTTTTCAATTCTCTTTCTTTCTTTTTTTCATTCCTAACAAATTATATATATATATATATATATATATATATATATATATATATATATATATACATAGAAAATTCTAAAAAATTATATTTGTGCGTACCATTAAGCTAGCAACTGTCCAAAGGGTCTCTTACATGGAATAAATTAGAAAATTTTTATAATAGCTCCATAAATCCCCTAAAGGCATAAACACCTAAAATAAAAATTAAATAAAATCTATTTCTTCTAATTTACTCATAATTAGTATAATTAAATTGTTAATTAATAAAAAAATAGCTTAATACGGTTTTTTATTTAGGATTAAGGGTTTTATATTCTACCAAACTTATAAAAATTTTGTCCTCGAAATTAAAACTAAGCCACGGTAGAAATTCAAGGATGGTATAAGATTTACATTGTTTAAAATGCAAGGCTAGGTTTAAATGAGGGGCGATGTTGCACGTTGCACATTCCAAAAATTATAGGAAAATCCCTATGAGCGAAAAATAGGTTTCTTCATGTGTCATATCCAATGGTGTGGACACCTAAATGCTCTTTTATATAAAAGCGCCCAACAATTGAAAAGTTGCACAAAGATCAGAGTGGAAGATAGGCATGTCTAGGATAAGGGGGTGGAATTTGTAGGAAGGCAGTGGCTAGTATAGTGCTCCAATTATCGAAGCACGGTAAAGTGCGCTAAGTGATATAATTATTGCAAAATTAAAAAAAATATCGTGTTCTATCTCTAACTGGACTCAATCTAGCTTTAGTCTCACTATCTCAGCCAAGTAGGTCTAATTTTTGGGTGAGAGTTTCACGATCTACCCAACTTAAAATTTACCCATCTATCACCTAAGGCTATACATCTAGGAAAACTATTCCTCAAATTATTTAATCATGTTATTCAATCCTCAAAGTTTTAACACCAAATATATCATCTATGATATGCCCTTAATCAATTATAAAAGAGAGTCACTAAGTCATGTGATTAGCCTTATAGGGTATGTCACGCCCCAGTCAGAAAATATACTGGACCAGGCCACGTGGCAAAAGCCAGCTATCACATCTCCAAGGATATCCCAATTTAATGGATCATTACGAAGAGTTCTACGCTGTCCTAAAATACTAACATATCCCATAACAGTGAATCAACAGGTAACTAATCTCATCCACAATGTAAACTGCAAGAATAATAATAAACTGCTGGAAGATAAACGCCAGTCTCAAGATATCATAGTACAACCAATAATGTCTGGTGGGGAAAAACCCACTACTATGACGAAAGAAAGTACTAAAATGATAGATAAAAGATAATGACTAGGGCATCAGCTGACTAGATAATGATGCTCCCAATCCTAGGTAATAGGCCTACCAAGTGATCATGAGAACTCCGAAGGTAGAACCTCTAACTCCTCTGCAGTAGAGAATCTCGTCTCCTGTCCTGGGCCATATACTGTGGGGTAGTAAGCCTCGTCCAAATCTGGAAAGGTACCAGGTCCTCAGAGGGACGTAACAAGATACATAGAAACATGCCATATATAAATACTGAATAAAATAAATGCAATAAAGGGTGCACTAACCATCTAAGTGAATGCAATATGAGGACAACTTTGGTATGTATGGGTAGGCGTAGGCATAACGTCCAACACCCCGAAGAGCGTGGCAACAGTACAGTATATTGTCCATATCGCTCCGAAGAACCTGGCAGCAGTACAGTATATCATCCATATCGCTTCAAAGAATGTGGCATCAGTGTAAAGGGAGTCATTGGATCCGTGGCTCCTCTGGATACTACGGACTCCAATAGGTGTATACCATACGCCTACTAATGTCCTCCCCATCCAATGTAGATACGCTAGTCGAATACTCGACGGACATACCATATATCTATATGCCAAGTCTCTACCAATAAAATATAACCTGAACTACGTACTATCCGTGATGTAGGTTACACGTGCCGATAGCTAGTTGAGTACGCAAACCCGCATCCCAATATGAATATGTCTCAGTGAACGTGTAAGGTGTCAGGTCTCAGACGATAACAGGGTATCATCCAATGGGGTGAGTCTTCTAAGAACTAGGCCCAGTATACAAATCATCGACGTATCCGTCGGCTGCACCCGAGACAATCTTGGATGCGCACAGTTGTATAAAGTAAAAGCAACAAGAATACAATACAACATATGCATAATTTAAATTAGACAGTAAATATGGCAAGGTATCTTTCCTGGGTCCTTAAGCTGGGAATGCCAGAAGCTGGTTCCTGCAGTGTCTCCTGGCTGATCCAAAGGTCCTAAACACAAATGTAATATAACAATCTCATATCAGACGCTAAATATTAAATGTACACGACTACAACGCGACGCTTGAATATTATTGCAAGTTCACGTCTATTCGAATACAGCGTCACATGTGCGCATAGATAAGGTACATACGTGTTCTGTACTCGATCAGCCTGGCCCTTGAGATAGTAATTTCAAGTTACGGTCTGACCACGATCTCTGTTCAATATGAACACATTCTCCTTGGTTTCTATGCTCATTGTACGTGGTTTATGTACGGGTATTAGGGTAAAAACACTAGTCCTTGGTGTTATGTCTCATGATTAAGGGATTTGCTAGTAAATACACAAATTCTAAATCTTATTAGTCATTAATCCAATATGCACATAATTAGGGTTGTCTCCAATATCAAAATTCTCGACACGACGATACGATGCTACGATATTAACATGAAGAAATGGGGGTTTTATGTGGTTACCTCTATGTGGCTTGCTCGGACAGGGCCCCCTCTCGTCGAGGTATACTCCGGCGGAAGGCCGGCTTCGACAAGGTGGCAGCGGCGGCGGCGGTACTACAGCAGGCGCAATAGCGGCAGCAATGGCAGCAGCGCTACGGGGGAGGGGGGGTCGGGTTACCGCGCGGTGGCTCGTCGTGCCGTCGAGGGGGCTGGGGTGATGGGAGCAGTCGGGTCTCAGTCGAAGGGGGCGGTGATGGGAGCAGTCGGTGTCGGTTGAAGGGGCGGTGATGGGAGCAGTCGGGTCTTGGCCGGTCGAAGGGGGTGGCGTCAGCGCTGTCAAGCGGCGGTAGTGGCGGTGATGGCTTGGTTGCAAGGGAGAGAGTATTCGGCTAGGGTTAGGGTTTGTGAGGGTTTTGTTGGTTTAGGGTTTACGTGAATAAAGTTATGTATTTATATAGGGGATGAACTTCGGGGTTGGCTTCGGGGTTTGGGCCGACCAGGGTTCAATGATATGGGCTGGTCAGGTCTAGTTGAGGTAGAATTAGTCATAAATTAATTAACTAATTTAATAATTAACTGCGCAAGGCAAAGTTAATTCATATTGTATAGCTAAGGTTGCACTACGGTTAGAGGGTACCTAAAATTGTCTCACGTAATTTTAATTATATCTGTTTATCCCTAGTCTCTAATTTTAAAAATACAAATAATCCCTAAATTAGTTGAGGGGGTTTACAATCTACCCTCCTTAGAGCATTTCGTCTTTGAAATTAAAACATACGCATAACAAGAATTCCTAACTGAATAATTAAAGTGCTAATACGTACCTAGTCCTTTGAAGAGGTAGGGATAGCGCTGTCTAATCTCCTCCTCGTGTTTCTAAGTCGATTCGCCTAGTGCATGATGTCTCCATGCGACGTGGACTATTGGAATAGTCTGACCTCGCAGTACCTTCTCACTCCTGTCCAGAATCTCAATAGGCTCCTCTTGGTATGATAAGCTCGGCCTGAATGGTCAAGTACATAACTCGGATTCGGTATATACTTCCTATATTGAGATACATGGAAGACATCATGGACTCCTTCCAAAGTCTGCGGCAAGGCTAATCTGTAAGCAACCTCTCCGACACGTTCTAATACGTCGAATGGTACGATGTACCTCGGACTCAGCTTTCCTCGGCCTCCGAATCTGATAGTCCCTCGAGTAGGCGAGATCTTTAGAAATACGTGATCTCCAACCTAAAATTCTAAGGGTCGTCGATGCACATTCGCCCAATGCTTCTGCCTGTCCTGTGCCGCTCGTAGATGTCCTTGGATCTTTTTTACCTTCTACACTGTACGAACAACCAACTCTGGTCCGAGAATCTGTCGCTCGCCTATATCACTCCAACATACTGGGGAACGGTATTTTCTGCCATATAACTCTTCATAAGGAGCCATCTGAATGCTCGCTTGATTGTTATAGGAAAACACGACCAAATGTAAATGGTCCTCCCATGATCCTCCGAAGTCAAGCATGCACGCTCTTAACATATCTTCTAATGTCTGAATGGTGCGCTCTGACTGGCCATCTGTTTGTGGGTGATACGCTGTGCTAAACTTCAGGCGAGTACCGAGACTCTCTTGCATACTCCGCCAAATATAAGATATAAACCTCGTATCCCTGTCAGACACGATACTAATTGGCACTCCGTGCAGTCGCACAATATCTCTCATGTACATATCTGCTAAGTCCTCCATTGATTGCCCAACTCTAAAGGGTAAAAAGTATGCAAACTTGGTCAGTCTATCCACAATTACCCATACTGCATTACGACCACTAGGACTCTTCGAAAAGCCCGTAACAAAGTCTATGGTGATGTGCTCCCATTTCTACTCTGGTATAGGGAGTGGTTGAAGCAATCCTGCAGATCTCTGATGCTCAGCCTTGAGTTGCTGACACACCAGGCACTTGGCCACAAAGCGTGCTATCTCTCTCTTTATTTCGTGCCACCAGTAGTACTGTCTCAAGTCCCTGTACATCTTCGTGCCTCCTGGATAAATAGAATAGGTTAAACTGTGTGCTTCTGCTATCAACTCCTGACAAAGTTCCTCATTTGGAACATAGAGACGATCTCTGCATCTCAAAGTCCCATCTTCATGTATTCTCAGTCCTGTCTATATTCCAGCCTCTGTCCTCTGTCTAAGCCTCTGAAATCTGGCATCTGTCGGCAAGGCAGCCTTGATTCTCTCTACTAATATCGATTGCAACTGGAAACTCGACAACTGTCCGTCTATTCCGGACATAACGACCTCTATACCTATCTGCTCTAGCTCTCTCCACAGATGTTGTTGGGTAGTCATGAAGAATGCCATGGGTCTTTTGCTCAATGCGTCAGCTACTACGTTGGCCTTTTCCGGATGGTATTGTAGCTCGATCTCGAAATCTGTCATTACCTCGAGCCAATGTCTCTGTCTCTGGTTCAGCTCCTTCTGGGTGTAGACGTACTTCAGGCTCTTATGATCAGTAAATATCTCCACTCTTTCTCCATATAAATAGTGCCTCCAAAGCTTCAAAGCAAAAATCACCGTGGCAAGCTCCAAGTCGTGGGTGGGATAGTTCTTATCATGTGTCCTCAACTGTCTAGAAGCATAAGCTACAACCTTTCCGTGCAGCATCAAGACACATCCTAATCCTTTCCTGGATGCATCGCTATAGATCACGAATCCTCCGGGTCCAGAAGGTATGGTCAAGATAGGTGCTGTAGTCAAACGCTTCTTTAGCTCATCGAATGCCTTCTGATACTCCTCTGTCCAAGTGAACTCCTGCTCCTTTCGGGTCAAGCGGGTCATCGGCTCTGCAATCTTTGCAAAGTTCTCTACGAACCTCCAGTAATATCCGGCAAGTCCTATAAAGCTTCTCACTTCTGAGACATTGGTAGGGATTGGCCATGTCTCTACAGATGAAATATTCGCCGGATCTACTGAAATTCTATCCCTTGAGATGACGTGTCCAAGGAAAGTGACACAATCTAGGAGAAACTCGCACTTGCTCAACTTGGCATAAAGCCTCTCTCTCCTCAGCGTCTCTAACACTAGTCTCAACTGCTCTTCGTGCTTCTCGTGGCTCTTCGAATACACCAAGATGTCGTCGATAAAGACTACCATGAACTGGTCTAAGTATTGGTGGTATACTCTGTTCATCAACTTCATAAATATAGCAGGTGCATTCGTTAGTCCAAAATGCATCACTAAGAACTCGTAGTGACCATAATGAGTCATGAATGCTGTCTTTTGAATGTCTTCTCTTTGCACCTTCACTTGATGATAACCCGATCTCAAGTCGATCTTTGTGAACACTACTGCTCCTGTCAACTAGTCGAATAAATTATCAATCCGCGGCAGGGGGTACTTGTTCTTGATAGTCAAAGCATTAAGGGCTCTGCAATCAATACATATACGTAATGTTCCATCCATCTTAGGCACAAACAATACTGGTTCTCCCCAGGGTGATGCACTAGGATGGATAAATCCCTTGCTCTGCAACTCTTCCAATTGTAGCTTCAGCTCGTCTAACTCCTTCTTCGCTAAACGATACACATTCGAAGATACCGGTGCTGCTCCGGGTATTAGCTCGATGGTGAACTCTACGTCTCTATCTGGGGGTAAGCCTGGCAATTCTTCGGAGAATACATCCTCGAATTCTGTAACTATTGGCGGTGATGCAATCTCCATAGCCATACAAGTTCCCGCTATCTATCCTACTCCTTGTTCGACGGTCCCTTGCATGTACTCGAACTCTGGTTGATCTGGCGATCTAAAAGTGACGCTACCCTTCCGGCAGTTCAGTACAACATTATACTGGCTTAACCAGTCCATGCCTAACACAACATCAAAGTACGGCATAGGCAATACCAAGAATCGTGCTCTCATCTTTCTACCATATATAATTACTGAGCACGTTCTGATAGTGCTGGTAACCGGCACGATACCTCCTCCGGTAAGAATCTTCCAACTCTTAGGTAAGGGAAAAGTAGCTACTCTATGCATTACTACGAATCTACTAGATATAAATGATAATGTAACTCCAGAATCAAATAATGTAGTTGCAGGTAATGATGCAACTAAAATTGTACCTGTGATAGCTTCCCCTTCTGTTTCCTCCTCTGTACCTGCTAGTGTAAAGGCCTGTCCGTGCCTCTGCCCTCCGGTCTGCTGTCGAGCTCGATCAAACTACGCCTCCTGTGGGGCCAAGGGTGGTCCCCTCTGAAATCCTCCGTATGTTGTTGGACGTTGACCTCCTGGTGGTGGTAGTATCCTCGAAGCTGGTGCTATTGGCCTCTGTCCGGCCGGCGATGCTGTCTCTCTACGTTGTGGGCAGTCTCGAACTTGGTGCTGGTTTGACCCACAAATCAGACATGTCCACAGTCTCTTTCTGCAGTCCTTCTCGTAATGTCCTCTCTTACCACAGTGGTAGCAAGTCGAAAGCTCCTTTTGCTGGTATGGCATTGTCCTCTGCTGTGTCTGTGCTCTGGAACGTCGGATCGGTCCTTCTGCTATGGGCTGTGCTCTGGCTGGTATAGTCATGCTGGAACATCTAGCTTCTCTGACGATGGCCTCCTGGATTCTCGCCTTCACAAGAACCTCTTCATAAGAAATCCTCGCCTGTGTGGTGGTATACCTCTGTAGCTCGAAATTGAGGCCGTGATGGAATCTCTGAGCTTTCTCGAGATCATTGGGTATCAGGACGGCACCAAATCTGCTAAGGCGGCTGAACTCTGTGTCATAGGCATCAACAGTCATATTCCCCTAATCTAAATATAGGAACTGGGAGTACATGGCATTTCTGACTGTAGCTGGAAAATACTTTGCATGGAAGTATTCTAGGAATTGTTCCCAAATCTGGTTCTTGCCTACACTGCGCTCAATAGAATCGCACCAGCGATGGTCATTTCCTTTTAGTTGGGCCCTTACTGCGGTCATCCAAAGGTCTGTATACAGTTGTGAAGCCTCTAGTAACATCTCCGTATTGGCGACCCAATCGGAGATCTATTCTGCAGTCTTATTTCCTGAGAAAGTATCTGGTCCCATCTGTCGGAACCATCTAACAGTGCCACATGTCTGGGCTGGTGGAGGTGCATGTACGGTTGCTGGGACAGGTATCCTCTCTAGTACTATCATCAGACTCTGTCTCAATGTCTCTGTCTGCTGCCACTGTGCTTGCATCTTTGCCTGGAAGAACTGAAGCATCTGTGGCTGGTCATCTAGCTGTGGCATTTGGATGGATAAGGTGGAGGCGGTGGTAGTGGAATCTCTGGCTGTGCAATAGGTATCTCCTCAGATGTCGGCCTCTCAGTCTGCGGCATCGGTGTAGCTCCTGAAGTCTGGCCCTCACAATGTTGTGTGGGGATTGTTTGGGAAGTTTGTCCTTCGGGCTGCAGTATAGCATCACCCTGCGACGTCTCGTGCCAATGTATCAGCGGGGTCTGTAGTGGGGGTTGCCCTTGGGGTACCTCCTCTCTTTAGGTGGTGTTATCTAGCACTGCAGCACTGGGTGCTCCTCATCCACTGCGCAAATTCATTTTACTACAAGAGATAGGACTTAATTAAAAGAGTACGGAAACAACAAACAGGATGCAGATATTTAGAAGCAGTATGAAGGAAGTTCAAAGGCGAATCAAAAAGTAGATGAGACCTAGTAACTTCTATCCTATTGCAGGCTCACTGGGTATGTTACCATACCATAAGCGAAAAGGAAGTCGACCTGCATGGGCTACCACTAAAATCATGTCATACCCCAGTCCCAAAATATACGGGACCAGGCCACGTGGCAATAGCCAGCTGTCATATCTCCAAGGATATCCTAATTTACTGGATCCTTACGAAGAGTGCTATGCTGTGCTAAAATACTAACATGTCCCATAACAGTGAATCAACAGGTAACTAATCTCATCCACAATTTAAACTGCAAGAATAATAATAAACTGCTGGAAGATAAGCGTCAGTATCAAGATATCATAGTATAACCAATAATGTCTGGTGGGGACAAACCCACTACTATGACGAAAGAAAGTACTGAAATGATAGATAAAAGATAATAACTAGGGCATCAGCTGACTAGATAATGATGCTCCTAATCCTAGGCAGTAGGCCTACCAAGTGATCACGGGAACTCTGAAGGTAGAACCTCTAACTCCTCTACAGTAGCGAATCTCGTCTCCTATCCTGGGCCGTATACTGTGGGGTAGTAAGCCTCGTCCAAATCTGGAAAGGTACCAGGTCCTCAGAGGGACGTAACAAGATACATAGAAATATTCCATATATAAATACTGAATAAAATAAATGCAATAAAGGGTGCGCTAACCATCTAAGTGAATGCAATATAAGGACAACTTTGGTACGTATGGGTAGGCGTAGGCATAACGTCCAACACCCCGAAGAGCGTGGCAGCAGTACAGTATATTGTCCATATCGCTCCGAAGAACGTGGCAGCAGTACAGTATATCGTCCATATCGCTCCAAAGAACATGGCAGCATTGTAAAGGGAGTCATTAGATCCGTGGCTCATCTGGATACTACGGACTCCAATGGGTGTATCCCATACGCCTACTAATGTCCTCCCTGCCCAATATAGATACGCCAATTGAATACTCGACAGGCATACCACATATCTATATGCCAAGTCTCTACCAATAAAATATAACCTGAACTACGTACTATCCATGATATAGGTTACATGTGCCGAAAGCTAGTCGAGTACGCGAACCCGTATCCCAATATGAATATGTCTCAGTGAACGTGTAAGGTGTCAGGTCTCAAACGATAACAGGGTATCATCCAATGGGGTGAGTCTCTAAGAACTAGGCCCAGTATACAAATCATCGACGTATCCGTCGGCTACACCCGAGACAATCTCGGACGCGCACAGTTGTATAAAGTAAAAGCAACAAGAATACAATACAACATATGCATAAATTAAATTAGACAGTAAATATGGCAAGGTATCTTGCATGGGTCTTGAAGCTAGGAATGCCAGAAGGCAGTTTCTGCAGTATCTCTTGGCTGATCCAAAGGTCCTAAACACAAATGTAATATAACAATCTCATATCAGACGCTAAATATTAAATGTACACGACTACAACGCGATGCTTGAATATTATCGCAAGTTCACGTCTGTTCGAATACAGCGTCACATGTGCGCGTAGCTAAGGTGCACACGTATTCAGTGCTCGATATCCTGGCCCTTGAGATAATAATTTCAAGTTACGGTCTGACCATGACCTCTGTTCAGTGCGAATACATGCTCCTTGGTTTCAATGCTCATTGTACGTGGTTTATGTACAAGTATTAGGGTGAAAATGCTAGTCCTTGGTGTTATGTCTCATGATTAAGGGATTTGCTAGTAAATACATAAATTCTAAATCTTATTAGTCATTAATCCAATATGCACATAATTAGGGTTGTGTCCGATATCAAAATTCTCGACACGACGATACGACGCTATGATATTAACATGAAGAAATGGGGGTTTTACGTGGTTACCTCTACGTGTCTTGCTCGGACAGGGCCCACTCTCGTCGAGGTATACTCCGACGAAAGGGCGGCTCCGGCAAGGTGGCAATAGCGGCGGCGGCACTGCAGCAGGCACGATAGCGGCAGCAATGGCAGCAGCGCTATGGGGGGGTCGGGTTGGCGCACGGCGGCTCGTCGTATGGCGGGGGCGGCTATGTCGGTCGATCGAGGGGGCTGGGATAATGGGAGCAGTCGGGTCTCTGTCGAAGGGGGAGGTGATGGGAGCAGTCGGTCCTGGTTGAAGGGGTGGTAATGGGAGCAGTCGGGTCTTGGCCGGTCAAAGGGGGTGGCGCCGGCACTGTCAAGCGGCGGTGGTGGCGGTGATGTCTTGGTTGCAAGGGAGAGAGTATTCGGCTAGGGTTTGGGTTTGTGAGGGTTTTGTTGGTTTAGGGTTTACGTGAATAAAGCTATGTATTTATATAGGGGATGAACTTTAGGGTTGGCCTCGGGGTTTGGGCCGACCAAGGTTCAATGATATGGGCTGGTCATGTCTAGTTGAGGTACAATTAGCCATAAATTAATTAACTAATTTAATAATTAACTGCGTAAGGCAAAGTTAATTCACATTGTATAGCTAAGGTTGTACTACTGTCAGAGGGTACCTAAAATTGTCTCACGTAATTTCAATTATATCTGTTTATCCCTAGTCTCTAATTTTAAAAATACAAATAATCCCTAAATTGGTTGAGGGGGTTTACAGGGTATATCTAGTACTATCTGTGTGTCAACTTATACCATCACGTGGTTTTGTCTTTCCGAAATAAGGGAAGACGGAGAGCAATAATAAAGAATTCAAGGTGAAGGTGATAGAATACAAGTACGAGGTTCAAAGAGATTAAAGAATTCAAAAAGAGAGTTGTCAGGGCAGTTGTGGATTGAAATCCTATTTTGGTAATTTTTTATTTACATGCTCGTATCAGTACAGTTATGTAACCGATACGATATGTCAAACATGTCTAGGGGCAAGTATATTCGTCTACTATCCTATATCTCAATCCACGTAAAGTAGTCATACGAAGAGCGAACCAAGCGCACTAAGGTTAGCTAGACCTTAATACACCGATTCTGATTAGGCAATTGTATCATTGTATGCACCCAATAATACATATGTCATGAGCAAGCTCGATAAAAGAATAAGCTTGCAAAAACTAGGCTATAATAGCAGTATAAGTCAAGGTAGTACAGAAAATATAAGTACGCTAGATTATGATAATAGAAGTTGCAAAATAATTCAAGTTTACAAAAGAGATAAGACTCCATAATCTCTACAGTTGTCGTATTAACTCCTTGTCTAAGTCGTTAGTCGACCAAATAGGGGTATGAGCCTCTAAGTCCTACAGTCTGAATAAATACTATCTTCTTACGCTAGCATACAATTAATGTCATTCAGTTACACTTCAATAATAGGTCAAAAGACTATGTGATACTAGGTTGTGAGGTATACTACCCAACTTATAACAATAAACTAATACTGTAATTGTCTTAAGGATACTGTAGAAACTCCTGTTAAGGTCTACGAGAAGGGGTATTGCTACTTATTAGGGTATCCTCTTACATTACATAGGTCATGGTCGTATTAAGTCTTAGTCATAGCGCTTATAGAGCAAGCGTCGATAGTAAGAATAAAAGGTTACTGGCCTTCAAGGGGAAAGGGGATATAACTCGTATCGAGGTGGGGGTACATGTTACACAATTTTAAAACTAAGGGTTAATCATGAGGTCGCAATCTACAAGAGTAACTTAAAACTATCAAGTTCTAACTACCAAGCACAGAAATTCAAAATAACTATAATCCTAGCAGGCTGTATATCCTAATCATAGAATAAAAATACTTGGTCTATAATCAGAGGTGTCAGGTGGCACGAGTTGAAAGATGAAGAAAAGAAGAACATAATTTAGTCATCGCGCACTTAACGAACGTTAAGGTCGCAGCGGAACAACATATGAAATTAAAATAGGGGGCTCTAGATAGCATCATGGTTTTCTAAAGGGAGTGGGGTGCTAGTTGCTATATTTGAGGCATGATCAAGAAAAAATGTTGATTACATCCCTCTAGGCTTCCTGAGGTGTTGTCTACTAATAATAAGATAATAATCTAAGTTTATAGTTCTCCAATACTATCTAACTATGAAGGTTAGGTTCAGTCCTATTATTAAATTTTGGTTTTCTATTGGTTCCTCAATACTAGGGTCAAACATTAGGGTAAAATTCTAGCTACTCTAGTAGTGTCTATACCACTCTCAAGTCTTCATAATACATCAAGGCGTAATGGTAAACCAATCTATAGATAAGGAATTCTAGGGTTCACTAGATATTCTAAACTTAGTGGTGTGTCAACACTCTTGTTGTACTCTTAATAGGAAGGTTACCCTACTTATTATCTAACAACAGGGACTTCTATATTCTAGGAGGGGGCTATACTCAAGGAACTATTAGGAAAGTACATGAATCACACAGGATATAATTATTCGAATTGAATGGACTGGAAGGAGAGCGAATCATAGTCAATTATGGATGAGATCCTATACTCTAATCCTATTTGCAGGCTTGTTCGGTACAGTAATATAATCGAGACAATATGCTCTTGACCTGCATGGGCCACCACAAAAATATGTCACGCCCCAGTCCCAAAATACATAGGACTAGGACACGTAAGCATGCCAGTCGCATGGATATGGCAACTCCAATATATAGAAACCATAATCTATACGTATGCTGTAATATGAATATCAAATCCACAAGTGGTATAAAATATATCTCAAGTCACAGGATACAATCTAAATCTTATCCAAAGAAAATTAATATAAATAAATAACCAACATCTATATAACTAAATCTCAATAAGAAGTATCTAAAGATGACAGTCGGATGGAAACAAATTCACTACCAACTCGAATATAAAAGTAACACAATATAGGTACAACACCAAATAACCACTAGGCCCGAAGAGTAAACCTCCTCAACGATCAGTAGCAAGTCCGGATCTGCGCTCCTATAAAAAGTCATGAATATCTATACCTGGAAAGGGACTAGGTCCTCAGAGGGACATAACAAGATACATAGAAGCAAGCCAATTTGAATACAGTAAACATGTATAATGTTTAAAAATATGTAAGTACGTTGTACAAGATAATCAATATGAATGCAAATGAGGACAACTTTTCAAAGTATAGGCAAGGGTAGGCTACTCAATCTAATCCTTACAACTCACACACCCGTCTAGAACATCATTAGCCGATATACCTCGGGGGTAGCGACCCTCGTGACTCCATCAATTGACATACCTCGGGGGTAGCAACCATCAGACACGACCACTATAGTGCGTGCTAGTTACTACGGTTTACCAGAGTGGTTAAAGCCCATATGCCTACTGATTGTCCTCTCATGATACTATGTGCCATGTGTGTGTCAACATATCTAATATATAGTAATGACTGAAAGAAAACTACACATGCAAGAAATATACAGAAATGCAATAAATATACATAAATAAAATAAGCATGCAAAATACAGTAAGCAATTTGGCAAGGTATCTTGCCTGGTAGAAAGCTGCAAAGTGTAACGTCCAAAAGTCCAACACACAAGATCAGAAGCTATGGCCTCAGAACAAATATCTTTGGATGCTGAAATAAACATCACCAACGTTCCCAGAATAAGCAAAATAGCTAGAAAGTACTTCTCCTTCGTCCAATTTGGATACAGGGGCAAAACGATAATTTTGGGTCAAAGCGGGGTCCACATGGGGCCCACTTTACACCGAAAAGCGTGCCAGGGGTAAAGATTTCTAAATGGGACAAATTATAGGTCAAACCAATTCTAAATATCAATATGAACTCAATGGTACGTCCAATTTTATATTTCGGTGAGCCGAACACAATTTTGCCCAAAAAGTCAACCGTAGGACCCGCCAATTGGTGACTTGGTCAACTATCTCAGAATTGCGTAAAAATTGGGTCACAGGACCAGCACGTTACCACGAGTCCAGTGGCACAAGTTTTATCATAATCTGACGAGCGTGCACAAAATGTGCACAGCTTTTGCAAAAGTTTTGACACGAGAATTGTCTACGGATAAGGGATGATTCTGACGCGCACACGCGTCCAAATCAGTTTTTGTAAAATATTGTGTGTCCGGGTACACTGTGCACACATTTTGGTACACTTGGTACATGGTGGGGCGGTCCCGTTTGACGGGGCGTATTCCGTTTTGCAATTTTTGGAAATCTAAAAAAATAGGTTTTTGGGGTTTTCCAACGAATTTAATTCTACATACAGTAGTTAATAATTTAATATAATTAACATAAATTAAACTAGGTCCAGTGGTCTCCGTATACCAAAAAGAAAAATCAAATTCGCATCTCTGTGGTGGGGGATACGAATCCAGGAACATGGGTCATCGTAACGGAATTTCTGGAATTTAAAAAGTCATGATTTTTCATCTACTTGGCGTCAATTTTTACCTAGGTTTGTGCAATGTTCGAGATAAACTAATATATAATATTGGAAGGGGGATAAGTGAGGATCGTACCGGTGAAGACAGGGTCGAGTTTGGTCAAGCGAGGGTGCAGAAAATAGAGCCAGAACAAGGCTTCACTATAGTTAACTATTTGCTGTGCGCGGGGTGCGCGGTTGTTCGCGGACGTCGTGGTCGGCCGAAGTTGGCTCCGCGCGGCCGCTGGAGGTGGCGTCGAGGCTGGGCGCGGTAGCTGCTCTTGGTTGAGGGTGGAGATGATAAGTTAGGGTTAGGGTTTTGGGGCGATGTGTTATATATATAAATATATATATAGAGAGATGGCAAGAGGGGGCGGGGGAAGCAGACCCGCGCGGGGGGGGGGGGGGGGGAGAAAAGGGTTGCTGCTGCTGCTTTGTTTCTATGGGGTTGGGTTAGAATAGGGTTTTGGGTAGAATTAGTTAGTGGGTTTGGGTAGGTTAGGTGGATCCATTAGGATCCACTAAAGAATTCTTCTTTTCTTTTCTTTTCTTTTTTCTTTTTTCTTTTTTCTTTTTTTTCCTTTTCAATTCTCTTTCTTTCTTTTTTTCTTTCCTAATAAATTTATATATATATATATATATATATATATATATATATATATATACATAAAAAATTCTAAAAAATTATATTTGTGCGTACCATTAAGCTAGCAACTGTCCAAAAAGTCTCCTACATGAAATAAATTAGAAAAAATTTATAATGGCTCCATAAATCTCCTAAATGCATAAACACCTAAAATAAAAATTAAATAAAATCTATTTCTCCTAATTTGCTCATAATTACTATAATTAAATTGTTAATTAATAAAAAAAATAGCTTAATATGGTTTTTTTAGGATTAGGGTTTTACAGCATTTGCCAATTCATATTTCCTATGAGACACGTGTTGGTGGTCCTGTCGGTTATCGGTGGATGTACCCCTTCGAGTGGCATCTGAATCACCTAAAGAGATAGGTAAAAAATAAGGCACGGATTGAGGGCTCTATTTATGAAGCTTATATTCTCGAGAAGATTATAAATTTTTGCTTGACGTATTTCAAACCTCATATTGCTACTTATAGAACAAAAGCTCCGAGAAACAACGACGGATATCAGAAATCTAATGATGCAATACTCAAAGTATTCAATGCGTCCGAAAAGCCTTCGGGTAAAATGAAGAAGAGATATTTGAATGACGACAAGCTAAGGGCTGCTTAGTTGTAGATATTACTCAATTGCGACGAGGATGAAGTGGAGAAGCTAGATGGGTAAGTAATTAATATATTCAAGTTTATATCATCTTAATGTAATAGTATAAGCTACTATTATACTACTAATTAATAGTTGCTTCATGGTTTTTTAGCACATATAATGATGAGTTGAGGTCGGTTAGACCCTACATAACAAACGAAGAAGTAGAACAAGAAATGAGATACCATTTTTCTTCTTGGTTGACCGTATATGTAAGGTGCTTGGTAATTACTTTTTATTTCTGCACTTGCAAAACAAATAACTTACTATCGCTACTTTGGTATTTAGGTTGATCGTCTAATAACACCCGAGACTGAATCTATTAGAACTCTAGCCAAGGGACCAATTACTGTCGTTAAAATATGGCCAAGTTTCTATGTGAGTGGGTTTATGTTCAAGTC
The DNA here is from genome assembly GCA_036927795.1 of Iris macrosiphon. Lineage (NCBI taxonomy): Eukaryota > Viridiplantae > Streptophyta > Magnoliopsida > Asparagales > Iridaceae > Iris > Iris macrosiphon. Next base: position 190,373,911 of record JAYESA010000007.1, read on the forward strand.
AACAAATGCTCCTATCAGAGACAGCTTTCTGGATCTTGATTCCACGAAAAACTGTTGTTTGTGTATCAAATCTTTGAACCACAGAGACGTCAATCCAGGCAATGATTTCTTTGGCATCTTACCAGAGATTGTGGAGTTAACATATAATTATGGCACAGAACCTACTAATATCATGCTATTTAAGTATGAATGGTTCGATCCGATTCAAGATCAAGGTTAGAAAATTGACAAGCATGGCCTTGTGGATATAAACTACAAACATAGATATCAAGGCTATGAACCATTTGTCCTATCAAGTCAGGCTCAGCTCGTGCACTTAACAACTTATCCTAGACGGGGGACAGCGAGGTCGGATTAGTGGGTAGTATGCAAGACTAAAGATAGAAATACCTTTGACATTGATGAAATAGCTTATCAGGAGGACGAGCAACCTCTTGTAACAAATATTATAGATGTGGACTCAACGAAAGTTACTCATTACACGAGTAATAATGTAGAAGATGTAGAATTATCCAAAGAGGAAGACGAATATGAAGAAGAAGTAGATAAAAGTGAAGATGAGGAGGAGAAAGAGGAAGCGGAGGACGAGAAAGGCGAACAAGATGAATTTTCTGAAGATGTTTGAAAATAAAAAAGTTTGCCTATAGAATATACTATATTTTTACTGTAGAATATACTATTTTGATGAATATATGTATTATATTTTGTACTATAGAATATATTATCCATTTAGACTTGTGACACCACTAGTTATTTTCTGTACAACCCACCAATCTATTCAATCATGGTGAGCCCTCGACGAATGCTGTGAGATATGCATAACATTTTGACTATAGAATGTACTATATATATATATATTTATGTATTTCTTTATTCATTATATGTTGTTATCAGGTATGACAGGACGATATGGAGGGTTCGGCAGGTCCCGAGGTAGACAGGGTGCTCCTCCGGTACTGCCTACTGTTGGTTCTGGATCCTCATCGCCCAGTACTCCATTATATCGATCAGTCACATCTCCGACTGCAACGACGTTATGTGGCATCACTCCTCGGACGAGTAATTCCAGGCCTGATAGTAATCCCTCGTCCAACGTTCCTCGTGCTGACGGAACTATGGAGACAGATGAGCATGTGGAGAAGGTCGTGCCGACGTTGTCCCAGCATCAGCTAGATCCTCCATGCGCACCTCCGGTGGAGATAAGGACAGAGATTTGGGCCGACGGTACAAAATAAGTCAATTAAATGGTTTAACATCATATATATCGTGTATTTCTTTATTTATCATATATTGACTTTTTCGATCAAAATAATTATCTCTGTATAGATATCGTCCATCGTCGGTTCAGAGACGCCTGGGCCTCTTTCTGAGGAACAACTATGATGGCCCTTGGATCAACTACTCTGAAGCTTCGGAGGATAGGAAGGCGTTCTAGTTTACGCACTTCAAGGTAAAAAATATATTATATAAATCCTCTAATTTATGCATATTATACAACTTATCTGTGATGCTCACTTACTAAGTTATTTATTGTAGCAAACGTATTTCTATCCTCTGCACCGGGCCGAGTTAATCGAGCAGATGTTTCCTGCTATTGCCGCCAAGCTTATCCGTGATGCTCTGGATGACCAGAAGGCTCATGATCGTGCTAGAAAACCGATCTAAGGTTGGATCACGCCTTAGCAGTGGACTGCGATGAGGGCTAGATTCGACGATCCGAGGTACAAGGGAAGGTCTGAGAAGGCCAAGGCGGCTAGGCAGAATGCTGTAAAATGGTGTGGTTGCTCGATTCCGATGATGGATCATTTTCATCGTTTGGTATATTTTTATTTAACATATATTATTTTAATATAAGTATGATAAAATAGTAGTAGAAAAAAATATTTAATTTTTGTACTAAATAATATATTTTTAACAAGTACAGAGGGGTGAGGATACAAACATGGTGACCGTCTTCTTGGCCACCCATCGAAAGGACGGAAATCTCATTGATGAGAGTACCTCGCAGACCTATGTAAGTATTACTTTACTTTGTGTTAATTTTAATATAACTTAGACAATTATCGAGTATCCAAACTTTTCTAGGCCGAGTATCTTAGGCTGCGTGAGCGGGCGACTGCTAGTGCACCTACAGCTGGAGAGGGTGGTACTTCCTCGCAGCCCGCTCCAGCTCCATCGGCGGACGAGCTGTGGGTGACCGCCGCTGGTGGTCTCCAGAGGGGTACGTACTATGGTATGGGATCCTATGGTGCCCTGGTTGCGATGCAGTCATCTAGGGCCTCCCCGACAAGTGCGCATTCCCTACAACCCTCGCAGTCGTCGGCCAGAGTCCAGGAGGCCGTTGACCGTCAGATTGCGTCTTTCTGTGACGAGTTACTATGAAGGATGGAGGAGCAGCCCCGGTCTCAGCCGCAGGCGGATGATCTGATGCTCATCGAACGATTTGATATGCTCGACCACAGCATCATGGAGCTCCGAGATTTGATAAATAATCTTAGAGCCTCGACAGAGCACAGCATAACAAAGCTTCATGCATCACAGCTATCCATGGGCGAGAGGCTGACGATGATACAAGATTCAATGGTTCATAGCAGTACGAGGCTGTTATCTACCATGGATTCTTACAACCAGCGACTCGTAGAGTTGGAGCGGATACGTCCTCTTGGTGAACCTACATCGATATAGACTCCACCGACGTTACTGCCTTCTCCATCGACATCGGTGTCAATTTTATGGGAGAAATATGATCTGTTCTTATCCTTCATGTGCGCCGGTGGTCATCCTCCTGCAGATCCGCACTAGTATGGATATTTGCATAGATATTTGCTGGATATTTGTATTATTTAGGATGAGACTCAGTTGTATGAATATTTGTTGTATTCTTTACGACGATATTTTTTCCTGATTAGGTTTTTATTTCAATATTTTATTTTCTTCAAATTTTATTATATTATTCATATTAAATATATGTTAATTTATTAATGTTGAGTGTTCAACCCAAGGGGTCGGCGAACCCAGTAAATTCAACGGAGGATTGCTCTGAGTCTATATGTACAGAATGTGAATTAATAAACTGCAGGAATAATAGTTTGGAAACAATTCAGTATTAATTTTTTTATTTTTTATGTATCATTAGCGACATTTTTAGCAACGTTTAGCGATGTTAATACACGTCCCTAAATACGTCGCTAAGTTGTGACATTAATACACGTCGCTAATGATGTCACAAAAAATGTCGCTAAAAATGTCGTCGTAACGTCGCTATAAAAGTCGCTACATACGTCGCTAATTTGCACATAAAGCGACAAATCACCACGTCGCTAATTAGCGACGTTTAGTCGCTAAACGTCGCTAATCTAGCGACGTATTTACGTTGCTAGAAAATATCGGTATAGCGACGTTTGGCAATGTTTTTTTTCCATCAACGACTAGCTGAAAGGTTACTTCTGTAAAATGTCGCTAATTACATTGCTAAATTTATTTAGCGACGTTTATTGGTCATTTAGTGACATTTCTTTACGTCGCTAATTTGACTTTTTCTGGTAGTCATAAGACTCCCTACAACTGAGGCATATAGAACCCGCTCCATATCTTCCTTCTCGTCCTCGATAGATAGACACTGCTCTATATCTTCTCAAGGTGAGCAATGTCTGGCCTCGTACGCACCATAGCATACATAAGACTCTCCACAACTTAGGCATATAGAACCCGCTCCATATCTTCCTTTTCGTCCTCGATAGATGGACACTGCTCCTCAGTAAACTTAAATTGAGCCACAATGGGGTTACTCACTTTCTTCGACCCGTCCATCCCGAAATGCTGAAGTACCCGATGAATGTACATCTTTTGGGACAAGTGTACCAGCTTGGACTCTCTCTCTCTCTCTCGGCTGATCTCCATCCCAAGAATAGTCTTTATTGCAACCAAATTCTTTATAGAGAAGGTCGCGCCCATTTGGCACTTCAACTCCGCTATCCTAGTGGCATTCCGACCAACCAGTCGCATATCATCAACATAGAGCAGTAAAATGATAAAATTAACCTCGGCAAAGTATCTCACAGATACAAATTGGTCCGACGTCATCCGTGCGTAACCATGCTCCCCCATAAATGACTTAAACTTCATGTACCACTGCCTCGAAGCCTGCTTTAGACCATACAAGTTCTTCCACAACTGGCAGACCAAGTGTGACTTGCCCTTTTCATAAAATTCCTCTGGCTACTCCATGTACAACTCCTCCTCAAGATCACCGTGAAGGAATGACGTCTTTACGTCCATTTGCTTGACCTTCAAGTCAAAACTAGCTGCCAATGCTAGCACCACCCAAATAGATGACTGTTTAACGATTGGCGAAAAGATCTCATCATAATCTATGTCTTTTCACTGACCTAGCCTTTAACTACCAGCCTCGCTTTGTATCAAGGGCGAGTAGCATCATTTGTCTACTTCACTCTGAACACCCATCGATTCTTCAAAGCCTTCTTATCCTTTGGCAACCACACTAGATCATTGGTAGAGTTGGCCTCCAAGGAACTCATCTTCTCCTGTATGGCCTCCATCCACTCCTGCCTATGTTAGTCTCTCATAGCCTCTGCAAAACTTTTGGGTTCTCCACCATCAATTAGTAGCACATACTCACCGGTGAGTATCTCGTAGATGCTCGATGCTCTATATCGCTCATCCTCAATGGAACCACTGGTGCTGATTGTATACCAATATCCGCCTGTCACGTCCCAGTCTCAAAATACGTTGGACTAGGAATATGTAACATGCTAGCTACGCATTCGACCAGACTCTGGTCCGACTCGAATACGTATAAGCTGTATTATAATGGTCACTATCTAAATAATCAAGTAACTATAAATATCTATTCCTTAATCCATAATGAACAGAATACACAAGAATGAGCTACATGTGCTAAAGTCGGCCGTCCAGTAACACACAAACTCGAATAGACTCGAGAAAGAATTATGAGTCTCCTTAGCAATTCGCATAGTCTATCTACTTAACATGTTTTGATAGAATCCATATATCCATTCTAAGTCTAGACCACCAAGCAATGATTCAGTTTTAAACCTTAGATTATAATTCCAAGTCGTCCAACAAGATTTATGTATCCATTCATGAAACTATCAAGCGTGATTTACTCCAGGTTCTAGGCTAACTTATCCTTGCAATACTTTTGATTCACTTACATTCCCAAACTCGTCTTCTCATGTCGAACCAAAAGTCAAGATGATCCATCAGTTGTTACTCTTTGGTCTCCCACAAGTTCGATCATTCTCGTTGGATGTAAGATCACCACGCCAACGCTCCCGCTGGATAATCGTCCTAATCCGGACGTGACGTATGTACGAGCATAGAGTTACGCTCGTACAAGACAAGAATATTTGAACGTTATGGTTATCTTCGAAATGATCGAGATACCCTATCATTTCATTTTGCTCCATCTAAGATATATGTATAAAATCCATCAAGTCATGTCCGTTCATGTATTGATTATAATTCGTCTAGCAAAATCATCCAACTTCAATGTTACCGCTTGATAAATCCATAGTTTATCTCTCGCATTCCTCAAACTACTAAGTTCAATACTCAAACCAAAGTCTATCCACTTTTGATACATTTTATTCATCAAATTCGTTTGGAATAATTACCGAACATGTTCCCGTGAGATCGATTATCCCCGCCGTACGTAAAATTATCACGCCGGCACTCCCACCGGATAATCGTTCTCATTGGGACTGATTTTGAAGGTTATCTTTTCGAACTAGATTCAAGATCGTTCTTCCAAACTCTGAGTCAAATCCGTTATCGATTACCTCTTTTATCGAACTAAAATATTTTCTTTACTTGTATCGATCCATGCTCTCTTCCAATTATTGATACCAAGCCAACTCTATTAATCCAAAACCAAAATATCCATTCTCGGGCTAACTTCTATTCGAGCGATACTGTATTCAAGTTTAATCGTTTTGTTTCAATCTGAAATTGCTCACACGATCCTCCAAGTTTTTAGATAAGTTTTCTTAACAAAGATATTGATTTCCATTTTCTTGAATTCCTATTCGACATAAGCCTTATCACTTGTTTAAGACATCCTCTAATCATTCAATTCGACTATCCTACGAGACCTATGAATCCGTTTGGATATTTCTAAATGAACCATACACCATGCGGAATTGAGTCACCAAATTAAATCCTAAATCGAGTTCGTATTTATCGCTAGCATATTCACCAAGTCGTTCTTTATAATTCTTACACGATACCTAAGCATCGCCTGATAAATCTTTGTCTCGTATATATCCTGTTGATAGTCATCTAAGTAAACCATATTCAATTTGTATCTTCCGACACGAAATACCATCTAAGATTTTTTCCAAATCCAAGCACAATTTTCTATATTTGCCTAAGCGATAAATTGATAATATTTCTATCGGTTGCCATTCTAAGTCTGACTTATCTTTATTAGAATGATATCCCAAATTTGTATATAAACTTGCTAGCACCAAAAGGGTCTTGGTGCGATATTGAACACAACTTAGCGGAAAGACTGTGTGCATTATGAACCGTTCGAACGATATTCTATTTCGTACACTAACCAGCTGGATAATCATATATAGGTATTCGGGTTCGCACATAATTTGTAATTCTAGCATGAGTCTATTCCCATAAATCCTAACACAGGTCGGCATAAAGGCTTTCCGATCACAATGTCGTACAAGCAATCATATCATTCACATATAACTTTTAAAATATTTAGACTCATTATTTGGAAAATTCTGACGGAACATTGAGAGAGTGTATACACATAACCCACGAACGAGCTTTCAAAACTGAGAAAATTGAAACGAAGTCCAAAGGCATAAAGCCATGCTCTGATACCAGTATATTAGGCCCCGATCTCTCGCAGGCAATCGGCCGTCCCCGCTAGGCACCAATTACCGTGCCAGCTTCCGCGGGACGATCGCTCAACCCATCTGGGCGTGATGCGAGACGAGCGTAAGATGCACCGGTGTAAGGCCATGGTCCATACAGGCGATAAGAGTTCCAAGCCACAGAGTCGCACAGATAGTCCGAGTCTAGCAGAATAATAAACACACAGGCGATTGGTAACAAGTTCACAGAGTCGTCAATAGCGAAAGTATATAATAACACAAGTATAAAAATAAAATAAGCTCTTTATTAATATTGAACAAGTGTTATAGGAGGCGCTAGGCCGAGATTACAAATCGTTCAAGTCTCTCTCTCTGAAATAGTAAAAGCGTGCCAAGTGGCTATATTTGTGGAATAATACATAGACAATGTTTCAATATTATATCTTGTATATGTACTTCAGTTTCGGATGCAATGCTCTAAGTCTCCAGAGTGAACTTCACGCCTTAGCACGCACGAAGGAGGCATCCGCACCGAACAAGGTTCTCCCGCACCCTGCAAGCAATCTAGTGGGTTATCAGTACATGAATGCACTGGTGGGGAGGCTTCTCGCTCGTTCGACAAATCCAAACACGTTATAAAGGTTCTGTGCACCATCTGTTTAGTTATCTTTCTATTCTTGCCTTAGGATCAGTTTTATGGCAATGATGCAAAGTCTAACTCGTGTGGCAGTATGCCATATGATATAAAAGAAAATACGGCGAGACTTACCAACTTACCATTCGTCCTTTCCTATCGAAAGAAAATAAAGTTAATTCAAGCACGACATATACATATAATAAAATCTAGGGGAAATAACGTAAGCAAATGCAAGTGTTGTGAACGAGGTTATATTTTGGGTGCACAAGTTATACAGATTATCCAGAAGTATTGCAATAGATGTTTAAGTGATCAATAAATTGCTCAGGTTGCTCAATTTGTATAAAATGGCTTATGCCCGTAATCGTTCAGGTGTTTCAGCTTATTGGATATGATGCAATAACTCGTACGGGGATTGCCGCTAAGCGAGGATGACTTATCTATATGATCAATTATCGCTGGCATAGCCATAAAGGACTAGTTATAGTCTATAAACGAGGATGATATGCAACTAAAGTATAATAAGACACCGCAAGCCATCCTGTCCAGCACATGAGACTATCGTAAAGTTTTATCCGGGTCGGATCGGCCCCGGTGCCCCGGAGACCGTCCGTGGAACCCAATTAATACCTTGTGCACAAGTTGTCCGCGATATGCAAGTCTTGGGTCATTCCATTTTCATAACTTGACATGATAATCTATGATTCTTGTTCTGAATGAGCATTGCTCTACGAGATGTGATTCTTGATTCGCTTGACATAATTCTCTTTCAGATGTAAACTTGACATAATTATCGTTCAGAGCTCAACTTGACTTGATGCAAATTCTCTAGTTTGGAAACTGCCTTGGCGACCTAACGGTCCCGGATACTTGCAGGTTCATATTGTACAGAAGGACTATTTGATAGTCTTTTGGCTAACAAGATGCATGCACAATACGGATAATATTACTTGATTGTGGCATAATTTGTGTGGCAAGCATTGAAACGAGGCAACGAGTGTAAACTAAGCAGGCAAGCATGCATTTATGAAAATATAGCATTTATATTTGGCACGGGACTAAGGGTAGAGCGAGGAGTAAAACTGTAAGGGACATACCGAGCGATATGATCTATGGGCGTGCAGTGTAAACAAGTGAATATTGCACTACGAAGTACATAATGATCTGCTTGAGGCATAGCGGGGTCTACTTGCACTAGGCAAAGGTAGCATGCGAGGGTCTATATATAAGCCAAATTTCTATTTTCATGTTCTAACACAAGCAATACAAGTAGGATTATTCCCTTAGCTAGGTGCGTTGTATTCTTTATTAGCATGCAGGGGGTGATTCACCTAGCGAATAACATGTATCGTCCATATTTTAAGTGTGCTGGCTAAGCAAAGACAAGTTTATCGTATCCACCCACCTTAGCGATGATTCACCTTATTCGAGCGATACTCCGAGCGAGCCTTTGAAAGTCCAAGCCTGAACTCCTGAAGGGCCAAGTCTGGAAATCCTTTGCCTCAAACGAGTCTTCTCGCTGAGCAAAGCGGGTCGGGTTGTTGCACCTGCCCCATTTGAATTGGCTGTCCGCTTGAACGGAACGGATCGTTACAGGGGTAGCCATCCCCTAGACTCCAAAGATGACGCAATAATGCATTCCTTTCCTTAAGACATCAAGGCTCATGAGTTAGAGGTGAAAAGTGAAGCTTCCACAGTTTTATCCATTTTTTCCCATCTAATGCCTGTATACATGGTAGGAGATGATCAAGTCCCCAATGATCAAAATTGTCTTAGGCGCTTGAAGCCATGATGCAAGCCATAAGTGCCTCGATACAAACTCTAACTCAAACCGTACTGGAACTCAAGGAAAGTATAGTCCCACAACCCCCAAGGATCTCGAGTAAGCAAGCCAAGAACCGAGAAACAATGGAGAGTAGAGTACGATCGCTCCCTCTTTTACCATGGGGGCCAATCACATCTTGCTGCGATCATCCACTCAACTATTGTCTGACGATGCTAAATCCTGGAAGTTAGGGAACTATGAGCTCATTTTTATTCGATGAGTAACAAAGACATGCTTCAAAAACTTAGGATAAGACAAGTTTATGGAATGGACATGACTATGAGCTACCCCATGGACATAGTTCAAAGAGAAAAGGAACATGTCCGAGAGTACATAGAACGTTTCAGGCAGGAGGTACTAAAACTGTATCTGGGCAACCCGGATAGCCATTTGATGGACACTTGTAGAAATAATTTGTTACCTGTGGTAAAATTGTGGACAACTTCAGTCCCGCTTTAGGATTAGACAACGTTCATCATAAGCGCTGTCGCCAAAAGAATGCAAAAGACTCCTATTTGCTGGGACTATAGTTCCCTACCAATGACGACAGAGGGAAGCGCCCCTTCAATAACAACATTTGCACCAGTGGCCGTAATAATATAGGGAAATAAGTTCTAACTGTCAACGTATCTAAAAACTCGGCCATGTCCACTCGAAGGCCAGCAGAAGCACCCAAGCAAAAGAAAACTTACTCGTTCAACGATGATGTTGTTATCGAGATTTTCTATGTGCTGATGAAAGAAAACAAACTCCAGCTACCTGATATCAAATGACCAGATAAGACCGATCAGGTCGACAAACTTAGACTTCCACAACCATCGATACATCTATTTTTTAATACTAGATTGCTATGTATTGAAGAGGCATATTCAATGGCTGTTAGACTCCAAAGCTCTCACTATAGACATTAAGGACAAGGCAGTCGCTGTAAGCATTGTCTCCCTCCAATTCGATGACTTTCCAACGATAGGAGACCAAGACGGTGTTGTCCCGATACCTAAGACAACCATGGAGGTCGTTAAACTCCCTCCAACTCGAGTAGCCGGGCTGGTACCACTCACTACTCCGCGAGGCAAAGTCGTGTGGGTTTGTCCTGACATCGTCCCAGCTTTGATACAGTAAGCAACGCCTCCCGCTGCCAAATCTAAAGAAAAGAAGACTAGGTCATGTCACACTATCTCTCCATCGACTGATGAAACCCTAGTTGGGGTAACCAGGTCAGGGCAAACCTACCTGTGAGACTACAATGTAGCCCCAGATGAAAGTACACTTTTAGCGACTGTACCCATAACTCCAGTAGCATTTTAGTCAGGTCCGTCCCAACCTCTTATAGCAGATATGCAGAAGCAGAACGAGGTTCACATTAAAAAACCTATAAGGAAAGATGTAGCTCATTCGTCTCTCCAAAAAGACTCTTGATGCTATGGGTGAGGCATTACAGAATGCCGACTCCTACCTGGCCCAAGTCAAGCCACTGGCCGAGGATCCCGCAGCATGTCTCCACTACAACAATATAATGGAGGCAATCTCGAATATCACGTTCTTGCAACAAGGCATATTATTGAAAAATAACAGGCAGATAGGCTCTTGTAATATACAGGATATATCGGCGCCATCAAGGTGGACCGGATGCATATTGATCCAGGATCATCTCTTCGCACCATCCTTCGAAGTCTATGTCACGCCCCAGTCCCAAAATATATAGGACTAGGAATACGTAAATATGCCAGCTATATATTCAACCAGACTCTTGTCCGACTTGAACACGTATAAGCTGTGTAGATGATATAATAATCTATAAAATCATAATAAACATCCACAACACTAACTCAACTACTATGATCTAAGAACAAAAGTAACTGTGATAGAATTATAAGAAGGCACCAAATAGTGATACTTAAAATTTTGAAGAAATAAACATCCACAAATATACTCCACCAATCTAGCTCAGCAATATACTGGGGACAAAATTTTGATCCAGGTCCTCAGGGGACATAGCAAGGTATAGTATAAACAAGCCAAAGTAAACAGTAAATAGTACAAGAGTGTTCAAGGGTAACAATCATAACCCATTATGTGAATGCATATGAGAATATGACTCAAACGATAGACCACCGATGTGTAAATGAATGTAAATCTCCAGGATTCGTTAGAAAACCTGCTGTAACAAATAAAAATTCGGAACTCTCGTCAGAGTTTCCGGTAACGTGATCTATAGTGGTAGCCCAACGCATCGAGTGCACTCTTTCCACCCAATGTAACCTCACATATTATGTCCAAAATATGCAAGATCAATTACTAACTATCTATCGAGTCAACGGTATAAATGTAATCATATCATCTATCTCATGTCACGAGTCTTATACTAGCACAGAATCTGGTATATCTGAACCTATCAAGTAAGGATTCTTCCAATGCTAATTGTGTCAAATGTCCAAAGGTATATCGTGTAAAAAGTAGCACGAATAGGGTATTACGTCGACAATGCAACTACACGATACACAACTCTGCTGACGGATGTTGGCACCCAAAAATAACTCGGATGCAAAGTATCGACCACGGCCTTATGGTCACAATATAATATAAGCTGGGAATTAAATGAAATACAACAAGAACCAATAATATATATATATATATATATATATGTATATATAAGCACAAAGAACTGTGAATATTGGCAAGGTACATTTGCCTGCTAACTTTTGCTTCGGTGTCGCTTGTTCGATGTCCTCGGCTGGAAGAGTAGTGGATCCAAGTTACCCTGTCAATTATATCCTAATCAATAACAACACACGCTAAACTACTCTATAACGAACGAAGGATAGTTGCACAACATCAACCAATACTTAATGTTCATGCCAACAATCCAACCTTCGCATGGCTTTGGACAACGTGCCGAGATGCACATGCCACGCCACTCTCTAACATGTCGTGAGGGTCTTGTACATCAAAATACCATGCAAAAATATAGGCATTTACACATTTTCATACATTCGTAGTCCTATACGTACGTAGGCACGTCGTAATGTCACAAAAGTCTCAACAACGCTAACCTACTAGTCAAAAATGCATTGGACCTCTCTAATACTCATATGAACATCATATTATAATAATTAAATAGGTTTTAAATTCTGGAATTATTTATATTTAAATGAAATTTATCAAAATATTATCATCTTATGCAAAAAATTTCGTTGCGCGTCGACTAGGTATTCTAACAACTTTTACACGTAGTTTGTGCATGCAAATTTACCAACTTGCAAAAAAACCTATTTTTAATATGAAAATATACTATTTAATATTTTGGAATTATTTATATAATTTCTGAAAATTTATTATATATATATATAATATGGCAACAATCATTGAACTACAACTAGCCATGGTGCAACGTGTCCGTATCTTGGTTGTACATCAGTTTGGGGTAGTTTTTATGAATGGGAATATTTCTAAACATTATATAACACTAACATGGATTTATAAAAGGTTTAGTTCATGAAGAAATAAGAAAATGATCCAAGTTGGAAAACTTACACGAATACGATTACGGCGGGGACCTTTCTTGCGACTTCGGCCAAACAGAGTCCAAATAAACTCCAAACTTTGAGCCACTTGACAGAATAATAGGAGACTTTGAATATATGAATAAAAATATGGTTTGGGGGTATTGTTGTCTGTTGTTTACAATAGCAACCAGTAGTAACAAGGTTTGGCTGCAAGGTCGACCTTGGGGTGGTGCTCGCAGTTCGTGAGGGTGTGGGGATAGAAGAGGAGAAAGAGAAGATGTTACAAAGGGAGGGGGAGCTGTTGTGGTCGTTCAAGGAAGAGGAGGGGCGGCTAGGGCTTATGAAAAGGGAGAGGGTTGCTTATATATATGCTAGTTTATGGGCTTCTAGGTGTTGGTTGTTTAGTGTTAGGTTTGGTCCAATAGGGAGGTGTGTATATAGGCCCAATATGGTTTGCTAGGTCTCTAATTATCATTGGGCCTAATATATAAATATTTATTTTAATTTAGTTAAAGTGAACAAAAGATATGCAAAGATGCAATTTCCTAAAATAGAAAATTAGAATTTAAAACTAGAATTTGAACCATGTAAGTTTTATAAAGCATGCGGGGATTTTAATAAATGTGACACCATTAACATGGTCATAATAGGTCGGGTTAAGTCATAGGTTATCAAGTTGGTTGTACGAAATGGGTTGGTGTTGTGCATTAAAGTCGTACGCAACGACAAAGGTGATTATTAGTCAATTACTCTTATTTGTGCCGGAAAAGTTGTGCGACCCAAATAAAGCATAGGAATGTGATTTTATGAGTGACATGCAATGCATGGGCCTATTTTGGCTTGTCTAATTCTAGTATAAAAGGTTGGTTGGAAGGTAAGGGCTAGTATTGTACTCAAAATCTCAAGACCATGTCAAAGGATTTCTATAGTTCAATAATTTGACAATTGAATATTTAAATTAAATATTAAAATAAAATAAATATTTATTACCAAAATAACCTTAAAAAAATCTGGGTCCTCACAATCTACCCACCTTAAAAGAATTTTGTCCTCGAATTTCAAAATAAGGATACACTAAAGGTCGATAAAATTATGACAACTAAGTTACTAGGTTATTACCTACGATCACTTCTCCTATTGGCTAGGACTCCACAATGGTTATTGCATATGCCTAACTATGACCCGATGCTGGTACTTTCCTCAAAGTTTTTTATCCTAATCCTTCTTCAATCATCTATTTTCTAGTCATTAAAACCCAAACTTCAACTTGATTGCATACTAGTGGCAATATACTCTCATCTTCTCTACATCCTTAGCAAATGCTATCTTCTTATACTAGCCTATATTATATGTCATTTAGTTATCATCAATAGTAAATCATATATTCTTTAGGGATCCTAGGTTGTATGCGATGCTACCCACCTTAGAACTTAACTATCACTCTAAGATTATCTTGTTAGGGTTCTATTTATAATATTTTCTTTATCAAATATAATTCTAATCAAGGTTAATGACCTCTTTGCAAATCAATATAAAAATGCCCTTAATAAAATAATAAGAAAAATCTACAACCATTTAATGCTATCTCTTAGAGTTTCTTAGGGTAGTGGTTTATCTTAACTAATGCTATACAGGTCAACTATCGATTTCTTAAAATTCTTAAGTTGGAGTACCCAATAATATCTTCTTTAAATTTTCAAGTGCAACTAAAGGTAATAAAAGCTTACCTTAACCTAGTACTTAAAAGATTACCTTAACCTAGTACTTACTTTATGCATACCCTCAACTATCTTATCCTTTATAGATGCACCCCAGTCACACAACCACCCCAGTCACACAACCCACACTATCCAATCTTTACTAAGAATTTTGATTGTAGGGTTTTCTAAGTAGGTCATTGAAAAGTAAAGAGGTAATAAAATCTTATGAATGGGTCGAGCAGTCCATACCAGTGTCAAACATGGTTAGTATCAAGCAAAGCAGGAAAAGAAATCACAAATTTTTTCTAACGATGGTATTGTGCCAACCGCGATGCATAGGATGTAGTCTAGGCAAACCCCGAGAACCATATACCTCCATGATCATGTCGTATAAAGTTACTACAAGTGTGCATCTGGCTGCAAATAAATTCCTTGTTCCATAATCGATGGATGGCTGCAGTGCACGACAGCCTTGCCAGATAGTATAGGTTCTTCAACTTGTCTTCGGCTATATCCATGAGATATTTCCAAGCAACTTTTACGAAATAAAAGAGAAGAGTCAATCAAGATGCATATAATATAATCTAAGTAAAATCCGAGAAATATATACATCCGTGATCTCGTTATCTGAAGTACTACCTGGCCAGTATGCCTCTGGCGGCAAAAGCTCCTGATTCTGTAATACAAGGATGAAATATAGTTTCTCGAACATGCCCTTAACCTTATCCAGAGGTTAATAAAGCAAGGTTCAGTCAAATGATAGGATGAGAAAAACATGACGGTAATCATGCCGAGAAGAATAACACGAAAGTAATCATGTAGGAAGGATCTTTGAGAGTCCTATAACCCTAGTTGTGGATGTATCTAAAATTAAATCCTATTTGCGAGTCCGCTCGATACAATAATGTAACTGTAATGGCTAACTGGACCTGCATCTGCCACCACAAAAATATGTCACACCCAGTCCCAAAATACGTAGAACTAGAAATACGTAAACATGACGTATTCAACCAGACTCTTGTCCGACTTGAACATGTATAAACTGTCTAGATGATATAATAATCTATATAACCATAAGAAACATCCACAATACTAACTCAACTACTATGATCTAAGAACAAAAGTAACTGTGGTAGAATTATAAGAAGGCACCAAATAGTGATACCTGAAATTCGAAAGAAATAAACATCCACCAATATACTCCACCAATCCAGCTCAGCAATATCCTGGGGACAAAATTTGGATCCAGGTCCTCATGGGACATAGTAAGGTACAATATAAACAAGCCAAAGTAAACAGTAAACAGTACAAAAGTGTTCAGGGGTAACTATCATAACCCGCTTTGTGAATGCACATAAGAATATCACTCGAACGCTAGACCACCAATGTGTAAATCAATATTGTAAACCCCCTCGACCAATTCAGTATTAATTAGAATTAAATCAAGAGACAAGGATTAATTTGGAACTAATGTGCGTCAATTATACGTCTTAATACACCTTGCCGTTGCTTCGAGGCTGGAGCACCCCACCATTAGTATCTTCCACTCGAATTCACGAACATCTTTTAGACATGCCAGACTACCCCTGGCCATTGTGCAACCTTAGATACTCGTTATTGCGTCTTATTTTAGCCACATAATATTCCTTAAGAGAATGCCTTGCATTTATTAATTAAATTAAATTCAAGGCTAATTCTACTTCAAACAAACCTAACCAAGCCCACATGCACTCTGCTACGTGGACCAGCCCTACCCCAACAAGGTCGGACAGGCCCAAGTCCCAAGAGCAACCCATAAATCCCCATATATAAACATACTTTCTCTCCCTTTGAAACCCTAGATCACCATCATCCCTAACTTCATAAACCGAGCAAACTCTAGCCGAGCCTCACCCGAGCAACCATCCCCCTCCCTGGCCGGACGACTCCCTGCCACCTCAGTCCGCCACCTCCACAATACCTCAGTCCACCGCCCCACAACGTCGGACCACCCCCAGCCGCCTGCAAATGCCCTCACCCTCACCATCACCAATCCTATCATCAACATCCCCCCCGCCTAACCCGACTGTTCCCAACAGCCCACAATACCTTCACCCACCATTGATCGCCTGACCCCCACGCTGCCTCGACCCGACGACCACCCCTGCCCCATTTTGACCCGACGACCGCCGCCGCTCAGGGTTACAAATGCTGCTACTGCGGCTACTGCAGTGCGGTACTGCCGCTACTGCTGCTGTTCACCACCCATGACACCAGAGTTCCCCTTACCGTAGCACGGCCAACCAGTAGATAGACCCCTTCGTCCTGTCGACCAGGTACTCGACCACTAGCCTCCTTTCCTTGTATTATGTCATCATACGAATGTGTCGTCGTATCGTCAAGTTGTGTCGCGTGTTGTACGTGGACACAAATCAATTATATGGAACCCTAGAGATGAGTATGTATGCTAATTTGATTTAAAATATTAATTAATAGATAACAATTACCCTAATAGTCGAACTTGTTATAAGCACTTATAATTCACCAGAAACATGGACATTTACCTAGTACAATTAACATGGAAATAAATGGCGGGTAATTCAATAAGGCATAATGTAGTTTCGTAAATTGATAACGTAGAATTATTGTCTCAAGATGAACGTTAATCGAGGACAGAATGCATGTACACCCTAGCTACGTGCACACGTGATGCTGTATTCGATCAGCTGTGATCTTGCGACAGTAGCTAAGAGCAGCGTCATAATTATGTATGTATTTACGTTAGTGTCTGATGTAGAATTTCTATATTATATGGTATGTTTAGGGTCATTGGATCAGCCAGGGGACATTACAGGAGCAGGCTATTGGCATTCACATCTTGAGGACTCAGGCAAGATATCTTGCTATATTTACAGTCTAATTTAAATTATGTATATATTGTATTGTATTCTTGTTGCTTTCCTTTTATACAACTGTGCGCGTCCGAGATTGACTCGGGTGTAGTCGACGGATACGTCAATGATTAGTATACTTGACCTAGTCCATAATCGACTCACCCCATTAGAGGATACTCTGATATCTTCCGAGACCTGACACTCATACACGTTCGTAGTGACAATTTCATGTTGGGCTGCGGGTTCGTGTGCTCGACTAGCTATCGGCGCGTGTGACATGCATCACGATTAGAAAGTAATACATGATTATTTCAGTGTAGAGACTTGGCATTTAGATATGGGGTATGCACGTCGAGTATTTGACTTGTATATCTACATTGGGCGGGGAGGACGACTAGTAGGTATATGGGATACCCCACTCCTTTATACAGATACCGCATTCGACGGAGTGATACGGACGTATATATATATTAAAGATACCACGTTCTGTAGAGTGTTGAATGTTACTTGGTGATATTACAGATACCACACTCTATAGAACGTTGGACATTATTGTATTCTTGCGCCCGTGTTATAGGGGGCATCTGTGGCATATACTAGCCGATTGGTACGACTGGTGAATTACGTCAGCATATGTCTAGCCTACACCTTCCCATATACTCACAGTTATCCTCGTATTGCATTCACTTAGGTGATTAGCACACCTTTATTGTATTTATTTTATTCAGTATTTATATATGGCATGCTTCTATATATCTTGTTACATCCCTCTGAGGACCTGGTACCTTTCCAGATTTGGACGAGGCATATTACCTGACAGTGTACGGCCCAGGATAGGAGACGAGGTTCGCTATAGTAGAGGAGCTAGAGGTATTACCGTCAGAGTTTCCATGTTCACATGGTAGACCTTTTGCCTAGGATTGGGTGCATCATTATCTAGTCAGCCGATGCCCTAGTCATTACTCTTTTATCTATCATTTCAGTACTTTTATTTCGTTATAGTAGTGGGTTTGTTCCCATCAGACATTATTGGTTGCACTATGATATCTTGAGACTGGTGTTTATCTTCCAGCAGTTTATTTAGTATTTCTTGCTATTTATTTTGTGGATAAGATTAGTTTAACTGTCGTTGACTGATATTGGTCATGTTAGTATTTTAGGACAGCGTAGCACCCTTCGTGGGATCCATTAAATTAGGATATCCTTGGAGACGTAACAGCTGGCTATTGCCACATGGCCTGTCCCATGTACTTTTGGGACTGGGGCTTGACATAATTTTAGTGGTGGCCCATGCAGGTTAACTTTATCGCTTATGGTATGATAACATGCCCAGCGAGCCTACAATAGGATAGAAATTACTAGGTCTCATCCACTCTAATTATTTTTTTTTAGCTTCCTTCGTGTTACTTCTAAATATCTGTATCCTATTTGTTTGAATCTGTCCTTTTTTAATGAAGTCCTATCTTTTGCAGCAAGATAAACTTGTGCAGTGGACGAGGAGCACCCAGTGCCGCGATGCCAGACAATACCACCCAAAGAGAGGAGGTACCCCAAGGGAAACCTCCTCTACAGACCCCGCTGATACATTGGCATGAGACTTCTCAGGGCGATCCTACACCACAGCCCAAGGGACAGAATTCCCAGATGATTCCCATGCAGCATTTTAAAGGACAGACCTCAGGAGCCACACCGATGCCGCAAACTGAGAGGCCGACATCTGAAGAGATGCCTAGTGCACAGCCAGAGGTTCCATTACCACCACCACTACCCTATACACCCCAGATGCCACAGATAGATGGACAGCCATAGATGCTTAAGTTCTTTCAGACCATGATACAGGCATAGTGGCATAAGACAGAGATATTGAGACAGAGTTTGATGGCAGTACTAGAGAGGACACCTGTCCCAGCACCCGTACCAGTACCCCTACCAGCCCAGACATGTGGCACTGTTAGATGGTTTCGACAGATGGGACCAGATACTTTCTCAGGCAATGAGACTGCAGAACAGATCTCCGATTGGGTCGCCAACACGGAGATGCTATTAGAGGCTTCAAAACTGCACCCAGACCTTTGAATGACTGTAGTGAGGGCCCAACTAAAACACAACACCCATCACTGATGGGATTCCATTGAGCGCAGTGCAGGCAAGAACCAGACTTGGAAACAGTTCTTAGAGTACTTCAATACGAAGTATTTTCCAGCTACAGTCAGAAATGCCCTGTACTCCCAGTTCCTACATCTATAACAGAAAAATATGACTGTTGACGCCTATGACGCGGAGTTTAGCCGCCTTAGTAGATTTGGTACCGTCCTGATACCCAATAATCTCAAGAATGCCCAGAGATTTCATCACGGCCTAAATTTTGAGCTACAGAGGTATACCACCACATGGGCAAGGATTTCTTATGAAGAGGTTCTTGCAGAGGCGAGGATCCAGGAGGCCATCGTCAGAGGAGCTAGACGTTCCAGCACGACTACACCAGCCAGAGCCCAGCCCGGAGCAGGAGGACCGATCCAACTTTTCGGAGCACAGACACAATAGAGGTCATAACCATACCAGCAGAAGGAGCTCCCGACTTGTCACCATTGTGGCAAGAAGGGACACGTCATTAAAGATTATCGGAAGAAACTGGGATTGTGCATGATATGTGGAGCGAGCCAGCACCTTGCCCGAGACTACCCACAGCGCAGAGACGTAGCACCGCAGACAGGGCAGAGACCAACAGCACCAGTTCTGAGGATACTACCCCCACTAGGAGGTCAGCGTCCACCAGCACCAGGAGGATTTTAGCGGGGACCACCCTTGGCCCCACAAGAGGTACAGTTCGACCGGACCCTACAGCAGACAGGAGGACAGAGGCACGGACAGGCCTTTACACTAGCAGCTACAGAAAAGGAAACAGAAGGAAAAGCTATCACAGGTACTATTTTAGTTGCATCATTACCTGCAACTGCATTATTTGATTTTGGTGCTACGCTATCATTTATATCTAGTAGATTCATAGTAATGCATAGAGTAGCAACTTTTTCCTTACCTAAGAGTTGGAAGATTCTTACCGGAGGAGGTATCGTGCCAGTTACCAGCACTATTAGAACGTGCTCGGTAGTTGCATGTGGTAGAGTGAGAGCATGATTCTTTGTATTGCCTATGTCGTACTTTGACGTTGTGCTTAGCATGGACTGGTTAAGCCAGTATAATACCGTACTGAATTGTCGGAAGGGTAGCGTCACTTTTAGACCACTAGATTAGCCGGAGTTCGAGTACATACGAGGGACCGTCGAGCAAGAAGTATGACAGATAGCTGAAACTTACATGTCTATGGAGATGGTACCCCCACCAATAGTTGCAGAATTTGAGGATGTTTTTTCTGAGGAATTGTCAGGCTTACCGCGAGATAGAGACGTGGAGTTCACTATTGAGCTAGTACCCGGAGCAACACCGATACCTTCTAATGTATACCGATTGGTGAAGAAGGAGCTAGATGAGCTGAAGCTACAATTAGAGAAGTTACAGAGCAAGGGGTTTATCCATCCTAGTGTATCACCCTGGGGAGCACCAGTGTTGTTTGTACCCAAGAAGGATGGAACAATACGTATGTGTATTGATTATAGAGCCCTTAATGCTTTGACTATCAAGAATAAGTACCCCCTGCCGCGGATTGATGTTTTATTCAACCAGTTGACAGGAGCAGTGGTGTTCACGAAGATTGACTTGAGATCGGGTTATCATCAAGTGAAGGTGCAAAGAGAAGATATTTAAAAGACAGCATTCAGGACTTGTTATGGTCACTACGAGTTCTTAGTGATGCCTTTTGGACTGACTAATGCGCCAGCTGTATTTATGAACTTGATGAACAGAGTATTCCACCAATACTTAGACCGGTTCGTGGTAGTCTTCATCGACGACATCTTAGTGTATTCGAAGAGCCACGGGGAGCACGAGGAATACTTGAGACTAGTGTTAGAGACGCTGAGGAGAGAGAGGCTTTATGCCAAACTGATCAAGTGTGAGTTTCTCCTAGATTGTGTCACTTTTCTTGGACACGTCATCTCTGGAGAGGGTATTTCAGTAGATCCGGCAAATATTTCATCAGTAGAGACTTGGCCAACCCCTACCAATGTCTCAGAGGTAAAAAATTAATTTTCTAGGACTTGCCGAATATTACCGGAGGTTCGTGGAGAACTTCACAAAGATCGCAGAGCCGATGACCCGCTTGACCCGCAAGTATAGAAGCATAAAAAATACGCTGGATAATTATATGCGTAAAATCCCCAACATGCATGAAGTCTGCGTAAAACATGACTTCAGAGCTATACGAGTAAAACAGGGCTTCAGCGCCGTGTGGCGTAAAATATGGCTTCAGAACAGTCCCGCGTAAAACAGCGCTTCAAGGCTGTCTTGGCATAAAAGGTTGCTACACCTCCCCCCGGCGTAAAACACGTTTGCTTTTAATGTAGCATAAATTTGTACGAGGAACTCTTTGAATTTCTTGAATGAACCTGTCAGACAAAACAGTGAACCTGACTCCTAACAAAAGTACTGCACGACGATAGAGAGGACGGCTGTAATAATAATTCTGCACAGAGGCCCATGCTATCATTTAGTGACATATCCTTGATACAAGTCATTTTTACGCATTCAAGGAATAGGCGGCCTATTTTACACAGGCAGAAATGAGTCTTTACGCTCAACATGAGACAAAATCAGACGCCACATTAAAAGCTGTCTCTCGTACAAAGCTCGAGGCATATCTCTGCAGTTAATGCACGAGATGGGGGCAGATATCTATATTTAATGCACTAGATTTTATTCTATTTTTAATGACTGAGAGAGCTAAAATTAAGGCTAATACAATCACATCACCATCCTTGCATGTTACGCCAACCAGGCTATTTTTAACTATAGGAGTATGCCGTATGCTATCTCCTCAAAATATGCCAATCAGGCTATTTTTAACTATAGGATTACGCTGTATGCTATCTCCTCGAAATACGCCAACTTAGGCTATATTTGCAAAGGTACGTGATAAGGCTATTTTGCCCAGAATATGCTCAAGACCTCAGTCAGGAAGGATAATTGGCTAGTTTATGCCAGTTACCTATTTATGCAGCATCAAGCTTTATGCAGCTATTTGGCTTTTATGCCAACAAGATAGCTATTTGACTTTTACGCCAACAAGACAGCTATTTGGCTTTTATGCCAACAAGATAGCTATTTGGCTTTTATGCCAACAAGACAGCTATTTGGCTTTTACGCCAACAAGACAGCTATTTGGCTTTTATGCCAACCAACTCTACGCGAGGGGCAGTTACCTACGTAGCTTGCATGCCATGATCTTCGATGATCGATTATACATGTTACCTCATAATGGGACACGCATCATACGCGGATTCAGGAGATCATTCAGATGTGGGTAGCAGTTATTATAACCGCCGCATAAAGAGTGCAACTCTCTTCACATTTTGGCTTCTACGTCGACTGGGCAGTTACTGTGACTGAGCTCTATAAATAGAGACCTCTAGTCACAGAGTAAAAGGATCAGAAAAAAGAGGAGCAGAGAGCACAGACAGAGAGTATCGATTGACAACTTCGGCAACGAACCCCTCCTGCAATATTTGAAGCTTCTTCTTCTTCTACAACACTTCTTCGTCATCGTGTGGTCCAAGGGACAAAGTGATCGACCACAGATCAGACTCCTATAGTAATTTTTTCCCAAAATTAGTTTTTGTACTTAACATCCTCTATAGAATTAATTATACTTTTTTTTCTTGTTTGTAAACAAAGAAAAAGGTTTCGTATAAACATACTTTTAATTTTTTTTGTTTATCATCAAACATAATATGGCAACTCTGCTGGGGACTACTTTCTCATCTGACGAGAAAGCCATTGCTCAACACGATGCTGTATCCGTCGGATCGATGAAGAATACTTTGGTCATCCAATTTGACCAATCTGCTTATGAAGATATCCTTCGCGCAGGGGGTAGCTCTTATTCCCTCTCTGTCTAGGACAACAGGAAGCTGCATCAAGTATGGATGCCCCAGACATCCTCTACCCTTCCTGTAAGCTCTCCTTCTCTGATCAACAAGGTTGTGACAACACAACCTATACGTCTAGTGCGTAAAAATCCGTCTCCCGTCTGTGACATGGCAGACAAAACTTCTGGCAATGCCCCAGTGCCAATCCAGAAGTCTAGAATGCACCCTGCACATAAAAATTTGTCTTTCATCTATGACATGGCAGATAAAACTTCTGGCAATGCCCCAGTGCCAATCCAGAAGTCTAGAACGCGCCCTACGCGTAAAATTCTGTCTTCCGTCTGTGACATGGCAGACAAAATTTCTGGCAAGGCCCCAGTGCCACTCCAAAAATTTCAAATGTACCCTGCGCGTAAAAATATATGTTCCATCTATAAGGAGGCAGATGGACCCTTGGATCACATCAAGTTAAAACAAGTGGCGAATCTCCCGACCTCTGGGCTTGTATGCCCCCAAGAGAAGAATTTGTCCACTCTTCGGATTACGCGTGACGCTGAAGGTCGTTTGAGGACTTCCCCTATTTTATGCGAACCTGTGCAAAACTCTAAATTACACCAGGATAAGTCTGCCCGTGTAAAGAAGACCCGCTTCACGAGAAAATACGCTCCTCCGACGGATGATGGGTCGTATGCTACTCACATGGCTGAACTGCTGTATTCTTATGGCAGGGAGAGAGTTATGGTTCCTAATCTCCATATAAAAAGGCAGAATAAGCCTTCTTCTTCTTCTTATAATCTCCCTGATTTCCATGGTTTCTTGATCCAGAAACACAAAGATGGGGGTCAAAATCATGACCTAGTGCCCCTAACTACCAAGCGTGGGGAGATTATGTGGAAAGTAGCGTCAAATATTGTCATGACATATGGGCCACATAAAGAATCTGTCTTTATTGTTCCACCTACTCGCGACGATCAGCATCAAATAATCTTCGGTCGAATATGGAATAGACCAATTGTACAAAAAGAATCTCATGAATCTGATGGTGGGAAAATACAAATCCATAGATATAGCCTACAGGCTTTAAAGATTATGCAAAGCATGGCTTATTATTTGAAGCTAGAGCAAGGCCTCAATTATGGAAAGGTAGACGAATACCGTTGTATGGTGATCCTTACTGTCAATGAACACATTTTGGGTTAGCGTATACCGCATCTCTTGCAAACTCCAAACCTCCAGAGTCTGATCCTGTAATACCAGGGGCAGGTCCTTCTAAATCAACTTTTGTAGACAAAGGAAAAGAAGAAGAAGAACCAAACAACGACATGTTTGGGGGTAGTATTCCTCGACAAAACATGGTAGCATCCAAAGCTGAGGGTAGAATTCCCTCTGTGTCCAAAGATGGTACAACTATGACCATCTTTCCTGAGGGCCGTACGACTCAGGTATTGGAAGCCCGAAGGCCAAAGGGGACTTTCTTCTTCAATGAGGATGACATCATTGAAATCTTTAATATATTGATGAAGGAAAACAAACTCCGGCTACCCAATATTAGATACCCTGAAAGGGCTGCCAAGGTCGATGTAAATCCCCTGATTTTTTCAAGAATTTTTAAAATAGATTTTTATAATTTTTTAGAATTTTTTGGGATTTTTAATTAATTAAAACTAAGATATTTTGTCATTAAATAATTTTTAAGTGATGTTAAATAATATTAAAATATTATAAAAATAATATTTTTAGGTGTAAAATGAAAAATTAGACATAGGATAATTTTTCGAGAATTTATTGGACCCCAAATTTTTTTTTTAAAGACCTAAAAACTAAGTTTTAAATAAACCAAAATAAACCCGGTTTAATTGAACCAAACCAACCCGAACCAGACCCGATCTAACTGAACCGAACCAAATTCCTAGTGGGTCGGGTCGGATCTAAACTCGACCCGAAACCCGAGAACCCAAACTCGCACCCATGCCTTTGTGGATCGGGTCAGATCCCCATCCGCCCGACCCGGACCCGAACCCGACCCGGGAACTAAATCCCTAACCCCTCTTTCCCCGATGGTTCGACTCCTGTAACCACCGTCGGCCACCGTGATCCCCGTCGGCGGTTACGACCAGCGGCCGTTCTCCGTCGCTCCGCCTCCCCCAGTCGCTTGGCCTACCCGTAACCGCCTGAGCCCGCCTCCTATTTAAACCCCGACCACGGCCGCCTCGACTAGCCGACGAACACCCTAGCCACCATCGAACTCCCGCCTTCCTCCTTCCTCCTTCCTCCGCCTTGAACCCCACCGAGGCTGACGTCCAGTGCCGCCTCGAGCTCCGGTCACCTCCAGCTGTGGCCGTTCCCGAACGACCCTCACTCGAGCAGCCGCCGTGCCAACCCTGAGCGCCTCCGCTGCCACCGCCTTTACCTCGCCAAGCTTCGTCGACCTCCCTACGGTGCCTCAGCCGAGCCGAGCCGCCTTCGCCTCCCTCAGACTCGAGCAGTCCGCCAAAAACCCTAACCTTAGACACAGTACTCCACCGTGTCGAGTCGTGTCGCCTTGCGGACACGAGGAATCCCAATTTCTGAGGAGCCCTGTTCAGGTAGCCTTTTCTCTCTCCTCACTGCCCTATTTCTTATTCCGTCTGTTGTAACGCGAACCCTGCGTGACCCTCTCGATGCCCGTACAACCCGCTCGTGTGTCCCATCCTGTGGCGATCGCGAACTACGATCCAAAAATAGGAAAATATTCGCTCTATTTTCCCCCGGAACTGAGTGTGCCCCGCCAAATAGGATAACTTGGTCTCGTGCGATCTTCACCAAAAGGTGCGCATCGTTAATACGGACATGTGGGATTTCATAGAAGTTGATTTGGATGTGCGTGCACACCGAAATCAACGCGTATCCGCCGACAACGCCCCGTATTGGCCTGTTCTAGAACTCGTTGTAACTTTGTGTACATATGACGGATCAAAACAAAACTTGTGCCATCGGACTCATAGTAATACGCTGGTCCTGTGACCCAAGTTTGGTTTGAATCTGAGAACGTTGACAAATCGCGTATCGTGGGCCCGCGACTCTACTTGACGGGCGATTTTGTGATCGGCTCATCGAAATCCAATTTTGAAAGTTTTGTTGGGTTCGTATCGTCGTTCTAGACTTGTTGACACTAAGTTTGACAAATTTGGAGACCATTATTTCTGACACATTTTTTGGTGCGAAGCGGCCCACATGTGGATCCCGCTTTGACCAGAAACTGTTATTTTTGCCCCTGTGTCCAAATTGGACTCAAGGACATGCATATCTAGCTATTTGATATTTTCTGAATCTGGTGGTGATATTTATTTCAGCAACTGGAGGAGTACCTGCAAATTCTACTGAGACCAGAGCTACAGTTGGAGTCAGAACCCCAAGCAAGTGTACCTTGCCAATATTGCAGTTTTATTACTTATTTCCTTGACTTAATTAATTGTTGTACATGCATAACCTAGGACCGTGTGACTTACTTAGCGTCCGAATAATATTCGAGTGCCAACCCCGTACGCGGAGTTGTGTAACATCACCTAGACATGGATACCGAGATCCTATACATTCTCGTACTTGCCTTATCAAGTACATCATAACCCAGGACACTTGACACTATTCATGAGACAGAATCTTCCTGAGATATTCGTGGTAATTCTGTATAGGATACAGGTTTTATGACAATTATATATATATACTTAGATCTTATTATGACTTGCTAAATTAGTTTTGATCTTGCATGTCATGGACATGAGACGTGTGATTACATTGGGTGGGGAGAGACACATAGGCTACAGGATAATTATATATATAACCCTTATTAATGTGGTGCTCAAGACTCTAAACCCGAGCTTGGCCCATTACATGATATCACGGCTACCGGCTCCCCGACACAGAGCTTGTAGCGGTTTTAGCCTGAGTTTTAGTGATGCTCTCAACTTGCATATCACTTAGCTGGTTATATAGTTTACCTTATTGTTCATTTATTGCTGCACAGCATTTATTTTAGCATGAGTTATTTTGTACCTTGCTATGTCCCCTGAGGACCTGGATCCAGATTATGTCCCCAGGAATAGCAGAGGAGATCCACCCTGAGGTATACAGGACATGAGCATTAGCAGGAGCAGAAGCAGGAACAGGTGCATACATTAGAACAGTACCAGGGACCGAGGACTAGGTGATTGCCATAGATTTTTTTGAGTATATGATTCTTCTATACTCAGTCTGTGATGCTATTTACATTCTTGTTTAATGAACACTTGTATGAGACTTGTTATCGGGTTGTTCCCCAATTTATTTACTTGTGATTTGATGATGATATTGTTTCCTTTTGTTGATATTGATATATTCATTCTGTGGATGAGATTAGTAGACCTTATTGTTGTACTACAGCTTTAGTACATCCTGATGGGTCCATTAAATTGGGTTTGCCCATCGGTGTGTGCTGCTGGCCAATGCCACGTGTCTAGTCCCTCGATATTTTAGGGCTGGGGCGTGACATAGTTTTTTTGGTGGCCCATGCAGGTCAACGACTAAATTGCTTTGGTTTCAACTTAGGGACCAAGCAAGCCTGCAATAAGAATATGATAAGTTTTTTGGATCTTATCTACTTGCTTGAAACATTCTTGATATCTATATCAGATTTGAATTAATTTCTTGACTTGCATCCTGCCTTGGTTCCTGTGCGTCTCTTATAAGTTTATTTTAGATGCAGAGAAATAGATCCACAAGCCGGCGACGAGACTCATCCAAGAATACCATAAGGTGTTGTGATTACCTATGAAGATGAAGTAACACCAGTTGGTGAAGGTTAATCATCACAATAATGCAGTCAAGTAAGTCAGCATGCCTCAGAATCCCGCAAGATGACATTCTACCATCGACGCAGTTGACACCACCAATGCCCTTATTCCCACAAGGGCAGGCTATGGACGAACAACAAATATTTTGAATGTTCTATGTGATGATGCAAGCCCATCAGAAGGTTCATCAAGAAGCCCAGCAAAACCAAACGGAGAAGTTCATTGACAGACAACTCTGAGCTACGGAAGTTAATTAGCTCTATTGCAACTACCTTAGACACGGACATTATTGCTGCAGCACGACCCATGGAGTGCATCGCAAGGATAGAATCCAGCCAGAAAGCGGCCGTATGCATTAGCACCAGACCAAGCACAACAGGAAAGAGTTGCAAAATGACCACAGATGAATCCACCACAGAGAGCATCTACACCACTTGTGCTAGTCCTTCCTACTTGTCACTACTGTGGCAAGGTAGGCCATCTCGCTAACGAATACCGACTCAGATTGGGACTATGTTTATCTTGCGGATCTAAAAAGCATTCAGTTAGGGATTGCCATGAACGTCGAGAGAAAGCATTGATGATTCCTCAACCAGCCACATCAGCACCAGCCAGAGCACCACAGGAAGAAATTGTAAAGAGGTCTCACATACACCAGCCACTAGAAGCATCTTCATAGGCACTGCCTATCTGTCAATATTGTCGCAAGCGAGGCCACATTGAGAAAGAATGCAGACATAAATTAGGATTATGCTTGATTTACGCGTCCAACCAACACTTAGCCAAGGATTGTACTCAGCATTGAAAGGGAGCACTAATGTTGAACAGAGAACTATTACCAGCACCAAGGTCTGTTTATCTAGCATTGGGAGTACCACAAATGAGAATTGGAGAAGTTAGACCACCAGCCCCAGGAGAGTATCAGCCGAGGCCACCCTTGGCACCACAAGCAGCACTCTTCCAGCAGGCCCAGCAGCAGCAGAGGAATCTACTACAAGGACGCGGACAAGCTTTCGCGATGACCTTGGAAGACGCGCAGACTCATGGATTAGCTAATGCTTGTAAGTTTTTCATAGTTATCTGTCACGACCCGCACCCGGAATTTGGGCATGAGTCGTGGGTACGTCCAGCCTACGCCGCAGCATCGGCGGTAGAACGCTGTCTAGGTCACAAACATAGTATATCCTGTCAATAGTCTCAACTCCGTACGGAGGACAATGATAAATAAACCACAGTTCTATAATATACTCAATCACAACTATAAACATAATGGCACGATGAGAATTGAAAAGAGTTCTAATAAAACCAACCACAATAAGTCCAACTCAAATCTTGGGTCTAGATGACCTCACAAAGTCACAAAACTAAATAAATACAACTCAGTCTCAGTCTAAAACAATAAATACAGAAAAGTAATCTAAGTACAGGCAGGTAAGTTCTCCTCTAGGATAGGCAACTCCTCTGGGATTTCTGGAGTGAAATCTCCCTCAAATCTTGGGCCGTAATGAGTGGGGCAAAAGTTCTCCAGGTCCTCTGAAAATGTTTACCCAGTCAGGATTGGAGCGAAGCACAAGCACTAACAGCAGTTCCATTAAATTGACAAAATCTATAAACAGTGTAAGAAATATAAGATGGAAATAAATGCTAAAAATGAGAAGTACAGGAGAAATGAAATAGATAATAGAGCATCTAGCAATGAACAAATAAACAGTGAATGCTAGAACAAGTGAATCTGAATAAAGATAAACAACTAGCTAAGTGTTTGAAATATTAGTTTATTATGTGATCGGCTTGGGACTAGATCAGGCTGGTTATATATGATTAGCTATGATTCTTTTAGGTCAGGCTAACCATATGGTTAGCTATGGTGCATGTAGTGGTCAGGCTAATCATATATAACAGCTATGGAGCATATAAATGGTCAGGCTGCACCCGACGTGAGAAGTAGGGTGAGCTATGGTACATATAAATGTTTGGATATGATCACATAATCTAATAATAGTTCCCCATCCCCCAGCTAGCACGATAGATTCCAATCACGACTCCTCATGATGGGGATCTAGGGTGCTAACCCGTGTATCCATAGTGTCGGAATCATGTATGTAATGCACTACAATTTATAGAAGTAATCAACAATGAAAACTGTCAGAGAATGTACTCGCCTGTGGTCCTGAGCAAGGTGTGAGGATCGATGTCCAAAGTGGGATCACAATGACCTAATTATGGAAATTCAATGTCAAAATATTGAAATAAAAGAATAAACATGTTTAACTAATTTAACACGAGGCCTCTAGGTCAATTCTAAAGCCTACTGGTCAATACTAGTCTAACACTAGCTAATTGTGTCATCCCTAGTTATAAACATTAGGGTGTACTCATAACACCTCAATCTGGTTCAAATCTAGTTTCTAGGGTGATTACAAGTATAACTTAGCTAGGGCTAAGTGATACAATATATATATAATAGTTAATCTATCATCTAATATTATCTTAGTTTTAATACTCTAATACCTATACTCAACTCCACATATTAACCCACACCAATACCCCATATTATTTCCTAACTGCTAACTGATACCCTTGTACTAGTGTATTTTTCCACATCTAATACCTTTACCTTAGATTGAACCCATGCATCCTATTTACTTACCTACACACTCTCTTTCCCCTAAATCTGATACCCAGACACCAATTAACAGGGTTGCACACACACACACAAATTCTAATTAACTGAGATATCCTCCCTCCCTATCACACAGGTTCTAATATTCAGACTTACACATGCACTTACACACTGGTGCATTCACTGGCACCCATACAGTCACTGATGCACTGCTATACACCCACCATAACTCACTGAACTCCCCTAACACACAGACACACACTGCTCACAGAATTTAAACTGACACAGGAAATATACACACTAAATTCTGATTCACTAATACTGCACACAGCTCTTTCCCCTGCACACTGCCCTCTCTAACTGATACACAACTACACATTGATTCACCTAGGTAAGTCACACACACTGCAGCACCTGCACAGTTTACATTGGTTTCAATTTGATACACACACAGGTAATACACAGTTTGCTCACTGCTCACTGGGTTTTGGGATACTCACACATGTACACAGTCCTCACAAATCACTCACAGGCACTCTGATACACACACTTTAATTCACTTGCACAGACACAAGTGACTGAATACACACATTGTTCTGCACACAGACACAGCACAGTTCAGTTCACCAGAAATCCTTGCTGTGCACACTCAAATATGGGTTGACACAAGGCTACACTCTCAGAATTCACACACATAGATA
Source organism: Iris macrosiphon (assembly GCA_036927795.1). Classification (NCBI taxonomy): domain Eukaryota; kingdom Viridiplantae; phylum Streptophyta; class Magnoliopsida; order Asparagales; family Iridaceae; genus Iris; species Iris macrosiphon. Next base: position 190,405,443 of record JAYESA010000007.1, read on the forward strand.
GGCACATGCACACACAAATGAAAATGAACACTGACACAGCCCTAACTCTTCTCACAAAATCCCTCTCTACCCAACACTATCACACAGGTTAACTCATACAACCTACTGATACACAGTATCAGTCAACTCATTAACCTTGGAACTGCTCACTGAAAAACTCACTGCACAAGCACCTACACACCTGCTTCACATATATAGTTCACACACACTTAGACACACAGAGAATTCACATAGGTTTATTTTGAGACACACACACATATATATGTACACTGTCACCTAGGATCACTAGATACACTCACAGATCTCACACCTAGTTAATACCCAACTACACCTATACACAGGAACTGATATACTACATACACCCATACACACAACTCCCTGATACACTGCTATACATACTGACACAGTGAACACACAGGATACATAAAAACCCTACACACATAAACACACACAATCATCGACTCAAGGTATCCTCTACCCACACAGTCACTGCCATTTAAACCCAGGTTCACACATAATGCCCCCAACTCGACTGCTCAGGATTCCACAGTGCACATAGCACATAACCCGAACCTACACTGTCCAGAACTCCCCAATGCACAGAATTCTGCACATACACAGTACATCTCTTCCAAACCCGACTGCACTGTACACACAGTAATTAACTAGGTTCACTGATACAAAATTTCTCCCCCCCTTTCTCCCAATACTCAGAGTTCTACACAGCTGAACCCGACTGTGCACAGAACCCTCTTCTAGTGCACAGGGAAACCAACAAACAGTTAAAACACAGGCAAATATATGATGTATATAGGTTTATAAATCAAAACATGCATAGATTCAAATACCTAGATGGATAACTCCTAAATGAATATTTTATCGAACACATGCAGTGCAGAAAACAAATATACATACAACCCATGAATCCTCAACCCAAAACCCTAAAAATCGAGTTCAACCTACACATATGAGATAAAATCAGTATTCATACAAATACCTAGGGTTAGGGTTCACGAAAATTGGAGAAAACAAATATTGGGGACACTTAAACCCTAGTTCAAACCCTAAAATCGAAACTACACAGTTTGGTGGGTTCCTAAAGGCCATTATCATCTGAAAACAGAATTAAAAGAACTAAAAGTAGGGTTTTACCTGCAGGGATGGTTTCTCCAATGGAAGTTCTTCTTCTCCAAGGCTTCCTGACCCACGTTCCTTGTTTTCCTTGCTTTGGAGGAGGAAGATGGAAGCCCTAGGGTTAAATCTCGAAAATTGGGTGGGGAGATGGTTTCTCTAGATGGAGGCTAGGGTTTTTCCTTTCTACATGAAGGATGGCTTTGTGAGAGGCTTCCCTTTTATATTAAAGCTAGTTTAGGGTTTCCATGCATAGTTTTTAGGTTAAACCCCCAGGTCCAGCCATGTAGAACCTAATTAGCTCAGGTTTAGGCCTTCTAGGGTTTGAGGTCCAAACCCAAAATTAGAATTCTAGGGTTTCACTAGAACTGGATTTTTAAATTAGGGTTTGGTCATTAGGGTTTGTCCTAATGCGTTCTAGGGTTTGACCTAAACCCAATTATCACTTACAATATATAATTAGTTTATAAAACTCAGCAATTTAATTTAAATTTATAATTATTTAAAATGGTAAAATTACACAAATGCCCTTATTTGGAATTGTGGTAGTGACATTATCTGTTTCTAGTTTTGCTTTATTTCATGCCTATTGGTTCTTGACCTCATCCTTAACCTGGTAATTTTTAAACTTGCTAATAATTGATAACCTAGTATGTTTTTAAGTAATAACCTAGTTTTTTTAAACTGTAGTTTTCTAGATATTCTTTCCTCTGGAAATTGCATAATTTCCATTGCTTAGGGAAAAAATTTTTCCTATGTGTTTTCTTCAACCCTCAACCTTGATTCTCCTTGATAGTGATGTGCTTCGAACAATACTTGCAACCGTGTCATCTCTGTTGATCGGTTATTCTTTGATTGCGAGGACGCAATCCTCTTAAGGGGGGTAGACTATAAATCCCCTGATTTTTTTCAGGAATTTTAAAAATGGATTTTCATAATTTTTTGGAATTTACTAGAATTTTTAATTAATTAAAACTAAGGTATTTTGTCATTAAATAATTTCTAAATAATGTTAAATAATATTAAAATATTATGAAAATAATATTTTTAGGTGTAAAATGAAAAATTAGACATAGGATAATTTTCTGAGAATTTATTGGACCACGAAAACATTTTTAAAGACCTAAAAACTAAGTTTTTGAAGTAAATGTATTTCTATCCACCGTACCGGGCCAAGTTGATCGAGCAGATATTTTCTGCCATAGCCGCCAAGCTGATCCATGATGCTCTGGATGACCAAAAGGCTCGTGATCGCAAAGAAAAACTGATCCAAGGTTGGATCACGCCTGAGAAGTGGACTACGATGAGGGCTAGATTCGATGATCCGAGGTGCAAGGAAAGGTCTGAGATGGCCAAGACGGCTAGGCAGAAGGCAGCAAAGTGGTATGGAGGCTCGATTTCGATGACGAAATATTTTTGTTGTTTGGTTTATTTTTTATTTTAGATATATTATTTTAATGCAAGTACGATAAAATGGTAGTAGGATAAAATATTTAATTTTAGTACTAAATAATATATTTTTAACAGGTACAGAGGGGTGAGGATGCAAACATCGTGACCGTCTTTCTGGCCACCCATCGAAAGGGCAGAAATCTTATTGATGAGAGGGCCTCACAGACCTATGTAAGTATTACTTTACTTTGTGTTAATTTTAATATAACTTAGGCAATTATCGAGTATCCAAACTTTTTAAGGCTGAGTATCTTAGGCTGCGTAAACGGGAGACTGCTAGTGTACCTACAACGAAAGAGGCTGGTACTTTCTCACAACCCTCTCCAGCTCCGTCGACGGACGAGCTATGGGTGACCGCTGCTGGTGGTCTCCAGAGGGGTACGTATTACGGTACAGGATCCTAAGGTGCCCTTGTTACGACACAGTCATCTAGGACCTCCACGGCAAGTGCGCATTTCCTACATCCCTCGCAGTCATCGGCCCGAGTCCAAGAGATTGTTGACCGTCAGATTGTGTCTCTCTGTGATGAGTTGCTGGGAAGGATGGAGGAGTAGCCCCTGTCCCAGCCGCAGGCGGAGGATGCAACACTCATTGCATGATTTGATATACTTGAGCGCAGCATCATGGAGCTTAGGGATATGACAGTTGATCTTAGAGCGAAGCCAGAGCACAGCGTGACGGAGCTACATGCATAACATTTGTCCATGGGCGAGAGGCTGACGATGATGCAGGATTCAATGGTTCATAGCAGTATAAGGTTGTTATCTACCATGGATTTATTCAACCATCGACTAGCAGAGTTGGAGCAGATAAGTCCTCATGGTGTGCCTTCATCCACACAGACTCCCCTGACATTACTGCCTTCTCCATCAATATCGGTATCGATTTCACGGGAGCAGTATGATCTGTTCTTATCCCTGATGCGCACCGGTGGTCATCCTCCTACAGATCCGTAGTAGTCCTAGTTTGGATAGTTTGTTGATTATTTGTGTTTCTGACCATTGATATTTGGTCATTTATGAATATTCTTTATTTTTGAGGTTTTCAGACTTTATTTCTTGTATTCTTTACGACGAGGCTTTCAGACTCAGTCGTGTGGATATTTGTTGTATTCTTTACGACGAGATTTTCTCCTGACTTTGTTTCTAATCTCAATATTTTATTTTCTTTAAATTTTACTATATTATTTATATTAAATCTATGTTAATTTATTAGTGTTGAGTGTTCAACCAAAGGGGGTCGGCAAACCGAGCAAATTCAACGGAGGGTTACTCCGGGTCTATTTGTATAATTTGTGAATTCATAAACTTCAGGAAGATTGGTTTGGAAACAATTCAATATTCATTTTTTTTATTTTCTCACTGAATCTTCAGCGACGTTTTTAGCGACATTTTGTGACGTTTAGCGACGTTTATATACGTCGCTAGATACGTCACAAAATAAGTCACTAATTGTCGCTAAAAATGTAACGGAGTACGTCGCTGAACGTCGTTAAACTGCTGACATGGCCGTATTGCCAGGTCAATATAACATCGCTAAATATGTCGTACAATATCGCTAAAAAGAAAAAAAATAGTGACATATAGCGATAAACAACACGTCGCTAAATTAGCAACGTTACGTCGCTAAACGTCGCTAATATAGCGACGTATATACGTTGCTAGAAAACGTTGATATAGCAACATTTTGCGATATTTTTTTTGGTCAGCGACTAGCTTAAAGGCGACTTTATTGAAACGTCGCTACATACGTCGCTAAAATTATTTAGAGATATTTTTTGGCCATTTAGCGACATTTTTAGACATCGCTAATTTAACTTATTATGGTAGAGAGCCCAGAGGCATCATCAACAGGCTAGTATCTGTCATTTTTGCAAGAAGCTAGGACACAGATGGGATGTCTGCAGGAATAGGTTAGGAATGTGTTTGTTTTGTGGAGAAATGGGGTACTAGTTGATAGACTGTCTTTTGGCACCAGCTCGTCCAAGTCAGGGTAGAGCTCCTGCTCAGAGAGTACCAATTAGAGCACTAGTAGCACCTGCAGCACAGCAGAGGGGACCTCTACTCCCGACCCAGCAGCAGCAGTTCGTGCAGCACCAGCAGCAAAGGAGAGAACCACAGGGGTGAGCATTCGCCCTGACGGTTGAGGAGGCGAAGCCAGTCGGAGACTTCATTGCAGGTTCAGTTCTTTTAGATTCTATTCCAACATTAGCTTTATTTGATTCTGGTGCTTTATTCTATCCCTGTGAGCATAGTCTCAGATCAGGATAGTCACTTCACGTCCCACTTCTAGAAGAGTTTGCCGGTTAGCTTGGGCACCCAGCTCAAGTTCAGCACCGCATATCACCCCCAGGTGGACGGGCAGTCGGAGAGGATTATTTAGACTCCCAAGGATATGCTAGCACTTGTGTCTTGGACTTCGGAGGTTCTTGGGAGGATCAACTCCACCAGGTAGAGTTTGCTTACAATAATAGTTACCAGGCCAATATTGAGATGTCACCGTTTGAAGCTTTGTACAGACGGAGATATCGCACTCTCTTGTCTTGGGATGATGTTAGTGAGAGAGCCATGTTGGAACCAGAGATGATTGTGGATGCGACTGAGAAGGTGAAGCTTATCAGGGATAGAATTCTGGTAACGTAGGACAGAGCGGCATTGGGACAACAGCCACCGGAGATCCTTGGAGTTTGAGGTATAGGTTTTATTTTGTATTGCTTGTGATTGCTTTGTTGTAGATTGAGTGTTAAGTGGTATTTTTTCTAGGTTGGTGATCTAGTATTTTTATGGATTTCTTCGACACGAAATACGATTCACTTTAGTGGATGAGAAAAGCTTAGTACACGGTACATTGGATCCTTCGGTGTTCTCACGAAGGTTGGTGCGGTGTCCTATAGACCAGACTTGCCACCTGCACTAGAGGGAGTACATGACGTGTTCCATGTGTCACAGCTGAGACGATACATAGCAGATCTTAGTCACATATTAGATCACTCGGAGATCAAGGTGGGTCCGACTCTCAGTTATCCAGAGCAGCCAGTGGAGATTCTGTATCGCAGGGAGAAAGTGCTACAGAACCAAACGATTCCCTTGATAAGCCTCACGTGGAGGCATCACTCTCTGGGAGATTCTACCTGGGAGAGGAAAGCCGAGATACGTGAGCGGTCCCCAAATCTTTTTGAGCCGTGAGGTATTTTCTTTCTTGCTGTGATTTTTTGTGTAGTGCTAGTTCTTTCTTAAATTTTGAGGGCAAAATTTTTCTAAGAATGGTAGGATTGTCACTACCACTTTTCAGGATAAGTTTTTTTGTTGTCATTTTGTATTATTTATTATTGATATATCTTTATTTCATAATAATTGGTATTGTTGTATATATATATATATATATATATATATATATATATATATATATATATATATATATATATATATATATAATATAGATGATGGTTGTATGTTTGCCCCTTAGTTAGACTAATTGTTATTAAACCTAAGTGAACCCAACTAGACTTGTCATGACCATTAGTGTAACCTATTTAGTTTAGTCATGGTTGACTAGTTATAGAAGATGGAATGAGTCAATAACCCATTGTAATTAAATTATAAACCCTCTTAGTTAAACCCGCTTTACTAAATAACTCTTCATGACAACTTAGAGGAAATTTTAGACATTGTGAACAACTAAACCTAAACCTAGAGGTGGTCGACCCTAGCATATAGAGGGAAGAGCATCATTATTTCCATCACTTCATTTATTTTTTCCCTCATTTAATTTATCCTCAAAATTCCTCCATCCCTCAACCAAATTCCACCAAACCAATCCAAATTCCTCACATTTTATCACCAAAGAGAGTTAGAAGATTGAATATTGTAAGAGGCTAGAGGAAGAATAGTTTTGCTAGGAGTTGGTGTTCATTTCTTATTCTTGTGCCATTTGAAGGAACCACATTGGGAATCCATCTCTCAATAGATAAAATCTTATTTTTCTTATTATTTTAATTATAGAATGGTACAATAGACCTATATAAACCCTTTTATGGCTAAGGACTACCCATAGGAAGAAGAACTAGGTGCATATGAGGTCTTTGTGGATTGGTTGGAACTACTGTCTTTGTGGATTGGTTGGAAGCTAAGGTCTGAACAATTTGTTGCAGAGCGTCCACCTACTTCTGCTGGATCTCAAATTGGGCCTCTAGATTTTTCTCAAACTTGTCCTGTTGGGCCTCATCCCTCTTTTGTTGTACTTCTAGCATTTGCATCATTCGTTCAACCAGATCGATGGAGGGCACAGGTCGTTGGCTCTCAGAACTAACCGAAGTGCCAGAAGTACTTGTATCAACTTGCCCTGTTGCTTGGCTTTGAGCAATTCCTGCTAAAATAAGGAACTTACATCAGTCTCATAGAGTATTACGGACTCACTGTATGGAACGCATCTCATTTTGCACCAATCAATTTCTAGAGTTCAACTTGGAAGGGACAGCCACGAGATCAAAGGATCTAAAGCTTTGCTCTGATACCAATATGTTATGCCCCAATTTTTCCTAATCGATAATCGTCCTATGGGTGTGATACCGTGCATGCGTAGGGCGTGCGTGCACAAGGCCTAGGCATAATAATATTCTTTAGAACACATGCAACAGAGTACACAAATAAGATAATACACATTGAGGCATAAAAAAGGTTTTGTTATTGATAATGAATATCTGATTACAAACTCTTGACCCAAAAGCGATAAAGATGCCACACGGGTTTACAACTTGGATACAAAATGAGATAGTCGTTCCATACATCACATCCTTTACTAAAATTTTAAAATAATAAAGACACCTGCTGGCGAAGCTATCGTCTTTCCTTGGAGTTCTATATAAGGGTTGTGCGGGCTCTGGGTGCTTTGTATAAGCTCCAAAAGTCACAAACGGGATACGACGAGTACTGGACTGGTTGGGGGAAAAAGAAGCTTCAGCTCATCGCCGCGTCGCTTGGGCTCAAGGAACCTGCTGTAACGAGGGTCAGTACTTTAAAAAGTATCGGTGAGGGCGAGCTAACCCAACTAACCAAATCCATAGCTGTTTATATGAAGCATGCAAATTATTTGTGGTCTTTCTATCTTGCCTTACTTTATTTTACATGAAAGCATTGAGTATGCACTTTATGGAAAAAAATATGCCACCGTTTAGTGATTTTTACCTTCCTGTCTGAACTTGTCACGACCCGCACCCGGTATAGGGGCACGAGAGCATGGGTACATCCAGCCTACGTCACAACATCGGCGGTAGAATGCTGTCTAGGTCACAGTAATACTATATAACTAAATACCTGTCAATGATATACATCTCCATAATATCCCACAATGTAACTCAATCACAACAACTATAAAGTATAAGGCATGATAAAAGATGAGAGAAGTGACATAGTAAAATACCATGTCTCAACATAAAGATAAATCACAGTCTTGCTGTCCAACATAAAGTCTCCACAAGTCTCAAATTAAACTTAACACAAGTCTAAACTTAAACAGAAATAGCCTCCAGAAGTCTCAGATGCATAATATAAATACTATCTAGATAGTTGCAGGTAATATCTCATCTAAAAGTATAGTCTCCTCTAGGATCTCTGGTGTGTAGTCTCCATCTATACCTGGTCCGTAGTGTATGGTAAAGAACTCATCAAGATCCTCTGGAAAAATATATCTAGTCAGGATTGGAACAAAATACACCTCTAACAGTAGTTCCACATATATTGACAAAAAATTATAACACAGTGTAAAGAAATACAAGACAGATATGAATAACTGGCATTAAGAAATACTAAAATAAAGGAATACTGGAACAAATAGAATACTGGAACATATAATGTACATCTAGAGATGAAATAGAAATCCAAGTACACGTAAGAACAATGAACTGGTATATATATGTGTACCAGAACTAAAATTAGAATATATGGAGATGTTAGATCAATATACTATAGATACATGTCAAGAACATCTAACTAAGTGTGTGAAACATCAGCATATCATGTGATCAGCTTGGGACTAATAATACTTATTACATTGATTAGTGATCATCCTTGTAAAGTCAGGCTAACCACATGTAATAGCGATGAGGCATGTAATAGTCAGGCTGTACCGACGTGAGGTGTGGGTGAGCTATGATGCATGTAAAGTTGGGTATGATCACATAAGCTACTAATATTTCCCCGTTTTTCCCTAGCTAGCACGATGGATTCCAATCACGACTCCTCGTAACAGGTCTCAATGGTGCAAACTCATGTAAATAACAGTGTCAGAGTCATGTACGCTATACAATAAGAGTTATAGAGATAATCAACATAATAAAAACTGTCAGAGAATGTACTAGCCTATGGTCCTTAGCTGGCAATACCAATGTCCGGGTTCCCAGGTATTGTCTTAATGATCCAACAGTCCTATAGATATAACAAAAACATAATACTGCATCAGACATTACACTAATACACAATCAAACACCATGATCTTAGGGACTACGCTAGGGTGGTCACGTCTGTCATTGCTGTGCATAACAGACAGTCAATGGTACGGTCTTGCCAGTACGTCGATGTACATATGGCAGTCTTTTAACATGCTACAGGGTCACAGGTCAAGATAGCTACGGTATCCGTAATTTCGTTAGGGTCACCTAGTACACGGGCATATAATGTCTATTATTATTTATCATAAATATCAATACTACTAATTACAATTTTAATAGATATATGCATTTAGCTACTTAATAGAGTTTACATTATATATGTTTATATGTGTATACTTATACATACTAATCAATTATATTATGTACATATATACATATATTAAATAGGTACTAAAGGTGCACAAAAATACATATACGTATGTCTTACACTAATTGAGAATTATACGGTTCATGTGCATATACATTAATATTCGTTAGTTACCGTTATAACATATGTATATATCTATACTAACAAAACTAATACCATGTGTACAAATATTAAATATACATACTACATATACCGATACATACATATACAAATGCATAACATACGTACATGCGTATGCGTACTCATTCGAGATTAGGTTCATGTCAAACCTGCACGCATGGACAAGGTGGAGATGACGAGACAGGCTGATCTAGTATGCGTACTCATTCGTCATGTACGGTGGTGCACAGTCGGAATGGGCAGCGGGACCGCTTCTCAGGCGCTCCAGCGAGTCGGGATCCAGGCGGGCTCCGGTACAGTGGGGACGAGGGACCGGTCTCAGGCAATGGCGGGGCTGCTCGACTCTGATCGAACACGGCGGTCTCCGGCTTCAGCAGTGGTGCAGGCGTTTAGTCTGGCGCAGGGTCAAGCTCCAGGCGATGGTCCGAGCAGTCGGATCGAGTTGCTGCTGCTCCGGTCGTGTGCTGTCGACGAGGGGGCGACCGAAGTTGGCGAGGTGGGGAAGGAACGAGATGGTCGGGGTATTCAACGAGCGACTGCGGCTTTGGAGGGTCAGCCAGGCGCGGGTGGTCGACGAGCCGGGGGACGGCGAGTGCAGGTGCTCGGGTCGGTTATGGATCACCGATCGTCATAGCGGGTTGACAAGGATTGGCGGCGATCTCAGGCACGACTCCGACGAGTCTCCGGTCAGGCGGCGACGAAAATTGAGAGGGGTGATGAACAGTGATGGAAAGGGAATCGACTGAGTTTGGGTTGATTTTTGGTTTAAGGAAAAAGAAAAAGGGAAAAGGAATACATATATATGTTGATGTTGGGTTTGACCTAGAATATATTGACTTTGGTCAACACTAAGAAAAGGCCTTGGCTTGCAATGGAGATATTTCAACGGGCTAGGGTTCAAAAGTGTTTAATGAAATTATGAGAATTGCATCGATTTAAGGGTTTGGAGCTATGGTTTCAAGGGGGTTGATGTTAAATTACACACTCCCAAAAATCATGGAAAAATATAATAAAGGAGAAATGGGTTTTGTTCACGTGTTGTGTCCAACGGGTGGACACCTTAATACACTTTGGCATAAGAGTGCCTAACAATTAAAAAATTGCACAGGATATATTTATTATTTAATTAATTAAATAAATGCAAGGGGGTGTTCTAAAATCAAAATTAGAAGTACAAAGGACTGAATTTAAGTGGGACACAAGCATCAATTAACAGACTGGCACGTCTAGGACAAGGGTATGAATCTGTTGGAAGACAATGGCTAGCGTGGCGCTCTAATTGTCGAACAACGATAAAGTACAACAATCAATTAATAATCATAATTATTTAGATAAAATTAATTATCATGCAATCATTTACTCATTAATTATGAAAAGATAAAAATATCCTTAATCTGAAAAGTGAGGGTGACAAGTCTACCCTCCTTAAAAGAATTTTGTTCTCAAAATTAAAATAAACTAGTACAAGAACAATAATCAAACAAGGAATTATACCTCAAGTCTCGAAGAGATACGGATACTGCTCGCGCATTTTGTCCTCTCTCTCCCAAGTTAACTCTCCTGGAGAGTGATGTCTCCATGCAACACGAACCAAAGGGATAGTCTGGTTCCGCAATGCCTTCTCTCTATGATCCAAGATCTTAACGAGTTGTTTAGGATAGCTGAGTGTCGGTCCAACTTCGATCTCCGGGTGATCTAGTATGTGACTAGGATTGGCCATGTACCTTCTCGGGTGTGACACGTGGAACACGTCATGCACTCCATCTAGAGTAGGCGGCAAGTCAAGTCTATAGGCCACTGTACTGACCCTTACAAGTATACCGAAGGGCTCGATGTATTGTGGAATAAGCTTTTTGCCTCTGCCAAAATGAATCGTGTCCCGTGTCGAAGAAATCCGTAGGAACACCAAATCGCCAACCTAGAACAAACAATCTTAACAAGCAAACTAAACAAAATAATCATAACCAAAACAAATCAAACCAATACCTGAAACTCTAGGGGTCTATGGTGGCTATCGGCCCAATGCCGCTGTCTGTCCTGCGCCACTCGCAATCTGTCTCTGATAAGTTTTACCTTTTCTGCTGCATCCACGACTATTTCTGTTCCTAACAAAGCTCTCTATCCAACATCATCCTAAGATAAAGTTGTTCGACACCTTCGTCTATATAAAGCCTCAAATGGTGATATCTCAATGCTGGCCTAGTAGCTGTTATTGTAAGCAAACTCTACCAAGTGTAGATGATCCTCCCAAGAACCTCTGAGATCCAATACGCAAGTGCGTAACATATCTTTAAGAGTCTGAATAGTCCTTTAAGACTTTTCGTCTGTCTGAGGGTGATACGGAGTACTGAACTTGAGCTGAGTGCCCAAGCTAGACTGCAGACTCCTCCAGAAATGGAAAGTAAAATGACTATCCCGATTGGAGACAATGCTCACAGGAACTCCATATAATTTGACAATCTGCTGTACGTACATCCCTGCTAGCTTCTCCGTCAATTTACCCACTTTGAAAGGTAAGAAGTGGGCTGATTTGGCCAACCTATCTATGATCACCAAAATCGCGTCCTTTCCTCCTGGAGAACGAGGAAGTCCCAGAACAAAATCCATAGTCACGTGCTCCCACTTCCATTCTGGAATGGGTAAAGGTTGAAGCAATCCTCCTGGCCTCTGTCGATCTGCTTTTACCTGTTGGTACACTAAGCATCGGGACATAAAGCGTGCTGCTTCATACCATACCACCATACATGCTTCCTAAAATCTTGATACATCTTGTTGGCTCCGGGATGCATCGAGTACTGAGAGCGGTGTGCCTCCTGCAAAACTTCTTCGCGCAGCTCTCCACTTTGCACACACATCCTTGTGCCATGTCGCAATGATCCATCATCCGCAATAGTGAAGTCGTCTATCAATCATGTCCGAACTTGTTCTCTAATATTCCTTAGAGTCTCATTATCATACTGAACAACTCTGATTCTGTCCATCAGCTCTGATTGTATTTGCAGTCCCCACATCTTAATCTCAGCTCCTGAAACTAATACTTTAATTTCCAAGCTCTCAAGATTAGCTAATAAATGTCTATCCAAAGTCAAACACATAGCCATCGGATACCTGCTCAAGGCATCGGCGACTACGTTGGCCTTTCCTGGATGGTACTGTAATGAGATATTAAAGTCTTTCATCAATTCTAACTACCTTCTTTATCTTATGTTCAGCTTCTTCTGCGTAAATACGTACTTCAAGATCTTGTGGTCTGTGAAGATTTTTACATGCTCTCCGTACAGATAGTGCTTCTACAGTTTTAGGGTAAAGATAACTGCTGCTAACTCCAGATCGTGAGTGGGGTAGTTATTTTCATGAGGGCGTAATTATCTTGAAGCATAGGCAATTACTTTCCCGTGTTGTTGAAGAACGTATCCCAACCCTTTTCCTGAAGCATCATTATAGATAGTGAATCCACCTGTCCCTGAGGGCAACGTCAAAACTGGCGCTGTTGTCAATCTCCTCTTAAGCTCATCGAATACAGCTTGACATTCTTCTGTCCAAACAAATTCCACATCTTTCTTGGTCAGTCTAGTCATTGGTTCTACAATCTTGGAGAAGTCTTGTACAAATCTTCTGTAGTACCCTGCTAGTCCGAGAAAACTCCTGATTTCAGCTACCGTACTGGGGGTAGCCCATGACTCCACTGCCTCTATCTTCTTTGGGTTAACTGAAATTCCGTTACCTGTCACCATGTGTCCAATAAATTCTATCTTGTCAAGGAAGAACTCACACTTTGAAAGCTTCCCGTACAACTTCTCTCTCTTGAGAGTCTCTAAGACCATCCTCAGGTGCTCTTCATGCTCTTCTGGGGTCTTTGAATATATTAGAATGTCATCAATAAATACTACTATGAACTAGTCAAGGTACTAATGGAATACCTTGTTCATCAAGTTCATAAATACAGCTGGTACGTTGGTTAAACCAAACGACATTACTATAAATTTAAACTAGCCATATCTGGTCCGAAAGGCGGTCTTCGATATGTCTTCCTTCTTCACCTTCACTTGGTGATTGCCTGACCTAAAGTCTATCTTTGAAAATACCTTTGCTCTGCTCAATTGATCGAAAAGATCATCTATTCTCGACAGCAGATATTTGTTCTTGATAGTGAGATTATTCAAAGTCCTATAATCGATACACATGTGTACCGTGTCGTCCTTCTTCTGTACGAATAATACCGGTGCTCCCCATGGCGATGAACTGGATATAATAAAACCTTTGTCTTGCAGCTCCTCTACTTGTTTCTTCAGTTCTACAAACTCGTTGTTGTTAACTCTATAGACATGTTGCGAAATAGACTTCGCTCCTGGTATCAAGTCTATGGAGAATTCAATATCTCTGTTTAGCAGCAAACCTGGCAACTCCTCTGGAAATATATCAAGGAACTCCGCTATAAGTGGATGTGGTAACTCCTCTTCTTCCATCCTGACTCCGCAAAAAGTGCCTCTACTCTGCTCCACTGCTCCTCTGGTGATCTCAAACTCTGGCTCTCCTGGTGGTCGAAATACTACTCTACCTCCGTGACAATCTATAGAAGAATGGTGTTTACTCAGCCAGTCCATTCCGAGTACAATATCGTATCCCGAAAGTGGCATAACGAGTAAACTCACGCTCAATTCTCCCCCTTCCAATGATATTATCCGATCCTTGCAATAATCATGGACTAGGATAATACCTCCTTCTGTCGTGATCTTACAAGTCTTATCTAATGGTTCTGTTTCTAAATGATGCTTAAGGGCATAAGATACAGATATAAAACTATGGGAAGCGCCAGAATTAAATAATGCAAGTGCTGGAATAGAATCTAGTAAAACTGAACCTGAAATCATGTCTCCAGCTGGCTCGGCCTCCTCAGTAGTCATGGACTAAGCTCGTTCCTGTGGTGCTCCTCTCTGCTGCTGCTGGTGCTGAGCAAACCTCTGCTGCTGTGGTGGAAGTGGAGGTCCTCTCTGCTGGCCTCCTGGTATAATAGGTGCTCTGGCTGGTCCTCTCGGAGCTGCTGCTCCTCCCTGGCGAGTCTGAATAGCTGGACAGTCCCTCAGCTGATGTGCTGCTGATCCACATGACAAGCAAGTACCCAACCTTTTCCTGCAGATGTCTCTTATATGTCCCATCTTCCCTCAATACGAATATGTGGCGATGAGCTAATTCTGTCTCTGTGGTTGCTGTTGCTGAACATGTCCTCGAACTGGTGCCTGTTGCTGGTGTTGCTGCTGGTACGGCCTCTGTTGTTGTTGTTGTTAAAATTATGGGTGCTTGGCCGGTCCTGTGTTACCTTATGTTATTCTAGATGTGTCGCATCCTCTCTTGGGCCTGAGGTCCAAGTCATCTTCCGCAATTTGGACATCCATCAGGATACCCTCAAAAGTAGCAATACGTCGTCCCGAAGTACGAGACTTGATCTCCCTATTTAATCCCTTTCTGAACTTCCATGCTCGGTCTTCTGGGTCTCGAATCATCGACGGCGCGAATCCACTCAAACGACAAAACTCTGCGACATATTCGTCGACTGATATGCCTCCTTGGACTAAGTCATGGAACTTACCTTCCAATGCTCCCAAGGCCACGTCAGGAAAGAATTTCTCCTTAAAAATCTCTTTAAAGTCCTCCCAAGTAAGTCATTCAGTAGCAAGTCTCGGCTCTGTACGATATCACGTCAGTGCGATATCAAACATCTGACTGCCAGCGGCCTCTATCTGAAGAATCTCCGGGATCTGTGATAAGCGCAAGTTCCTCTCTATGTCCTCTAACCATTCATCAGCATAGAGTATTCCTTCTGTTCCCTTGAACTCTCAAGGCATCATCCTCTTAAAGTCAACTATGGTACCGGACCACTGTTGTTGCTGACCCTGATGTTGCGGCTGTCGTGCTACTCTCTCCACAGCCTGGAGAGCCACCTGATAAGCATTCTCCATGCTCTCTCTTATCAGTTTTGTCTGCACCTGGTGTGCTTTTGCTTGCGCCCTCTGGGCTTCATCTTGAACACGCTGAGCTTCCGTTGTTACCCTTTGGGCCTCTAGCATGCCCTGCATCTGTGCGAACATCTGTGCCCCGTTAGTGGGCACTTCTCCGGGAATCAGTATCGGTAGTGGTGGAAGGTTGTCTGTCATGGCTGGGGCAATCCTCTGGATTGGTGGAGGAGGAATCCCGTTAGCTGCAGGTGTCTGTTCGTCAGGTTGAGAGGTAGCAGACCTCTCTGAAGTTGATGCTCCCACTCTCATGGATCTAGTATTCGACGGCATCCTGAATACAGATCAAAAGAATTAATGATAGGTACGATATTATCATGGAAGGACAGAAAAGAAGCAATTAATCAGAATAGCAATATGAAGATCAGAATTTCCTAGTATGATTGAGCATACTCTCATCCTAGATCCTATTTTCTATATCCTATTGCAGGCTTGTAGCAGTACAACTAAGTTGTCGCACTACCACGATATCGCATAACTTGCGAAACTGACCTGCATGGGCTACCACTAAAAATATGTCACGACCCGCACCCGATATAGGGGCACGAGAGCGGGGGTACATCCAGCCTACGCTACAGCATCGGTGGTAGAATGTTGTCTAGGTCACAGTAATACTATATAACTAAACACCTATCAATGATATACATCTCCATAATATCCCATAATGTAACTCAATCATAATAACTATAAAGTATAAGGCACGATAAAAATGAGAGAAGTGACATAGTAAAATACCATGCCTCAACATAAAGATAAATCACATTCTAGGTGTCCAATATAAAGTCTCCACAAGTCTCAAATTAAACTTAACATAAGTCTAAATAGAAACTGAAATAACCTCCAAAAGTCTCAGATGCATAATATAAATACTATCTAGATAGCTATAGGTAATGTCTCATCTAAAGGCATAGTCTCCTCTAGGATCTCTGGTGTGTAGTCTGCATCTATACCTGGTCCGTAGTGTATGGTACAGAACTCCTCAAGATCCTCTGGAAAAATATATATCTAGTCAGGATTGGAACAAAATACACCTCTAACAGCAGTTCTACATATATTGACAAAAACTATCACACAGTGTAAAGAAATACAAGACAGATATGAATAACTAGCAATAAGAAATACTGAAATAAAGGAATACTAGAATAAATGGAATACTGGAGCATATAATGTACATCTAGAAATGAAATAGAAATCCAGTTACACGCAAGAACAATAAACTGGTATATATGTGTGTACAAGAACTAAAATTAGATCATGTGGAGATGCTAGATCAATATACTAGAGATACATGTCAAGAATATCTAACTAAGTGTGTGAAACATCAGTATATCATGTGATCGGCTTGGGACTGTCATGACCCGCACCCAGTACAGGGGTACGAGAGAGTGGGTACGTCCAGCCTACGTCGCAGCATCGGCGGTAGAACGCGGTCTGGTCAGAATAACACTACTAACTAAACACCTGTCAATGATATACATCTCCATAATCTCACGATATAACTCAATCACAACAACTATAAGGCACGATAAAAGATAAAAGAAATAACATAGTTAAACACCATATTCCAACAAAAGATACTCACAGTCTAACCGTCCAACACAAGTCTCCAATTAAACATAAGACTAAACATAAACTGAAATAACCTCCATAAGTCTCAAGAATAAATAAATACTGTCTAAATAGCTGTAGGCAAAGTCTCATCTAGAAGCATAGTCTCCTCTATGATCTCTGGTACATAGTCTGCTTCTATACCTGGTCCGTAGTGTGTAGTACAGAAGTCCTCAAGGTTCTCTGGAAAAATATCCAGTCAGGATTGAACAAAAATACACTTCTAACAGCAGTTCCACATATATTGACAAAAACTATAAAACAGTGTAAAGAAATACAGGACAGATATAAAATAACTGGCAATAAGAATACTGAAATAAAGGAATGCTGGAATACGATACTGGAACATCATCATCAATAGCATCTGACAAGGAATAGAACTACAAGTGCACGCAAGTACAAAGAACTGGTATGTAAGTGTTTGTAAGAATAACAACTAGAACATGTGGAAGATAGAAGATCAATCTATCAAGATACATGTCAAGAATCATCTAACTACGTGTGTGAAACATCAGTATATCATGTGATCGGCTTGGGTTATATGACTCATTACATAGATTAGCGATCATCCCCAACAGGTCAGGCTAACCGGAATGTAACAGCGATGAGGCATGTAAGGGTAAGGCTACACCGACGTGAGATGTGGGTGAGCTAATGCTGCATATAAGGGTATGATCACATAACTACTAATATTTCCCCATTTTCCCCAGCTAGCACGATGGATTCCAATCATGACTCCTCGTGACAGGTCTCAATGATGCCAACTCGTGTAAAGAACAGTGTCAGAGTCATGTACGCTATACAACAAGAATTATAGAGATAATCAACATAATAGAAACTGTCAGAGAATGTACTCGCCTGTGGTCCTTAGCTGGCAATACCAATATCCGGGTTCCAGGTTACCGTCTGAGTGATCCAACAGTCCTATAGATATAGCATAAACACAATACTGCATCAGACATTACACTAATATGCAATCAACACAATGATCAAGGACTATACTAGGGTTTACGTCTGTAGTCGCTGTGCGTACAGACAGTCAATGGTACGGTCCTGCTAGTACGTCAGTGTACATATGGCAGTCTACTATCATGCTACATGGTCACAGGTAGATGTATCTACGGGGTATCCGTGGTCACATTCAAGACATCTAGTGCATATATTACATAGCACATACTGCGGCTAACATATCTCATGGTACTACTTAGTTACACAATTAATAGGTATTCATACGTTTATACTATTCAATCCATAAAATACACACACATATATTATCAGGGAAGTATTATTATGATTGAGAATTATATGTTTCGTATGTATATACATAAGTATTCACTAGTTACCGTTACCATATAATTTATACATCATTTAGATATACTAGTAAGGCTTATACCATGTGTATACATACTGTCATGTATATATTAGGGATACCTAGAATACATATGTTTGAGTACGTAAATATATATATAAGTTGAGCATAATATCCACATACCTCTACGTATATATATATGTACACACGTGCATGTATTGATACCTACGCATACTAACTCATGATCTACGGATGTTTAAGTAGTCGAGTATAGGCTTATGTCGAACCTGCGTGCGGATACGAGACGATGACGATGACTACGGGGTGATGGTCACGAACAGGGAAGGCTGGTCGAGTGCGGGTCTGTCGTCGAACTCCGGTCAGCAGCGCGTCATCTAACTCCGGTCAGCAGTGCGTCGTCGACTCTCGGTCAGCAGCACGTCGTCGAACTCCGGTCAGCAGTGCGTCGTCGACTCTCGGTCAGCAGCGCGTCGTAGACTCTCGTCAGCGTGGCAGCGTCGTTCAGTCGGTCGGCGCGGGATCCAGGCGCTCGGTCGGGGCGGGATCCAGCACTCGGGGCAGCGCGCAGCGCTTGGGACAGCGGCGCAGCGCTTGGGGTGGCGTCCGGCGCTCGGGCAAGGTCCAGCGGATCAATGGGATGGTCGGGTTCCGGCGCTCGGGCAAGGTCCGGCGGATCAATGGGATGGTAGCAATTCGGCTGTGGTTTGAAGAAGGAAAAGAAAAAGAGGTTTATATATATATAGTATTGTATAAGGGTTGACCTAGGGTTTGGGTTGACTGGTCAATCCTCTTGGAATTTGCCTCTTATGGGGATATTTCAAGGGCCAAGATTTAATAGAATTAAAATGGTAGGCTACGATGCATTAGTTCCAAGCTTTTTGAGGCTATGGTTTCGAGAGGATTAATGTTGCAATGTCACAGTCCCCAAAATTATGGAAAAATATACATGAAGGGAAATTGGATTTATTCGCATGTCGCGTCCAAAGGGATGGTCACCTTAATACGCTTGCATAAAAAGTGTCCAACAAAAAGGGAATTGGCACAAATTGAATTTATTGATTAATCAAAATAATTGTAAGGGTGTTCCAAAAATCAGTTAGAAATCATAATTATCAGATAAAATTAATTATCATGCAATCATTTACTCCTTAATTACGAAAAGACTAAAATACCCTTAATCCAAAAAGTGGGGGTGACAAGTCTACCCTCCTTAAAAGAATTTCGTCCCCGAAATTAAAATAACTAGCATAAGAGCAAGCAATCAATTTATGAATTATACCTCAAGTCTCGAAGAGATATGGATACCGCTCGCGCATTTTGTCCTCTCTCTCCCAAGTTGATTCTCCTGGAGAGTGATTTCTCCATGCGATACGAACCAAAGGAATAGTCTGGTTCCGCAATACCTTCTCTCTACGATCCAAGATCTCCACAGGTTGTTCAGGATAGCTGAGTATCGATCCAACTTCGATCTCCGAGTGATCTAATACGTGACTAGGATCTGCCACGTACCGTCTCAGCTGCGACACGTGGAACACGTTATGCACTCCATCTAGAGCAGGCGGCAAGTCTAGTCTATAGGCCACTGCACTGACCCTTGCAAGAACACTGAAGGGCCAGATGTATCGTGGACTAAGCTTCCCTTCTCTGCCGAAACGAATCGTGTCCCGTGTCGGAGAAATCCATAGGAACACCAAATCGCCAACCTAGAACAACGATCTTAACACGCAATCTAAATAAAACAATCGCAAACCAAACAAAATAAATCAAAATAATACCTGAAACTCTAGGGGTCTACGGTGACTATCGGCCTAATGTCGCTGTCTGTCCTGCGCCACCGGCAGTCTGTCTCTGATAAGTTTCACCATTTTTGCTGCATCCACGACCATTTCTGGTCCTAACAAGGCTCTTTCTCCAACATCATCCAAAGATAAAGGTGTACGATACCTCCGTCCATATAAAGCCTCGAATGGTGACATCTCAATGCTGGCCTGGTAGCTGTTGTTGTAAGCAAACTCTACCAAGTGTAGATGATCCTCCCAAGAACCTCCGAGATCCAATACGCAAGTGCGTAACATATCTTCTAAGGTCTGAATAGTCCTTTGAGACTGCCCGTCTGTCTGAGGGTGATATGCGGTACTAAACTTGAGTTGAGTGCCCAAGCTAGACTGCAGGCTCCTCCAGAAATGGGAAGTGAAACGACTATCCCGATCTGAGACAATACTCACAGGAACTCCATGTAATCTGACAATCTGCTGTACGTACATCTCTGCTAGCTTCTCCGTCGAAGTACCCACTTTAAAAGGTAAGAAGTGGGCTGATTTGGTCAACCTATCCACGATGACCCAAATTGCGTCTTTTCCTCCTGGGGAACGAGGAAGTCCCGAAACGAAGTCCATGGTCACGTGCTCCCACTTCCATTCTGGAATGGGTAAAGGTTGAAGCAATCCCCCTGGCCTCTGTCGATCTGGTTTCACCTGTTGGCACACTAAACATCGGGATACGAAGCATGCTACTTCGCGCTTCATACCATACCACCATACATGCTTCCTCAAATCTTGATACATCTTGTTGGCTCCGGGATGCATCGAGTACTGAGATCGGTGTGCCTACTGTAAAACTTCTTCACGCAGCTCTCCACTTGGCACACACATCCTCGTGCCATGTCGTAAGGATCCATCATCCGTAATAGTAAAATTGTCTATCAATCCTGCCTGAACTTGTGCTCTAATACTTCTTAGAGTCTCATCATCATACTGTGCAGCTCTAATTCTGTCCATCAGTTATGATTGAATCTGCAGTCCCCACATCTGAATCTCAGCTCCTGGAACTAATACCTCAATTTTAAAACTCTCAAGATCAGCTAATAAGTGTCTATCCGTAGTCAAACACATAGCCATTGGGTACCTGCTCAGGGCATCCGCGACTACATTAGCTTTTCTCGGATGATACTGTAATGAGATATCAAAGTCTTTCATCAACTCTAACCACCTTCTCTGTCTCATATTCAGCTCCTTCTGTGTAAACACGTACTTTAAGCTTTTATGGTCCGTGAAGATCTCCACACGCTCTCCGTACAGATAGTGCTTCCACAGCTTTAGGGCAAAGATAACTGCTGCTAACTCCAGATCGTGCGTGGGATAGTTCTTTTCATGAGGGCGTAATTGTCTCGAAGCATAGGCAATTACCTTCCCTTGTTGTTGAAGAACGCATCCCAATCCTTTTCCTGAAGCATTACTATAGATAGTGAATCCACCTGTCCCTGATGGCAACGTCAAAACTGGCACTGTCGTCAATCTCCTCTTCAGCTCATCAAATGTGGCTTGGCATTCTTCTGTCCAGACAAATTTCACATCCTTCTTGGTCAGCCTAGTCATTGGCTCGGCAATCTTGGAGAAGTCTTTTACAAATCTTCTGTAGTATCCTGCTAGTCCGAGAAAGCTCCTGATTTCAGCTACCGTATTGGGGGTAGTCCATGACTTCACTGCCTCTACTTCTTTGGGTTAACTGAGATTCCATCACCCGTCACCATGTGTCCAAGAAATTCAACCTCTTCAAGAAAGAACTCACATTTTGAAAGCTTCCCGTATAATTTCTCTCTCCTGAGAGTTTCTAAGACTATTCTTAGGTGCTCTTCATGCTCTTCTGGGGTTCTTGAATATACTAGAATGTCGTCAATAAACACCACTACGAACTTGTCAAGGTACTGGTGGAACACCTTGTTCATCAAGTTCATAAATACTGCTGGTGCATTGGTTAAACCAAACGGCATTACTGTAAATTCAAACTGGCCATATCTGGTTCGAAAGGCGGTCTTCGGTATGTCTTCTTTCTTCACTTTCACCTGGTGATAGCCTGACCTCAAGTCTATTTTTGAAAACACCTTCGCTCCGCTCAATTGATCGAAAAGATCATCTATCCTCGGCAGCGGGTATTTATTTTTAATAGTGAGGTTATTCAAAGCTCTATAATCGATACACATACGTACCGTGCCATCCTTCTTCGGTACAAATAATACCGGTGCTCCCCATGGCGATGAACTGGATCTAATAAAACCTTTGTCTTGCAGCTCCTCAACTTGTTTCTTTAGCTCTACCAATTCGTTGTTGTTAACTCTATAGACATGTTGCGAAATAGGCTCCGCTCCTGGTATCAAGTCTATAGAAAATTCAACATCTCTGTCTGGTGGCAAACCTGGCAACTCCTCTGGAAATACATCCAGGAACTCCGCTATAAGTGGATGCGGTAACTCTTCTTCTTCCACCCTGGCTCCGCAAAAAGTGCCTCTGCTCCGCTCCTCTGCTCCTCTGGCAATCTCGAACTCTGGCTCTCCTGGTGGTCGAAATACTACTCTTCCTCTGTGACAATCTATGGAAGCATGGTGTTTACTCAGCCAGTCCATTCCGAGTACAATATCATATTCCGGAAGTGGCATAACGAGTAAACTCACGCTCAACTCTCGGTCTTCCAATGACACTCTCCGATCCTTGCAATAATCACGGACTAGGATAATACATCCTCCTGTCGTGATCTTGCAAGTCCTATCTAATGGTTCCGTTTCTAAACGATGCTTAACGGCATAAGATACAGATACGAAACTATGGGAAGCGCCATAATCAAATAATGCAAGTGCTAGAATAGAATCGAGTAAAACTGAACCTGAAATCACGTCTCCAATTGGCTCGGCCTCCTCAGTGGTCATGGCGTAAGCTCATCCTTGTGGTGCTCCTCTCTGCTGCTGCTGCTGCTGCTGCGCAAACCTCTCCTGCTGTGATGGAAGTGGAGGTCCTCTCTGCTGGCCTCCTGGTACGATAGGTGCTCTGGCTGGTCCTCTCTGAGCAGCTCCTCCTCCTTGGCGATTCTGAATAGTCGGGCAGTCCCTCAGCTGATGTGCCGCTGATCCACATGATAAGCAAGTGCCCAACCTTTTTTTGCAGATGTCTCTTGTATGTCCCATCTTTCCTCAATACGAACATGGGGTAGCGAGTTGATTATGCCTCTGTGGTTGCTGTTGTTGAGTATGTCCTCGAACTGGTGCCTGTTGCTGGTGTTGCTGCTGGTGTTGCTGTTGGTGTTGTTGTTGGTACTGCCTATGTTGTTGTTGAAAGTGTGGGCGCTTGGCTGGTCCTGTGTTACCTCCTGTTGCTGTATCGCGTCCTCTCTTGGGCCTGAGGTCCAAGTCGTCTTCGGCAATCTGGGCATCCATCAGAATACCCTCAAATGTAGCAGTACGTCGTCCCGAAGTACGAGACTTGATCTCCCTATTTAATCCCTTCCTGAATTTCCGAGCTCTGTCTCCTGGGTCTCGGATTATCGATGGCGCAAATCGACTTAATCGGCAAAACTCTGCAGCATATTCGTCGACTGACATGCCTCCTTGGACTAGGTCATGGAACTGACTTTCTAATGCTCCCAAGGCTACGTCAGGAAAGAATTTCTTTTTGAAGAGTTCTTTAAAGTTCTCCCAAGTAAGTCCTTCAGCGGCGAGTCTCGGCTCTGTACGATACCACGTCAGTGCGATATCAAACATCTGGCTGCCAGCGGCCTCTATCTGAAAAATCTCCGGAATCTGTGATAAGCGCAAATTCTTCTCTATGTCTTCTAACCATTCGTCAGCATATAGTATTCCTTCTGTGCCTTTGAACTCTCGAGGCATCATCCTCTTAAAGTCCACTATGGTACTGGACCTCTGTTGTTGCTGACCTTGATGTTGCGGTTGTCGTGCTACTCTCTCCACAGCCTGGAGAGTCATCTGATTAGCATTCTCCATGCTCTCCCTCATCAGTTCGGTCTGCGCCTGGTGTGCTTTTGCTTGCATTCTCTGAGCCTCAGCTTGAACACGCTGAGCTTCTGTTGTTACTCTCTGGGCCTCTAGTATGCCCTGCATCAGTGCGAACATCTGTGCCCCGTCAGCGGGCACTCCTCCGGGAATCGGTGTCGGTGGTGGTGGAAGGTCATCTGTCATAGCTGGGGCAATTCTCTGTATAGGTGGAGGAATCCCGTTAGTTGCAGGCACTCCCACACGAACAGGAGTTGTAGGAGAATCTCCAGGTATCTGTTCGTCAGGTTGAGAGGTGGCAGTCCTCTCTGAATTGGCTGCTCCCATTCTCATGGATCTAGTATTCGGCGACATCTTGAATACAGATCAGAGAATCAATTAAGGTGATAGATGTGATATTATCAAGGAAGGACACTAAAGTGCTAAGGAAGCAATCTATTAGAATAGCAATAAGAAGTTCAGGATTTCCTAGGGTGATTGAGCATACTCTCATCCTAGATCCTATTTCCTATATCCTAACACAGGCTCGGAGCAGTACAACTAAGTTGTCGCACTACCACGATATCGCATAACTTGCGAAACTAGACCTGCATGGGCCACCACTAAAAATGTGTCACGACCCGCACCCAGTACAGGGGTACGAGAGCGTGGGTACGTCCAGCCTACGCCGCAGCATCGGCGGTAGAATGCTGTCTGGTCACAATAACACTACTAACTAAATACCTGTCAATGATATACATCTCCATAATCTCACGATATAACTCAATCACAACAACTATAAGGCACGATAAAAGATAAAAGAAATAACATAGTTAAACACCATGTTCCAACAAAAGATACTCACAGTCTAACCGTCCAACACAAGTCTCCAATTAAACATAAGACTAAACATAAACTGAAATAACCTCCATAAGTCTCAAGCATAAATAAATACTGTCTAAATAGCTGTAGGCAAAGTCTCATCTAGAAGCATATTCTCCTCTATGATCTCTGGTACATAGTCTGCTTCTATACCTGGTCCGTAGTGTGTAGTACAGAAGTCCTCAAGGTTCTCTGGAAAAATATCCAGTCAGGATTGAATAAAAATACACTTCTAACAGCAGTTTCACATATATTGACAAAAACTATAAAACAGTGTAAAGAAATACAGGACAAATATGAAATAACTGGCAATAAGAATACTGAAATAAAAAATGCTGGAATAAGATACTGGAACATCATCATCAATAGCATCTGACAAGGAATAGAACTACAAGTGCACGCAAGTACAAAGAACTGGTATGTAAGTGTATGTAAGAACAACAACTAGAACATGTGGAAGATAGAAGATCAATCTATCAAGATACATGTCAAGAATCATCTAACTACGTGTGTGAAACATCAGTATATCATGTGATCGGCTTGGGTTATATGACTCATTACATGGATTAGCGATCATCCCCAACAGGTCAGGCTAACCGGAATGTAACAGCGATGAGGCATGTAAGGGTAAGGCTGCACCGACGTAAGATGTGGGTGAGCTAATGCTGCATGTAAGGGTATGATCACATAACTACTAATATTTCCCCATTTTCCCCAGCTAGCACGATGGATTCCAATCACGACTCCTCGTGACAGGTCTCAATGATGCCAACTCGTGTAAAGAACAGTGTCAGAGTCATGTACGCTATACAACAAGAATTATAGAGATAATCAACATAATAGAAACTGTCAGAGAATGTACTCGCCTGTGGTCCTTAGCTGGCAATACCAATATCCGGGTTCCAGGTTACCGTCTGAGTGATCCAACAGTCCTATAGATATAGCATAAACACAATACTGCATCAGACATTACACTAATACGCAATCAACACAATGATCAAGGACTATACTAGGGTTTACGTCTGTAGTCGCTGTGCGTACAGACAGTCAATGGTACGGTCCTGCTAGTACGTCAGTGTACATATGGCAGTCTACTATCATGCTACGTGGTCACAGGTAGATGTATCTACGGGGTATCCGTGGTCACATTCAAGACATCTAGTGCATATATTACATAGCACATACTGCGGCTAACGTATCTCATGGTACTACTTAGTTACACAATTAATAGGTATTCATACGTTTATACTATTCAATCCATAAAATACAAACACATATATTATCAGGGAAGTATTATTATGGTTGAGAATTATATGTTTCGTATGTATATACATAAGTATTCACTAGTTACCGTTACCATATAATTTATACATCATTTAGATATACTAGTAAGGCTTATACCATGTGTATACATACTGGCATATATATATTAGGGATACCTAGAATACATATGTTTGAGTACGTAAATATATATATAAGTTAAGCATAATATCCACATACCTCTACGTATATATATATGTACACACGTGCATGTATTGATACCTACGCATACTAACTCATGATCTACGGATGTTTAAGTAGTCGAATATAGGCTTATGTCGAACCTGCGTGCGGACACGAGACGATGACGATGACTACGGGGCGATGGTCACGAACAGGGAAGGCTGGTCGAGTACGGGTCTGTCGTCGAACTCCGGTCAGCAGCGCGTCGTCGAACTTCGGTCAGCAGTGCGTCGTCGACTCTCGGTCAGCAGCGCGTCGTCGACTCTCGTCAGCGCGGCAGCGTCGTTCAGTCGGTCGGCACGGGAGCGTCGTTCAGTCGGTCGGCGCAGGATCCAGGCGCTCGGTCGGGGCGGGATCCAGCACTCGGGGCAGCGCGTAGCGCTTGGGACAGCGGCGCAGCGCTTGGGGTGGCGTCCGGCGCTCGGGCAAGGTCCGGCGGATCAATGGAATGTTCGGGTTCCGGCGCTCGGGCAAGGTCCGGCGGATCAATGGGATGGTAGCAATTCGGCTGTGGTTTGAAGAAGGAAAAGAAAAAAAGGTTTATATATATATAGTATTGTGTAAGGGTTGACCTAGGGTTTGGGTTGACTGGTCAATCCTCTTAGAATTTGCCTCTTATGGGGATATTTCAAGGGCCAAGATTTAATAGAATTAAAATGGTAGGCTACGATGCATTAGTTCCAAGGTTTTTGAGGCTATGGTTTCGAGAGGATTAATGTTGCAATGTCACAGTCCCCAAAATTATGGAAAAATATACATGAAGGGAAATTGGATTTATTCTCATGTCGCGTCCAAAGGGATGGTCACCTTAATACGCTTGCATAAAAAGTGTCCAACAAAAAGGAAATTGGCACAAATTGAATTTATTGATTAATCAAAATAATTGCAAGGGTGTTCCAAAAATCAGTTAGAAATCATAATTATCAGATAAAATTAATTATCATGCAATCATTTACTCCTTAATTACGAAAAGACTAAAATACCCTTAATCCAAAAAGTGGGGGTGACAGGGACTAATTAGACTCATTACATTAATTAGAGATCATCCTTGTAAAGTCAGGCTAACCACATGTAACAGCGATGAGGCATGTAATAGTCAGGCTGCACCGACATGAGGTATGAGTGAGCTATGATGCATGTAAAGTTGGGTATGATCACATAAGCTACTAATATTTTCCTATTTTTCTCCAGCTAGCACGATGGAATCCAATCACGACTCCTCGTGACAGGTCTCAATGGTGCCAACTCGTGTAAATAACAGTGTCAGAGTCATGTACGCTATACAACAAGAGTTATAGAGATAATCAACATAATAAAAACCATCAGAGAATGTACTCGCCTGTGGTCCTTAGCTGGCAATACCAATGTCCGGGTTCCCAGGTATCGTCTGAATGATCCAACAGTCCTATAGAAATAACATAAATATAATACTGCATCAGACATTACACTAATACACAATCAAACACCATAATACTGCATCAGTCTTTTAATATGCTACAGGGTCACAGGTCAAGATAGCTACGGTATCCGTAATTTCGTTAGGGTCACCTAGTACACGGGCAAATAATGTCTATTATTATTTATCATAAACATCAATACTACTAATTACAATTTTAATAGATATATGCATTTAGCTACTTAATAAAGTTTACATTATATATGTTTATATGCGTATACTTATACATACTAATCAATTATACTATGTACATATATACATATATTAAATAGGTACTAAAGGTGCACAAAAATACATATACGTATGTCTTACACTAATTAAGAATTATACGGTTCATGTGCATATACATTAATATTCGTTAGTTACCGTTATAACATATGTATATATCTATACTAACAAAACTTATACCATGTGTACAAATATTAAATATACATACTAGGGATACTTATAATACATATATATATACGTACGTAGATATTATTTGAGAGCATATAATATTTATATACCTATACGTATGCAACTACGTACATACATGCATATACCGATACATACATATAGTAATACATAACATACGTACATGCGTATGCGTACTCATTCGAGATTAGGTTCATGTCAAACCTGCACGCGTGGACGGGGTGGAGATGACGAGATGGGCTGATCGTCGTGTACGGTGGTGCATAGTCGGAATGGGAAGCGGGACCGCTGCTCAGGCGCTCCGGTGAGTCAGGATCCAAGCGGGCTCCGGTACAGCAGGGACAAGAGACCGGTCTCAGGCAATGGCAGGGCTGCTCGACTCTGATCAAACACGGTGGTCTCCGCCTTCAGCAGCGGTACAGGCATTCAGTCCGGTGCAGGGTCAAGCTCCAGGCGACGGTCCGAGCTGTCGGGTCGAGTTGCTGCTGCTCCGGTCGTGTGCTGTCGACGAGGGGGCGACCATAGTTGGCGAGGTAGGAAAGGAACGAGATGGTCGGGGTATTCAACGAGGGATTGCGGCTTCGGCGGGTCAGTCAGGCGCGGGTGGTCGATGAGCCGGGGAACGGTGAGTGCAGGTGCTCGGGTCGGTTGTGGATCACCGATCGTCACAGCGAGTTGACAGGGATTGGCAGCGGTCTCAGGCACGACTCCGCGGAGTCTCCGGTCAGGCGGCGGCGGAAATCGAAAGGGGTGATGAACAGTGATGGGAAGGGAATCGGCTGAGTTAGGGTTGTTTTTTAGTTTAAGGAAAAAGAAAAAGGGAAAAGAAATATATATATATGTTGATGTTGGGTTTGACCTAGAATATATTGACTTTGGTCAACACTTGGAAAATGCCTTGGCTTGCTACGGAGATATATCAATGGGCTAGGGTTCGAATGTGTTTAATGAAATTGCAAGAATTGCATCGGTTTAAGGGTTTGGAGCTATGGTTTCAAGGGGGTTGATGTTAAATTATACACTCCCAAAAATCATGGAAAAATATAATGAAGGAGAAATAGGTTTTGTTCACGTGTTGTGTCCAACGGGTGGACACCTTAATACACTTTGGCATAAAAGTGCCTAACAATTAAAAAATTGTACAGGATAGATTTATTGTTTAATTAATTAAATAAATGCAAGGGGGGTGTTCTAAAATCAATTAGAAGTACAAATGACTAAATTTAAGTTGGACACAAGCATCAATTAACAGACTGGCACGTCTAGGACAAGGGTGTGAATTCGTTGGAAGACAATGGCTAGCGTGGCACTCTAATTATCGAACAACGGTAAAGTGCAACAATTAATTAACAATCATAATTATTTAGATAAAATTAATTATCATGCAATCATTTACTCATTAATTACGAAAAGATGAAAATATCCTTAATCTGAAAAGTGAGGGTGACAGAACTGCCTGTACAATATTTACCATGTCCTTCCGTGCCACGAAGACATTAATATTTTGAGCAAGCAATGCAGAAATATATATGTATTGGGTCATGGCACATCATTGCCACCGTGGACAATAGCTACAATAAGGCGGTGACTCTAGCAGCGCGGGTAGCAAGCCCCGCTACAAGCCCCCCGCATTACCCGTGCTAGGCTTGCTAGCATAGCTATCTGAGTGTCGCCCAGAATGAATAGGCCCCAGTGCCCCGGGCACCATTCGCAGGAACTAAACCTTGTGCACCAGTTGTCCAACCGAACCACGCATTGACACTAAGTTAATAGATAAAGCATTCAAGCCAAAAGAATGTACATATCTACTTTAGCACAGTACATTTGGTATAGTCTACCAGTCCAAGTGATTGCATTTTAATTAGTTTGCACAATACATCTATACAGTTATATAGAATAAGTTCTAGCTACAACTAAAACATGATTATATAAATGCATAGCGGACAAGCAAGCATCAATATGATCGTTTGAGAATTCTAGGTGACAAGCATTATAAGTTTTTCAAGTCTAACTCTTCTTTCATTTGACTCAATTTATTCTTATTATGATATCGTTGGGGCGGGATGCACAAATGAGCCAATTTATTAAGAGTGAAGACTTGGAAGAAGGGTGCTAATCGAAGTAAAGCCACTCACAAGTTGGTGAACTAGGAGAGAAAATGTGAGATCTTCAAGACTCCGCTTGCACGTCGCTTACCCGATCACCTGCACGCACCAACATATGATCAATATATCCTGCTTCGTTCTCCGAGGTTCGATACAAAATGAGAAATCCTAAGAACGAAGGCAATAAAATTCATCAAAACCGTTCAAGAAAATACAAGTCATAAAACCAACAAGAAAGCAACCAAGCGGCATCGAAAATGGGCAAGAAAACTAGCGTAACAAAAAGGCCCCTCTCGACTTTACCGCCAAGTCCTTCCTTGAGGTATAATCCGTTGAATATGGGACCTGATTCCGAAGAAACCAATCCATAACGAGAAAAGAATCTTGATTCAATTTGTCCCGATCGAACGGTACCAAGTATTTCTTGGCCGCGCTTCCCGAATACGAGGAACGGGGCATTACAGTTTCTTCATATTTGTAAGATGTACTTGCCTATGAAGAAAACCAGGAGTAAAACAAGAAAAATGAACAAGTGAGGAGAGAGAATGGGAACAAGAATATATATAGGCAAGGGGTTGATGGTGAAACGTCGCATCTCTCCAACAAATCCAAGCCACACGCCCTACCTACACTACCACACACTCGATACTTAGTTAATGTGGGCCAAACTCTATTCAACCGTGCGCTTGAAGTATACCCAAAGTGCACCAAAAATAAAAAACACTCCAAAAGTGCACCAACATGAGTATATTTCGAGTATACTAGATAGGGGAGTAACACTAATATGATTATTTGTATGTATGAGTATTTATATATGTATAAATATATAGGGTAAATGAGATATAAGCCATAGACTCATATTACTACATGAGTCATGCACATGTGGACCAATAAAAATTGACTCCTACATCATATGTGCACCTATGTATACTAATACACTATATTCCTATTGGTCCACATGTGCATTGGCTCATATCCCATTTACCCAAATATATAATAACATAAATATCATTTTTATTCTTATATACATAATTAGTTGCTTATATGATTATTACATATATGTCTTTTATACTTATATATATGTTTATAAATATTTATAACTATGTACATAAAATTATGTATCTATATTTAAATAGAAATTATACATATAAATGAAAAGTATATTGTTATATTAAAATTTATATATGAACTTGTGTTATATCTATATTATTATTTTAAGATTTATATTAGTATATATACAATTTTATTTAGGATAAACATAATAGATTTCTTAAATATATAAATTATAAAAGAAATTATCTTGTAAATAAAATCGTAATAAAAATTTTGTCAATTTATATGTGTATATATATTGTGTGTAATTCATGGTTGTCTGTTTTGGTTATTGTAGATTTTTTTTATGATTGTACCAACTTTAGCTCGTAGTGAGGTTTGGACCAGACTTTGCTATCGCGGTCTCAGCAACGTTCGGCAACCCCAGGCAAGTATACCTTGCTTATTTGATTACAATATTTGGATACTTAGTACCTTTTATTTAGTTGTTCTATGTATACATATTTGTCACATGCATTCCTGTTTTAGTATCAGTTTACTTACATGATCATCCCTGCTGACACACATGCATTATATATGGTACGCAGATTCTGTTGGCATATATAGGAGACGTATATAATATGTGATATTACCTAGTTTTGGATCGGCTTCTGTTCATAATTGACTACACTTATTACTTGAAGAGTCATACTGATGTGTCATTGATTCAACCCAAACAATATCATTGGGAGGAGAGGATAGTCACTAGAGGTATGAACTACTTACACTTTTTTTTTGTAATCCCACATTCTGCCAGAGATGCGGGTATGATGACCCTGGAGATATACATGTTTATAGTTGGCCTCTAGTGTTTAATGAGCTTTATGCACATTATGGCCCCTGATTTCCAAGAGAAATTATATCGATTCCATTTCAACCACACTGTTCTTGTGTGCGAACGTTGTCCTCAAGTGCATGTCAGATAGTTGTTGTGGTTATTCTCAGTTAGTTTCTATTATTTTATTTATGAGTAATAACTTTGAGTTCATGCATGATATTTATTGTATTTAATTTATGGCATGTATATTATGTATCTTGCTACGTCTCTCTGATGACATGGTTTTCTTTCAGCTTATTGCTGAGATCTGATATTGGATTATTGGAGATATTTTTTCTGGGATTCAGTTATCGGCATATGATGTCTTATTTATTCCATTGTATTATTTTCTATTTTTGTTCATAGCATTACAGATAGAGTTGTGGATGTTTGTTGTGTATATATGGATATTTGATCGGATATGGATAACATATATGTATTCAAGTTGGACTAGAGTCCGTTTGAATACGTAGATGGCAACGTGACTTGGTCTTGAAAATGAGAAAAGTAATTTGTTCTAGCAGTTTTACATATCTTTGCAAAGGAAATGGTCTTGCTAAGTCTCGTTAGTTAAATTCTGACACCTAGTTTATGGAAGGAATATTGGATTTGTAATTCTGAGCCACAAATGAGTCGCCCTCCGGTCGCTAGTCAGCGACGAATCATATTTTTTAGTGAACGTGTATGAGCTGATTCTCTCCTATTTTAAAGATCGGCATCCAATATATATTCCAAGGATTTACTGGTGAGTTATTACAAGTTTTTTTTTCACTAGGGTGTGCGCGTATGATTTTTCAAGTCTTAAATCACAGGTGTCACAAGTCTTTATGTCATCTAAGACATAATACCATGACTTTCCCTATAAAAAGCGGGCCATTCCATCGTTTCTTCCACACTTACCATTGCAGTTTGTTCTTCTTCGCCTTTCTTCTCATCAACCAAGTACCCTCAACTTGATATTAATTCTGGCAATGTCGACAAGTTGGGACAAGATTCCACAGTTGTGTCGGGCCGAGGGCCCGGCGGCGGTGCTCGCTATCGGGACGGCCAATCCGGACAACATTGTGTACCAAACTGATTTTTCGGACTACTATTTCAGATTGACGGAGAGCGAGCATCTCACTAAGCTCAAAGAGAAATTCAAGAAAATATGTAAGATAGCCATATCTTTTCAAAAATGATAAAAGTCGGTACAACAGTTTTTTTTTTTTTACTTACAACGAGATCTGAGTCGCCAAAGAATACCAAAAGAAGTAGCTACTTTTGAACAAATAACAGAAGAAGTACATCACTAGAAGTAACTGAACCTTAATTTAGCTAGCTAGATAGCTATAAACTGAAAAAATTTCTTGGGATAACAATATCATATGTTGATTATTAATTAATTAATTAGGTGAGAAGACGATGATCCGCAAGCGACACATATATCTCACCGAGGAGATTCTGAAGAAGTACCCCAACATTTGTGCATATGAGGCTCCCTCTCTCAACGACCGTCAGGACATAATGATCAGAGAAATCCCAATGCTAGCCAAAGCTGCGGCCACAGTAGCTATCAAAGAATGGGGTCGACCAGTATCTGAGATCACTCATGTCATCTTCTGTACCACGTCCGGTGTCGAAATGCCTGGAGCTGACTATCAACTCATTAAGCTCCTCAACCTCAGCCCCTCCGTTCGTCGTGTCATGCTCTACCACCAGGTACTGATGATTCAATTCTACACCTTTTATATTTGTCTAAACAGCACATGCAGATGCATGCATGCATGCTACAATTAATTGATGTTACAATTAATCTACGCACGTAATTATTTATTGCCTGCAGGGTTGTTTTGCTGGTGGCACGGTTCTTCGCCTTGCCAAGGACCTAGCAGAAAACAATCGCGGGGCACGTGTCCTCGTCGTCTGCTCCGAACTCACTGTCACAACCTTTCGTGGGCCATGCGAGACACATATGGACAGTCTTGTCGGGCAGGCTATATTTGGAGACGGTGCCGCTGCCCTCATCATTGGCTCCGACCCTGACCCTGCTCTCGAGCACCCGCTCTACCACCTCATGCACGCATCCGAGACTATTCTCCCTGGCTCCGAGGGCGCCATTGAAGGACATTTAAGGGAAGTGGGGTTACATTTTCAGTTATCCAGGCACGTACCGGAGTTAATCGCAAGGCACGTCAAAGAGAGCTTGGACCACGGATTCGGGTCATTGGGGGTTAACATGGAAGACTATAATTCGATGTTCTGGGTTCCGCATCCTGGTGGTGCTGCGATTCTAGACCGATTGGAAGAGAAGCTGGACTTGGACAAGGACAGATTAAGGGCCACTAGAGAAGTGCTCAAGGAATTTGGGAACATGTCCAGTGTATGTGTGTTCTTTATTCTTAACGAGATGAGGAACAAGTCGGTCTCCGAAGGAAAGACGACAACGGGAGAGGGAATGGAGTGGGGAGTGCTGATGGGGTTCGGACCGGGTCTCACGGTCGAAACAGTTGTGCTCCGGAGTGTGGCAATTGATGCCATGACCAGTTGAGAGAGAAGGCTGATCGAGCCATGCATGAAATATATAGTAGCTACTGTTGCTATCCCAACTCTAAATTATAAGAGATCCGTCGTCTGCTCTGATGCAGGATCACTAAATAATGCCATGCATGGACTTGTGATCAGAATCGTTTGTATGCTTGCTAAATAAACTTGGTACTTACTTGTGACCAGAATCGTTTGAATGTTTTTTAAGTCGTGTGCTGTTGCAACTTTCCTTTTGGTGTGAGTGAGAATATATGTAATGTCACTAAATAAATTTGTACTTTTGTTCAGACTCGTTTGTTATGTTTTCTAATCGTGTGATCGAGGCCGTCTCCAGCCGAAATTTCTAAAATTGAGTTTCTATCATACTTACATTATACTTAATTTAAAAAAATTTATATCGTATTTTGTAGAGTTTCTATATAAAAATTGTATACACAAAAAAACATTATCCATTGGTTCTCAATTTTTATTCTAGGTGTAAGAAAATTAAAAGATGAATTTAATGGAGTAGGACCCAATATTAATTTCTATAAGATATTAAGAATTTCTATGTAGAAACTCTCATAGAAATTTTTCATCCCACATCAATGCCAAGTCAATTTCTGGTTTGGTTTGGTTTGGTTTGGTTCGGTTCGGATAATACAAAGGAGTCCCAGACACTTGCAATACTTGCATGTCATCTAGAAGTCACCCATATCATCTCTAATTAGTTGTATTTGTGTATATTATTAGTTTTTATTTCATTAACTTCTCGAATTATTGGCTATTGCGAAAGTTTAGTCATATTTTATCCAATATTTGAAAAACTCTTAACTTCTATTCCTCACTTTGTTCATTCTTTAAATGATTCAATTGTGATATTAATTAGTGTATGATGTGACAAATCAACAATATTAAATTTTATTAATGGATATTGTAAAAGAGTAATACAACTATGAATATATATAGATGAAAAACAGATTCATATCCGTATAGAAGTAGGAGAAACAATATGTATCCTTAGAGGAGAATAAATCCAATCATAAATCTAATTAGTATATAATCCTAATCCTAAATCTAACCTAATTAATCTTAACACCCCCCTTCAAACTCATGGTGGGTCAAACAACATGAGTTTGTCCAACAAAAACTGAAAGCGTGACGTGGGGTGTGACTTTTGTAAAAATAATATTAATAATAATAATCTGCCACCTAATCAAATGAAGTCACATAGTGCCTTAAAATCCTTGAAATCTGCGTTATTAACGGGCTGGCTTGCGTACGGTAGGGGATGAAGGTGGAAGTTGTAGGACAGTGAGGGAACGTAGGATCCTTCTACGTGGATTATAGGATACTGCGCGTACGTTGGACGATGGGCCTGCATTGGCGACTGAAAGTCTTCCCTCAAATTTTTCTTGTCGTATTCAATGTAGGAGTAAAGATATGCTTGCGGGCCAACAGTAGATGATAAAATTGTTCCGTACATCTGATTGTAGTAATGTGATATCATTTGAGGATTATAAACGCCTTGTTAGTATGCATAATCACTTGGGTAGGCCATGTACCCAAATGGGATGGGATTCATGACTGGAGAGGGAGGAGGGTACATCTGAGCCGGTACTTGGCTATATTGTGGGCCCGTTTCTTGGGGTGGGCCCTGTTGAATTCTTCCAACTTCATTTCGGCCAGTTGAAATAGAAAATGCACATGTAGAGGAGCCTACAAAGGTAGGCTGACACTGTAGCTGGAGCTCTAACTGAGTAAGATGATGTTGAATATCTGTCGATGTCTGAGTACTATCAACAATGTGAGCTTGAGGTACTGGGAAACGAGTCAAGGAGTAACACTTTGTCTTCATCTGCTCGAGGAATTGAGTTTTTAAATATGGGTGAAGTAGAAAACAATTATCCACTGAGTGTCCAGGCTTTTGACGGTGGGCGCATATCATACCAGACCGCTGACGAGCATAGCAAGCGACAGCGGAATGAACAAGCTTTCCATAATAGTTACATAAAGGACGAAGAGAAGTGGGAGCATGTGCCTTCTTGAAAGTGAAAGACGGAGGAAGCGAAGCAGCAGCAAGAACAGTCTCAGAACCCAAAGTCGGTGTAGAGATGTCAGTAGAAAGAGAACGCATACGAGTCTCCTCAGTTGTAAGCTCATAGATAGCAGCATCTAGAGTGGCATTATTCTGAATGATCCGACCGCTTGCGGACTAAAATTTGGGACGTAGGGCCATGAGAAACTGAAAAGCTATCGACATTCCCGACAAGTGCGTGCGCGTACGAAATTAGGGCCAATACCCTCCAATTTTAGTAGCTCACGCCTGTAATCCCGCATAAGTGTGGAAAACTCCTGAATAGTGCGATCCTTCCGTCTGGCGGCAGAAGCTTGGGTGATCAAATGATACTCTCGAGCACCACTCGACTGAACAAACTGAGTAGTCAAATGATCCCATAATAAAGCAGCAGAATGGATATCCTCAAGATCTGGACGAAGTGACTGATTAATAGAAGAGATGATGAAAGCAGCGATCCGCTCATCGTGGTCATCCATAGTATCCTCGCGACACAAATAGTATTCCGAGTCTTTATTTTATCATCAGCGACGAATTCAGGAGCCTAGGGATAGAACCATGAAGATGACCAAGAAGACGACGATAATGTAAAGTGGTCCAGACTGAGGCAACCTACTCAGCCCAAATCATGAGAAGAGGCTAACGAAAAATCAATGGAAGTTGGAAGAAAATCTAAAAATTACTCCAATAAAGGAATTTTTTTTGTTTTTTTTTTGTTTTACAAATCTAAAGAAAGAAAGAAATAAAGAAACAAAGAAAGAAAATAAAGCAAAGAAAGAACAGAACCTTACAGAGCTATCAAAAATCCTAAAGAAAGAAATAGAAAGAAGAGCAACAAAACTAAACTTGGTTTGCTTTGTTGTTGACCTGGTGAGTGTTGGATGAAATATATATATCCAAAAAGGAATATTTTCTTCTTTCGACATGATTCTTTGATTTTTCTCTTTCCTCTTGCTTTGTTTGATGGCGCAGACACGGATCTTGAGACTTCTGGTTTGGAGACTTCACGTAAAACCTGGGAGACTTCACGTTGGAGGAGGACGATGGCAAGTTGGAGCAGAAGAACGACTCTGAAGGGTTCCAAGGATTATGAGAAGCGAAGGGGAATGATGACGACGGCCAGATCTATGAAGAAGCGGCCGGTAAATTAGATGATGATGTAGATTGATCTATTTAAATGGCCTTAGGATGAAGAACACAAAGTTCTGATACCATGTGACGAATAAACAATATTGATTTTATTAATGGATATCGTAAAAGAGCAATACATCTATAAATATATATAGATGAAAAATGGATTCATATCCGTATAGAAGTAGGAGAAGAAATATGTATCCTTAGAGGAGAAAAAAATCCAATCCTAAATCAAATTAGTATCTAATCATAAATCTTATCTAATTAATCTTAACATTGCATATAATTATTCTCACATTTCTTATAGCCTTATGCACCTATGCTTGCTATAGAAAATGAGCTTTCTGTTTAAATAATAAAAATGGAATATGTCGTTGTTGGTAACAAAACACTACAAAATTAGTGCAAATTAGGAACGTAGAGATGGAAGTAGGTTAGTCGTTCATCAGCGACGAATGTGCGACTGACTAGCGATAAAATTTTTATTATAAATGTTAGAGTTAATATTCCATCGATATTCTGTCGCTACCGCGTTAGAAATACGTAGCGATGGACTAGCGATGGACTGTTTTCATTGCTAAGGATCATAAAATTTCCAAAACTGAATACGACTTCTTCATTCCAAACGAAACCCAAAATTTCTTTCCCTCCCAAACTCCCTCCTCTTCCTCCTCTTTTATTCTTTAGTGGGAGCCTAGATCCCCGCCCTCCTCCAATCCCGCAGACCGTGCCTTACTCCATGCCCCCCTCCCCCTCTCGAACCCCCGCAGACCCTGCCCTCCTCTAATCCCTCTCCCCTCTCGACCCCCCGGCAGTGCCCATATCCTCTCAAGCTCCCTCTTTAAATCCGGATGGATTCTTGGAACCCTGATATTGATTAAATTTTAAATTTTGTAATTTTTTTGTCTAAATTAATAATATATGCAGATTGGTTACTAATAGGAAAGTTTCAAATGTAATGCTTGTTATTTCTAATGATTCATTAACCTAGATCACAGTAAAGTATCCTATGAGGAGTTGGGGTTAGGGTTTTTAGTTCAAAAACACTACTAGAAGTTTTTATTATACTAATAGAGATACAAATATCATTCTAATATTTATTCATGTTGCTAGATTTTATAAAAATCACTATAAAGAATTACAACAATAAGTATACATTCCCTGGAACTAATATTATATGGAACTAATACTATATATTCTGAGGGAGCATCTTTACAAGAAGGATTTCCTTTAGAACTACAAGGAGTGGACGGCTCAAGAAGAATATTTGTCACAATATCAGTCCTCCGTCAATATATGGAGGTGGCAGAGACAACAATCGAAGATTAATTCGAATATCAGCAGCAAAACCTAGCACTGGAGATGATATTTGTTGCTGCTGGACATAGTTTTTATTAGGAGGATTCGAATACTGATGCAAATAAGTTTTATAATACGTTCAAGGATACAAATATTCTACTATACTCGGGTTGTGATTCTCATTATGTCCTGTCGGTGGTGATGCGGCTGTTGAATCTCAAGTCTAATTTTAACTTGTCGCATGAATGCTACGATTAGGTTATTTAGTTTGTTAGAGACTTATCGCCAAAAGGATCGAAGGACTTGCATGAAAACTTCTACAAGATGAAGATGATGATTCAGAAACTCGGATTAGGCTATAAAAATATAGAGTGTTGTCAAAATAATTGCATGTTGCACTACAAGGAGAACAAAGATAAAGATATATGCATTTTCTGTCATACGGATCGATATAAACCAATTTGGGAAAGGAAAGTTAACTGCCCAAGGAAAGTTACGTCCCTACAAGTACTTACAGTTTTTTCTATCACAAAGAGGCTACAGAGGATGTATATATCCACAAATACTTTACAACACATGACACGTTATAGCAAGGAACGAAAGATGGATGAAGGAGAATTATCTTACACTTAGGATTGAGAGGTATGAAAGCATTTTGATCGGAGTCATCTAGAATTTGATACCGAGCCTAGAAATATTTGTTGGCTTTATGTTTTGATGGATTTGCTCCTTACGGATAGTCAGAATCTTAGTATTGTTAATGGTTAATGATTTTGACCCCTTGTAATCTACTAGGATATATATGCATGAAGAATCCTTATATGTTCTTGACATTTACCAAACTCGGTCCCAAAAATTCAAAGAAAAATATTAATATCTACTTTGAACCATTGGTAGATGAGTTGAAATGATTATGGCCGTACGGTGTTTAAATATATGATGTATCGAAGGAGCAAAACTTTTTATGAGAGTGTCACTCATGTGGACCATCAATAATTTTTTAATATATGGGATATTATCGGGGTGGATTACTCGTGGTACTAAGTCTTTTTTGATATGTATGAAAAAAGTATAAGGCATTCCATGTTCAGTATGGAGGAAAAGCATGCCCTTTTGATTGCCACCATTAGTTCCTTCCTGTTTTACATCTATAGAGATGGAACAAAGATCCCTTTAGATCTAGTAAACATGAACTATCTTTGCCCCAGTTGATATTCACAGGAGACGAAGTTTAGGAAAAGGTAGAGAATTTATTGACTGTGATGGAAGAATCAAGATTTGACTTTTATTTCGAAGGATTCAAACATAGCCATAATTGGACTAAGCGGAGTATCCTTTAGGACTCACTTTATTGGAAGAAAAATATGTCATGATCCGCACCCAGTGTAAGGGCACGAGTACATGGGTATGTCCAACCTACACCACAGCATCGACGGTAAAACTCTGTCAAGGTCAACAATACTATCTACAAATCTCACACAATATATATAAAGTACCTGTCATGCTATCTCAACACTAAATGGCGGACAATATGATAATATGGTAATGGTAAACAATACTCACTCACAGTATCAAACTAGAGGATCATAAGACATGATATAGAATAGAAGGAAAGAAGATAAGTCACAATACATCACAAGTACAAGTCTAATCTTAACACAAGACATCAAATAATAATACAATACCAAAGTCTAACTGACATATACAATCTCATAAATAAACTAACTATGTCTCATCAACTGCTGGTGCTAATTCAACAGGCTCCACAGGGTGATAACTCAACTGGCTCGCCATCCTGTGGCTCATAGTATGTAGGACACCTGTCCTCTAATGAATCATTTGAAAAAATATTCAGTCAGGATTGGAGCAAAGTACAACCCAAATAGCAGTTCCAATAATTGACAGAAACATGAAACAGTAATATCAATGAACATAAATGATAAAAATAACTGAACTATCATGAATCACGAGAAAGATCATCACGATAAATAATGGCAAGAACTAAGAATATTTTGGTGAGAAAAAATAAAGTAATAAACTGGAATAAATAAAATAATATATAAAATGTGTTTGAAATATTAATAAGATAATGTGATCGGCTTGGGCCTAACATGGGCTATATATAAAAGGTGATCTTGCATAATCACGCGTGAGTGACATGATCTGCTAACTATCATGGGCTATACCAAATCATGGGTTATAAGGTATGATAACATATTCACTAATATTTCCCCAACCTCCGACTTGTACATGAATCCAAATTATGACATGTTATAACACGTATATCATACTACACGATCTATAATATCTTGTACTATGATCATGGTCTATATATAATTACTAAGATATCACAGTAATCACTGAGTAATCACGAAGCACGACACAACGATCACTGAGTAACCACAACAATAATATCTCATGACCAAGATTCATGTATACCAATCCATAAAACCATCATGTCAAGAATCAAATATATCAATACTAAATATATGAAACATAGAGGCTATCAAATAAGAAAACTATCAGAGAATGTACTCACATGTAGTCTTGAGCAAATGGTATATCTCGATATCCAAGCCGGTGTCACACCCACCTAAATAGGAATATCATGTTACATGGTGTAATGAAGTAAGAAATAAGGAAAAATGCACAATTATGAGTTTCTAGGCCATTTTTAGGTTGTATGAGTCCAACTCAAGGTTAATTAGTCTATTTTGGTCACAAACTGGCTAATACTAGCTTATAATAGTTATACTAGGTCATTACCTTACATATATGATTAATACCTTAACTAATATTTATACTATATAGTATAACTCACTAACTTAGGATTGATACTAACAGACCTTTATATATACTATCTTATAAACAATTGATACCCTCAAGTATACACTCCTAACTGATATCAATATACACTAACTAATATCTTACACTAACTACCAACTTTAATAACCATAACTGCTATATTTCATGGCCTTTCCACTCACACTCAACTCACAATCCTACCATTCCCTTGATACACTTCATACACCCCCAACCACCTGATACACCCCTCCTTATTCTAACACTCATATTCCCATACCTGAGCTTAACTTGTTGCAGTTGTGTTCATCATTCATGATGTAACTGATAACTTGTATCAGTTAACTTGAGAGCCAACACAACTAGATATCAACACTACCTACAACTCTTCCCCATACTTAAGTTAACTATAATCCCAAATGCAGCTGTACCTACCGCTCTATTCCTCACATCTCCAACCCATTAGTATCCTAACACTGATACAAAAATATACTGACTAATGCTGATACTGCAACTTGCTGCTGCTACTGCATTGCTACTGCTGCTAAACATTTTGCTGCTACTACTACACCTAGCTGTTGCTGTCATGCCCCAGTCCTAAAATATGTAGGACTAGGAATGCGTAACACGCCCAGCCATATATATATGAACTCCAATATATGGAAACCATATACACACGTACACTGTACATGAATATCCAATTCACCAGTGGTAATATACTGTCATAATAAGTCACACACAATCTATATATCATCCACAGCACAAATAATCAGTAGGAATAAAGAGCTGAAATATAACTGGATATCCAAGATGAGTATCAAGTCTGATAGTCAGGTGAAAACAAATCTACTATAAAATGACTATACTGAAGTAGTAACAAGGATCTCTAAACAGTGGTAATAATATCACAGATATTCCGAGGGTAAGACCTCCTAAGTCTGGTAAGTATCGTCAGGTCCAGGTCCGTACTCCTAGAGATACTCCTGCTCGTCCATATCTAAAAAGGGACCAGGTCTTCAGAGGGACGTAACAAGATACATAATAATATGCCAATAAAGTACTGAAAAGTAAACATCCAATGGGTCGCCTAACCGTTTAAGTGAATGCAGTTTGAGAACAACTTTTCACCAAGTAGGCTATCTTGCAACAAATCTAGGATTAGCGTGACTCTCTCGTAGAATCAGGGGCCTCAAAGCATATCATCTTTTGGACGGCAGAGGCAGCCAATTATAAATGAGGTTATCACCGCCAGTATCTCTAGTGGAGCTTCCGGGTTACAGAAAGAAAAAGTGCAAGGAGCCCAAATATCTTACTTATTATTCTCCCCACCCTATGCTCTAAGCATGCCATATTCATGACACAATAAAATATCTAAACAACTGCCAGGTCTACTAGAATACAAAGTTTCTATCAGTAGTCATCCCTAACGCACGGCTCATACGTACAGAAGGCCAGACATGTCATGCAGTCCGTGATCTATATGAGACTCACAACTCATGTAACAACTGTGTCACGGCCAATGAACCTACTGATGCTATATGATAACGGGGTAGTCTCATAAACAAGGTCAATGCAAATACATAAATAAAACATGCTACGACGACATCGTCATTACACCCAAGTTTCCTTGGACGCACAATTTATTTAACAATACATGAACTAAATAAGCAAAAATAAATATACATACATCAGCTGGAATGTAAATAATAGTACAATGGCAAGGTATACTTGCCGAGCAAAAGTTTTGTATAGTGCACGTCCAAAACAGTGTTATGTTTAGTGAAAGAAGAAGTGGGGTTATTGTTTGGGGTATATTGCATGGAATATATATAGGAAAGGAAGTCGGTTTACGAGGGGGGGGTAGTTTAGTATTTAGTGGTTTCAAAACCACTACAGTTGCTGGTTTTCTTTCTTTTCCTTATTCGATTTTGGGTTTGGAAGATTTTAGTAATAATAGAGGCGGTGGGGAAACTTAGTGGTTAAGAACTACTGCCGCTACTATTTCTTTCTTTCATTAGTTTTGGTTTTGGTTTGAGGGTTGTTTATTAATAATAGAGTTTAAAGGCGGTGGAATAGGATGACTCACACGCGCGGAGAAGGAAGCAAAGTTAGCTTTTGCTACTGCTGCTGTTGATATTTTCTATGCGGGTTCGGGTGCAAGCGGGTAGTGGGTTTAGGAGTTACGGCTTAGGTTTTGGGTTGAGATCCAATAGGAATTATATATATATACACATATCTATTCATAAAAAATTCTAAAAATTATATTAGAGCATACGGTTAAGCTAGCGACTGTCCAAAGGGTCTCCTACATGAAATAAAAAAAAATTATAATAGCTCCATAAATCCTCTAAATGCACAAATACCTCAAATAAAAATTAAATAAAATCTATTCTCTCTATTTAGCTCATAATTATTAATAAAATAAAAAAAGATTAATATGATTTCAGAATTAGGGGTTTTACATTCTACCCAACTTATAAAAATTTTGTCCTCGAAATTAAAACTAAGTCACAGTAGAAAGTCAAGAATGGTAGGAGATATAACTTACCAGAGTAAATTTATACCTTGGTCTGTGAATAGGTTCGAAAAACATTGGCGCATGTCATCCTCGTGCTCCCAAGTAGATTCTCCTAGCGCGCCATGCTTCCATGCCACGCGGACTAAGGGAATAGACTGGTTC
Organism: Iris macrosiphon; assembly: GCA_036927795.1. Taxonomy (NCBI): domain Eukaryota; kingdom Viridiplantae; phylum Streptophyta; class Magnoliopsida; order Asparagales; family Iridaceae; genus Iris; species Iris macrosiphon. The sequence goes on from JAYESA010000007.1 coordinate 190,450,428, forward strand.
CTCAATACTTTCTTTCGACTATCATGGATTCCCATGGGTTGCTCTTGATATGACAAGCTCGGCCTAATAGTGATCTCCGAATGGTCGAGAACATGACTGTTGTCTTCCACATATCGCCTGAGCTGTGATACATGGAATACGTCATGTACTCCCTCAAGCGAAGGTGATAGTGCCAGTCGATATGCCACTCCCCTCACTCTCTCTAGCACATAAAATGGTCCAATATACCTTGGACTCAACTTGCCGCACCCTCCGAATCGAATGGTGCCTCTGGTAGGTGATATTATTAAGAAGACATGATCGCCTTCTTTAAACTCTAAGGGACGACGATAAAGGTATGCCCACTGCTTCTGCCTATCTTATGCTGCTCGCAAGTGTCTTTGTATCTTCTTAACTGTCCCTACGATGTTGACCACTAACTCTGGTCCCATAATCTGAAATTCTCCCACGTCACTCCAACACACAGGAGACCTATACTTTCTTTCATACAATACTTCAAATGGAGCCATCTGAATGCTTGCCTGATAGCTATTATTATAAGAAAACTCCATAAGGTATAGGTGGTCCTCCCATGATCCTCCAAAGTCCAATATACAAGCCCTCAACATATCCTCCAATGTCTGAATAGTACGTTCTTACTGCCCATCTGTCTGTGGGTGATAAGAGTTACTGAACTTCAGGCGAGTTCCAAGACTCTCTTGCATGCTCCTCCAATAGTACGATATAAAATACGAATCCCTATCCGATACAATGCTGACTGGTATGCAATAAAATCTTATGATCTTCCTTATATATAAGTCAGCCAAATCTTCTATAGATTGGCTAACTCTAAAAGGCGAGAAATGGGCTGACTTGGTGAGTCGGTCCACTATTACCCATACTGCATCTCTACCACTTGGACTCTTGGGAAAGCCCATGACGAAGTCCATAGTGATGTGCTCCCACTTCCATTCTGGAATCGGAAGTGGTTGCAATAACCCTGCGGTTCTCTGGTGCTCCACCTTTACTTGCTGACATACCAAACATTTAGCTACAAAGCAAGCTATCTCACTTTTTATTCCATGCCACCAAAAATGTTGTCGTAAATTACGATACATCTTTGTGCCTCCAGGATGAATATAATATATCGAACTATAAGCTTCTGTCATCAGCTCCCATCGAATCTCTCCATTGGGAATATATAGACGATTACTACATCATAATATCCCGTCATAATATCCCGTCATCGAGCTATCTCACTTTTTATTCCATGCCACCAAAAATATTGTCGTAAATTACGATACATCTTTGTGCCTCCAGGATGAATAGAATATATCAAACTATAAGCTTCTGTCATCAGCTCCCATCGAATCTCTCCATTGGGAATATATAGACGATTACTATATCATAATATTACGTAATCCTGTTTGCTCTTCGACCTCTGTCCTTTCCTTTAATCTTTTGAATCTGGCGTCTGTAGGCAATGCTGCCTTGATTCTCTCTACTAGTGATGATTGTACTTGCAAGTTGGCTAGTGTCCCGTCTGCTCCGTGTAATATCACTTCAATGCCAAGACCTTGCAAGTCCTTCAATAATTCTTTCTGTGTTGTCAAGAAGTAAGCTATTGGTTTGTGGCTTAACGCGTCTGCTACAACGTTAGCCTTGCCTGGGTGATAATGTAGCCCTATCTTGAAATCTTTTATTAACTCGAGCCATCGACGTTACCTCATATTTAACTCCTTCTGTGTGAAGACGTACTTGGGGCTTTTGTGGTCTGTATAGATTTCCACTCGTTCACCATATAAGTAATGTCTCCATAGCTTCAGAGCAAATACAACGGCTGCAAGTTCCAAGTCATGAGTTGGATAATTCTTCTCATGTACTCGTAACTGTTTAGATGCGTATACAATCACTTTTCCATACTGCATTAATATGCATGACAAACCTTTTCCTAATGCATTACTGTAGATCACATATCCTCCTGATCCTGATGGAAGAGTCAATACCGGTGCTGTAGTTAGTCGCTTCTTCAATTCCTCGAAAGTGGTTTGATACTTGTTGGCCCATATGAACTCTTCATCTTTGCAAGTCAACCAAGTCATAGGTGTTGCTATCCTTGAGAAGTTCTCCACGAACCATCGATAATATCCCACAAGTCTAAGAAAACTTCTTACCTCTACTGCTGATTTAGGAACAGGCCATGGCTTGACTGCCAAGATTTTTTTTGGATTAACAGAAATTCTATCTCTCATAACAACATGTCCAAGAAATGAGACTCTGTTCAAGAAAAACTCACATTTACTGAGCTTTGCATATAACTGCTCTTTCCTCAAGGTCTCTAGAACAATCCGCAGGTACTTTTTGTGCTCCCCGTGGACCTTTGAATAGACAAGTATATTATATATAAAGATAACCATGAACTGGTCCAAATACTGATAGAAGACTCGATTTATTAAGCCCATAAAGATAGCTGGAGCATTGGTCAATCCAAATGGTATGACCAAAAACTCGTAGTGCCCATATCTTGTCTGAAATGCGGTCTTCGGGATATCCTCCTTCCTTATCTTCACCTGGTGATATCCTGATCTCAAATATATTTTTGAGAATATCTTGGCTCCACTAAGCTAATCAAATAGGTCATCAATGCGTGATAATAGATATTTATTCTTTGTTGTTACTGCATTTAAGGCTCAATAGTCAATGCACATACGCACTGACCCATCCTTCTTTGGTACAAATAACACTGGTTCTCCATAGGGTGATGCACTTGGTCGGATGAAACCTTTCTCTTTTAATTCTCTCAACTGTGTCTTTAGTTCATCCATCTCCTTCTTTGCCAATCTATAAACATGTGATGCTATAGGTGCTGCTCCCGGTGTTAATTAAATCAAAAACTCCACATCTCTATCTGGGGGTAGTCCTGGCAATTCCTATGGAAAGACGTCTTAGAATTCTGAAATAATGGGATGATAGAGAATATCGTCCATTACGAGCTGCATACCATCAAGGATTTCTGTGGATCCTCGTACAAACTCAAGTTCAGGCTGGCCTGGTACCTTAAAAAGAATGCTTCCTCCAAAACAATCAAAGAAAGCGTGGTACTTGCTCAGTCAGTCCATTCCAAGAACAATATCAAAAGTTGGCATAGGAAGGACTAAGAGTCGGGCGTTCATCTCTCTGCCACGTATCACTATGGGACACGATCTACAAATTCTACTAACAGGTACAACTTTTCTCCCGGTAAGAATTCTAATACAAATAAATAAAGGTATAGATGCAATGTTTGGTTGGCAATAAAACTAGATGATATGAATGAGTGGGTGGCTCCTATATCAAATAATGTCACATCAGGAAAAGTAAAAGCAAGAGTGATACATGCTATGACATCAATCTCCTGATTCATGTCATCCACTTCTATTGCAAAAGCTTGCCCATTCCTTTGCGGCTGTCCATGTCCGGCCCTCATATATTGTTTCCACTACTAGAAAAAGCGGGATTAGCGACGTATTTTAGCGACGTCAAAAGAAACGTCGCTAATAATATATAAATTAGCGACTCCTTATAAAAACGTCGCTAGACGTCGCTAAATGGCGACATTTAGCGACGTTTAACGACTTTTATTAAGATTTTAAAAGATAAGTCGCTATAAGTTCAATTAAGGTCGCTAAACGTCGCTAATATGTCTAATTTAGTGACGTTTAGCGACGTATATAGCAACCTTTATATTAAAAATATTTAGCAACGTGTTTAGCGACGTCCTTGACGTCGCTAAAATTTAATTTAGCGACGTTTTTATTGGACGTCGCTAAACGTCGCTAAAATTTGGTTAATTAGGGCTCGGTTTCATTTTCCCCATCTGTTGAAATTTTAAAAAGAAAAAAAAATCCCCCCCCCCGCTCCGTCGACCGGCTCTCCACCGCGACTACTCCGATAAACCCTACTCTCTCCCTCTCTCTCTTTCTCTCACAGGACACATGTGACATTGACACAAACATGACACACACACAGACACTGACACAGACACAGACACGGCACACACACACACACACACACACTGACACAGACACTGTTCAGGACCTAGGGTTAGGATTAGGGTTAGGTTTTTTGACATGGGGTTAGGGTTAGGGTTAGGGTTAGGGTTAGGGCCGACTGGCCCAAGTCGACGAGAGAGGTAACAGCAGCAGTGAGCACTGCTTACTAGCAGTGAGCAGGGGGAGACTTGAGGCACATCAGCCCAATGTGCAACAGGCAACTTGGGAAGGCACTGCACAGCTGAACATAGTGTGCATTAAGGTTTAGGTGCATTGTAGTTGGTTGTTAGCTTCTGCAGGCAAGTGTGAGGGAGTCCTAATACAGTGTAAACACTGCATCCTTGAGCAGCAACTTACTGAGCCAGTCAGCAACTAGTGCAAGGCAGGATATGGATGTGTTTGAGATGGGATTTGAACTCATATGATTTGAAGGACATGAGGGCAAGTGTCAGATATAACACCAACATCTGAGAGAAGATTGGGTATTCATAGTGATACTATAGTGCACACATGAGTGTGTGGCTCGGGATAAGGGGTAATCAAATATTGAGGAAGAAGGTAAGCAGTAGCAGTGGGTGACTGATTTAAAGAGGTGTATTAGTCAGGTGTTTGAGTGAATATATGTGTTGAAGAGAATAAGTAATAGGTGTGAAGGTTGAGCATTCATATAGGTATATCCCAGATCTGGGAGTATAGATGGAGTGTTTATATGAGTATAGATGGAGTGTTTATATGAAGTATAGAATTTAGAGTACTTAATAGGTGTTGTTGGTACCAGGTGAGTTTTGATTACAGATTTCTTAAGAGTGTATGTGTGTATCAGTGTGCCAGTTTGGGGGGTTAGGTTTTTTATTAAAGGGAGTGCAGAAATCTGTCGATAATTGTGAGTGAGTACAGCCACAATGCATGGGGTTATCCATTTCATAGAGTAATAGCCCGTGTACTTGAGAAACTTTTGATGCAAAAATTGTTCAAGCACCAGGTGCCTTAGTGCAATGCCATGACTGAGCAGTAGCTCCCTGAACCTACTGCAAGATGCAGATGTTAGGATTAGTGATGTGTTCAGCTAAGGGATGTATGCAACTGTGTACAGTGCACTAGAAGAAGTAGGCAGTGATTAGCTTTAGGTAGTATTATGCAAGTGTGTGAGTTGGAGAAGTGTGTCAGTGAGGGATAGTGTCATGTTAAGTGGGTAGTATAGATATTAGAATATAAGCTAATGTAAAGTTATGATACAAGATATTGGTTGAGGTATGGGTATTTGTTAATCAAGTATCTCAAGAAACTTAGTTTATGAGCTTAGGATACTAAGGGTGTAACCAAGTAGGTATCTCCAGTACTTGGGTGTGTGTTAAGCTAGTACCAAGGTTGTGGATTAGTATCTTGGGGCAGTGGGTTAAGGTATAGTAGTAAAGTAGTATTAAGATATTATTTGGGTAATGTTATATATATATATACATATATATATATATATATATATATATACTGCATTTCCCATAACGGACACTGACACAGACACGGCACACACACACACAATGACACAGACACTGATCAGGACCTAGGAGTGTGGTTGGGGGCAGCTGCAGTTCTATAGTATGACACACTATTTGTAGTGTGTTGACTGCACACTTATAGTGCAGTTCATAGTACTATGGGGTTGGGGGCAGCTGCAGTTTTGATAAATAAAAATATGTATTATATCAGTTATGATTTTTATAGTACGGTTAAGTTAGGAAGTTAGGTGATAAACTATTGTATGTAATGATTTATATGATACATACTATCAATTTTGCAGAAGTTTCTAGAAATGGATATGAATTACTATCTGCGTCATCGTTCGTGGATGTACAACCGTCATCCTGATGACATGTGCGGTGTGCGAGATAAATTCATTGAGGGTGTACAGCAGTTCCTGCAGTTCGCTAAGGCGTTCCCTCAGTACATGGACGGTACCAAAATTAAGTGTCCGTGTGTGAGATGTCGCAACAAGAAATATCATCCAGAAGTGGAAGTTACATATCATTTATACTCGAAGGGCTTTACGCTGAATTACTATCAGTGGACCGCGCACGGAGAACTTATATCTCTAGCATCGGAGTCGGAGCCCTATGTGGAGCCGTATATGGATGTCCAAGACCACGATGCTTACGATGACGGGTTGGTGAACATGGTTTATGATGCGGCGGGGCCTAGTTTCAATCCTGACAATTATGATACGACAGGACCTAGTTTCAATCCGGACAATTATGATGCAGCTGAGGAGGCCCCGAATGCCGATGCTGCAAAGTTTATGGAGTTGCTTGAGAATGCAAGGACTCCACTATATCCTGGTTGTGAGGATCATTCACCGTTGGAGGTGGTTACAAGATTATTGAGCATCAAGTCCGATTTTAACATGTCGCAAGAATGCTATAATCGACTGCTCGATTTGATTATAGAGATCTTGCCCGAGGGTACAAAGTTGCCTAAAGACTTCTATCGATCTAAAAGGATGGTGAGATCGCTTTGGATGGGATACGAGAAAATCGATGCATGTCACAACGGGTGCATGTTGTACTACAAAGACGACAAGGATGAAGATGCGTGCAGACGAAGAAGTAGAACAAGATATGAGATGCCATTTTCCTTCTTGGTTGAGCGCATATGTAAGATACTTGGTAATTACTTTTTATTTCTGCACTTGCAAAACAAATAACTTACTATCGCTACTTTGGTATTTAGGTCGATCGTCTAATATCACCGGAGACTGAATCTATTAGGACTCTAGCCAAGGGACTAATTACTGCCATAAAAATATGGCCAAGTTTCTGTGTGAATGGGTTCAGGTTCAAGTCAACAAATGCTCCTATCAGAGACAGCTTTCTGGATCTTGATTTCATGAAAAACAGTGGTTTGTGTATCAAATCTTCAAACTACAAAGACGTCAATCCGGGCAATAATTTTTTTGGCATCTTACGAGAGATTGTGGAGTTGACATATAATTATGGCACAGAACCTGCTAATATCGTGCTATTCAGGTGTGAATGGTTCGATCCGATTCAAGATCAAGGTTGGAAAATTGACAAGCATGGCCTTGTGGATATAAACTACAAGCGTAGATATCAAGGCTACGAACCATTTGTCCTATCAAGTCAGGCTCAGCTCGTGTACTTCACAACTTATCCTAGACGGGGGACAGCGAGGTCGGATTGGTGGACAGTATGCAAGACTAAAGCTAAAAATACCTTTGACATTAACGAAATAGCTTATCAGGAGGACGATCTACCTCTTGTAACAAATATTATAGATGTGGACTAAACGAAAGTTACTCATTACACGAGTAATAATGTAGAAGATGTAGAATTATCCGAAGAGGACGACGAAGTAGATAAAAGTGAAGACGAGGAAGAGGAAGAGCAGGACGACGAAGGCGAACAAGATGAATTTTCTGAAGATGATTGAAATTAAAAAATATTGCATGTAGAATTTAACTATATTATGACTGTAGAATATAGATCAATGTTAGAAAATTGACAAAGTAGATGTACCCATTAACGAATATATGTATTATATTTTGACTGTATAATGCTTTGAGATATGTATCACATTTCGACTGTAGAATGTAGTATATATTTGTGTTTCTCTATATTCATCATATGTTGTTATCAGATATGACAGGACGACGCGGAGGATTCGGCAGGTCCCGAGGAAGACCGAGTGCCACTCCGGTACTGCCTACTGTTGGTTTCGGATCATCGTCGCCCAGTACTCCAGTATATCGATCACTCACATCTCCGACTGTTAGGACGAGTAGTTCCAGGCGTGATAGTACACCCTCGTCCAGCGTTCCTCCTGTTGACGGAACCATGGAGACAGATGAGCATGTCGAGGAGGTCGTGCCCACGTTGTCCCAGCATCACCAAGATCCTCCATGCGCACCTCCGGAGGAGACGAGGACAGAGATTTGGGCCGACGGTACAAAGTAAGTCAATTAGATAGTTTAGTATATATTTGTGTTTCTCTTTATTCATCGTATATTGACCGGCTAAGTAATCTAAATTATTATCTCTGTATAGATATCGTCCATCGTCGGTTCAGAGACGCCTGGGCCAATTTCTGAGGAACAACTACGGTGGCCCTTGGATCAACTACTCTGAGGCTCCGGAGGAGAGGAAGGCGTTCTGGTTTGCGCACTTCCAAGTAAAAGTATATTAAATAAATCCTCTAATTTATGCATATTATATAACTTATTCGTGATGGTAACTTAATAAATTATTTATTGTAGCAAACGTATTTTTATCCTTCGCACCGGGCCGAGTTGATCGAGCGGCTCTTTTCTACCGTTGCCGCCAAGCTTATCCGAGATGCTCTGGATGACCAGAAGGCTCGTGATCGTGCTGGAAAACCGATCCAAGGTTGGATCATGCCTGAGCAGTAGACTGCGATGAGGGCTAGATTCAACGATCCGAGCTACAAGGAAAGGTCTAAGAAGGCCAAGGCGGCTAGGCAGAATGCTGCCAAGTGGTGTGGTGGCTCGATTCCGATGACGGAACATTTCCGTCGTTTGGTATATTTTTTCTTTTAAAATATATTATTTTAATACAAGTACCATAAAATGGTACTTGGAAAAAATATTTAAGTTTAGTAATAAATAATATATTTTTAACAGGTACAGAGGGGTGAGGATGCAAACATGGTGACCGTCTTCTTGGCCACCCATCGCAAGGACGGAAATCTCATTGATGAGAGGGCCTCACAGACCTATGTAAGTATTACTTTACTTTGTGTTTATTTTAATATAACTTAGGCAATTATCGAGTTTCCAAACCTTTTCTAGGCCGAGTATCTTAGGCTGCGTGAGCGGGCGACTACTAGTGCACCTACACCTGGAGAGGCTGGTACTTCGTCGCAGCCCGCTCCATCTCCGTCGACGGACGACCTGTGGGTGACCGCAGTTGGTGGTCTCCAGAGGGGTACGTACTATGGTACAGGCTCCTATGGCGCCCTGGTTGCGACGCAGTCATCTAGGGCCTCCCCGACAGCTGCGCATTCCACACACCCCTCGCAGTCGGAGCCCTCGCAGTCGTCGGCCAGAGTCCAGGAGGCCGTCCAGGAGGCCGTTAACCGTCAGATTGCGTCTCTCCGTGACGACTTGCTGCGAAGTATGGAGGAGCAGCCCCGGTCCCAGCCGCAGGCAGACGATCCGATGCTCATCGCACGATTGGATATGCTCGACCGCAGCATGACGGAGCTACGGGACCTGACAAATGATATTAGAGCCTCCAATGACCGCAACATCATGGAGCTGCAGGCGTCACAGCTATCGATGGGCGAGAAGCTGACGAGGATGCAGGATTCAATGGGTGATAGCAGTACGAGGCTGTTATCTACCCTGGATTCTTACAACCAGCGACTCGCAGACTTGGAGCGGGCACGGCCTCCACCGACGTCACTACCTTATCCATCGACATCGGTGTCGATTCCACGGGACGAGTATGAGGAGTTCTTATCCTTCAAGCGCGCCGGTGGTCAGCCTCCTGCAGATCCACAGTAGTATAGTTATTTTTATTATTATTTATGATGCGATTGTATATTATGAATTATTGATACTTCAATAATAGGCATGATGTATGATGCTTCTTGTGGTATTTAATTTTTTAGTTAATTTAATTGGATTGATATTTCAACAATGCTTCTTGTGGTCTTTAATTTAATTGGATTATATAGTGGAGATGGAGGAGGAGGAGTCGAAGAAGGGTGGTTCTTGTGGTGTCAAGAAGAGGAGATGGAGGAGGAGGAGGACTAGAACTGCAGGGAATCACCAATCTAGATAATATTTTTTTTTAATTTTTTTTTAAAATTAGCGACGGTTTTAGCGACGTTTAGCGACGTTAAATTAAGTCACTAAATACGTCGCTAATTAGCGATGCTGTAACAAGTCGCTAAATACGTCGCTAATGACGTCGCTATACGTCGCCAAATGCTGACATGGCAGTATAGCCAGGTCATTAAAGACGTCGGTGTAATGTCGCTATAGATGTCGCTAATGACGTCGCTATACGTCGCCAACTGCTGACACGACAGTATTGCCAGGTCATTAAAGACGTCGGTGTAACGTCGCTATATAAGTCGCTAATTAGTGACGTTTAGCGACTTTACAGAACGTCGCTACGTAGTGACGCGGCGTCGCTAAACGTCGTAAAAATTTGCGACACATTAAAGTCGCTAAAAACGTCGGTATAGCGACGTTTAGCGACATTTTTTTTTGGCGACTTGATTTTTTTCGACTACTTTTTAACGTCGCTAATTACGTCGCTAAACTAATTTAGCGACATTTTTTGGTTATTTAGCGACGTTTTTAGACGTCGCTAATTTGACTTATTCTGGTAGTGTTCTCCTGGGTAGGTAGCAGTGGTCCTCACTAAAATCCTCCTGCTGCTGGGGGTCGAGGTGCTCCTGGTCTAGCCATTTGTTGAGCCGGCTTTGGTGCTGGAAGTGCTAGTCTCTGTGCTAACGGTGGTAGTGTCGATGTCTGTTGCCTTGGACAATCTCTTGCCAGATGCTGTCCGAAACCACATCGTAAATACTGTCCCAAGCAATTCCGACAATCTTTTAAAATGTGTCCGATTTTTCCACAATAATTATATTAGGGTTTCTCCGAAATCTGGTACGGTCCGGCTCTGTGTTGCTGATGCTGTTGTGCCAAGGGGCGTCTGATAGGTCCTCATTGTTGTGTCCTTGCTGGTCCCTACTGTATCCTTGCTGGTCCTTGTTGTGTCCTCGACTGACCTCCTTTTCCTCTGCTGATGGTTTCTTGCAATCTGGCTTCTATTAGTAATTTGGCATAAAAGATTCGGGACTGGGAGCTAGTGTAGTATTGGAGCTCCTGAGTCAGTCCGCGATGAAACCTCTTAGCCTTGGCTAAGTTATCTGGTATCAAGGCAGTACCATATTTACTGAGGCGACTAAACTCAGCATCATACTCATCCACTGTTCTATTCTCCTGCTCCAAGCGGAGAAACTGATCATACAATGCATCTCTGATGGTGTCCGAGAAGTACATTCTTTCAAAGCACTCCAGGAACTGCTCCCAAGTTTGGTATGTACCCAACTGGTGCTCCACGAATTCCCACCAGTGATGAGCATTACCATCTAGAAGCGTCCTTACACCTGTCATCCATAGGTCTGCAGGTAGCTGTGATGCCTCTAATAACTTTCGAGTATGAGTGATCTATTTGGTAGTTTCCTCCGGACTCTCAATGCCTTTGTATTGCCTCAGACCCATCTGTACAAAGTTCTTTACTGAACCAACTCTAGCTCGAGGCACTAGAGCAAGTACTTGAGTTGGTACAGTAGTTCTTGCAGCCATCCTTTCAAGTACTGCTAGAAACTCTTATCTTTGTTCTTCTGCTTGCTGCCTCTGCTGTGCAGCTAGTGTGGCAGCCTGTTGTCGCTGTTCCTATATTATTATCTGGAAGAATTAGAACCGTTGTGCCTGGTCATCCTGCGGTGTCGATGATACTGGAAGGTTCCCATTAGTTGGAACGGGAAGATCAGATGGAACTGGATTATGAATACGTCCATCTGGTCCAGGAAGTCAAAGAATTATTGAGGTTCCTCCTTGAGTCTGACCATTGACTCCAGGGGTTGTGTCACCATTGGTGACAGTACATTCATTATGTATATCCATCTCTCTGCAGGTGATGTACACAACAATTTAGAAGAAGTACAGGAATCAAACATGATGCAAGTATTAAATAGGATGTAGAAGTATGTAATATGCTGGGGAATTGTTCGCGTAATTTTTAGTCAAAACCCCCAACATACATGAAGTCTCTTCCTGCGTAAACAGGGCTTCTAGGTTATTGGCGTAAAATAGGTTGATAAACTATCAGCGTAAAACAAAGATTTAAGGAAGTTTAGCGTAAAGTAAAGCTTCAGAGTGGTCCGCATAAAGTAGAGAAGCGTAAAGTAGAGCTTAAAAATTTTCTGCGTAAAGCAGAGAATCAAGATAATTTGGCATAAAATAGAACTTCAGACTGTGCGTGTAAAAAGTCTGGGCGTAAAGTCTGCCAGCATAAAGTTGGCGTAGAAATCTGCGCGTAAAATATATGCTGCGTAAAGTCCGCGCATACAAATTCTGCGCATAAAATATGATTGCATAAAAGTTTGCATAAAATCTATCTGCGTAAGAGTCTGCGTAAAAGTCTTTGTGCGTAAAGAGATCTACAAAATCTGAAATACGTTGCAGCATAAAGTTTGTACGAGGAACTCTTGGTATTTTCTTGGATGAATTTGTCAGACTAATCAGTGAATCCTGACATCTGACAAAAGTACTACACGATGATCGAGAGGATGGCTATGATGATGATTTTGCACAGAGATCCAGGTTATCGTTTAGTGTCATATTTGACACAAGTTAATTTTTATGCATACAAAAGGAAGAAAGTGGAGTCTTCTGAATATGCTGCCTACAGAAGTGAGTTTTTACGCTCAAGATCGTAAGAAATGAGTTTTTACGCTAAGGACAGGACAAAATTAGACGCCATGTCTAAAGCTATTTCTGTACAGGGTTCGAGGCATATCTCTGTATTTAATGTACGATATTTGTTCAAATGGGTCACGATTGGGAAACTACGGTTGTGACAAATACGCTCACCTCACCATCCTTATATTTTATGCCTAATCAGGCTATTCTACGCTGGTTATCTGTTTCTTCAGGAACCATCAAGTTTCTGCTGGGATAATTACCTACGTGGCTTGCATGATGTGTCATACGCAGATTTAGAAGACTTAAGGGGACGTGGGGTGCAATTTTCATAACCACAGCATAAAGTAGGCAGTCTTCTTTATAGCTTGGCTTTTTATGCCAACAAGACAATTATTTGGCTTTTACGCCAACTAGGCAGTCATTTGGCTCTTACGCTAACAAGGGTAAAAGGTCTTTGGCATAAAACTTAAGGAAGAATGAGGTTTCAGTCAAGCATGGATGAGATCCTTATACTTTATTCCTATATGCAGGCTTGTTCGGTATAGTTACGTAACCGAGACAATATATTCTTGACCTGTATGGGCCGCCACTAAAAATATGTCACGCCTCAGACCCAAAATACATAGGATTAGGAATGCATAACACGCCCAGCCATATGTATATGAACTCCAATATATGGAAATCATATACACCCGTACGTTGTACATGAATATCCAATTCACCAGTGGTAATATACTGTCACAACAAGTCACACCAAATCTATATCTCATCCACAGCACAAATAATCAGTAGGAATAAAGAGCTAAAATATAACTGGATATCCAAGATGAGTATCAAGTATGATAGTCAGGTGGAAACAAATCCACTATAAAATGACTTTACTGAAGTAGTAACAAGGATCTCTAAATAGTGGTAATAATATCACAGATACTCCGAGGGTAAGACCTCCTAAGACTGGTAAGTATCGTCAGGTCCAGGTCCATACTCCTACAGATACTCCTGCTCATCTATATCTGGAAAGGGATCAGGTCCTCAAAGGGACGTAACAAGATACATAATAATATGCCAATAAAGTACTGAAAAGTAAACATCCAATGGGTCGCCTAACTGTCTAAGTGAATAAAGTTTGAGAACAACTTTCCACCAAGTGGGCTATCTGGCTACGAATATGGGATTAGCGTGACTCTTTCGGAGAATTAGGGGCCTCAAAACATGTCATCTTTTGAACAGCAGAGGCCGCCAATTGTAAATGGGGTCATCATCGCCCGTATCTCCAGTGGAGCTTCTAGATTACAGAAGGAAAAAGTGCAAGGAGCCCAAATGCCTTACTTATTGTTCTCCCCCCATGCTCTAAGCATGCCATATTCATGAAACAATAAAACCTCTAAACAACTGCCAGGTCTACTAGCATACAAAGTTTCTATCAGCAGTCATCCCTAACACACGGCTCAAATTACAGGAGGCCAGACCTGTCACACAGTCCGTGATCTATATGAGACTCATAACTCGTATAACAACTGTGTCACGGCCAATGAACCAACTAATGCTACATGAGAACGGGGTAGTCTCATAAACAAGGTTAATACAAATACATAAATAAAATATGCTACGACGACATCGTCGTTGCACCCAAGTTCCCTTGGACGTATAATTTATTTAATAATATATGAACTAAATAAGCAAAAATAAATATGCATGCATCAGCTGGAATGTAAATAATAGTATAATGGCAAGGTATACTTGTTGAGCAAAAGTTTTGTATAGTGCATATCCAAAACAGTGTTATGTTTAGTGAAAGAAGAAGTGGGGTTAGGGTTTCGCGTGTATTGCATAAAATATATATAGAAAAGGAAGTCGGTTTACGCAGGGGGGGTAGTTTAGTATTTAGTAGTTTCAAAACCACTGCTGCTGCTGATTTTCTTTCTTTCTCTTGTTCAGTTTTGGTTTTGGAAGAGTTTAGTAATAATAGAGGCGGTGGAGAAACTTAGTGGTTAAGAACTACTGCCGTTGTTGTTTCTTTCTTTCATTGGTTTTGGTTTCGGTTTGAGGGTTGTTTAGTAATAATAGAGTTTAGAGGCAGTGGAATACGATGGCTCACACACGCGAAAAGGAAGCAAAGTTGGCTTTTGCTACTGCTGCTGTTGATATTTTTTACGCGGGTTCGGGTGCAAGCGGGTAGTGGGTTTAGTAGTTGCGGCTTGGGTTTAGGTTGAGATCCAATTGAAATTATATATATATATATATACACATATCTATTCATAGAAAATTCTAAAAATTATATTGGTGCATACGGTTAAGCTAGCAACTGTCCAAAGGGTCTCCTACATGAAATAAAATAGGAAAAATTTATAATGGCTCCATAAATCTCCTAAATGTACAAACACCTCAAATAAAAATTAAATAAAATCTATTCTCTCTATTTAGCTCATAATTATTAATAAAATAAAAAATATTAATACAGTTTTCAGAATTAGGGGTTTTACAACTGCTGCTACTGATATTGCTACTGCTACTGCTATTGCTACTGCTTGCAAACAAGACTGCAGTGTAGCCACTGCATACCTCCCCCACTTTATCTTACTGCTGATGAGGCCTGAAACCCGATCCTTGTATAAACCTCAACTGTTGGCCCTCAATATTGCTGCTAAAGCTTCTAGTACTGCTGCTGTTACTCTTATAGCAGTATACGAGTGTGCACTGCTGCTACTTCTTCTTCCCATTACCCCCAACTCCAGGTATCAGGTATCTTAATCCCCTATGCTTGAATACAGAAACTTCAAGTTGTTGTCACTGCTGTTATTCCCCTATCTTCCCTCACCATATCAGACACACTCACACATATATACTTCTCCCTTCGATCACAGTCAACACCATCACATAACACTAAAATATATGTTTGACCAAACACATATATATATATATACATAAACACTTACATAAATATATATACTCTCATATATTTACCATATACATATATATATCTATATAGCGCACACACACACACACACCCCCACACCCCCCCCCACACACATAATAGAAGAATTAGACCAAACACTTAGTATGCTATCTATGATACTCTATGATACGTACCCAATTGGAATGCCAAAACCCCAAAATCTCTATATTACCTATATATATATATATATCATAAATATCATAATAAAACTAAAATAACTTGCTACAAAGGAATTTGATGAGTAATTACACAAATTACCCAAAATGAGTCCCATATCACACCGTACCAAAAATACCATGATACGCTCTACTCATGTCCAATTGTGGACACATATCTAGTCTCACAACCTCGATCTAAGTCTAATTAGATCTAATTGGTCTCATGATACATAATTGATGTGTCAATCTCATAATTTCCCCTAATTGGACACAAATTATTATGTAACTTTCATAATACAAGTCATATGGACCTAATTCTTGATCTTATGGGTAGTCCTATACCAAGAGATTATTCCTAATTGTTAAATACCTGAATTAGAGTCTAATTTAAGGGTTAGATTCAGAATTTAACTATTGGAAAATGGATTCCCAATAAAATACTCAATGGACACAATTAGGACACGATCTCCTTGCCAATTCTTCTTCTTTCAAGTGCTTCTTATAATCCAAGCTCTAATGCTTCTTTGATAAAGGGCCAATGGTACTTGGATCAAGCCTCTAACGATATTCACATTGAGTAGGGATGATAAATTAATAAAATGTAACTAGATTTTGAAGCTGAGATTTTCTGACAGCTACATATCAAATCTGGCGAGATGTATCAATCTCAACTAAAGCAAAATGATAAGAAAGAAGAGTCATGATTGCCATATATTTATGGAGAGTTTACTACTAATTTCTCTGAGAGAGATATTGCCACCTCAAGTATGGACTCCGTTGGCTGAGTTATCTATATTCTCTAGAGATTTCTATTCAACACATATGATTAAACATGAGAAAAATATTATATTCACAATCTATAATTTAGAGAGGGGTCTCCCCCAAGTTTTTTGATAGTATGGAGCATTTCCTAATTTGTCTTGTATGCGAAGTACGTTTCGGGGTTCTATGTAGAAGCATAAAAAATATTGATCCATACGGCAGAGTAAAATAAAATACTAATATGTCAGGGAATACTAAGGAACTGATGCGACTCAAAGTGATGGGCTCTTGATGTGACTTATTCCCTCAATCGCATATTTCCTGACACGAGCATTAAATGCTCCTTAAAAAGCTTTGCCACTCCAGAAGACATGCAGCCGTTAGTCGCATAAAACATCAGCGGTGATATCAGCATAATCATTACCTTTGTCAGTAAATGATGAAGCGATGCCACATGACAAAAAATGACATGAGTGATGCGACAGAGAGTCATGCAGTCGAGCTCCTTCAACATAACTGTGTTTATGCGGCTATAAAGCATGCAAAATTGGTCTTATTGGGCGCATCCTCTAGTACTTTCTAAGGCACATCCTCCAGTGCTTTCTAAGGCACATCCTCCAGTGCCTTATGAGGCACATCTTTCCCAAATAAGAGATGACAGTGACCGTTGATGGGGCCTATATTCATGGGCACATGGCATTAAAAGCGTACCCATTCTTGCGTGATGTCAGCCACGACAAAAGACGTGGTCTTAGGCGCATAACACGTGTCAAATTGACCGTATCATCCGCCTACGATTGAACGAATCCGATGGATAATTACCGTAGAGAACACATGTGCCAACCTCAATTCTAATGGCCAAAGGATAAAAATAGTAATTTTTAAGAGTTTACGTGTGCATGGCCATTTCAGTACAAATGGCTATAAATAGCAAGGACATGTACTTCCCAAGGATCGAGAGACATATACTTGAGAGCCTAATTGCTTCCCTTCTTACCTGCGAGCCAAGATTTAGCAATCCTCTTTTGTTAGTCGATCATCAACAGAGTAAAGGAATTAGCTGCACAACTCTATCTCCATCGTCACACTTTTCCAGATTTTGTACTTAGAATTCTCAGTGCTAGGATTCTATTTGTATTTTTTTGCAAACGAGTTTGTAAAACTTTTTTGTGATGGAAACAAAAATGATGACTCTGCTGGAGATTTCCTTCTCCGCAGACAAGAAGGTTATGATGCTATTGGACATGACAAAGTTAGGTTCAACCCAGAAGATATTGGTCATTAAATTCAACCAGCAAGCTTTCGAGAACATCCTTCTGAGGGATAGCTCAAGTCCCTCACTAAGGCTAGCCAAGCCTAAGAAGACCCACATGATATGGGTTGCCAAAGCCAGTCCCTCGTACCCAAAGACTGTAGAGTATTTGACTCCAATGAAGGTGCTCGCTACCACAGAACCAAGCCATGCGCATCCGATTTCTACTGCCACCATAGCGCATGAAGAGGTGGGGTTCCCATAGGAGCATCATGCGAACGCTATTGGGAAGAAGGTTGAAGCTCATACTATGACCACTCGCCACATTATGGAGGGTATAGACATCTTTCCATCCGAGAAGTCACTCACCATAGTCCAAAAAAGGGTGATAAGGCTCCTTCCAAAGCCATACGTTATGTCCTTTTGGTTGCATATAGCTGAGGTAAGAAGCATGCGCCTAGGTGGGATGCGCCTACCCTAGAAGAAAGACTCCAGTGGCCAAGAGAGCTTGGGAAAAATTCAGAAGATGCGGACAGAGTAATTCAGGACTATGCTAGCCCACCATCTCCACTATTACGCTCTATATGCAATAAAAAGAGGAATCAGAGTTGTAACAACCTAATTCCTTGAGAGGAATATTTTTGTCATTTCAATAATTGTTTGAAAATTAATTAGCGATAATTATATTTATTATTATATGCATTGGTTGTGTGCTAACTAATTAAAATAGACTATATAATTAGTTGGTTAGTGAGTTAGCCTATTAATTAGACTTAGTGCTAGTGAGCCCAAGTGGACCCAACTAGAATTGACATAACCAGTGGTTTCAATTAATTAGATTAGTCATGACTAGACTAGTTCAATTAGTTTTCTTTAGTTAAGTGAATAGAATATTCCTTTCGTTAGGAATAAGTCTCTCTTCTTAATTAAATATTACTTCATGACAACCATTGAGGGGTATTATGGACTGAAGGACCATGAGGCAACTCTATGGGGGGTGAATAGAGTGCAGCAAAATAATCAACCCAATTTAAGATTATCAGAATAAAGGCAGTTGCTAACTAACAGTATATATAGAGAGAGTAAAGTGAAGCAGTAAAGTAGAGAGAGAAACCAAACACAAACACCAAGATGTATACTGGTTTACCTCTGAGAGGACTAGTCCAGTCCCGAGAACTCAAGCTCAGAGTTTTATCCACTATAATCACCAATAGTGAATCACAAGCTTTGATCCGAAGGCTTACGACTTCTTTACACCATGAGGTTTGATCTGAAGTCTCATAACTTCATAGATTAGAGAGAGAGTAACCGATGGAACAAAGCTCTTTACAACTTAGAAGACTTTTAGACCGAGATCGCACTTGGCACTAGGAAGTCTAGGGAGTTATTCTTTGAGATAGAAAAGTTAAGGCTTTATAGGTTTGCTCACAATAGGATAGAAGACTAAAGAATGGTTGAGTGAGTAAGAAATAAGAATTTCAATCCTATTTATAGGGTGTAGGCAAACATAATTTGGCCAAAATTTGGATGGGTTTTAATTCAAATTTTTAACCGTTGGGCTAAGAGATTAGGAGTTTATTGAATTGGTTTATTTCATACCAAAAGGGTAACCGAGTTTGGCATGAGTTCGGCCCGAGTTCGGTCTCTTAGTATGGTAGACTTTGTAAATGAATATGGCCTGATTTGGTGGATAGGTTCTTTGGTTTATTTGAGTGGACTAGGTATCTGGGCATATGTACTTTGTTTTGCCAATACGACTCAGCTTACATCAGTCCTAGACTTAAATAAATAAAAGATTATATTTTAATAGATACAATACAAACGATATGAGATAGCAGTGTTGAGGCTTCAGATTGCGATATATCAATATATGGTTTAGTTAAATATCAAAATTAAGTTGACTGAGATCGGATAGGACAACAATCTTCTCCATTTTGATAATTGACAAACTATGAATGATAATGCAAGTCTTTGATATGCAAGGCTCCCCCGTAGTTGTAGAGCAGTTGATATACGGAAGACAACGTCTATCAAGTATCATCTTGTATGCTAGTATCATGTATATCTTTCTCCTCCATTGTCATTTGATCAAAATGGTATGCTCTCCTGAAATCGGTGAGAAGACAAGAAAAATAAGATAATAAAGTGTATAAAGGATAACATATAATGACGAAAGAAAAATTGCTTTAAATTTTATTCATTTGAAAAGAAAACATACAAAAGTAGATGTGTAGTGGAAATATCATAGTAGAGCATCTAAAAATAAACTTTTTAAACATTTAAATCCATCGAGTAACTAGTTGTCTTTTTTTTCATCTTCATCATCAGGTTCAACAATTCTGCTTGGATCAAAAAAGGCATCAGCTGGATCCAAATTCGTTGAATATAGGGGTGATCAATACAAAATCTTTGTTGATTTGGATTCCGGAGAATCAAAAAAGGTCCGGCTGGGTATTTCGATAGGGTGTACTGGATGTCTATCAAAGTGTTGCCAAGACCTTGAGTCTGAAGAGTTTGGAGATGATTAGCAGTATGATTGCGAATATCTTCTTAGTGGAAGTGATCACGTAATAGATTGAAAATAGACTTTAAGGTTTATAGTTGTTCATCAACAGGAGGGACGGAATCAACTGGATGAGTGTTGGAGTTTAATGATGAGTTATAATGTAGAAGCATAGTTAGCTCAATTCGTCAAATTGTATTGAGTTATAAAGGTTTATCAAGATTTGGACAAGTATCTAATAGAATATCGAAATAGCTAAAAATGGTTGGCAAGTACATAGCGTATAGTAGTGGATGCCCTTTCTTGCGATATTGAATCATTTGAGATAAGATGGTCTGGGGAACATTAAAGTTAATGCCAAAATACAAGTGATATAAAGCTGATATTTTTAGATAAGAGACCTCGTCAAAGTAAGTCTTCTTAGGTACAAAAGATGAAAAGATAATTCGATGCATTTCAAATAAGTGACCATTCAAGTATCTAGCATAAAATTTTCCAGTGG
This sequence comes from Iris macrosiphon, assembly GCA_036927795.1. Taxonomy (NCBI): domain Eukaryota; kingdom Viridiplantae; phylum Streptophyta; class Magnoliopsida; order Asparagales; family Iridaceae; genus Iris; species Iris macrosiphon. Next base: position 190,471,041 of record JAYESA010000007.1, read on the forward strand.
ACATTCAAGAGGGTGACAAAGGATATTTTTAAAAGAATCTAGAGTTAAGCCATGGTCGAATTGTACTTGCATGATATTAACTAAGGTTTGTCCATCAGCGGGAATGTGTAGGATTTCACCTAAGTCGTCGGTTTCGAATTCAATTGGAATACCATGAACTCTAGATGTGATAGTGTCATGTTCATATGTTAAGTTATAATAGAATATTTGAATTGCATTAGTGTAAATATTGGTACGGGTCGTAACAAATTCTTCAAGTTAAAGTTTTTAAAGAATAGATAGATAGTCTTTGTGTTGGAAAAAAAATTTAATAGGATGGCCAAAATAGATGTGTCTCTTGGAGAAGTCATTAAATCAATCATTTAAAATTTTGAGGCTTCGAAAAGTAAAACTATCGAATTCTTCTATGTATGGCATAATAGGACAGGAAAAAGAGTCAGAAAAGGAATCTATTTTCCTTTTAGGGGCCATTTGGAGAGGATGTAGGAGAAAAAGCTAAGATTATTTGTGGATGAGGGATGATTTTTGTTGGTCTGAATAAATGAGCAACGAAATAATCTATATATAGGGTAGTAAAAACCTAAATTATGAAGAAAATTAAATGATATAGCATATTCTGGAATTAAACTAACCGAGTTTGGTCCGAGCTCAGCCCATAGTTTGGTCCGAATTCTGTTGACATTTATTTCTAGAATCTCAATGTAATTTTAATCGATGTTATGCTTTTCTTGACTTGATATAATTACAAAATAATATGTGCTAAACTTAAATCATACATTTTCAAGAGTTTAAATCATCTCAGAGTAGTTGTAGGGGCCAGATCCCAGCTAGAGGTGGTCCGAAGACACTTAAATACCGTATCGCTTAAGGTTATTTACACCTTTTTGACAAAAAGGGCCCTTTCGACTTGTATCCAAAATTTTAAAACTTTTTAAAAAATGTGACAAATAATTTGTAAACTATCTTAGGATTCTTATATTTTATCAGAATCCAAAAGACCTAATTCTTGACAGATAAAGTTGAATCGATCTTTAGTTAAAGGTTTAGTAAAGATGTCTGCTAATTGATGTTCCATGTTCACATAATCTAAACAAATATCTCCGTGTAATTGATGATCCCTTAGAAAATGTTGACAAATTTTTATGTGCTTAGTGCGTGAGTGGCCTACTGGATTTTTGGTGAGATTAATGGTACTAGTATTATCACAGAAAATAGGAATATTCTTATAGTGCAGATTAAAGTCCTCTAGGGTTTGCTTCATCCAAAAAATTTGAGTACAACATCATCCTACGATGATATACTCTGCCTCAATTGTTGATAATGCAACAGAATTTTGTTTCTTGCTAACCCAGGAGACTAGAGACTTTTCTAAGAAATGATAGGTACCGCTGATACTTTTTTGATTGACTTTGCATCGAACAAAATCAGCATCCGAGTAACCAGCAAGGTCAAAGGACGTGGCTTTGGGATACCATAAGCCTACCGACAAAGTCCCTTTAAGGTATCTAAAGATATGCTTAACTGCGCACAAATGTGATTCCTTAGGATTAGCCTGTTATCTAGCACAAAGATATACAACAAATATAATGTCTGGGCGACTAGCAGTTAGATATAACAAACTATCAATTATACCTTGATACTTATGTATGTCAGTTGGTTTACTACTTTCATCAAGGTCAAGCTTAGTGGATGTTGCCATTCGAGTTCCGATAGGATTTTCATTGTACATGTTGAACTTTTTGAGAAAATCCTTCGTGTACTTAGCCTGATGGATAAAATTTTCTTGTGAATCTTGCTTGATTTGCATTCCTAGGAGGAAAGTCAGTTCTTCCATCATGCTCATCTCAAATTTACTCTACATTACTTAGCAAACTCGTTATATAGCATCTCATTAATAGATCCAAATATGATATCATCAACATATATTTGCACTAATAACAAAGAATCAGCAGAAGATTTTATAAAAAGGGTAGTATCAATTTTTCTTTTTGAAAAACCGTTTCCATGTAGAAAGAAGCTAAGACATTCATACCAAGCGCAAGGGGCATGTTTGAGTCCTATAGAGCCTTTCTTAACTTGAATACGTGGTCAGGGTGTTTAAAATATTCAAAACCGGGGGATTGTTTGACAAAAACATCTTCTTTGATAACCCATTTAGAAAAGTACTTTTAACATCCACTTGAAAAAGTTTGAAGTTATGAAAACTAGCAAAAGCGCAAAGCATTTAGATAGATTCAAGTCTAGCAATAGGAGCATAAGTCTCATCGTAGTCAATACCTTCCTCTTGGTTGTATCATTGAGTTACGAGACGTGCTTTGTTATGTGTAACTGAATCGTCCTCAATTAATTTATTTCAGAAAACCTATTTAGTACCAATGATAGGATAATCATTAGGTTTAGGAACGAGTTCCCAAACTTTATTACGTTCAAATTGGTTGAGTTCCTCTTGCATAGCAGAAATCCAAAATTCATCATCAAAAGATTCATCAGTATTTTTAGGTTTTATTTGAGAAATAAAAGCAACATTTGTAATGATATCTCTATTTGAGGAACTTGTACTTACACCTTTTGATACATCACCTATTACTAAGTCCTCAAGATGATCGATGGAGAACTTTAGTCTCCTTGGCAGACTTTCTGGATGACTTGTAATATTTGTATCTTCTGATATCTTATTGGTTACGGGTTGACTACCTTCATCGCTGTTGTCGTTTAGTGCTTGAGTGTTGTGTTCATCAAATTTAACATTGATTGATTCTTCAACAGTCAATGAGGTCGTATTAAATACACTGAATCCTTTACTTTTGGAGGCATAACCTAGAAAATACCTTCATCGGCCTTGGAGTCAAATTTTCCAAGATTATCTTTAGTATTAAGAATAAAATATTTGTAGCCAAAAAATTTAAAGTAACTAATTATGGGGATTCTATCAAACCAAAGTTCATTGGGGGTTTTCGTCGATATAGGTCGAATAAGCACCCTATTTAAAATATCGCATAAAGTATTTACATCTTCAGCCCAAAAATATTTTGAAAGGTTATACTGATTTAACATGACTCTAGCCATATCGTCAAGAGTTATATTCTTCCGCTCTACAACACCTTTTTGTTGTGGAGTTCTAGGACAAGAAAATTTATGAGAAAAATTATTTTCATTGCAAAATATTTTGAAATCACTATTTTTGAACTTGTCTCAATGATCACTTCGAATACGAGTAATCATGAAACATTTTTTGTTTTGAACCTTTTTGTAAAAAGTGACAAATTCATAAAATACTTCATTTTTATTTGCAAAAAAATAAAACCATGTATATCTAAAAAAATCATCAACAATAACATAAGCATAAAGCTTACCGCCAAGACTGAGGACTATACTAGGTCCAAATAAGTCTATATACAAAAGTTGTAGAGGTCTAGAGGTACTTACAGAGTTGATTGATTTAAAGGAATATTTAGTAGCTTTATTCTTTTCACATTCAGCATATACCATATCTTTCTTGAAAGTAATCTCTCGTAAGCCTTTTATGAGGTTCTTTGTGGATAGTCTTGCAATAGTGTCCATATTTATGTATCCTAGATGCATATGCCATAGCCAGCTGTCATCTTTGTTGGCGTATAGACATTTTTCTGTATTGTCAGTATCTTTTGTAAGATAGAATATATATATATATATATATATATATATATATATATATATATATATATATATATATATATATATATTATCTTCCATTATCCCTTCAAAGATAACCTTGCCAGTGGATCTTTTATAAATAGAACATTTCTTTTTATCGAAGTTAATTCCATAACCATGGTCAGCTAGATGACTGATGCTGAGTAGGTTATGTTTTAATTTTATTACTAGACAAACGTCTTTAATGACATGTTAGGGAGAAACACCTATATTACCATTACCAATAATATATCCTTTGAGGTTATTGCCAAAGGAGACATAACCTTCTTTTTTTATCGATAGCGTTGCAAATAGGTAAGCATCACCAATCATATGTCATGAGCAACCACTATCGAGAATCTACTTGCTTCTAGCATTAGAGCGTTGGTCCACCTACAAAATGAGTTGTAGATGTAACCCTTGGTACCCATTTCTTTGAGGGTCCTACTATATTAGTTTTTGGTATCCATGCATAAACATTCATATCTACTAAATTTCTCATTCTATAATATCTAGATATATGTCCTTTCTTACCATAGTAGTGACATATAGTTGTGTGATTAGTGCTTGGTGCAACATGATAGATATGATTGTGTGAAACATTTCTTTGTGGTCTATGTAGATATAATGCATGATTGTGTGGGATATTTCTTTGTGGTCTTCATGCATATCTATAATTGAATGGATGACTATGTTTGGTTCTATGTGCATGATGTGTTCTGAACATATGATTGCAAGAACTGTTATGCATATAGGTAGGATCATAGCTATGAGTGTTCTTTTGTCTTGCTACGTGTCTCGTGTTAGGTTAGGTAGAGGTTTATTCGACCTGTTTACCCAATCTAATCTCTAACTTTTTAGAGGTAGCATATAATTCATTATTTAGTAGTGATATCATCTATTCTACATGCATCAATATAATACTTCTTCTTTTCAGATTCAAGTTCTTCCTTAAGTTTAGTGTTTTCATAAGAGCTCTTTTCAAGACAGGCAAGTGCCTCGTGGAGATTAAGCTTAAGTCTAGAATTATCGTCTAAATCGTTTGAGGTATCCTTTACTTCACTTAATAGAGATGTTAGTCTCTCTATTTCTGTTTGATATTCTTGAACATCTTTCTTAGCATGTTTGTACTTATTTCTAAGTTTCCTAAAATTATCAAGCAGATCACTAAAAATATTACCTAGTTCATCAAAAGTAAAAATCATCATAAGAGTTGTTATCCGTTACCTAATCAGCTAACGCCATAAAGCATAGTGTCATCCTCACATTTCCAATTAAGGGTAGTTTGATAATTTGATATGGGTATTTTATTTTTAGGATTTATTATATTAAATATTATGCATGTATAAATTTTATTTATTGTATTACTTATTTATTGTTAGTGTTAGATTTATTTTGGACTTGTGTAGTGGACTTAACTAGTTAGTTTAGATGCATGAACCCAATATGTTTATTTTAGTTTGGATTAAGCCCAATAATTGGGCCCATTAATTAGGAGAATGGATTAATTAGTGAAACCATTAGACTATAACCTTTCCTCCTTAATTAATTTCTTCATAAGAGGCCCCAAGGGATAAGTTAGATATTTTATATTGCTTGAGGGAGAGGGTTAGGGCCGGCCACATTAGGAGGGAGGAGAGAGAGTGTCTTTCCTTATTTCTTATTTTTTTTAGATCTAGATTTTTTTTCTCTTTCCAATTTCTTTATTCCCTCACAATTTCTCTAACAAATTTCTACCCAAATTCCTTTTCTATTCTTTATTGGAGGCTGCTACAACAAGGATCTACAAGAAAAAAGTAAGGATCAGCAATAAGGCGGCCAAGATCTACAAGGAGGAGCTACATTTCATCATTTAAGGATTTTTATTAGGAATCTATCTCCTAATAGGTATATTTCTATTTTTGTCTTCTAGTAGACTCTAAATCTGAGATTTAACCATAAAAAATATCCCACATGCATAGACTACCCATAGAAATTGGTTTTAGGTTCATATGAGACCTATGGTGGAAGTTATGTATGTTTTGGTATCAATTTTGGGAGAATTCTGAGATTGACACGTGTGGTATTTGTCATTTGGTCAAATAGATCAATATAACATATGATTTATTGTTTGTGGCTAGTGTCGTGTCCATAATTGGATACATGTATGCCGTATCTCGTTAATTTGGCGATATAGGTTGTTTTTGGAAGGTTTTCTCCGACATGGGGACTTGTGCATGTCACTTCTTAACATGGATACATTGTTCTATGTATTATTGTTCGTATTATACATAATTAGTATTCTAGACTTGCTCGTGTCCTTCAAGATACGTTTGGTTGTGTGGTGGAGCCGTATCACAAGCGTATCATAGAATGAGTGTGATACGGGTGCGGTGCACTCGACGTATTTGTTTATTTGCCCTTATGTCGATATGTGCTTGAGTATATATATATATATGTATGATATATTATATGATATATATATGTATTTGAGTATATATATATTACTAGGTGTTTATATATGCATATGAGTTTATGTATATAGGTAGATGTATATATCTATATATATGTATATTAAATATGTTGGTATATATGTATGTGATGTTATGCTATATGTGTTTATATGTGTTATTTATATATATATATATATATATATATATATATATATATATATATATATATATATATGGAGTTGTGTCTAATTATGTATAGTTGAGAGAGTGTATATATATATAGAGATTTAAATATATATTGGTATCTATGTATTATGTAAGTGTATATGGTTATATATATACGTATATATGAGATTGTACATATATATACACATAGATAAGGGAATTGATACATATATATATATTAATATATAGAGGTGTATGTATCCATGTATATGTGTGTGCTATGTGTGTGTGTTGGTGTGCTATATGTTTGTGAGTGTGTCAATGAGCGTGCAGAGGGGAGCTTGGGCATGGATCAGTGTATCAGTGCACTGGGCTTTGGTTCTGCAGCAAAAAGAGAGGCAGTATGCAGTAGATAGCTTGCAGTGGCATATGCAGAGAGAAACAAGTGCAGTGAGCAATATAAACTACACAGTGTGCAGCAGAGCCACTGTACTGCAGCAGAGTGTGTAGCATCTACCATTTATCAACTGCTACTGCATCAATAGCCAACAATAGTGAGTAGCAAACTATGCTCTGTATTAGGGCAGTAGCATCTAGCAGCAAGTCGAGGTAGCAGCAATAGTATGCATACAAGTGAAGAGTAGCAGCATTCCCAGTAATAGTAGTTGCAACAACTGCTCAATAATGCAACATTGTGCACAGTAACTGCAGTACAGTCTATCTAGCATCGAACAACTGTAGGCATTAGTTCAGCAAGGTTTCAATCGAGCTAGGCTGACAGCAGCTAGCTGTAGCTCTTGAATAACTCGTGCACATATGGAGCAGTTCAAGTATCAGCATTGCAACAGTGCTCGTGCACAACAAGGGGATGCAGCTCGAGTAGTTATAAGATAGTGAGCAGCAACTGAAGAGGGGCTATCGACAGTTGTTATGCAACTGTAGCACAACAGAAGGGACTCGGGTATGCTCAGCAGGGAGCATACTTCCAGTCCAGTAGTTAAATAGCATATCACTGTGCAGTATCAGTGCATAGTAACATCAAAGGAAGGAGGCAGTATCGGGCAGTGTTCAGCAAGGGGGTGCATTACTGACAGCATGAAAAGAGTTCAGCACTAGCAGTAGTAGCTACATAGCAAGAGGGAGGTGCAACTCATGCATTGAAGAGCAGGGAGCAGTTGCATCATCAATGCAACTACAACATAGCCATTGGTGTGAAACCAACTGTAGAGTATCAGGAAAGCAATATATAGTAAACTGCACAAGGGGGTGCAGTGACCAACTGTAGTGTACATCAAGGTATTAGATTCAGCAGCAAGGTTGGCATGGGTACCTACAGTATCAGTACCTCAGTATATACACAGCATCTATATCAGTTTGCAGCCAGGTATCGAGTATTGGTTCAGTGGGTTAGTAGTTAGATGAGTTGTGTATTTAGTTAGTAGTTAGTGTTAAGGTTAGTGTATATAAATAAGTAGTTAGATAGCTAGTTAGTTAATTTTAGTTGCTAGTTTAATAGCTAGTAGATAGGTGGACTAGTTAGACTATGAGCTAAGTGTAGTACCATATATAGGTATTATATATGGATAGGTATTATATGAGATATTGGTAGGTTAGTATTGTATTATAGTTAGTATCTAAGTATTATATGGATATATATATTATAGTACTTAGTATATATTAGTATATTGGTTGAGGGTTACATATGTATTAGCTATATTCATGAGGTTTGAATTACCTTGGAATACCAAGGTAATATCAAAGTATTGGGTCGATACTCAAGGTATTGGGTTTGAGTATCGGGATAGGTGTGAGGTAGTACGATACGCATTGGTGCAAGACCAAGGTATCATAATTTTATTTGATTAGTTAAGTACTATGTGTATTGACTTGTATATATATCTAAACTATTATTTTCATATATTAAAACTTGCGTATCTTAGGATACTACATTTTTTGTGTTTTCTAGTATCTTAAATTAGTTAGTATAGCTTAGTTTCATAGTGTATTGACTTAGTATCCTAGAGATAGACTCTTACAGCCTAGAAATAGTCGGATTGATTTAGAAATGGCTTTGTGACCTAGAATTGAACTAGTTAACTTAATTTTAATCCAACACATTATATTAATGTAATATTCCATATATAGGTATGTGTGACACCAGTTGGGACACAGTTTGACATTTATTGCTCTGGACGACAGGCGAGTGCATTCTCTGATAGGTTCTATTATTTCATAATTACTATAATGCAAGTATTTTGAAATATTTTACATGACTCTTGATACATTGGTACATGGCCTAGTAAACACATGGATCAGTTATAGGATGTTATATATATTGTTTTATTGTTCCTTATGTTCTCAATGTTTAACTTAGACAATATTTAACTTAGAAAATGTTTAACTTAGACAATGTTCAATGTTCAAAGTTCAATTTTCAATATTCAATGTTTAATGTTCAAGGTTTATTATTTAAAAGGCCTTAAGTATCTTTCATCATAACATGTCATGGTTGGATCCATTATACTAGTTGGGGGAAAGGGAAAGTGTTAGCTAGATATGTGATCAAATCCTAAACAATGTTAAATGTTTAACTTAAAAAATGTTTATCCAACGTTAAAGTAGACAATATTCACCCAAGCCGATCATATATCTAACTAGTATTTCATTCACTTAGCATAGTTACAGTTCTTCACCGTATTCTAGTTCATTATCTCATTCTATTGTCTTGTTCTAGTTCATCGTGATCAGTGAATACCATATTGTTCTTGTTTACCTATTTCTTCTACCATAGTTGATATAGTTTATTATTTCTCGTCTTGTATTATATTCTCTATTTCTGGTAATAGTCATTATTAATTAATTGAAACTGCTATTGGGTTGTACTTCCCTCCATTCCTGACTGAAAAATATTTTTCAGAGGATCCCGGGGATTGGTGTCCGACATACTACAAACCTCGACCTATAGATAATACAGACTTGGACCCACTAGTTCTGGAGTGACTGTCGAAAGATTTAGCCGGTATCACTTGTTAGCATAGTTAGTTCTCTTTAGCATTTTGGTACCAAATTTGTTTCCGTCTTATATTTGAGATTTTGTTATTGTTTCTATTGTTGTTATTATATTTGTTTAGATTGTATAGTTATGTCAGCCTTCTTTGATATCTTATCATGCTATAGTTTTGTGATTGAGTATTGTGTTGTATTACTCTCTTCTTAGTGTTAAATATTAATGGAGGATTATGTATTATTGTGAGATAATTAGATAGTATAGTTGATTAAGACAGCGTTCTACCGCCGATGCTATGGCGTAGGCTAGACGTACCCACGTACTCGTGCCCCTTTATCTGGTGCGGGTCGTGACACATTTTTAGTGTTCCCATACAGGTCAGGATTTACAAGTTATGCGATATCGTGGTAGTGCGATGACTTAGTTGTACTACTGCGAGCCTGCGATAGGATATATGATATAAGGATGAGAGGATACTTAATCATAAATTTCTTAAGAGATTCATGGAACGACCCTTGAGAATCTTATTATAAATTCTAATTTAAATCTTTTTCTCTTAGTTCTGTCCACTCTCACTTGTTGTTATTGAATTTGATTCTTGGTGAATCAGTTTTTGAAATTAATTCTTGGTGTCATTGTTGAGTTTGATTTCATATCGAGATGAATTTTATGGACGAAATTACGGTATCATCTGATGACATATGTTGATAAGGACAGTGAGAAAGGTAAAACGTCTGCTTTGGTTACAGAGCCTAGAGTTTAACGCAGCCATATTAGCTGGCATAGCAAATATGTAGGAACCTGAATTCGGATATACATATCTTAGTTATAAAATTTAGAATTTTTCACAGCTATACTAGTTGGCATAGCTAGGATTCTAGACGACATGATTATAGAGGTGCATACCTAAGTTATGGAATCTATCGTTTATCGCAGCTATGCTTACTGGCGTGGCATAAATTCTTAGTGTCATAATTTTGGATAGACGTGTATGATTATCAGGTTGTATCTTAAATTGGTTCTTAAAGTATCATCTTAATACTTATCCACTCCTGTTATTGTAGGATTTGCTCCATCATTCTTTAGCTTAGAAGTAGAGCATTGATGTGAGTAGGTGTACCAGTATATGACTAGTGATAGGATATTACATGATATTAAGGCTAGTGATGTGTTGGAAGCAATAGGTGAAAGAAGTATCTAGAAATTGTGTGCAGGATGTACAGTGGGTGATGAGTATCAAAAAGTAAAAGTTCATGAAAGTGGAAGCCTGAGTATTAAAAATTCTAATAGTGTGTCATGGGTTAAGAAATATCAAGATTGGTCATGAAAGAGATGTAGTATATCACTGATTAGTGTATCAGTTTGTAAAAGGTTTAAGAAAAGATGCGTATACATCAAAAGAGATATGGAACCATATGCCTGCCTTTGAGAGTGAAGTAAAATATGTATATTATAGAAGTTAATAACTAGTGTAAGTGATCATGAGTTCTAATGAGTGTGATAAGGTGATTTAATGATGAAGCTAGTATCCTAGAACATTAAGGGCATATGTTGAGTAGTCAGGAAGCTAGTGTTACTATATCAAGAGTGCTAGTATTTTTATATCAGGAATTAGTTGAGTAATATGCTAATAATAGTAAGTACCATATGTGATAATATTAGATTGGTGTATCAGTTAATATGGATAGAAAAGCATTTAGAAGTAATAGTACAAGTAATCCAGGCAGTAGAGGAGAGACATGAGTAACCTGATATGAGGATATCATCTAAAATGCATATGACAGCTGGTGCCTTGTGTAGATAGTAACAAGATATGAGTAGGCATCATATTGATGGTATTCAAGTTTGACAAGGGTGTGCCAATAAAACACATGATGGAAAAAGTATACAAGTGTTCCTTGCTAGAGAATGATTGAGAAATTTTGGTGATTACAAGAACTGAAGCAGAACAAGGAGGTAGTAATTTAGCGGTATTTTGAATAGTATCCTAGGTAGCAAGTGCCAGTGAGTTAAGCATGTCCATGACGTAGAACTATAGTATATCACTAGTATTTGGTAACCCTCAATATTAAGAATATCTTGACGAGGTTGATGATTAGTGAATGCTTAGCGTGTGATCGAATAGGCCATAGGTGGTCTAGCAGATTACCCACAACAGTAGAGGGAGACACCACAGCAGGGCGGCAAAGACAAAAATTTATGATAGTTAGAGTATGATTTTTGCTTTCAATATAAAGAAGGATTGTATGTTATATGATAGGACTATTTTAGACTGTGATTGATGGGGGTTTGACATTAGTAAAATTTATATAACTGGCCCAAGGGAGAGGGGTGAGAGTTTTAATTTCGAGGACAAAATTTTCTAAGGTGGGTAGGATTGTCAACCTCACATTTCCAATTAAGGGTAGTTTGGTAATTTGACATGGGTATTTTATTTTTAGAATTTATTATATTAAATATTGTGCATGTGTAAATATTATTTATTGTATTACTTATTTATTTTTAGTGTTAGATTTATTTTAGACTTGTATAGTAGACCTAACTAGTTTATTTAGATGCATGAACCCAATATTTTTATTTTAGTTTAGATTGAGTCCAACAATTAGGCCCATTGATTAGGAGGATGGATTAATTAGTGAAACTATTTGACTAGAACCTTCTCTCCTTAATTAATTTCTTTATGAGAGGTCCCAAGGGGTAAGATAGAAATTTTATATTGCTTGAGGGAGAGGGTTAGGGCCGGCCACCTTAGGAGGGAGGAGAGAGAGTGTCTCTCCTTATTTCTCATTTCTTTTAGGTCTAGATTTTTCCTCTTTCCAATTTCTTCATTCCCTCACCATTTCCCTCACAAATTTTTACCCAAATTTCTTCCCTATTCTATATTGGAGGCTACTACAACAAGGATCTACAAGAAAAAATTAAGGATCAATAAGGAGGAGGCCAAGATCTATAAGGAGGAGCTATATTTCATCATTTGAGGATTTTTATTGGGAATCTATCTCCCAATAGGTATATTTTTGGTTTTTCTCTTCTAGTAGACTCTAAATCTGAGATTTAACCATGATAAATCACTCCACATGCATAGGCTACCCATAAAAATTGGTTTTAGGTTCATAGGAGACCTATGGTGGAAGTTATGTGTGTTTTGGCATCAATTTTGGGGGAATTCTAAGATTGGCACGTGTGTTATTTGTCATTTGGTCAAATAGATCAATATGACATATGATTGATTATTTGTGGCTAGTGTCGTATCCATAATTGGATATGTGTAGGCCGTATCTCGTCAATTTTGCAATACGGATTATTTTTGGGGGTTTTTCTCCGACACGTGGACTTGTGCATGTCACTTCTTCACACGAATATATAGTTGTGTGTATTATTGTTCGTATTGTGCATAATTAGTATTCTAGACTTGCTTGTGTCCTTCGAGATATGTTTGATTGTGTGGTGGAGCCGTATCTCAAGCGTATCATAGAATGAGTGTGATACGGGTACGGTGCACTCCACGTGTATGTTCATTTGCCCCTATTTCGATGTATGCTTGAGTATATATATATATATATATATATATATATATATATATATATATATATATATATATGTATTTGAGTGCTTATATAACTAGGTGTTTATATATGTATATGAGTTCATGTATATAGGTAGATGTATATATCTATATATATGTATGTTGAATATGTAGGTATATACGTATGTGATGTTATGCTATATGTGTTTATGTGTGTTGTATATATATATATATGGAGTTGTGTCTAATTATGTATAGTTGAGAGAGTATATATATATATATATAGAAATTTATATATATATATATTGGTATCTATGTATTATGTAAGTGTATATGGTTATATATATATATATATATATGCATATATGAGATTGTATATATATATATGCATAGATGAGGGGATTGATGCATATATAGATTAATATATAGAGGTATATATATATCCATGTATATGTGTGTGCTATGTGTGTGTGTTGGTGTGCTATGTGTTTGTTAGTGTGTCAGTGAGCGTGCAGAGGGGAGGTCGGGCATGGATCAGTGCATCAGTGCACTAGGCTTTATTTCTGCAGCAGAAAGAGAGGCAGTATGTAGTAGATAGCTTGTATTGGCATATACAGAGCAGCAATAAGTGTAGTGAAGCAATGCAAATTGCACAGTATGTAGCAGAGCCACTGCACTATAACAGAGTGTGCAACATCCAGCATTTATTAACCGCCACTACATCAAAAGCCAACAACAGTGAGCAGCAAACTGTGCTCTACATCAGGGCAGCAGCATCCCGCAGCAAGTTGAGGTAGTAGCAATAGCATGCATACAAGAGAAGAGCAGCAGCATTCCCAGCAATAGCAGTTGCAATAACTGCTCAACAATGTAGTTGTGTGTACAAAAACTGCACTACAGTCCATTCAGCATCGAGCAACTGTAGGCATCGGTTCAACAAGGTTTCAATCGAGCTAGGCTGGTAGTAACTTTCTACAGCTCTTGAATAACTCGTGCACACAGGGAGCAGTTCAAGTATCAGAACTACAATAGTGCTCCTGCACAGTAAGGGAATGCAGCTCGAGCAGTTCTAAGAAAGTGAGCAACAACTGAAGAGGGGATATCGAGCAGTTGCTATTCAACCGAAGCACAACAGATGGGGACCGAGTATACTCAGCAGGGAGTATGCTTCCAGTCCAGCAATGAAATGGCATATCACTGTGCAGTATCAGTGCACAGTGACAGCAAAAGAAGGAGGCAATATCGGGCAGTGTTTAGCAAGAGAGTGCATTGCTGACAATATGAAGAGAGTTCAGTACTAGCAGTAGTAGCTAGACAGCAAGAGGGAGGTATAGCTCATGCATTGAAGAGCAGGGAGCAGTTGTATTTTCAATGCAACTACAGCATAGCCATTGGTGTGAAACCAACTGCAGAGTATCAGGAAAGCAATGTGCAGTGAGCTTCATAAGGGGTGCAGTAACCAACTGCATTGTGCATCAAGGCATCAGATTCAGCAGCAAGGTAGGCATGGGTACCTACAGTATCAGTACCACAGTATATGCACAATATCTGTATCAGTTTGCAGCTGGTATCGAGTATTGGGTCAGTGGGTTAGTAATTAGATGAGTTGTGTATTTAGTTAGTAGTTAGTGTTAAGGTTAGTGTATATAAATAAGTAGTTCGATAGCTAGTTAGTTAATTTCAGTTGCTAGTTTAATAGCTAGTAGATAGGTGGACTAGTTAGACTATGAGCAAGTGTAGTACCATTAATAGGTATTATATATGGATAGGTATTATATGAGATATTAGTAAGTTAGTATTGTATTATAGTTAGTATCTAAGTATTGTATGGATATATATATTATAGTACTTAGTATATATTAGTATATTGGTTGAGGGTTACATATGTATTAGTTATATTCATAAGGTTTGATTTACCTTGGGATACCAAGGTAATATTAAGGTATTGGGTCGATACTCAAGGTATTGGATTTGAGTATCGGGATAAGTGTAAGGTAGTACGATACGCTTTGGTGAAAGGCCAAGGTATCCTATTTTTTTTTGATTAGTTAGGTACTATGTGTATTGACTTTTATATATATCTAAACTATTATTTTTATATATTAAAACTTGCGTATCTTAGGATATAGTATTTTGTGTGTTTCCTTGTATCTTAGATTAGTAAGTATAGCTTAGTTTTATAGTGTATTGACTTAATCCTAGAGATAGACTCTTACAGCCTAGAAATAGTCAGTTTGACTTAGAAAGTGCTTTGTGACCTAGAATTGAACTAGTTAACTTAATTTTATTCCAGCACCTTGTATTGATGTAATATTTCATATATAGGTCTATGTGACACCAGTTGGGACATAATTTGATATTTATTGCTCTGGACGAAAGGCGAGTACATTCTCTGATAGTTTCCATTATTTGATAATTACTATAATGCAAGTATTTAGAAATATTTTATATGACTCTTGACACATTGGTACACGGACTAGTATATACATGGATCAGTCATGGGATGTTACTTATATTGTTTTATTGTTTCTCGTATTCTCAATGTTTAACTTAGATAATGTTTAACTTAGATAATGTTCAATGTTCAATGTTCAATGTTCAATGTTCAATGTTTAAAGTTCAATGTTCATTATTCAATATTTAATGTTTAATGTTTATTGTTTACAAGGCCTTGAGTATCTTGCATCGTAACGTGTCATGGTTGGATCCATTGTAATAGTTAGGGGAAAGGGAAAGTGTTAGCTTGATATGTGATGAAATCCTAGATAATATTTAATATTTAACTTAGACAATATTTATCCAACGTTAAAGTAGACAATGTTCACCCAAGACGATCACATATCTAACTAGTATTTCAATTACTTAGCATAGTTATAGTTCTTCTCCGCATTCTAGTTAATTATCTTATTCTATTGTCTTATTCTAGTTTATCGTGATCAGTAAATACGATATTATTCTTGTTTACCTATTTTTTCTACCATAGTTGATATTGTTCATAATTTTTTGTCTTGTATTATATTCTCTATTTCAGTTTATAGTAATTATTAATTAATTGGAACTGCTATTGGGTTGTACTTCGCTCCATTCTTGATTGGAAAATATTTTTCAGAGAATCTCGGGGATTGGTGTCTGACATACTACGGACCTCGACCTATAGATGATACAGACTTGGACCCACTAGTTCGGGAGTGACCGTCGAAAGATTTAGCCGGTATCACTTGTTAGCATACTTTGTTCTCTTTAGCATTTTGGTACCCGATTTGTTTCCAGCTTATATTTGATATTTTGGTTATTGTTTCTATTATTGTTGTTATATTTGTTTAGATTGTATAGTTATGTTAGACTTCTTTGATATCTTATCATGCTATAGTTTTATGATTGAGTATTGTATTGCATTACTTTCTTCTTGGAGTTGAATATTATTGGAGGATTATGTATTATTGTGAGATAATTAGATAGTATAGTTAACCAAGATAGCATTCTACCGTCGATGCTGCGGCGTAGGCTGGACATACCCACGTACTCGTGCCCCTTCACCGGGTGCGGGTCGTGACACATAGGTTCGCTGCTTCTCAAGAATTTTTTTCTTCGGATTCACTAGCTTCACTTTCGTGCTAAATGCTAGTATTTGTATAATTTTGTAATGATGTTCTTCTGGATGAGTATTTATGGCAAATTTCTTTTCTTAGTGTTGGACAATCTTTCTTTATATGTCCTGTCTTCTTCCAGTTGTAGCATATAGGCTCTTCATCACTGTTGTTAGTTGGCTACTTCTTCTTTGATTTCTCAAGCTTTAGAAATTTTTTGAAGTTTCTGGTGGCCAGGGCAACTTTCTCATCTTGAGACTCATTATCGTCGGAGATATACTTGGTGACCTTTTTGTGATGTGCCTTAAGAGCAATCATCTTCTCCTTAGGAGTAGGTTCTTTAAATTCCTTGAGATCCAGCTCATAAGTCATCAGCTTGCCCATGAGCATCTCAAGGATCATCGTGGTAAGATTGTTCTCTTCTATGATTGCAGTGGCCTTGGGATTACAATTTTTGGTGAATCCCCTTAGTACCTTTTAAATCTTCTCGTGATTGCTGTACTCCTTACCAAGTGATAATAGAGGGTTGACGATGTAGAGGAATCTCGTAAATATTTGAGTGATTGCCTCATTTTTCTTCATCTTGAATGCTTCATACTCTTGTGTTAGACGACTTATTTTTGATTCCTTTACTTGGGAGGTTCTTTTATGAGTGACCTCAAGAAGTTTTTATACTTCGTACAAAGTTTCACAAGTGGAGACACTGTTAAATTCAATTCTGCTTACAGCACAAAATAGAGCGTTAATAGCTTTAGCATCAAGACTAGCTTGTTTCTTTTTGGTGTTTGTGTACTTATCATGATGCTTCTATACAAGGTTACCATCTATGGCTATTTTAGGCGGCTTTTTGTATCTTTCTACTACTACAGGGCAAAGGTCAAAATTAAGTGACTTAGGGTAGAACCTCATATGTGTCTTCCAATATGTGTTGTTAGTACCATCAAATAGGGGTGGCCTATTTATGGACTGGCCTTCACCATTGTTGGTGTGGATAGATCTAACAGTTGCCATAAGTCCCTGTCATAACCCGTACCCGATGTACTGGTATAAGT
This sequence comes from Iris macrosiphon, assembly GCA_036927795.1. NCBI lineage: Eukaryota > Viridiplantae > Streptophyta > Magnoliopsida > Asparagales > Iridaceae > Iris > Iris macrosiphon. Next base: position 190,488,482 of record JAYESA010000007.1, read on the forward strand.
AGTGAATAACGCCCAGCCTACGCCGCAGCATTGGCGGTAGAACGCTGTTTGGATAATCTAACTAATCAATATAATCTGCCACCAATAAAATAAATATACTCAATCACAGAACTAAGATAAAAATAAGCATGAATATGAGAAAAAATAGAAGAGTCACAAATATAACTCACAAGCCAAAATAACATCCAATAAGTCGAGGAATACTAAAAGAATAAGCTGGAGACAAATCCAGTACAAAAGGAATAACTAAGATGCTACAAGTCCCGGGTCGTCTGTCTCAGTCAGAATGAGAGACTCCTGAGCCAAGGTCTCTAGCTCTAAGCTCACAATATCCTGAGGCCCGTAATGAGTGGGATACCACTTCTCAGTATCATCTAGGAAAAATATATACAATTTGGAAAGGAGCAAAGTACATCTCTTAACAGTAGTTCTAATAAATGATATAAACTATGTAACAGTAAATATATATGAATATATAAGATGCAATATATATATATACAAGAGATACACAATAAAGGAATTACTGGAAATAAATACAAGAATTAACAATATAAAAATGAACAAGAAATATTAATAACTAAGTGAGTGAGTACCAGCTTTAACATGTGATCGGCTTGGGAACTTGCACAAGAGTAAATGGCCTAGTTAATCATACATGCGTTGTATGATCAATACTCACAAGGAAAAAGACTTTCACTAGGAGGGTATGATCATATATCTACACTAAATACTCCCTACCCCCTACTGGTATAGTGGATCAAACCATGGTACGTCATGACACAGGATTCACTGGGTAGGTAGCTAATCTCCCCAAGAATTAATATCTGTACATGTACAAGAAGAACAAGGAAACAAAGCTTGTACAAGATATACCGTAAATACTAAGAAATAACATCTCATGACGAGATCTGGATATACTAATCCGTGTAACCATCGTATCAAAAAATCAAGGATACCTACACTAGATACAAGGAACATAGAGGATATCATAAATGAGAAACTATCATAGAATATACTCGCCTAAAATCTGGTGCACAATATAACAGATGTCCGATACGGTGCCTCGAAGACCTAGATGTGGCATATAATATCAATACAAGATTTTGGAATAAAATTAAGTTAAACTAGTCAACATCTAGGTCAAAAATCTATTTCTAAGTTAAAACAGTCAAACTAGGTCAACTCTAAGTCAAACTGGTCAAACTTGGTCAAACAACCTATTTTTAGGTTGCATGAGTCTAATTCTTGGACATTGGGTCTATACTATGTAACTAAGCCACACTAGCTAAACTAAGATACTAGAAAGTCAATATGATACTGTATCGCAAGATACACAACTAAAAATATATAGAATATCATATTATGCATATTCAATCAATATTATATATACTAATCCTAATTACAAATGCTAAGTGGATACCTTAGCTTTGAACCAACGCGGTGTCGTATCACTACATACCCATCTCGATAATCGAATCCAATACTTTGAGTATCGACCGGATATCTTGACATTTACCTTGGTATCGCAAGTTAAATATGCTCTTAGTATATATTAGCTACATAACTCTAAACCATATGCTATATATATATATATATATATATATATATATATATATATATATATATATATATATATATATATATATATATATATATATATATATATATTTATCTAATACAAACTACTAGTATATACTAATACCAACTACAACTTCATATGCACATATCTACATAAATAGTACTTAACTAGAGATATAAGTATGAATATATAGAGCTAACTAATTAATTAGATAACTATCAAGCTACTAATAATTATACCTCTATATACTAGCTAACTACTAGTTAACTAACTAACTAACTAACTATTTACTAACTATTAACTAAAATAACAAAAGAAACTAACTTATCAAATAAATAACTAGCTAACTAATACCTTACCTAGCTGAAACTTGCTGAATACCCTGTTGTTACTGCTGCTACTGGGTGCTGTTGAAACTCACTGCTTTGCTGAAACTTGCTGGTCTACACTGCCTCAATAATACTGTTCAGTGCTTACTACACTGAGCTACTATAGCTCTATAGTGGCTGCTTCCTTTGCTTGAGTTGTTGCTGCTGCTGCCTCGGAATGCTGAAGCTAGTTGCATTTGCCACTCCCCTTTGCTGCAGCTGCTATGCTACTTGCTGCTGCATAGTTGCTGCTGCAGCTATTGTTGTGCTAAAGCCAGATGTTGCTTCTTCTGTTCTGCGCATACTGGAAGAAGAATGCTGCACTTATTGCTAGTGCACGTTGCAATGGCTGTTGCTTTATTGTCTCAATATTGCAGTTGATGCATACACTGGCTAAATCCTATTGGTGCCCGACCCCTCTCTCTTAATACACACACACATACACACAAGCACAACTATACACACATACAACTCCACACATCTAGATATATATATATATATATATATATATATATATATATATATATATATATATATATATATATATATATATCTATATACATATACACATATATAACCATATACTAATAGATACATAGATATCAATATATTTATATATACACACTCTCAAAAAAATATATATATATATATATTTATAAACATATACATATACTCATATACAAGTACCTATCAATATATCTATATATATATATACACATGCATATATACATATATAACCACCAATATACATCTATTCATATATATATATATATATATATATATATATATATATATATATATATATATATATATATATATATATATATATACACATGAATATATATATATACCAATAGCTATAAATAATGCAAATTAAATCTACAATACAAAACAACAAACACGTAGAGTGCATCCCACCTGTATCACTAGATCTATGATATGCTTGTGATACAAGTCCACCACACCACCAAACGTACCCCGAAGGACACGAGTAATTCTAAAATAGTATATATGAACAATACGAAGAGTCAAATACACAACTACGTGTCCGTGTCTAAATATGACATGCACAAAGCCCCATGTCAGAGGAAAATACCCAAAATTAACCCGTATCTCCAAATTGATGGGATACGGCCTACACGTATCCAATTGTAGACACGACTAATTGACCAATTGACAAACACAACATGTGTCAATCTCGGAATTCCCCTAAAATTTACACAAAATATACCATAACTTTCTCTATTGGCCTCCTATGAACCTAATTCCAATTCCTATGGGTAGTCTCATCATATGGGGTGGTTCTTAATGATTAAAACACAGATTTAGAACCTAATTAAAGAGAAAAAACTGAACTATAACTATTGAAAGATGGATTCCCAATACAACCTCCAAAATTTATGAAATGAACCTTGAACTTGTAGATCCTTGCTCGTCTTTGTAGATCCTTGCTTCCTCCTTATAGATCCTTGATCTACTAGCCTCTAATGGTGATTTAAAAAGGAATTGGGAAGAAATTTAGTAGGGATTTGATGTGAGAATGAAGAAATTTGGTTGAGAGAAATTCTAGATCAAGATTTGCAATAAAAAGAGAAGAGAAATTTCCCCCCTCTTTTATAATGGCCGACCATATAACACCCTCCCCAAGTTTCTATATAAAGTCTAAAATATTCCTTGGGTCCTCTCATGAAGAGATAATTAAGGAGGAAAGGTTCTAGTCTAATGGTTTTATTTAATTAATCATCCTCCTAATGAATGGGTTTTTAATTGGGCTCAATTCTAACTAAACGTAAATATTGGCCCATGGATCTAATCTAACACAAGTCCAAAACATTAGACTAACACCTAATAATAATTAATAATATAATAATTAACTATTCAATATGTATAATATTTAATTAATTATAAAACAACCAAAATATTCTTTCCTAAAAATATGGTAGTGACAAGTCTACCCCCCTTAAAATAATTTTTTCCTCGAAATTCGAAGATAAAAACTACCCCCAAAAAATAACAGAATAGAACATAACTAGGAAAGAACATACCACAAGGCACAAATAAATATAGGTAACGCTCTCGCATTTTATCCTCTCTCTCCTAGGTAGACTCCCCCGGAGAGTGATGCCTCCATGTGACATATACCACAAAAATAGTCTGGTTCCTCAGCACCTTCTCTCTCCGATCCAGAATCTCAACTGGCTGCTCTTAATAACTAAGAGAAGGGCCCACCTCTATCTCTAAGTGATCCAACACGTGACTAGGATCTGCCACGTACTGTCTTAACTGTGACACATAAAATATGTTATGGACTCCCTCCAATGCAGGTGGAAAGTCTAGTCTATAGGCAAATGCACCGACCCTCTTTAGAATAGTGAAAGGTCCGATGAATCGCGGACTAAGCTTCCCACCTTCACCAAAGCGAATCGTGCCTCGTGTTGGAGAAATCCTCAAAAATACTAAACCACCAACCTAGAACAAAATACAACCTTAAGAACATAATTTATAACAAACAACCAATATCAAGCACAAAATAAACTCTAAAACTATACCTCAAACTCCAAAGGTCTCCGATGGCTATCGGCCTAATGCCGTTGTCTGTCCTGTACCACACGACGTCTGTCTCTGATTAGCTTAACCTTCTCCGTTGCATCCAGAACCATCTCTGGCCCTAGCAAAACTCTCTCTCCAATATCGTCCCATGAGCCTCAAAAGGTAACATCTCTATACTAGCCTGGTAGCTGTTGTTGTACGCAAACTCAACCAAATGGAGATGGTCCTTCCAAGATCCCACAAAATCTAGTACACAAGTATACAATATTTCCTCAAGAGTCTGAATAGTTTTCTCTAACTGTCCATCTGTTTGGGGGTGATATGCTGTACAGAACTTGAGCCGAGTGCCCAAACTCGCCTGCAAACTCCTCCAGAAATAAGAAGTAAAATGACTATCCTGATCCGAGACTATACTGACGGGAACTCCATGTATCCTAACGATCTGCCTCACATATATCTCTGCCAGCTTCTCTGTAGACAAATCCAACTTGAAAGGCAAAAAGTGGGCTAACTTGGTCAACCTGTCCACGATGACCTAAATCGTATCTTTTTTTCCTAGAGATCGTGGAAGTTAGGACACAAAATCTATAGTAGTGTGCTCTCACTTCCACTCTGCATTGGGTAATGGCTGAATTAAACTACCTCGCCTCTGCCTCTCTGTTTTCACCGGCTAGCACACAAAATATATGGATACAAACTGTGCCACTTTTCTCTTTATGCCATACTACCACACAATCTCTTGCATATCTTGATATATCTTGTTGGCACCTGGATGTATAAAATACTAAGAGCGATACGCTTTCTACAACACCTCCTCATGCAACTCCCCAATTGGTACACACAATCTAATACCATAACGCAAAGAACCATCCTCCGCAATGGTAAAATCATCCTCAAATCCTGCTCTCACCTGAGCTCTGATGTTCCTCAGAGATACATCCTTATACTGGGTTGCTATGATCCTGTCCATCAACTCTGAATGTATCTGCAACCCCCATATCTGTATCGTAAAACCAAAAACTATTAACTCAATGGCCAAGCTTTCCAAGTCCTCCAAAAAAATACCGATCCTGCGTCAATAATATAGCTACCGGATACCTGCTCAAAGTATTGGCAACTACATTAGCTTTTCCAGTATGATACTACAAAGATATGTCAAAATTCTTTATCAGTTCCAACCACCGATGCTGCCTCATGTTTAACTCCTTCTGTATAAAATTGTACTTCAAGCTCTTGTGGTCTATGAAGACCTCCACACGCTCTCCGTACAAATAGTATTTCTACAACTTCAGGACAAAGATGACTGCTGCCAACTCCAAATCATGGATAGGATAGTTCTTCTCATGAGGATGTAATTGCCTACATGCATAGGCAATCACTTTTTTATTCTGCTGAAGAACACAACCCAAACTTTTTCCCGATGCATCACTATAAATAGTAAAACCTCTAGACCTTGATGGCAACGTCAAAATAGGAGCAGACGTCAACCTCTTCTTTAATTTCTAAAAAGAAACCTGGCAGTCCTCTATCCAAACAAAATGTACATCCTTCCTAGTGAGTCTGGTTATTGGCTCCGCCATCCGCAAAAAATCTTGCACAAACTTCCTGTAGTAGCCTTCCAAACCCAAGAAACTCCTGATCTCTACTACTGAATTCGGGGTCTTTTAAGACTCCACTGTTGTGATCTTCTTCGGATCCACTAAAATACCATCACCAGTCACAACATGTCCCAAGAACTCCACCTTGTCCAGGAAGAACTCACACTTGGACAGCTTTTCATATAGATTCTCCTTCCTCAGCACATCCAACACAATCCGTAAATGCTCCTTGTGCTCCTCCAGTGTCTTCGAGTATATGAGTTTGTCATCGATGAACACCACCACTAACTTGTTAAGGTACTGATGGAACACTGTGTCTATCAAATTCATAAATATTGCCGGGGCATTAGTCAGCCCAAACGGCATTACAATAAACTCATATTGGCCATACCGAGTCCAAAAGGCAGTCTTTGGTATGTCCTCCAGCTTCACTTTTACCTGGTGGTAGCCTGATCTTAAGTCTATCTTAGAAAATACCTTGGCACAACTCAACTGATCAAACAAATCATCAATCCGTGGCAAAGGATATTTATACTTGATAGTGAGATTATTTAATGCCCTGTAATCAATGCACATGTGCACCGATCTATCCTTCTTTGGTACAAATAATACCGGGGCTCCCCATGGTGAAGAAATCGATCTGATAAACCCCTTATCCTGTAACTCATCTACCTGCTTCTTCAGCTCGCTGTTGTTTACTTTATAGACATGCTGTAAAATTAGTTCTACACCTGGCACAAGTCAATAAAGAATTCAACATCTCGATCTGGCGGCAATCCTGCCAATTCCTCAGAAAATACATCCAAGAAAGATGCTATTAACGAATATGGTAACTCCTTGTCTTCCACCATAGCTCCACAGATAATGCCTTCTTCCTTCTCTGTAGCTCCTCCAGCAAACTCAAACTCTGGCTCTCCTAGCAAAATAAACAAAACTCTACCTCCTCTACAATCTATACTAGCATGCTGCCTACTCAACCAATCTATCCCGAGTACAATATCGTAACTCAAAAGTGGCATTATAAGTAGATACGCACTCAGCTCCCTGCCTCCAAGAGTAACTCTCTGATCCTTGTAAATATCATTAACCGGGATAATGCCTCCCCCGGTCATGATCTTGCAAGTCCTAAGAAAAGACTCAGCTACCAAACTATGCTTCAGAGCAAACAAAAATAGATACAAAACTATGGAAAATACCACTATCAAACAAAGCTAAAGCTTGAATAGAATCAAGAAGAACAGAACCTGCGATGACACCTCCTATGGGCTCGACCTACTCGACTGTCATAGCAAACGCTTGTCCCTGACGTGCACCTTCCTAATGTTGGTGCTGGATATAATACTGCTGCTGGGTCAAAAGCGGCAGTCCCCTTGGCTGTACTACATGTGGCCTCGCCTGTGTCCTCGAAGCTGGAGCTGCTCCCTGAACTACACGACGAGGATTGGAAGGACACTCTCTCAACTGATGGTCCTTGGTACCATAATATAAATAAACACCCAACCTCTTCCTGCAAACTTCCTAGATGTGGTCGTGCTTCTGGCAGAAATGGTAAGGAGCTTGCTGTGACTGTCTCTGCTTCTGCGGTGCACGATAAAATGGTGCCCTAGCTGGAGTCTAGTGCTGATGCGGCTGTTTAAAAGGTCTGGACTAGAAATAAGGACGCTTAGCAGGTACTGTGCTGCTGTTTCCTCCCAGAAAAGAATTACAATCTCTCTTCGGCTTCAAATCCAACTCCTGCTCAACCTTGCGTGCCTCCGCAAGTATCTCCGAGTAGGTCTCATAGAAAGACAGAATAAGGATCTTCACTTCCCAGTTTAGACCCTCGCAAAAATGAATAGCTCGAATCTCCTACTCTCTCACCAAATACTCTGTAAATTGGCTCAGCCTACCGAACTTTATGGTGTATTCCTCCTCAGACATGCTCCCCTGAATGAGGCTCTCAAACTGCCTTTTCAAGTCTAACCTGTCTGTCCAAGCAAAGAACTTCTTCTTAAAGAGGTCCTCGAATACCTTCTAAGACTGTCCTACATCAGCAAGAAGTTGATTATTCCTGATCCAAGTGTAGGCGATGTCGAATAGCTGAAGTCCTACTGCTTCAACCTTCAGATCCTCAGAAAGATGGGATACCCTCATGAGACACTCAATATCCTTGAGCCAATCATCAGCATAGATAATGCCCTCCGTCTCCTTGAAGACCCTAGGTTCCAATTTCTTGAAGTCTTGAATATTGCCTGGCCAAAGCTGAACAACCTGAGGAGCAATCTGCTGCTGGATCGAAACTCCTCTCTCTACTATGGCATGAACAAGCTGATGAGCACTCTTAATACCCTGCCACAAGATGTCAGTCTGCCTTTGGTGTGCCTCAGACTGAGCCCTCTGTGCCTCTAACATCTCATAAAATAGCGTAAACATATGTATCGCATCTGTCGGCACGAAAGGTGGAGGTGGATGTCCCTCAAATATAGCTGGAATAGTCCTCTGGGTAGGAGGTGGACCCCCAAATATAGCTGATACGCCAATTACCGAAGAAGTGACTGGTGCAGGCCCTCGGGAAGTCGCAGACCTCTCAGAAGCTGCTATCCTCTTGAGGCAAAGCAAAATGAAAGAATTAATATGGCACATGATATAAGACATTCAATGAAGTACAATTAAAGATCAAATATCAATATCAAGGAAGAATAGTTGAATGAATTAATAGAGTTTTTTAGATGTGATTGAGTATTTTCAGCCTATAGCCTATATCTTATATCTTGAAATAGGCTCGTAATAGCACTCAATTCAGAGCACCACTACGAATCGCACTAATTGTGACCTCGAAGACCTGCATGCGCCACCACTAAAATTATGTCACGACCCGCACCCGGTATAGGGGTGCAAGTAGTGAATAACGCCTAGCCTATGTCGTAGCATCGACAGTAGAATGCTGTTTGGGTAATCTATCTAATCAATATAATCTTCCACCAATAATATAAATATACTCAATCACAGAACTAAGATAGAAAATAGCACGAATATGATAAAAGAATATAAGAGTTACAAATACAACTCACAAGACTAAAATAACATCCAATGATTTGAGGAATACTAAAAGAATAAGCTGGAGACAAATCTAGTACAAAAGGAATAACTAAGATGCTACAAGTCCCGGGTTGTTTGTCTCAGTCGGGATGAGACCCTTCCGAACTAAGGTCTCTGGCTCTAAGACCACAACATCCTGAGGCCCGTAATAAGTGGGGTACCACTCCTCAGTGGCATCTAGGAAAAATATATCCAGTCAGGAAAGGAGCAAAGTATATCTCTTAACAGTAGTTTAAATAAATGATATAAACTATGTAACAGTAAATATATGTAAATATATAAGATGCAATATAAATATACAAGAGATACACAATAAAGGAAATACTGGAAATAAATACAAGAATGAAAAATATTGAAATGAATAAGAAATACTAATGACTAAGTGAGTAAGTACCTGCTTTAACATGTGATTGGCTAAGAAACTTGCACAAGGGTAAATGGCCTGGTTAATTATATGTACGGTATATGATCAACACTCACAAGGAACAAAACTTACACAAGGAGGGTATGATCACATATCTACACTAAATACTCCCCACCTCCGACTGGTATAGTAGATCCAACTATGGTACGTCATGACACAGGATTCACTAGATAGGTAGCTAATCTCTAAAAGAATCAATGTCTGTATATGTACAAGAAGAACAAAGAAACAAGGCTTACACAAGATACACCATAAATACTAAGAAATATTTTCTCATGGCGAGATTCGGATATACCAATCCATGTAACCATAGTTTCAAGAAATCAAGGATATATACACTAGATACAAGAAACATAGAGGATATCATAAATGAGAAACTATCAGAGAATGTACTCGCTTGAAACCTGGTGCACAATATCACAGATGTCCGATACGGTGCCTCAAAGACCAAGATATGGAATATAAAATCAATACAAGGTTTTGGAATAAAATTATGTTAAACTAGTCAACATCTAGGTCAAAAAGCTATTTATAAGTCAAAATAGTCAAACTAGGTCAACTCTAAGTCAAACTGGTCAAACTTGGTCAAACTACCTATTTCTAGGTTGTATGAGTCTAATTCAAGGATATTGGATCCACACTATGTAACTAAGCCACACTAGCTAAACTAAAATACTAAAAAGTCAATATGATACCGTATCGCAAGATACACAACTAAAAAGATATGGAATATCATATTATGCATATTCAATAAATATTATATATACTAATCCTAATTACAAATGCTAAGTGGATGCCTTGGCTTTGAACCAATGCGGTATCCTACCACTACACACCCAACTCGATACTCGAATCCAATACTTCGAGTATCGACCTGATACCTTGATATTTACCTTGGTATCTCAAGGTAAATGTGCTCTTAGTATATATTAGTTACCCAACTCTAAACCATATGCTATATATATATATTAATCTAATACAAACTACTAGTATATACTAATACCAACTACTGGTTCATATACCCATATATATATATATAGTACTTAACTAGAGATACAAGTATGTATATATAGAGATAACTAATTAACTAGATAACTATAAAGCTACTAATAACTATACCTCTAGATACTAGCTAATTACTACTAGTTAACTAACTAACTAACTAACTAACTATTTACTAACTATTAACTAAAATAACTAAAGAAACTAACTTATCAAATAACCAACTAGCTAACTAATAGCTTACCTAGCTGAAACTTGTTGAATACCCTGCTGTTACTGCTACTATTAGGTGCTGTTGAAACTCACTGCCTGGCAAAACTTGCTGGTCTGTACTGCCTCGATGCTACTATGCAGTGCTTGTTGCTATAGCACCTCTTGTAATATCCCGTTCCCCCTATTCGGGGAGTACAGCTAAGAAATACTTGGTATCGTTCGATCGGGACAGACTGAATCAATATCCTTTCCTCGTTATGGATTGGTTTCTTCGGAATCAGGTCCCATATTCAACGGATCATGCCTCAAGGAAAGACTCGGCGGCAGAGTCATGAGAGTCCTTTTCGTTGTTCTAGTTTTCTTGCCCGTTTTTGATGTCGCTTGGTTGCTTTCTTATTGGTTTTATGACTTGTATTTTCTTGAACGGTTTCGATAAATTTTATTGCCTTCATTCTTTGGATTTTGTATTTCATATCCAACCTTTAGAGATCGAAGTAGGAGATATTAATTATCTGTTGGTGCGTGCAGGTGATCGGGTAGGCGACGTGCAAGCGGAGTCTTAAAGATCTCCTATTTTCTCTTTTAGTTCACCAACTTGTGAGTGGCTTTACTTCGATTAACGCCCTTCTTCCTAGTCGTTATTCTTAATAAATTGACTCATCTGTGCATCCCGCTCCAACAATACCATAATAAGAATAAATTAAGTCAAATGAAAGAAGAGTTAGACTTGAGACACTTATAATGCTTGTCATCTAGATTTCTCAACGATCATATTGATTCGTGCTTATCCTCTATGCATTTATATATTCATGTTTTAGTTATAGCTAGAACTTATTCTATATAACTGTACAGATGTATTATGCAAAATAATTAAAATACGACTACTTGGACAGGTAGACTATGCCAATTGCACTGTACTAAAGTAGATATGTATATTCTGTTGGCTTAAAATGCTTTATTTATTAACTTAGTGTCAATGGATGGTTCAGTCGGACAAATTGTGCATAAGGTTTAGTTCCTGAGAACGGTGCCCGGGGTACTGGAGCCGATTCATTTCGGGCGGAATTCGATTAGTTATGCTAGCAAGCCTAGCACGGGTAATACGGAAGCTTGTAGAGGGGCTTGCTACCCGCTCTACAAGGGTCACCATCTTACTGTAGCTATTATCCATGGTGGCAATAATATGCCATAACCCAATATATATTTCTGTATTATTTACTAATGCTAATGATATCTTCGTGGCAAGAAAGGACTTGGTAAGTATTATGCAGGCAATTCAGACAGGAAGGTAAAAGTCACCAAATGGTGTCATATTTATTTCTGTAAAGTTGCATATTCAATGCTTGCTTTTAAAATGAACTAAGGCAAGATAGAAAGACTAGAAATAATTTGTATACTTCTTATAGATAAACTATGGATTTGGTTAGTTGGGTTAGCTCTTTCTCATCGGTACTTTTTAAAGTACTGACCCTCGTTTCAGCTCCGAGAAACTGAAGCTTTCTTCCCCAAGCAGTCGAGAACTCGATGTGCCCCATTCGTAACTTTTTAGAATTTGTACAAAGCACCCGGAGACTGTACAACCCTTTTGATACAGCTCTGAGGCAAGGTGATAGCTTCGCTAGCAGGTGTCTAGCATATTTTGAAGTTTTAGTAAATAATATGATGTATAAAATGGCTATCTGATTTTGTATCCAAGTTTTAAGCCCGTGTGGCTTCCTTATCGCTTTTGGGTCAAGTGTCTATAACCAGATGTTTATTATCAATAAAAGAAAACTTTTTTATGCCTCAAATGTGTGTAATCTTATTTGCGTACTCTGTTGCATATATTCTAAAGAATATCATTATGCCAAGGCCTTGTGCACGTACGCCTTACGCGTGCACGACATCACGCCTATGGGACGATTATCGATTTAGCAAAATTGGGGTGTGATATATTGGTATCAGAGCAAAAGCTTCAGATCCTTTGATCTCATGTCAGAAAGTTTTCATAAGATGACCCTATCCCTTCCGAGTTGAACTCTTGAAATCGTTTAGGCAAATTGAGATACGTTCCATACAGTGAATCCATAATACTCTATGAGACTAATATAAGTTCCTTGTTTTAGCAAGAATGGCTCAAACACAAGCAACAGGGCAAGTTGATGTGAGTACTTTGGGCACTTCAGCTAGTTCTGAGAGCCAACGACCTACGCCACCCGTCGATCCGGTTGAACGAATGATACAAATGCTAGGGGCAAAACAAAAGAGGGATGAGGCCCGACAAGACAAGTTTAAGAAAAATTTAGAAGCCCGATTTTAGGTCCAGCAGAAGCAGGTGAATGCCCTGCAACAAATTGTTCATACCTTAGCTTCCAACTATTTTGCTACTACAGTAGCGGCACCGGTCGAGCCACCAACAGAAGAAGTCAAAGTACCCCAAACCGCAAAGAAGAAGGATGTGACTGCCTTTGACTTTGCAGACTTTAAAAAGGTTTCTAATACATCCTTCTGAGGGACTGAGGACACCATTATGGCTCTAGATTGGTTGGCCAAGCTTGAGGATCACTTTAAGCTTCTAGAAGTACCCGATGATAAGCAAGTCGCCTGTGCCCAGCTCCAGCTTCGAATAAATGCGTACGATTGGTGGGATGTGCATCGTAAATCTCTCTTCGCAGACGGTGATGGCGAGACAATCCCTTGGTTCACCTTCTATAGTGCATCTGAAGAGGATTTTATCCCCCCACCCATTCTTCGTCAGTAGGAGAACGATTTTGTGCATCTGCAATAAGGGAGCATGACAGTAAAAAAATATGCCGTAGAATTTAACCGGTTGGCCAAGTTTGCTAGTTCCTATCTATCCAATGCAGCAAGCTGAGCCAGACAATTTGATGGTGGTCTGCGACCTTCTATTCACGCGCACGTAGTCGCTCCACAGTATGAGACGATGAGGAAAGTCCTTAATTATGCCCTTGTCCTGGAACCGCAATATCCTTCTACTATTGTCGGTGCTGTACAACATTCTCATCATAAGCACTCTAGTAATACAGGAGAAAATAACGCTAATAAGCATCCAAATAATAGCGATAACTAGGGCAACAATCTGGGGGAAAATTGGGGGTAGTGCTATGCAAAATACAATTGTACAGCGCACTAGGCTAGCGAATGTCAAAATCAGGGATGCTTCAAATATGGTCGGCTGGGTAATTATGCTTGAGACTGTCTTGATCATCCAAATCGAGTCCCTTCGTGCCATATAGAGCAGCAAAATTTGGTTCAGGGACCCCAATCTAATCGGCCTGCACAACAACAAGAGCGTCTTCCTAACACTGGGGGCCGAGTTTATGCCTTGACGAGGGATAAGGCACTCGCCTCGAATACTATAGTGTCAAGTATATTGCTATTCAATAATGTACCTGTACGAGTGCTATTTGATTCTGGTGCCACCCATAGTTTTGTATCATCAAACTTTGCTAGGGAGCACAAATTTATTCTGACACAATTAGGCCTAAGGCTTAGCGTCAATACCTTGTCAGGCACTAACTTGCCTGTCGATTCAGTCTGTCAAGATGGCTGACTTTGTATCAGAGGAAGGAAATTGTCACTTGACGCAATTGTTCTAGATATAAGGGACTACGATCTTATTATGGGGATGGATTGGCTCGGCGCTTGCTCGGCTACCATTGATTGTACAAAAAACAAAAGTCGTATTTCGTCTACCTGGCAAGTTTGAATTTTGCTATGCATGTAGTCCACGGTCGAGAGCGTCGAATACCTGTATAGTGATCTCTGCAATGTCTGCTTGATGGATGATTCACTCCGGCTATATAGGGTACTTCGTGTCCGTTCGAGACACTCAGCAAGATTGCACAAATGTTGAGCCTATTTCCGTTGTGGCAGATTTTTCTGATGTATTTCCAGACGAGTTACCTGGCATGCCATCCAACTATCGGAGATCCTACAAGAAGGTACAAGTGTGATAAATTTAGTCGAACTCATAACTGGATAAAGAAGAGCATATTCTGGGACCTACCATATTGGAGCACCAATATGATCAGACATAACCTTGATGTCATGCATATCTAGAAGAATATTTTTGACAACGTAATTAATACTGTGATGGACGTAAAGGGAAAGACAAAATACAATCCTAAGGCCTGGTTGGACTTAGAAGAAATATACAGACGACCTACTTTGCATTTGATAGAGGAAAGGAATGGGAGGGTGATGCAGCCTAAGTTAATTTTTTTGTTGGACAATGAGGACAAAGGAAGGCTTTGTAGGTGGATCCAGAACCTAAAATTTCCAGACGGTTACGTGTCGAATATGAGAAGATGCATTTCAGAAATTCTTACCGCAGGTATTTTAGGATCCATTGACAGTGCTTAGCATATTCTTCAAAGATCTTTCTTTTAATAAGTTACTCGTCGATCGTCTAGAAAAGCAGGAGAAGGACCTTGTGGTGACACTTTACAAGCTTGAGAGAGTGTTTCCTCCATGATTCTTCGACTCCATGAAGCATTTGCCGATTTATCTTTCCTATGAGGCACGCATTGGTGGAACATTAGGTTATCGATGGATGTACCCGTTTGAGCGGCATTTGAACCACCTCAAGAGGAAGGTAAAAAATAAGGCACATGTAGAGGGTTCTATTTGGGAAGCCTATGTTCTCGAGGAGATTACAAACTTATGTTTGATGTATTTTAAGCCTCATGTTGCTACTAATAGAATGAGAGCTCCCAGAAATAACGACAGGTATCAGGAATCTAATGAGGCAATACTGAAAGTATTCAATACTTTAGGAAAGCCCTTGGGTAAAATAAAAAAGAGATAAATGAATGACGACAAGCTTATGGCCGCTCAGTTGTACGTATTACTCAACTGTGACGTGGATGAGGTGGAGAAACTAGAGGGGTAAGTAATTAATACGTTGATATTTATGTCATCTCAATATAACTATTACACTAATCCGCCTAGGCTTTATTGTGTTTCAGCACATATAATGATGCGGTAAGGTCGAGTAGACCATATATAACAGATGAAGAAGTAGAACATGAAATACGACTTTATTTTCTTTCATGGTTGACAGCATATATAAGGATCTCGGTAATTATATTTTTTGTATGTATACTTGCACAATAATTAACGTTAAAATTAATATCACTTATTTAATATTTAGGTCGATTGTCCAGAGGCAACACTTGAGAATAAATCTATTAGAACTCTAGCGAAGGGACCAATTTATGCCGTTAAGATCTGGCCAACTTACTGTGTGAATGGGTTTAGGTTCAAGTCAACAAATGCCCCAATAAGAGACAGCTTCCTGGATCTCGATTCTACGAAAAATAGTTGTTTGTGTATCAAATCTTTGAACTACAAAGACGTCAATCTAGGCACTAATTTCTTTGGCATCTTACGATGGATCATGGAGTTGATATATAATTATGCCACAAAGCCTGCTAAGATCATGTTATTCAAGTATGAGTGGTTTGATCCCATCCAAGATCAAGGTTGGAAAGTTGACAAGCATGGTCTTGTGGATATAAACTACTGGCGTCGATATCAAGGATATGAACCATTTGTTCTATCAAGTCATGCTCAGCTAGTGTACTTTACAACTTATCCTAAATGAGAAACCGGGAGGTCGAATTGGTAGGCAGTCTGTAAGACTAAAGCTAAAAATATCTTTGATGTTGACAAAATAGCTTATCAGAAAGACGACCTACCTCTTATTGCAAATATTGTAGATATGAACTCAACAGAAGTTACTCATGACATATTTCAACGAGTAGAAGAGGTAAAAGTATCAGAAGACGGTAATAAAGTAGATAAAATTAAAGAGAAAGAGGAAGAGGAGGAGGAGGAGGAAGACGAACAAAATAAATTTTCAGATGATCATTGAAAATTAATAAAATTTATTTCTACTTTTTTTTGTCGTCTAGTTTTGTGATACTTATGTTTGTGATGGTGATACATACATATCTCTGTGTATTTATGTCCTAGTTTTGTGATACTTATGTTTATGACGGTGATACACTTATGTTTTGTGATGGTGAAACTTTTATCATTAAGACTTTTATTGTGGCCTAGTTCACAACTTCTGTGTACTTATTTCTGTCATATAATCTAAATATCTCTGTATATTTATTTTATTATTATATGTTGTTCTCAGATATGTCTGGACGACGTGGATCCTATTCCTGTGGTAGATCCTCTAGACGTCCTCTTCAGGACATGGATACTCCTTCCCGATCCTCGTCCCCGAGTACTCCATACTATCGACCAATAGTACCTCAAACTGCGATAGCGATGACCGCATATGGCAGTACTCCTGGGGCCAGCAGTTCCTGGCCTGAGAGTATCTCGTCTAGTATTCCTGCTCCATCCAGTATTTCTGCTGCTGACGGTACCACGGAGATAGAGGAGGAGATGGCGGTCGAGCCGACTCCGCCAAATATATTAGTACGATCCTTCGTGCGCTCCGCCAGATGAGACGAGAATAGAGATTTGGGCCGATAGCCCTACAAAGTAAGTTAATTAGTTATTTGTTTCTTATTATTATATATATATTTACTTTTTAATGAGTTTAATTATTAATGTATATATAGATGTCGTCCTCCGGCGGTACACAGAGCACTGGAATATTTTCTAAGGCAAAACTATGGTGGGCCATGGATAAACTACTCGGATGCCTCGAATGAGAGAAAGACGTTCTAGTTTCGGCACTTTAAGGTAAAATTATATTTGATTTTAACATCATTAATATTTTTTTGTTAATATTTTATAACTAACTATTGTACTTCTTGTAGAGAACATATTTCTATCTACCACATCGGACCGCGCAGATCGAGCAACAGTTTTCTTCCATCGCTGCCAAGCTCATCTATGATGCTATGGATGATCAAAAGGCTCGTGATCGCGAAGGAAAACTGATCCAATAATGGATCATGTCTGAACAGTGGACTGCGATGAGGGCTAGATTCAACGAGGATAGGTATAGGAAAAAGTCAGACAAGGTCGATGCGGCTCGACAGAGGGCGGGAAAGTAATATGGTGTGTCGATTCCGATGATGAAATATTTTTATCGCTTGGTATGTCTTTCATTGTATATGTTCAATTTTTAATCATCATGGCCTAATTTTTTATTTAATAACAAACAATATATTTCTTAACAGGTCCAGAAGGATGAGGACGCGAATATGGTGACAGTGTTCCTCGCCACTCATAGAAAGGAGGGCAACTTATCGATGATAGGACAACAAAGAGCTACGTAAGTATTACTCTTATTTTTTGTTAATTTTGATAGAACTTAGCAAAAATACATGTAATTAGTAATAAGTACCTTAGATATATAGTAAGTAGTATGCTTATCGATAGATACATATTTTTCTAGGATAAGTATAGGAGGCTCCGCGAAGAGTCAACCCAGCCCACACCAGGAGAGGAGGGAAGTTCCTCGGAACCCCTGGCCCACCCAGCTCCGTCGGATGATGAGCTATGGATGAGAGCCATTGGTGGTCTAAATAAAGATACATACTACGGTACAGGATCCTATGGCACCTATGTTGCATCACAGTCGTCTAAGATACTATCTGTCGATGTGCATACCCCACATCCCTCCCAGGAGTCACAGTGAGCCAAGGAGAGAGTTGACCGTCAGATCGCATCTATGCATGATGAGTTGATGCAGACAATTACGGTGAACCCGCAGCCGCAGACGGACGATGCGACGCTCATACCACCTTTTGAATCGCTGGAGCATAGCATCATGGAGCTGAGAGATCTGCCCAAGTTGATTGAGCGCAACGTGATATCGCTGCAGGAGTCATAGTTGACCATGGGTGCCACATTATCGAGGATGCTGGTGTCACATATTAAGATAAGCCAGCAAGTTGAGACCGTGGGTACTTCACTATCGAGGATGCAGGCATCATATCTTCAGATAGGCGAGCGAGTGGAGCATAGTACTAGGAGGTTATTATCTGTCATGGATACATGCGACGCTCGACTGACAGAGTTGGAGTAACGACGGCCTCCTGGTCCGCTTGTATCGTTATCTATATCGACTCCTGCATTGGGTTTCGTAACGCTTACACAGGAGTAGTTTGACGTGCTATTATCTCATATTCGACGCGGCTTCTCCTCCTGATCAGTAGTAGTTTTTTTTGACATGTGTGTATTGGCCCATGCATGGGAGTTTGTACTTATTATTTTTACACTTTTATTGTGTGACTTATTTGTAAATTTTTATTGTTACTAGATATTGTCTGACTATATTCGGGCCATAGAGCTTTTTATTGGTTTATTTCATCATTGTTTTTGTGTGTTTAAACCGGTGTTGAGTGTTCCACCGAAGGAGTCGGCAAACCTAGGGAATTCAGCGGAGTGTTGCTCCAAGTTTGTCTATTTATTTAAAATGTAATCATACTGCAGGCATGTTATACTGTGATATTGCAGGCATTCATTTATTTTTATTTTTATTTTTTTTAATCTTAGCGACGTTCAGTGACGTCCATAGGAGTCACTAATAAAGTTGCTAAACTATCAAATAATTTATTTTACATCTCTAATCATCACTAAATGTCTCTAAATATTGCTGACATGGCAATTTTGTCCATGTCAGCTTTTTGTCGCTGATTATATCACAATTTGTCGCTAAATTTAACGATAATTATCGACTAAAATAAAATATCACAAATTTGGCGACCCACGACGCTAAAAGTCGTCATTATTGCGACTTTGTAACATCGCTAAATTACATCTCTACAGAGATATTTTATGACATCGTTTTGATCTGCGACTAGCTTTTTGGCGACTAAATCAAAACGTTGCTAAATACATCGTTACTTAGTATTAGCGACGTAATTTAGCGATTTGGCGACTCTTTCCTATGTTGCTAATTTGCCTTATTTTGGTAGTTTCATAGCATCAATCTATGTCTAATTAGATCTAACATGACACATACTTGATGTGTCAATCTCAGAATTCTACCTAATTGGACACAAAATACCATGTAGATTCCACAATACAAGTCATATGAACCTAGTTTTTGATCCTATGGATAGCCCTAAGCCAAGGGATTGTTCCTAATGATTAAATGCATGAATTAGAGTCTAAATTAAGAGGTAGATTCAGAATTTATCTATTGGGAGATGGAATCCTAATGAAATGCTTAATCAACATAATTAGGACACAATCTCCTTGTCAATTCCCCCTCCTTCAAGTGCTCTTTGCAATCCAAGCTCTAATATTTCTTAGATGATGAAATTGAGAGAGAATGAGTATGAATTGGTTTGAATTTGTTGGAAGAATGAGTCATTTGGAGAAGAACACAATTGGGAATCTAAAATGAATGAGTTAATGAGAGGAGAGAGAGAGAAAGACCCTCTTAAGTGGCCGTCCCCCTCTTTCCCCCTTTTTCATACAATGTGTAAAGTATAAGTTACCCCTACTAGTTGGTCATAAAATTTAATTAGGCAGGGCTATATTTGAAAACTTCTAATTCTTCATGAAACTAATCTAATCTTCTTAATTAATTAAGGGAATGGGTCTAATGGGCTTAACCCAATATTGGGCTCAAAGTGTCATGACAATCTAATTAGGTCCACTAATGATAAGTCCAAATAAAATAGACTAGCCTACTAACAAATAAATAAATATCATAAAACCATATAATTAATTAGTAGCTCATACATAAATATTTTATTACTAAATAATAAATATGCTAAATGACAAGAATACCCTCATCTAGAAATTTGGTAGTGACAAGTCTACCCTCCTTAGAAAAATTTTGTCCTCAAAATTTAAGAAAAAAACTAGCAGTACAATAAACAATCACATCAATCAAGAAAGAACGATACCTTATGGCTCAAAGAGATAAGGGTATCGCTCGCGCATCTCATCTTTCTTCTTCCAGTAAGACTCTCTCGGAGAGTGATGCCTCTACGTGATGTGTACCAATAAAATTGTTTGATTCCGCAGCACCTTCTTCCTGCGATCCAGAATCTTCACAGGCTGCTCTGGGTAGCTGAGAGTCGGACCCATCTTGATCTTCGAGTGATCCAATACGTGACTAGGATCTACCATGTACCATCTCTACTATGACACAGGGAACACGTCATGCATCACCCTTAGTGAAAGTGGCAATTCTAGTCTGTAGGCCACTGTACAGACCCCTGCAAGAATATCGAAAGATCTGATGTACGGTGGACTAAGCTTTCCGCCTCCACCAAAGCAAATTGTGCCCCGTATCAGAACAATCAGCAAGAACACCAGATCGCCAACCTAGAACAAAACACAACCTTAACACTAAATCTAAAACAAAACATTCATAAGCAAGCAAACAAATCTATACATTAAACTCCAAAGGTCTCTAGTGGCTATCGGCCCAATGCTGCTGTCTATCCTGCGCCATCCAAAGTCTATCTCTGATGAGATTTACCTTCTCGGCTATATCCACAATCATCTTTGGTCCCAACAAGGTTCTCTCACCAAGATCATCCCAAGATAGAGGAGTACGACATCTTCGTCTATATAAAGCCTCGAATGGTGACATCTCGTTACAGGCCTGGTAACTGTTGTTGTAAGAAAAATCTTCCAAATAAAGATGATCCTCTCAAGAGCCTCTGAAATCCAAAACATAAGTATGAAGCATATCCTAGAGAGTCTGAATATTTCTCTCTGACTGTCCGTCTGTCTGGGGGTGATATACGGTACTAAACTTGATCTTGGTGCCCATGCTAGCCTACAAACTCCTCCAGAAGTGGGATATGAAGTGACTATCCCGATCCAAGATGATGCTCATAGGATCTCCAAACAATCTGACAATTTATCGCACATATATCTCTGCTAGCTTTTCCATAGATGTACCCACTTTAAATGGCAAGAAGTGGGCTAATTTGGGCAACATGTCTACGATGACCCAAATCACGTATTTACCTCCTTAAGAATGCGGAAGTTCTGAAACAAAATCTATAGTAATATGTTCCCACTTCCACTCTGGAATTGGTAAAGACTAAAGTAAACCCCATGTTCTGTCTCTCTGCCTTTACCTGCTGTCATACTAAATATCTGGATACGAAGTGCGCCACCTCTTACTTCATACCATACCACCGTACATGCTCTCTCAGATCTCTATATATCATGTTAGCAACGAGATATATAGAGTACTGCGATAGATGCGCCTCTTGAAGAACCTTCTCGTACAATGTTTTACTTGGCATACACAACCTGTTACCATGCCGTAGTGATCCATCCTCAGCAATAGTAAAGTCCTCGGATAATCTCATCTGAACCTGTGCTCTGATGGCCCTCAGAGACTCATCGTCATACTGTGTAGCTCGAATCCAGTCCATCAGCTCCGACTCTATCTGCAATCCCCATATATGTATCTTGATACCTGGTACCAGCACCTTAATACCCAATCTCTTAAGATCGACCAAAAAATATCCGTCTGTAGTCAAGCGCATAGCCACTAGATACCTGCTAAAGGCGTCAGTGACTATGTTGGCCTTCGTTGGATGGTATTGTAATGATATGTCGAAGTCCTTTATCAACTCTAACCACTATCAATGTCTCATGTTTATCTCTTTCTCGGTAAACACGAACTACAAGCTCTTGTGGTATGTGAAGATCTCCATACGCTCTCCATACAAATAGTATTTTTATGGCTTTAGAGCAAAAATGACCTCTACCAACTCCAAATCGTGGGTAGGATAATTCTTTTTATGAGAACATAATTGCTTGAAAGCATAGGCAATCACCTTCTCATTCTGCTGTAAGACACAACCCAAACCCTTCCCTGAAGTATCATTATAGGTAGTGAATCCACCCAATCTTGATGGCAATGTCGATACTGGAGCTGTCGTCAACCTCTTCTTCAGCTCCTCAAAAGCGGCCAAACAAACTCTATATCTTTCCTGGTCAGCCTAGTCATCAGCTCTGCAATCTTGGAGAAGTCCTGTACAAACCTTTGGTAATAATCTGCTAGCCACAGAAAACTTTTGAGCTCTGCTACTGAAGTCAGAGTAGCCCACGACTCTACTGATGAAATATTCTTCGGGTCCACTCAGATCCCGTCACCTATAGTCACATGCCCAAGGAATTCATTATTGTCGAGGAAGAACTCATATTTTGAAAGCTTGCCAAAAAGCTTCTCCTTCATGAGGGTCTCCAAGACTATCCTCAGGTGCTCCTTATGCTCCTCCGGGGTCTTCGAACATACCAGAATGTCATCAATAAATACCACCAAAAAATTATCAAGATACTGGTGGCACACCTTGTTTATCAAATTCCTAAAAATCATCGGAGCATTGGTCAACCCAAACGGTATCACCAAGAACTCAAACTAGCTATACCGAGTCCGAAAAGCTATCTTTAAAATTTTCTTCTTCTTCACTTTCACCTGGTAGTAACTCGACCTCAAGTCAATCTTTGAAAATACCTTCGCTCCGCTCAACTGATCGAAGAGATCATCAATCTTTAGTAGAAGGTATTTGTTCCTGATAGTGAGGTTGTTTAGAGTCCTGTATTCGATACACATGCGTACGGACCCATCCTTCTTCGGTATAAACAATACCGAAGAACCCCATGATGATGAACTAGATTGAATAAAGTCTTTATCCTGCAACTCATTCACCTGCTTCTTTAATTCTACCAGTTTACTATTGTTAACTCTATAGATGTGCAAAAATATTAGCTCTATGCCGGCACCAAATCTATAGAAAACTCAACATCTTTGTCTGGTGGCAAACCTGGCAACTCCTCAAGAAAAACATCCATAAACTTTGCTATCAATGGATGTAAAAACTCCTTCTCTTCCACCATGGCTCCACAGATGGCATCATCGCTCTGCTCCACTGCTCCTCTGGCAATCTCAAAATCTGGCTCTCCTAGAGGTCGAAATAAAACTCTGCCTCCACAAAAATCTTTACTAGCATGGTGCCTACTCAACCAATCTATCCCGAGTATAATGTCGTAGCTCGAAAGTTGCATTACGAGTAAGCTATCTCTCGAGAACAGGTTTAGGTTCAGCCTCAATGGGAAAATAGAGTACCTAATAATGCATCTTCATAGACTAAGAACTACGAGATCCCAACCGAGTGAAGCTCTTTCTTTTTTTTGGCCGTGGGCACGCTCTCAACTCCTGGCCTCCCAGTATAACTCTCTGATCCTTGCAAACATTACTAACAAGGATAATGCCTCCCCAGTCGTGATCTTGCAAGTCCTAACCAAAGGTTCAGACTCTAATCTTAAGAGCAAAAGTTACATATACAAAAGAATGGGAAGCACAGAATCAAATAAAGCATAAGCTAGAATATAATCAAGAAAAACTGAACCTGATATCACATATCCGACTGGCTCATCCTCCTCAACTATAATGGAAAAAGCTTAACCTCACGGTGCACCACTCTGCTGCTGCTGCTGCTGAACAAAATGCTATAGCTGAGTCGGTAAAGGAGGTCCCCTCTGCTGTCTCGCAAGTGGCCTCGATGGTGCTATCTTTGCTGGTGCTGTAACCTGGCCTGCTCAAACTGGAGTAACTAGACACTCCCTCAACTGGTGGTCTTGCTCTCCGCCCTAGAGGCACACTCCAAGCCTCTTCCTGCAAATCTCTCGTGTATGTCCAATCTTCCCACAGTATATACACTACGGGACCTGTTGTGCCGGTCTCGGGGCCTGGTATGCATGTAGCGCTGGTGTTCAAAATTGTGCATGAAACTGCTATCTCTACGGATGGAAGGTCCTCTGCTGCTACAAATAGGGTCATTTGGCTGGACCCATACTACTGCTAGCTCCACCAGGTGTGTCTCTCATCCTCTTGGATTTGAGATCCAAGTTATCCTCAGTGCTCTGTTCATCCATCAAAAAATCCTTGAATATCGTTGTATGGTGTCCCCTAGTGAGAGATTTGACCACCCTAATCAAACCCTTTTGGAACTTTCTAGCCTTTCCGAGAAGATTTGGCCACTCCACAAATCTGCCCAATATGCAGAACTTTATGGTGTACTCATCCACCATCACGTTCCCTAAGACGAGGTCTAGGAATTGGTTATCTAGGGCACTCAGAGCCAAGTCCGGAAAGAACTTCTCCTTGAAAAGCTCTTTAAAAGTTTCATAAGTCAGTCCTGGCACCGAGGTCCTCGGGTCTGTACGGAACCATGTCAGAGCAAAGTCAATAATCTGGCTGCCCGCTACCTCCACTTGTAGACCCTCTGGAATCTGTACCAGCCGTAGGGTCCTCTCTACGTCCTCAATCCAATTATCGGCGTACAAGATTCCTTCTATGCCCTTAAACTTCTTGGACCCCATCCTCTTAAAATCAATAATGGTACCCAGCCTCGGCTGGTACGGAATGGGATAAGGTGGTATGATATGTTGCTGGATAAGCGCTACCTTCTCCACATATGCTAGTACTAAATAGTGAGAACTCTCGATGCACTAACGTAGAATATATGTCTGTCTCTATTGCGCTGTCATTAACTTCCGAAATATGGTAAATATTTACGTATTTTCTGCTGGCATAGGTGGTGGGGGTGGAAGGTCCTCCGTGACTGTTGGAATAGCCCTCGGAACTGGTGGTGGAGCACCCCCAAAAGCTGATTCTAAAATCCCCACCTGGACTGGTGAGGTGACCCTTTGAGAAAAAGAAGGCAGAACGGTAGCTGCTGTCTCTCTCTGAGGTGACGAAGTAACTAACCAAGTCGAAACAGCTCCAGAGCGCTACGATCTGGTCTTTGGCGGCATCCTAAAGATAGATTCAAATAAAGAAATCAATATTACTTAAGATACGATAATATCAAGGAAGGACAGTAATATTTCAAATAAAGCAATTATTCCGAAGATAAAGGTAGCAAAAATTAAATATATTAGAAATATTTCCTAGTTGGGATTGAGTATCCTCTCATCTTATATCCCCAGTCCTATATCCTATAGCAGGCTTATAGTAATACTCTAAGTCTGAGTACTACTATCTTGACCTGCATGGGCTACGACAAAAATTTGTCACGATCCGTACCCGGTATAAGGGCACGAGTACGTGGGTACGTCTAGCCTACCATGTAGCATCGATAGTAGAACACTATCTAGGTCAACAATACTATCTAAATATCTCACACAATATATAATGTACTTGTCATGATATCTTAACTCCCAAATAGAGGATAATATGATAATATGATAATATGATAATGGTAAATAATACTCAATCATAATTATAAACTAGAGGAAGGTATGTCACGGTATGGAATAGAAAGAAAGAAATAAAGTCATAATACATCATAAGTTCATATCTAATCTCAACACAAGATCTTAAATAAAAATACAATACCAAAGTGTCTAACAGATATATATAATATCATAAAAGAACTAGCTAAGTCTCATCGACTGCTGGTACTATCTCAATAGGCTCTACGGGTGCAATCCCAACTGACTCGCCATCCTATGGCCCATAGTGTATAGGACACCAGTCCTCTAATGAATCATCTAAAACATATATCCAGTCAGTATTGTAGCAAAGTATAACCCAATAGCAGTTCCAATTATTGATAGAAACTATAAAACAGCAATAGCAATAAAAATAAATGATGGAAGTGACTGAACTAGCAAATATCACGAGAAGAGCATCATGATAAATAATGACAATGAATTAAGAATAATATAGTGAGGAACATCAATGTAATAAACTGGAATAAAGGAAACAATATAGTAAATATGCCTTAAAATATTAGTAAGATAATGTGATCAGCTTGGGCCTAATACGGGCTATATATAAAAGGTGAGCTAGCGTGATCACACGTGAGTTGCATGATCTGCTAGCTATCATGGCTACATTAAATCATGGACTATAAGATAAGATCACATATCCACTTTTACTTTCCCAACCTACGATTAGTACATGGATCCAAATCATAATACATTATAATACGTATATCATACTGCACGGTCTATAATATCATGTACTATGATCATAGTCTATATAATCACTAAGATATCACGGTTATGAGTAATCACGAAGCACGATATGACGATCACTGAGTCATCAAAATAATAAAATCTCATGAATAAGATCCACATATACCAATCTGTGTAACCATCGTGTCAGGAATCAAATATCTCAATACTAAATATATGAAATATAGAGGCTATCAAATAAAAAAATATCAGAGAATATACTCACCTATGGTCCTGAGCAAAAGAAGTAACTCGATGTCCGAGTTGGTGTCACACAATCCTATATATAAAATATCATGTTAAAAGGTATATTGGATGATAAATGAGTTAAAAATGCACTAATATGATTTTCTAGGCCATTTTTGGGTTACACTAGTCCAACTAGGTCAAACTAGGCCAAAGGTTGACTTTTAGGATCAAATTGACTATTTCTAGGTTATATGAGTTTATATCCAGATTATTGGGTCCATACTAGCTATTAACACTAAGGTATCTACATATACTAATTAATACTTACTAGTTATATTGACTATATATATCACTATATAATATCCTAAACTATGATACCCATCCAAGCTATTCCTTAGTATCATAACACTAATACTTAGTTCACCCAAAACCTTAACCTAATCTCATACATAATTACCTCACCAATGAGCTTTGATACTTAACCATTTCATTTCCTTTACTGATACTCATATTTCTAATGCCATGGACTGAATGTACTCACTTAGAAACCCCTCAAGTTTCTATGTACCATATTGATACTAATACACATAAATAAAACGCATATCCTATCCTTATCTTCATTTCTAATTGATACCTAATATACACTAACTTACAACTGATATATTAACATAACTTATCTTTATACTATATACAAACTGCTAACTTCAACCAATAACTCTAACTAATATACACAACTCATAACACTAACTGATATTAAGATACTGATATCAAGTATCCCAGGTTTACACTAACAGCAATATTACACAAGTAACCACCTGCAACACCTCTCCCATAATCCAACATCCTCTCCTACTAGCAGTAACCACTGCTGATCTAACCCTCTAATGTCTGAGCCTCATACTCTAACCTAATTTCTGAAGCCATAGATGATTGCCAGGCTTTGTATGTTCAGGTTTAACAGAGCATGCCTTACCCTAGCGGTGTAGGTCCAAGTGACCTGATATGTATCATTATGTGACAGAAACTGGACACCCTCGAGCCTTCATATTATCCCCAATATCACAACCACATCCAATATATATAACATCTCAGGAACCCTCCTATCACATTACTTGTCACTACCACGTTCCGAAAACAGGAGTATTTTCGACTTTTTATAATATTTAATATTGTTGTAGTTACAATTAAATAATTGCATGATAGTATATTTAATTTAAATAATTATGTGTGATGTGTAATTAAATATATATTATTAGATGCAGTGTTCATTTATTTTGAGCTAGCAGACTTGACCTAGAAGCCAGTAGATGAATAC
The DNA here is from genome assembly GCA_036927795.1 of Iris macrosiphon. NCBI lineage: Eukaryota > Viridiplantae > Streptophyta > Magnoliopsida > Asparagales > Iridaceae > Iris > Iris macrosiphon. The sequence continues at coordinate 190,516,725 of JAYESA010000007.1, forward strand.
CTGTCCAAATTTTAGAATTCTGTAATTAATTGTTTTATTTAGAATTAAATTCTTGGAGGTAATAATTAGTTACCGTATTTTATTTAATTATTGTGCATTGCCTTTGCTTCGATATTTGGAGCGCTACCCTGACTTTTGTCTTCCAACAAAATTCACAATCTTGCCCTAGATATGCCCGCCTTCCATTCTGCTATTTTTGCAACTCATAATTATGCTCTCTGTACATTATTTCTAGCCGCACAAAAATTGTCGCAGACGTTATTTAATAAATCCCTATTTTGTATCATTGTGCGTTCCAATCGAAAATTGGAGGCAATCTTGACCTATTTTTCGTGCGGCCCAAATTAGGAAAATATTCTGTTCTGAGTCTTCTTCATTATTGGTATTGATGACCTGACCTGATTTTGGCCCCAGGTACTCCTAATTTATTTTAGAACACAACTTACATTTATCTCTAATTAAATTGAGGATACTATTTTAACCGATTCTAAAAATCCTAATTTAATTCCAGTGCCCTGCTAATTGAGCCCACACCAAACTTACAGCGCCCCCTGATCCTACAAAATACCGGACACCGAATCGCCCGCCAAATTTTTGTCATTTCATGCGTCTGTGCAAATACCCAAATTTAAGGGGGTTAAATTACAAATTCGCATTTTTGTGTCAACACCCCAATTGTTTAAACAATGAGGGAGCCCTAATAATTTTTAATTAAACCTCACCCTCATTCCTCCATGAATTAAATTTTTTCCCATGTCAATTCTGGACCACTCTTTTAATGGGCCAATCCCCACTTTCATTTGCACACCCTCTCCCCTATTTAATGTTACATCAAATACTTTTCCTAGAAAACCCTAATCCCCAAGCAAGCCTCCACCTCCCTCTCTCCTACGTATGTAATTCTTCTTCTCCTTCTTCCTTTCTTCTTCTCTTTCCTTTCTTTTCTTCTTCTTCTTCTTTTACTTGTTTTTAATTCAAATTCAAATAGAAAGAGGGGGAAATCCCATCTTCACCTATAATGTACACCCGAGCCCCTTCCCTGTGCACTCCGGCCGGCCATCAGGCCACCCGGCCAACCTCGGCGGCCAATCCGACGACCCTCACGAGATCCTCCCCGACTTCCCCTGCAGCCCGGCCACCCGGCACCGAGCTCTTCCCGCTGGACTGCCCTCTCCGACCGCCGCTGTTCTTCCCTGTGCTCCGGCGACCGATCTCCCTCGACCGGCGGCCTGTCTCCGGCCAGGCGACCCGACGGCTTCTCCTCCCCACTCTTCTTCCCGCTGCTGCTCCTCCCTCACGATCTCCCTCCGGCCATCAGGATACCCGTCCTGGATAATCATAATTATGTAATTGATGATCTATGTGAACAATTAGGTATCAAGAAATTGTGTTAAGGATTTATGGAGCATGACATTCAATTTGATGATCGATATCGGGTGTGTTAAAGGTAAGGAAATACATATGCATGAGGAGTTATAATGAGCTTGATGAATGATCCATTAATGAAGCTAGTGATATAATACCAAGAGTGCTAATGATTCTATATCGAGGATTTGTCAAGAATGACGTTAATAACAGTAAGCACCTTGTATGATGATAATTAGATGATATACCAGTTGACATAAATTGAAATCATGAAAGAAATTACAGGTGATGATAACTTTGATCATTGGAGGTAATAGTGCAAGTGATTCGGGCAGTACAAATTTAGTACACAGTTGTAGACAATAGAGGTATTGAGTGCACCTCGAGTATTAGAGAACACGAGCACTTATATGTATATTTGTGGATTTATAAATTAAAAAGTGGAAATAAAATTTTATTTTAAGAATTATTGAGGAGTTGAGATTGTGTCATTAAAATTTTTGAGGATTTCAAATATTGATTCAATAAACATGGTCAAGGCTACAAAGATTTTAGAAGTGATTAAAATTTTATTTCGATATTCAGTACCTGATTTTGAGGAGGTATATGCAATTATTTTTAAGTTGATCGAGAAGTTAAACCTTGACGATTATTTTGAGGATTAATTTTATGGTAGATAAGAGATGAATATTAATATATGAGTAGAAGATATACATGTGTAAGGATCTGATGACTTGAGCATGATTGAGGTGGCACCGCAGACTGACTTGGGTGTCCATCTAGAGTTGTATTAGAAAGGGTTTAGCACTTAGTATGGTGTTACACTTGGTGTGCACTGATGAGAAAATAGTATGGACAATTGTAGTAGGAACGGGAACTGACAGAGGGTATGGTACTAAGGAGATAGAGGTATCAACTTGGATGCATTATTGAATCATGGTTATATTAGAGATTCTTGGCATCAGATTTAGGTGTTAATAGACATGTGTATGCAATATGGATATATTTATGGATCTTGTGGATAAATGACTAGTTGATATGGGTACCAGTGTACAGGAATAGGAATTAGTTAGTGAATGTGCTAGAGTTAAGTGTTTGTTAGAGATAGGAGATACTACAAGTAATATATTAGCAGGTTCTTTCTTTCCCTCCTAATGTTCCTTTTTCCGTCTTTCGATTGATTGATTTTTCTAGTACTGTAGTTGTATGCATGATTTCTTGTTAGAATAAAATTGGTAGTACACCCTGATAAAGAGACTGCAATATCATGACAAAAGACACCATGACCGTACATATTCCCTTAGGTTGCATGTTGTATGATTGTAGGAAGATTTTTCTTAGACCATGATTATCGGGGTTTGACCATGACGAAGATTTCTGAAGGGGTTATGACTTGACAAGAGAGGCAAGATGATTAAAATTCGAGGATAACCATCGATTTAAATAAGGGGCCAAGAATTTAACATGGCAGAATTTATGATGTATTAATTCCAGGAAGGATATGATATGATTAAGGTTATCATTAGAATTTGAGGAAATTAAGGAGATTTTCATTATAATTATTTGATTGCAAGTTATGAATTTTTAAAAAAGTTATATTTGGATGTTGCATTTGGAGAATCCTTAAGTATCGTATTGTTGAGTATTTTGAGGAAAGAGGAAATCGAGGAATAAAATTATTGATGAATTAATGTTTGAATTCAAACTTTTTGGGATGAGATTTACATTTTCTATATGTGCATTGATAAAAATCAAATTAGAGGAGTGGATATTAAATTCCGAGTATTGAATTATTAACTAAAACTTTCAAGGAAATTTTTGATAAAAATGGACTTTGATTTTATTTTGAGGATTTTTCGGGTTATGCAATAATTTTAGAATTTTGAAATTGTGAAAAGACATTGTGGATTATTAACTGATTTCGCAGTTGATGAATTTAAACTTTGAGGGAAAATAATAATGTGTATGAATAAACACTACTATGAGGATTTTAAATTTCGAGGACAAAATTCTTTTAAGGAGGGTAGACTTGTCACTACCACGTTCCGAAAACAGGGGTATTTTTGACTTTTTATAATATTTAATATTGTTGTAGTTACAATTAAATAATTGCATGATAGTATATTTAATTTAAATAATTATGTGTGATGTGTAATTAAATATATATTATTAGATGCAGTGTTCATTTATTTTGAGCTAGCAGACTTGACCTAGAAGCCAGTAGATGAATACCTGTCCGAATTTTAGAATTCTGTAATTAATTGTTTTATTTAGAATTAAATTCTTGGAGGTAATAATTAGTTGCCGTATTTTATTTAATTATTGCGCATTGCCTTTGCTTTGATATTTGGAGCGCTACCGTGACTTTTGTCTTCCAACAAAATTTACAATCTTGCCCTAGACATGCCCGCCTTTCATTCTGCTATTTTTGTAACTCATAATTATGCTCTCTGTACATTATTTTTAGCCGCACAAAAATCATCGCGGACGTTATTTAATAAATCCCTATTTTGTATCGTTGTGCGTTCCAATCGAAAATTGGAGGCAATCTTGACCTATTTTTCGTGCGGCCCAAATTAGGGAAATATTCTGTTCTGAGTTTTCTTCATTATTGGTATTGATGACCTGACCTGATTTTGGCCCCAGGTACTCCTAATTTATTTTAGAACACAACTTGCATTTATCTCTAATTAAATTGAGGATACTATTTTAACCGATTCTAAAAATCCTAATTTAATTCCAGTGCCCTGCTAATTGAGCCCACACCAAACTTACAGCGCCCCCTGATCCTACAAAATACTGGACACCGAATCGCCCGCCAAATTTTTGTCATTTCATGCGTCTGTGCAAATATCCAAATTTAAGGGGGTTAAATTGCAAATTCGCATTTTTGTGTCAACACCCCAATTGTTTAAACAATGAGGGAGCCCTAATAATTTTTAATTAAACCTCACCCTCATTCCTCCATGAATTAATTTTTTTCCCATGTCAATTCTGGACCACTCTTTTAATGGGCCAATCCCCACTTTCATTTGCACACCCTCTCCCCTATTTAATGTTACATCAAATACTTTTCCTAGAAAACCCTAATCCCCAAGCAAGCCTCCACCTCCCTCTCTCCTACGTATGTAATTCTTCTTCTCCTTCTTCCTTTCTTCTTCTCTTTCCTTTCTTTTCTTCTTCTTCTTCTTTTACTTGTTTTTAATTCAAATTCAAATAGAAAGAGGGGGAAATCCCATCTTCACCTATAATGTACACCCGAGCCCCTTCCCTGTGCACTCCGGCCGGCCATCAGGCCACCCGGCCAACCTCGGCGGCCAATCCGACGACCCTCACGAGATCCTCCCCGACTTCCCCTGCAGCCCGGCCACCCGGCACCGAGCTCTTCCCGCTGGACTGCCCTCTCCGACCGCCGCTGTTCTTCCCTGTGCTCCGGCGACCGATCTCCCTCGACCGGCGGCCTGTCTCCGGCCAGGCGACCCGACGGCTTCTCCTCCCCACTCTTCTTCCCGCTGCTGCTCCTCCCTCACGATCTCCCTCCGGCCATCAGTCCGGCGCTGCCAACACCCCTATCACCACCACCACCTACATCTATCATCTCCACCACCACCATCTTCACCTACACAACCACCTCCATCCATCCATCCATCCATCCGTCTCTATTCCGGCGGCCTGCTCACCGCACTCCGGCGAGCACAGCCGAGCATCCACTCCCTATTGCTCAGCCACGCTCCACTGCCCCTCCGCGTCTTCCTCCCAACTCCCCAGCCGGCTGCACCTCTACTCCTCCCCTATTCCTCCCTGCTCAGCCGACTGCTCCCCGGCGGCGCTGCCTCGACGAGTCCGGCCGGCCAGCCACCCCGACAGCCCGCAGTAAGTCCCCTTCTCCTCCCCTCTTTCCTCCTTTACCAATTGTATATATATATATATACATAACTAATGTATATTATATATATGTTTTGTATAGGTATTAATATATATTAATCTATGTGTAAATATATGGCTATGTAAATACATATACGTATAGGTGTGTGTGGATGTATACGTATAATAGGCATTGTGTATTATTTAGTGTATGTTTGTATAAATATATAGTGTATTTTTATTAGCGTATCTATGTTCATATATATCTATACGCGTATATGTATATATATATATATATGTATATATATAAATATCGCGTATTTCTCTATTATATATATATGTATTGAATGAATTTTAGTATAAATATTTCTTGGTTTATATATGATAATGTATATAGTATAATTATTATTTTGGTATAAAAATATATATGTGTATATATATTTTGTATGGGTATATGTTAATAAAAACGTATTTTGGTATATATTCAAAATAACCGTATTTTGGTATCAATATATATATGTAGATTTATATTTTTATTTTTGGTATATGTAAGTATATATACATATATATATAAACTTATTTTTGGTATAGGTATAAACATGTATTATATATGTGTTTTAGTATTTAATATTATATATATAATGTTTTGGCATATATATATATGTGTATATATATTTTGTATAAACCCTTAGCATATTTTTAATATATATATACATATATATTGTATATGTATTTAATTTGATATACATATATATTATAAGTATTAATGTTAGTAAAGATATGTATATTTATTTAAATATGTATTCCTACTAGATGACCCTAGCTGACTAGTGCCCTGCCTGGCATGGCCCTGAGGCCAGTGTTTATAGACTGTGTGTTAGCGTAGCATCTGATGCAAATATGGTTTTGCTTTGTGATATGTTTATAGGACTGTTGGTTCACCCAGGGGATACTCTGGAACAGGATATCAATAATTACCAGCTAAGGACCCAAGGCAAGTACATTCTCTGATAATTTCTAATTGTTGATAATTCCTATAAATTCAATAATCTTGAAATGTTACATCTAAATCCTTGACACTGTGCTACACGGACTAGTATAGCTTGGATCTGTAGTCATGAGATATTACATTGATTATCGTATCGACATTATACATTGACATTGACATTAGACATTGATATTAGACATTGTACATGATATATTAGACAATGTTCGTGTATTCGTGACGTGTCATGATTGGATCCACAATACTAGTTGGGGGTGGAGAAATTGCTAGTGAGAAATGTGATCAAATACCTATCGTACAAGTTTATATTATTGGTGTTAATCATTCGCCTCATGCATGATTAGCCAGGCCATGTAGCAATCGTACAAGTCCCAAGCCGATCACATTTCAAAACTACAATTTCAAACACTTAGAATAGTTACAGTTCTCTATTTTAAATCATATACTACATCACCCGTATATGATACTGTACCTTGTTCTTTTCATTTTCATACATGCACTGACTGTATCATATTGTCTATTGCCTGTCTTTTTACATTGCCTGTCTCTCTATTTTGCCATCACATTATTTCACTGTCCCTTCAGTATCTAGCATCATCTGTTTATTGTATTATAGTCCTTATCAATTATATGGAACTGTTATTTGAGATTTGTACTTTGCTCCTTCCTGACTGGAAATATTTTTCCAGACTATGCCTTAGAGGACCGCTGTCCGACACTTGTGGACCGTATGGTGAGTAGCTGCAGACTTGGTAGTTTAGTAGTGATTCGGGAGATCTAGTCGGAATCACTAATCCTCTAGTTAGTTTCTTTCAGTAGTTATTTGGTACCGGATTTGTCTCCGGCATTTTGTTGAGATTTGGTTTATGTTGAGTTAGATTATTTACTTGTTGACTTGTGTTGTATTTAATTTTGTTGGATATCTTATCGTGCTGTCGTCCTGTGATTGAGTATGTGTTCATTTTATTGTGTCATCCGTGCCTCCTTATGGAGATTGGATATTTGCGTGAGATTGATTAGATAGATTATTGACCTAGACAGCGTTCTACCGCCGATGCTGCGGCGTAGGCTGGACGTACCCACGCACTCGTGCCCCTAAACCGGGTGTGGGTCGTGACATTACTTCTACGTCTTATTAATGTTGTACACCCAGTTCTCAGTTGAACATATCTTTCTTTCAGTAGTAGTTTACTCCACACATACAGACATAAAGTCACTGCCCATCTCTTCCTCAAACACAGATACTCTAATGTACATACACACAGTTTAGATGGACATACTCATATGTGAATAAGACACACCCCTGAACGCAGTTCCTGTTAATCCTCTTTTCCTTGTTACAGTTAACACCACCACCAATACTCACAAGCATTACCACAAGCATCACTACCTCCCAGTCACTGACACAGTACACACTACACACATCCAACCCATATATATATAATTAACAATATATATATATATATATATATATATATATATATATATATATATATATATATATATAAATATATATATATAATAAATATATACAGTATGAGCACTTAAACAAATACTTGGCATGCTATAAATGATACTCTATGATACGTTCTTAAATGAGATGCCAAAGTTCTTAATTCTCTACTAATACCAATAATATAACTCAATTACATATTAATATAACTAAAATAGTTAGCTACCATGGAAATTGAAGAGAAATCACACTCACATGCACAAATTATCCAAAAATAAATTCCGTACCATACTGTATCATAAAATACCATGATACGCTCTACTCGTATCCAATTATGGACATGTATCTAGTCCCATAGCATTAATATAAGTCTAGTTAGATCTAATTGGTCTCATAAAACACACTTGATGTGTCAATCTCAGAATTCCTCCTAATTGGACATAAATTACCATGTAGATTTTACAATACTAGTCATATGAACCTAGTTCTTGATCCTATACGTAGACCTAAGCCAAGATATGATTCTTAATAGTTAAATGCATGAATTAGAGTCTAAATTAAGGGATGGATTCAAAATTTACCTATTGGGAGATAGATTCTCAATAAAATGCTCAATCGACACAATTAGGATACAATCTTCTTGTCAATTCCTCCTTTCAACTGCTCCTTGCAATCCAACCTCCAATGCTTCTTAGATGATGAAATTAAGAGAAAATGAGTGTGAATTGGGTTAAATTTGGTAGAGGGAAGAGTCAATTGAGAGAATAACACAATTGGGGATCTAAATTGAATGAATTAATGAGAGAAGAGAGAGAGACCCTCTTAATTGAACGGCCCTCATTTCCTCTTTCCAAGCAATATGTAAAGACTAAGTTACCCCTACTAGTTGGTCATGAGATTTAATTAGGGAGGGCTATATTAGAAAACTTTTAATTCTTCATAAAATTAATCTAATCTCCTTAATTAATTAAGGAATGGGCCTAACCCAATATTGGGCTTAATGTGTCATGACAATATAATTGGGTCCAGTAATGACAAGTCCAAATAAAATAGGCTAGTCCACTAACAAATAAATAAATAGCACAATACCATATAATTAATTAGTAGCACATATATAAATATTTAATCACTAAATAATAAATATGCTAAATGACAAGAATATACTCATCTAGAAATGTGGTAGTGACAGTGGGTATTGTGGGTTAATATCATCTTGGGTATTGTGGGTTAATGTCATAGATAAGTAGCAAAAAAATTGAGTATGTATTTTAGTCAAGATATTGTATTTGTGTATGGTTTTTGGATAATTAAGTATTAGTGATATTGGCTTTGTTAAAATATACAAGAATACTCGCCCTTTCATTTATATTTGGATAATATACTTGAACGATGTCTATTCATCTATTCATCTTTGCAGAAGTATCTAAAAATGGATCTGAATTACTACCTGTATCATTGTTCGTGGATATACAACCCTCATCCTGATAACATGTGCGGTGTGTGGGATAAATTTATATATGGGTGGAGCAGTTTTTGTAATACGCCAAGACGTTCCCTCAGTATATGGATGATACCAAAATTAAGTATCCATGTGTGAGATATCACAACTCAAAATATCACCAAGAAGTGGATGTGACATATTATTTGTACTCGAGAAATTTTATGTCGAATTACTATCAGTGGACCTCAAACAAAAAACTTGTGTATTTAGCATCGCATCCCGAGCCTTATATGGAGCCGTATATGGATGTCTACGACCACGTTGATTATGACGACGGGTGCGTGAACATGGTTTTCTACGCTGTCGGACCTAGTTTCGATCCAGATAATCATGATACAGCTGAGGACGTACCAAATGTCGATGCTGCAAAGTTCATAGAGTTACTAGAGAATACAAAGACTCTATTATATCTTGGTTGTAAGGATCATTCACTATTGGAGGTGGTTACATGACTGTTGAGCATCAAGTCTGATTTTAACATGTCGTATGAATGCTATAACCGACTGATGGAGTAGATTATAGAGATCTTACTGGCGGGTGCTAAGTTACCTAAAGACTTCTACCAGTCTAAGAGGATGGTAAAATCACTCTGGATAGGATACGAGAAAATTGATGCATGTCGCAATATGTTGTACTACAAAGATAACAAGGATGAAGATGTGTACATATTTTGTGGTGCTGATTGCTATAAGACAATTGGTACAGGAAGGTCTGCCGGTGCTAGGAAGCCGACCGATTCGATGCACTACTTACCTTTAATGCCCCGGTTGCAGACATTGTTTATGGTGAAGGAGACTGCCAAAAACATGAGTTGGCACTAGCGGGAACAGATTGAAGGATTTTTGGATCACCATCCGATGGAGAAGCATGGAAGCACTTCGATCGAGAGTATCCTAATATTTCTTTGGATCTGCGTAATATAAAATTGGGGCTCTCCTCTGACAGTTTTACCCTATTCAGACTTTTGGGTTGCCAGTATTCCTGTTGGTCTGTGATCGTCATCCCGTACAACCTACCGCCTTGGATGTGCATGAAGACTCTGGTTATGTTCTTAACCGCCATCATCCTGGGTCCGAATAATCCGAAGAGGAACATCGATGTGTACTTGCAACCGTTGATAGATGAGTTGAATCAGCTGTGGGAAGTAGATGCCAACATGTATTATATTTCTAAAAAGCATAATTTTTATATAAGGGCAACACTTATGTGGACCATTAATAACTTTTCGGTTTATGGCATATTATCAAGATGGAGCACACATGATCGTCTCTTATGTCCGTATTGCATTGACCGCACAAAGTCTTTCTGTTTGAAACACGAAGAAAAACTGTTCTTCGTCAATTGTCATCGATAATTTCTGCCGTCGGATCATCTGTTCCAGAGGACCTAGAATGTATTTCGTATCAGCATTGTGGAGAATGCAAATCCACCTCCAAGATTGTCCGGAGACACAATAAAAAAAGAGGTTAAAGATTTACCTAATGCTAACGAAGAGCCTACTAAGGGGTACAAGTGCGATGGATTTTGTTATACCCATAACTGGATGAAGAGGAGCATATTCTGGGACCTGCCATATTGGAGCACCAATCTGATCAGATATAACCTTGATGTCATGCATATCGAGATGAATGTGTTTGAACACATAATTAATACTGGGATGGACAAAAAAGGAAAGACGAAAGACAATTCCAAGGCCATGTTGGACTTGGAAGAAATATGCAGACGCCCTACGTTGCATTTGATAGAAAAAGGGAATGGGAAGTATAAGCAGCCTAAGGCAATTTTCTCACTGGACAAGGAGAATAAAATGATACTTTGTAGGTAGATTTAGGGGCTAAAATTTCTAAACGAGTATGTGTCAAATCTGATAAGATGCATCGACCCAAAGAAGAACAAACTAACGAGTATGAAGAGCCACGACTATCACGTATTCAGGGAGAGGTTAATTCCGATTGCATTTCGGGAATTCTTACCGTAGGTAGTTTGGGATTCATTGACTGAGCTTATCAAATTCTTCAGAGATCTTTGTCATACTAAGTTGCTCATTGATCGTCTAGAAAAGCAGGATAAGGACATTACGATAATACTATGCAAGCGCAAGAGGGTGTTTCCTTCTGGATTCTTCCACTACCAGAAAAAGTCAAATTAGCGACGTCTAAAAACGTCGCTAAATAACCAAAAATCATCGCTAATTTGGTTTAGCGACGTTTTAAAGTTGTCGGAAAGAACCAAGTCGCCAAAAAAAATGTCGCTAAATGTCGCTATGCCGACTTTTTTTAGCAACTTTAAGGTGTCGCAAACTTTAGCGACATTTAACGACGTCGAGTCACTAAATAGCGACATTTATTAAAGTCGCTAAACGTCGCTGATTAACGACTTATATAGCGACGTTACACCGACGTCTTTAATGACCTGGCTATACTACCATGTCAGCAATTTGCGACGTATAGCAACATTTTTAGCGACGTAATTAGCGACGTATTTAGCGACTGGTTACTGCATCGCTAATTAGCGACGTATTTAGCAACTTAAGTTGACGTCGCTAAAAACGTCGCTAAGTTTCAAAAAAAATAAAAATATTGCATTTCTGGGTTTACCAGCCCCCCTTGGGTTCATTATCAGGTATATGATGGTAGTAGAAATAATTGAATAAAGAACACAGTAGCAGTACCAAGGGAAAAAATTATAGTACACTGGGTAAATACAGGCCAAGTATCAGTCATCAGTTGTAAACCAAAATATGAATAATATAATAAAATTTGAAGAAAAGAAAGCATCCAGCAAATCTCATCGTAAACGTAAAGAATATGGCAAATTTATATCCATACAATCGTATCCTGAATAATAAAAAAAATATAAATATCCAGTAACTAACTATACTACTGCGGATCTGCTGGAGGCTGACCACCGGCGCGGCGCTTGAAGGATAAGAACTCTTCATACTCGTCCCGTGGAATCGACACCGATGTCGATGGAGAAGGCAGTGACGTCGGTGGAGTCTGTGTCGATGTAGGTGCACCAGGAGGCCGTGCCCGCTCCAAGTCTGCGAGTTGCTGGTTGTAAGAAGCCATGGTAGATAACAGTCTCGTACTGCTATTAACCATTGAATCCTGCATCATTGTCAGCTTCTCGCCCATCGATAGCTGTGATGCCTGCAGGTCCATGATGTTGCGGTCATTGGAGGCTCTAATATCATTTGTCAAATCTCGTAGCTCCGTCGTGCTGCGGTCGAGCAAATCCAATCGTGCGATGAGCATCGGATCGTCCGCCTGCGGCTGGGATCGGGGCTGCTCCTCCATACTTAGCAGCAACTCATCACGGAGAGACTCAATCTGACGGTCAACGGCCTCCTGGACGGCCTCCTGGACTCTGGCCGACGACTGCGAGGGCTGCGACTGCGAGGAGTGTGTGGAATGCGCAGCTGTCGGGGAGGCCATAGATGACTGTGTCCCAACCAGGGCGCCATAGGAGCCCGTACCGTAGTACGTACCCCTCTGGAGACCACCAGCTGCGGTCACTCACAGGTCGTCCGCCGACGGAGATGGAGCGGGCTACGACGAAGTACCAGCCTCTCCAGGTGTAGGTGCACTAGCAGTTGCCCGCTCACGCAGCCTAAGATACTCGTCCTAGAAAGGTTTGGAAACTCGATAATTGCCTAAGTTATATTAAAATTAACACAAAGTAAAGTAATACTTACATAGGTCTGTGAGGCCCTCTCATCAATGAGATTTCCGTCCTTGCGATGGGTGGCCAAGAAGACGGTCACCATGTTTGCATCCTCACCCCTCTGTACCTGTTAAAAATATATTATTTATTAGTAAACTTAAATATTTTTTCCAAGTACCATTTTATGGTACTTATATTAAAATACTATATTTTAAAAGAAAAAACATACCAAACGATGGAAATGTTCCGTCATCGGAATCGAGCCACCACACCACTTGGCAGCATTCTGCCTAGCCGCCTTAGCCTTCTTAGACCTTTCCTTGTAGCTCGGATCTTCGAATCTAGCCCTCATCGTAGTCCACTGCTCAGGCGTGATCCAACCTTGGATCGATTTTCTAGTACGATCACGAGCCTTCTGGTCATCCAGAGCATCTCGGATAAGCTTGGCGGCAACGGTAGGAAAGAGCCGCTCTATCAACTCGGCCCGGTACGGAGGATAAAAATACGTTTGCTACAATAAATAATTTAGTAAGTTAGCATCACGAATAAGTTATATAATATGCATAAATTAGAGGATTTATTTAATATACTTTTACCTGGAAGTGCGCAAACCAGAACGCCTTCCTCTCCTCCGGAGCCTCAGAGTAGTTGATCCAAGGGCCACCGTAGTTGTTCCTCAGAAATTGGCCCAGGCGTCTCTGAACTGACGATGGACGATATCTATACAGAAATAATAATTTAGATTACTGAAAAAGTCAATATACGATGAATAAAGAGAAACACAAATATATACTAAACCATCTAATTGACTTATTTTGTACCGTTGGCCCAAATCTCTGTCCTCGTCTCCTCCGGAGGTGCGCATGGAGGATCTTGCTGAAGCTGGGACAACGTGGGCACGACCTCCTCGACATGATCATCTGTCCCCATGGTTCCGTCAGCAGGAGGAACGCTGGACGAGGGTGTACTATCACGCCAGGAACTACTCGTCCCAACAGTCAGAGATATGAATGATCGATATACTGGAGTATTGGGCGACGATGATCCAGAACCAACAGTAGGCAGTACCGGAGTGGCACTCTGTCTACCTCGGGACCTGCCGAATCCTCCGCGTCGTCCTGTCATATCTGATAACAACATATGATGAATATAGAGAAACACAAATATATAGTACCGTCTATAGTCGAAATGTGATGCATATCTCAAAGCATTCTACAGTCAAAATATAATACATATATTCGTTAATGGGTACATCTACTTCATCAATTTTCCAACCTTGATCTACATTCTACATTCAAAATATAGTTACATTCTACATGCAATATATTTTATTTTCAATCATCTTCAGAAAATTCATCTTGTTCGCCTTCCTCGTCCTCCTCTTTCTCTTTCTCGTCTTCACTTTCATCTACTTCGTCGTCCTCTTCGGATAATTCTACATCTTCTACATTATTACTCATGTAATGAGTAACTTCCGTTGAGTCCACATCTATAATATTTGTTATAAGAGGTAGATCGTCCTCCTGATAAGCTATTTCGTCAATGTCTAAGGTATTTCTAGCTTTAGTCTTGCATACTGCCCACCAATCCGACCTCGCTGTCCCCCGTCTAGGATAAGTTATGAAGTACACGAGCTGAGCCTGACTTGATAGGACAAATGGTTCGTAGCCTTGATATCTACGCTTGTAGTTTATATCCACAAGGCCATGCTTGTCAATTTTCCAACCTTGATCTTGAATCGGATCGAACCATTCACACCTGAATAGCACGATATTAGCAGCTTCTGTGCCATAATTATATGTCAACTCCACAATCTCACGTAAGATGCCAAAAAAATCATTGCCTGGATTGACGTCTTTGTAGTTCAAAGATTTGATACACAAACAACTGTTTTTCGTGGAATCAAGATCCAGAAAGTTGTCTCTGATCGGAGTATTTGTTGACTTGAACCTGAACCCATTCACACAGAAACTTGGCCATATTTTTACGGCAGTAATTGGTCCCTTGGCTAGAATTCTAATAGATTCAGTCTCGGGTGATATTAGATGATCGACCTAAATACCAAAGTAGCGATAGTAAGTTATTTGTTTTGCAAGTGCAGAAATAAAAAGTAATTACCAAGCATCTTAAATATGCGCTCAACCAAGAAGGAAAATGGCATCTCATATCTTGTTCTACTTCTTCGTCTGTTATGTAGGGTCTAACCGACCTCAACTTATCATTATATGTGCTAAAAAACAATGAAGCAACTGCTGATTAGTAGCATAATAGTATCTTATACTATTATATTGAGATGATGTAAACGTGGACATATTAATTACTTACCCCTCTAGCATCTCCACTTTATCCTCGTCGCAATTGAGTAATATATACAATTGAGCAGCCCTTAGCTCATCGTCATTCAAATATCTCTTCTTCATTTTTCCCGAAGGCTTTCCGGACACATTGAATACTTTGAGTATTGCATCATTAGATTTCTGATTTGCGTCGTTGTTTCTCGAAGCTTTCGTCCTATTAGTAGCAACATGCGATTTGAAATATGTCGAGCAAAAGTTTGTAATCTCCTCGAGAACATAAGCTTCACAAATAGATCCTTCAACCCGTGCCTTGTTTTTCACCTTTCTCTTTAGGTGATTCAGATGCCGCTCGAAGGGGTACATCCACCGATAACCGACAGGACCACCAACACGTGCCTCATAGGAAAGATGAATTGGCAAATGCTCCATAGAGTCGAAGAATCCAGGAGGAAACACCTTCTCGAGCTTACATAGTGTTACCGCAATGTCCTTCTCTTGCTTTTCTAGACGATCGACGAGCAACTTAGTACAACAAAGATCTCTGAAGAATATGCTCAACTCTGTCAATGGGTCCCAAATGACCTGCGGTAAGAATTTCTGAAACGCAATTGGAATTAACCTCTCCATGAATACGTGACAATCGTGGCTCTTTATACCTACCAGTTTGTTCTCCTTGAGGTCGACGCATCTTCTCAAGTTCGACACGTACCCGTCTGGAAACTTTAGACCCTGAATCCACCTACAAAGTCTACCTTTATCCTCTTTATCCAGTGAGAAAACTGACTTAGGTTGCTTTAACTTTTCATTCCCCTCCTCTATCAAATGCAATACAGGACGTCTACATATTTCTTCTAAGTCCAACCTGGCCTTCGGATTATCTTTCGTCTTCCCCTTTACCTCCATTACAGTATTAATTATGTTATCAAACACATTCTTCTCGATATGCATGACATCAAGGTTATGTCTGATCAGATTGGTGCTCCAATATGGCAGATCCCAGAATATACTCCTCTTTGTCCAGTTATGGATGCGACCAAATCTGTCACACTTGTACCCCTTAGCAGGCTCTTCGATAGCACTTGGTAAATATTTTACCTCTTCCCATATCGTGCTTCCGGGCCACCTTGGCGGTGGATTGGCCTTCTCCACAACTCCCGCACGAAAAGCATTCCGGTTCCTCCGGTACGGATGATCCTTCGGCAAAAATTGTCGATGACAATCGAAGAAGCACGGTTTGCCTCCGTGTTTCAAACGGAAAGCCTGAGTACGGTCCATGCAATACGGACATGAGAGACGACCATGGGTGCTCCATACCGATAATATTCCATAGGCCGGAAAGTCGTTGATGGTCCACATAAGTGCTGCCCTCATCTGAAAATTCTGCTTTCTAGAAACATCGTACGTGTTGGCACCTACTTCCCACAGTTGATTCAACTCATCTATCAAAGGCTGTAAATACACATCGATGTTCCTCTTCGGATTGTTCGAACCCGGGATAATAACGGTTAGGAACATATACGGAGTCTTCATGCACATCTAAGGCGGTAGATTGTACGGAGTGACGATCACAGGCCAATACGAATACTGGGAGCCCAAAAGTCCGAATGGGGTAAAACCGTCAGAGGAGAGCCCCAATCTGACATTACGTGCTTCCTCGACAAAATGTGGATACTCTCGATCAAAGTGCTTCCATGCTTCTCCATCGGATGGATGATCCAATACTCCTTTGATCTGTTTTTGCCTATGCCAACTCATGTTTTCAACAGTCTCCTTAACCATAAACAACCGCTGCAACCGCGGCGTCAAAGGCAAGTAGTGCATTGAATCGGTAGGCTTCCTTGCACCGACAGACTTTCCTCTAACAGTGGCCTTATAGCGATCAACACCACAGAATCTGCACGCATCTTTATCCTTGTCGTCTTTGTAGTACAACATGCACCCGTTGCGACATGCATCAATTTTCTCGTATCCCATCCAAAGCGATCTTACCATCCTCTTAGATCGATAGAAGTCTTTAGGCAACTTTGCACCCTCGGGCAAGATCTCTATAATCAAATCGAGCAGTCGATTATAGCATTCTTGCGACATGTTAAAATCGGACTTGATGCTCAATAATCTTGTAACCACCTCCAACGGTGAATGATCCTCACAACCAGGATATAGTGGAGTCCTTGCATTCTCCAGCAACTCCATAAACTTTACAGCATCGGCATTCGGTGCCTCCTCAGCTGCATCATAATTGTCCAGATTGAAACTAGGTCCCGCCGCATCATAGTTGACGTCCGGATTGAAACTAGGCCCCGCCGCATCATAAACCATGTTCACCAAACCGTCGTCATAAGCATCATGGTCGTGGACATCCATATACGGCTCCACATAGGGCTCCGACTCCGATGCTAGAGATATAAGTTCTCTATGCGCGGTCCACTGATAGTAATTCGGCGTGAAGCCCTTCGAGTATAAATGATATGTAACTTCCACTTCTGGATGATATTTCCTGTTGCGATATCTCACACACGGACACTTAATTTTGGTACCGTCCATGTACTGAGGGAAAGCCTTGGCGAACTGCAGGAACTGCTGTACACCCTCAATGAATTCATCCCGCACACCGCACATGTCATCAGGATGACAGTTGTACATCCATGAACGATGACGCAGATAGTAATTCATATCCATTTCTAGATATTTCTGTAAAACTTATAGTATGTATCATATAAATTATTACATACACTGGTTTATCACCTAACTTCATAACTTAATCGTACTATAAAAATCATAACTGATATAATACATACTTTCATTTATCAAAGTCTAAAATAAGCAATATTCAAAACAACTGACCATTTATCAAAGTCTAAAATAAGGAATACTTTCATTTCATAACTGATATAATACATACTTTCATTTATCAAAGTCCAAGAGCCCTTGAAATGATAACTAGGGTTAACTAGTTCATGGTGATGTTTCTAAGCCACTTCTAGATCCATACTAGTTTATACTAGTCAATACTAGGTTAATACCTTGCTACACTATGTATTCTAGGTCGTACTAGGATATTCTGCTTTGAAATTAAGTACTCTACTATCCACACTGAGATCCTCTTACCCTTGGCCTGGCACCTTGTACTTCATCCTTATACTTGCTCACTGGACTACAACCCAATTAAGGGTTGTATTGGCATGCAACAAGTACTTGTTGCTGCCTTGCCATTGCTCAAGCATGCATGTGTTTGATGCTGCTCAAGTGTGCACCAACACTCTCCCACTGCAGAAGATGACAGGAACCAATCACCTCCTCACAGTTCCAACCCGACACCACTGCAACACATTGCCAGCTTGCCTAATGCACTAGGCCAAACTGAATTGAGTTCTGTTCCTGAAGCCTCATAGTTCAGTAGTGACACCCACACACAACTGGACTCTTCTACCCTCTTCCACATCAAGCACAGCTAGAAAACACTATGAACACCAACACAGATAACAGTAGCTATATACCTATATATATATATATCGAGATACACCTATATATGCATACACTCTCTCATATGCAAATAGATAATACACAAATTTACATATATATATCATATGATACTCTAAGGCATAAATAGAAACACACACATCCACTAGTCCAATTCATAAATATTTGGTGTGCAACACCAAGATACTCTAGGATACATCCTCCATATACCACACCACCATGATACCAACCCTCAATTCACATGGACACATCCAATAGATCAAATATTGTGTGTGTGTCAGTGTGTGTGTGTGTGTGTGTGTCATGTCTGTGGCAATGTCAGTGTGACTGTGTGTGTGTGTGTGTCTGCGTCTGTGTGTGTGTGTGTCGTGTGTGTCGTGCGTGTCTGTCAGTGTCTGTGTGCGTGTATCGTGTCTGTGTGCGTGTGTCGTATCTGTCAAGTGTGTCTTGTGTCAGTGTCACATGAGAGAGGGAGAGAGAGAGAGATTACCTAGAGCTCGAGGAGGAGGAGGGGGATGCCGGAGTAGCCGCAGACGTGGAGAGCCGGTCGCCGGAGAGGGGGGGGGGCGGGAGAAAGCTGAAATATTTTGAAATTTTCGACAGATGGGGGAAAAGAAAACTGAGCCCTAATTAACCAAAATTTAGCGACGTTTAGCGACGTCAACTAAAAAACGTCGCTAAAAAAAAATTAGCGACATCAAAGACGTGGCAAAATACGTTGCTAAATATTTTCGATAGATACGTCGCTAATTACGACGCTAAACGTCGCTAAATCAGATATTTTAGCGACGTTTAGCGACCTTAATTGACTTCTAGCGACTAATCTTTTAAAATCTTAATAAAAGTCGCTAAACGTCACTAAATGTCGCCATTTAGCGACGTCTAGCGACGAATTTTATGGAGTCGTTGATTTAGCGACATTTTTAATTGGAGTCGCTAAAATACGTCGCTAATACCGCTTATTCTAGTAGTGTTCGACTCCATGGAATATTTGTCAATTCATCTTTCCTATGAGGCCCGTGTCGGTAGACCTGTAGGTTATCAGTGGATGTATCTGTTGGAGCAGCAGCTGAACCACCTAAAGAAAAAGGTAAAAACAAGGCATGGGTCAAGGGTTCTATTTGGGAAGTGTATGTCTTTGAGAAGATTATAAACTTTTTTCCATATATTTCAAGCCTTATATTGCTACTAATCGAACGAGAGCCCGAGAAATGACGACGGGTACCAAAAATCTAATGATACAATACTGAAAGTATTCAATGCATTCGAAAAGCCTTCAAGAAAAATGAAGAAGAGATTTTTGAATGACGATGCGCTAAGGGCTGCTCAATTGTATATATTAATCAACTGCGATGAGGATGAACTAGAGAAGCTCGAGGGGTAAGTAATTAATATGTCCATGTTCACGTTATCTCAATGTAATAGTATACGCTATTATTATTACACTAATTGGCCGATATTTTGTTATTTTTAGCACATTTAATGATGAGTTGAGGTCGAATAGACATACATAACAGATGAAGAAGTATAACAGAAAATGAGACATAATTTTTCTTCTAGGTTAAGTGTATATGTAAGGAGCTCGATAATTTCTTTTTGTATATGCAGGTTACAAAATAATTAACGGAACGTTAAACTTAATTTCTTATCTTATGGTATTTAGGTCGATCGTCCGGATGCAACATTTGAGAATGAATCTATTAGAACTCTAGCTAAATGGTCAATTTATATCATTAAAATCTGGCCAAGCTATTGTGTAAATGGATTTAGGTTCAAGTCAACCACTGCTCCGATCAGGGATAACTTTTTAGATCTCAATTCCACAAAAAAAAGTTGTTTGTGTATCAGAACTTCGAACTACAAAGATGTCGATACAAGTAATAATTTTTATGGCATCTTACGAGAGATTATGGAGTTAACATATAACTATGGAATAGAGCCTGCTAAGATAGTGTTATTCAGGTGTTATTGGTTTGATCCGATCCAAGATCAAGTTTAAAAAATAGACAAGCATGGTCTTGTGGATATAAACTACCAGCGTCAATATAAAAGCTACGAACCATTTATCCTATCAAGTTAGGCTCAGTTCGTGTACTTCATAACTTATCCCAAACGGGGAATAACGAGGTCGAACTGGTGGGCAGTATGCAAAACCAAAGACAAAAATACTTTTGACATTGACGAAATATCTTATCAGGAGGATGAGCTACCTCTTGTAACAAATATTGTAAATATGGACTCAATAAAAGTTCCTTATTACACGTCTAATCGTGTAGAAAAGGTAGAATTATTCGAAGAGGAAGACGAAGTAGATGAAAGTAAAGATGAGGAGAAAGAGGAAGGGGAGGACAAGAAAAACGAAGAAGATAAATTTTTAGAAGAGTATTAAAAATATCAATATGAAATCCACTTAGACTTGTGACAAGTACAGTATTTTAACTATGGAATATAACATCTATTTAGACTAGTGACATATCATGTATTTTAGCTGTAGAATATAAAATCTGAAGTGTATGCATACATATATTTTGTGATATTATTGTATTTTAGCTATGGAATGTAAAATCTATTTAGGGACCTGTACTTGTGGCTATGTACTATATTTTTCATCTTTTTTTTATTTAGTGACATGTACTATATTTAAACAGTTTTCTTGTAAATTTTATTTTGTTTATCATAAGTCAGGTATGACCGGACGACGCGGATCGTTCTGTCAGTCTAGAGGTAGAGTATCTAGATGACATGCTACTCCGATTGGCAGTTCTCTTTCAGGACATGGTACTGGGTCCGGACCCTCGTCTCCCAATACTCCACTCTTTCGACCACTTATATCTCCTTCTAGCAGTACTACTGGGACAGGCAGTTCCAGGCCTGAGATAAATTCTACGTCCACTGTTCCTCCTGCTAACGGTACCATAGGGACCTAAGAGCAGATGGACGAGGCCCAGTCGATAATGCCTTCATCTTTTTTGTTTCAGAGCGATCCTCTGTGTGCTCCTCCGGACGAGACGAGGACAGAGATTTGGGCCGATGGACCTACAAAGTAAATTAATTAGTTTTAGTGTTCTTACGCATATATAAATATATACATTCACTTTTTCTTTAATATAATTATCTATGTACAAATATCGTTCATCGTCGGTACAAAGATCATTGGAACATTTTTTGAGGTAAAACTATGGTGGCCCTTAGATCAACTACTCAGATGTTCTGGACGAGAGAAAGGCATTCTGGTTTGCGCACTTCAAGAAAAAAATTAATTTGGTTTTAATATTAATCATATAATTTGGTATTTTTCTATATAACTTTCTATATTACTTCTTGTAGAAAATGTATTTCTATCCACCATACCGGACTGAGGTGATCGAGCAACACTTTCCAACCGTTGTCGCCAAACTTATCTGTGATGCGATCTACGATAAGAAGGATCATGATCGTTTGGGACAACCAATCAAAGGTTCGATCATGCTTGAGCATTAGACTATGATAACGGCTAGATTTACCGATCCTAGGTACAAGAAAAAGTCGGAGAAGGCGAAGGCGGCCAGGAAGAAGGCAGAAAAGTGGTGTGGTGGATCAATTTTGATGACGGAATATTTTTGTCGCATGGTATATATTTCATTGAACACATAGTATTTTAATCAAAGTAGGATAAAATATTTAATTTTAGTAACATATATTATATTTTTTAATATGTCCAAAGGGGTGAGGACGCTAACATGGTGACAGACTTCCTTGCCACCTATAGGAAGGGCGGATTGCTCATCGATGAGAGGGCCATACAAAGCTACACAAGTATTACTTTATGTTTTATTAATTTTAATATAACTTAGAAAATATATAAATAAATATTCATGTAGTTAGTAATAAGCACCTTAGTTATATATTAACAATTATGCATGATGAGTGGATAGTAAGTAGTTCGCTTATCGAGAAATAAGTATTTTTTAGGATCGGTATCTTAGGCTCCGTGAGGGGTCGACACAGCCCACACAGGGATAGGCCGGTAGTTCCTCGCCGCCCCCATCCACCCAACTTCGTCTATGGATGACCGTCGTTAGTAGTCTACAGAGGGGTATGTACTACGGTACAAGATCCTTCGGCGCCTATGTTGGGTTGCAATCTTTTAGGATCTTCTCTGCTAGTGTGCATACCACACAGCCCTCCCATGAGTTGGTATGATCCCAGCAGGAGAGGGTTGACAATCAGATTGTGTCTCTATGTGACGAGTTGCTATAGAGGATTATGTCACAGCCTACACCGCAGACGGACAATATTATAATTTGAGCACATTTTGATTCACTTGAGCGTAGCATGGCGGAGTTGAGGGATCTGGCCACGTCGACAGAGCACAACGTGAAGGTGATACAGGGGTCGCATGTATCCATGGGTGATGCACTGAGGAGGTTGCAGACGACACAGGTTAAGATGAGCCAATTAGTGGAGTAGAGTGCTGTAAGGATGTTATCTGTCATGGATACTTGTAACACTCGACAGATAGAATTGGAGCAGATACGTCCTCCTGGTCTGCCGGCATCGACATCTATATCGACTGTATAGGCTATTCCTTCGGGTGTCGTGATGCTTTCACCGGAGCAGTAGGCCGCGCTGATATCACAGATTTGCCGCGGTGCTCCACCTCCTCCTCCTGATCAGCAGTAGTTCTTTGGATATTTATGTGTATTGACCCATTCATGGGTCTTTTATTATTATTATTTTGTACACTTTTATTGTGTGACGGTGATACTTTTTTTGTGACTAGATGGGGATATTTATTTCGTACATTTATCAATTTCAGTTCGTATACTTTTGTGTTCAATTTGGTGTTGAGTGTGAATATACCGGTGTTGAGTGTTCCACCGATGGGGTCGGCAAACCAAAAAAATTCAACGGAAGGTTACTCCGAGCCTGTCTATTTTTATGAACTGTGATATTACAGGAATATATGACAAACTACAAGCATATATTTATTTCCATTTTTTTACAATATTTTTGTAATTTAGTGACGTTTAGCGACGTTCAGATATATCGCTAAATACATCGCTAACTATATCAAGACGTCGCTATTTTTGTCGCTAAATGTTGCTAAATCGCTGACATGGCAGTATCTATCAGGTCAGCAGAACGTTGCTAAATATGTTGCAAAACGTCGCTAAATAGAAAATTATTAGCGACATTTAGCGACACCCGACACGTCGCTAATTTAGATATATTGCGTCACTAACTGTCGCTAATATAAAAAAATATTAGCGACACGGATATATCGCCAATAAACGTCGCTATAGCGACATTTTGCGATATTTTTTCTGTCAGCGACTATCTTAAACGCGACTTCAATGAAACATTGCTAATTACATCGCTAAAATTTTTTAGCGACATTTTCATTCCATTTAGCGACATTTTCAAATATTGCTAATTAGACTTATTCTGGTAGCGCATATCCAGACTTGACCTTCCTGCAAAACGGAGTACATATCCGTTGTCAAGATTTCCATATACCCCTAGAGGTTTGCTAATAAGAGATAGACAGAGCTATGGGCAGATGGATCGACATAAGTAAATAAATTTATTTTATTGTCAATTTATATATTTATTCATGTTTTACTTTGATTCTAATCATAATTTATCTACTTGTTTAGGTTCTTTCCTCCTAGAGCTGGCAATGAGATGAGGGATATCATGAGGGACCACTTCGATGGTCCAAATCTCAACTTTAGGTCTTTACCGAAGGAGAAGACCTTTATTTAACTTGAGATTTTGGAAGTATGTATAAGATAATTATTTAGAATAATATTTTCCTTTCAAATCATTATTTATATAGTTTTTAATTTTAAATTTGCTATTTTTATATTTGTAGAGGAGCAACTAACGACCATCACATAGATGTTGCAATCTGAAAGTTCTACAAGTCCATTGCCAACAAAAGACTGAGCGACATGATCAACGACCAGAAGGCGTGAGGAGGCCGCCAGGACAGGAGAAGACCCGAACACTATTGAATTTTTCCAAGATCTTCGAATGAACCTACAAATGGAAGAAGGACGAGAAGCTCATAGACGACTAGACAGTCAAGACATTTGTGACTGTTTATTATTTTATATTTTTGATAAATTAATTTTATTATATTCATCATTTATAATTATTTTATCCTAATCTTTACAATAAATAACCCTAATCCAAACCCTAACCCTAACTTGAACAATAAAAAATCTAACCCTAATCCAAACCCTAAAAAAATCTAACCATATATATATATATATATATATATATATATATATATATATATATATATATATATATATATATATATATATATATATATATAATCCTAAAAATCCAGCTCCAACCCTAATCATATATATAACCCTAAAAATCCTTACCCTAACCTTATTTTTTTAGATAAATATAGGATAATTATGAGACCTTAGAGAGTTAATTCTCTCAAGCCACTTGGAGGGGGGTTGAGACTAGTCAACCATGTTTGCCATGTAGGAGAAACGATCTATGGGTACAAGCTGTTAGAAGAGAAAAATGTGGCAGCATGCATGGTACTAGATTGTTGGCATCACAGCCGTTGATTTACTCCCGAGCTCCTCCTCGCCCTCCACCTGCATCATCATATCCCGATGTGTCTGATGCTACTCCTCTCGGCACGCTTAGTATGCAACAGGTCTTGACGATGATGTACAACTTTCTGAGGCAGCTGAGAGAGATGATGAGAGAGGTTCGTGATACTCCTGCTACGACTCCTACGCCCTATTGCTTCGACTACTATCATTCCTGAGGATATCTACCATGCCTTCACTTTATTTATGAGACACTTCATTCAGAGATGACAGCCGTCGCCGCCACCCCTACTTGCTTGAAGATAAATTTTGAGAGTATTTTGGACCTTTGTACTATTTTGTATTTGGGATTTTTGTATATATATATTACTCTTGTACTATTATGGATTTTAGATTGGATCTATGTTGGTCAATCAAACTATGTATTACACTTTACTTTTTTGATTTTATGTTAATTTGTGTTTTCATCTGTGTTGGATTATATCAATTTTTGTTGGATATGATGATATGTGTGTTAATGGATATTGGTGTGATGTATATGGTGATATATGTATATTTTGTGTTACAAGTTTGTGTGTAAAGAAAATATTTGTCTCTAGAAAAAATATAAATGCTAACGACAGACCAGCAATGGACTAGCAACGGAGCGGCAACGAACAAATGACAAAAATCTAAAAAAACTCAGTTAGCGACGGAATAGTAACGACATAGCAATGAAATAGGGACAAACCAACAACGAAAAACTAATATATATTTTTTAATGTTTTCTAGTCGAGGGCGGATGCATCTTTCCTTGTGTATGAGTGAGAATATATATATATATATATAATGTCACTAAATAAACTTGTAATTTTGATTAGAATCGTTTGTATGACTTCTAGTCGTGTGCTAATGTACGTTTTCTTGTGGTGTGTGTGAGGATATGTCATGTCATTACCATTACATTAATTATAATGGTCTCTTATATATTTTGTAGAATTTAGTCCTAACTTAGGTTTTGGCTATCTATGCTTAAACAAACTCCTAGCTATTGCTTTTTTAAAATAGAGAAGCTTTTGACAACTATCCCCATATGCAAAAGCTACTTCAAAATTAGTCTAACTTTCCAGGATATTTTTTTTATATGGAGTTATCGAAAACCTTGTTGGACTATATTTTAAAACAAAATAAGCAGTATAAATCGTGATAACAATTTCATAATCAACCTTCTCTGCCTTCCATGCTTCATGTAATAGCATAGCCAGTGATATATATTTGTTGATTTACTCATAATTTGAGGTTTCCAAACAATTTGGATCCTCACACATGCGTAGAGAGAGGATAGAACTCTGTAACAATTTTCGTCGTTCAATTTGATATAAACTGCTATGTATAAAAGGAAATATATGTACGACTGCAATAACTTTCCATAATTTTGTATGACTTCCCAAACCTTGTAAAATATGGTCAAAGTCTCCAAAATTTAATATATAATTACTAAAATATAATTGTCATTTAAAATCCATCCTCATCTTAGTTCTTTTTTTGTTCTTATTCTTTTAAAATTCTAAAGAGAAAAATTATTATTTTTAAAAATCAAGTTTTCGTCTAAAAAGAAACTCAAATCAATTTTTTGTTCGGTTCAAATCATACAAAGGAATCCCAAACTCTTGCAATACTTGCATGTCGCCTAGGAGTCTCGCATGTCATCTCTAACTATAATTAGTTGTATTAGTGTATATTATTAGTTTCTATTTCATTGACTTCTCTATTGGCTATTGCTAAAGTTTAGTCAAATTTTATCATGCTTTACGGAAACTCTTAAAATCTATTCCTCACCGCGTTCATTCTTTAAATGATTCATTTGTGATATTAATTAGTGTTGCATGCAATTATTCTCTCGTTTGTTATTACCTTATGCACCTATATATGCTTGCTTTAAATAATGAGCTTTCTGTTTAAATAATAAAAATGGAATATGTAGCTGCTGGTAACAGAAGCAGTTGCAAATTAAAATAGTACTTAGAAGGTTGATAAATCACAAAAATATCTAAACATATGATATGACAAGCTTATTTGGCTTGAAAAGTTTAATTCCTGCTAGCTGAAAACATGGGATAACAACCAACTGACACTTTATAAAATTGGTTTATCAATTGAACAAGTTGGTTATGAAGTCCACTAGCTATGGAACATTTATAAGGAAAGATTGCAACGAATCCTCAGGTGGAAACCGATCGATTCAACTAGTTGCCTACTGACAAGAACTTTGTAAGGAGTGATGGGCCAATAAAGTAACATTACCATAGTTACAACATCAAATTATAATGAGAAACTGGGTGAAGTTCGGACATTGAAATGAAAACGGGATTAGAAGAAAATTATCATATCCAGGATAACATGGGGGTCCAAGTAAGAACCATGACGAATACAAAGCTGAAGAACATGAATTTTGTTATGTAACAGAAAGATATAATAAGGTAAGCATGAGTCACTTTCCCACCTCTCAATGTCTGTCTAATCTAGGCTTGGAAAGAGAGAATGGAGTTCGGAACACAATAGAACTCGTGACTGACAAGTACTTCATGAGGGACAAAAAATGAACCACAAATCAACTGTGGCAACTTTCCACGAAGAAGCTTCACAATGAGAAAATTGTTTGAAGTTCGGACATTGAACTGAAAGCCGGATTAGAAGAAAATTATCACATCCATGGATATTACATGGAGGTCCAAATAAGAACCATGACGGATACAAAGACCAAGAACATGAAATTTGTTATGTTAACGTCAAGATATAATAAGGTAAGTATGAGTCACTTTCCCATGTGCTTAATGTAGGCTTGGAAGGATGGAGTTTGGGATGCTGATTCATTTGACTGACAAAACATCATTTGACTGACAAGTACTAGTTCATGAGGCATAAAAAAAAAAAACCATGAAAAGCTGGACAATGAATGGTGAGAACTTCATGATCAGGAAAATAAACGAACCACAAAATCAACTAATGACAATTTTCCACACGAAAAAGTATCACAATGAGAAAATGGGTGGAGTTCGACTACAAAAATACACTTAAAACGACGGAACCATAGGTCCATAGAATAAGAGTACAAAAACAAAATAGATTTCGTAATGTAGGCTTGGAAAAACAAAAATAGATTTCGTAACACAGCATAATATTCTCCATCACTATCTTAACGGAGCCAGCTAACACATTAGATCTCATAAACGTGAGTAGCAATTTCCATTAAGTTATCCGTCTTGACCAACAAAATCAACTATAGCAACTTTCCACTAAGTTAACTAAACTATCTGCTGGTTATCTCTACTATTATAATATGACTTGAAAACAGTTTAAAAACTTATCGTCCAAGTTGTATGTATATTTCACTAAGTAATAAAAATTTAGATTTTTTTAAAAAAAAATTTAATAACCGCATATGTATCCTCATGTAGTCTAAAAAAAATAAAAATTTAAAAATTATTCTAACTTCTATCCTAAAATATATTTAATATTTAAATTATATTTAAACTAACTACATAATATTATCTAATAAAATATATATTCAAAATTCTAAAAACATATTTATAATAAATTTTAATTAAAATATATTTTAATTATATTTAAAATAATTTAAAATAATTTAAAATATTATATTTTTATGTTAAGTTTCAATAATTTTATTATTATTTTGTTCGTGCGTTAAGGTAATAGTATAATTTAATGACAGGATCAAGAAAAATCAATTCAATTGCAGACTATGTGAAGGAAAATCTTGAATTGACAACCATCAAGGATGGAGTTCGGAACGCAGTAGAATATTCATTTGACTGACAAGTACTACTTCATGAGGACCAAAAAAACAAACCATGAAAAGCTTCACAACGAACGACGAGACCAAAAAAACAAACACATTAGGTCTCATAAATATGAGTAGCAATTTCCTTTAAGTTGCCTGTCTTGTCCAACAAAATCAACTATGGCTACTTTCCACAAAGTTAACTGGACTATCTGCAAGTTCATCTATATTATTATAATTCGGTTTGAAAATGATTCATTCAAAAATTTATCGTCAAAGTTGTATGTATATTCCACTAAATAATAAAATTTTAAAAAAAATAAATAAATCTAACAACCGTGTATGTATCTTCGCGTAGTCTAGAAAAAATAAAATTTTAAAAATCATTTTAACTACTTGAACATATAATAGATCCTAAAATATATTTAATATTTAAATTATATTTAAATGAACTACATGGTATTATCTAATTAAACATATATTCAAAAATTTAAAAACATATTTAACAAATTAAAATTCAAATCATATTTTTATATTAAATTTCGATAAAAAAAAATTTTACTGGATACCATGCAAACCTAAGTTGCGCTTGCACAAGTCCAAGACTTGTACAATAACAAAATAAGCTATTCAGAGTTAAAAGCAGCGGCACAATATTGAAATTTATGAAATGATTACAAGGATTACAAGGATTTTAGTATACAATGAAATGATTACAAGGTATAAGAAAATAATCTTTTTATTGATATTTATGAAATGATTACAAGGATTTTAGTATACATATGATACATGCCAAATTGGCTTCCATCTCTTGAACTAAAAAAAATACAATGATATCATTCCATACATTGTATCCCTTTATAAAGAAAATATCTCAATGCATCTCTACGCATCTTCTTCTTCTGATTTTCTGCACTTGAGGATGAGGATCTGCTATCGCTTCGGACAATCCAGCAAGACAGCTAATACCTGCGGACTAATTTGTGGGGGATCAGCACTTTAGGAAAAGTACTGGTGAGAATCAAAAGCAACACCCTCTGAAACCATCACTAAGTAATCATGTGAGAAAATATTCACTAAGTAATCATGTGAGAAAATATTCTATTATTAGTGATCTTGCTATCTTTTACCTACGTTCATTCCATGCAATGTACATAATCAAGATTCAATTTCATCTTTTGAAAACAATAGTAAAAGCCATATTTTAATTGTACATTCAAGCATACAATAGGGACAATTTCAAGCATGATGTTGAATTTTATTTATATCCTGATGTGCGTAGCGTGTTTCTTGAGTTATATTCATTTCTCTTAGTGTCACGACCCGCACTCAGTGTGAGGGCACGAGTACGTGGGTACGTCCAGCCTACGCCACAACATCGGCGGTAGAATACGGTCTAGGTCAACAACACTATCTAATCATGTCACACAATAATATATATAAACCTGTCAATTATATCTCAACTCCAAAAGGAGGACAATATGAAAATGACATAATACTCAATCACAATAAACTAGAGGGAGATAATGACACGATAACATATAAGGAATGGAATCACAAAGTCACAGCAAGAGAAGTAACAACAATATCCGAGTATATAAGTCTTGGTACACCATGATAACGTGTAAGATATCAACAAAAACTCAATGTCTAAAGAGCTGGAGACAAATC
Organism: Iris macrosiphon; assembly: GCA_036927795.1. Taxonomy (NCBI): domain Eukaryota; kingdom Viridiplantae; phylum Streptophyta; class Magnoliopsida; order Asparagales; family Iridaceae; genus Iris; species Iris macrosiphon. Next base: position 190,547,375 of record JAYESA010000007.1, read on the forward strand.
TATTACAGAAGCTAAGTAGATGAAACTAAGGTATCTAGTGACACTGGCTAGTCCTCCAGGTAATCACTCCTGAATGTCAAGGCCCATGGTCTTTACACCCTTCTGTGGTCCGTAAAACGTCAGACACCAGTCCTCTAAGTCATCGTCTAAAAAATATATCCAGTCAGGATTGGAGGGAAGTCCAACCCAATAGCAATTCTAATTAATTGACAAAGTCTATAAAATAATAAATAGAGAATGATATGTCCGATAAGAAACAATAAAGTGATGTAATGGTAAATGGTAAAGTGAGACAGGCAATGTAAGCAATAGAATGTAGCCAGTGCATATATGAAATGAAAAAGAAAATGAACTACAATATCAGGAGCAAGGTAATTATAATCTATGAACTGAATATGAAGAACTGAAACTATACTAAGTGTTTTGAAATACTATCTAGATATGTTCGGCTTGGGAGATTCAATATTTTACACTCATGGAAAACTAGCTCAATCATACGTGAAGTACATGATTAGCTAGTAGCAATGATTTACACTCTTGCCAATAGTTCTTGATCACATATCTAGCTAGTACTTTTTCCTCCCCGACTGATACGATGGATCCAAGCTTGACACGTCACTATCCAATGTATCCAATAACCAATATATCCAATACGATAGTATTCAATATCAATACAATGGGTCAAGGTAACATCTCAGGACTGAAGATCCAATGCATGTACCAATCAGTGTACCATAGTGTCAAGAATCAGATGTAATATTTTTAAATACTTAAAACATAGTAATTATCAAATAATAAAAACTATCAGAGAATGTACTCGCCTGTGGTCCTGAGCAAATGATGCGTCTCGGTATCCAAACTGGTGTCACACAAACCTATATATAAAATTGTATGTCATTTGGTGTATTGGAAAGATAAATAAGCTTAAATAAGTTAAAAGGTGATTTCTAGATCACACTAGTCAAACTAGGTCAAACTACCTAAAGGGTTGACTTTTAGGGCCAACTAGTCAACACTAGTCAAAACTAGGTTATACCTAGGTTTCTAGGCCAATACTAGTTCAACTAACTAATATCACTAAGTATCTATATTCATAACATCTACATATACTAGTTACTTATTATCTATTATACCTTAGCTATATACTATGGTATCTCACCTACCCCTTACACTGATACTCAAATATTCCTCCTCTAATAACTTAACAAACTAAATTGGTATCACATACAAAGGTTGATACTCAATACTAATTATGTCTCAAAATCTCACTCACAATCTAGCTGACCACTCTCTCTTATTGATACCCTCATGATCCACACCTAGGCTACTCATTCACCTAATATCCAAATATACTATTTGTACCTAAACTGACACACTATCTACACCCTTCTTAACATCACTTGCAATAACCACTCACTGCTGTTACTACCTCATACCTCCAATAATTGATACCTGTAATTGCATGTCCAAGCTCAACTAAAATCCCAATAGATTCACTTTCCTCCACTCCTATTTAAACCTGGCACCACCTCAATGTACCACTTTTCACATGACTGCAGTGTCTGGCTCCTAAGTTACTGAAATACTAAGGTTTTAGTTGTTGAGTTACATCCCTAATCTCCCTATCGAGTATTGCTACTACTGATACCCTTTATATTACACCATACTACATGGACCAACTTATATACACAACTTGCTAACATAGTCCAGACATCCTCCTTTCTGCACCCGTGCTCCTCCTTACCCCTTGCTAACATCTATACTTAGCACCAATCACTAATATACTTCACTCAAAACCACACCTATTTACACTTATCAAAAAACCCTACACTGATGAAATAGCATGTAGGCAACTCTAGAGGGGGTGAATAGAGTTATGTGTCTATATTGACCAATTAAAAACTGATTAAGGCTAAGTCCAGGAAGCAACTACTAACAGAGTAAATAATCAGAGAGATAATAATGCGAAAAGTAAATAAAGTAAGGAAGAGCAAACGAAAATACCAAGATGTATACTAGTTTCCCTCGTAGAGGACTAGTCCAGTCCCAAGAACTCAAGCTCGAAGTTTGAATCCACTATTAGTGAAACACAAGCTTTGATTCGAAGGCTTGCCACTTCTTTACAATATGAGCTTTTGATCCGAAGCGCTTGACTACTTCAACTTTGCAGAAGCAAGACTTAGAATTTTTTAAGTGCGAACACTTTACAACTCTTGCACAACTTCTATCTGAATCGTACATAGGCACCTTGGGGATTAGAAAGTTATGGCTAAGGAGATTTCGAAGAGTGTGGCTCAGAGAAAGGCTTAGAATGTATATAGCTTAGAAGATTGAAAGCTTGAGAGATGATAAAAATGGAAGAAATCATGCTCTATTTACACTAGTCTGGAAGGCAGAGTTCGGCCCAAGTTTTGTCCCCTAACGTTCAAAAATTCGAACGTTGGACAGCTCGTAACGAGGTAGAGCAAAAAATTAGGTTACTGATTTTAAGGAAACCGAGTTCGACCCAAGTTTGAACCAAGCTCGGTCTTTATCAGACCAGAAGCTCTATAAATTGGTTGAATAGGTTTAGTTTGGTTCAGTTGAGTTCAATGCTTGGTTGTTTGTTTGGTAGAGATATAGGAAATATGTTGAGTAGTTCTTATGCCACAGTGCGACTCAACGTACATATTTTATAAACTCAAACAAAGATAAAATTACAGACTCTAAATATTACAAAGAAGATGTAACAGCAGTTTGATGATGTTTGTTGATGTCACGTCCAGCAGTCGATGTGTCATAATGAGTCATAGTAGATATCAGTATGTTAATTATCAAAATCAAGTTAACTGTGATCTAGTTTGGGTCAACAATCTCCTCCGTTTTGATAATTGATAAAATAATATTTGTATGTATCAATATTCATACCTAGACACATGTTGAAGGAAGCATAAAGGATGTTGTAAGGTTGAATAGAAGTAGCTCCCCCGCAAATAGTGAATGTCCACATAGTCCAGACAAACTATCCAAACGCATAGCATAGACAACACATAAATTATAGCATATCATAACCAAACAAATATCAATAGCATATGCTATTTCTCCCCCTTTTCCATTTGGCAAAATAGATTTGCTCCCCCGTTAAGGTACAAGCATTGATAAAGTGAAAGATTAACATGCATGTATATTTGTAATAGGACTAAGCATGTTGAATGAAATAACCAAACTAAATATTGTCAAAAATTATAAATTTTAAAATTTTAAAAACCATAACAATAGATAGAATGCGCGAGAAATATGTGAAACATTATCCAGCACATGCGTAACTATCTCAGGTTAGTTGTAGGGGTCGGATCCCAGCTGGCGGTGGTCCAAAAATACTTAAATAATGTGTCGCTTAAGGATGTTTAAGCCTCTGTGACAGATGGACCCTTTCGGCTTGTACCCAAAATAATGTAGCGTATGTGAATAATGAGTTTGCAAATTTTAATGCAAATTAAATCTATTGTATTGCATTTTCATCCAAATTTCTCAATTCCCGACGAAGAAAGTTAAAACGATCTTCTGCTAGTGGCTTAGTAAAAATGTCTGATAGCTGATGTTCAATGTTGATGAATTCTAAACTAATGTTTCCTTGCAATTAATGATCTCTTAAAAAGTGGTATCTTATTTCTATGTACTTAGTGCGTAAGTAACATACTGGGTTCTTAGTCAAATTAATAGAGCTGGTGTTGTCACAGAATATAGGAATGTGCTTATAAGTTAAAGTATAGTCTGCTAGGGTTTGATTCATCCATAAAATCTGAGCACAACTATGTCCTGCAACTATGTATTCAGCTTCAGTAGTAGAAAGCACAACATAATTTTATTTTTTGCTAAACCAAGAGACTAGAGCCTTACCTAAGAGATGACACGTGCCGCTGGTACTTTTACGGTCGATTTTGCATCTAGCAAAATCAGCATCTGAATAACCGATTAAGTCAAAGAACGTGATTTTGGGATACCACAAGCCCACTGTTAAAGTTCCCTTAAGGTATCGAAAGATACGCTTAACTGCGCTTATATATGATTCCTTAGGGTTAGCTTGATAACGAGCACACAAGCAAACACTAAACATTATATTGGGACGACTAGAAGTTAAATAAAGTAAACTACCAATCATACCTCGATACTTATGCTGGTCTACTGGTTTGCCGCTTTCATCAAGACCTAGTTTAGTTGAAGTAGCCATCGAAATGCCAATTGGTTTGACGTTTTCCAGGTCAAATTTCTTCAACGGGTTCTTTGTATACTTTGACTGGTTGATGAAACTCCTTGTGAGTTCTGTCTGACTTGTAATCCGAGAAAGAAGTTCAGTTCCCCCATCATGCTTATGTCGAACTTACTCTGCATACACTTAGCAAATTCTTGGCATAATACCTCATTAGTAGACCAAATATAATGTCATCAACATAAATTTGCACCAATAAAATTGTGTCATTAATTAATTTTATGAAAAGTGTAGTGTCAATCTTTTCTTTTGAAAAACATTTTTCAAGAAAGAAAGATCTTAGACTCTCATACCAAGCGCAAGAAGCTTATGTAAGGCCATAAAGAGCTTTCTTAAGCTTGAAAACATTATCAGGATATTTATAATTTTCAAAACCAGGTGGCTGTTTTACAAAAAACTTCTTCTTTAAGAAAATTATTTTTTACATCCATTTGGAAAAGTTTAAAATTTTAAAAGTTTACAAATGCACAAAGCATGTGGATTGATTCAAGTCTCACAACAGGAGGGTATCTCTCATCGCAGTCAATACCTTCCTCTTGGTTGTATCCTTGAGCTACGAGACGTGCTTTGTTACGTGTGACAGAACGTTCCTCATTAAGTTTGTTACGAAAAACCCATTTAGTACCAATGATCGGATGATCATTTGGTTTAGGAACAAGTTCCCAAACCTGATTCTGTTCAAATAGGTGGAGTTCTTCTTGCATTGAAGACATCTAAAATTTATCAAAAAATGCTTCTATAACATTCTTAGGTTCTATTTGTGATATAAAAGCTATGTTGGCTATATAATTCTCATACACCTTTTGATACTTTACTATTACCAAGTTCTCTGGATGGTCAGGCGTAAATCGAGTCTTCTTTGGCAAGGTTTCCAGATAACTTATTCCAGATGTTGTATTCTCAGGGGTAGAGGATATTTGTTGGACGTATTCATCATCATCATCATTGGGAGCTATTGCTTGACTATTATACTCATCAAAAGTGACATTAACAGATTCTTTAATAATTAATAAGCATTTGTTAAACACTCTGTATTCCTTACTCTTAGATGCATATCCAAGAAAAATTCCTTTGTCAGCTTTGGCATCAAACTTACCTAAGATATCTTTGGTATTCAGGATAAAGCAGCGACAACCGAACACTCGAAAATAAGATATAGTTGGAGTCCAACCAAACCAAAGCTCATAAGGAGTCTTCTTCGATATAGGTTGAATCATAACCCTATTCAAAATATGGCATGATGTATTTACAGCTTCTATCCAAAAGTATTTCGGAAGTAAAAACTGATTTAACATGACACTAGTCATATCACCAAGAGTCCTATTCTTCCTCTCCATAATATCTTTTTTTGGGGAGTTCTTGGACAAGAAAACTCATGATCAAAACTATTCAAATCATAAAACTTTTTAAAATCAGTGTTTTCGAATTCGCCGCCATGATCACTTTGGATTCGAGTAATCATGAAGCCTTTTTCGTTTTGTACCTTTAGCAAAAATTTTGAAAACAGAAAGAGTATCACTTTTATTTGAAAGAAAGAATACCCAATGTAACGAGAAAAATCATCAACAATAACAAAAGCGTAGAGTTTTCTACCAAGACTGGCTACTCTACTAGGACCAAATAAATCCATATAAAGAAGTTGTAAGGGTCTAGATGTACTTATAGTGTTGATGGATATAAAAGAAGATTTTGTTGCTTTGTTCTTCTCACACTCGGCACATACCATATCTTTTTTGAATGTGATTTCTGGTAACCCTCTTACCAACTTCTTGGTTCAAAGTCTTAATATGGTATTTGTAGAAGCATGGAAAATATGCATCCATGTATCCAACAACCATGCTCCACAAAGAAAAACTCAAAAAAGATTGGGCCACAGAATCACCCTGCGGCCCAATAAGGCGGCATCTATGCGTCACAATCAGTCGAAGCAGCTTTGGCCACAGATAGACCTGACATGGCATCCTAGCAACAGGATTGTCCCTGACACAGAATTCTGACAAAGAGAATTTTCTGAATGCCTCAAAAGACGTGAACACACTAAACGACATAAGTCTCACATCAGCACAGAACTTTATTCTCGATGGATGTGCAACGCCACGGGTGCAACACAACTGGCCCCATGCGTTCTAGGTTCCATGTGGTCCCATGCATCTCTGGACACATGCGTCCCAGGTTCCATGCAGTTCCATGCATTCTTGGCCCCATGCATCCCTGGCTCCATATGTTCCATGCGTCTATGGCCCCATGCATCCCAGACTTTATGCGTTCCATACGTCTCTGGCCACATATGTTTCAGACTCTAATAAGACAAAATCTTGTTATTACAACATGTGTGATTCTCTTCAACTAAGTGTGGACCTTGTGTCAAGTTGACCAAGTCACATACACAAAGGACGAGAACCACCCAGACCTTCAACAACAGAAAATCCCAACAAGAGCCCATCTGACAGCCTGGCCTGCTCATGGTTACAACTGCACCTTATTAAGGGGGCACACATGGCACCCTCTAGCATCCATGCGGCCCAACATATGCGATCCCAAGGATGACTATATATACCCGGTGGACTGCCCAAACAAGGAGACGCATGGGTCGCCAACACAGAGAGAGAGCATACAGAGACGAGCAAAGATAGAACGTAAGTTTCTTCATCCTGCATCGGATCTTCAACGGAGTAAAGGATCTACCACAGCACTCTTTGTCCATCGTTATACCCCAGATCAAAATATTGTACTTAGACAATTCTGTTTAGGATTCTTTGTACTATTTTTTCGTTCCTTAAATACAAAGTTTGCAAGAACTCATTTAATGGAGAACAAGATAGAGACTCTGCTGGGGACCTCTTTGTTCTCTGATGAGAATGTTGTGACGCAATTTGACGCAGCCAAGATTGGATCAACTCAAAGAATGCTGGTGGTCTACTTCGACCAGCAGGTTTTCGAGCAGATATTCTCGGGGGGAAGTGTTAGTCCTTCGTCAAAGCTAGCAAAGCCTAAGAAGACCCACAGGACGTGGATAGCAAAGGCCGTTGCGTCTCACCCAACTATGGAGCATGCGTTCCCCATCTCTCTCTCTCTCTACCGCAGGGACCACACATCATGCGTCCACTGCTTATGCGACAGCCTCTCATAATAAGAAGAGTGCTCAGCACATGAAGACCTGTAGGACATGGGTTGTAAACGGTATTCTGTCTCACCCAACTGCGGAGATGCGTCTCTCGTCTCTCTCTCTGCCACAGGGACCACACATCATGCGTCAACTACTTATGCGACAGCCTCTTCTAACAAAAAGAGTGCTCAGCAACTGAAGACCCACAAGACATGGGTTGCAAAGGCCGTTGTACCTCACCCAACTGCAGAATATGTGCTCCTTGTCTCTCTCTCTCTCTGATACTTAAGATGCACAGCATGCATCCACTCAGGTTGTCCCCTCTCATGTGGCCTCCTTGTGTGAAAAAGAGAATGCTTAACATCCAAACTCTGACAGAGAAAAACAATACGATGCCAAGAGTTTCGGGGTTGATGCATAGCCCATACGGCCACGATGAAGGATGAAGAGAAGAAAGCAGTATGCGGCTTCCAGCTCAGCCCATGCATCTCTGACACCCCCAGAAGCTCTTTCTTTGATAAAATCTCATCCGGCCTTGCTTCCATGCGTTATTTTAAGAAAAATCAAAACTTGGACTCTTATTACTATGCGCCTGCGCATGCTAAGTCGAAGAAGCCTAGGGCGTTGTGAGCTCATCAAGCTCAAGTAACCGCCTATTTTGATGACCGTCAGTGAGCACCGCTAACCGTTATGCGGGCTCCTGATGGAAAGCCATATAAGACCGCCTCGTGCGTCCAGCCCCCAACAGCCAATGGACAGGGTCCGTTTCAAAAGCCTTCTACTGACAATCTGGATAAACTTCTTGTACGAACACTATATCAGGAAGCAAAAGCAACACTCACACACCCAGGCGCTCGATCTACCCGTGCTTACGAAAAGGGTGCAAAGGTGGATCAGCCCTCGCCTGACTTGCGTGACATGATCAATTACAAGCGCAAGATGAGGGAGACAACTACAGCACGTGGAGTATCCTCCCCCGGACATCACTGAGCTAAAATTATCATCAACTGTTGTTACAATAAAGTGGCAGTACCGACAAACAGGCAGTCGGCATTCCAACGACTGCATCCGAAGGCACCTAGCCTACAGTAACCCAAAAATCAGGTGGAAACACCAGAGGTGGAGGAGCTACCATTCGTCTCATGTTACTTTACTCTAAAGGACCCTTCCAACGTGAGAGGAAGGAAGTCCAGCACCTCCAGCCCGTCACTCTCAACCAGCACAATGAGAAGGCGACTACCAGGAGGACAAGCAGCGGTACCTGCAAAAGGTATTTTCCAAGGCACCCGCTCGAAGAATAAGCTCTCAGCCGCTGGGAGTAGTTCTTCCTCAGGACCCTTGGGGGTTACACAAGCTGGGGGTAGTGATCCCCTGGACCTATACAACAACCCAGCGCTCCGAGAATATGGTGATTACCAAAGAACAGACCACGATATCCCTGGGGATAGCCACCCACGTCAAGATAACGTAGCCTCCTACGCTGGGGGTAGTATTTCCTCCGAATCCGAGGAGGATGTGATGCTACCTGATGACTAATGTCACGTCCAGTCCTAAAATATGTGGACCAGATACGTGGTAATGGCCAGCTGGTACGACTCCGTAGGACTTTCTAATTTAATGTACCGGATGAAGGGCACTTACGCTGTCCACGGTCAAGTGATCAAGCTAAATATCTATTTTTAACATCCAACAACTAAACTAAATCTTGATCTATGGTAAATAAATCTCAAGAAAGAACGGTATGCATTATTTTTCTGCAGCCCGATAATACATCCCTTCGAATAGGCCAAGTGAACAATATAGGCCTATAAATACTAGGCTATAAAAGCAGAATCATAATGGAAAGTAGAACATAACTTTAATAGATCAAAGATATAAAGATACATGCAAAGATATCCAACACACCACTAGATCAAGCATCATCCAACCTGCTCAAATAACATGGAAGAGAACCAGATCCTCACAGGGACGTAAAAAGATACAAAAATTACATGCCATAATATAAATACTGAGTAAAGTAGATCAGGGTAAACTATTAATCTACGTAAATTTAATTTGAGGATAACTTTGTGCATATGGGAAGTAGGCTATGCTCGACATATATTGATATAATTTACCATTCATCATGACTGGCTAATATATGCCATATATGCCCCCCATAACAGGGGCCCTTGCGTATATAATAACAGCCATAACGCTCCGAAGAACACGGTGCCTGAATATAATAACGGCCGTATCGCTCCAAAAAATGCAGAATCTTTATAAATAATAACGTTTGTATTTCTCCGAAGAACGCAACATCTGCATAAATATAGAGGTGGGTGTCCCATATGCCTACTAGTTATCCTCCCCGCCCAATACCAATGTACAAGTCTCAAGTTTGACGTATATATCTCGTAACTATATGCAAGTCTCTAAGAATAATACAACTACGCTAAGTACCATCACACGTGCTACTCGCACTTTTGGCTAGTCAAGTGCGTAAGTCCGTGTCCTATCATACCCTCTCTCAGTGACGCGAAATATTACATGCCAAGGACTCAGAGTTATAATGATAACTCCACAACTTTAGGTACGTCCACTAGAAACTAGGTTAAACACAAGTCCTAACGTCGATGCCTTCGTCTACTACACCCGAGTCATTCTTAGATGCGCACAATTATATAATATTAAGTGCATAAATTATATGAACAATATTAACTAAATTTATACAGTACAACAAGGCAAAGTATACTTGCCTGAATCTTCAAGCTGCAATGTAAAGAATCTTCTCCGACGTCCAAGTCTGAACGTTCCCAAGAGCCTATATATAGTAATATCAAATGAGTCACTATGACACGGTTCACTAAGCATACATAAGAGAACGACTATTCTATGTTATTAGTCATATAGAGTCTAAACCAAACAAGGGTTCTAATTAGGTAGGTTGACTAAGGTTGACTAGTCAAGGACCAAGAAAGAGTACAAACACTAAGTCTACTAGTCACATAACATCTAAAAGTCCTCTAAAAGTATAATTTTTTATATGACATAATCACGGTCACAACTAGGGTTTATATAAGTGCTAAGTTTCTCTCCAACACCTAGGTACAAAGTATTATCCCCCTAGATTCCATGCATAAATATCAATATCGTCCTCAAATATTGGTACACAACTAGTCAAATAGCTTACTACCTGCAAGTAATTATTTATATCTTTAGTCATGTAACCTAAAGCATTTTAATTTATAAATGGGTTAGGGATTCTTCTTTATATATAAATATCATAAGCATCCTCTAATATATCTCATTACCAAACCCTAATACTCATTCACTTGCACACAATAATATATATCAAGTCTACATTATTTTCCAATATGACACATTAATATGATAAACTTGTATCCTTCTTCTATTCATGTGCACATATAAATATTGACAAGAATTAAACCTAAACATGGTGATGACACTCTAACATGGCACTTTTTATATATAACAACTAGTATCAAAACCTGGGCAACATACCCAATTACTAGTACAACACTGACAAACTAACTCATGCAACTCCATCTAACACATGCTCATCAATTATATTTACAAAAACCATATATTAAACACTATCTAGCATGTCAAAAATTATTCACTAACATGGTATCAAAATACTCTCTAATACATGGCACTTAATAAAAAACAACTAGTCTAAAAATCTAGATAAATTCACAACCACTACTATACACTAATCAAAACTAATTCATGCAATAATAACTTCACTAATCATCATTCTAAACAAATTATATAATCTAAAATTTATATAAAAGGAGTTATAAAGAGATGTTAAACAAGTATTTAGATGAGAGGTTATCAAGCTAGCTTGTTAACAATCTAATCCCCATATATAACTTCAATGGAATAATTATCAAATCAACAAGTTAACATGTGATGATGAGAAAACAATTCATGGAAATAAAATAAAGAATATGAAGAAGAACATGATGAATAAGAAATATAATGAAGATGAAGGAAGAGGAGATGTACCTTAAGTTTACTTGAAAGGGAGGGAGAACTTGGATGGAGGTTGTGCACTCGGGTGAGGAAGATGGTGCTCGGATTGGACTGGGGGTGCAAGGGGCTGTAGAAGCATGGGGTGGATGAAGAGGATGAAGAAGATTAGGAAACACAGCAGCAGTAGTAGCATAAGAAACAGCAACAGCAACAGATTTGAAGCAGTAGCACTAGTTATGCAGCAGCAACAGTAATAGAGATAGGAGCAACAGTAGCAGTCGTAATGGGAGAAAGGGGAGAAGATGATGGTGGTTGAGACTGTGGAGGAGGCTTGGGTGAATAATGAGGGGGAGAAGGAAGGAGGGTGGTCAGGTTGGTGAGGATAATGGTAATGGTGGTTAATGGTGGTGGTGATGTGTTAAGAAGAAGAAGAAGAGTGAGTAGGAAGGAGATTAAGAAGAAGAGAAGAAGGAGATGAAGATAAAGAAGTGAATAGGGGGTGGTCGACTGATGCAAGGGAGTGGGGTAGAGTGAATGAGTGAGCAAACATTAATATGTGATGCGAGGGATGTGTGTATTAAATAAAAAAGGGGGGTGTGAATGCATTTATAGGGCCATTTATGGGTGAGGGGAAGGGTAATGGGGGCTTGTCCATCCGGTCATAAAATGAGGGGGTGAGGGAAAAAGCATGGGGGAGGTCTTGTTTTATTAGGCCATTTATGGGTGAGGAGAAGACAACATTTAATGCATAAATTGTAAGGTGGGAATAAATTTATTATATAGAGAATGAGTGAAATAGGTGTGAATGCAATTAATAAAATGGGGATGAGGGAAAAGAGGGCTTGGAAGACCATGCAAAGGGGTAATGGGGTTTATGCATTAAATACAATAAAAGCGGTAGAGTATTTTAGAATTAATTGCCAAAGAGTAAAATCCTAATTTAATTACCCCATGGGGTTTAATATGTGTAATTGGTCATGAGGGTGGTGTTTGGTGTTGTGTGGAGAGGGGGAATGGTGTTTGGTGTTTAGCATAAGTCATGTGAGGGTGTGTGATGGTTTGGACTAGTTTTGGGTTTGGTTGAGTCGGTTGCTCAAAAGGAGTAGAAATTGGGTCATTGGTGTGTGTCAATAAATTGGAAGTGTGTATGGGTCAAATTGGGTGTGACACAAATGTCATGGATGTAGTAGACTCGGAGTAGATTATCGTTATATATTGGATTATAAGGAACGGGTCAAAGTTGTGTCTCCAATTTTGATTGGAACGGACATAGATACAAAGTTTAGGATTGAATTAGATATTTTGCGAAGAATATTGTGTGATTAAAATAAAGCACAAAAGAGTGTAATTATGAGTGACACAAAGGTCATGATTAAAGATGAGCTTGTCTAGGTCAAGGGTACAAATTTTGTTGGAAGGCAAATCTAGTGTAGTATTCTAGATATTGAAGCAATGACAATGTGCAACCATCGAATAAAAAATCAAAGAGGTGAATTATAACCCGAATAATTATTCCAAAATAATTCTAAATAATTCCCTAAATTTAAATTTGGGTCAGGGGATTTACAATCTATCCATCTTAGAAAATTTCGTCCTCAAAATTCAATATTCATCTCCCCAACGTGAACTCAACATATCTCTAAATATATAAACACAACTTGGTACTTAGTCCTACTCCACTCTCTTAACCTTAAACTGCCACATTCATACGGTCTAACCATCTAAGGCATTCAGTCCTCTAAATATTTTATCACCATCATGTATTATCTTATTATTGTTATCATGTTAATCATTATCTAGAAAATTTACCATATATAAGCCTAGTTTACTCAAGGATGTCAAAATACAATCTCTGTGAATCTTCTAATATATATAAATAAAATAATGTTATACCTTTACTCTCGAAGGAGAGCATGGGTTAGACACAAAAATCCAACTAGCACAAAATCCTCAAGGCCACCTATATAGTATCTAAATCCCTTATTCTGTAGCTAAGTAGTTACTATTTCATTATTCTTTCGTAGGTACAATGTCAAAGAAGCAATGAGGGAAGTCTGGGAACTTCGGGCTCGCCTAGATTTATGGGCAGCCGGGACTCACTACCAGAGCTCGGGATACGTCAACCATATCCCGACGAGTGGAGGGATGTGCCATACCCGCCCAAGTACAAGCCCTTTAACTTGAACCCATTCGACGGGAAGATATTTCCCCGTCAATACATGAGTTATTTTAAGGCTACAAAAGGGCACCTACCTCGCAGTGACGTACTCCTCACCAAGATTTTTGTGGGGACATTGTTCGGGGTAGCGTTCGACTGGTTTTATAGCCTACAAGATAATTGTATCTCGTCGTTTGACGATCTCAAGAGTCTTTTTCTTAAGAGATTCTATGACGGAGGAAGCGACATGATGATGTCCTCCCTGATGGATATTACCCAAGGGGAAAAGGAACTCGCCTGAAATTATATCGAGCATTTTCGACAAGCAGCGTTGAGGTTGCCCCCAGGCAATCCTGAGTCTACACTGATTGACATGTGCTGCAGAAACTTACTTCCTGTAGTCAGCCTCTGGATGGGCAACGGCAAGTTTAAAGACTGGACGGTGTTCATCATAAGTGTTGTTAGTGCTGAAAAGAAGGTCAAGGAGGCACAATTCTTAGGAATATGGATACTTGTCACCGATGATAGGGAAAAATGTCCCAACAGCGGAAACAACAGCCGCGATGGAAAAGGGAAGAAGGCCTTGGTGGCCAACTTAACCAAGAAGCCTGAGCAAAAGTCGACTGAGGTTCCAAAGCCCAAGGAGACCTACTCCTTCGGAGATGACGATGTCATGCCCATCTTCGACATACTGATGAGTGTGGTAAGCTTCAGCTCCCCGACGTCAAATGCCCTGGTTAGACAGCCAAAGAGAATAATCCAAAGTACTGTCATTACCATCGTTACGTCCATCTTGTAACGTAGGACTGCTACACGCTGAAACGGTACATCTAGTGTATGCTCGACACCAAGGCCCTCACCTTGGATATTGATGACAAGACGGTTATCGCTAATATATTATTGCTCCAGTTCGGTAACTTTTCGGCGACAGAAGCCCAGGTCCGGGTAATCCCAATTCCCCGGGCAACGATGGAAGTCGTCAATCTTCTGCCAGCTTGTGACCAAAAGTCTGGGCTGATATCTCTTACCATGCCATGTGGGGAGGTCATGTGGATTCACCCCAATCTTGCTCCAGAAATGATGCAGTAGACAACAACTTCTGCCACCAAGTCCAAGGTCAAGAAGTCCAAGTCCCGCTACACGGTTTTTCTTCCATTTGAGGAAGCTATAGCAGGAACAATGATGTTAGTCTTGACGTACCAGCATGAGTAAAATACCCCTAATGATGGTGCACATCCAATAGTTGCACCCACAACATCTGATCTGGGTCTATCCCAGCCTCTACCAGCGGATAAGTCCAAGCAGAAAGATACTCGCTTCGATAAACTGCTGCGCAAAGATACAGCCCAGGGGCTGGAGAAGTCCTACAACTTTTACATCTTGGCCCAACTCGCCAACACTCCAGCAAAGTTGTCTCTATTCGAGCTTCTTCGACTCTCCAAAGACACTCGGGCTGCTCTTAGCGAGCCATTACAAAATACCGATACTTACCTAGTGTAGGTTAAGCCACCAACTGATGATCCTGCCGCATGCCCCCACTGCAACAATATGATCGAGGTGATACCCATCATTATATTCTTGCAACAGGACATGATGCTAAAGAATAACCAGCATGATCATCCTCTATATTACATATGGTACATTGGTGCCATCAAGGTGGACAGGATATACATAGATCATGGTTCATCAATCAGCATCATCCAGCAGAGTCTTCTTCAGACCCTGGGTATTCCGATGCATCGCCTGGTAGCTACCAATACTGCTATCACTAGCTTAAATGTAGGCAGGAGCTACCCTCTGGGCAAGATTCATCTAAAATGCCAGATTGGTGACTTAAAAATAGCGGCTACTTGCTATGTCATTGACGTAGATATATCCTATAATGTCTTTCTCGGACGCCTATGGATACATAAATATATGATCGTTCCATCGACCCTGCACTAGTGCCTGAAGTACGTCGACGAACATGGCATAGTCAAAATAGAGTTTGCTGATGTCAATCCACTCAAAGGGATCAAAGCCTATTATTTCGATTCGATCCTTTACAAATAGATCTACCAATATGAAGGTAGCAATAACGCCGATGATGAGGCAGAGGCTGGGACAACACCAGAAGAGCCCTTGAGAGTCCGTCTAAAGGCACGTGCTCCCGAAACAACCTCTCCTCTCATCATAAAACCACACAGAAAGGCACCCGAATCTCTGGTCGTCAGCCTTCGTAGGAAGGATCGATCGTCGAAGGGGGGCCCGACACCATCCAACACGTCCGACCTCTGGTTGATCGCCTTCACAGGCCGAGTCAACCTCCGAAGGATGCTCCGTTGCCTCCTACAACATTTGAGCCTCTGGTAGTGAAGTTGTACCAAAAACCTCCAAAGTCGTCACTCACAGTAGGGGTAGATCTCAGGAAGGATAAACTGGAGGAGTACGTAGTAACTCACGCAAACGTTCCTTCCCTGGACGATGTAATTCCTGGAGAAAAGATACCTTATTTTTGGAATAAAGTGCTATTTTTGAACTACTCTGAAGTTTCACACTTAAGCACACTGTATTTCATGGAGCATGGTCTAGGCCTGCGCCTGCAGACGTAGGTGACTACTACCTATAAAGTGAACTAGATCCTCCCTAGCCAAGGTTCCTACTTTATGATTCCAGCAAGGAGGAGGGGAGGCAAACCCATCATCTTCGGCAGGGTTGAGTGCCCCCTGTCCTCCACCCCGGAGGTACAAGAGCCCAAACCTGATACCGACAAAATACAACTTTACCGATTCAGTGGTCAAGCCAAACACCTCATCCAGAAGATGGGTTATGATCCTAAAAGCAACCAAGGTCTGAATTACGGCAAAGGTTGATGACTGCAGTATACCTTAATGCTCCGACAGGCAAATCCGAGGATTACTACCATAAGACCAAGCATGGATTAGGGTATGTTATGCCTTCTACTACCCCCAAAGGCTCGGATGAAGAAGATGAGTTACACTCTCACTCTTCAAAGTCTTTCTCTTGGGACTCCCACGTTAGTATAGGGGAGATTCTCAAGCAAACATTGTCTGCCAATATGGTGTCAGCTGACCCTGAGAAAGACGACGAGGATCCACCAGAACTCTCTGAAGTAGAACCGTGGGCCCAATACCTAGACGCACAATAGGAGATTTGGGTCGAACAATATTGTATTTCTCTTATCCCCAGCCGGGCAATCAAGATGTACAATCTTTACACTCTTGGTTATTCATCCCAGCAAGGGCCTATGTACAATATTTCTCTTTATTTATAACTTTTTACAAAAGCCATTATCTGTATCCAGGAGTCCTGGATATGCAATAGATGATAGATCCTCAAAGTCTCTCCAGCGGAGCAGTCCTCAGGTCCACCGGCACACTCCCGCTTGGACCACCCAAAAACTACTCTCGATAGGCTCTGGTCTCCCCAGCGGAGCAATTCTTAGGTCTATCTTTATTCTCGGATAGACCAGACCCAGCAAATCACTCCTCAGTGAGTTTCTCGGATATTGGCTCACGTCCATATTACCTCTGAACTACTGTCCTAATATTTCTCTCCCGGCTGAGTTTGACATGTCCATATTACCTCTGAACAAACTACTCGGGTCTTAGCTATCGATCATTGCATCTATATTACCTCTGATATCAGTTGTCATCTCCACTTATCATCCGTACTTACCAAGGTACACCAGCGGTGTTAAGTCCATAAAATCTTCCACGTCCATATCACCTCTGGTAGGGTTTGTTCCAAATCTATTACTTGCACTCAGGTGCAAAAGAAGTAAAGGGTCCACAAAATATATCACATCCATATTACATCTGTTAGGGATTATTTTTGAACTTATTATTTGCACTCAATGTGCGCAATAAATAATAGGTCCACCTAAGTCCCCTAGTGGGACATCCTAGACAGGCTGTGATATTGTACTACGTCCATATTTTCTCTGGTACGGTATCCAAATCTCACACAAATAATTACAAATGAATAGAATAACTTTTATTTCTTTCTACGAAGATAAATTGTAATAAAAACTACATTCGAGGGATTATCAAGATCCCAAGCTCAAAGGCAAAATGGGGACACAAAAGAGCAAAAGAAGAACTACTGGTTCTATGAGTCAGAGCATAACTCTGCTATCCGCTCATGGAGACGGAAAATATGGCCATCCTGGTACACCTGGGCCCATCTTTGAACCTATTGGGCCTTAACCTCGGGATCCTCATAGCAGGGGTAGGACTCATGTCTGTCCTCCAACTATTGCAACAGAACCACAATGCTAGCCTTATTTTGTACTACTTGGCTCGCTTCAGTTCGGATAGCCTCTTCTTCTTACTGGGCCTCTCGCAGACTATTCTCCTGCGCGTTAAGGTCGACCTGGAGCTTTCTAATTTTCTCAGTTAGGTCCTTTTGTCGGGAAAGGCACTCTTCTCTGAGATCGTCCAGCCGGTCATGTCTCTCCTACAAATTTTGAAGATCACGCTGTAAACACTCCATAGATGAAGCATAGAAGGCATTCTATGTCACCACCTTCTTCGAGAACTCGTTATATTCATGGAATATCAGTATTCCCATATCCGCCTACTGGTACTACCGCATCTCCGTTAGGCATTTCTCTACCTCCACCAGTTTATGGTCCAAAAAATAGGCCATATGTTCAAAACCACGGATACCCCTCAGAGAGTGGACCTGGCCCTCGGCAAAGTGTCTTACCCAGGCAAAATATTTGTTGTGCTCCAACACGCCCTCGATCCCTTGCTTCAAGAACATGTGGAAGCTCCGAATGGAGAGCTTGATATTCTCGTCAATCTCTTTTAATGTAGCCAGAGTCAGAGGAGGCAGGATTGAAGAAGAGGCCGCAGGTGCAGCAGAAGGAACAAGATGAACGAAAACCTCGAAGGTGAAGCATCAGTAGAGGAGAAATCGGCAGTCTTTTATGGACGCACGAAGTGCCTGGATACCTGACAAGTGAACCACGAACGCCGGAGTAGTACCGAGACTGGGGACAAAAGTAATGGGGCACCTCGCTGCATTAGTTTTCACTGGTATACCATCCCTAGACTGAGTCACGTCAGCTTCAGAAGGTGACCTAGCGACCTCAAGGACCTCATCGCGACATCTTACTACCCCGCTGTCCAAAGAGGCTTCAGCCGCAGAACCACCAGCGAAAACAGTTAGAGGATCAGCAGCCACACCAGAAGGGCTTGTTACAAAAGGAGCCTACTCCGTCACAGCCTAAGTAGGTGACACGGAGGGATGTTCCTCACTTCCCGAAAGGCGAAGAATGGACTCAGACCTCCCCCTAACGAGCTCACTACCCTCTTCTTCCGCGATGCCTTCCTCCGCAGTCACATCCATGATCTTTAGGGGAGAAGTAGGGTCTGCAAAACTAGAATAACCAACAATTAACTTCGCCTGGAGAATGTGAAGCTGAAGCCAAAAAATCTCTCCTTTAGAAAAGTTGTGAAATAACATACCCGGAGATGACAACGGGACCTGACGCTCGTCCAATGCGGTCCAAACTTCCTCTGGATCACCCAAGTCATCCACCAAGATGGGAGAGGTGACCGGATCCACCAGCGACTCCCCTAGGACATAACCAGTAGAGCCCTCGGGAAAAGGCTCTACGACCTCTGACCTAGGAGAAGCGATCTTTTCATCCGGTTGCGGATAAAAAACTACGACGGCCGTAAAATGTTGGGGTCGGTCCTTCTCTTCCTGTGTCTGCAAGATTTTAAAGAGACCCGAAGAAATATATTTATAGAGGGGACCGGGAAGAATTAAACTAAGAGGTCGCACAAATACTGCCTTAGCGTCTGGAATAAGCTCTGGGTCAGAAGCCACCAGAGTCAGGGGTCCTACCTCCTCCTCTTCTTCTGTTTCTTCTTCTTCGTCCCCAGCCGACACAGGGGCCTTGACAACAACACGCTTCTTATAACACGACCTCGCAGCCACGGATGGTTTCTTCCTTCTCTTTTTTGACGGGAGAATCCGTATCGGGAGGCCTTGCGCTTCATTGGAGAGTTCACTGGAGACGAGGGGTCATAGGAAGCATTCTCTTCCCCCGTCGTTGAGTTGGAATCGACAAGCACATCCTTTCCTTTGCCTTTTCCCTGAACTCTATTGGACTCCCTGCGTTAGGACTCCAGCTTAGTACCTGCGATTAAGCTAGTATCCAGGTCAAAGCCAGGTGGAGGCGCATTCACGGCTACATACAAGATAGCTGCTACATGGAGGATATGCGCAAGAACTTTAGCATCGGGCAGGGTAAATCGAACCTGGGTATTGGTGGCAAAGTAATAATCCCAGGCTCTGGCTCTATCAAGAATGCTACCTTATAAATTAAGACATGGGCTTGGGTTGCTCAACATGAGCTGGCTATATCCAAACTGACGAGGTTACAGTTTTGGTATATATCCATCAAGAAAACCTACTCGGCAGGTAAGATTCCAAGAAGACGAGGTTACAGTTTCGGTATACCACATAGGAATGTCATGACCCACACCCGGTATAGGGATGCGAGTAGTAAATATTGCCCAGCCTACGCCGTAGTATCGGCGGTAGAACACTATTTGGATAAACTATTTATCTAGCAATCAAGATATAATAATGCCACCAATAAAATATAAATACTCAATCCCAGATCTATAAGATGGAACAATCACACAAATATGATATAAAGAACTGAAGAGTCAAATATAACTCACAAGAGAAAATAATATCCAATGAGTCAAATAAAGGAATACTAATAACAAAATACTGGAGACAAATCCAGTACAAATAAAACTATCTACTGACCTACGAGTACTGGATCGTCTGTCTCAATCGGGATAAGATCCTCTTGAGCCAAACTCTTTAGCTCTAAGCCAACTACGTCCTGAGGCCCGTAGTGAGTAGGATAACACTCCTCAGTGTCATCTGGGAAAAATATATCCAATAAGAAAAGAGCAAAGTACATCTGTAACAGCAGTTCCAATAAATGATATAAATAATGTAATAGTAAATAGAGTGAATATACATGATATAATATACAGGTACAAGATATATGCATAATAGGAATACTAGAAATAAATACAAGAATGAGCATCATGAATATGAGCAAGAAATACTAATACTATGTGAGTGAGTACCAGCTTCAACATGTGATCGGCTTGGGAACTTGCACAAGGATTATGACCTGGTTAATCATACGTGCGGTGTATGATTAATAATATCCAAGGAACAAGACATGCATAAGAAGGGTATGATCACATATCTACACTAACACTTTCCACCCCGACTGGTATTGTGGATCCAACCATGGTACGTTATGACACGGGATTCACTGGGTAGGTAGCTAGTCTCCCCAAGAATCAATATTTGTACATGTACAAGAAGAATAAGGAACAAGACTTGCATAAGATACACCATAAATATCAAGGAATAATATCTCATGATAAGATCCGGATATACCAATTCGTCTAACCATCGTGTCAAGAAGTCAAGGATATCTACACTAAATACAAAAGACATAGAAGATATCATAAATATGAAACTATCAGAGAGTGTACTTGCCTGAAATCCGATAAACAGTATCAAAGATGTCCGATACGGTACCTTGAAGACCTAAATATAGAATATTACATCAATACAAGGTTTTGGAATAAAAATAAGTTAAACCAGTCAAATTCTAGGTCATAAAGCAATTTCTAAGTCAAAATAGTCAAACTAGGTCAACTCTAGGTTAAACTAGTCAAATATGGTTAAACTAGCAATTTCTAGGTTGTATGAGTCTATCTCTAGGATATTGGGTCCATACACTATGTATCTAGGCTATACTAGTTATATTTAGGATACTAGGATACCAACACAATACTGTATCATAAGATACGTAAAATTATTAGATATGAAAATACCATAATATATACAAAATAGAAATATATAGTATCCCTAGATAAACTAATGCTAAGTGGATACCTTGGCTTTGAGCCAAATATGATATCACACCACCTACACACCCCTCTTGTTACACAAACTCGATACCTTGAGTATAAACCAAATCTTAACATTACCTTGGTATCACAACGTAATCCAATATCTAACATTAACTAACTAACCATTCATACCTCACTATACACTAACATGCACTTATAACTTACAACAATACTATACCAAACTAACATAACTAGCATACCCATCTGATATTCAATACCCATACCCTATGATACCTCAACTCTCATTACCTTGGTGTAACTCAAGGTAAACTCGAAATAATATTAATCAATACTAATACTTATGCTAACTAGTGCTTATATATATATATATATATATATATATATATATATATATATATATATATATACTAACACATATATACATATCTAACTAACAATATTAACTAAGTTAGCTTATACATACAACCTAATCTCTAATGCACTGCGCTACACATTGTTGCTGCTACTGCTTCTGCTTATTGCTGTTGCTGAAGCTTACTGCTGCTGCTGCTGCTTATTGCTACCGCTGCAGCTTCTTGCTGCTGCTTCTTATTACTGATGCTGCTGCTTATTACTGCTACTGCAGCTTCTTGTTGCTGCTGTAGCTTACTGCTTCTGCTGCTGCTGCTTATTCGACCTCCCCCTAGTACACAAATATATAACTATACACATACATATATACACTTATACATATACACACACAAACACACACACACACACACACACACACACACACACACACACACACATATATATATATATATATATATATACACACACTTATACCTATCAACACCAATGATGCACATAAACTTTCCTACTCTCCAATGACCACCAATACATCACAAATAAAATAAAAACATACATATAACTATATAACCATATATATATATATATATATATATATATATATATATATAATATAATATAATAACTATAATTACAATACTCTAATAGTGATAACCAAGGTAAATTGAATCATAATGCAAAGTATCAAACACGTGGAGTGTACCATATCCGTATCACACTTATTCTATGATACGCTTGCGATACGGCTCCACCACACCACCAAACATATTCCGAAGGACACGAACAAGTCTAGAATCATAATTAGAAGCAATACAAAGTGTTAACTACTCAACTACGTGCCCGTGTCAAAATATGACATGTCAAACCCCCATGTCGGAAAAAAAATCCTAAATCAACCTGTATCGACAAATTATCGTGAAATGGCCTACATGTATCCAATTGTGGATATGACACTAGTCACACACAACCAAACACATATTAATTTGGTCTAATTGACCTATCGACAAACACAAGATGTGACAATCTTGGAATTCCCCCAAAATTGACACAAAATACCACATAACTTTCTCCATAGGCCTCCTATGAACCAAATTCTACTTCCTATGGGCAGCCTTAGTACATGGTACAGTTTCTAATAACTAAATTATAGATTAAGAGTCTAATTATAGAGAAAAAACTGAATTATATATATTGGGAGATGGATTTCCAATAAAATCTCTAAATTGAGTGTCAAGAGCCTTCAATTTGTGCTCCTTCCTCCTCCTTGTAGATCATTCCTTTCTCCTTGTTTTAATAGCCTCCAATGATGATTAAAGAAGGAATTGGAAAGGAATTTGGGTAGAAATTGGTGTAGGAATGAAGGAATTTAGATGAGGGAAATTCTAGATTTAGATTTTGAAAGAATGAATGAAGAGAGAGAGTCTATCTCCTCCCACTATGTGGCCGGCCTTGCCCCTCCTCCAAGTCACTATAAAAAGTCCACAATACCCCTTTAGCTTATCATGAAGGAATTAATTAACGAGAAAAGGTTCTAATCCAATTGGTTTAAGTAATTAATTTATCCTCCTAATGAATGGGCTTACTATTGGGCTCAATTCTAACTAGAATTAAATGTTGGTCCATGTTTCTAATCTAAACTTGTTAGGTCCACTAATACAAGTCCAAAATCAAATCTAACATCTAATAATAAATAAATAATACAATAAATAAATATTTAACAGGAACAATATTTAATTAATTATGGAATTACCAAAATATTCTTCCTAGAAAATGTGGTAGTGATAAATCTACCCCCTTAAAATAATTTTGTCCTCAAAATTCAAAAATAAAACTATCCCCAGAAAATAAAAGAGAAGAGAATCAGGAAAGAACATACCTCAAGGTACAAATAAATATGGGTGACACTCTCGTACTTCATCCTCCCTCTCCCAGGTAATCTCACTCGGAGAGTGATGCCTCCATGCGACGTGTACCAAGGGAATGGTCTAATTTCTCAGCACCTTCTCTCTCCGATCCAGAATCTCAACTGGCTTCTCTGGATAGCTAAGAGTAGGGCCCACCTCTATCTCTGAGTGATCCAACACGCGACTAGGATCCGCCATGTACCGTCTCAATTATGACACATAAAACATATTGTACACTCCCTCCATTGTAGGTGGAAAGTCTAGTCTGTAAGCAACTTCACCGAACCTCTCGAGAATACTGAAAGGTCCGATAAATTGCGGACTAAGCTTTCCGCCTACACCGAAATGAATTATGCCTCATGTCAGAGAAATCCTCAGAAACACCAAACCACCAACCTAGAACAAAACCTAACCTTAACAACTTAATATATAATAAACAACCAATATCAAGCACAAAACAAAAATCTAAAACTATACCTCAAACTCCAAAGGTCTCCAGTAGCTATCGTCCCAATGTCGCTGTCTGTACTACGCCACTCAAAGTTTGTCTCTGATCAACTTAACCTTCTCTGCTGCATCCACAACCATCTCTGGCCCTAGCAAATCTCTCTTTCCAACATCTTCCCATGACAAGGGAGTACGACATCTCCGACCGTATAGAGCCTCAAATGGTGACATCTCTATACTAGCCTGGTAGTTGTTGTTGTAAGCAACTCTACCAAATAGAGATGGTCCTCCCAAGATTTTCCAAAATTTAGTACATAGGTGCACAGCATATCCTCGAGAGTTTGAATAGTCCTCTCTGAATGCCTATTCGTTTGGGGGTGATATACAATACTGAACTAGAGCTGGGTGCCCAAACTCGCCTGCAAAGTCCTCCAAAAATGAGAAGTAAAACGACTATCCCGATCCGAGACTATGCTGACGAAAACCCCGTGTATCCTGACGATCTGCTTCACATACATCTCTGCCATCATTTCCATAGACAAACCTACCTTGAAAGGCAAAAAGTGGGCCGACTTGGTTAACCTGTCAACGATGACCCAAATCGCGTATTTTTCTTCTGGAGATCGTGGAAGTCCAGACACAAAATCTATAGTAATGTGCTCCGACTTCCATTCTGGAATTGGTAATAGCTGAAGAAATCCACCTGGCCTCTGCCTCTCGACTTTCACCTACTAGCACACTAAGCATCTGGATACAAACTGTGCCACCTCCCTCTTTATGCCATACCACCACACACTCTCTCGCATATCCTGATACATCTTGTTGGCACCTGAATACATGGAATACTGAGAGTGATGCGCTTCCTGCAATACCTCCTCATGCAGCTCCCCACTAGGCACACATAATCTAGCACCATGCCACAAAGAACAATTCTCAACAATGGTGAAATTATCCTCCAATCCTGCTCTCACCTGACCTCTGATGCTCCTCAGAGATACATCCTTATACTGGGAATGCCTTGATCCTGTCCATCAACTCTGAGTGTATCTGTAACTCCATATCTATATGGACAAACCAGGGACTATCACCTCAATGCCCAAGGTCTCCAAGTCGTCCAACAAATACCGGTCTTGCGTTAAAAATATAGCTACCAGATACCTGTTCAAGGCATCGGCAACTACATTAGCTTTTCCAGGATGATACTGTAAGGATATGTCAAAATCCTTCATCATTTCCAGCCACCGACGCTGCCTCATATTCAACTCCTTCTGAGTGAAAATATACTTCAAGCTCTTGTGGTCTGTGAAGATCTCCATACGCTCTCTGTATAAATAGTATTTCCACAACTTTAAGGCAAAGATGACTGCTGTCAACTTCAAATCATGGGTAGGATAGTTTTTCTCATAAGGACACAATTGCCTGGATACATAGGAAATCACTTTCCTATTCTGCTGAAGAATATAACCCAGCACTTTCCCCGATGCATTACTATAAATAGTGAAACCTCCAGACCCTTATGGCAACATCAAAATAGGAGCAGACGTCAACATCATCTTTAATTTCTTAAAAGCAACCTAGCACTCCTATGTCCAAACAAACTCCGCATCCTTCCTGGTGATTCTAGATATCGGCTCGGCAATCCTTGAAATATCTTGCACAAACTTCCTGTAGTAGCCTGCTAGACCCAAGAAACTTCTGATCTCTGTCACTGAACTCGGGTTCTTCCAAGATTCTACTACTGCGATCTTCTTCGGATCCACTGAAATTCCTTCACCAGTCACAACATGTCCTAAGAACTCTACCATGTCCAGGAAGAAATCATACTTGGACAGCTTTCCGTACAGCTTCTCCTTCCTTAACACATCCAACACAATCTGAGAATGCTCCTCGTGCTCCTTTCGTATCTTCGAGTATATAAGTATGTCATCGATGAATATTACCACGAACTTGTCAAGGTACTGGTGGAACACCTTGTTCATCAAATTCATAAATAACGTTGGGGCATTAGTAAACCCAAACGGCATCACCATAAACTCATATTGGCTATACCGAGTCCTAAAAGTAGTCTTCGGAATGTCCTCCGGCTTTACTTTCACCTGGTGGTAGCCTGATCTCAAGTCTATCTTGGAAAATACCTTGGTGCCACTCAACTGATCGAACAGGTCATCAATCCATGGAAACGGGTATTTATTCTTGATAGTAAGATTATTTAATTCCCTGTAATCGATGCACATACACACCGATCCATCCTTCTTCAGTACAAATAATACTGGGGCTCCCTACGGTGAAGAACTGGATCTGATAAAGCCCTTATCCTGTAATTCATCCACTTGCTTCTTCAGCTCTACCAACTCGTTGTTGTTCACTCTATAGACATGCTAAAAAATTGGCTCTGCACCTGGCACCAAGTCTATAAAGAACTCAATATCTCGATTAGGCAGCAATCCTTGTAACTTCTTAGGAAACACATCCAAGAACTCTGCTATCAAAGGATACGACAACTCCTTGTCTTCCACCATTGCTCCATAGATAATGCCTTATCTTTGCTTTGCAGCTCCTCTAGCAAACTTAATCTCTGGCTCTTCTAACGGTCTAAATAAAACTCTACCTCCTCTGTAATCTATACTAGCATGGTGCCTACTCAACGAATCTATCCTGAGTGCAATATCGTAGCTCAGAAATAGTATTACAAGTAGACAAGCACTCAACTCCTGGCCTTCCAGAGTAACTCTTCGATCCTTGCAAATATCACTAACCAGGATAATACCTCCCCTGGTCATGATCTTACATATCCTAAGCAAAGGCTCAGCTACCAAATGATGCCTCAGAGCAAAAGAAACAGATACAAAACTATAGAAAGTACCACTATCAAATAAACTTAAAGCTGGAATAGAATTAAGAAGAACAGAACCTGCAATAATATCTCAGGTGGGCTCAACCTCCTCATCTGTCATAGAAAATGCTCGTCCCTGACATGCACCACCCTGATGCTGGTGTAGGGCACAAATCTTCTGCTAGTTCAAAAGCGATGGTCCCCTCGGCTGTACGGCAAGTGGCCTCGCCTGTGTCCTCGGAGCTGGAGCAGCTCCCTGAACTGTACGACGAGGGTTGAAAGGATAATCCCTCAGCTGATGTCCCTCGAAACCAGAATATAGACAAACTCCCAACCTCTTCCTACAAACTTCCCAGATATGGTCGAGCTTCTTGCAGTAGTGGCAGGAAGCTTGCTGTGACTATCTCTACTGCTATTGGGGTGCCTGGTGAACCGCCGCCCTAACTGGAGATTGGTGCTGTTGCGGCTGCTAAAAAGGCCTAGACTGGAAATGAGAACGCTTAGCAGTCACTACACTACTGCTAGCCCCCAGAAAAGAATCGCGGTCTCTCTTGGGTTTCAAGCCCAACTCTCACTCAACCTTGTATGCCTCTACAAGTATCTCTGAATACGTCTCATAGAGAGACGAAATGAGGATCTTTACTTTCCAGTTTAGACCCTCACGAAAGCGGATAGCCCGAACCTCTGTCTCCCTTACCAAATACTCCATAAATTGGCTCAGCCTACCGAACTCTGTGACATACTCCTCTTCGGACATGCTCCTCTGAATAAGGCCCTCAAATTGCTCCCCAAGTCCAATCTGTCCGCCCGAGCAAAGAACTTCCTCTTAAAGATGTCCTTGATCACCTCCCAAGACTGCCCCATAACAACAAGAAGTGGCTCATTCCTGAACCAAGTGTGGGCGATGTTGAACAGCTGAAGTCCTATTGCTTCAACTTTCAGATCCTTAATAAGATGGGATACCCTCATAAGATACTCAATGTCCTCAAGCCAATTATTAGCGTAGACAATGCCCTCAGTCCCCTTAAAGACCCGAGGTTCCAGCTTTCATAGGTCTTGGATATTACCCGACCGAAGATGGATGACCTGCGGAGCAACCTACTACTGGACCGATGCTCATCTCTCTACTACAGCAAGGGCAAGCTGATGAGCACTCTCAATACACTGCCGTAACATGTCGGTTTGCCTCTGGTGAGCCTCTGATTGGGCCTTCTGAGTCTCTATCATCTCTCAAAACAATGCGAACACTTGAGTCACATCTGTCGGCACAGAAAGTGGAGGTAAAAGTCCCTCAAACATAGCCGAAACAGTCCTCTGAGCTAGAGGTGGACCCCCGAACACAGCTGATACGCAAATTACCAGAGAAGTGACTGGTGTAGGCCCTCGGGAAGTCACAAATCTCTTAGAAACTTCTTTCCTCTACTGTGATCGAGTCTTAGGTGGCATCCTGAGGCAAAGTGAAAGGAAAGAATCAAAATGGCACATGATGTAATGCATTCAAAGAAGGACAATTAAAGATCAAATATCAATATTAAGAAAGAATAGTTGAAATGAACAATAGAGTTTTTCCTAGATGTGATTGAGTATTCTCAGCCTATAGCCTATATCCTATATCCTGAAACAGGCTCGTAATAGTACTCAAATCAGATCACCACTACGAATTGCACTAATTGTGACCTCGAAGACCTGTATGGGCCACCACTAAAAATATGTCATAACCCGCACCCGGTGTAGGGACACGAGTAGTGAACAACGCCCAGCCTACGCCGAAGCATCGGTGGTAGAACGTTGTTTGGGTAAACTATCTATCAAGCAATTAAGATATAATAATGCCACCAATGAAATATGAATACTCAATCACAGATCTATAAGATGGAAAAATCGTACGAATATGATATAAAGAACTAAAGAGTTAAATATAACTCACAAGGCAAAATAATATCCAATAAGTCATATAAAGGAATACTAAAAACAAAATGCTGGAGACAAACCCCGAATAAATAAAACTATTTACAGAGCTATGAGTACTTGGTCGTCTGTCTCAATTGGGATAAGACCGTCTAGAGCCAAAGTCTCTGTCTCTAAACTAACTACATCCTGAGGCCCGTAGTGAGTGGGATACCACTCCTCAGTGTCATTTGGAAAAAATATATCCAGTCAGGAAAGAAGCAAAGTACATCTCTAATAGCAGTTCTAATAAATGATATAAACTATGTAACAGTAAATAGGGCGAATATACAAGATGCAATATAGAGGTACAAGAGATGCATAATAGGAATATTAGAAATAAATATAAGAATGAGCATCATGAATATGAGCAAGATATACTACAACTATATGAGTGAGTATCAGCTTCAACATGTGATCGCCTTGGAAACTTGTATAAGGATTATGTCCTGATTAATCATACGTGTGGTGTATGATTAATACTATTCAAGGAACAAGACATGCACAAGGAGGGTATGATCACATATCTACACTAACACCCTCTGTCCCGACTGGCATAGTGGATCCAACCATGGTACGTTATGACATAGGATTCACTGGGTAGGTAGCTAGTCTCTCCAAGAATCAATGTCTATACCTGTATAAAAAGAACAAGGAACAAGGTTTACACTAGATATACCATAAATACTAAGGAATAATATCTCATGACGAGATCCGGATATACCAATCCGTATAACCATAGTGTCAAGAAGTCAAGGATATCTACACTAAATACAAGAGACATAGAGGATATCATAAATAAGAAACTATCAGAGAATATACTTTCTTGAAATCCGGTGAACAGTAACAAAGATGTCCGGTACGGTGCCTCGGAGACCTAAATATGGAATATTGCATCAATACATAGTTTTAGAATAAAAAAAGTTAAACTAGTCAAATTCTAGATCATAAATCCATTTCTAAGTTAAAATAGTCAAACTAGGTCAACTCTAGGTCAAACTAGTTAAACTTGGTCAAACTAGCTATTTCTAGGTTGTACGAGTCCATCTCTAGGATATTGGGTCCATACACTATGTATCTAGGCTATACTAGCTATATTTAGGATACTAGGATACCAACACAATACATATCATAAGATACGTAAAATTATTAGATATGAAAATAACATAATATATACAAGATAGAAATATATAGTATCCCATGCTAAACTAATGCTAAGTGGATACCTTGGCTTTGAGCCAAATACCGTATCATACCACCTATACACCCCTCTTGATACACAAACCCAATACCTTGAGTATAAACCAAATCCTAACAATTACCTTGGTATCACAAGTAATCCAATATCTAATATTAACTAACTAACCATTCATACCTCACTATACACTAATATGCACTTATACTCATAACTTATAATAATACTATACCAAACTAACATAACTAGCATACCCATCTGATATTCAATACCCATACCCTATGATATCTCAACTCTCATTACCTTGGTGTAACTGACGATAAACTAGAAATAATATTAATCAATATTAATACTTATGCTAACAAGTGCTTATATATATATATATACCTTCATATATATATATACTAACTCATATATACCTATCTAATTAACAATATCAACTAACTTAGCTTATACATACAACCTAATCTCTAATGCACTGTGCTACACACTGTTGCTGCTGCTGATTCTGTTTATTACTGCTGCTGCAGCTTACTGCTGCTGCTGTTGCTTCCTGCTGCTGCTGCTGCTGCTTCTGCAGCTTCTTGCTGTTGCTGCTTACTGCTGCTTATTGTTACTGCTGCAGCTTCTTGCTGTTGCTGCGGCTTACTGCTTCTGCTGCTGCTACTTATTCGACCTCCCCCAGCACACAAATACACAACTACACACACACACACACACACACACACACACACACACACACACACACACACACACACACACACATATATATATGTGTATGCGTGTGTGTGTGTGTGTGTATGTTTCTATTTCATTTGTGATGTGTTGGTGGTCATTGGAGAGTAGGAATGTATCCATATATATATATATATATATATACTTACACCTAATATATATATATATATATATATATATATATATATATATATATATATATATATATATATATATGTATGTATATATATATATATATACTTACACCTATTAACCATCAATGATGCACATGAATATTCCTACTCTCCAATGACCACCAACTCATCACAAATAAAATATAAACATATATATATATACAACTATAATTATAATACTCTAATAGTGATAACCAAGGTAAATTGAATCATAATGCAAAGTATAAACACGTAGAGTGCACTGAACCCGTATCACACTCATTTTATGATACACTTGCGATACGGCTCTACCATACCACCAAACGTATCACGAAGGATAAGAGCAAGTCTAGAATCACTATTATAAGTAACACGAAGTATTAGACACTCATCTCTATATCCGTGTCAAAATGTGACATGCTCAAACCCTTGTGTCGGAAGAAAACCCCAAAATTAACCTGTATCACCAAATTATCGTGATACGGCCTACACGTATCAAATTATGGATATGACACTAATCACACACAGCCAAACATATGTCAATTTGGTCTAATTGACCTATTGACAAACACAAGATGTGTCAATCTTAAAATTCCCCTAAAATTGAAATAAAATATTACATAACTTTCTACATAGGCCTCCTACGAACCAAATTTCACTTCCTATGGATAGACTTAGTACATGGAAGGGTTCCTAATAATTAAATTACAGATTTAGAGTCTAATTAGAGAAAAAAATTGAATTATACCTATTGGTAGATGGATTTCCAATAAAATCTCTAAATTAAGTGTCAAGAGCCTTCAACTTATGATCCTTCCTCCTCCTTATAGATCCTTGCTTCCTCCTTGGTCCAAAAGCCTCCAATAATGAGTAGAGAAGGAATTGGAAAGGAATTTGGGTAGGGATTGGTATAGGAATGAAAAAATTTGGATGAGAGAAATTCTAGATCTAGATTTGGAAAGAATAAATGAAGAGAGAGAGAGTCTCTCTCCTCCCCCTATGTGGCCGGCCTTGCCCCTCATCTAAGTCACTATGAAAAATCCACAATACCCCTTGGGAAATGTCATAAAGGAATTAATTAAGGAGGAAATGTTCTAATCCAATTGGTTTAACTAATTAATTCATCCTCCTAATGAATGGACTTACTATTGGGCCCAATTCTAACTAGAATTAAATGTTGGTCCATAGATCTAATCTAAACTAGTTAGGTCCACTAACACAAGTCCAAAATCAAATCTTATATCTAAAAATAAATAAATAATACAATAAATAAATATTCTACATGCACAATATTTAATTAATTATGAAATGACCAAAATACCCTTCCTAGAAAATATGGTAGTGACAGGAAAGACCGGATGGAAAGTAACCAGCAAAGAAGCTTCAAGGACAGAACCTGACAGTCAATACCACCATCACACTGAACCCTATTCACTTCATCCTCTGTGAACTCCAGGACCGAGACAAAGAAGGAATAGTCCGCTACTCAGGCGAGTGCATGGCGACAGGCAGGAACCTCAGTATGAACCCAGGGCATCCCACCATACTGACGAATAAAAGCATCAACCTCTGTCGTCGTCCCCTCAATCCCAGGATTCATCAAAGACGGATTGAGCATCAACAGCCAACCCATTAGATAATAGTAAGGCATCTCAACCTGGTTGAAATCCCCTGGGCTGCCATGAGCCATCACTTTGCTCGTAAAAGTACGGAGCCCACGATGAATGCTACAAATTATCGCTGGGATTAAAGCTAGCTGATGGTGAAAAACTAACTTCACAGCGGGGAGGATGAGATTGCGACTAGCCCTCTCGATTGACCCAGAGCCCCCCCCTACGACTGCACAAGTTCGCAGCCATACCATCAAGAATCCAGCCAGCACAGCCTTATCAGACAATGGCTGGGTGTCTTGGTAAAAGTAGCTGAAGGTATCATCGGAGCTACTAAATCCCTCACTAGATGCGGTCGTCCTCTTAGTACCACGCACTAGGTCATCAACACTACTCGGGGTTTGAGGGCTCCGAACGATGATCCGACCCAAAGTTTCAATATTGAAGAGGTAAGGGATCCAGGCATTGGTGTGGGGGTAACGTCCCCTTTGTGCTTTTGTCCTTCTTCTTCAAAATTTACTGGCAAGTGCTATGATGGCACAACAATTCCAGGTACACTGCGAGAAATCCTGAATGTTGTTTTACTAACTCCTCGAATTCCTTATTATCAGGCAGGCACTCCTCATACGACGCGCTTCCCTAGGGCAACCATGAAAAATCATATATCTCGTGGAGGGCAAGTCCTATCTCCCCACCCGGTGTAAAGAAGGTCCCGGTGCGACAGTTATACATCTTGGTCAAAGCCACAAACAACTTCAGGTTCTTCTCCAAACTGTAACAGGAACCCCTTATGGCATAAAAGAGGTTGGCCTCCTTCAGGGGCTGCTCGTACTTTCCTAGCACCCACAGGGTCAAATTAACCCAAGAAGACGAATGAAGCACCCAGTTGAGCAAGCATATTTTCCCCTTTGGATAGGACCCCTTATTTGTGAGCTGGTTCATAATAGTGTCAGCTCTGTAGATATGAACAGTCGGCCCAATCTCACTCGTAAAAGTGCCAGGTTCTAACCTGTGAAGAGAATAAGAAAATAATTTCTTAGTCGCCGCTTGTCTCTTCAGTTTAGAGTTAAAACGAATGCGGTCGACTTGGGCTCCCTTTTGGTTTGGGGTCAGGGTACCCAACATCTTCCTTGGGAGGGACACCATATTGAAGGTCAACAAAAGCAAGTGGCGCTACATCATAGGTATATGTATCTTCATCCCGCTAGAGGATAAGGTCCAGCTCTCCTTTTTCTTTACTACCTTAGCATCCGAGATAGTGAGAGCATCCCCAAATAGGAAGATGGGCTTCAAATATGAAATGCCCTTCGAACCCTCAATCATCCCAGAGTTCAACTGGCTAAGCAGAAAGAACGAAGACTGGTCTGATATTAACTTAATTCTCGCCTCAGATTGACCCTTATTTATCTGGGCCTGGATATTTGCCACTATGTGGTCGAACCTTACGCCCAGTACGGCCTGAGCATAATACACAAGCACTTTTCTTGACATATCCATGGGTAAAGTCACTGTAAAACCAGAAATAAGAAGACGGTTAGAGTCCACGGGATGGCATGCACATCAGAAATAAACATGAACGCATAAAGGGACGCATATGATACATGCGGCCTAGTCACGAATAGAATCTCCATGCGGTTGAGTCACAATAGGATCTCCATATGGCCGAGTCACAACAAAACCTCTATGCGGTCGAGTCACAACAGGAACTCCATGCGACCGAGTTACAACAGGACCTCCATGCGGTCGAGTAAAGATCAGCACATGCAGCAAAAGTAAGACCCACGCATAAAATATACGATATGGTCATATGGACGGACCCGTACATGTTCTAATTATGCAGCAGACCGTATACAAAGGGTCCAGACGTCTGTACTCCTTCCCTCCCACCCAAATCTTACTTGGGATGGGCATCTAAACGTCCTCATAAAAAATAAAGGAATTCTCTGTGGTGCTAGGTGCGAAAGTCGGGCGTTTCCCCTTGTCGATCTTCTTTACGGGAGCAGAGGATGAAGCCTTGGGCGCCATGGCAGATGGTTGAAGAATGAGATAGGAGCAGGGAAAGAGTCACAAATGAAGGGAGAGGAGAGCTCAGCAAGACTAAAAATTTCTTCTCTCTCTCTCTTTCCTCCGAGACTCCTATTTATAGGCTTCCAAAGAGATAATAGTAGCCCCCATGGCTCCCGTGTCCAGCTATCAGTCTCTACGGTAGATGGTGGGTTCTCGAGACGGCCTTACCTTCGTAATCGTCATCTTAGGATTTGTATAAAAAGGTGAGTCAGAATCCAAAAGGAGATCCGCTCCAAATAAAAACAAATCTGTCAGTTAATGCATAAGTGACAGCCTGGAAGCCCAACGTCCATACGGCCCAACGTCCATGAGACCCTCCATCCATGCGACCAAAGTACTTTTTCTTTATGCTTCTTATTCAAAATATTTCAAACTTATCAGTTTGAAATCTTTGAAGGGGGTCTTGTAGAAGCATACAAAATATGCATCCATACATCCAACAACCATGTGCCCCAAAGAAAAACTCAAAAAAGGATTGGGCTACAGAATCACCCTGCGGCCCAATAAGACGACATCTATGCATCCCAATCATCCAAAGCAGCTTTGGCCACAGATGGACCTGACACGATATCTTAGCAACAAGATTGTCCCTGACACAGAATCCTGACAAAAAGAATTTTCTGAATGTCTCAAAAGATGTGAACACACTGAATGACAGAAGTCTTACGTCTTCACAAAACTTCACACTTGATGGATGTGCAACACCACAGGTACAGCATAACTGGCTCCATGCATCCTAAGTTTTATGCGGTCCCATGCATCTCTGGCCCCATACGTCCAAGGTTCCATGTGATCCCAAGCGTCTCTGGCCCAATATGTCCTAGGCTCCATACTGTCCCATGCATTTCTGACCCCATGTATCCCAGACTCCATGCGTCCTATGCGTCCCTGGACTCATGCGTCCTAGGCTCCATGCGTTCTATGCGTCTCTGGCCCCATGCATCCCAGACTCCATGCCTCCCATGAGTCTCTGGCAATATATGTTTTAGACTCCATGAAGACCAAATCTTGCTGTTACAATGGGAGTGATTCTCTCCAACCAAGTGTGGACCATGTGTCAAGCTGACCAAGTCACGCCCACAAAGGACAAGAACCGTCCAGATCTTCAGCAACAAAAAATCCTAAAAAGCGTCTACGTGACAGCCTGGCCCGCTCACGATTACAGTTGCACCATGTTAAGGGGGCACACGTGGAACCCCCTATCATCCATGCGGCCCAACATATATGCGCCCAAGGATGACTATATATACCCGGGTGGCCTGCCCAAACAAGGAGATACAGGGGTCACCAACACAAATAGAGAGCATACTGAGACGAGCAAAGAGAGAATGTAAGTTTCTTCACCCTACATCGGATCATCAACGGAGTAAAGGAGCTGCCAGAGCACTTTTTTCCATCGTCACACCCCAGATCAAAATAATGTACTTGGAAATTCTGTTTAGGATTCTTTTTACTCTTTTTTCGTTCCTTAAATATAAAGTTTGCAAGAACTCATTTAATGGCGAACAGTATCCATGTTTGCATGTCCAAGATGCATATGCCATAGTAATTTTTTACCCTTGTGAGGGTAGAGGCATCTATCTGCATGGTTAGTATCTAAAATATATATATGTTATCTTCCCTTATCCCTTCAAAAATGATGTCTCCATATGTCTATCATATATAGAGCATTTATTTTCCACAAAGTTAATACCATAACCATTGTCAGCAAGATGACTGATACTGAGCAAGTTATGCTTTAATTCTGTTACTAAACATATTTCCTTAATGACAGGTAAGGGAGGATTACCTGTTGTACCATTATCTATTATATAACCTTTTAGATTGTTGCTGAATGATACATATCCTTCCTTATTCATCGACGGTGTTGTGAATAGATTAGTATCTCCAGTCATGTGTCACGAGCATCTACTATCGAGAATCAATTTACTTCTAGAATATGAAGGAAGGTCCACCTAAAATACAAGTAAATGTAACCTTTGTACCCATGTTCTCGAGGGTCCTGAAATATTAGTCTTCGGTACCCATGCATATAAATTTAAATCTACTAGTCTCCTAATTCTACACTGTCATGATTTATGTCCATATTTACTACAAAAGTGACAGGTAGCATGCATATTTATGTTAGGAGCAGGATAGTAAACGTGTCTTTGGTGGGCGGCTGACGTATTTTATGTGAATAGGTGTACAAGAAAGCATGATTATGTACTGCATGTGTTTGTTTGGCTTTCTTGGGCCGTGCAGTCTTGTGATGTGTCATATGTCGAGTATATGTATTTTTAGTGTAAGACTGAGTTTAAGGTTGAACCACCTGTTTTTCCAGCCTGATTTAACTTTTTAGAGGAAATACACTTCATCATAGTTGGCATTTAAACCACTAATTCTGACTGCTACCATATTGCACTTCTTTTCTCTGTCATAAGTGTAGCGACCCGCTCTGCTCTGATTCAAACGTCACAGGTGCGATGACCCGATCCTCTTTGCTCAGCAAGAAGACTTGCTTGAGGCAAAGGATTTTAGAATTGGCCCTTCAAGAGTTCACACTTAGACTTTCAGAGGCTCGCTCGGAGTATCGCTCGACCAAAGCGAATCATAGCTGAGGTAGGTGGCTACGATGAACTTGTCTTTGCTTAGCCAGCACACTTTAAATATGGCTGATATATGCTAGTCGCTAGACGAATCACCCCTTGCTTGCTAATAAAGAAAGAACCTATCTAGCAAAGGAAATAATTCCATCTGATGTAGCTTTGCATAGAACATGGAAGTAGATCGGTTGAACGGAATGGTAAGCTCGCTTTACAGTTCTTATAATTTTACCTCAAAGAATTACTTTGTTCTTTATATGTTCTTTCAAGTATATTGGTTCATATGTCTTGATATGCCCGTCACATAGATATTGCCTCGATATAGACGCATAACATAGATCCTGGTTCACTCACCTGGGGCAGGAAGACTATCAAAATAGTCGTTCCAAGCCAACCAATAGAAACATAGAAAGTCTTCGGGACCATTGGGCCACCAAGGCTACTCCCCAAATGGGAGCAGCAATAAGTAGTAAACCGTCAGCATAAATGGTGCTTGGAAATAGAAACTCACCAGATCATGAGATCCCTGAAACAAGTAAATGCATTCGCATTATGTCAAGTAGCTATGTTCATTCAAGGTCTTAAAATATTGTATACAATAAAAGATTAGTGTTGTTCGTCATTGGTCATGGACAACCTATGCACAGACTTATGGTTCCTGCAGATGGTACGTTGGTCACACCAGGGCCGATCCGAACCGGTCAGGAATATTTTAGATAGTCGTTGCTTTCGACGGAAAGGCATGTAGCGAGGCTCGCTACCTGTGTTGCATTCCATTCCTGTGTTGAGACTATACCGTGTTCATGATGGCTCGTCAGGTCAAAAGACAAAGTTCTTATCATTAGTGTATTGCATATGTGGCGGCAACCCGCGTATGGGCTCGTAGGAACTTATGGCAAGTAACAGATTTAAAGTAACCTGAGGCTTAAAACACATTTGAGTAGTCTGAGTAAAGTATGCCTATACAAGTATAATATGCTGGTGTAAAATGAGTATAAGACATCTGAGTAATCTGCACAACCTGAGTCACAAAATGATATGAGTATTGTAAACTGTGTATATCTTGAATTTGGTTTAGAAATACGCTCGTAGCATACATGTGTCCGTTATGCGATCTTGGGATTTCTATATATTTATATTCGTGCTTGGTTAAACTTGGTATTGTACTTAGGCAGGGAAGAACAAATGGTTAGTTGGTAAGTATCGTCGTGTTTCTTGTATATCGTACGGCGCACAGCCACACGAGTTAGTCTTTGTATCTTATGCCATAAAATTGATCCTAAGGAAAGACTAGAAAAATAACTTAATAGTTGGTGTAACTAATATAACGTGTTAGATTTATCGAGCGGGCGAGAAGCCTCCCCACCAGTGCATTCATGTACTGATAACCCACCAGATTGCTTGCAGGGTACGAGAGAACATCGTTCGGTGCAGAATGTCCCCTCATGCGTGCTGAGGCATAAACTTCACTCTGGAGCCTTGGATTATTGCGTCCAAACCTGAAGCACATATACAAGACATAATGTTGGAACTTCGGCTATGTATCATCCCAAGTTGTAAGTCATTTGGCATGTCTTTATTGTTTGAGAGAGAGCTTGAGCGACTTGTAATCTCGACCTAGCACCACTTGTAACCTTATTTATTTTCAATAAAAAGCTATTTTGTATTCATACATGTGTTTATTCTATGTTTTTGCTATATCGACTTGGTGAACTAGTTATCAACGGCTGTTTTGGGCTTGCCTTGTGCGAGCGTAATTCCAGGCTCACGCGACATCATGTCCCGATGGAAGCGATCGTCCCGCGAGAGCGCTGGCGCGATAATTCATGCCTAGTAGGGACAACCGATTTTCAGCAGAAGATCGGGGCATGACAATAAGTTCTTCATTGAGTTTGGCAAGATCTTGTGTATGTTTCTTAAAAAGTGTTTCAGCATCGTGTAAGCTTAATTTTAGTTTGGATAACTCCTTAGTGTCTTTCGTGGGTGGTGTTTCTCTTATATCATTTAATAAGCATGGTAGCCTATGTATCTCAATCTAATGAGTATGAATCTCAGCTTTTGTATTTTATATTTACCGAGTACTTTCTTATGATCTTTAAGAAGATCACTGAAAGCATCCGATAACTCATCAAAAGTAAAATCATCAAGCTGATATTCTGTTACCTTGTCAGAGGTTGTCATCAGGCAGGCGTTTGCAGCTTCTTGGTGAGTTCCTCTTTTTCTGTGTTACTTGCCTCACTTTTATGCTATATGTTAGTGTTGGCATACTTCCGATATGATGGATTCTTGTGTGATCTCTCATACCGATTCCCTTTTTTTGCTGTTGGGCAGTCCTTCTTGATGTGCCCCATCTTTTTGCAGCCGTAGCAGATAAGCTCTTCATCGTTGTCTTCTTATTGTTCCTTATTCCTTCGTTTGAATCGTAGGAACTTTTTAAAATTACGGACCATCAGTCCTTGATCATCACATTCATAATCATCATCGTCTATTTTATTATTGAGAGCCTTCCGGTGATGAGCTTTTAGAGGGATCGTCTTCTCTATTGGAGCAGTATCCTCAAAGTCCTTGAGGTCGAGCTCATGCATCATTAGTTTGCCCATCAGAGTCTCTAGAGACATAGTGGTGAGATCGTTACCTTCTATGATCATTATGGCTTTGGGGTTCCAGTTCTTTGTGAGTCTCCTTAGAACCTTGTGAATCTTCTCATGGTTGGTGTAGTCTTTATCGAGGGAAGATAGCAGGTTGACGATGTCAAGAAATCTGGTAAACATTTGCGTGATCGTGTCATTGGGATTCATCTTGAATGTCTCATACTCTTGTGTTAGCCGACTGATTTTTGACTTCTTTACTTGGGTAGTTCCTTCATGAGTCACCTCCAGAAGCTTTCATACTTCATGTGAAGTAGTGCAGGTGGATACCCTGTTAAATTCAGTCATGTGTATATCACAGAAGAGAGCATTAATAGCTTAGCATCTAGACTTGAATGTTTCTTCTCTTGGTCTGAAGATTTGTCATAGGATTCTCCCCCGTAGGAAGCAACTACCAATAGATTAAATAATTAGAGCAATAATAATGTAAAAAATAAATAGAGTAAGGAAGAGCAAATGCTAACACCAAGATGTATACTGGTTTCCCTCGTAGAGGACTAGTCCAGTACCGAGAACTCAAACTCGGAGTTTGAATCTACTATCAGTGAAACACAAGCTTTGATACGAAGGATTGCCACTTCTTTACAACACGAAGTTTTGATCCGAAGTGCTCGACTATTTCAACTTTGCAGAAGTAAAACTTAGAATTTTTCAAGTGAGAATACTTTACAACTCTTGCACAACTTCTAGTTGAATCGCACTGAGGCACCTTAGGGATTAAGAAGTTGTGGCTAAGGAGATTTAAAAGCGTATGGCTCAGAGAAAGGCTTAGAATGTATATAGCTTAGAAGATTAAAATCTTGAGAGATAATTTGAAATGGGAGAAATTATGCTCTATTTATACTAGTCTGGGGGGACAGATTCGGCCCGAGTTTTGTCCCATAACGTTCAAAAATTTGAATGTTGGACAGCTCGTAACCAGGTAGAGCAAAAAATTAGGTTGCTGATTGTAAGGGAACCGAGTTCGTCCCGAGATCGGTCAAGGACTGAGTTCGGCCCGATCTCAGTCTTCCTCAGACCAAAAGCTTTATAAATGGGTTGAATTGGTTTGGTTTGGTTCAATTGGGTTCAATGCTTTGTTGTTTGTTTGGTGGAGCTATAGGAAATATGCTAAGTAGTTGTTATGCCAAAGTGACTCAACATACATGTTTTTTAGACTTAAACAAAGATAAAATTATCGACACTAAACGTTACAAAGAAGATGTAACAGCAGTTTGAAAAAGTCTGTTGGTGTCAGTTCCAACAGTCGATGTGTCGTATCGAGTCATAGTAAATATCACTGTGTTAATTATCAAATAAGGTTGACTGTGATCCAGTTTGGGTCAACAACTACGACCAACACTCACTACCTATACTCCAACTGAAAACCCACACACAATCTACACACATTTAATATTGCAGCTGTAGCTGCACCTATGGATACACACTTTGGATACTGTTATGCTTCGTATACCTTCTTCATGAAATTCCTATTGACCCCTCACTTATACTCATCCCCAGAGAGGGGAACCAAGCTTGCTCTGCTCTCCACATTAATGTACTTAAACACACACTATTTACACAAGTTAAGGACATAATTGATACTAATGATACTAGGTCTTATCACTCTCATAGGTACACAGGTTATTGTAAACCCCCTCGACCAGTTTAGGGTTAAATTGATTTAAAACCAGAGACTAGGATTTATTTGAACTTAATTAGAAATTGTGTGAGGAAATTTTATGTACCCCTCTGAAATGGTGTAACCCTAGCTACGACATGTTCGTTGATTTTTGCCCTGCACTTTCAATTATTAATCTAATTAATTATTGGAGACCAAATTCACCCTAAGCAGGACTTAACCAAGCCACATGCACTCTTTCATTGGACTAGCCCCACCCCAACAAGGTCCAGACAGGCCCAAGTCCCGAGGCCAGCCCATCAAATTCCTTTATAAATAAATACACTCTACCCATCAAAAACCCTAAAAGTACTATTCATCCATCACCCCAAACCCTAGTCGACTTCCTCTCACCCGAGCTACCCCTCCGTCTACCAACCGCCGGCCACCTTGCCGATGGCGCTGCTTCCTACGCCGGACCGCCCTTCCCACCGCCAACCGCCACGGTCAGCCGCCCGCAACCCTACCTTCAACCATCCCCCGCCATTAACCAAAACTCCATCTCCTCCGACTTCCCGACCCCCCACCGTGAGCCACCACCATCACTGCCTACCCTCGCCTGAACTACCTCAGTCCACCGGACCACCGTCTCCACCACCTGACCTTGCCGGCCAGCCGCTGTCGCTGCAGAAATGCTGTGGCGACTGCTCTGTACAGCCGCTGCCGCTGCTGCTCCATACCGGCCAACGCCAGAGCGTCGCCTCATCGAAGGACGTCCAGTCGATGAACTCAGACCCCCCACGATCAGCCTCGTATAGGTACAACTCTTATCTTGTGTAGTTAAATCGTCGTATCATCGAGTTGTGTCACGAATAGTCACGTGGACACAAGAAATTTATGCTAGAAACCCTATATTTGAGTATGCATGCTAATTTGACTTAAGCAATGAATTAATAGATAATAATTCCTCTAATAGTCTGTCCTGATATGAGCACTTATAATCCACCAAAAAACATAGACTTGACATAGTATATTTTACATGGGAATTAATGGCGTAATGCAATAATACGTAATGTAAAACTGTAAACGTGGTAATTATTATCTCAAGGCACATGTTGACCAAGGACAGAACACGTGTACATCCTAGCTACGTGCACACATAACGCTATCTTTGACCAACCGTGAACTTGAGACAGTTCCTAAGAGGAACGTAGTGTCTGCACATATGGTTTTAGTGTCTGATATAGATTTTTATATTATATTGTGTGTTAGGATTATCGGATCAGCCAGGAGACATCACAAGAGCAGGTTATTGGCATTCACAGCTTGAGGACTCAGGCAAGATACCTTATCATATTTGCTATTTAAATTAAATGTTGTATATGTTGTATGTTATCTTGTTATTCTATTTTATATGATTGTGCGCGTCCGAGATTGATTTGGGTACTATCGACGGATACGTCGGTGATTTAGTACACTTGTCCTAGTCACTAGTAGACTCATCCCAGTTTGGAGGATACATTGATATCTTTCAAGACCTGACACTTTTACACGTATTCACTGTGACATTCATATTGGGATGCAGGTCCGCGTATTCGACTAACTATCGGTGCGTGTGACATGCATCACGGTTAGTACGTAACTCAAGGTTATTTTTATTCATAGAGACTGGCATATAGATACGTCGTACGCACGTCGAGTATTCGACTAGTATATCTACATTGGGCGGGAAGGACCACTAGTAGGCGTATGGGATACACCCATTGGAATTCGTAGTATCCGGAGGAGCCACGGATCCAATGACTCCCTTTATGCAGATTCTACGTTCTTCGGAGCGGTATAGACGTTATATATACTTGCAGATTCCCCATTCTTCAGAGCGGTATGGACGTTATACTATTCAGATTCCCCGTTCTTCGGAGTGGTATGGACGTATATATACTTGCAAATTCCCCGTTCTTCGGAGCGGTATGGACGTTATGCCTATACCTACTCATATGTACCAAAGTTATCCTCATATTGCATTCACTTAGATGTTAGCACACCCTTTATTGTATTTATTTTATTCAGTATTTATATATAGCATGTTTCTATGTATCTTGTTACGTCCCTCTGAGGACCTGGTACCTTTCCATATTTGGACGAGGCTTACTACCCCACAGTGTACGAGCCAGGACATGAGACGAGGTTCACTACCGCAGAGGAGTTATAGGTGCTACCATCAGAGTTTTCGTGATCACTTGGTAGGCCTTCTGTCTAGGATTGGGTGCATCGTTATCTAGTCAGCCGATGCCCCAGTCATTATCTTTCATCTATCATTTCAGTATTTTATTTCGTCATAGTAGTGGGTTTGTCCCCACCTGACATTCTTGGTTGTACTATGATATTTAGAGGCTGGTATTTATCTTCCAGTAGTTCATTTAGTACTTCTTGCTATTTATTTTGTGGATGAGATTAGTTGCCTATTGTTGACTGATATTGGGATATGTTAGTTATTTAGGACAGTGTAGCACTCTTCGATAGGATCCATTAAATTAGAAAATCCTCGAAGACGTGACAGCTGGCTATTGCCACGTGGCCTAGTTCCATATATTTTAGGACTGGGGCGTGACATAGTTTTAGTGGTGGCCCATGCAGGTCGACTTATTCACTTGTGGTATATTAACGTGCCCAGCGAGCCTGCTATATGATAGAAATTTCTAGGTCTCATCCACTCTGATTACGTTTTTGAGGTTCATTCGTGTTACTTCTAAATATCTACATCCTATTTGTTTGATTCTGTCCTTTTTAATGAAGTCCTAGCTTTTATAGCAAGATGAATTTGCGCAGTGGACGAGGAGCACCCAGTGCCGCGATGCCAGACAATACCACCCAAAGAGAGGAGGTACCCCAAGGGCAACCCCTACTACAGACCCCAATGATACATTGGTACGAGGCTTCTCAAGGCGATCCTACACCACAGTACGAGGGACAGACTTCCCAGACGATCCCCAGGCAGTATTGTGAGGGCCAGACTTCAGGAGCTACGTTAATGCCGCAGACCGAGAGGCCGACATCTGAGGAGACGCCTACTGCACAGCCAGAGGTTCCATTACCACCACCTCCACCCTACACACCCCAGATGCCACAGCTAGACGGACAGCCACAGATGCTACAGTTCCTTTAGACTATGATCCAAGCACAGTGGCATCAGACAGAGACGTCGAGACAGAGTTTAATGGCAGTACTAGAGAGGACACCTGTCCCAATATGTGTACCAGAACCTCCACCATCCCAGACAGGTGGCACTGTTAGATGGTTCCGACAGATGGGACCAGATACCTTCTCAGGCAATGAGACTGCAGAATAGATCTCCGATTGGGTCGCCAATACGAAAATGCTACTAGAGGCATCACAACTGCACCCAGACCTTTGGATGACTGCAGTG
This sequence comes from Iris macrosiphon, assembly GCA_036927795.1. Taxonomy (NCBI): domain Eukaryota; kingdom Viridiplantae; phylum Streptophyta; class Magnoliopsida; order Asparagales; family Iridaceae; genus Iris; species Iris macrosiphon. The sequence goes on from JAYESA010000007.1 coordinate 190,592,298, forward strand.
AGGGCCCAACAAAAAGGCAACACCCATCACTGGTAGGATTCTATCGAGCGCAGTATAGGCAAGAACCAGACCTGGAAATAGTTCTTAGAATACTTCAATGCGAAGTATTTTCCAGCCACAGTTAGGAATGCCCTGTACTCCATGTTTCTATATCTAGAACAAGGGAATATGACTGTAGACGCGTATGACGTGGAGTTCAGTCGTCTTAGCATATTTGGTGCCGTCCTGATACCCAATGATCTAGAGAAAGCCCAGAGATTCCTTCACGGCCTTAATTTTGAGGTACAGAGGTATACTACCACACAGGCGAGAATTTCTTACGAGGAGTTTCTTGCAGAAGCAAGGATCCAGGAGGCCATTACTAGAGGAGCTAGACGTCCCAGCACGACCACCCCAGTCAGAGCCCAGCCCAAAATATGAGGACCGATCTGTCATCTCGGAGTGTAGACACAGCAGAGGATAGCACCATACTAGCAAAATAAGCTTTCGTCTAGCATCTACTACAGTAAGAGATGATATTACCAGAAGGACTGCCAAAAGAGACTAGGAATATGCATAATTTATGGAGAAAGCTAGCACTATGCCCGAGACTGCCCACAGCGTAGAGACATAGCACCGCAGACAGGATAGAGGCCAGCAGCACCAGTTCTGAGGATACTACCCCCTCCAGGAGGACAGCGTCCACCAGCACCTAAATGATTTCAGAGGGGACCACCCTTGGCCCCACAGCAGGCACAGTTTTATCGAGCCCAACAGCAGACCGGAGGACAGAGACAGGGACAGGCCTTTGCATTAGCAGCTACTGAAGAGAAAACAGAAGGGGAAGCTATCACAGGTACCATTTTAGTTGCATCATTACCTGCAACTGCATTGTTTGATTCTAGAGCTATATTATCGTTTATATCTGGTAGATTCGTAGCAATACATAGAGTAGATACTTTCCCCTTACCTAAGAGTTGGAAGATTCTTACCGGAGGAGGTATCGTGCCGGTTACCAGCACTATTAGAACATGTTCGGTAGTCGTATGTGGTAGAGAGATGAGAGCACGATTCTTAGTGTTACCCATGTCGTACCTTAATGTTGTGCTAGGCATGGACTGGTTAAGCTAGTATAATGTCGTACTGAACTGCCAGAAGGGTAGCGTCACTTTTAGACCGCCAGATCAACCGGAGTTCGAGTACATGCGAGGGACCGTCGAACAAGGAGTAGGACAAATAGCTGGAACTTGCATGGCTATGGAGATTGCACCACCACCAATAGTTACAGAATTTGAGGATGTATTTCTAGAAGAATTGTCAGGATTACCGCCAGATAGAGACGTAGAGTTCACCATTGAGCTAGTACCAGGAGCAGCACCGGTATCTTCTAATGTGTACCGATTGGCGAAGAAGGAGTTAGATGAGCTAAATCTACAATTGGAGGAGTTATAGAGCAAGGGGTTTATCCGTCCTAGTGTATTACCCTGGGGAGTGCCAGTGTTGTTTGTACCTAAGAAGGATGGAACAGTACGTATATGCATTGATTACAGAGCCCTTAATGCTTTGACTATCAAGAACAAGTACCCCCTGCCACGGATTGACGATTTATTCAACCAGTTGACAGGAGCAGTAGTGTTCATAAAGATCGAATTGAGATCGGGTTATCATAAAGTGAAGGTACAAAGAGAAGACATTTAAAAGACAGCATTCAGGACTCGTTATGGTCACTACGAGTTCTTAGTGATGCCTTTTAGACTGACAAATGCACCGGCTGTATTTATGAACTTGATGAACAGGGTCTTCCACCAATACTTGGACCAGTTCGTGGTAGTCTTCATCGACGACATTTTGGTGTATTCGAAGAGCCACGAGGAGCACAAGAAGCACTTGAGACTAGTGTTAGAGACCCTGAGGAGAGAGAGGCTTTATGCCAAGCTGAGCAAGTGTGAGTTTCTTCTGGACCGTGTCGCTTTCCTTGGATACGTTATCTCAGGAGATGGCATTTCAGTGGATCCGGTAAAAATTTTATCAGTAGAGACATGGCCAACCCCTACCAATGTCTCAGAAGTAAGAAGTTTCTTAGGACTTGCCGGATATTATCGGAGGTTCCTGGAGAACTTTGCGAAGATTGCAGAACTGATGACCCGCTTGACCCGTAAGGAGCAGGAGTTTACTTGGACAGAGGAGTGTCAAAAGGCATTCGACTAGCTGAAGAAGTGCCTGACTACTACAGCACCCATCTTGACCATACCTTCTGGACCCGAAGGATTCGTGATCTACAGCGATGCATCCGGGAAAGGGTTAGGATACATCTTGATGCAGCATGGAAAGGTTGTAGCCTATGCTTCTAGACAATTAAGGACACATGAGAAGAACTATCCTACTCACGACTTAGAGCTTGCCACGGTGATCTTTGCCTTAAAACTTTGGAGGCACTACCTATACGGAGAAAGAGTGGAAATATTCACTGATCATAAGAGCCTGAAGTACGTCTACACTCAAAAGGACTTGAACTAGAGACATAGACGTTGGCTTAAGGTGATGACAGACTTCGAGATTGAGCTGCAGTACCATCCGAGAATGGCCAACGTAGTAGCTGACGCGTTGAGCAGAAGACCCATGGCATTTTTCTTGACTACCCAACAACATCTGTTGAGAGATCTAGAACAGATGGGTATAGAAGTCGTTATGCCCGGAGTAGACGGACAGTTGTCAAGTTTCCAGTTACAATCGACATTAGTGGATAGAATCAAGGCTGCTTTGCCAACAGACGCCAGATTCCAGAGGCTTAAACAGATGACAGAGGCGAGAATACAGACATGACTGCGAATACATGAAGATGGGACTTTGAGATATGGAGATCGTCTCTATGTTCCAACAGGAGAACTTCGTCAGGAGTTGGTGGCGGAGGAACACAGTTCAACCTACTCTATTCATCCAGGAGGCACAAAGATGTATAGAGACTTGAGATAGTACTACTGGTTGCATGGAATGAAGAGAGAGATAGCATGCTTTGTGGCCAAGTGCCTGGTTTGTCAGCAAGTAAATGCTGAGTATCAGAGATCTGCAGGATTGCTCCAACCGCTCCCTATACTGGAGTGAAAATGGAAGAACATCACCATGGACTTTGTTACGGGCTTTCCGAGGTGTCCTAGTGGTCACAATGCAGTATGGGTAATCGTGGATAGACTCACCAAGTCCGCACACTTCTCACCCTTTAGAGTGGGGCAATCCACTTTGGTCTTAGCAGACATGTACATGAGGGAGATTGTACGATTGCATGGAGTTCCAGTTAGTATCGTGTCAGACAGGGATACGAGGTTTATATCTTACTTTTGGAAGAGTATACAAGAGAGTCTCGGTACTCGCCTAAAATTTAGCACAATATACCATCCACAAACAGATGGTTAGTCGGAGCACACCATTCAGACTTTGGAAGACATGTTAAGTGCGTGTATGCTGAATTTCGGAGGATCATGGGAGGACCACTTACATTTGGTCGAGTTTTCCTACAACAATAGCTATCAGCCGAGCATCCAGATGGCTCCCTATGAAGCATTGTATGGAAGAAAGTGTCGTTCCCCAGTATTCTGGAGCGATATAGGCGAGCGACAGATTCTCGGACCAAAGATGGTTGTTCGTAGAGTGGAAAAGATAAAAAAGATCCAAGGGCACCTACGAGCAGCACAGGACAGACAGAAGCATTAGGCGAATACGCATCGACGACCCTTAGAGTTCTAGGTTGGAGATCACATATTTTTAAAGATCTCGCCTACTCGAGGGACTAACAGATTTGGAGGCAGAGGAAAGCTGAGTCCGAGGTACATCGGACCATTCGATGTGTTAGAATGCGTCAGAGAGGTTGCTTACAGATTAGCCTTGCCACAGACTTTGGAAGGAGTCCATGACGTCTTCCATGTATCTTAACTGAGGAGGTATATACCGGATCCGAGTCATGTACTTGACCATCCAGAGATCACAGTCGGCCCTAGTCAATCATACCAGGAGGAGCCTGTTGAGATTTTCGATAGGAGCGAGAAGGTACTATAAGGTCAAACTATTCCCTTAGTTCGTGTTGCATGGAGGCATCATGCACCAAGCGAGTCGACCTAGGAACGCGAGGAGGATATTAGACAGCGCTATTCCTACCTCTTCGAAGGACTAGGTACGTATTAGAATTTTAAATTTAGTCAGTAATTCTTGCCATGCGTATGTTTTAATTTCGAGGACAAAATGCTCTAAGGAGGGTAGATTGTAAACCCTCTCGACCAGTTTAGGGTTAAATTGATTTAAAACCGGAGACTAGGATTTATTTGAACTTAATTAGAAATTGTGTGAGGAAATTTTATGTACCCCTCTGACCATGGTGTAACCCTAGCTACGACATGTTCGTTGATTTTTGCCCTGTGCTTTCAATTATTAATCTAATTAATTGTTGGAGACCAAATTCACCGTAAGCAGGACTAACCAAGCCACATGCACTCTTTCATTGGACCAGCCCCACCCTAACAAGGTCCAGACAGGCCCAAGTCCCGAGGCCAGTACATCAAATTACCTTATAAATATACATACTCTACCCATCAAAAACCCTAAAAGTACTATTCATCCATCACCCCATACCCTAGACGACCCCTATCACCCGAGCTTCCCCTCCCTCTACCAACCGTCGGCCACCTTGCCGACGGTGCTGCTCCCCACGCCGGACTGCCCTGCCCACCGCCAACCGCTACGGTCAGCCGCCCGCAACCCCACCTTCAACCATTCCCCTCCGTTAACCAAAACTCTATCTCCTCCGACTTCTCGACCCTCCACCGTGAGCCACCACCATTACCGCCTACCCTCGCCTGAACCACCTCAGTCCACCGGACCACCGTCCCTACCACCTGACCTTGCTGGCCAGCCGCTGCTACTGCAGAACTGCTATGGCGACTGCCGCTGCTGTACAGCCGCTGCCGCTGCTGCTCCATGCCGGCCAACGTAGACCCCCCCCCCCCACAATTAGCCTCGTATAGGTACAACTCAGCCTATGTAGTTATATCGTTGTGTCGTCAAGTTGTGTCACGAATAGTCGAGTGGACACAAGAAATTTATGCTAGAAACCCTATATTTGAGTATGCATACTAATTTGACTTAATCAATGAATTAATAGATAATAATTCCTCTAATAGTCTTTCCTGATATGAGCACTTATAATCCACCAGAAAATATAGACTTGACTTAGTATATTTTACATGGGAATTAATGGCGTAATGCAACAATACGTAATATAAAATCATAAACATAGTAATTATTGTCTCAAGACACACGTTGACCAAGGACAGAACACGTGTACATCCTAGCTACGTGCACACGTAACGCTGTCTTCGACCAACCGTGAACTTGAGACAGTTCCTAAGAGCAACATAGTGTCTGCATATATGGTCTTAGTGTCTGATATAGATTTCTATATTATATTGTGTGTTAGGATCATCGGATCAGCCAGGAGACATCACAGGAGCAGGCTATTGGCATTCACAGGTTGAGGACTCAGGCAAGATACCTTGCCATATTTGCCGTTTAAATTAAATACTGTATATGTTGTATGTTATCTTGTTGTTCTATTTCATATGATTGTGCGTGTCTGAGATTGATTTGGGTGCTATCGATGGATACATCGATGATTTAGTATATTTGTCCTAGTCACTAGTAGACTCATCCCAGTTAGGAGGATACGTTGATATCTTCCAAGACCTGACACTTTTATACGTATTCACTGTGATATTCATATTGGGATGTGGGTCCGCGTATTCGACTAGCTATCGGTGCGTGTAACATGCATCACGGTTAGTACATAACTCAAGGTTATTTTTATTCATAGAGATTGGCATATAGATACGTGGTACGCACGTCGAGTATTCGACCAGTGTATCTATATTGGGCGGGGAGGACCACTAGTAGGCGTATGGGATACACCCATTGGAACCCGTAGTATCCGGAGGAGCCACGGATCCAATGACTTTCTTTATGCAGATTTCCCGTTCTTCGGAGCGATATGGATGTTATATATACTTGCAGATTCACTGTTCTTTAGAGCGGTATGGACGTTATACTATTCAGATTCCCTATTCTTCGGAGCGGTATGGACGTATATATACTTGCAGATTCCCCGTTCTTCGGAGCGGTATGGACGTTATGCCTATACCTACTCATATGTACCAAAGTTGTCCTCATATTGCATTCACTTAGATGGTTAGTACACCCTTTCTTATATTTATTTTATTCAGTATTTATATATGGCATATTTCTATGTATCTTGTTACGTCCCTCTGAGGACCTGGTACCTTTCTAGATTTGGACGAGGCTTACTACCCCACAGTGTATGGGCCAGGACAGGAGACGAGGTTCGCTACCACAGAGGAGTTAGAGGTGCTACCGTCAGAGTTTCCGTGATCACTTGGTAGGCCTTTTGCCTAGGATTGGGTGCATTGTTATCTAGTCAGCCGATGTGCAGGCGCTCACACGGCTAGCGCGCCTTGCGCGCCTGGTCTTTAAACCGCACACACGTGCGGGTGTTCTTTAGCCGTGCACGTATGCACACTTGTTCTTTAACCGTGCGCGCGTAAGCGCCCGCACGTACTGTAGCTACACGTGGAACGAGGGCCTTCTCTCCCTCCCTCCCTCCATGGGTATATATACTCACTCGAAAGGAGGGAGAGCAGTCAAGTCAATGAGCTCTCGCCTAGCCTCCGAAATATATACTACCCACATCGGTCTCTCGTACTAGGGTTGGCTCCTCGCAATTCTCCCTTTAACACCAACGGTAGATAGGAACCGAACTGTCTCGCGACGTTCTAAACCCAAGTCACGTACCACTTTCATCGGCGAACAACCGAACCCTTGGGACCTTCTCCAGCTACCCTAGAACGACTTAAATGACCCGCCCTCATGCACTTTCACGTTCCTTGGGACCGGAACCACAACGCAAGAGCCAATCCACTCTCACTTTCAAAGTGAAAAATGAATCCGGAAAGAGAGAGAGAATTAAGCAGAGGAAGAAGGATCAGATGATGAACGATCGCCACCGATCGGACACACTGTCAACACATTGTTTATCTTAAGGCGAGCAAAGTGAGCACCGACTAAGGCCGTTAGGTCAATCATGCATGCAAGTCCAACAACATGATCGATCAGTAAGAAAGAGAGAGGAAGAGGAGTGCACTAGACCCCAGCGAGGGTCGTAGGCGGGACGTAGCCATTCGCCTTCACGAAGAGGATAGTGCTCTCAAACGGGTTTCTCAATCGTGCCCAGAAGCTTATACCCCAGTCATTATCTTTTATCTATTATTTCAGTATTTTATTTTGTCATAGCAGTGGGTTTGTCCCCATCTGTCATTCTTGGTTGTACTATGATATTTTGAGACTGGTGTTTATCTTCCAGCAGTTCATTTAGTACTTCTTGCTGTTTATTTTATGGATGAGATTAGTCGCCTGTTGTTGACTGATATTGGGACATGTTAGTTATTTAGGACAGCGTAGCACTCTTCGATAGGATCCATTAAATTGGGAAATCCTCGGAGACGTGACAGTTGGCTATTGTCACGTGGCCTAGTTCCATATATTTTGGGACTGGGGCGTGATACTTTTTTTATGTCATAGTTCCTTTATGGATAGGACACTTAGTTTTTTATAACAAGTCTCATGTAGAATAAGAGGATATGTAGTCTTCTATATTGAAGATATCCATATTCACTGATACATCTAATTGCAGCTCACATTAATGAACCCTCTCTCTGATACACCGATACACCAAGTCTTCAGTTCACTGATACACACAAGTAATCAAACCCGAGCCCCCTAAGCTTATCCATGGCCTGCACATCCATCCTAAGTCTGTGCAGTCTCCCCTTGCTGGCCTATACTGTCCCCAAATAGACCCTGCTGTCACTTCACATCTTCTTCCATCTACACTAAATATCATATTCCCTGCACCATATGCACATACCCGACCCCATCAGTGCACTGCCTGCCGAAAACCCAATACCTCACCAATGTACTACAGTGCCTCAAAAACTAAACTGCAATATGCCATCACCCCCCCCCCCCACACACACACACAACATACCCTCACACCACACTTACCCTACTACTACCTGGACTATGCAACTCACATGCACAACTAAAAAAATGTTAACTAAACTAGTGCACTCCCCCTCTCCACTGTCACATTGCCCATTACTCCCTCCTCATATGGTGCACACAACAAACACACCACACACACTCATAACTTCACCAACACTTGCATAACCATGTATTTTCTTCTCAATTACACTCATGGTACACCCTAACACAACCACATACCAATACAAATAATATATCAAACACTAGGTGTGCACCATATTATGAACACATACAAATCCCTATGACACCTATGATATACTTCCAATATCATGATACCAACTCTCAAACTCAAGGACACCTCACAAATATAGTATATGACATAAATTACATATATAAATAATAGATCTAATCTAATATAAGGAAATTGACACCAATGGACACTAGAACCATATAAATTACCAAATATACATCCACGTATCAAAGCGTATCATGATACGGCCCCCAACATATCCATTTATGGACACATGAGCACTCTCCCAAACCTAATCTAACATCATTAGACTCTATAGAACCTCTATCAAACACTTGGTGTTCCAAATTCAATGTTTTTTCTAAATGGACACAAAACTCAATGTAACTTTCACAATACGCCTCAAAATAATCTAGTTCTTCTTCCTATGGGTAGTCCTTAGCCATAGAAGGGTTTCTATATGTCTTATGCATCATATTAATCATGAAACTGATAGGAAAATAGAAAATTACCTATTGGGAGATAGATTTCCAATGTATCACCACCAAATGGACACAAATGAAGGTTGAACATAATCTCTAGCCAAATATTTCCCTTCAAAGCTTCCTCTAGCAATGACAAGCTCCTTAGCCTCATTTGGAATAAAAATGAGAGGGATAAGATTTGGGAATGGATGGATTAGAATTTGCTTCCAATTTAGGGATAAACTAATTAGGAAAGCAAATAAGGCTATAATGAATAATTAAGGCTTATATAGGCTTCCTCTTAGGGTTAGGGTTAGATTTAGGAATAGTTTGATATGACTTAAAAGTTCCTCTCCATAGGATATAATATTCTATTCTTGAGTCAATTGGATTTAATGGACCTAATCTAGTCATGAACAACTAATGACTCAAATAAAAAAATACTCTTGTTATAAAAATATGGTGGTTACAATCCTACCTCCCTAGAAAAATTGTGTCCTCAAAATTCAAGATACCTCATTCCTCTCTCTTGGCCTGTCATAACATATTCATCAAAAAATTTACTAGGGTCAAACCCCCAACAATCATAGTCCATGGAAGTCCTATCTAAAATCACACAATATATAATTCTATTAAAAGAAACAACATACATGGTTATGGTCTTATTTGTCATGACATTGCAGTCTCAATCAGGGTATAATGTTAACTACACTTACTATATAACACAAGTAACTATAAGGTACTAAGAAATCAATCAAATCCAATAGATAGAAAAAGAAAAGAAAGAAAGAACAAAATTTGCTAACCCATCACCTGTAGTATCGGCCTCCTCGACTGTTATCTCAAATGCCCTGTACGGCTGGGGTGGCCCCCTCGGTGGGTGCTGGAAAATCTACGGTGCCACAGGTTTTTCGGTTTCTAACCGTAAGAGGAAAGGAAGAGGTTTGCAAAAAGTGCTTTCGGTTAAAATGTCGCCTAACTCTATCTCTCAGCCCTCGGTCTGTACACTAGCCTGGACGATGAAAGGTTAGGAGACAATCCTTCACCATATGCTCCGTTGATCCATAATACAAGCACGCTCCAAGCCTCTGCCTGCACACCTCCCAACTGTGCCCAGTCTACCTGTAATAGGTGCATTGAGGAACCCGTTGCACCTGCCTTTGAGCCTGTTATGGCATATGCTGTACTGGAGCTTGAAATGGAGCACGAATCGATGCTTGAAACTATTGCTGCTGCTGAAATACTTTGTGCTGGAGCTGGGGATGCTTGGTTGGTACCGCAGTTTTACTTCCACCACCCAAAATATTGTGACCTCTCTTGGCTTGAGATACAGATCCTCCTCAGCAATCTGGGCATCCATCAAGATATCCTCAAATTTGGCAGTGCGATGACCAGAAGTGCGTGACATGATCTCTCTAATCAGACCTTTCCTGAACTTTCGAGCTCGATCTCCTGGGTCCCAAACCATTAATGTTGCAAAATGGCTCAAACGGCAGAATTCTGTGGTATATTCATCAACCGACATGTTCCCCTGGACTAAGTCATAAAACTGACTCTTCAAAGCTCCCAGGCCCACATCGGGGAAGAACTACTCAAGCCTCCCAAGTAAGTCCTTGTGCGGTAAGCCTGGGCTTTGTGCGATTACAAGTGAGTGCGATATCAAACATCTGGCTGTCGGCTGCCTCGATCTGTAAGCTCTCGGGAATCTGAGCCAAATACAAGATCCTCTCTATATCCTCTAACCAGTCGTCTGCATAGAGAATTCCCTCCGTGCCCTTAAAATTCTGAGGTATCATCCTCTTGAAGTCAACTATAATGCTAGGCCTCTGCTGCTATGACTGACCAGGATGCTGTTGGGCAACTCTCTCTACTGCCCGTAGGGCCACCTGATGGGCATTCCTGATTTATGGAACTTTGATTTCCACCAGCTTTCTTGCCTACTTGGAATGGCACACCGATGATATACTCCAGTATACCAACGGTATACCAATTTGTTGGAATCCAAAACTTGCTGTATTTTTTCTATACCTTGACTGGTATACTGTCGGTATACTGGACTGTACCGACGGTATACCGATCCTACTCTCTTTAGGAATTCTTGTTTTTTTTATGATTTTGTTTGATTCGTCTGGCTTTGTTTGGACACGTAAATTAGTTGATTTGATAAGACATAAACTTATGTGGCTTCAGATGACTTGACTTGACATGGCTTTACTCAGTTTTACCCGACTTTGCCCGGCTTCTCGTGACATGATTGACTGGACTTGACTTGGTATGATGTTACATGGCTTCATCGGACATGGATTAACTTGGCTTCACTTGGCTTCTCCTGAATTTACATGGCTTCATACGGTACTATATTGTTTCACTTGGCTTACCTGGCTTCACTTGGTTAAATATGGATTGGATGTTGTCATGGCTTATATGAGTCTATATGTGCAATGTATATTAAAACTTGTCTATATTACTAGTAGAACTTGTTTTGTTGCATTATGTCTTGGATGTATTCTGCAGAATGCTACACCCGGATTCATACAAGAAAATGATAAGGACTAAACAACTAGAGACTCACATAGTTCATGGCTAGGGATTTTCCTAGATTGCATACAGTCCTGATTATCCACAGCAAAGAAGTGAGTACATGACTTCATCGAGTGGATTTACATGGCTTCATCGAAAGGATTTAAATGGTTTCAATATACGCCAATGTGTACCTCGGACGGACTGCATGGACATACGATCAAAAGGAACTCTAGCATCGCATTGCATTATAATTTTTAGTAATTAAGGATTGTGATAACCCTAGTTACTAAAAGTATTAAGCCCTACTTATATGATTTGCCGTGATTGATGAATGATGTATAGTCTAGGCCTTACGTGAGATTATCCCTTTATTTTTAGCACTTATTATTTATCTACTATCGGTCTTTACTTTCAGTATTTTTGTATTATTGTATTGCTGGTTTAAGTTCCAAGATTGGCTTCCTTTGTAGTATTTACTATTTTTGGGTCTGACCCCACTGGTTTTGCATGGCCAGATCTGGTAGCTTCACCAGAGGATCTCCCATATCTTTTCGATGATGGTGACCACTCGGAGCACCATACCGCTTGAGTAGATTTTCTTACTTCCCCGCTCAGTTGTACATTCTTCTTTTGTTGGCGTTTAGCCACCGAGCACGTGTTTAGCTCATGTTTTGGATTAATTTGTTAGCCTGCGGGCATTTGCATGATTGGCATGTCCTAGGGTTGATCATGTATTATTTAGACTTTGGCTAGTTTATTCATTTTATGTTTACTAGCTTCATGATTATCTGTATATTATAGTTTGGGACGCTTTACTATTATACTTCAGCTGATCTTATATCTTGTTATTCTATCTGTTGTTCCTGTGATTGAGATATTAGGGCTTGTTGGACCTAGGCTTGATTGTTGGATTGTAGTAGTGACCCCTCATGTCTTCAGCTTTACCGTATATACAGATTACCGGTGTGCTCTGATTATACGTAGCTGGCCTTGTCAGTCCAGCTCTCCAGTATTCTGGTTTTGGGGCGTGACACAATTTTAGTGGTGGCCCATGCAGGTCTAGTTTTTAGATATATTGGGGGTTATTATTGTTGTTAGATGTCTCAATCCTAAATTGTTCCCCTTGATCCCTAGTCATTTATCTCCATCCCTGAATCTTGATCTGTTATCTACTTATTTGTTGATCTATCTTGTACTTCTATTGACTCTTATATCCTTATCTTTCAGGGAAAATACCAGCCAGATTGATCGAGTGTAGCTTGAGGAGAGTCAGCATTCGGGAGCTCAGCGTATTCCTAGGGATCGACCTCATCATTCAGGGGCAGGGTCTAGAGTAGATCCTGAGGCAGATCGACCAATAATATCAGACCAGCAGGAAGCCCTAATGCAGCCAGTGCATCCAGTTCATCCCGAGCTGCCAGAAGGTATTGTCAGAGCACTGATGGATATTCTTCGAGGTTTTATGGTGACCCAGCAGCACCAGAGTGACGTACTCACTCAGTCGGTCCAGACATTATTAGAACGAGGTGGTTCTCAAATTCATAATTCTGCGACCAGCTTCAGGTGACTCGGTCCTCCATTCTTCTTGGGCACAGAGGACGCAATTTTGCCCGATACTTTGCTGCAGGACACTGAGGCCATCCTGGAGGTAGCAGGGACTCCGGCCAGAGAGCGAGTAGCTGTAGTGAGGCTACAGTTGTTGGATTTGGCCTATGATTGGTGGGCAGCACAGGAGGTTTCTCTCATAGCACCGATTCCATGGGCAATTTTTACTAAGAGGTTTCAAGTAAGGTACTTCGACGCAGTGGCGCACTATGAGCTACAGTAGAGGTTTAAAAACCTCAGGCAGGAGGGCAGGACCGTCGATGGCAACGTGGCAGAGTTTGCAAGACTTAGTCGGTTTGCTCACACATTAGTAGCGACCGAGTTGGAGAGGGCGAGAAGGTTCCAGCAGGGACTTCATTAAAAGATTATCCTGGCAGTAAAGCAACATGAGTTTCATACCTTCGACACGGTGATGCGGGCAGCCAGGAGGTTTAATTATACCTCAGAGAGGATCACAGATCGAGTTGGGGGCCAGAAGAGGTCCCACGTTTTAAGAGGATCATCGTCCCAGTCATCAGTAACAGCTCCAGTAGTTCAAGCCCTGACGATTGGATTCCCGATGAGGATAGCATCATCACAGCTGCCATCCCAAACGTGCCCTCAGCAGAGGTAGTCTTCCTTATTTTCTTCATGTAGTTATTTCTATTATGGGAAACCAGGGAATATTATATCAAAGTATCGTAGGCTACGGGGATTATGCTTCATGTATGGGGCATCAGACCACCTGATCGGAGCACGGCCCAGGAGGAACCAGACTGGATCATCATTAGCCGAGTCAACAGTTCGGCCAGTAGCACCACAGTACAACACACTAGCACCGGCACAACAGTAGCAAGTTCAGAGGCCTTTTCCTCCACAGGCTCAGGCATTCTAGTAGAGGCCGCAGCAGTATGCGCAGGCCTAGGCGAGGCCTCGAGAAAAGCAGCAAAGGGGACCAATACATGGAGGACAGGGTCAAGCATTCTTGCTATTGATGGCAGAGGATTTGGCAGCAGAAGAGGTGGTAGCAGGTACCATTCTTATCTACTTTTATTCAGCTTCAGCTTTTTTTGATTCTGGTGTATCGTATTCATTTATATTCGCACGATTTATGACATGAGTTGGATTGGAGTCCGAGTTCTTACATGTAAGGTTGAATATACTTATTGGTAGTCTCGTGGGAGTAGATAGGGTATATCCTTCATGTAGAGTTTTAGTGTACGGGAGAGAGTTTCCCGCGAGGTTGACAGAGTTTTCTATGGGCGATTATGATGTCATCCTTAGGATAGATTGGTTGAGTGCGAGACACGCAACGATAGATTGCCATAGTGACAAGGTTATCTTTCGTGTACCTGGTGGGGAGGGTTCTTATTCTTGTGAGGTGTAGTAGAGTCACCGGAGGTTACATTGATCATGGCAGAGACCGAGGAGGCACAATTTTTGAGGGCAGTTTATGACTTTCCAAACGTATTTCCCGATGAGCTACCCGGTGTACCACCAGTTAAAGATATGGAGTTCTATATTAATTTAATCCCAGAAGCAGAGCCAGTTTCAGAGAGAGTTTACAGGATATCACTGTTGGCCCATCCGGTCTCAGTCAACTTGATTTTGATAGTTAAATAAACCTTGCAATAATATGTCACGATCTAAAGCGTCAACACTGCTATTATATATCGTTTGTATTATGTCTATTCAAATATAATCTTTTATTTATTTGAGTCTATGATTGATGTAAGCTGAGCCGTACTGGCAAATTAAAGTACCTATACCAAGATACCTAGTCCACTCAAATAAACCAATGAACATATCTACCAAATTAGGCCACATTCATTAACAAAGTCTACCATATTTAGAAATCGAACTCGGACCAAACTCGGTTACCCCTTTGGTATAAAATCAACACAGTAGTAACATCCCTGATTTTTTGGCCCATCGTCCAAAAAATTAAAATAAATCCCATTCAAATTTTGGCCGAATTCTGTTTGCCAACATACTATAAATAGGATTGGATTTCTATATTTCTACTGACTCAACCATTCTTAATCCTTTTATCCTATTGTGAGTAAACATCTAAGCCTTAACTTTTCTATCTCTAAGAGCAACTCTCTAGCCTTTCTAGTGCCAAGTGCGATCTCGGTCTAGAAGTCTATAGAGTTGTAAAGAGCTTGGCTCCATCAGTTTCTCGCTCTCTTTAGCAGTGAAATTATGAGCCTTTGGATCAAACCTCATGGTGTAAAGAAGTGGTAAGTCTTCGGATCAAAGCTTGTGATTCACTATTGGTGATTATAGTGGATAAAACTCTGAGCTTGAGTTCTCGAGACTGGACTAGTCCTCTTAGAGGAAAACCAGCATATATCTTGGTGTTTGCATTTGCTTTCTCTCTCTACTTTACTACTTTACTTCACTGTCTTTATATACACTATTAGTTAGCATCAGCCTTCATTCTGATAATCTTAAATTGGGTAAATTATTTTGCTGCACTCTATTTATCCCCCTAGAGTTACTTTACGGTTCTTCAATTAGTATCAGAGCTAGTTCTCTTGATATTTGGCTTAACATCCTAAGAGACTTATGGCAACTGTTAGATCTATCCACACCAACAATGGTGAAGGCCAGTCCACAAATAGGCTACCCCTATTTGATGGTACTAACTACACATACTGGAATACACGTATGAGTTTCTACCTAAAGTTACTTGATTTTGACCTTTGGGCTGTAGTAGTAGAAGGATACAAGAAGCCACCTAGAATAGTCATAGATGGCAACCTTGTAGAGAAACCTCATGATAAGTACACAGACACCGAAAAGAAATAAGCTAGTCATAATGCCAAAGCTATTAACGCTATATTTTATGTTTTAGACAGAATTAAATTTAACAGGGGCTCCACTTGCGGAACTTTGCACAAAGTATGAAAACTTCTTGAGGTCACTCATGAAGGAACCTCTCAAGTAAAAAAATAAAAAATAAGTCGTCTAACACAAGAGTATGAAGGATTCAAGATAAAAAAAATAAGATGATCACTCAAATGTTCATGAGATTACTCGACATCACCAACCCTCTATTATCACTTGGCAAGGAATACAACAATCACAAGAAGATTTGCAAGGTACTCAGGGGACTCACCAAGAATTGGAATCCCAAGGCCATTGTAATCATAGAAGGGAATAATCTTACCACGATGACCCTCTAGACACTCATGGGCAAGTTGATGACTCACGAGCTGGATCTCAAGGAATTTGAAGAACCCACTCCCAAGGAGAGACGATTGCTCTTAAGGCACATAACAAAAAGGTCACCAACTATAACTCCGACGACGATGAGTTTCAAGATGAGAAAGTTGCCCTGATCACTAAAAAATTCAAAAAAATTCTAAAGCTTGTGAGATCAAAGAAGAAGGAGCCTACAGATAAAAGTGATGAAGAACCTATATGTTACAACTGTAAAAAGACATGACATATAAAGAAAGATTGTCCAACCCTAAGAAAAGGAAATCCCCACAATCACTAATCTAGAAGAACATCATTATGAAAATATGCAAATATTAGTATCTGGCACGAAAGTGAAGCTAGTGAATCCGAAGAAAAGAATCCTTGAGAAGCAGCAAACCTATGCTTCATGGCGTTAGCTGATCCGGTAACAGATAAAAACTTTTATGATCATTTTACTTTTGATGACCTAGGTAATGCTTTTAGTGATCTGCTTGATGATTTTAGGAAACTTAGAAATAAGTACAAGCATGCTAAGAAAGATGTTCAAGAATGTCAGACTGAAATAGAAAGACTAACATCTCTACTAAGTGAAGTAAAGGATACCTCTAACGATTCAGACAAGAATTCTAGACTTAAGCTTAACCTCCATGAGGCACTTGATAGGCTTGACAAGAGCTCTGAGGAGAATACTAAACTTAAGAAAGAACTTGAATCTGAAAAGAAGAAGTATTCCATTGCTGCACATAGAATAGATGCTCTCACTGCTAAATATGATGAAGCATATGCTACCTCTAAAAGATTAGAGATTAGATTGGATAAATATGTCGAATAAACCACTAACCAACCTAACACGAGATATATAGCAAGACAAAAGAATACTCACAGCTATGCTCCTACCTACATGCATAACAGTTCATGCAATCATATGTTCACAACATAGCATACACATAGAACCAAACATAATCATGCATTCTATTATAGATATCCACGAAGACAACAAAGAAATAACCCATACAATCATGCATTCTATCCACATAGACCACAAAGAACTGCTTCATATAATGATATCTCATGCTGCACCAAGCACCAACCACACAGCTATATGTCACTATTGTGGTAAGAAAGGACATATATCTAGATTCTGTAAAACGAGAAAGTTAGTAGATATGAATGTTTATGCATGGGTACCAAAAACTAACACAACCGGACCCTCAAAGAAATGGGTACCAAGGGTCAAATCTATAACTCATTTTGTACGTGGACCAACCCTCTCATGCTAGAAGCAAGTGGATTCTCGATAGTGGTTACTCACGACAAATGATGCTAACCCATTTGCAACGCTATCGATGAAGAAAGAAGGTTATGTCTCCTTCAGTAATAACCTCAGAGGATATATTATTTGTAATGGTAATATAGGTATTCCTCCCTAACCTGTCATTAAAGATGTTTGTCTAGTAACGGAATTAAAACATAACCTACTCAGAATCAGTCATCTAGCTAACCATGGTTATGGTATTAACTTCGTTAAAAATAAATACTTTATTTATAAAAGATCTACAGGTAAGGTTATCTTTGAAGGGATCAGGGACGATAATATATATATATATATATATATATATATATATATATATATATATATATATATATATATTGTTTTTATCTTGCAAAGGATACTAACAATGCCAGGCAAATATCTTTACGCCAACAAAGATGACAGCTGGTTAGGCATATGCGTTTAGGACACGCAAATATGGACACTATTAGAAGACTATCCACAAAGAAGCTTGTCAGAGGCTTACCAGAGATTACTTTCAAGAAAGATATGGTATGTGATGACTGTGAAAAGAATTAAGCTACTAAATCATCCTTTAAATCAATCAACTTTGTAAGTACCTCTAGACCTCTACAACTCTTGCATATGGACTTGTTTGGACCCAGTAGAGTTGCCAATCATGGCAGTAAGCTTTATGCTATTGTTATTATTGATAATTTTTCTAGATACATATGGGTTTATTTTCTTGCAAACAAAAATGAAGCATTCTCTTAATTTCTTACTTTTTCTAAAAAGGTTCAAAACGAAAAAGGTTTCATGATTACTCGTATCTGAAGTGATTATGGAGGCGAATTCGAAAATAGTGATTTTAAAAGATTTTGCAATGAAAATAGTTTTTCTCATGAATTCTCTTGCCCTAGAACTCCTCAACAAAATGGTGTTGTGGAGCGGAAGAATAGAACTCTTGGCGATATGGCTAGAGTTATGTTAAATTAGTATAACCTTCCGAAATACTTTTGGGGGAAGCTGTAAGTACTTCATGCCATATTTTAAAAAGGGTACTTATTCGACCTATATCAAAGAAAATCCCCTATAAACTTTGGTTTGGTAGAATTCCCGCAATTAGTTACTTTAAAGTTTTTGGCTGTAAATGTTTTATTCTCAATACCAAAGATAACCTAGCAAAGTTTGACTCCAAGGCCAATAAAGGTATTTTTCTAGGTTATACTGCCAAAAGTAAAGGATTCAGGGTATTCAATAAGAACTCATTGACTGTTGAAGATCAATCAATATTACATTTGATGAACACAACACTCAAGTACTAAATAACAGCGACGATGAAGGTAGTCAACTCGAAACCAACAAGACATCTAAAGATACAAACAGTGTAAGTCATCCGAAAAGTCTGCCAAGGAGACTAAAGTTCTCCACAGATCATCCTGAGGGCTTGGTAATAGGTGATGTATCGTAAGGTGTAAGTATACGTTCCTTAAATGGAGATACCATTGCAAATATTGCTTTTATTTCTCAAATAGAACCTAAAAATACTGTTGAAGCTTTTGCTGATGAATTTTTGATTTCTGCTATGCAAGAAAAACTCAACCAATTTGAACGTAATCAAGTTTGGGAACTCGTTCCTAAACCTAATGATTATCCGATCATTGGTACTAAATAGGTTTTTTGAAATAAATTAAATGAGGATGGTTCAGTTACATATAACAAAGCATGTCTCGTAGCTCAAGGTTACAACCAAGAGGAAGGTATTGACTACGATGAGACCTATGCTCCTGTTGTTAGACTTGAATCTATCTGAATGCTTTGCGCTTTTGCTAGTTTTCATAACTTTAAACTTTTTCAAATGGATATTAAAAGTGCTTTTCTAAATGGAGATATCAAAGAAGATATTTTTGTCAAACAACCCCCTGGTTTTTAATATTTCAAACATTCTTACCATGTATTCAAGTTATGAAAGGCTTCATACGGACTCAAACAAGCCCCACGTACTTGGTATGGGCATCTTAGCTTCTTTCTACTTGGAAACGGTTTTTTAAAAAAAAAATTTGATACTACCCTTTTTATAAAATCTTCTGTTGATTCTTTGTTATTAGTGCAAATATATGTTGATGATATCATATTTGGATCTACTAATGAGATGTTATATAACAAGTTTGCTAAGTGTATACAGAGTGAATTTGAGATGAGCATGATGGAAGAACTCACATTCTTCCTAGGATTGCAAATCAAGCAAGATTCACAATGAACCTTTATCCATTAGGCTAAGTACACGAAGGATTTGCTCAAAAAGTTTGACATGGATAACACAAAGCCTATCGGAACTCCAATGGCAATATCCACTAAGCTTGACCTTGATAAAAATAGTAAATCAACAGACATACGTAAGTATCGAGGTACGATTGGTAGTTTATTATATCTAACTAATAGTCGCCCAGACATTATGTTTGTTGTATGCCTTTGTGCTAGATATCCGGCTAATCCTAAGAAATCACATTTGTGCGCAGTTAAGCGTATCTTTAGATACCTTAAAGGAACTTTATCGGCAGGCTTATTGTATCCCAAAATCACATTCTTTGACCTTGCTGGTTACTCGTATGCTAATTTTGTTAGATGCAAAGTCGATCAAAAAAGTACCAACGGTACCTGTCATTTCCTAGGGTAGTCTCTAGTCTCCTGGTTTAGCAAGAAACAAAATTATGTTGCATTATCAACAACTGAGGCTAAGTATATCGTCGCAGGACAATATTGTGCTCAAATTTTGTCGATGAGCAAACCCTAGAAGACTTCAATCAGCAATATAAAAAAATTCATATTCTCTGTGATAACACTTGCACTATTAATCTCACCAAGAATCCAGTATGACATTCACGCACTAAAGACATAGAAATCTGACATCATTTTCTAAGGGATCATCAATTACACGAAGATATTTGTTTAGAATATGTGGACACGGAACATCAATTAGCAGACATCTTTACTAAACCTTTAGCTGAAGATTGATTCAACTTTATCCGTCGAGAATTAGGTCGTTTGGATTCTGATAAAATATAAGAATCATAAGATGCATCACAAATTTCTCGTCACATTTTTCAAAAGTTTTGAAAATTTTGGATACAAGCCGAAAGGGCCCTTCTGTCAAAAAGATGTAAATAACCTTAAGCAACACGGTATTTAAGTGTCTTCAGACCACCGCTAGCTGGAATCCATCCCCTACACCTCCTCCGAGATGATTTAAATTCTTGAAAACATACGATTTAAATTCAGCACTTATTATTTTATATTTACATCAAGTCAAGAAAGGCATAATATCGATTAAAGATACATTGAGATTTTGGAAATAAATGTATACAAAATTTGGACCGTACTTGGGCCGAGCTCGGACCGAACACGGTTAGTTTAATTCCAGAATATGCTATGTCATTAATCTTCTTCCTAATTTGGGTTTCTGCTACTCAATTTATACATCTTTTAATGGCTCATTCATTCATACCAACGAAAAATATCCCCTCCTCCACAAATAAACTTAGTTTTTCTTCCTACATTCTTTTCCAATGGCCCCTAAAAGGAAAATAGATTCTTTTTTCGACTCTCTTTTCTGTCCCATTATACCAAACATGGGAGAATTCGAATGTTTCACTTTTCGAAGCCTCAAAATTTTAAATGATTGATTTTATGACTTCTCTAAGAGATACATTTGTCTTGGCCATCCTAATAATTTTTCCTCCAACATAATGACTATCTACTTATTCTTCAAAAACTCCAACTTGAAGAACTCGTTACGACCCGTACCAATATTTACACTAATGTTATTCAAATGTTCTATTGTAACTTAACATATGAACATAATACTATTTCATCTAGAGTTTGTGGCATTCTAATTAAATTTGATGCGGACGACTTGGATAAAATCCTACGCATTCCTGCTGACGGACAAACCTTAGTCAACATCACGCAAGTTCAATTAGACCTTCGCTTAACTCTAGACTCTTTCAAAAATATCCTTTGTCATCCTCTAGAATGTCCACCTCAAAAAATTTATGCTAGATATTTAAATGGTCACTTCTTTGAAATACATCGTATTATATTTTCAACTTTTCTACCTAAGAAGACTTACTTTGATGTGGTCTCTTATCTAAAAATGTTATCTTTATACCACTTATATTTTGGTATTAACTTCAATGTTTCCCAGACCATCTTATCTCAAATGGTTCAATGTCGCAAGAAAGGGCGTCCACTACTCTATGCCATGTACTTGCCAACAATTTTTAGCTACTTCGATATTCCATTGGATACTTGTCCACATCTTGAGGAACCTTTATCCCTCAATAGAGTTCGAAGAATTGAGCCATTTATGCTTCTACCATATAACTCATCATCAAACTCCAACACACATCCTGCTGATTCCGTCCCTCCTGTTGATGAACAACCGCAAACCTTAGAGTCTATTTTCAATCTGTTGCGTGATCGCTTCCACAAGAAGATATACCTAATTATGCTACTGATCATCGCCAAACTCTTCAGACTCAGGCACTTGGTAATATATTGATAGACATCTGGTACACCCTATCGAAGCACCTAGCCGGACCTTTTCTGATTCTTCGGAATCTAAATCAACAAGGTTTTCGCATTGATCACCCCTATGTTCAGAGACATTTGGATCCAGCTGATGACTTCTTTGATCCAAACAGAATAGTTAAACCTGATGATGAAGATGAAGAACATGACAAGTAGTTACTCAATGGATTTGAATGTTTAAAAAGTTTACTTTTAGTTGCTCTACAATGATGTTTCGACTACACATCTGCTTTTGTATGTTTTCTTTTCAAAATGAATAAAGTTAAAGAAATTTTCTTTTGTCATTATATGTTATCTTGTATACACTTTAATCTCTTATTTTTTTGTCATCTCACCAATTTCAGGGAAGCAAGCCATTTTGATCAAATAACAATAGGGGAGAAAGACATACATGATACTAGCATACAAGATGATACTTGATAGAGTTGCCTTCAGCATGTCAACTACTCCACAGTTACGGGGGAGCCTTGCATATCAAAGACTAGTAGTATCATTCATAGTTTTTTAATTATCAAAATAGGGGAGATTGTTGGCCCATCCGGTCTCAGTCAACTTAATTTTGATAGTTAACTAAACCATACAAAGATATATCGTGATATGAAGCCTCAACACTGATATTACATATTGTCTGTATTGCATCTATTTAAATATAATCTTTTATTTATTTGAGTCTAGGATTGATGTAAGCTGAGTCGCACTGGCAAATCAAAGTACCTATACCCAAATACCTAGTCCACTCAAATAAACCAATGAACCTATCCACCAAATTAGGTCACATTAATTAATAAAGTCTACCATACTTAGAAACTGAACTCGAGCCGAATTCATGTCGAACTCAGACCGAACTCGGTTACCCCTTTGGTATAAAATCAGCACAGTAGTAACATACTTAGAAACTGAACTCGAGCCGAATTTATGTCGAATTCAGACCAAACTTGGTTACCCCTTTGGTATAAAATCAGCACAGTAATAACATCCCTGATTTTCTGGCCCAACGTTCAAAAATTTGAATTAAACCCCATCCGAATTATGTTCAAATTCTGTTTGCCAACACACTATAAATAGGATTGGATTTCTACATTCCTACTCAATCAACCATTCTTAATCCTTCTATCCTATTGTGAGCAAATATCTGAGCCTTAACTTTTCCATCTCTGAGAACAACTTTATAGCCTTCCTAGTGCCAAGGGCGGTCTCGATCTAGAAGTCTACAGAGTTGTAAAAAGCTTGGCTCCATTAGTTTCTCTCTCTCTCTTTAGCTATGAAGTTACGAGACTTCGGATCAAACCTCATGGTGTAAAAAAGTGGAAAGCCATCAAATCAAAGCTTGTGATTCACTATTGGTGATTATAGTGGATAAAACTCCGAGCTTGAGTTCTCGGGATTGGACTAGTCCTCTCAGAGGGAAACCAGTATACATCTTGGTGTTTGTGTTTGCTTTTTCTCTCTACTTTACTTTACTGTCTTTATATACACTGTTAGTTAGCATCTGCCTTTATTCTGATAATCTTAGATTAGGTAGATTATTCTACTGCACTCTGTTCACCCCCCCTAGAGTTGCTTTACGGTCCTTCAATACTATTTAAGTTAGAGATCTTGTACCGGATGATTGAGAATTTGAGATCCAAGGGATTCATTAGACCTAGTACATTGCCTTGGGGACCCACATTACTTCTTGTTAAGAAGAATGATGTCTCATCGCATTTAATTATTGATCATAGAACACTAAAGGCGACAACCATTAAGAACAAGTATCCCTTGCCCAGGATAGATGATTTGTTTGATCAGCTTAGTGGGGCAGCTGTGTTTTTTAAGATCTATTTGTGTTCTGCGTATCATCAGATCTGAGTCAGAGAGCAGGACATAATCAAGATGATATTCTGATCTTGATATGGTCATTGGGAGTTCCTAGTTATGCCATTTAGAGCGACCAATGCACCAGCTATATTCATGTCTCTCATGAATAAAATCTTCATGCCTTACTTAGACCAGTTTATGATAGTGTTTATTGATGATATCTTGGTCTATAGTCAGAGTAAGGAAGAGCATGAGCAATATCTTCACGTAGTTCTTTACATTCTTCGAGAGTAGCAGCTGTACGTAAAGTTCAGCAAGTGTGAGTTCTGGCTTGATCGTATCTCATTATCGGGATATAACATTTTTGGTGGTGGAGTCGAGGTAGATCCCAAGAATGTAGAGGATATTGAGAGTTGGCCAATACCTCGTACAGTTTCAGATGTGCGTAGTTTTCTGGATCTGGCAGGCTACTACAGGCGGTTTGTGGCAGACTTTGTAAGAATCTTCGTACCCTTGACACGACTGACGTACAAGAATATAAGCTTTGAGTGGTCAGATGCTTATCATACTCCTTTCGAGAAGCTCAAGCGGAGTTTGATTTTGGCTCCTATTCTGACACTTCCAGTAGGACCAGGTGGGTCTTTGTGTATTGTGATGCTTCAGGAGTGACACTAGGATGTCTTCTTACGTAGTATGGCAGAGTGATAGCTTATGCATCTCGTCAGCTTCAAGACCAAGAGAAGAGTTATCCTACACATGGTCTTAAGTTGGCATTAGTAGTGTTTGCACTTAAGCTCTAGAAGCATTACCTATATGGTAATCGAGTGGAGATCTTCACAGACCACAAGAGCTTGAAGAACTACAATATTAACCTTCAGTATCACCCAGGGAAGGCCAATGTCATAGTAGATATCTTGAGCAGGAGAGGAGGAGCTTACTTATTAACGGAACAACATCAGATTTTGGAGGATCTTCAGCAGATGGGTATCGAGATAGTATTACCTGGTGATACCGATTTTATGGCGAGTTTGCAGGTTCAGTCTTCTATAATTAAGAGAATTAGAGCAGAGGAGACTAGTTATGTTAGACTTCAGCATCTCAGATCAGAGTGTGAGTTAGAACGTAGACCAGAGTTGAGCATTCAGGAGGATGAGACTCTCAGGTTTGGAAGTCGACTTTGTGTGCCGAGAGGAGATATCCAGCAGGAGATTATGTCAGAGGCCCACAGTTCTCAGAACTCAGTATATCCCGGAGGGACAAAGATGTATCGGGATATTCGTTAACACTTATGGTGGAATGGTATGAAGAGGGAGATAGCATGGTTTATTTTTCGATGTTTAGACTGTGAGCAGATCAAGGTTGAGCATCAGAGACCGGCCGGACTACTTCAGCAGTTACCGATTTCGGAGTTGAAGTGAGACCATATTACTATAGACTTTATGATCGGTCTTCCTATATCCCCGTCTGGCAGAGATGCTATATGGGTTATAGTGGATCGACTCATGAAGGTTACTCACTTTCTTCCTTTTAGAGTTGGCCTGTCTACAAAGCAGTTAGCTGAGATATACATGAGGCAGATAGTCATATTGCATGGCATGCTAGTTAGCATAGTCTCAGATAGAGATTCGTAGTTCACGTCTCACTTTTGACAAATCCTACAGCAAAGTCTGGGTACTAGGTTGAAGTTTAGTTCAGTCTACCATCCGCAGACGGACGAGCAGTCAGAGCGTACTATTCAGACTTTGGAGGATATGCTTCGATCTTATACACTTGACTTCAGTGGATCTTGGGAGGATCACTTACATTTAGTAGAGTTCTCCTATAACAACAGTTTTTAGGCGAGCATTCAGATAGCACCCTTTGAGGCTTTTTATGGTAGAAGATTTAGATCACCGCTAGCTTGGGATGACATTGGCAAGAGACAGATGCTTGGTCCAGAGATGATTGCTCAGTCAGTTGGGGTGATCAGGCAGATCATAGAGCATCTCAGAGTGGCTCAGGATCGCCAGTGTCATTAGGTAGATCAGTACCGTCGTCATCTTGAGTTCTCTGTCGGTGACCATATATTTCTGAGAATTTTGCCTACCCGTGGAGTTATCAGATTGGGAGTACAGGGAAAGCTTAGTCCCAAATACATAGGCCCGTTCGATATTCTCGAGCGAGTTGGAGACGTATCTTATCGTCTAGCTATTTTGCCATCACTTCATGAGGTACATGACATCTTTCACGTATCTCAGTTATGCCGGTATGTTCCAAACCTGAGCCATACTCTGGATCATTCTGAGTTGGTCGTTGGTACCGGCCTATCTTACGAGGAGAGGCACGTGTCTATTTTGGACGTGAGGGAGAAAGTTCTCAAGAACTGGACTATTCGATTAGTTCGTGTTGCTTGGGGGCACCACTCATTAGGAGAGACGATATGGGAGCGTAAGGACGATATGCATACTCGTTATCCTTTTTTTTTACTAGGGAGGTATACTTGTTCGTATACCCATATCCTATATTAGCTTGTGCATATGATTGATTGTTAGCTTATCCATTATGTCTGTTATTGTTTTCTTTCGTGATTTCTAATTGTTGCATAGGAAATTTCGTGCTCACATGAGTTTCCTGCTTGTTGTGGTGTCGTGCTTGCTTTCTTGAATTTTTTTGCTAGTTGATGTTAGGCCCTTATAGAAATTTTGAGGACAAAATTTTTTTACGGAGGGGAGGGTTGTGAGACTATTCTCATAGTATTTGTATTTTATGCGGATACATATTTATGTGCTACTTATTGCATTTTATTTGGTTGTCAAAGGAGCTCAAAATTCTCAAAAATTAAAACTTTACTCTATGACCGGTATACCGACGGTAAACTCCAGTGTACCGATGGCATACCGATCCTGAAGATATTTATTTCACTTTTTGAGATTCCTATATATAGTACTTCTTTTTCTTTCTTTCTCTTTTCTCTCTCTATTTCTCTTCTCTTCTTTATTTTTCTCTTGGGCTTGGAGCTTGGTCTTAAGACCTGGAGTGTGATTTCTGAACCCCTTCGAGGAAGTGGACTAGAAGACTTAGGCTGGGAGCTCATTTTAGGCAAGTACACCTTGTCGATTTCATGAACTTCTTTTACTTTCTATCATTTTTCTTCTCGGAGCTTTGGTTGTTGCTTTTTAGCTTATACTTGCCTTACTATAATTGTTCTTCTAGTAATTTCTAGTCTTTTGACCATCTCGGTTTTGATTTCTGGTAGAATCATATTTCGTCCCATTTTGGTAACTCGGTAACGGAGATGCTACCAGAGTTGTGACCGTAAGTTTTAGTCCATATTGTGATATGAGACTTACCCCTAGACTTGACGTCTGTTAGACTTGGTCTTAGTAATTTTAGGAGTTTGATTTGGGTTCCGGATATCAGTTCTGACATTGGCCTATTTTTTCTCGAGAACCGGCATACCGACGGTGTACTACAGTGTACCGACGGTATACCAATCTTGCCGACATTTTTAGATATTTGTCTTGGTCGGTATACCGACGGTGCACTGGACCATGCCAAAGGTATACAGATTCTGGTCTCTTTAGGAATTCTTGGTTTGTTTGTGATTTTGTTTGATTCTTCTGGCTTTATTTGAATACGTGAATAACTTGACCTGAAAAGACATGAACTTACGTGGCTTCAGATGACTTGACTTGACATGGCTTTACTCAGTTTTACCCAGCTTTGTCCGGCTTTTCGTGACATGATTGACTGGACTTGACTTGGCATGATGTTACATGGCCTCATCGGACATGGATTGACTTGGCTTCACTTAGCTTCACCTGTATTTATATGGCTTCATACCGTAGTATATGGTTTTACTTGGCTTACCCGGCTTCACTTGGTTACACATGGATTGGATGTTGTTGTGCTTATATGAGTCCGTATGTGCAATATATATTAAAACTTTTTTATGTTACTAGTAGAACTTGTTTTATTGCATTATGTCTAGGATGGATTCTGCGGAATGCCACACCAGGATTCATATAAGAAATTGCTAAGGAGTAAACAACTAGAGACTCACATAGTTCATGGCTAGATATTTTCCTAGATTTTATGTAGTCCCGGTTACCCACAGCAAAGAAGTGAGCATGGCTTCATCGAGTGAATTTATATGGCTTCATCAAGTGGATTTACATGGTTTCAATGTGCGCCGGTGGGTACCCCAGACGAACAGCAGGGGCATGCGATCAGAAGGAACTCTAGCATCGCGTGGCATTAGAAATATTGTATTTAAGGATTGTGATATCCCTAGTTAGTTAAAGTATCAAGCCGTACTTATATAATTTGTCATAATTGATGAATGATGTATAGTCTAGGCCTTACGTGAGATCACCCCTTTATTTTTAGCACTTGTTATTTATCTACTATCAGTCTTTACTTTCAGTTTTTTTGTATTTTTGTATTACTGGTTTAAATTCCTATATTGGCTTCCTCTGTGGTACTTGCTATTTTGGGATCTGACCCCACTAGTTTTGCATGGCCAGATCTAGTAGTTGCACTAGAGGATCTCTTGTATCTTTCCAAGGATGGTGACCACCCGAAGCACCAGACCGCTTGAGTGAGTTTTCTTACTTTTTCGCTTAGTTGTACATTCTTCTTTTGTTGGCATTTAGCCACCGAGCACGTATTTAGCTCCTATTTTGGATTAATCTGGTAGCTACGATCATTTATATGATTGGAATATCCTAGGGTTGATCATGTATAATTTAGACTCTGGCTAGTTTATTCATTTTTTGTTTACTAGCTTGATGATCATCTGTATATTATAGTTTGGGATGCTTTACTTTTTTACTTCAGCTGATCTTATATCTTGTTATTCTATCTGTTGTTCCTATGATTAAGACATTAGGGCTTGTTGGACCTAGGCTTGACTGTTGGATTATAGTAGTGACCCCTCTTGTCTTTAGCTTAACCGTATATACGGATTACCGGGGTGATCTGATTATACGTAGCTGGCCTTGTCAATACCACTCTCTAGTATTCTTGGGCATGACACATTCTCCATGCCCTATCTCAATACTGTGGTCTTAGCTTGGTGCGCTTTAGCCTGCACCCTTTGTGCCTCAGCCTGAATATGCTGGGCCTCCGTCGATATCCTTAGGGCATCCACCATGCCCTAGATCAAAGTAAAAAATATGTGCCTCGTCAGTGGGCATACCTCTAGGAAAAGGAAACTATGGCAGAGGAAGAAGGTCCTCAGAAACAGCTGGGGCAGCCCTCTGGAATGGTGGGGGAGGAAGACCCTCGAAAGCTGCTGAAACTCCTACTTGAACAGGTGAAGCTAGAGGAGAAACTCTAGCTGCCCGGATAGATGGTCTATAGATGTCAAACCTCTCTGAAGCTGAGGGTCTAGATCGTTGTGATCTGGTCTTAGGCTGCATCCTGAAGACAGATTAAAACAAAGAAGTCAATAAGGCATAAGATACAATATCATCAAAGAATGACAGCAATATTCAAAGAAAGCAAGTATTCAGAATGAATAGCAGTATCAATAGTTTGGAAAAGTTCCTAGTTGTGATTGAGTATCTTCTCTCTCATCCTAGTATCATGTACCATATATCATATTACACGCTCGTAGTAGTACAACTAAGCCGTTGAACTACCATGACATCGCACTAATTGTGAAGACTGGCCTGCATGGACCACCACAAAAATGTATCACGACCCGCACCCGGTGTGAGGGTACAAGTACGTGGGTACGTTCAGCCTGCGTCGCAGCATCGACGGTAGACCACTATCTAGGTCAACAACACTACCTAATCATCTCACAAAATAATATATATAAATATGTCAACGATATCTCAACTCCAAAAGGAGGACAATATGATAATGATATAATACTCATTCATAATAAACTAGAGGGAGATAATGGCTTGATAACATATATGGAATAGAATCACAAAATTACATCTAGAGAAGTAACAATAATATCCAAGTCTATAAGTCTAGCTACACCATCATAAAGTATAAGAACAACAATAACTCAATATCTAAAGAGTTGGAGACAAATCCAGTACAGAAGCTAAGTAGATAAAACTAAGGTATCTAATGACACCAGTTAGTCCTTCCGGTAATCACTCCTGAATGTCAAGGCCTATGGTCGCCACTCCCTCATGTGGTCCATAAAATGTCAGACACCAGTCCTCTAAGTCATCGTTTGAAAATATATTTAGTCAAGATTTGAGCGAAGTACAACCCAATAGCAGTTCCAATTAATTGATAAAGACTATAAAATAGTAAATAGAGAATGATATATCCGATGAGAAATAATAAACTGATGTAATAGTATATGGTAAAGTAAGATAGGCAATGTAAGTAATAGGATATAGCCAGTGCATATATCAAATGAAGGAGAAAAGGAACTACAATATCAAGAGCAAGGCAATTATAATCTATGAACTAAATATGAAGAACTGAAACTATACTAAATGTTTTGAAATACTATCTAGATATATAATCAAATTGGGAGATTCAATAATTTACACTAAGGGAAAACTAGCTCAATCATACATGAAGTGAATGATTAGCTAGTAGCCGATGATTTATACTACTTACCAATAGTTTTTGATCATACATCTGGCTAGTACTTCTCCCGCCCCGACTGATACAATGGATCCAACCGTGACACATCATTATCCGATGTATCCAATGACCAATGTACACAATACGATAATATTCAATATCAATGCGATGGATCAAGGTAACATCTCATGACTGAAGGTCCAATGCATGTACCAATCCATGTACCATAGGGTCAGAAATCAGATATAACATTTTTAAATACTTGAAATATAGTAATTATCAAATAATAAAAACTATCAGAGAATGTACTAGCCTGTGGTCCTGAGCAAATGATGCAACTCGATATCCAAAATGGTGTCACACAAACCCATATATGAAATTGCATGTCATTGGGTGTATTGGAAAGATAAACAAGCTTAAATAAGTTAAAAGGTGATTTCTAGCTCAAAACTAGGTCACACGAGTCAAAATATGTCAAACTACATAAAGGGTTGACTTCTAGGGATAACTAATCAACACGAGTCAAAACTAGGTTATACTTAGATTTATAGGCCAATACTAGTTCAACTAACTAATATCACTAAGTATCTATATTCATAACATCTACATATACTAGTTACTTATTATTTTTTATACCCCTTACACTGATACTCAAATATTCCTTTTCTAATAACTTACCATACTAAATTGGTATCACACATAATGGTTGATACTCAATACTAATTATGTCTCAAAATCTTAATCACAATCTAGCTGATAACTATCTCTTACTGATACCCACATGATCCACACCTAGGCTACTCATTCACCTAATACCCAAATATACCATCTATACCTAAACTGACACACTATCTACACCCTTCCTAACATTACTTGCAATAACTACTCACTGCCGTCACTACCTCATGCCTCCTATAGTTGATACCAGCAATTATAGGTCCATGCTTAATTGAAATCCTAATAGATTCCCTTTTCTCCACCCTTATTTAAACCTGGCACCACCTCAATTGACCACATTCCACATGACTACAGTGTCTGGCCCTCAAGTTACTGAAATACTAAGGTTTTAGAAGTTGTTGAATTACACCCCTAATCTCCTCTCGAGTATTGCTACTGTTGATACCCTTTCTATTACACCATACTACATGGACCCACTTATACACACCACTTGCTAACAAAGTCCATACATCCTCCTCTCTGCACCCGAGCTCCTCCTTACCCCTTGCTAACATCTAAACTTAGCACCAATCACTAATATACTTTACTCAAAACAATACATATTTACACTTATCAAAATACCCTACACTAAGACCAATACTCACTACTTACACTCCAACTGAGAACGCACACACTATCTACACACATTTGATGTTGCAGTTGTAGCTGCACCTATGGATACACACTCTGGACACTGTTATGTCCAGTACACCTTCTTCATAAAATTCCTATTGACCCTTCACTTGTACTCAGCCCCAGAGAAGGGAACCAATCTTGCTCTGCTCTCCACATTAACCCACTTAAATACACAATATTTACACAAGTTAAGGACACAATTGATACTTATGATACTAGGTCTTATCACTCTCATAAGTGCACAGGTTAGTTTTCTCATGTCATAGTTCCCTTTCGGATAGGACACTTGGTTTTGTATAACAAGTCTCAGGTAGAATAAGAGGAAATATAGTCTTCTATATTAAAGATAACCATATTCACTAATACATCTAAGTGCAGCTCACATTAATGAACCCTTTCTCCGATACACCGATATACCAAGTCTTCAGTTCACTGATACACATAGGTAATCAAACTCGAGCCCCCTAAGCTTCCCTATGGCCAGCACATCCATCCCAAGTCTGAGTAGTCTCCCCTTAGTGGCATATACTGCCCCCAAAAAGACCCTGCTGTCACTTCACATCTCCTTCCATCTGCACTGAACACCCAATTCCCAGTACCATCTGTACATACCCGACCCCATCTGTCATGCCCCAATCTCCCGCATGATCGGCTGTCTCCGCTAAATGCGAATCACCGTGACAGTGCTCCCACAGGACGATCGTGTCCATCAGGACGTGATATCGTACGAGCATATGCTGCGCCCGTGCAAGGCCATTAATACGAACAGACGAAGAAATAGCTAAGCCACAGAGTCGCACAGATAATTCATATGCAGCAGAATAAGAAACGAACAGGCAATTGGTAACGAGTTTACAGAGTCGTCATATCGGAAGTATTGAATAGCACAAGTATAGAAGTAAACACAAGCACTTTATTGATGTTGAATCAGTGTTACAAGCGACGCTAGGCCGAGATTACAAGTCGCAAGCCCTCTCTCTCAAAACAATAAAGGCGTGCCAAGTGGCTTACAAAATAAAATGATACATAGGCGATATTCTAATATTATGTCTTATTTAGGTGCTTCAGCTCTGGATGTAACGCTCCAAAGCTCTAGAGCGAACTCCATGCCTTAGCTCGCACGAAGGGGTTTCGGTACCGAACGAGGTTCTTCCATACCCTACAAGCAATCTGGTGGGTTATCAGTACATAAATGCACTTGTGGGGAGGCTTCTCGCCCGTTCGACAAATCTAAACACTTTATATAGGTTTCGTGCACCATCTTTTAAGTTGTCTTTCTATTCTTGCCTTAGGATCAGTTTCATAACATAATGTAAAGCCTAACTCTTGTGGCAGTGCGTCGTACGATATAAGAGTAACACGACGAGACTTACCAGCTTACCATTTGTCCCTCCCTGTCCAAGGCAACCAAGTTAAACTGAGAATGAATATATAAAAAATTAATGATTCACATAAACAAATAGATGTGTCACGAGCGGGTTCCTGATTCGGGGGCACGAATTACATGGATTACTCAGATTGTGTTATACTTAGAAGGGTTGCAACAGATTATTCAAGTATTCCAAAATCTAATGCTTATATCCATTCAATATATTCCAGATTACAATATGCGATACAATGACTAGCACGCAGATTGCCCTTAAGCGAGGATGACTTAATCTATATGAACAGGAGTCGTTGGCATAGCCATAAAGGACGAGTTATAGTCATTGACAAGGATGGTATGCAACGAAAGTACATAAGGAGCTACATACCATCCCATCCAAGACACAAGACTATCACGAGATTTTGCCCGGATTGGAATGGCCCCAGTGCCCGGAGACCGTCCGCAGAACGAGATATAAAAATCTCCTTTGTGCACCAAGTTGTCCGCGACTATGCAAGTCTTGGGTCTTCCAGATTCATGAGATTCACGACACGACATGCTCAATCTTGATTATTGTTCTGAACGAGTATTGCTCCATGAGTTATGATTCTTGCTTCCTTGAAATAATTCTCGTTCAGAGTTCAACTTGACTTAATGTATTCCCCTAGTTCGGGAACTGCCTTGGCGACCTAACACTCCGGAATACTTTCAGGTTCATATTGCATGGAATAACTATTTAATTATCTTTCGGCTGACTAGATGAATGCAAGACAAGATAGTGGTACCGGGGGTCGTGACATTAATTTATGTGATGAGCATAGCGAATATGTAAAGCAGGCAAGCATTAAAATAGTGTTGAAACATAAGCGTAAGCAAACTTGCGACATCGTCTACTTTAGAACATAAGCCTTTACGTTAGCACGGGTCTAAATGTCACTACCATATTCCAGAATAGGGGTATTTTTGTCTTTTTATTTATTTAATTTAATGTGTTAATATATTGCATGATATATATATTATATAGTATTCTTTAGTGTATGGGTTAGTGGACCTAGAAACCCCTTAGATAAGCCCCTGACCAAATTATAGCATTATGGACATTAATTAGCATTTTTGGGATTTAATATTAGGGATTATATTTAATTGTTGTGATTTTATTTGATTGTTGTACCTTACCGTTGCTTCGATATTTGGAGTACTACACTAGCCATTGCCTTCCAACAAATTTTACACCCTTATTCTAGACGTGCCAATCTTCTATCCTGACCCTTGTGTAACTCATAAATATGCCCTCTTGTGCTTCATTTTAGTTGCACAATATTCGTCGCAGACATTTATATTTAATTCCAAATAAATCCAACTTTACATCCTTGTGTATTCCAATCAAAATTGGACACACAATCTTGACCCATTTTGTGTAACCCAATTATGATAATATTCTATTATGAGTCTTCTACATCCATGATACTTGTGTCCTACCAAATTTTAACCCTATGTAGTTTCAATTAATTTTAGAACATTATTTAAACTAATTTTAATTAAATTGGTGTAAGGACCCAACTTAACCCAAACTAGACCCAACACCAAACCAAATCCCCACTCACACCCTCAAGACTCATACTAAATACCAAACACCCTTTTCATCCACTACATCACACCAAACATGGTGTTTTCCCCCATTTAATCCAAAAACCCTACTTTTGTGCAATTTTCCAATTATTGAGGACTTTTATGCAAAAGTGCAATAAGGTGTCACCATCCTATTGGCCAAAGCATATGAAGAAACACTATTTTTCTTCATTGACCGGTCATTTGAATTTCTCCATAATTTTGTTGTGTGCCACACTCAACATCATTCCCCCTCATCAAATCCTAGCCATCCATTTTAAACAAAACCATCCTAGCCCTCCAAATTTCTACATGTAAAAAGAAACTCAATCCCAAGGAGGGGTTGACCGGCCCAACTTCCTAGGCCAACATCAAACCCTATTCCTCTACATATATATATATAACCTTTTCCTATATTTTTATCACCACCATCAAAGACCTAAACCTAGCCGACTATTCATGATCCACATCAACCACCCATCTCCTTCCCTACCCTGCTCCTTGAGACCGACGGAGTGCAGACCCCGATTCCGTCATCTGAACAACCGACCTCAGTCTTTGCCATACCACCACGGCCATCCACGACAGCAGCCTCCCACGTCATCTTCATCATATCCCTCATCTCCTACTCCTCCGTCATCTTCCCAGACCGTCGACGTCATGCCGGCCATCCCCCGCTGCCAGACTTCCATGCGGCCACGACCCTCGACCTCATCTGCACCACCAGTCCTTTCCTCCATTCCCGACCCACCCCGTCTGAGATCCTCCACCACACGACCTCCCCGAACACTGAACACCACCGTTCACCACCAGACGTCGCCTCCTACTCGACACCCCTACTAGAACAGCCCCGACCCAACCGCCGAGCACCGCCTCACCGCCGAGCACAACCTTCCCGTGGAGCAACTGACCTCCCTCGCCTGAGCCGTCGGACCCCGATTGCACAGCAGCCATCACCGGCCCATGTCACCACCTACATTCTGACCTCGACGAGCTCACCACCAGCACCACCATCGTCTCGACTCGATCCCGATAGTCCCCTACCGAGTACGACCCCGAGCAGCGACTTCCCCGCTGGAGCAATGAATCTGCCTCATCATCATCATCATTGTCGTTGTCATCGTCGACCCTGTGCGTGCCCGCCAGGTTCGAACTGCCTTCCTTCGTGATTTTATGTGCATGTGTGAATAGTGTTAGAGGTTAGCATATTGCTTCATGGTAAGTTTAGTTGGTTGATTTTATACCCGTATTGGTGAACCTAATGACTAGTGGGCGTGCGCGTGCGTGTGTGTGTAATAATTCGGTTGATAAATATATTTTGTGGGAATTTGATTGCTAGTAATGTGTATAACTGTATTATAGATGGCCATAAGGGTTAGTAGTAGGTATTATGTATTATATTTGACTGTATAACCCTGAGTATTAGTGAACTGCCTGCTTTGTGTTCACCAATATGCCAGCTTAGACATGTGTTGGTGTTATACGGGATTTAGAGTTCTAGACATGTGTTAGTGAGTTGACTCTCGGGTTATGCACAGTATTCAAGGATATGACACTACCCGTGCATCTAGACGCACACTTGACCCTGCTAGTTGACTAGTATCACCCCTAGCGTAGCTTCTGAGTTCAGTATAATTATGGTTGTGTTTGTGTATGCTAGTGTAATGGCTGATGTTGTATTGTATTATATTATTTATATATAGGACTGTTGGATTATTCAGACAAGACTTCAGAAACAGAAAATTGGTATGGCCAACAGAGGACCACATGCGAGTACATTCTTTGATAATTTTTGTTATTTAATAATTTCTATAATTCAAGTATTTAGAAATATTACATTTGATTTTTGATACTGTGCTACACGGACTAGTATATAGATTGGATCTACAGTCATGAGATGTTACATTGGTTATCATATTGATATTTTACACGATAATGATATTAGACATTGATATTAGATATTGTACATGAGATATTGGACATTGACCGTGTATCGTAACGTGTCATGGTTGGATCCACTATACTAGTTGGGGGCGTAGAAATTGCTAGTAAGAGATGTGATCAAATTCCTATCGTACAAGTATAAAATATTGTTAGTGTTAATCATACACCTCACGTATGATTAGCCAGGCCATGTAGCTATTGCACAAGTTCCCAAGCCGATCGCATTTCGAAACTACTATTTCAAACACTTAGAATAGTTACAGTTCTTTATTTCAGTTTCATATACTATATTACCCTGTATATGATATTATAGTTCTTCTCTTTATTTTATATATGCAC
Organism: Iris macrosiphon; assembly: GCA_036927795.1. NCBI lineage: Eukaryota > Viridiplantae > Streptophyta > Magnoliopsida > Asparagales > Iridaceae > Iris > Iris macrosiphon. The sequence continues at coordinate 190,629,218 of JAYESA010000007.1, forward strand.
TGACTGTACCATATTGCCTATATTGCCTGTACTTTTTATTTTTCCATTGCATTTATTTATTGCCTTCTCTTAGTATATAGCATCATCTATTTATTGTTTTATAGTCCTTTTCAATTAATTGGAACTGTTATTTGGGTTGTACTTTGCTCCATCCTGACTGGGAATATTTTTCCAGACTGTGACTTAGAGGACTGGTGTCCGACATATTATGGACCACATAGAGAGTAGCTGCAGTCTTGTACCTTTTAGCCCAGGTGTGATTTTTGGGAGGTCTAGCCGGGATCACTAGTTATTCAGTTAGTTTATTTCAGCATTTATGGTACCGAATTTGTTTCTGGCGTACTTTGAGACCTAGATGTTATTGTTTGAGTTAGACTATTTTGTTTAGACTTGTGTTGCATTTTGATTATTTATTTTCTTCGATATCTTATCGTAATTTTGTTATATGATTGAGTATTTTTCATATTATATTATGATATATATGTCTTCTTATGGAGTTGGATATTCATGTGAGATCGATTAGATAGTGTTGTGACCTAGACAGCATTCTACCACCGATGCTGCGGTATAGGCTGGATGGACCCACGTACTCGTGCCCCAAATTCTGGGTACGGGTCGTGACACTAAGGGGTAGTGCGTGGAGTAAAATTGTACAGGAATATTATCATGCTGCTTAATATATAAGATGAGTAGTGCAAACATGTGAAGCAGTGTATTATAAAGAGTATATAATAATCTACTCGAAGCATTAGCGGAGGATGTAATACCCCGTTCCCCCTATTCGGTAAGCGCGGCCAAGAAATAATTAGTACCGTTCGATCGGGACAGATTGAATCAAGATCCTTTCATTATTATGGATTGGTTTCTTCGAAATCAGGTCCCATATTCAACGGATCGTGCCTCAAGGAAGGACTCGGCGACAAAGTCGAGAGGGGCCTTTTCGTTGTGCTGGTTTTCTTGCCCATTTTTGATGTGGTTTGGTTGCTTTCTTATTGGTTTTATGACTTACGTTTTCTTGAACGGTTTCGATGGATTTTATTGCCTCGTTCTTAGGATTTTGTATTTTGTATCGAACCTCGAAGACCGAAGCCGGAGATACTGATCGTCTGTTGGTGCGTGTTGGTGATCGGGTAGATGACGCATGAGCGGAGTCTTAGAGATCTTCCCTTCTCTCCCCTAGTTCACCAACTTGTGAGTGGCTTTACTTCGATTAGCACCCTTCTTCCAAGTCTTCACTCTAAATAAACTGGCTCATTTGTGCATCCTGCTCTAACGATATCATAATAAGAATCAATTGAGTCAAATAAAAGATGAGTTAGGCTTGAAACAATAGAAATGCTTGTCACCTAGAATTCTCAAATGATCACATTGATGCGTGCTTGTCCACTATGCATTTATATATTCATGTTTCAGTTGTAGCTAGAACATATTCTATATAACTGTATAGATATATGGTGCAAACTAATTAAAATGCATACACTTGGACAGATAGACTATGCCAAATATACTGTGCTAAAGTAGATATATACATTCTTATAGTTTGAATGCTTTATTTGGTAACTTAGTGTTAATGCGTAGTTCGGTCGGACAACTTATGCACAAGGTTTAGTTCCTGCGAGCGATGCCCGGGGCACTGGGGCCATTTTATTCCGAGCGAAACTCGGATGCTACGCTAGCAAGCCTAGCACGGGTAATGTGGGAGCCTTGTGGTGGGGCTTGCTACCCGCGTCGCAAGGGTCACCGCCTTACTGTAGCTATTGTCCATGGTGGCGTTAATATGCCATAAACTAGTACATATATATTTCTGCATTGATTGCTCAAACTAATAATGTCTTCGTGGCAGGGAAGGACATGGTAAGTATTATACAGGTTATTCAGACAGGAAGGTAAAAGTCATAAAGCAGTGGCATATTTATATCCATAAAGTGCATACTCAATGCTTGCATGTAAAATAAACTAAGGCAAGATAGAAAGACCACAATAAATTGCATATTTCATATAAACAACTATGGATTTGGTTAGTTGGGTTAGCTCGCCCTCACCGGTACTTTTTAAAGTACTGACCCTCATTACAGCAGATTCTCCGAGCCCAAGCGACGCAGCGAGGAGCTGAAGCTTCTTCCTTCCCCAACTAGTCCAGTACTCATCGCATCCCGTTCGTGACTCTTTGGAGCTTGTACAAAGCACTTGGAGCAAGCACAACCCTTATATGCAGCTCCGAGGCAAGGCGATAGCTTCGCCAGCAGGTGTCTATATTGTTTTTGAAGTTTTAGTAAAGGATGTAATGTATGGAACGGCTATCTCATTTTGTATCCAAGTTGTAAGCCCGTGTGGGATCTTTATCACTTTTGGGTCAAGACTCTGTAATTAGATGTTTATTATCAATAAAAATAAAACTTTTCTATGCTTCAATGTGTGCTATCTTATTTACGTACTCTGTTGCATGTGTTCTAAAGATTATCATTATGCCTAGGCCTTGTGCACGTGCACCATACGCGTGCACGGCATCACGCCCGGGGGACGATTATCGATTGGATAAAATCAGGGTAAGACATATTGGTATCAGAGCAAAGCTTCAGATCCTTTGGCCTCATATCAGAAAGTTTTCTTAAGATGACCCTGTCCCTTCCGAGTTGAAGTCTTGAAATTGATTGGTGCAAAATGAGATGCGTTCCATATAATGAGTCTGTAATACACTATGAGACTGATGTAAGTTCCTTTTTTTAGCAGGAATAGCTCAAACCCAAGCAACAGGACAAGTTGATGCAAGTACTTCTGGCACTTCGGCTAGTTTTGAGAGCCAGCGACCTACACCCTCCTTCGATCTGGTTGAACGAATGATGCAAATGCTAGAGGCACAACAAAAGAGGGATGAGGACTGACAAGACAAGTTCGAGAAAAATCTAGAGGCTAGTATCGAGATCCAGCAAAAGCAGGTGGATGCTCTGCAACAAATTATTCAGACCTTAGCTTCCAACCAATTCGCAATGATAGTAGCGGCACCGGTAGAGCCAGCAAGAGAGGAAGTCGAATTATCCTGAAAAGCAAAGAAGAAGGATGTGACTACCTTCGACTTTGCCAACTTCAAAAAGGTCTACAATACGTCATTCCGAGGGACAGAGGATCCCGTCGTGGCACTAGATTGGTTGGTCGAGCTAGAAGATCACTTTAAGCTTCTAGAAGTACCCAATGACAAGCAAATCGCCTGTGCCCAACTCCAGCTCCGGATGAATGCCCATGATTGGTGGAATGTGCACTGCAGATCTCTCTTTGCAGATGGTGGTGGCGAAAAGATTCCTTGGTCCATCTTCTGTGGCATATTTAAAGAGGAGTTTATCCCCCCACCCATTCGTCGCCAGAAGGAGAATGATTTCGTGCATCTACAACAAGGAACTATGACAGTGAAGCAGTATGCCGCAGAATTCAACCGGTTGGCCAAGTTTGCTAGTTCTTACCTGCCCAATATAGCAAGCCAAGCCAGACTATTCGAAGGCGGCCAGTGACCTTCCATTCACACGCACTTAGTCGCTCCACAGTACGAGACGATGAGGAAAGTCCTAAATCATGCCCTTGTCCTGGAACCGCAATATCCTTCCGCTACTGCCAGTGCTGTGCAATATTCTCATCACAAGCGCTCTAGTAATGCTAGAGGAAACAACGCTAATAAGCGACCAAACAATGGCAGAAACCAGGGCAACAATCAGGGGGGAAATCAGGGGCAGCGCTGGGTAAAATACAACCGTACAGGGCACCAGGTTAGCGAATGTCAAAAGCAGGGATGCTTCAACTGTGGTCGGCTAGGTCATTATGCTCGTGACTGTCTTGATCTCCCAAACTGAGTCCCTCAGCGTCGAGCAGAACAGCATAATTCCGTTCAGGGACCCCAAGCAAATCGGCCTGTGCAACAACAGGAGCATCGTCCGAACACTAGGGGCCGAGTTTATGCCTTGACGAGGGACGAGATGCTCGCCTCGAACATCGTAGTATCAGGTATGTTATTATTCAATAATATACCTGCACGAGTGCTATTTGATTCTAGTGCCACGCATAGCTTTGTATCAGCAAAGTTTGCTAGAGAGCATAAATTTATTCAGACACTGTTAGGCCTAAGGCTTTGCGTCAGTACCCCATCAGGCACAAGCTTGCCTGCCGACTTAGTTTGTCATGACGGCTGTATTTGCATTGGAGGAAGAAAATTGGCACTCGATGCGATAGTTCTAGACATAGGGGACTACGACATCATTTTGGGTATGGATTAGCTCGACGCTTACTCAGCGACAATTGATTGTGCGAAAAAGAAAGTCGTGTTTTGTCTTCCTGGCGAGATCGAGTTTTGTTATGCGTGCAGTCCACAGTCAAAAGCGTCGAATGCCTGCATGGTGATCTCACCAATGTCTGCCCGATGAATGATTCACTCCGGCTGTGTAGGGTACTAGGCGTCCGTTCGAGACACTCAGCTAGATTGCACAAACATTGAGTCCATTCACGTTGTGTCAGATTTTCCTGATGTGTTTCCAGATGAGTTGCCCGGTATGCCGCCTGATCGGGAGATAGAGCTCACTATTGACACATTTCCAGAAACTCGACCAATTTCTAAGTCTTCGTATTGAATGGCCCCGGCAGAACTAAAGGAGTTAAAGATTCAGTTATAGGAATTACTAGATCGTGGCTATATTCGTCTGAGTGTGTTTCCGTGGGGTGCGCCAGAATTATTTGATAAGAAAAAAGATGGCTCGTTGTGGCTCTGCATCGACTATCAGGAATTGAATAAAGCAACTGTCCGAAAGAAGTATCCCTTCCCAGAATAGATGATCTCTTTGATCAGTTACAAGATGCAACAGTGTTTTCAAAAATCGATCTCCGTTCGGGTTACCATCAACTCAAGATTAAGCCGGCGATGTGCCAAAGTCAATCTTTCGCACTCGCTACGGCCACTATAAGTTTTGTGTAATGCCGTTTAGTTTGACCAATGCCCATGCCACCTTTATAGATTTGATGAACCATGTGTTTCGGCTGTATCTCGATAAATTTGTAGTAGTATTCATCGATGATATCTTGGTATACTCGAAGAATTGGGACGATCTTGCAGAGCACTTATAGACCGTGCTACAGTCTCTTCAGGACGACAAGCTATATGTAAAACTGAGTAAGTGTGAATTCTGGCTGAGTAGTGTATCTTTTCTCGGGCATATTATTTCTGTGGGAGGCATTTCAATCGATCCAAAGAAAGTTGAGGCCATCATCGAGTGGAAGTGACCTGCATCCGTCAGTGAGATTCAAAGCTTTCTCGGGTTAGCGGGCTACTACAGACGGTTCGTAAAGGATTTTTCCAAACTAGCAGCACCTCTAACTTGCCTCACACAGAAGGGAGTCGCATTTAAGTGGTCCGCCGACTGTGAAGCATCGTTTAAGAAGTTAAAGCATCACCTCACTTATGTCCCATTACTTGCACTACCAGACGAGACCTCAGAATTCCAAATCTTCAGCGACGCATGAGGGCAGGGCCTAGGGTGTGTACTTATGCAGCAAGATAGAGTGATAGCCTATGCATCCAGATAGCTGGAAAAAAACGAGAAAATTATTCCATATATGATCTGGAACTGGCGGTGATTGTGTTCGGGCTGAAGTTGTGGCGATACTACCTTTATGGAGTGGCTTACCGAATTTATACCGATCACAAGAGTTTAAAGTACTTATTCACCCAAGCCGATATGAACCTATGACAGCGGCGTTGGCTACAATTGATAAAGAATTATGACTTGACGATAGACTACACACCTGGTAAGGGAAATATGGTAGCAGATGCATTGAGTCGGGTCTTTGTGGGATCCATGTCCATTGATAGCAGGTTATAAAGGGACTTAGAAGAGTTGGGCATCGAACTCCGAATTTGGTATCGCGGTGCGCGGGTTGCTCAGATGCGATTTGTACCTAACCTGATAGAGAGGGTCATATCTACTCAGAGGGATGACTCATTCCTAAGGAAAATATTCAAGCAGATTCTAGCAGGGAGGGCGAAAGACTTTGTAGTAGATGAGAATGGGGCATTGCGAGTTAAGGGAAGGCTATGCATCCCCAACGACTCAGAACTCAGAATAGAGATCCTTACAGAAGCTCACTATGTAGCCTATACGATCCATCACGGAAGCACAAAAATGTATAGAGACCTTCGCACTATCTTCTGGTGGCACAGCATAAAGAAAGATGTGGCGCTCTTCGTGTCAAAATGCATAACCTGTCAGAGGATGAAAGCAGAGCATCCGAGGCCGGGCAGAGAAATACAGAATCTTGCTATTCCGGAATAGAAATAGGAGCACATAAGCATGGACTTCATTGTTGGCCTACCGAGGACGCAACAAGAGAATGACGCAATCTGGGTCATCGTTGATCGGTTAACCAAGTCTGCACACTTTATAGTCATTAAAAGTACTTGGAGCACCAATCGCCTCGCTCAGACCTACCTTGATGAGATAGTCCGGCTGCACGGAGTACCAGTTTCCATAGTATCAGATCGGGACGGACGGTTCGTCTCACGTTTCTGGGAAAGCCTTCAGTCATCGATGGGGACCAAGTTAAAATTCAGCTCAGCCTACCATCCTCAAACAGATGGCCAAACAGAACGGCTGAATCAGGTACTAAAAGATATCTTGCGCCTCTGCGTAATCGATTCAAAGTCAAGTTGGGACGTCTACCTGCCGCTGGCCAAATTTGCATCCAACAACAGTTATCAGTGTAGCATCCAAATAGCTCCGTACGAGGCTCCGTATGGGCAAAAGTGTAGGTACCGATCTGCTGGGATAAAGTTGGGGAGAGGCAAATTCTTGGGCCAGAATTGGTTGAACAAACAGTCCAAAAGGTTCGGTTGATTCGAGAACGCTTAAGGGTAGCACAAAGTCGGCAAAAGTGCTATGCCGATGTTCATCGTCGCCCCCTCGAATTCCAAGATGGCGACCATGTGTTCCTAAAGGTCTCGCCTATGTGAGGAGTGACAAGATTCGTGGTAAAGGGAAACTTAAGTCTGAGATTTGTTGGCCCATTCAAAATTCTCAGACGAGTTACCTCAGTTGCCTATCAAATTGCATTGCCACCAGCCCTATCAGAAATGTACGACATTTTCTATGTGTCTCAGGTTAGAAAGTATATGCATGACCCAAACCAGGTGGTAGACTTTGGGCAGTTAGATCTGCAAGCGGATTTGTCGTACGTCGTTGAGCCCATTCAGATTTTGGATCATAAAGAAAAGCAGTTACGGAATCGGACAGTATCGCTAGTGCGCATCCTTTGGCGGAACCACTCGATCGAAGAATTGACGTGGGAACTCGAATCTGATATGAGGGAAAAGTTTCCCTCATTATTCCTTAGGGGTAGGTTTAATTCCTAAGTTTCGTGGACAAAACTTTCTATTATATGGTTATGATGTAATGCCCCGTTCCCCCTATTCGGGGAGCGCTGCCAAGAAATATTTGGTACCGTTCGATCAGGACAGATTGAATCAAGATTCTTTCCTCGTTATGGATTGGTTTCTTCGGAATCAGGTCCCATATTCAATGAATCGTGCATCAAGGAAAGACTCGACGGTAGAGTCGAGAGGGGCCTTTCCGTTGCGCTGGTTTCCTTACCCATTTTTGATGCCTCTTGGTTACTTTCTTGTTGGTTTTATGACCTGTGTTTTCTTGAACGGTTTTGATGGATTTTATTGCCTTTGTTCTTAGGATTTCGTATTTCATATCGAACCTCAGAGACCGAAGCCTGAGATACTGATCGTCTGTTGGTGCATGCAGGTGATCGGATAGACGACGCACGAGCAGAGTCTTAGAGATATTTTCTTCTCTCCACAAGTTTACCAACTTGTGAGTGGCTTTACTTCGATTAGCACCCTTCTTCCAAGTCTTCACTCTAAATAAAGTGGCTCATTTGTGCATCCCTCTCTAACGATATCATAATAAGAATCAATTGAGTCAAATGAAAGATGAGTTAGGCTTGAAACAATTAAAATACTTGTCACCTAGAATTCTCAAATGGTCACATTGATGCGTGCTTGTCTGCTATGCATTTATATATTCATGTTTCAGTTGTAGCTAGAACATATTCTATATAACTGTACAGATATATATGGTGCAAACAAATTGAAATACATACACTTGGACAGATAGACTATGTCAAATGCACTATGCTAAAGTAGATATGTACATTCTTATGGTTTGAATGCTTTATCTGTTAACTTAGTGCTAATGTGTAGTTCGGTCGCACAACTTGTGCACAAGGTTTAGTTCCTGCGAGCGGTGCCCGGGGCACTGGGGCTGTTTCGTTCCGAGCGGAACTCGGATAGCTACGCTAGCAAGCCTAGCACGGGTAATACGAGAGCCTTGTGGCGGGGCTTACTACCCGCGCCCCAAGGGTCACCGCACTACTGTAGCTATTATCCACGATGGCATTAATGTGCCATGAAGCAGTACATATATATTTCTGCATTGCTTGTTCAAATTAATGATGTCTTCGTGGTAGGGAAGGACATAGTAAGTATCATACAGGTTATTCAGACGGGAATATAAAAGTCACCAAGCGGTGGCATATTTATATCCATAAAGTGCATACTCAATGCTTGCATGTAAAATAAATTAAGGCAAGATAAAAAGACCACAATAAATTACACATTTTATATAAACAACTATGGATTTGGTTAGTTAGGTTAGCTCGCCCTCACCGGTACTTTTCAAAGTACTGACCCTCGTTGCAGCAGGTTCTCCGAGCCCAAGCGACGCGGTGAGGAGGTGAAGCTTCTTCCTTCCCCAACCAGTCCAGTACTCGTCGTATCCCGTTCATTACTTTTTGGAGCTTGTACAAAGCACTTGGAGCAAGCTCAACCCTTATATGTGGCTCCGAGGCAAGGCGATAGCTTCGCCAGCAGGTGTCTATATTGTTTTTAAAGTTTTAGTAAAGGATGTGATATATGGAATGGCTATCTCATTTTGTATCCAATTTGTAAGCCTGTGTGGCATCTTTATCACTTTTGGGTCAAGAGTCTGTAATCAGATGTTCATTATGAATAAAAAAAACTTTTTTATGCCTCAATGTGTGCTATCTTCTGTTGTATGTGTTCGAAAGATTATTATTATGCCTAGGACTTGTGTATGCACGCCATACGCGTGCACGATATCACGCCCGGGGGACGATTATCGATTGGGTGAAATCGGGGCGTGATAGAGTCTACTTGAACGAAGCTAAGGTAGCATGCGAGGGTCCAACTATAAGCCAAATTTTATTTCCATGTTCTAACCCAAGCAATACAGGATAGGATTATTCCCTTAGCTAGGTGCGTTATATTCTTTATTAGCATGCAAGGGATGATTCACCTAGAGACTAGCATGTATCGTCTATATTTTTATTTTTGCAGGCTAAGCAAAGACAGGTTCATCGTAGCCACCCACCTTAGCGATATTTTGCCTTGGTCGAACGATACTCTGAGAGTGCCTTTGAAAGTCTAAGTCTAAACTTCTGAAGGGCCAAGTCTGAAATCCTTTGCCTCAAGCGAGTCTTCTAACTGAGCAAAGCGGCTAAGGTCGTCGCACTAGTACCGTTTGAATCGGCTATCCGCTTGAATGGAATGCCGCTTGAATGGAATGGATTATTACATTATACAACACTCAGAATAAGTCTCATCCTTGAGACTTCCTGAGCGCAAACTATTCTATCACACACTATCAAATCTATCTCAAGCAAATCAATTTGTATCACTAGATCCGTTCGAACATAACTTCCTACTCGTTTACTCATTCTGTGTCACGAGTGTGCTGGGTCTGTCTCATTGAACGACTATATCATTCAATCCAAACTCTGACTCGGTCTCTACTGTACCTTAGTGCAGAACATATATAGCTTAACGCGGAGTATGTTATAATCCATCTTGAATGATGATCTAAGGCTAAGGCAAACTTATCCAAATCGATATACTCGTCTAAGCGTATCTAGCATATTCACTTATAACAATATTCGAGTTCAACACATCACTGAGTTTGGATCGTACACATATTCCAGGCATCCCCGAAACACATGTATTTCAACCAAGCTTAGAGATAGCAGAGTCGGACGAGTTATTCGGAAAAGTCTTAAGGGTTCTCGTCTTACAAATCACGATGATACCTACAACAGGGTCAATCAAAATCCAAGTTATTTCCAAATCCCACTCAACCAAGTATTACACTACCGTCAAGTACGATCTATCTGATTTACCGACTAGCATCAATGTCCTATCGTCCATTCCATTCGTATCAAACATAGCACACACTTACCATTCCAAGTCTAATTCTAAATCTTGTTGTCCCAGTTTTATGGCTTGCTCAAGCAATACTCTAAAGTCGGTCACATAAGTTATTTTACTCGGCACAGGATCATCTGCCTAATTACTAGGTCAGCTCAAAATGTCATATGTATAGTTTACGTTCATGACTTATCGTGCAAATTCACCGTACGATGCTCGCCCTAATTTCTATGGTCAAACCATTATTCTTTCGTACGGGGTATTCTACCCAATCTCGTTTTACACAAATTTCTAAACATCGAGCACAGTTCATCCTACTCACATTAACACATTTGTTGCACAGGATTCGAGTTCGTTCGGTCAAATCCATTATGTATCCATGTCGCATGTCAAGCTTAGAGATACGCATAGTCTATCCCCTCAAATATGTTTGATAGAACCCATATATCCATTCTAAGTCTAGACCACCAAGTCACGATTAAATTTATAATCATCGATCTTAATCATAACTCCAAGTCATTCAACAAGATTTATGTATCCATTCACGAAACCATCAACCGTGTCTTACTCCATGTTCTTGACTAACTCATCCATGAAATACTTCTGATTCACTTGTATTCTCAAACTCGTCTTATTGTGTCAAACCATAAGTCAAGAGATCCTTCAATTTTCACGCTCCGATCTTCCACAAGTTCGATCATCCCCGCTGGACGTGAGATAACTACGCCAACGTCTCCGCTGGATAATCGTCCTAATTCGGGCTTGACGCATGTACAAGCATGTACTTACGCTCGTACAAGACAAGAATGTTGAACATTATGGTTATCATCAAAATGATCGAGACACCTTATCATTATACTTCGCTCCATCCAAGATATATATAATCCTTCAAGTCATGTCCATTCATGCCGTGATCATAATTCATCGAACAAAATCATCCAACTTTAATGTTACCTATCGATCAATCCATAGTCTTACTTCTAGTATTCCTTAAACAACTAATTTTAATACTCAAGCCAAAGTCTATCTACCTTTGATACGTTCCATTTTATCGAGTTCGTCTGAATAATCATCGAACATATTCCTGTGAGTTAGATAATCCCCGCTGGACGTAAAATAACCACGTCAGCGCTCCCTTAGGATAATTGTTCTCATCCGGGCCTGATGTCGAGTATTTTTTTTCGAACTAGATTCAAGATCGTTCGTCAAATTCAAAATCAAATCCGTTATCGTTTACCTCTTTCATCGAACCACAATATTACTTTACTTAAATCAATCCCTGCTATCTTCCAATTATTGATACTATATCAAGTCTATTAATTTGAAACCACAATATCCATACTCAAGCTAACTTTTATCGAGCGATATCCTACTCAAATTTAATCTATTTTAATTTAATTCACAATTGCAATCATGATCCATCAAGTTTTTCTCGACAAAGATATTGATTCTATTACCTTGAATTCCTATTCGATATAAGCCTTATCACTTGTTCAACATATTCTCAATCGTTCAAACCAACTATCGTACGAGATCTCCGAATTCACTTGAATATTTCAAAAATAATCCATACACCACTCAGGAATCGAGCCATTCAAATAAATTTCCAATCGTGTTTGCATCGCTCACTCGCATATCTAATTTATTCTAAAGAACTCCAACACGATACCTAAGCATCGCTATGATAAATCTTAGTCTCTTATATATCCTTATTGATAGTCATCCAGTAAACCATATTTGATTTGTATATACCGACACAAAATACCATCCGAGCTATTTCTTAAACTCTAAGCACGATCCTCTATATTCGCCTTAGCGATAAACTGATAACATTTCTATCTGTTGCCATTCTAAGTCTGACTTATCCTTATCTGAACGATATCCCAATCTCGCTCGCAAAATTGCTAGCACTAAAGGATCTTGGCATGTGATACTCAACACAACTTAGCCGAAAGGCTGTGTGCATAGCTAACTGTCCGAACGATATTTTATCTCGTACATTAACCCGCTTGGTAATCACGTATGGGTATTCGGGTTCTCACATAACTTGCCGATTCTAGCACGAGTCTATTTCTAAAAAGTCTAACACAGGTCGGAACAAGGGTCTTCGCATAACTATCCAGTTCAAGCAATCATATCATACACATGCACTTTTTAAAAATATTTAGACTCATTGTATGGAATATCCCACAGGGTCAACGAGAGAGCGCTTATGCACATAACCCATGAACGAGCTTTCCAAAACTGAGAGAATTGATACAAAGTCCAAGGACATAAAGCCATGCTCTGATACCAATATGTCATGTCCCGATCTCCCGCAAGATCGGTCGTCCCCACTAGGCGCGAATCATCGCGCCAGCGCTCCCGTGGGACGATCATGCACATCAGGACGTGATGACGTACGAGCACAAGTTGCGCCTGTATAAGGCCATGAATTCGAACAGGCGAAGAAATAGCTAAGCCACAGAGTCACACAGATAGTCCGTATGTCACAGAATAAGAAACGAACAGGCGATTGGTAACAAATTAACAGAGTTGTCATAGAGAAAGCATTGAATAACACAAGTATGGAAGTAAAAAAAGTACTTTATTGATGTTGAATCAATGTTACAAGCGGCGCTAGGCCGATATTATAAGTCACTCAAGCCCTCTCTCTCGAAACAATAAATGTGTGCCAAGTGGCTTACAACATAAAATGATACATAGGCGATATTCCAACATTATGTCTTGTATAGGTACTTCAGCTCCGGACGTAACGCTCCAAGACTCCAGAGCGAACTCTATGTCTTAGCTCGCACGAAGTATTTTTCACACCGAACGAGGTTCTCCCGTACCCTGGATGTAATTTGGTGGTTTATCCGTACATGAATGCACTGGTGGGGAGGCTTCTCGCCTGCTCGATAAATCCAAATACGTTATATAGGTTCTGTGCACTATCTATTAACTTGTCTTTCTAGTCTTACCTTAGAATCAGTTTCATGGCATAATGTAAAGCCTAACTCGTGTGGCAGTGCACCGTACGATATAAGAGTAATACGACGAGACTTACCAACTTACCATTTGTCCTTTCTTGTCCAAGGTAACCAAGTTAAACTGAGAACAAATATATATAAAATCAAGGATTCATATAAACAAACACATGTGTCACAAGCGGGTTCCTGATTCAGTGGAACGAGTTACACGAATTACTCAGATTGTATTATACTCTGAAGGGTTGCAACAGATCATTCAAGTATTCCAATATCTAATGCTCATATTCGTTCAGTATTTTCCAGATTACAAGATACGATGCAATAACTCGCACGCGGATTGCCCTTAAGCGAGGATGACTTAATCTATATGAAGAAGAGTCACTGGCATAGCCATAAAGGATGAGTTATAGTCATTGACAAGGATGGTGTGCTATGAAAGTCCACGAAGCGCTACATAGCATCCCGTCTAGCACACGAGACTATCACGAGGTTCCGCCTGGATCGGAATGGCCCCAGTGCCCCAGAGATCGTCCGTAGAACGAGATTCAAAAATCTTCCTTGTGCACCAAGTTGTCCATGACTATGCAAGTCTTGGATCTTCCAGATTCACGATATTCACGACACGACATGCTCAATCTTGATTATTGTTCTGAACGAGTATTGCTCCACGAGCTGTGATTCTTGCTTCCTTGACATGATTCTCGTTCATATTTTAACTTTACTTGATGCATTCCCCTAGTTCGAGAACTGCCTTGGTGACCTAACGGTCATGAATACTTTCAGGTTTATATTATACAGAATAACTATTCGATAGTCTTCCAGCTAACTAGATGAATGCAAGACAAGATAGTGTTACTATGGGTCATGGCTTGAATTCATGTGATGACGATAGCGAATATGTAAAGCAGGAAATCATTGAAACAGTATTGAAACATAAGCATAAGCAAACTTGCGACATAGCCTACTATCACGCCCCAGTCCCAAAATACATAGGACTAGGAACACGTAAGCATGCCAGCCGCATGTATATATAAACTCTAATATATGGAAACCATAACAAATGCGTATGTTGTATTATGAACAATAATTCACAAATGGTAAAAACTATCACAAGTCACAGGGCATAACTAAATCTCATCCACAGAAATCAAATAGAAATAAATAACCAATAACTATGTAACTAAATATCAAAATAAAGTATCTAAGGATGATAGTTGGGTGGAAACAAATCCACTACCAACTAGAATATAAAATAAGTAAAACAATGTATAATAACTAATAATCACGAGGCTCGAAGAGAAGACCTTCTTGAAATATAAGTAGGAAGTCCGGATCTGCGCTCCTGCGAATACTCATGAACATCTACACCTGGCAAAGGACCAAGTCCTCAGAGGGACGTAACAAGATACAAAAAGTACATGCAATAAAGTACTAAAATATCATCCAATAGGTCGCCTAACCATCTATGTGAATGAAGTTTGAGAACAACTTTCTTACAAGTGGGCTATCTGGCCATAAATAGGATTGGTATGATTCTCTTGGAGATTCAGGGGCCTAAAAAGCATGATGTCTTTTGAACCTTAGAGGCCACCAATTAATATATAGGGGTCATCATGACCGCGTATCTCTGGCGAAGCGTACGGGTTACAAAAAAAAAGTGCAAAAGAGCACAAATATCGTACTTATTGTTCTCCCCACCCCATGCTCTAAGTATGTCATATCCATGATACGATAATACCTCTAATAACTACCAAGTCTTCTAGCATGCAAATCCCTAACAACAGTTATCCCTAACGCACGTCCTATACGTACATGAGGCCAACCTGTCACGCAAGTCCGTATCCTATATGAGACTCACACTCGTGTAACAACTGTGTCATGGCCAATGAGACCTAAGAATGCCTTATGATAATAGGATGGTCTCATAAACTAGGTCAACATGCATATATATAGTAAAAATAGAATACGACGCCACCGTCGTTGTACCCAAGTTTCCTTGGACGCAAAGTTTATATAGCACTTAAAATATATGAACTAAATAACAGAAATAAAATGCATGCATCATATGAAATATAAATTACAATATAATGGCAAGGTATACTTGCCTGGCAAGAAAGCTGCGTAGTACCAATAACCTGCTCTTGAAGTCGCACAGAATAATCCAATAGTCCTATATACATATAATATAATATAATACAACATCAGCTATTACACTAGCACATATACAACCATAAATATACTGGACTCAGAGGGTACGCTAGGGGTGACACTGGTCAACTAACAGGGTCAAATGTGCGTCTAATTACGCGAGTATCCTATATTAAATGTTGTATCAAAATCAAAAAATTAACTCACTAACACGTCTAAACCAGGACGTTTAATGTACACAAGGCAGTCAACTCACAAGTTCTTAGGGTCACTTGGTCAACGTAATTATGGGATATCCATAATTATCCTAGGGGCATACAGCAATATATTAGTCATAATTTAGTTCTAGCATTTAATTACCTATATCTAAATCTATATATTTTTATATTTATCAACTAATAATATATGCATACGCACATACACACGTACGAGCAGACTAGGTTAACCGACATGGTCTACAATCCTATTAACCAACTAACCTAAACCAATATGCTAACCTAGATATAATTAACACAAGCACACATAAAATAAAAGTAGAGGGACAGGTTCGAACCTTGGGATTAGCGTGCACGGGCACGAGGATCGGGGTGACTGCTGCAGGTTGTCTTTGCTGAGGGTAACGATTCCATGATGACGATGATGATATCGATTTTGATGATGATGACAAGGGTGATGATGATGGGGATGATGATTATGATGATGAGGGTAATAATGATGGTGATGATGATTAAGGTGGTGATGATGATGGTAATGGTGATAATTAGGGTGTTGATGATGATTAGGTTATGATGGTGATAAGGGGATGATGATTATGATAATAATAAAGATTATAATGATGATGATTAATGGTGATGGTGATGGTTATGTTGATAATGAAGGGGATGGGGCTGCTCCGGCCAGGGGGGAGGTCCGGCGAGGAGGAGGAACTGCTGGTGGATGGCAGAAAGAAGATAAAGTCGGGTCCAGCAGCTGTGGTGGTTGTTTCAGGCGAAGGTGAAGGAGAGTGGAGAGGAGGTGGAGCTCAAGGAGGTTAGGTGAGGAAGAGGAGGAGGAGGAAAGGGAGCAGGGAGAGGTCCGACGAGTCATCATGGGGAAGAGGGTGGCGGACAGCAGAGAGCAGCGGGGCTCAGTTTACTAGAAGAAGAAGAAGAAGATGGTCGGGTCTGACGTTGCTCAGGTCGTGAGGAACGTTGATGCTCTGAATCTGGCGGGGAGGAGTCAGGGAAGAGAGGAAGATATCGGTGGCTGGTCGTGGTCATGTGCTCCGGTCGAACGGATGGACAGGGCGATCATAGGGATGTTTGCAGAGGGGTTGGGAATATCGGGGACGATGATGATGGAAGGTGGCGAGGTAGGGTAGGTGTTGTGCAGTTGGGTCAGGGGCGAGCGGGGTAGTTCAGGCGGGTACGGTGGGGTGGAGGATCCGACGAGGAGGATGAGTTGAGCAGGGAGAGGGGGAGAACGTCGGGTCGGCCAGGTGAGCGGCGGAGCTTCTTCGGCGAGAGGTAAGGGTGGTCAGGGTGGTGCTACTCAGGGAGGAAGCTCGGTGGATATTGTGATACGGGCTATCGTCGGCTCGGTACAGGCGAGCGGGGGTCGGCAAGGCTGATTGGTCATGATGGTGGAGGAGTGTTGGCTGACAGGCAGGATTGCCATGGTGGCTCAGGCAGTCGGGGTTGGCCCGGCCGACGGGTACAGAGGGAAGGAGATGATTGAATAGCAAAGGGGAGGGGGATGGGTGTAGTCAGCTAGGTCTTGGGTTTAGGTTTAGGGGTGATGGAAAAAAAAGAAAAGTTATATATATATATATATATATATATATATATATATATATATATATATGTATATATAGAATTTGTGTTGGGTGTTGACCTAGGAAGTTGTGCTTGGTCAACATCCTCCTTGGGATGGGCTTGGCTTCACATGAAGATGTTTGGAGGGCTAGGATTGCATGGTTTCAAAATAAAGGGCCAAGGTTTAAGGAGAGTTGATGTTGAGTGTTACACAGTCCAAAAATTATGGAGAAAATTTACATAACCAAATAATAAAGAAAAAATTGGTTTGTTTATGTGTTGTATCCAATGGTGTGGACACCTCCATGCACTTTTGCATAAAAGTGCCCAACAATTAGAAAATTGCACAAAGATAAAAATTGGATTAAATTAATTAAATTTAATACAATCGATGTTCTAAAATTAATTAGAAGTACATGGGATTAAAATTAGGTGGGACACAAGTGTCATGGACGTAGAGGACTCAGAATAGAATATTATCATTAATTGGGTTGCATAAAACAGGTCAAAATTGTGTCTCCAATTTTGATTGGAACGCACAATGATACAAAATTGAATTTATTGAGAATTAAATAAAAATGTCTGAAACGAATATTGTGCGACTAAAATATAGCACAAGAGAGAATAATTATAAGTTATAAAAAGGTCAGGATAGATGACTGGCACATCTAGGATAAGGGTATAAAATTTGTAGGAAGGCAATGGCTAGTGTAGTGCTCCAATTATCGAAGCAACGGTAAGTGATATAAATATTATAAATTCATCTAAAATACTGTGTTCTATTTCTAATTGGATTCAAACTAGCCCTAGTCGCTCTACCTAAGCTAAGTAGGCCTAATTTTTGGGTGAGGGAGTTTACAATCTATCCAACTTAAAATAATTTTGTCCTCGAAATTAAAATAAGGAATGGTTTTCTCTATCTAATCTTACTTGATCGCAACCTAAAAGAATTTTACCTCAAGTTGATAATGCAACTTCTACCCAACTTAGAATTTACCCATCTATTATATAAGACTATAATTTTAAGAAAAACTTCCTCAAATTATTTAATCATGTTATTCAATCCTCAAAAGTTTCTAACACAAAAAATATATCATATATGATATTTTCCCTTAATTAATTAAAAAATAGTCACAAGTTAATATGATCGACCTATGGGGTATATCTAGTACTATCCGTGTCTCAAACTTATACCAAGCAAGAGCGTTCATCTTTACGAAATAGGGGAAGACAGAAAATAATAATAAAGAATTAAAGGGGGTGGTAGCATACAAGTACGGGATTTAAATCGATTAAAGAATTCAAAAAGGGAGTTGTCAAGGCAGTTGTTGATTGAAATCCTATTTTGGTAAATTCTTATTCATATGCTTATATCAGTACAGTTATGTAACTGATATGATATGCTCAGACATGTCTAGAGAAACGTATATTCGTCTACTAGTCAACCATATATCTCAATCCACGAATAGTAGTCATGCGAAGGGCGAACCAAATGCACTAAGGTTGTCCAGACCGTAATACACTGATTCTGATTAGATAATTGTATCATTGTATGGTTGATCAGGCCCCAATAATACATATGTCATGAACAAGCTTAATAAAAGAATAAGCTTGCAAAACTAGGCTATAATAGCAGCATAGGTCGAGGTAGTACAGAAAATATAAGTATGCTAGATTATGATAAAAGAAGTTACAAAAATAATTCAAGTTCACAAAGAAGATAAGACACATCCGGTATTATGCCTCTACAGTGGCCATACTAACTCCTTGTCTAAGTCTCTAGTCGACCAAATAGGGGTATGGGCCTCTAAGTTCTACAGTCTGAATAAACACTATCTTTTTATGCCAGTCTATAGTTGGTGTCACTCCATTACACTTCATCAGTGGATCACAAGGACTATGTGATACTAGGTTGTGAGGCATACTATCCAACTTACAAGAATTGACTAATACTATAACTGTCTTAAAGATAAAGTAGAAACTCTTGTTAGAATATACGAGAAAAGATCTTGGTACTTATTAGGGTATTCTACTGCATTATAATGGTCATCTTAAGTCTTAGTCATAATGCTTATAGCACAAAGGTGTCAATATTAAGAATGGAAAGGTTATTGGCTCTCAAGTGAAAAAGACATAACTTGTATCGAGGTGGGTGTATAAATTACGTGATTCAAAACTAAAGGATAATCATCAAATCATAATCTAAAAGAATAACTCAAACTATCAAGTTCTAACTACCAAGCACAAAATTTCAAAGTTCAAGATTACAACTATAATCCTAGCAAACTATATATCCTAACATAGAATAAAATCACTTGGCCTACAATCAGAAGGATTAGGTGGCACGAATTGAAAGATGAAGAAAAGAAAAAGAAAATTAGTCGTCGCACAAATAGCGAGCGTTAAGGTTTAAGAGCAACAAGATATGAAATTAAATAGAAAGACTCTAGATAATATCATGGTTTCTTAAGGAAAGGTGGTATGCTAGTCTCTATGTTCGAAGTATGATTAAGAAAAATATTCTATTCATTTCTCTTGGATTTCTAAGGTACTATTCTGCTAATATCAAGACAAGAATCTAAATTTATAGTTCTCTAATACTATCTCACTATGAAAGTTAGGTTTAGTCATAATATTCAACCTTGTATTTCTATTGGTTCCTCAATACTAGGGTCAAACAATATGGTCAAATTTATAACTAACCCTAGTAGTATCTATACTACTCTCAAGCCATTCATAATTATATCAAGGGATAATGGTAAATTAATCTACAGGTAAGGGATGCTAAGGTTCATTAGGTATGCTAACTTAGTGATGTATCAATATTCTAGTTGTATTCTTAGTAGAAAATTTACCCTAATTATTATCCTAACAACAAGGATTCATATATCCTAGCATAAGGCTATACTCAAGGAACTATTAGGGAAGCACATGAATCAAGCATGATGCAATTATTTAAATAGAACGGATTCGAAGGAAGATGAGTCATAGTCAAATATGGATGAGATCCTATACTCTAATCCTATTTGTAGGCTTGCTCGGTACAGTAATGTAACCGAGACAATATGCTCTCGACCTGCATGGGCCACCACTAAAAATATGTCATACCCCAGTCCCAAAATACGTAGGACTAAGAACACGTAAGCATGCCCGTCGCATGTATATGGTAACTCCAATATATGGAAACCAAAACACATGCGTACGCTGTATTATGAACAATAATTCACAAGTGGTAAAAACTATCACAAGTCACATGACATAACTAAATCTCATCCACAGAAATCAAATAAAAATAAATAACCAATAACTATGTAAGTAATCTCAAAATAAAGTATCTAAGGATGATTGTTGGATGGAAACAAATCGACTACCAACTAGAATATAAAATAAACAAAACAATGTACAATAACTAATAATCAGGAGGCTCGAAGAGAAGACCTCCTCGAAATATAAGTAGCAAGTCTGGATCTGCGCCCTTGCGAATACTTATGAACATCTACACCTGGCAAGGGACCAGGTTCTTAGAGGGACATAACAAGATACCAAAAGTATATGCCATAAAGTACTGAAATAAACATCCAATGGGTCGCCTAACCATCTATGTGAATACAGTTTGAGAATAACTTTCTTATAAGTGGGCTATCTGGCCATAAATGGGATTGGCATGATTCTCTTAGAGATTCAGGGGCCTAAAAAGCATGACATCTTTTGAACCTCAAAGGCCGCCAGGTAATATATAGGGGACATCACGACCGCGTATCTCCGGCGGAGCATACGGATTACAAAAAGAAAAGTGTAAAGGAGCCCAAAAATTATACTTATTGTTCTCTCCACCCTATGCTCTAAGCATGTCATATCCATGACACGATAATACCTCTAATAACTCCCAAGTCTTCTAGCATGCAAATCCCTAACAGTAGTTATCCCTAACGTACGTCCCATACGTATAGGTGGCCAACCTATCACGCAAGTTCGTGTCCTACATGAGACTCACACTCGTGTAATAACTGTGTTACGGCCAATGAGACCTAAGAATGCCTAACGATAATGGGGTGGTCTCATAAACTAGGTCAACATGCATATACATAGTAAAAATAGAATACGATGCCACCGTCGTTGCACCCAAATTTCCTTGGACGTACAGTTTATATAGTAGTTAAGATATATCAACTAAATGACAGAAATAAAATGCATGCATCATATGGAATATAAATTACAGTACAATGGCAAGGTATACTTGCCTGGCAAGAAAGCTGCGTAGTGCCAATAACCTGCTCCTGAAATCACACAGAACAATATAATAGTCCTATATATATATAATATAATACAATACAACATAAGCCATTACACTAGCACATATACAACCATAAATACACTGGACTCAGAGGGTACTCTAAGGGTGATACTGGTCAACTAACAGGGTCAAATGCGCGTTTAATTATGTAGGTGTCCTATATTAATTGCTGTATCAAAATCAGATAGTCAACTCACTAACACGTCTAAACCAGGACGTTTAATATACACAAGGCAGTCAACTCACAAGTTCTTAGGGTCACTTGGTTAACGTAATTATGGGATATCCATAATTATCCTAGAGGCATACAGCAATATATTATATATAGTCATAATTTAGTTCTTGCATTTAATTACTTATATCTAAATCCATATATTTTTATATTTATCAACTAATAATATATGCATACGTACACACACACACACATACGAGCACACTAGGTTAACCGACACGGTCTGCAATTCTATCAACCAACTAACCTAAACCAATATGCTAACCTAGATATTATTCACACAAGCACACATAAAAGGAAAGGAGAGGGACAGGTTCGAACCTTGGGGTTAGCATGCACGGGCACGAGGATTGGGGTAACTGTTGCAGGTTGTCTTCGCTGAGGATGACGAGTCCAAGATGACGACGATAATATCGATGTTGATGATGATGATGAGGGTGATAATGATGGGGATGATGATTATGATGATGAGGGTAATGATGATGGTGATGATGATTAAGGTAATGATGATGATGATAATGGTGATAATTAGGGTATTGATGATGATTAGGTTATGATGGTGATGAAGGGGATAATGATTATGATGATGATAAAGATTATAATGATGATGATTAATGGTGATGGTGATGGTTATGTTGATGATGAAGGGGATAAGGATGCTCCGGCCAGGGGGGAGGTTCGGCGAGGAGGAGGAACTGTTGGTGGATGGCAGGAAGGAGATGAAGTCGGGTCCAGCAGCTATGGTGGTTATTTCAGGCGAAGGGGAAGGAGAGTGGAGAGGAGGTGGAGCTCAGGGAGGTCCAGCGAGGAAGAGGAGGAGGACAGGGAGCAGGGAGAGGTCCGGCGAGTCATCATAGGGAATAGGGTGGCGGACAGCGGAGAGCAGCAGGGCTCGGGTTGCTGGAGAAAGAAGAAGAAGATGGTCGGGTCTGGCTTTGCTCAGGTCGTGAGGTACGTCGATGCTCGGAATCCGACGAAGAGGAGTCAAGGAAGAGAGGGAGATATCAGTAGCTGGTCGTAGTCGTGTGCTCCGGTCGAACGGGTGGACAGGGCGGTAGTGGGGATATTTGCAGAAGGGTTGGGGATATCGAGGACGATAACGATGGGAGGTGGCGAGGTTGGGTGGCTGTTGTGCAGTTGGGTCAGGAGCGAGCGGGGTGGTTCAGGCGGGCACGGTGGTGTAGAGGATCCGACGCGGAGGAGGAGTTGAGCAGGGAGAGGGGGAGAACATCGGGTCGGCCAGGTGAGCGGCGGAGCTGCTCTAGCGAGAGGTGAGGGTGGTTAGGGAGGTATTGCTCAGGGAGGAAGCTAGGTGGAGATGGTGATACGGGCTGTCGTCGGCTCGGTACAGGCGAGCGGGGGTCGGCGAGGCTGATGGGTCATGGTGGTGGAGGAGTGTTGGCTGACAGGCGGGGTTGCCACGGTGGCTCAGGCGGTCGGGATTGGCCCGATCGGCGGGTGAAGAGGGAAGGAGATGATTGAATAGTAGAGGGGAGGGGATGGGTGTAGTCGGCTAGGTCTTGGGTTTAGGTTTAGGGGTGATGGAAAAAAAAAGTTATATATATATATATATAAATAATTTGGGTTGGGTGTTGACCTAGGAAGTTGGGCCTGGTCAACATCCCCCTTGGGATGGGCTTGGCTTCACATGAAGATGTTTGGAGGGCTATGATTGTATGGTTCCAAAATGGAGGGGTAAGGTTTAAAGAAAGTTGATGTTGAATGTTACACACTCCAAAAATTATGAAGAAAATTTACATAACCAAATAATGAAGGAAAAATCAGTTTTTTTATGTGTTGTATCCAATGGTGTGGACACCTCAATGTACTTTTGTATAAAAGTGCCCCACAATTAGAAAATTATACAAAGATGGAAATTAGATTAAATTAATTAAAATTAATGCAATAGGTGTTCTAAAATTAATTAGAAGTACATGGGATTAAAATTAGGTGAGACACGAGTGTCATGGACATAGAGAACTCAGAATAGAATATTATCATTAATTTGGTTGCACAAAATGGGTCAAGATTGTGTCTCCAATTTTGATTGGAACGCACAAGGATACAAAGTTGAATTTATTGAGAATTAAATAAAAATATCTGCGATGAATATTGTGCGACTAAAATGTAGCACAAGAGAGCATAATTATAAGTTACACAAAGGTCAGGATAGATGACTGGCACATCTAGGACAAGGGTGTAAAATTTGTAGGAAGGTAATGGCTAGTGTAGTGCTCCAATTATCGAAGCAACGGTAAGGTGAACTAAGTGATATAAATATTGTAAATTCATGTAAAATATCGTGTTCTATTTTCAACTGGATTCAAACTCGCCCTAGTCGCTCTACGTAAGCCAAGTAGGCCTAATTTTTGGTAAGGAGGTTTATACCTACTTTAGAACATAAGACTTTACGTTAGCACAGGTCTAAGGGGTAGTACGAGGAGTAAAATCGTACAGGGACATTATCGTGCTGTATAATCTATAAGATGAGCAGTGTAAACATGTGAAGCAGTGTATTACGAAGAGTATATAATGATCTACTCGAAGTATTAGCGGAGTCTACTTGCACGAAGCTAAGGTAGCATGAGAAGGTCCAACTATAAGCCAAATTTTATTTCCATGTTCTAACACAAGCAATACAAGATGAGATTATTTCCTTAGCTAGGTACGTTATATTCTTTATTAGCATACAAGGGGTGATTTATCTAGCAACTAGCATATATCGTCCATATTTTTATGTGTGCAGGCTAAGCAAAGACAGGTTCATCGTAGCCACCCACCTTAGCAATGATTTACCTCAGTCGAGCGATACTCTGAGCGCGCCTTTGAAAGTCTAAGTATGAAATCCTGAAGGGCCAAGCCTAAAATCCTTTGCCTCAAGCGAGTCTTCTCACTGAGCAAAGTGGGTCGGGTCGTCGCACTAGAGCCATTTGAATCGGCTATTCGCTTGAACAAAATGGGTCATTACACCATCAATGCACTACCTCCTGAAAACCCAATACCACAACAATGCACTGCAGTGCCTCAAAAACTGAACTACAACATGCCATCTTCCTCCATATCATGTCACGCCCCAGCCCTATAGGGCCGTTCGTCCTTACATGGACGTGATGTCGCGCGAGCCTAAGTTACGCCCGTGTAAGGCCAGGCATAGAATGGGCGGTGAGATAACTAGTTTGCAAGGTCGATATAGTCGAAGCATAGAACAAACACAAGTATGATACAAAAACCAGCTCTTTATTAATTCTGAATAAGTATTACAAGCGGCGTTAGGCCGAGATTATAAGTTGCTCAAGCTCTCTCTCTCTCTCTCTCTCTCTCTCTCTCTCTCTCTCTCAAACAATAAAGGTATGCCAAGTGGCTTACAACATGGGATGATACATAGGCGATATTCTAACATTATGTCCTGTATATGCGCTTCTGCTCCGGATGCAATGCTCCAAGGCCCAAAGCGAACTCCATGCCTTAGCGTTCATGAAGGGGTTTTCGCACCGAACGAGTACTCTCGCACCCTGCAAGCAATCTGGTGGGTTATCAATACATTGAATGCACTTGTGCGGAGGCTTCTCGCCCACTCGATAAATCCAAACATGTTCAATTAGTTATGTCCACTATATCATTGTTATCTTTCTAGTCTTTTCTTAGAATCAGTTTTGTGGCAAAGATATAAAGCCTAACTTGTGTGGCAGTGCATCGTGCGATATAAGAGTAACACGACGAGACTTACCAACTTACTATTCATACTTTTCTGTCCAAGGTAAACCAAGTTAAACCAAGAACGAATATATATATATATATATATATATATATATATATATATATATATATATATATATAAATTAAGAAATCACATAAGCAAACACAAGAGTCATGAGCGTATTTTTGACTCAGGAGGATGATGTTACTCGAATACTCAAGTGTGATACTCTGTTGTTCAAATATGTTCAGATATGTACAGATGTCTTATACTCATATTCGATCAGGTGTTCCAGATTAAAAGATGTGATGCAATGACTCACACGCATATTGCAGCTAAGCGAGATAACTTAATCTATATGAACAGGAGTCGCTGGCATAGCCATAATGGACCGTGATGTAGTCTTTGAGGGAGAATGGTATGCAACTCAAAGAACATAAGACATTACATGCCATCTTGTTCGAACATGAGACTATCAGTCTTAGAGAAAGAATGGCGCGGCACGAGGAACAGAAGTGCTACACGCCATCCTGCCCAAAAATAAAAAGGACTGCATAAAGTTTCGTCTGGATCGGATCGGCCCTAGTGCCCCGGCAACCATCTACGGAACGAGAGTTGAAAATCGTCCCTGTGCACCAAGTTGTCCGCGACTATGCAAGTCTTGGGTCTTCCAGATTACATGACATGTACGGGATAAATCTTGATTCTGAACAAGTATTGCTCCACGAGCAATTTTGATTATGTTCTCGCTTACCTTAACATGATTCTCGTTCAAAGTTTAACTTGACATAATACATTTTTCCTAGTTCGGGAACTACCTTGGCGACCTAAAGATACTGAATACTTGTAGGTTCATACTTACACGGAATGACTATTCAATAGTCTTTCGGCTAACTAGATGGTGTGCACTACATGGCGGGTTCATACTTGCATTACGTAGCGGTTCTTCATTGACCGAGGATGGGATCCAGTACTAGCAGGGATACTGGGACCAATAGTGGTGGCCACACCAGTCTTGGACTGGCATGTGGTTCCTCCATATCTGTAATACATTTATGGATTTCTCTCTCTTTAATATATGTGTACGTGATCCTAACAGTAAATAGTGAAACAGTATTTATTTATGAATAGTGACATTGGAAAAAGTTGGACTTGAAATATTTCTCTTAAGAGAATATGCGTCTTCCTTCTCTACACAAATGAGAGAGAGAGAAAAAAAGAAAAAGAAGAAGAAGGACACATGTTTTATCATTTCCTTTCCTACATAGAGCATTATTCTCTTTATATTATTTTTTTCCCTAAACTTTCTTAGCAGACAACCTATATTTATGCAAGCTTCTCTTCATCATGCATATGCAAACTTAGACGTCTTGCCGAGACAATGAACCCGCAACCCTACCCCGCTCGAGATCAGCCCTGAGTCGCGATAATGTATGGTGTATGGTAAGGCAAGTAATTTATCTCGATATAAATGGTATGGTGGGAACTGGGAATAAAAACTAAAAAAATCTGCAAAATATTCCCATGCATATATAGCCAATTAATAATGCTAGATCTTCAGACTTTCGAAAACAAATTTATTACCTTCAACAATAACGAAGAGATGGTGGTTGCATGAGTGGGAACATACTATGCATTCATATCTAAGTAGGATACAATTATTGTTAGACATCTAAAATCTTTCTGGTTTAAATTTTTTTAAAATTCCTAGAGGTACTCATGAGTTCTTAATTTTTTGAACTCATACAATTTACAACCGTTGGATTACGTCCATCTTAACTTTTGACTTTTTCAAAGGGTCTAAATATAAAAATACAAAGGACTAAACTAAAAAAATTGTCCACTTGTCATATTCTTATTGCAAGTTCAACTCATGATTCTTATTTGAGTTTTTGTAGTTGAACTCAAATTTTTTTGTTGTAAATTAAATAACCGTCATTTCTAACTTTAATAATTATTTTGGTTAAAGAATTTCAACAAAGATATTTTTGAAAAAAAAAATTCTACAGGAAAGTCTAATTTTTGACATTATATATATATATATATATATATATATATATATATATATATATATATATATATATAGAGAGAGAGAGAGAGAGAGAGAGAGAAGGACAGAAAGAGAGAGTGTGTGTGTCACGTCCCACTTCCAGAATACTAGATAAATACGAGGTCTAATATGGCCAACCATACTTTGCAGATTATCAGAGTAATCTTAAAACAAAAGGGATAATACTGGCCCTTGCTAAACTCCACAGAACGAGAAATCAAAACGAGAGGTCGAATAAGGAAACCCACTCGCGAGCTTCGACGGCAGTCCTACGAGTTTGAGTCATCTTGCTGAAAGTACACAGGATCCTGATTCTCTTCAGATAAATCTTGCCAAGCAAAACCAGTGGGGTCAGAACCCCAAGCAACAAGTACCATAAAGGAGCTCAAGGTGTTAACCAAAACCACAATCAGCAAAAATAAAAGACAAATAAATAACTAAATAAATGCAGGTCAAGCTTTGTACGATACCAATGTACTTATCTCGATAAAAGAACTATAAGAATTGTTATACTGATAAAAAAATAAAAAAAAAGATAAGGCGACTAGCGGTAAGAGGGCATATGAACTACTCTGGATCAGGACGACAACCCTTAAACCAAATAAGGGTTTATATGACAAGATGAGCTAGATGAATAGACCATCACCCGAGCAGAACTTTGTACACTATCCGCGCACCAAAAGAAAATATAATATAACAAGATGAGCTAGATGAATAGACAGACATTTATATGATGGCCAAACATGCCTACGACTTGTTATATTTAACTAACTATGGTTGTCGCGAACCTAGTTACTAACAAATGCATGTTTTGAAGAATATCGCTACCATCGGCACTGCAGTCAACCCGGATGGCCAAGGGTACGCTAGTCTAGTACTTATAGTACATATCATAAACAATGATGGATAAAGAACTAAAGCAGATAACTGATAGCATAACACAACATAACGTAGGCATAAACTAGTTTTGTAAACATAACTGGTTTTGCAAACATAAACTGGTTTTACAAACATAATTTATACATAAATTATCTTGTAACATAAACTGGAACTAAAACATAACTGGAATATATACTGGAATGCATATACTAAAATACATAATGTTATGAACCGTGGCTCAATAACAACTTGTAGTACCGCAGCACATCACAGATCTTGTAACCACATTATGCAACAAATTATATAACTATCACGGTACATCACAAAGTCTTGTATATACCGTGGCATGCGTAAACTTGGTAGGTCATTGGGCCCTTGCCTAACAGGTTGGTCCATGGCTCATGGGGCCCTTGGAGATCGGGGTACCAGGTAGCGCAATATTCTTTCCTCCCAATGATCTAGTCAAATTTTATCTCGTTTAATCATTATTTCAAGTTCTTGAGTCGTGGACACTCGAGAACTTCTTAGAATGACAAGTTACGAGTATGAGCTATTCACGAGTTATCACTGACGAACTTATCGTATCCGCGATACTCGATACATTTGGCAATACTCACAGTCGATTGCCCGATGCCAAATACAATAGGTTTATCATACACAATAATTTTTGCGGTATCTTGAGGGTCGTAACATGTGTTAAATTATAAGAGCACAATATCCAACTATATAATACATAAAGAAATATCCCAAGCAAAAATGGAAAGGACGCATGATAAAACCAGGCGCACAAACTCACAGAAATAAGGTTGGCGCACAAACTCACAGAAAGTGCTCGAGCTATAAAGGGCTGGCAAACTTTGTCAGGTTAACCAATATGACGCACTTGACAAAAGTGCGTGGGAAAGAATATGGTGTACTTTCAAATAAAGTGCGCGAGCAAGCTAGCTAAAAGATAAAACACATAATCCGAGGTCAAAGCTCGACGGTCGAGAAACTCGTCAGTCGAGGAGCACACAAATTAATAACACAGAAATTAAGAAACCAACCAAAGCTTCATCCCCAAGAAAATAAAGAGGGAAGAAAGTACGCAAAACGTAAGAAAAATGCGCCGGCTGGCAAAACATAGAAAAAGTGTGCCAGATTACCAAACACGAAGAAAGTGCAATGACTGACTGTGGCGCACTTTTCTTGGTTTTCCAGAGAGATCTTTGATTGAATACGTTGTAAACCCCCTAAAATTTTGATAAGGATATTTTGGTAATTTTATTTTAATTATAAATTATTAAAATAATTTCTAAAATTTAGAAACTCTTTAGTGTAGTCTTAAAGCCAGGAATAAAATACTAGCTTTTTCTTTCCAACCAACTTTGCATAATAGGCTTAGCCAAGCCAAATTAGGCTCATGACACGTATGTCACAAATAATTTTACAAACCTATACTTTATTTTGGTCGCACAACAACCGCGACGCTTTTTGACTCAAAATATGACACTTGGACACTTTTTCGTTGCGGTCAATTTAGACAAGCAACATGAACCCAAATTTTGATACTGACTTTTATAACCCCTAGCCTAACACGACCAACTATGCACATGACATTGGTATCATATTTATTTGAGTCCCCGTAGGCTCCAAAAATAATATAGAAACATTGTACATTTTAATTAGTAAAAAATGGCCATTTTTGATTAATTGCACTTGACCGAGCCCGAATCCCCAACTTAAACCCTCAAAATAACTTTACTAACTCATACACAACACCACACACCCATCCCCTACCTTCCTACACACCAAACACAATTTTTTCTACGCACCAAATCATATTTTTACCTTATTTAAATTTAAATTCAGCTTTTATCCAAAATATCATGAACTTTGGACTATGTTAACTTAAATTGAACCATGTGTGCATATATGGAGGGGGAGGGGAACCAACCTGCAGCTAATACATGGGGTAGAGTCTCTATGTAACATATCCTAGTGACCTTTGGTCTTAGCAAGTAACCCCCAACCTTTCACCTCCCATCCATTACTTCATGTAGTAATCACATTGGAGTGTAACCCCCCCAAGCCAAACCATTCGGCCACACACCCTCTCCAAACTGAATCCCTCCCTGCTTCTCCCTCTTCTCTTCCTCTCTTCCTCACGATTCACTCATCTTCCACCTCCTTGGAGCAAGATTGGTCTAGTGGTGATGCAAACCCCTCCTTGAAGTCAAAAATATCGTCGGAGTTTCACAGAATTCCATACAACCTCAACTAAGTTCATAGGTATCACCCTCATCCCTTCTACTTTCATTCTTGATTTCTTTAAGTTATTTTATTAGAGTAAGGTACTTATCTCCATGCTTTGATAAAATATACTACTTGTTAACTAGTGCATGCATATTTTTTTAATGAGTTGTTGCACTATAGTATTTTTAAATTTCAGAATTTTATGGTTAATTACTTCAGAATTATATTCATAAATTTTAGAATATATAGATATTAAAATATGTACTTTGTGGGTGAAAAGTATAGAGAATGGATGAAAGTTGCATGGATAGTAATAGTTTAATTGTAGGAATGTTGTATTGATTTTATAATATTAAAAATGAGTTTTTTTACCATTATAAAATAAATTCCAGAATTCTATGTGTATTAAATCAGAATATTATACGTATCAAAATGTGTATTTTAGTGTTTTAAAGTATGAATAATTGATAGGTAGGTTGTATGGATAATATTGGTAAACTAGTGTACATGTTATGTTATTGTACTATAAAAAATGTATTGTTCATTATATTTATATAAATTTTAGAATATTATTATTAAAAATTAGAATTATATATGTATTAAAACATATATTTGGTGACTGAGTTGATGAACTAAAGAAGGGTAGAGTGCATGCATGGTAATGTTGACTATGAATAGTTTATTACATGCACATAAGCTTGAATTTATATAAAAGTGAGCATAAATTTTTATTAATAAATAAAATAAATTTCAGAATATTAATCCTATTTATTTTCATATTTTAAGATGTTAATTAGTGAATAAAATAATTCCATGCATGCTTAATTAACCGGTTAGCGTAGTATAGCATTTTGCGACATAGAACACTACATACGTACGTGTAGGAATACGTTATTTAATCATACGTAAAGGCCTATACGTACACAATTTATATCAATGTACGAAGCCCTTACAACATTTTAAACAATAGTATGGTTCGTGATTGTTGGCATG
Organism: Iris macrosiphon; assembly: GCA_036927795.1. NCBI lineage: Eukaryota > Viridiplantae > Streptophyta > Magnoliopsida > Asparagales > Iridaceae > Iris > Iris macrosiphon. The sequence continues at coordinate 190,660,769 of JAYESA010000007.1, forward strand.
TTAACTAAAGCTGTGCGACTGTTGAAATTATTGGCACGAACGTTGCTACTATGTTGATGTGTGTATACCGACTCTATAATTTTACATAAAGTAGATAATGGTAGAATTAGAATTAATTTAAGTAATAGGGGCAGGACACGTGGGTGTCTTAAAACCATCGGACGTGGACTTTGGATCTGCTACAATGCAACATCAGGCAGCAAGCAAGTGTACCTTACCTTGGTCTCAGTAAATTATGCTTAATTTAAACTGCAGTTTATAGTTTATATTTTAATACATGTACTTTACTGTAACCCTAGGACCGTGACGATACTTTACATCTGAATTATATTCGGGTGCCAACTTTCGTCCGCGGAGTCGGGTATCGTTAGATTGCATTATTATCGTATACCGTATAAGTTCAATACTTGCACTAATTACCTTAGGACACTATACACGACTTTTATGTACAGAAGCCTCACTTGGGATATTCGAGGATTTCGGCTTCTATTTTAGGACAGGACTTGAGACATGTGCTAGTTGACATGATATTATTTACACCTGGACTTGAGACATAAATAGTGATTATCTTGCATTTTGTGATATGAGGCGTGAGATACATGGGGTTGGGGAGAACTTACCGTACGGCTGGGCTACCAAACTCTACTAGTATTATAGTACTGTAGGTACCTTGACGAGGCTTGTACGTACTTACTACTATTATTACTACTATCACTAATACGCCTAGTATATCTATGAAACCCGGTGGTTTAGCAGATGAGTACATTTTTACTTGTATACACATAGATGGATTATGTTAGATACCCTGAGCACGCTTATTTTATTTACTGAACTTTGGCTTGAGTTATTCTTGTACCTTGTTATTTCTCCTGAGGACCTGGATCCAGATTATGTCCCCAGGTATAGCAGTGGAGGATTACCGTAAGGTTTACGGGAAATGAGATAACGTTTGAGCGGTACTGGCACTAGAGGACGAGGTTGTGCCAGAGGATTTCTCTTGAGTACTCAGTTACTTACTTAGTTATTTATGCTTAGTGTTATTTTATATTAGGACTTGGACTTATGGACATATGTATTTGGTGTTATTCTTTTTTTTTATTGTGACGGGTTGTTCCCTAAGACACTACTTATTTGGACTTGATGATGGACAGTTTCCTTATTTATTTTCTTGACCATTCTATCTCCTTGTATTGTGATTACTGTCTGTGGATGAGATTAGTTTAGATTATATACTGTGACAGGAGTAGTAGACTTTATTTATCTATATTATAGCTTAAGTGCACTCTAACAGGTCCATTAAATTGGGTTTGCCAATTGGAGTTGAGCTGCTGGCCATTACTACGTGGCTAGTCCCTCGGTATTTTGGGACGGGGACGTGACATAGTTTTTGTGATGGCCCATGCAAGTCCTCAGTATATTGCTTTGGATTCCATATACAGAACCGAGCAAGCCTGTAAATTAGGATAGAATAAATTATAGGATCTCATCTACTTGTTGACATGTTCTTGACCTTTATATCGAATTCAAAATAATTTTTTGAGTCGCATCCTGCCTTGATTCCTCTGTGCGACTCTCATAGTTTACTTTATGTGTTTGGTAATGGATCCACGAACTAGTGATGATACTACCATGAGAACCCCATCGGGTGCGGTGATTACTTATGACGATGGGGTGACACCGGTGGGTGGAGATCCATCCACTCAACAAAGCAACCCGGCTGATCAGGACGCCGCGAGGTTCCGGCGAGACGACATTCCACCACCACCGTAATTCACTCCACCGATGCCAGCTTTTCCATCAGGACAGCCTATGGAAGGACAACATCTATTTCAAATATTCGATACAATAATGCAAGCTCAACAACTGATTCAGCAAACCAGGCAAAGAACCTGAGGAACAGTATAGTGACCGCACTAGAGCAGGCGACCCCACCAGCTAGACGGCCATCGACGAAATCTATCACTGATTTTTGTCAGTTGAAGCCACGTACCTTTTCAGGTAAGGAGGAGCCCATTAAAGTTCATAAGTGGCTCACAAACACTCAACTTCAATTAGAAACAACTGAGCTTCCTAGAGAGCGTTGGATGATTGCTGTCAAGATGCAGTTGACAGGCAATGCACATCATTAGTGGCTATCCGAGGAGAGTCAGCTAGGCTCAAATCAAGTCACTTAGGAGGATTTCTCTAGACTCTTCTAGGAGATGTACATTCCAGCCATTGCCAGAGTGAAACTTAGGGATAAGTTCAACCACCTCACTTAAGGCAACATGACAGTAGAAGAGTACAATACGGAGTTCATCCGTTTGAGTCACTTTGCCCTACTCTGATTTTTACATAAGAGGAGAAAGTGGGGAAGTTCTTTGACGGACTTATCTTTGAGCTACCAAGACTAATAGGCTCCATTGCACCTAATTTATACACTGACGTCCTTGCCGCAGCACGACGCATAGAACGCATCAACTGGAAAGAGTCCAGCCAGAAATGGCCGCACCCACTAGGACCAGCCAGAGTACCCCATGTAGGTGCTACAAAGAAACCTCACATGCACAAGCCACCTAGAGCAGCCTTGTAGGCACCGGCAATATGTCAATATTATGGCAAGCGAGGTCATATTGAGAGTGAGTGCAGACTCAAGTTGGGGCTATGCTTGGTTTGAGGATCAGGACAGCACTCAGCACGTGACTGTACGAGGGCACCTATAATTCATGGACTAGCCTTACCAGCACCAAGACCCATCCAGTAGCCACTTAGGCCAGCTTATCCAGCACTGGGAGCACCACAGACGAGAGCTGGAGGAGTCAGACCACTAGCTCCAGAAGGGTATCAGCCAACACCACCTTTGGCACCACAGGCAGCACTATTCCAGCAGGCTCGGAGGAAAAGAGGACCAGCTCAGGGGTGAGGGCAGGCATTTGCCATGACTATTGAAGAAAAATCTACTACAGGAGAGGTCATCGCAGGTACTATATTAGTAGCTTTATTACCTGCTTTAACATTATTCAATTCTAGAGCATCCTATTCATTCATAGTTGCTAGCTTCGTAGCCATACATAGAGTAGCTACCGTACCCCTTCCGAAGACTATAAGAATTCTTACGGGAGGTAGAATTATCCTAGTTAGTGACATTTATAGATCTTGTTCGGTAGTAGTCTGTGGGCGAGAGATACGAGCTTAATTTTTGACCTTTTCCATGCCGAATTATAATTTTGTACTTGGTATGGACTGGATGAGTCAGTACCATACGACTCTAGATTGTCGGCGTGGACAAGTTATATTTAGACCGCCTGGTCATCCAAAGTTTGAGTTTCTTCGGGGTGCCAAAGATTAAGATTTTCAGCCTACACTTAAGGCACTGTCTACAGAAGGGGAGCCCGAGTACCCAAAGGTTATATCAAAATTTGTAGATGTATTTTCTGATGATCTTCCAGGCTTACCACCTGATCGGGAAATAAAATTCACCATAGACTTGACTCCAGGAGCAGAGCCTATCACTTCATCAGTATACCGGCCAGCACCTAAGGAGTTGGTGGAATTGAAGAAGCAAGTTAATGATCTTCTAGAGAAGGGTTTTATTCGGTCCAGTTTTTTATCATGGGGAGCACCCATACTATTTGTGCCGAAGAAGGATGGGACGGTACGCCTATGTATTGACTATAGGGCACTGAACACCGTAACCATCAAGAATTGGTATCCTTTATCGCGTATTGACGATCTGTTCGATCAGTTGAGTGGTGCTCGTGTATTCTCAAAGATCGATCTTAGATCCAGTTATCATCAGATTAGAGTACGGAAATAGGATATACCGAAGACAGCCTTCAGGACCAAGTACGGACACTATGAGTTCCTAGTTATGCCGTTTGGTTTAACCAACACGCCAGCTATTTTTATGAGTCTGATAAACAGAGTCTTCCATCAGTACTTGGACAAGTTCATAGTTGTGTTTATTAATGACATCTTGGTATACTCCAAGAGCCATGAAGAGCATGAGGATCATCTCAGAATCGAGTTGGAGACGCTGAGACAGGAGAGACTATACGCCAAGCTCAGCAAATATGAGTTTTGTCTGGATAGGGTGCCTTTCTTGAGATATATCATCTCGGGAGAAGGACTTTCAGTTGGTCCGGAGAAGATTATTGTAATAGAAACTTGGCCCATACCTACATTAGTTGCAGAGGTTAGAAGTTTTCTCGGACTTGCTGGATATTATCGGAGGTTCGTGGAAAACTTCTGCTAGAAGGCATTTGAGGAGTTGAAGAGACGATTAATGACAGCACCGGTCTTGACTCTTACTTCAGGATCGAGAGGATACGTAGTTTATAGTGATGCATCAGGCAGTGGACTAGGATGTGTTTTGATACAGCATGGCAAAGTTATCGCTTATGCATTAAGGCAGCTGAAGGTTCATGAGAAGAACTACCCGACGCACGATCTTGAGCTAGCTGCAGTAATATTTGTATTAAAGATATGGAGGCAATATCTTTACGGAGATAGGGTAAAAAAATTTACTGATCACAAGAGTCTGAAGTATTTTTATACTCAGAAAGAGCTCAACATGAGGCAGAGGCGCTGGTTAGAGTTGATGGTCAATTTTGATATAGAATTATAGTACCATCCGGGCAAGGTGAACGTTGTAGCAAACACACTCAGCAGAAAGCCCACAGCTTATTTCTTGACAATGCAGCCCCAGCTATTAGAGGACCTACATGAGCTTGGGATAGAGGTTATTTTTCTAGGGCAGAATGGACAGTTGGCTAATCTTAAGGTTAAGTCATCACTAGTGGAGAGGATTAAGACGATAATGCCTACAGATGCTAGGTTCCGGAGACTTAAAGAGAAGACGGAAGCCGGCATGCAGACGGGACTTCGGATCCATGAGGATGGGACGTTAAGGTGCAAAAATTGCCTATAAGTTCCGAATGGGGATTTGAGACATGAGTTGATATCTGAAGGACATAATTCCATGTACTCTATTCATCCAGGAGGTACTAAGTTGTACCAAGATTTGAGGCAGTACTATTGGTGGCATGGGATGAAGAGAGAAATTGCCCGGTTTATGGTAAAATATTTGGTCTATCAGCAGGTTAAGGTCGAGCATCAGAGGACCACTGGTATGTTACAGCCGCTTTCCATACCCGAATGGAAGTGGGAACATATCACTATAGATTTCATTACAGGATTTCTAAGAAGCCCCAGTGGGAAGGATGCAGTTTGGGTTATTGTGGATCGACTCACCAAATCGACACATTTCTTGCCATTCAGAGTTGGACAGCCCACAAAGATTCTAGCCGACATGTATATACGACAGATCGTAAGGTCACATGGAGTAATGGTTAGTATTATGTCGGATCATGACTCAAGATTCATATCCCATTTTTGGCAAAGCATGCAGGAGAGTCTTGGCACCCGACTCAAGTTCAGCACTACTTACCATCTTTATACAGACGGTCAGTCAGAGCGCACGATTCAGATCTTAGAGGATATGCTGAGGTCGTATATGTTAGACTTTAGAGGGTCTTGGGAAGACTATTTGCATCTGGTAGAGTTCTCTTACAATAACAGCTACCAGGCGAGAATCCAGATGGCACCTTTTGAGGCACTGTATGGCAGGAAGTGCAGGTCACCGATATATTGGAGTGACATTGGCGAGCGTCAGATACTCGGTCCAGAGTTAGTGATGCAGATAGTTAAGAAGGTGAAGCAAATTCAGAGTCATCTTCGTGCAGCTCAGGACAGACAAAACTATTGGGCTGACACACACCACCGACCTTTGGAGTTCAAGGAAGGCGAATATGTATTCTTGAGGAACTCACCTACTCGAGGCACTATTCGATTCGAGAGCAGAGGCAAGCTGAGCCCAAGGTACATTGGGCCGTTTGATATTTTAGAGCGTATTGGTGAGGTGGCATATCGTCTTGCATTACTCCCATCTCTAGAGGGAGTGCATGATGTATTCCATGTCTCACAACTGAGGAGGTACATGACTGACCCAAGTCACGTAGTCGATCATTCTGAAATTACAGTGGGACTGAGCTTGAGGTATGAGGAGCAGCCAGTTGGGATACTTGACATTAGTGAGAAGATATTACGGGATTAGACAATCAGATTGGTTCGGATAGCTTGGAAACATCACTCCCCAGGCAAATCCACTTGGGAGCGAGAGGATGTAATACGCCAGTATTATTCTTACTTATTTGAGGATGCAGGTATGAACTAAGAACTACCCTTAGATTACCATTGTTTGTGGTATTAAATGAAAGAATGAAAGTGTATTTCAATGACGGGGCTTGTACGAAACCCGCGCCCTTTTGTTTACAAACAAACTTGTACAAGGTAATCCTATACGAGGATGTGGGAGTACAATTTATTTAATCTGGGTATAAATTGCTATAGGTGTCTGATCTGCGGTCGATCACTTTAGCCCTTGGACTACACGATGTTGAAGAAGTGCCGTGGAAGACAGATAGCAGCTTCGAAGGTTGCAAAGGAGGGTGGATACACGATGCCAAAGTCGTCAATCCCTACTCTTTGCCGAGCTCCGGGCTCTTCTCTCTCTCTCTCTCTCTCTCTCTCTCTCTTTCGATCTCTCGATCTCCTCTCTCCTTGTTCGATCTTCTAGTTTGAAGCTTTCCTTCCTTCTAGTTTGAAGTTTTTTGACCCTGTTCCCCATTGATAGGGGTCTCTATTTATAGAGTTTTGGTGACAGTGACCACTCAGTTGGTGTAAAAACCGAGGAGTGGACAACACAGCACCCTTTTACACAAAGGTTAAAGTAACCAATGCTTGCGTATGGATGATCTTTTGAATGAGCGTATGACACGGGTCCAACTAAGGGGACACAACGCGTACTATTGCTACGAAGATCACGGCATAAAAGCCACGCAGGTAGGTACCCCCTGTGTAGAAGAGGTGGGCGTAAAAGCCAACGTCTGTCGCCATGGCATAGAAGCCAAATAGGCATAGGAGCCGAACTGGCATAGGAGCCGAACAGGCATAGGAGCCGAACAGGCATGGAAGCCAAAACAGGCATAGGAGCCGAACAGGCATGGGAGCCGAGGCGTAGGAGCCGAACAGGCATAGGAGCCCAATAGTCGCCGAGACTGAGAGGGCGTTGGAAGCCGCGTGAGCACTGATCCTCGAATGGGCGTAGAAGCCACTGCGTACCATGCCAAAGTGCTGATGTGGACGTCTTAGCCGGAATTATGGCTTTCGAGGATATAATCAAATCTTCCACAGAGATTTGCCATCATCTTGTGCATTAAATGCGGAGACGTGTTTTGAAGGCCTGCAACTCTTCTGTGCATCCGTCGCAGAGACGTGCCTCGAAGGAAACTTTCACCGCTCTGTGCAATTAGACGTAGAGACGTGCCTCGAGCCCCGTACGAGGTGCAGCTTTTGACGTGGCAGCGGTTTGTCTATTGCGGAGCGTAAAACAGCCCATGATCGCCTGTGTAAAACAGGACCGCGTATTCCCTTATATGCAATAGAGCAGTTTATGCTGAGGGGACTTCAGTAAACGACGGTTCGGTGATCTTTCAACCAAATCCTCTGCATTAAATGCGAAGATCCGCCATCATACCGTGGAGCGCGTCCCGAGGGGTCTGCCACTGTTTTCAGCCGTCGTTTGGGTAGCCGTGCCGCACTTTTTGTCAGGAGTCAGAGGTCAGGTTCACTGCGTGACTAGACAGGTTCATCTCGGGGAAGACAAAGCGTTCCTCGTACGCTTTAATGCTGCTTTGAGAGCGGCTGAGTTTTATGCCATGGAGGCGATAAAGAACTCTGTCCTACGCTGGAGCGGCCTGGACGTACTGTACTTACGCGGATGGTCCTTTGGGCTTATTTTCATGCTATATCCGGCGGAAAAGCTCTGTTGTACGCCCGGTAGCTTTGGAGGTCTCTGTTTATGCTGCTCTGCATCAAGATGCTGCGTAGATCCTTCCAGCGTATTTTTTATGCTTCTACAACCATGTCTTTATAAATTCTTTAGTAGTTTAATTCTTAATTACGAGGACGCAATTCTTTTAAGGAGGGTAGATTGTAAACTCCCTAAAATTTTGATAAGGATATTTTGATAATTTTATTTTAATTATAAATTATTAAAATAATTTCTAGAATTTAGAAACCCCTTATTGTAGTCTTATTGCCAGGAATACAACACTAACTTTTTCTTTCAAACCAACTTTGCATAATAGGCTTAACTGAGCCAAATTAGGCTCATGACACGTATGTCACTGTGAGTAGACTGGGCCCTGCTTAGTAGACTGGGCCCTGAAGCGCTTCTGGAGTGAGCTGGAGGTCATCGGACTGTACGCCGCTGTGAGTGCGACGAGGGTTGGGTTGCCTCCGAACCCTAACTTGTTCCTGGCGCTGATGGAGCGATACATTTCGCTCACCGGGACTTTCGCCACTCCGCTGGGGGAGTTAGGATTGGCCTTGCATGAGATGGCAGTGATCTCGAGGTTGCCGATGGGGGATACCCCGTACGAAGAGTACGTCCCCACCAATCGGGAGTTGGGAGATTCGGACTCTCGGTTGGTGGAAGTATATCAGGAGCTGATGTGCCAATACTTCGCGTGCACCGCCTTTTATAATGAGCCTTCTGATTTGGCCCATACTACCAAGTGGATGTCCTATCTCTTCTTTCACCGGGCTAGGGCCGCCAAGTCGGAGAAATTCTCAGGGGGGAAGAACGAACCCGTGAACTGTTTGAGCGTTCTCAGTGCCCGGGTCGTCGAGGATCTTATGGGAGATGCCAAGGCTCCGGATCAGATTCTCGCTGAGAGGGTAGGAAAGTACCCCGAAGGCACTACGGCCTATAGTTATTTGAGGTGTTGCCGCCGGCATTTGTCTAAATAAGCCCAGCTAGCCGGTTTCCTCTCCATATGGCTGCGGCGAGTAGTGGTGCCCGACACTTCATCTGCGGACCGCCTTCACCGGAACATCCTGTGGCCTGCGGTGCATTTGGTATTTGGGGCAAGTCTGGGCTTGCTCCCTGCCATGGTGTGCCGCATTCAGGCGGGCCTGAGAGCTATGACAGATGGGTTACTTGTCGATGAAGCTCGGCGCGAGAGTTTTCCCAGGGTGGAATTACCATACCTGTACTTGATGGGCTGGTTAATTCTTCACAATCCTCGGGTGATGTCTCCCGGCACTGGTAGCAGCTCTGGGGGTAGTTTTTTGCTGAACTACAAGGACTCTTCCTGGAATATGAACACAGCTCTAGACTGTCGGTTGGTGCTGAACCTCTGTCACAGCTGGAAGCTCCTCTGTATTGTCCCCTCCGTACCTCACGATCAGTTGGGGGTATGGTTTGAGGATTCAGGGAGAGAGAAGACCGATCTTTCTCCGGAAGCCTTCAATTGGTTGGTCTGTATTAGACCTTCCCATCTGATGTACAGGAGTGAAGATCACTGCTTCTTTGAGCCCTACTTGCCTAGTCGGTTCGCTAGGCAGTTTGGGTACGATCAGTTGCATGTGGGCAATGCCATCACAAGCTTCAGGTCCAGGGGCGGACTCATTGATGGAGCCAGAGGGTGGCGATATTTTATCATAGGTTGCACGAGAGCAACCTTCATTGTGCTGGAGGTTACAACCTCCACGGAGCTGCGCATCCTCCATTCGTATGCCCAGTTTTATGTGGCGATGAATACCTTTTATCGCGATTTTGACCTGCGCGGAAGCTTCAGGGTGCCTTCTCTCACGCCTGGGGGAAGAGTTGACGTCCCTTCGGTTTCTCTCGACGAGGGCGAGGAGTCTGGCACTCCGAATGAGCCACTGGTGTCAGTGCCGAGGTATGAAGTGCCTCTGCCTGCGGGGGCTTTGGTAGTCTCTTCTGGGAAGCGACGGGCTTCCGCTCCGAAGGACGTTTCTCTTCGTAAGAGGAGGAAGGAGACGGTTGCTCGTTCTCTCCATATTCTTGATGTTGAGGCTCCCGAGAGTGAGCCTGCATCTTCCCACATCAGGGATGATTCTTTGGCTGGAGGTTCCTCGCCTTTTAGAGAGGGACCTTCTACAGTTTCGGCTGGCGGGGCCGGGGAATCTTCGCTTGGGGCTGCTGTCGCTGCCACTGCTTCAGGTAGCGGGACGAGATTGCCCGCATGGCCGTGGCAGATGGGAGAATCTTTTCCTGGGCCGGCAGTGGGTGAAGCTCCCGTTGTGTCAGCGAGCATGCCTAGCGAGGCTCCAGCTGACGAACCTCGACCGTGTTTTGGTGAGGGCATGTCCGAACTCTTGGTGATGTCGGTCGGCCCACCCCCTTCTCCGGGTATGACGGTCTGTATTGCAGACCTGAGGCGTGGTCTAGCTAGCTCGGCTGCAGATGCGTCGTATATGCCGTTGGCTCCGGGTAAATATCGTCTTTTACATCTTCCCCTAGAAAGGTTATTATCATACTGACACCAACTTTCTTGTCCTCTTTTCAGGGGGCAGCGTCCATGGGGAGTATAGCGTTGAAGCGCCTTCTGGCTCTGCTCCGGCTCCTGGCGAGGATACGGAGGCGCCCGATTTTGAGGAGGAAACCCCTTCGGGGGATAGCTCGCCCGGAGCGGTCTCGTTTTCTCAAGAGGAGGATGAACCTGTCACCGTGACCTCGCCTCTTGTGAGTATGCCGATGACTTCGGCCATTGTTGCCGCGCCTCATTCGGTTGCATCGCCTGTCGAAGCAGCGGGTGCGGTCACCTCATCTGCAATCGTTCCCGGAGGGGGACTTGTTAGTACTACGACCACCCCCGGTGCTCAGCCGAATCTAGTTGCGTTGACCGAGCAACATACTAGCCTCTTCTACACCGGTTTGAAAATGATGGTATCAATGGTGCTGGCGAAGAGCCTAGACTTCGAGCGCTTGAAGAAGACTTCCCAGTTCTCGATTGGGGTCGTCAGGGAGCTCGGTGATCCTGGGGTAGCAGACGCCCTGGAGGCGGTGGTTAATGGCTTAGAGCAACCCATTAACGACTACCTGCAGCTGACTGGGGGCAGCCTTGACCCTGATGTCCAGACCAGATACGATGCCATGACTGCACGGCTTGCTGCAAAGCTGGAAAGCCTAGACAACTCTATCATGACGCACAAGCTGGCGATGGACGAAAGGAAGGCTGTCGTGGAAGAGGCTCTTGCTGTTGAGACGAAGTGCCGATCCGAGCAGGAAGGGAACGCAGCAAGGGCCCGCAAGCTGAGGGAAAACTTGCTTTGGCAGATGAGTATGAGAAGCAGTCGTTAGCAGGTCTGGAGGTAGCGACTGGTCGTCTGAGCACAGCGCGACGGGATCTGGACCATGCAGAGGCTGCCCGTGCGGGTTGTCTTCGGGCAAGGGCTAAGCTGACCCTTACGAATACTCCCGAGGCACGGCTGGAGCAGGCTCGCATCGATGCCTTGTTTCTCAGGAATGAGAGGATAGCTGTACTGGAGCGGCTGATTCGCAATCTGACTACTCCGCCATCATGATGTATCCCTCCTACTTTTGTTTCCCCGGATGTAATTTTGCTCTCTTTTGGGAATAAAGCGGCTCTTTTCTGACTTTGTAGACCCATCATTTCGGAATGTAAATGACAGGTTTGGGTGAGAGTGATATCAGAGGTAGTATGGACGTGATAAACCCTCGGTAACTTTAGCAGGACATTTCTATTCATTGGTCATACGGACATGATAGAATGTGCTTTGGCTAAGGTTTGTAGGTAAGACACTATCAGAGGTAGTATGGACATGATAGGTTCTTGGTAAACTTCAGCAGGACATATCTATTCATTGGTCATACGGACATGATAGAATGTGCTTTGGCTAAGGTTTGTAGGTAAGACACTATCAGAGGTAGTATGGACATGATAGGTTCTTGGTAAACTTCAGCAGGACATATCTATTCATTGGTCATACGGACATGATAGAATGTGCTTTGGCTAAGGTTGTAGGTAAGACACTATCAGAGGTAGTATGGACATGATAGGTTTTTCGCTTCCAAATTAGTCGACCGCATCTATTCAGAGGTTATATGGACATGATAGAAACGTGACTCGACTAGTTTTGTTTTGGAAGTAGTTTTGTCAGAATTAAGGTTTTTGCTGTATTCCACCTGAGCAGAGGGGGTTTAAGCATAGTACCTTTTCAGGAATTTGCCGTTGATGGGAGCCATCAACAGGTCTCCATTAGGCTGGGCCAGCCTGTAGGCGCCGTTTGAGAACGTTGTCTCGATCACATAAGGGCCCTCCCATTTGGGCTGGAATTTGCCTTTACTTCTGTGAGTAAGAATCATCGACCTTCTTACGGCTAAAACTAGCTCGCCGACTTTGAACACTCTTTCCTTTACTTTACGATCGAAAGCTCTGGAAATGCGTGCTTGGTAGAGCGCGATGCGCTATTGAGCTTGGAGGCATTTCTCGTCTAATCCTTCTAGCTCTTGAAGCCTTAAAAGGTCATTCTTTTCCTGAGTCAGCTCATTAGCCACGGCTATCCTGAGTGACGGGATCTGGATCTCAATGGGAAGAACTGCTTCGCTCCCGTAGACCAGCGAGAATAGGGTACAACCTGTCGGCGTTTGTACCGTTGTACGATATGCCCAGAGGCATTCGCCCAGCTTCTTATTCCAATCCCTCTTGTTCGAGGAGACGAATTTCTTTAGGAGTTTGATAATGGTTTTGTTGAAAGTTTCTGCCAAACCATTAGCAGCTGGATAGTACGCGGTAGAGGCGATATTATGTATCCGATTTTTATCGCAAAACCGATGAAACGCTTGACTAATGAACTGAGGCCCATTGTCGGGGATTATCCTCCGGGGTATCCCGAAGCGATAAATGACGTGATGCTTGATGAAGCTGATCACATTGGATGCCTTTACCTCAGTAAGAGGGATTGCCTCTGCCCATTTGGAGAAGTAATCCGTGATGGCCAGTATGAACTGGTGACCTTTGGAAGAAGACGGGTGAATAGGACCGATGACATCCATACCCCATGCTTCGAAAGGCTATGATACGACCGTAGGATGTAGGTATTCCGACGGTTGATGTATGAAGTCCGCATGAACCTGACAGGCTCTGCAATGTCTTGCATACCGTATTGCATCTGAGATCATAGTGGGCCAATAGTAGCCCATTCTCCTGATGTGATCTTGCAGTTTAGGACCGGGTTGATGCGCTCCGCATACGCCATCGTGAGCTTCGCGGACAATCTGCTGTACTTCGTCGTTAGAGAGACACCTCAATAATAGTCCGTCGTAGGTCCGACGATATAAGCACTGTGAAGATGCATCGAAGTAGAAGCGTAATGATCGTCTCTTGACGGATACCGCTTCCTTGGGGTCCTCCGGCAAGATTCCGTATGCTACGAAATCTATGAAGGGACTTTTCCAATCTCTCATAGGAGGATCGGTGTTTACAGCGTAGCTGCGTTCTATGTGAGAGTTGTTCTTCACACAGAACAAATCTCTATTGAGAAGGATTACCGAAGTCTGCCTTCTTATAGGAGTAGTCAGATCTGCGGCTAGACTGGCTAGGGCATCAGCTTCCAGATTCTGAGATCGAGGCACATGCTCTAGGAAGAACCCTTTGAATGTTATGGCTATCTCGACTGCTGCTTGGTGATAGGGGATGAGGTCTGGATTCCGGACTTCATATATTCCTCTGACTTGATTGACGATAAGCAGAGAATCATCGAAAGCTTCCAAGGATTCGACCCCCAGCTCCTTAGCGACTTGGGGCCCAATTAGTAGGGCGTTGTACTCTGCCACATTGTTGGAGCACGGCTCGCTAAGGGAGTATGCTCGGTAGATGACGAGTTGGTCAGGGGTGACCAGGACGACTCCTACTCTTGAAACTATGTTTCCCTTGGGACCAGTTCGGGAGGCACCATCGAAGAATAGTTGCCATGCGTCACTTTCTGTCGCAGAATTACATTCTGCAACTTTATCAGGGATGTCCTCGTATAGTCTGGTGGTCTCCGGGATCGGATGAGCAGCTAGAAAGTCGGCCAATGCTTGGCCTTTGATGGACTTCTGCGGGACATACACCATGTCATATGGTGTTAGCAGCATCGCCCAAGTCGCGAGTCGGGAATTAAGGGCACTTGGTTTACTCATCAGTACCCGGAGAGGGTTAATCCTGGAGATGATGTGAATGGTTTGGTCGGTGACATAGTGTCGCGTCTTCTGGATAGCGAACATCAGAGCCAAGCATTCTTTCTCCACTGGGTTGTACCGGTGCTCGGCCCCGACCATCATCCTGCTGAGGTAGTAGATAGCCTGTTCGTGGCCCGCGTCGTTCTTCTGTGCGAGGAGGGCTCCTAGCGAATGATCCATTGCTCGAACGTACAGCAAGAATGGCCTTCCCATGATGGGAGGCGCCAGAACTGGCGGACTGGTGAGGTAGCGCTTGATATCTCCGAACGCCTGCTGACAGGTTTTGTCCCATACGAAGGATACACCTTTCTTCATGAGATGAGAAAAAGGCTGACATCTCCCCGAGAGGTTGGATATGAACCGCCGGATATAAGCCAAACGTCCTTGAAACCCCCTGAGCTCCCTCAGGTTACGGGGCGGTCATATTTCCACAATTGCTTGGACTTTGTCAGGGTCCACTTGGATGCCTTTGGCGGTGATGATGAATCCCAAGAATTTGCCACTAGATACACCCAGAAAGGACTTTGTAGGGTTTATCTTGAGTTGATGCAGGCGCATTAACTCGAATACCGTCCTCAGGTCTCGGATGTGATCACTTCTGAGGTAACTTTTGACGGCTATGTCGTCTACGTAATATTCCACTGTCTTGCGTAAATGCTCATGGAATATGCTACTCATAGCCCGTTGGTACGTAGCCCCGACGTTCTTCAATCCAAAGGGCATGACCGTATAGCAATATACCCCCAGTGGTGTTCGGAAGGCAGTGTGCTTCTCGTCTTCAGGATGCATCTTGATTTGATTGTATCCTGAGAACCCGTCCATGAAAGACATGCGCTCAAAGCCGCAGGTGTTGTCGATCATGATGTCTGTGATGGGAAGGGGGAATTCATCCTTGGGGCAGGCTGCATTCAGATCTCGGTAGTCGATGCAGATGCGTATTTTCCCATTTTTCTTCATGACTGGGACAACGTTGGCGACCCAGTCGGGATGTTGTTCCTTCCGAATGAAACCGCAGGCTATCAACTTCTTGACTTCAGCTTCGATGGCGTCCATCATATCCGGGCGGAACCGGCGTTGGTGCTGCTTCACAGGCTTCGAATCGGGCAATATG
Source organism: Iris macrosiphon (assembly GCA_036927795.1). Taxonomy (NCBI): domain Eukaryota; kingdom Viridiplantae; phylum Streptophyta; class Magnoliopsida; order Asparagales; family Iridaceae; genus Iris; species Iris macrosiphon. The sequence goes on from JAYESA010000007.1 coordinate 190,675,975, forward strand.
TTGAGTTTATGGGTAGCCACTTTTGGATCAAGTCCCGACATATCCTCATAATTCCACCCAAAGACGTCGATATATTCCTTTATCAGTTGAGTAACCTCTTCCCTTTCAGCTGGGGCGAGATTGTTACTGATAAATATCGGCTTTGGTGAGAGCTCATCCCCGACGTTGATCTGGATTACTTCATCCTTAGTGGGAGGTTCTCTCTGCTCGAAGCAGAATTCCCATTGTGTATCCATTTGTCGGGCCCAAAGGTCATTTTCAAATGGCTCAGACTCTGGTTCACTTGCCTCGAAGGGATCTGTCGCTACCATATTTACTGATAATGCCTGTTCGGGAGCATCAGGTGAGTCGGAGGGCGACGAGTCATCTTGAAAGGAGGAAAAGACACCCTTGCCTGACTCGGAGGAGGTGGCATACCCTAACCCGAAACGGGTCTGTCGATAGCAGGTGTTGCCGCGTGGCGGCGTTCGTCTGCCTCTACCGTAGTTGAGGCCTGGCTTCCGCTTCAAGTCATAGCCCATGTTTTGCATGATCCTTAGCGCTTGCGGGCTGTATCGGCGAACCTGCATTTCTCCGACATCGTCGTCAAAAGAATCTTCGTGGACGGTCGGTTGATTGCGCATGCGACCGAAGACTATCGTATGCTGACCTCCGTTGGTAGGCGAGATGAGGAAGATAGAGTCCTCGTGTGGTCCATATGCCGTGACGACATTGGATGATGATGCTGCCTCCCAGATATACGGATGATAGGAATCTATAGCTGCCAAGAAGCTTTGTGCTATGGATTCTATCTCGTCATGGGGAGTGGACTCCTGCCTCGGGATTCGAGCACCGATGTACCGAAAAAGAGGATGTTTATTATCATCTGGAACTCCGTTCCTGGCTGCATTTATATCAGTCGGCTTCTTGTTGCGCCGAAGGTTGATGACTAGGGGAGGAGGCTTCTGGTGCAAAGTGATCACGAGAGGGTCACCCCCTGACCTGGACCTGGACCTGCTCAGGTGGATATCCATAGGCTCCATGGCTTTCGGACGAGTAGTTCGTCCCTTCACCTTGATTGACAGTGGCATGATGGCACAGGGTTCTTCTGGCTCCCGGTGGGATTCCTTCTCCGCCTCGCCTGGCACTTCTTCCGCGTGGTCTTGAGAGTACAACACGGCATCGGAATAGTAGGATTCTACTCCTTTGAACGGATTTAGGTCAGCAACCTCCGTTTGTACTGTTCCCTGTGCGTCTACATATTTAAGGCATTGGTGTAGAGTTGAAGGAACAATGTTGTGGTCGTGGATCCACGGTCTTCCCAGCAAAATGTTGTAGGACACCTCTGAATCGATGACGTAACATGTGGCCACTGATCTGAGGTTGCCAATCTGGATCCTCAGGCGAATTTTCCCCAACGGTTTGCTTCTTCCAGCGTTGAAACCCACGATTGTGGTGGTGGTGAAAGCCAGTTCGCTGGTAGGAATCCTCAGTGGTCTAAGCAGACTGTGAGGGATGATGCTGATCGACGACCCCGGATCTATGTGAATCCGGCCGACCTCCATGGAACCGATGTACCCTGTGTAATAGAGGGGTCTATCATGTCTGTTATGTTTCAACAGCATGTCATCTTGAGTGAAAGTGATGTTTGGGACCACTTCTATTACACTGTGGCATTGGGGACACGCCATCGGTTCTTCGTCGGGGGACTTGAGCTGGGTCAAGTATGCCTCTGCCTGCATCAGTGCTTCGCTCGGGGCTAGACGAGTGTCTTGGGAGAGCCTGAGTAGCTCGAAGATGGACAGCCTGGCTGGCGTATTAGCCAGTTGGGCCAGGATGTCGAAGTTGTACGGCTTCTCTAAACCTTTGTTAGGAATATTTTTCACAGTTTTATCAAAGCGGACTTCCTTTTGCTTCCCCTTTTCTGCCGGAGTTGGTCTTGGGGGGCCGGTCTTCGGTATGATGGGCTCGGGTCCCGACGGTTTGGCAGCTGAAGTATCTGCCGGTGTACCTTCCTGACTGGCTCCGTAGTCATTGAGGTAAGCTCTCCCTGAGCGGGTAGCAGCTAGCACTTCGTCTTCGTCTGATGGCGAAGAAGTCGCGACCATACGGCATGGCTTGGATTTGGAGTTCTTTCTAGACGCAGCTTTAGTAGCGTTGGTGTCTTCCTCGAGCTCCGACACCAAGTCTGGGTGAACCCACATGATCTCGCCTCGCCGAGTGGTTAGGGGTACCAGGTCATGATTTTGATCCCTAGCCGAAGGGAGGTTGACGAGGTTCATCGTTGTCCGAGAGATAGGTGCAACACCATTCGGGATCTCTTGGGGAGGCAGACTGCCAAACTGTAGAGAAATCATGTTGGCCGTGACCGTCTTTTCAGTGTTGTGCAGAGTGATGGCTTTAGCATCGATCAACCCTTGGATCTTCCTCTTCAGTACGTAACATGCCTTCGTCGGGTGGTGTACGTATCTGTGGAAGATGCAGTATTTGGGGTCGCTAGTACTGCCGACTTCTTGGGGCCGCCTCAGCTCCGGAAGGATGATCTTGCCACTTTTGACGAGACATTCGAATATACTTGGGATATCGTCGTCGTCAAAAGAATAGACATCGACGGGCCTGGCAGTCCCGGGTCTCGTTTGCGCGGTTGTCGCAATCTTTGGCCTGGACGTGTTGATTGCCAGAGCTTCTTTCCCCTTGGGACCACGAGGATGGTCACTGCTAGGAGATGACCTCTTGCCGCGGTCAGAGGCGGAGATCATGATGCCATTGTCGCGCGCCTTGCGACTGTTGTCTTCGGCGGCAACGGCCGAGATGATGAACGAGGGCCAGTCATGGAACTGATATGGTCCTGTGAACACCGAGACCACGGGGAGGAGGTTCTTCCTGCAAATGTCTACCAATGGAGAGTCCGGAACTCCTGGAGGCGTTTGCAAGGTGGCCTGTCGAAAATGTTCGATGAAGATGCGAACGTCCTCCTTTTTCTTCTGTTTGACTTCGATGAGAGAGGACATGGACATGTCCATTCCTCCCTCGTAGAATCGTGTGAAGAATAAAGCTCTGAAGTCCTCGAAGGAAGTAATGCAGTTGTCCGCCAGGCTACGGTACCACTGATAGGCTACTCCCGAGAGACAGCCTTTGAACACCCGAGTGAAGAGGGCGTCGTTCCCTTGTAGCAACACCGTCATCATACTGAAATAGTTCATGTACTGACTTGGTGATGTTTTCCCCTCGAACAGAGCCATAGTCTGAGGTTTGTACTTTGGAGGAAAAGGAACTTCTTCCCAGATAGCTGGGTAAGGCTGGTTGATTCCCAGTTTCTTGAGCTGATCTTTATGCTTCAAGCGTCGAACTGGGCTTTCAACTCCCGTACTGTCCGCATCGGATCTTCTGTTGGAAGCGGGCCCACGGAGTTGTGCGGAGTCGGTTGTATCGTGACTCCGACGGGAGGCAGTGTATTCTGCGAGTGAGGAAGCGGAGGAACTGCTGATTCCTGATCTAGCGCAGGCTCTTGGCTCGAATTGGATGGTGGCATGTCCACCCCCACTCGTATCTGAGTTGGCAGGGCCGATGCTTGAGCCATGGCAGTTGCGTGCTGAGTTAGCATCATCTGGTGCATGTTCTCCATCATGGATTGCATTTGCTTCAGAGATGTCTCCAGTGTGGCGATACGTTGCTCCGCGTTTTCTGATGGCGAAGCTTCCTCGCGTTCATCTTCAATGGCGTAAACTCCCATCTCCCTGGGCGTCATTGAAGGGTTAGTATAGGTCGCCGTAGAGGTCGACTCTACACTTTCCGCTTCTGATTCGGGGGCTTGGCAACCCCCAGCGTCAGAATCGGAAGAGAACGGAGCTGATTGTCGCGACCTTGCGTGAGTGTTTTGGAACACCCAGGCTTCAGTGTTGCTGAGGAGTTCATTGAACCTCCTTTGGCTCGGAGGCCTGGAGGGATGACGTCTTGAGCTCGACCCCCTTCTACGTTCGTGTGAAGCCATGTTCACCGACGCGTGCATGGGTTCCTCTCCCTGAGAAGACAGAGGGTAGCTCAACCGGTCGAAAACTGATTGCTTTGCTTTAGAACAGCAGCAACTAATCACCACTTTATGACTATTACAACAGTGCTCGCTAGGAGGCGTAGTAGACATATTGGGGGATCCCCTCTTTTTACGCTTCTGGATTAGATATTGGCGTAGGTCAGAGGGAGTCGTGGAAGAAGATGACGATTTGTTTCTTCTGTATTCCGCGACTTGAGCTTGTATTACGCCGAAGGATTTTGCCTAGCGTAGTGTGGAGATTTGCTCATATTGGCGTAAAGCTGAAGAGGTCCTCCGCGGGCCACCGGCTTCTTGGGCAATCGGGAGGGGGTGCAGATCGTTCCTCCGTCGGCGTAAAGGCCGAGAGGTTGAGTACTCTGCCGCTTGCCTTCCTTTGCGGAGATCACAGCGCTCGTCTGGTCCATCGTGGGGATCAGACATCGTCTTGCACGTGGGACGTGATCTGTACTTCCGTCTTGGCGCCGGGGCACCATCAGAAGTTTTGTCTGTACCGCGCGTAGTGGGAGACTGATTTCTACGCGTGAAGCGCAGTGGATATTCCTGGGTTAGCGCTGAGGCCTTGCCCGAAGTTTCGTCTGTACCGCGCGTAGCGGGAGACTGGTTCCTACGCGTAGAGCGCAGTGGATATTCCTGGGTTAGCGCTGAGGCCTTGCCCGAAGTTTCGTCTGTACCGCGCGTAGCGGGAGACTGGTTCCTACGCGTAGCGCACAGTAGATACTTCTGGGTTAGCGCTGAGGCTTTTCCCGAAGTTTCGTCTGTACTGCGCGTAGCGGGAGACTGGATTTTACGTGCAGTGCACGGAGGGAGCAATGCTACAACCTCGTTGGTCGGAGAGATCGGAGAGATCGGAGAGTCCACAGGAATAGTAGAGGATGTCTTGGGCATCCACACTTTGCGCAGTTTCCTGTTGTCTTGGACGGAGAGAGGGTGAGAGCTACCCCCGGCTCGAAGCATGTCTTCGTAGGCTGACTGATCGAAATGGACGACCAGTGTCTTCTTCACGGTCCCTATAGATACCGCATCGTGTTGAGCAATTACTTCCTCGTCAGAAGAGAAAGACGTCTCCAGCAGAGTCGCCATCTTGTTTGTGGTATTAAACGAAAGAATGAAAGTGTATTTCAATGACGGGGCTTGTACGAAACCCGCGCCCTTTTGTTTACAAACAAACTTGTGCAAGGTAATCCTATACGAGGATGTGGGAGTACAATTTATTTAATCTGGGTATAAATTGCTATAGGTGTCTGATCTGCGGTCGATCACTTTAGCCCTTGGACTACACGATGTTGAAGAAGTGCCATGGAAGACAGATAGCAGCTTCGAAGGTTGCAAACGAGGGTGGATACACGATGCCAAAGTCGTCAATCCCTACTCTTTGCCGAGCTCCGGGCTCTTTTCTCTCTCTCTCTCTCTCTCTCTCGATCTCCTCTCTCCTTGTTCGATCTTCTAGTTTGAAGCTTTCCTTCCTTCTAGTTTGAAGTTTTTCGACCCTGTTCCCCATTGATAGGGATCTCTATTTATAGAGTTTTGGTGACAGTGACCACTCAGTTGGTGTAAAAACCGAGGAGTGGACAACACAGCACCCTTTTACACAAAGGTTAAAGTAACCAATGCCTGCGTATGGATGATCTTTTGAATGAGCGTATGACACGGGTCCAACTAAGGAGATACAACGCGTACTATTGCTACGAAGATCACGGCATAAAAGCCACGCAGGTAGGTACCCCCTGTGTAGAAGAGGTGGGCGTAAAAGCCAACGTCTGTCGCCATGGCATAGAAGCCAAATAGGCATAGGAGCCGAACTGGCATAGGAGCCGAACAGGCATGGAAGCCAAAACAGGCATAGGAGCCGAACAGGCATGGAAGCCGAGGCGTAGGAGCCGAACAGGTATAGGAGCCGAATAGTCACCGAGACTGAGAGGGCGTTGGAAGCCGCGTGAGCACTGATCCTCGAATGGGCGTAGAAGCCACTGCGTACCGTGCCAAAGTGCTGATGTGGACGTCTTAGCCGGAATTACGGCTTTCGAGGATATAATCAAATCTTCCACAGAGATTTGCCATCATCTTGTGCATTAAATGCGGAGACGTGTTTTGAAGGCCTGCAACTCTTCTGTGCATCCGTCGCAGAGATGTGCCTCGAAGGAAACTGTCACCGCTCTGTGTAATTAGACGTAGAGACGTGCCTCGAGCCCCGTACGAGGTGCAGCTTTTGACGTGGCAGCGGTTTGTCTATTGCGGAGCGTAAAACAGCCCATGACCGCCTGTGTAAAACAGGACCGCGTATTCCCTTATACGCAATAGAGCGGTTTATGCTGCGGGGACTTCAGTAAACGACGGTTCGGTGATCTTTCAACCAAATCCTCTGCATTAAATGCGAAGATCCGCCATCATACCGTGGGGCACATCCCGAGGGGTCTGCCACTGTTTCCAGCCGTCGTCTGGGTAGCCGTGCCGCACTTTTTGTCAGGAGTCAGAGGTCAGGTTCACTGCGTGACTAGACAGGTTCATCTCGGGGAAGACGAAGCGTTCCTCGTACGCTTTAATGCTGCTTTGAGAGCGGCTGAGTTTTACGCCATGGGGGCGATAAAGAACTCTGTCCTACGCTGGAGCGGCCTGGACGTACTGTACTTACGCGGATGGTCCTTTGGGCTTATTTTCATGCTATATCTGGCGGAAAAGCTCTGTTGTACGCCCGGTAGCTTTGGAGGTCTCTGTTTATGCTGCTCTGCATCAAGATGCTACGTAGATCCTCCCAGCGTATTTTTTATGCTTCTACAACCATGTCTTTATAAATTCTTTAGTAGTTTAATTCTTAATTGCGAGGACGTAATTCTTTTAAGGAGGGTAGATTGTAAACCCCCTAAAATTTTGATAAGGATATTTTGATAATTTTATTTTAATTATAAATCATTAAAATAATTTCTAGAATTTAGAAACCCCTTATTGTAGTCTTATTGCCAGGAATACAACACTAACTTTTTCTTTCAAACCAACTTTGCATAATAGGCTTAACTGAGCCAAATTAGGCTCATGACACGTATGTCACTCATAATTTTATAAGTCTACACTTTATTTTGGTCGCACAACAACCGCGACACTTTTTGACTCAAAATATGACACTTGAACACTTTTCTGTTGCGGTCAATTTAGACGAGCAACATGAACCAAAATTTTGACACTGACTTTTATAACCCCTAGCCTAACACGACCAACTATGCCCATGATATTGGTGTCACATTTATTTGAGTTCCCGTAGGCTCCAAAAATAATATAGAAACACCATGCATTTTAATTAGTCAAAAATGACCCTTTTTTGATTAATTGCACCTGACCGAGCTCGAATCCCCAACTTGAACCCTCAAACTTACTTGACTAACTCATACACAACACTACACACCCATCCCCCACCTTCCTATACCCTCAAACTAACTTGAGCGGTACTGGCACTAGAGGACGAGATTATGCCAGAGGATTTCCCCTGAGTGCTCAGTTACTTACTTAGTTATTTATGCTTAGTGTTATTTCATATTTAGACTTGGACTTATGGACATATATATTTAGTGTTATTCTTTTTTTTATTGTGATGGGTTATTCCCCAAGACGCTACTTATTTGGACTTGATGATGGACAGTTTCCTTATTTATTTTCTTGACTGTTCTATCTCCTTGTATTGTGATTACTGTCTGTGGATGAGATTAGTTTAGATTATATACTGTGACAGGAGTAGTAGACTTTATTTATCTATATTATAGTTTAGGTACACTCTAACGGGTCCATTAAATTGGGTTTACCAATTGGAGTTGTGCTGCTGGCCATTGCCACGTGACTAGTCCCTCGAAATTTTGGGACTGGGGCGTGACATACGCACCAAAGTGAGCCAACTGGGTTTCCTCTCGAAAGTGTGCCACTGACTCAAAGAGTGTGACTGGCGTAATTTTGCTAGGATATTAAGTACAGTATGATTAGTACTCACGAAAAGTTAGGACAACACACCAATGCGCCCAAAGTGAAACATTCATATTTATACGCCAAATAGGTTCTCTTGCATACTCTTCACAGAGCACTGTTCTTCTTCTCAAGTCAGCCATTTTTGTATACGCATTGTGTCATGTTTCAGCACTGAACTTAGCCAGACTCAAAATTAAGCACGGCCAAAAGTAGAGTTACATAAAATATGGTGCTCTACACTATGAGCTAATTAGTTTTGTAAAACACAAAATTTTGGGAGATCAAACCCCAGGAAAACAAAAGTGCGATAAAAAATCCAAATTTTGAAACTCAGATCTACTCCAAATCATCCATAAAAATCCAAAACTCCAAGAACTAAACTAGATGAGAACATCAAGGCGAACATTTCTATCAAACACATTTCAAATTTATACAATATAAATAAAATTCAAAATTTTTTTGCTTAATCATTTGAGTAAGATGTACTTGCCTGGAGTGGCTTCTTAGCTTCTACCTCTTACGATCCAAGTGATCAAAACCTCTTCTAGGATTAGGGTTTGGTCTAGGGAGGGAGGAAGAAGAAAGAGAAATAAAGAAAAAAGAAAAATGAAGCAGAAAGAGTAAAATAAAGAATGAAAGGGAGGAGAGAGAAAATACCCATATATATATAAGGGGAGAGGGGGATGGTTTAGCCATGGATTCAGCCAAAATAAATTGAACCAAGTGTCCAGTCTATATGCGGATCTAAACCGGATTTATGGCAATGCCAATGAGTATTCTACTAGTCTCGGGTAGTCTCTCCAAACAACAATAAAAACACAAATGATAGGAAGCATCATGAAAATACAGCAGAAATACATTATCAAAAAATAAATTTGAATATCCGAAATTCAAGAAATACCAAATCTGAAAATGGGTGTGACAGAGAGAGAGACCATACCACTCAGGCGGTTGCAGGATCGATCCCCTTGACGCCATTTAATTCCACTTTGGGAGAATTTTTTTTTTTTTTAAGTAAATTGTAACAATATCCGAAATTCAATCATTATTGCACAATTTACTTAAAAAAAATTGTACATTTATACTTAAAATTCAATCATTATTGCACAATTTTTTTTTAAGTAAATTGTAACAATATCCGACATTGGGACCCTTCAATAATGATTGAAACAATATCGGGCTACATTTATACTTAAAATTCAATCATTATTGCATCAATACCGACACGACATTGTGTCGGATATTGGAACTTGACCCATCAATACCTACAGTAAATTGTAACAATATCCGAAAATCAGGCCCGTCTACATTTATACTTAAAATTTTTTTTTAAGTAAATTGTAACTTGACCCATCAATACCGACACGACACAATTGTAACTTGACGCACAATTTCTAATACAAATCTAGCCCCTTCTACATTTACTTAAAAAAAAATTGTGCGTCAAGTTACAATTTTGAGCACCATCTACTAAGGATGATATTAACGATGATAGTCTCCGACCCCACACGTATAATAATAATTGTGTCGTGTCGGTATTGATGGGTCCGAGTCCTCTAAAAAGCAGTTGTATACTATCATGTTCACTACAAAACTCAGGGCAAGTCATCATCTATATGTCATGGTCAGTTTCTAGGACTGACTAGATCAATAATGCTAAGTTTACTACCAAATGCTTACAACCTTCTTACAACCCTCTATATGTCATGGTCATCATCTATATGTGGGCACTTCTTTATATGGTATCATGATACCATTTAAAGAAGTGGTAAGAGATAATACTCTTGGTCTTTCATTAATTATAATATTGCATATATATACATTCACATATCAACCTCCAACCTAAGTCACATGGCAATCACCATAAATACAATTTAATGATACAATTAATCCCAATGCCCCAATCACCATATATAGCCGGCCAATCACCATATATAGCCAATCACCATAGATATAATTTAATGATACAATTTAATCCCAATACAAAAACTTAACAAAATAACTATTAAAAATAGGACACGTGACCATCACATGTCCATTTTTAACAATTTTTATCCAAAAATACTAACGAAATTTACTTCAGGTACTAATTGAGCCAAAATGCAAAACTCATACACCATTTTGGCAAAAAAAAAGTGTGATCACCAAAATGAAAAATACTACATTTCTCATGTACCATTTCGACAATTAACCCTTATATAATTAGGAGAGGGAGATGATATCCGTGGTATTGTTTGTCATATATAGCCAAATGGAAGGGATAAATTAAGTCTCCACCTCAACCAAAGGCCTTCTAACTAGGGGTGAGTATTCGGTTTATTCGATTCCAACCGAATCAAAATAGTCAAAACAAAATTTTAAAAATCTAAAATCAAAATCGAACTGAAATTAGCCAAAATTGAAACCGAACTGAATAAATTCTATAATTTCATTTAAGCGAGAATTACTGCTCCTCGAACCTGGTTTTATCCTGACCCAGACTCTATATGACACCGATTCTCTAGCTAGCTTATATTATATTAGAGGGATTCAGACTTTTGGTCCAGAACTTAAACTCGTATGCACAAGTTACTTATCCATGTCTGAATCCAGTACTAGTTAGATCCGGCCTGACATGATGGCAGGGCCGGCCCAAGGATTGGGTTGTCCTAGCCGAAGCTAAATTTGGTTGTCCCTTTCCTTGACTCCAAACAGCGGGGTCGAAGTCTCCGGTTCTGACGGTGGCATAGAGCTCAAATTCCGAGTTACTCTCCTTGAGCTACTCGAGATCTTTCCAGTAGGAGCTCAAAATATGGACCTGCTGGATTGCTAGTTCAACTTACAGTGGGATGGACTGCGAAGGCTCTATTGGAGGAGATATGGGGACTTAGGAGCCTGAGAGGTTGGTCTAACTAGAAGAATTGTTCAAACCTGATGGCTTGTCAGACTTATCCTAGGACCGCCTGTCACGTCCCGATCTCCCGCAGGTAATCGGCCGTCCCCGCTAGGCACGAATCACCGTGTCATGTCTCCCGCAGGACAATCTTTCTCATCTGGACCTGATGCCGCACAAGCGTAAAACGCACCCGTGCAAGGCTATGATCTGAACAGGCGGTAAGAGGTCTAAGCCACAGAGTCGCACAGATAGTCCGAGTGCAGCAGAATAAGAAACGCACAGGCGATAGGTAACAAGTTCACAAAGTCGTCAATAGTGGAAGCATTGAATAACACAAGTATAGAAGTAAACCATACTCTTTATTGATATTAAACAAGTGTTACAAGCGGCGCTAGGCCGAGATTACAAGTCGCTCAAGCCTCTCTCTCTGAAATTGTAAAAGTGTACCAAGTGGCTACATTTATGGAATAATACATAGGCGATGTTCCAACATTATATCTTGTATATGTGCTTCAGTTCCGGACGCAATGTTCCAAGGCTTTAGAGTGAACTCCACACCTTAGGACGTACGAAGGGGGTTTCCGCATTGAACGAGGTTCTCCCGCACCCTGCAAGCAATCTGGTGGGTTACAGTACATTAATGCACTGGTGGGGAGACTTTTTGCCCGCTCGACAAATCCAAATACATTATATAGGTTCCGTGCACCATCTATTAAGTTATCTTTCTAGTCTTGCCTTAGGATAAGTTTTATAGCATAATAAAAAACCAAACTTGTGTAGCAGTGCGCCGGGCGATATAAAGGAACACGATGAGACTTACTAACTTACCATTCGTCCTTCCCTGTCCAAGAAAAACTAAGTTAAATCAAGCACGAGCATTTATATAATAAAATCCCGGGGCAATAGCATATGCAAACACAAGTGTCATGTGCGAGGTACTGTTTCAATTGAACGAGTTATAAGGATTACTCAGGTGTGTTGTATTGGATGTTCAAGTATTTTGATGGATTACTCAGGTGTGTTGCATTGGATAGATGACTTATACTCATAATCGTTCAGGTGTTTCAGCTTACTGGATGCGATGCAATGACTCGCACGCGGATTGTCGCTAAGCGAGGATGCTTTATCTATATGAACATGAGTCGCTGGCATAACCATATAGGACGAGTTATAGTCTTGAACGAGGATGGTATGCAACGAAAGCACGTGAGGTGCTGCAAGCTATCCCGTCCAGCACGTGAGACTATTGTGAAGTTTCATCCGGATCAGATCGGCCCCGGTACCTCGGAGACCGTCCGTGGAACGAGATTCGAAGATCCCCTTTGTTTCCAAGTTATGCACGCCCAACTCCCCTTCCGCTTAACTATTTTTTTTTCGGTTCCAAAAGAATAAGGTTTCACGACAGGTGACAGCCATCTTCGATACGTCAATGGCTTTTAAAAATAAGGAAAGTACGAAAAGGGGCTTAATAAATGGTAATGGTTGAGAACTTACGTCACTTCGCGACATGCAAGTCTTGGTCTTCCAGATTCACAACTTGACATGATAATCCATAATTTTTGTTCTGAACGAGCATTTCTCTACGAGCTGTGATTCTTGATTTGCTTGACATGATTCACGTTCAGTGTTCAACTTGACTTGATGCATTATCCTGGTTCGGGGGCTGCCTTGGCGACCTAACGGTCCTGGATACTTGCAGGGTCATACTGCACAGAAGGACTATTTGATAGTCTTCTGGGTCTAACTAGATGCATGCACGATACGAATAGTGTTACTTGATTGTGGCATGAATTATGTGACAAGCATCGAAACGAGACAACAAGTTAACATATAAGCAGGCAAGCATTGCATTCATATGAAATATAAGCATTTACTTTGTCACGGTCTAAGAGGTAGTACGAGGAGTGCAACCGAACAGGGTGGTATCGAGCGACATAATCTAGGGACGTGCAGTGTAAACAAGTGAAATAGTGCACTACGGAGAGTACACAACGATCTACTCGAGGCATAGCGGGGTCTACTTGTACAAGGCAAAGGTGGCATGCGAGAGTCTATGTTATAAGCCAAGTTTCAGTGCACTATGAACAGTATACAACGATCTACTCGAGGCATAGTGGGGTCTACTTGCACAAGACAAAGGTAGTATGTGAGGGTCCATTTATAAGCAAAGTTTCATTTTCATGTTCTAACACAAGCAACACAATTTGAGATTATTCCCTTAGCTAGGTGCGTTGTATTCTTTATTAGCATGCAGGTGGTGATTTACCTAGCGACTAGCACATATTGTCCATATTTTAAGTGTGTTGGCTAAGCAAAGACAAGTTCATCGTAGCCACCCACCTTAGCGATGATTCGCTTCGGTTGAGCGATACTCCAAGTGAGCATTTGAAAGTCTAAATCTGAACTCCTGAAGGGCCAAGTCTGGAAATTCTTTGCCTCAAACGAGTCTTCTCGCTGAGCAAAACGGGTCGGGTCTTTGCAATTGCGCCATTTGAATTGGCTGTCCGCTTGAACGGAACGGGTCGTTACACCGGCCCTACATGATGGCAGTTCTAGACGAAACCTCTGTAACAGACAACACTGTCTTTTTTTAAATGTTGTTTGTTTGTTTTTTAAACAAAAAATTTACTGTGCCGATAATATTTTTATATTAATTAACTACATCGATAAAAGTTTTGAAAAATTTAAAATCCTGATACATATCGCCATCCCAGTTGGCGAAAAACTAGCATATTATTTTTAAATTGAAACCCGTCCAACAGATGCGCATATTTTTGCCAACTCAGTTGGCAAAAATTCAGCAGGCTAACGTGGCAGAAGAAAATTTAGACATGTCTAAATTTTCGCTAACTCAGCTGGGCGAAAATTTTGTTGGATTTTTTTGGTTTCTGTTTGTTTTGGTTTTTTTTCGTTTTTATGTTTTTGGTTTGTTTTTGAGTTTTATGTTTAGGGTTTGATTTGATTTATTTTTTTCTTTCTTTTGGGATAGTTGGGTTTGATTTTTTTTGTTACTTTTTTTGTTGATTTATTTCTGGTCACTTATCAACTTTTTTTTGTAATGTTCATATTTTAACGTTCATATTGTAACGTTAATATTTTGACAACGGCTCTTTTTTTAAGAAAATTTACTGTACCGATAATATTTTTATATTAATTAACTACACCGATAAAAATTTTAAAAAATTTGAAATCCTAACACATATTCAAAATTTAATGCATACATTTATGAGAAAATCATAATTAAAATAGATATCACAATTTGACAAATAACCAACAAATAAAAAAAACTAACAAAAAAACCTAAAAAAAACAAAAAAAAAAACCAAAAAAAACCCATTTGTTAGATTTTAGTCATCACGGATGGCTAACATTTGACAAATATAAAAAAAAAAATATTTTTTATAGTTTTGCCATCTGGGATGGCGAAAATTTGACAAAATATTAAAATATATATATTTTTTATAATTTTGCCATTTGGGATAGCGAAAATTTGACAAATATAATTATTTATTTATTTTTTATTTTTGCCATCTGGGATGGCGAAAGCTTTCGTTACTTATTCGTATTTTTTTTATATTTGTCAAATTTTAGCCATCCGAGTTGGCTAAAATCTAACAAATGTATTTCTTTTTTGGTTTTTTTTTTTAGGTTTTTTTGTTGGTTTTTTTGTTGTCTTTTTTTTTGTTGATTATTTGTTAAATTGTGATATCTATTTTAATTATGATTTTCTCATAAATATATGTTTTAAATTTTGAATATGTATTAGGATTTTAAAATTTTTAAAACTTCAATCGGTGTAATTAATTAATATAAAAATATTATCGGTACAGTAAATATTCTGAAAAAAGAGTCGTTGTCAAATTATTAACGTTACAATATGAACGTTAAAAAAAAAAAATTTTGATAAGTGACCAGAAAAAAATCAACAGAAAAAGTAACAAAAAAAATCAAACCCAACTATCCCAAAAGAAAAAAAACCAAACCAAATAAAACCCTAAACATAAAACCCAAAAACAAACCCAAAACATAAAAACTAAAAAAAAAAACAAACCGAAAAGAAAAAAATGCAGCAAAATTTTTGCCAACTCAGTTGGTGAAAACTCAACTAATATTTTTTTTTTTGCATGCTCTGCCACTTCAGCCTGCTGAATTTTCGCCAACTGAGTTGACAAAAATATGCGCATCTGTTGGGCGAATTTAATTTAAAAATAATATGCTGATTTTTCGCCATCTGGATTGGCGATATGTATCAAAATTTTAAAATTTTCAAAATTTTTATCGATGTAGTTAATTAATATAAAAATATTATCGGTACAGTATAATTTTTGTTTTTTAAATTAACACCAAGATGTAATTATGACCATACCGAGATTTTGGTAGTCAATACCTAGTTGCACACATTCTGGTTCTGGACAGCAACAGTTGGGCATAGGGACTCGGTCGGAAAGTTTTTTGCCCGTGAGGGTTGATGGCTACAGGCCGCCACCCTATGTACGAAACATCCTAGCAGTTGGAACCTTTGTTAGATTTGGGATGGATTAAACGGAGTTAGTTGATACCTAATTCACCTGAAAATGGATTCCAACTGCCAGAAATTGTAGAAATTCTAGAACAATCTCAAGTTCGGCCTACCAGACTTAGAATCGGCACAATCAACTAGATCTATAAGATTAACGACTTAAAAAGAAATTAAGAGCAACAGCTTTTTTCCCCATTTTGTAAATTTTTTTTATAAAGACAGTTCCTTGGATTCGGGCAACTAGATCTACAAGAGCAACTAGATCTACAAGATTAACGACTTGGATTAACGACTTGGGTTCGAGTCCTCTCTCGATCTCGGACTGGCCGGATGACTTTATCACGAATTCAAAACGAACAAACGAATTTATATATATATATATATATATATATATATATATATATATATATATAAACACAATAACAATGTATACTTTTCTGTATTGTTTATACTAAGTATATGGACCCGAACAGGACTATGATTTTGAACCGATATTCTGCTATGACCTGATTTTACATGAATCAAACCCAGGACCAAGGCCTGGACATATTATATCTATGCCAAATCCAAACGCGACCCTTTTGAACATATATATGTATGGTCCCATACAGTAGTAGTCTAGGATGTAATGGGAATGTGTAAGTTCTGAGAAAGAATTAAACCAAACTTAAAAACTATGGGTTGGGTCAGATTTGTATTGCTCACTGTCTGATCGGTATGATTTTCTTTTTTAATTTTTTGATTCTGTTCGGAATTTTAAAACTAAAAAAATTGTTTAAAACCAGACCGAATATACTAAAATAATTTATGAATTAAAAATAATAATTGCTTATTGACGATTGATAAAAATATAAAATAAAATTGGATTAATAGTGTATTATAATTTTTTTAATAAATTTAGGAATTAAAAAATAAATAAATTTAGGACATGTTTTTCATTTAAATATTCAATTACATTCAAGGAACGATTTGGATAAATTTTACCATGTTTTATTTAATGCATAAAACTGATTAAAAGAAAACAACAACAGGTTGAATTGTTCGATTTCATAGATTCAGACGGTGCTGTTCGATTTTTATTTTTGAGAACAAAATAATGATGATTATCTTCTTAGGAATTGATGTGAAAAACGAATCAATCGGACCATGCTCATCCCTTCTTGGATGCACGACAAGTACAGTGAAAAGCAAAACAAAAAAAACAAAAAAAAAACAAAAAATCTCTACCTAAATGAATTCCAGTAGAAATGATTTGAATAGGAATATGTAGAAAGAAGTACTTCTTATAAAATACAGTGAAATATTGGTAACCGACATCCGGCCCAAATCTTATAAAGGCAGATCCGGTCCAGACGATGGAGCCGTACAATTAACGGATCCAGGTTCAGGACTAGCACTATCTAGTCAGTCCTAGAAACTGACCATGACATATAGATTATGACTTGCCCGGAGTTTTGCAGTGAACATGATAGTATACTACTACTTTTTAGAGGACTCGAACCCATCAGTACCGACACGACACAATTATTATTATACGTGTCGGGTCGGAAACTAGCATCGTTAATATCATCCTTAGTAGGTGGTGCTAAAAATTGCAACTTGACCAACAATTTTTTTTTTTTTTTTTTTTCAAGTAAATGTAGACGGGCTAGATTCGTATAAAAATAGTAGAAAATGATAAAATGATCTTTGGTCCCAAAAATTATGTGGTAAAAAATTAATGTGAAAAAAATAATATAAATCTTGAATCTAGAAATTGGGACTTACTATTCTACAAATTGATTTCCTACATTCTGAATCTAGAAATTCTCAGGCCAAACCTATAGCTCATGTGGATGAGTTGGATCTGAAAATAAAAAAATTGGAACTTCAGATGAATCTTACTATTCAACCAAATGTGCTTCTAATTCTAAATATAGAATC
Organism: Iris macrosiphon; assembly: GCA_036927795.1. Lineage (NCBI taxonomy): Eukaryota > Viridiplantae > Streptophyta > Magnoliopsida > Asparagales > Iridaceae > Iris > Iris macrosiphon. The sequence continues at coordinate 190,693,267 of JAYESA010000007.1, forward strand.
TAGATTCAAGGATGGACCTTACTAATGATGCTCTAACTGACCTTACCCGAAAAAGCCCTTGTTCCCCACAACAACTTAGGGACAAAACTGTAAATAACATTAACCTCCACAGCTCCCACCAAAACCAACCACTAGCCGACATAAACAATTCCACCTTTACTGCCTCCCCGAATCCCTCTTTAAAACCAACAAAATTACTCTCTCTATCTCTCTCTCTCTCTCTCTCTCTCTCTCTCTCTCTCGCGTAACGTAAATTTCATTCAGGTACCTCTGAGAGGCTACAACTCAGCCCGAAGGCTTACAACCAATCTAGCCCGAAGGCCTATATACATTACCAAAATATTATGAAATAGCAACATTTTTAGCGACGTCATAAAAAATGTCGCTAATATTAAAAAATTCAGCGACTACAAAAATAAACGTCGCTATACGTCGTTGTTGGCGACATATAGCGACGTTTAGCGACAGTAATTAAGTTTTTTTAAAGAATAGTCGCTATAAGCTTCTTTAAGGTCGCTAAACGTCGCTAAGTTTTTTAATTTGGCAATGGATTTAGCGATGTTTATTTTTTTGATTTTTAGAGACGTCTATTACGTCCCAAACTATTTTTAATAGCGACGTCATAAGTTGGCGTCGCTAAACGTCGCTAAAATTTTAATATAGGTTTCGATTTTTTCCTTCTGTCGAAGACTTTTCCCAAGTTTTCAAAAATTCCCGCCTCTTCCCCCCCTCTCCAGCGAAGTGCACCTCCGGCGTCCTCCACAGCCACCTACACCGGCGTCCCCCTCCTCCTTCTCCTCCTCCTCCTCTAGGTAAACCCTAACTCTCACTCTCTCTCTCTCTCTCTCTCTCTCTCTCTCTCTCTCTCACAGATGCATGACACTGACACAGACACAGACATAGGCACGAAACACATACACGACACATAGACACGACACAGACTGTGAGAGATGGTGTAAACCCTAACCCTAACCCTAACCCTAACCCTAGTCCTAACCCGATCTCTCTCTCACAGATGCACACGATATGACACTGACACTGACACGACACACACAGACACAGATACGACACAGACTGTCACAGAGGGTGTAAACCCTAACCCTAACCCCCTAACCCTAACCCCCTAACCCTAACCCGATTTCTCTCTCTCTCTCTCTCTCTCTCTCTCTCTCTCTCTCTCACAGATGCAGACACGATATGGCACTGACACAGATATGACACACACACTGACACATACACGACACATAGTCACTGTCATAGAGGGTGTAAACCCTAACCCTAACTAGCATTCACTAACAATGCATCTAACTGATACATTCATCAGTCAGTGATATACAAATAGTAGTACCTAAACACGTTGACTGAAAACTAATGCCGCCACTACTGATATTTCCTATAATATATACATCAATACCTTCCTACTAAAGGCACTAACCGAAGGCCTATCAGTTTACTACTGATACCAAACAAGACTGACATCAAGCCCTTAGTTGTAGTGTGATCAACTCGAGTGAATCTTACTCATAACTTATAGCTATATCAATTCTTCACCTACACACAACCATAGTTGATACACATAAAATACACAGAGATTCCCCCAATCTTCTAATGCCTGTTGTGATACTCAAGTTTAAAATACAACTTCAAATTGCTGCTACCTAATGTGTCACACCCTACTTTGTACGATGGTGTGCACAGACCCTGTGAAGTCTGCCACAACACTCATGTGAACATCAAATATGCACTATCGGGTCTATACAGATAGTGTGTGCAACTGCCTCTCCCCATCTCTTTGCTCTCTGTGTTGCTCTCCAAATCTGCTGTCAACATGACATATACTCCTTTGGACAGGCACTCCCCTATAACCAGATGACTAATACTTAAAGCAGTGCACAAACCCTAACCCTAACCCTAACCCAAATCTGCTCAGTTGACACTAACTGATACACTGTAATATGAGTATCCAGGATACAGAGTTGAACGAAGAAGTATCAATGCTAGGCCTAGGTGTATCAGTGCATGTACTGTATTCCTGAGTATTCTTATGTGTATGTGTAGACGAGTAGATGTATAACATAATTGGCTATTCCTGTGTATATATGCTAGGACTAGGAGTATTAGTGCATGTACTGTATTTAACGATGAGTAAATACTTGAACGATGTCTATTCATTTTTGTAGAAGTATCTAGAAATGGATATATATTACTATCTGCGTCATCGTTCGTGGATGTACAACCGTCATCCTGATGACATGTGTGGTGTGCGGGATGAATTCATTGAGGGTGTACAGCAGTTCCTGCAGTTGGCCAAGGCGTTCCCTCAGTACATGGACGGTACCAAAATTAAGTGTCCGTGTGTGAGATATCGCAACTTAAAATATCGTCCAGAAGTGGAAGTCATATATCATTTGTACTCGAAGGGTTTCACGCCGAATTACTATCAGTGGACCGGGCACGAAGAACTTGTGTCTTTAGCATCGGAGTCGAAGCCTTATGTGGAGCCGTATATGGATGTCCACAACCATGCTGCTTACGACGACGGGTGGGTGAACATAGTTTTTGATGCGGTAGGGCCGAGTTTCGATCCGGACAATCATGAAGTAGCTGAGGAGGCACCGAATGTCGATGCTGCAAAGTTCATGGAGTTGTTGGAGAATGCAAGGACTCCATTATATCCTGGTTGTGATGATCATTCACCGTTGGAGGTGGTTACAAGATTGTTGAACATCAAGTCCAATTTTAATATGTCGCAAGAATGCTATAACCGACTGATAGATTTGATTATGGAGATCTTACCAGAGGGTGCAAAGTTGCCTAAAGACTTCTACCGATCTAAGAGGATGGTGAGATCGCTCTGTAAGGGATACGAGAAAATTGATACATGTCACAACGGGTGCATATTATACTTCAAAGACGATGAGGATGAAGATACGTGCAGATTCTGTGGTGCTAATCGCTACAAGGCCACTAGAAGAGGAAAGTCTATCGATGCAAAGAAGCCTATCGATTCGATGCACTACTTGCCTTTGACGCCGCGGTTGCAGAGGTTGTTTATGGTGAAGGAGACTGCAGAAAATATTAGTTGGCACAGGCAAAAACAGATCAAAGGAGTATTGGATCATCCATCTAATAGAGAAGCATAGAAACACTTTGATCGAGAGTATCCAGATTTTGCTTCGGATCCGCGTAATATCATATTGGGCCTCTCCTCTAACGATTTTACCCCATTCGGACTTTCAGGATCCTAGTATTCGTGTTGGCCTGTTATCGTCACTCCGTATAATCTACCGTCTTGGATGTGCATGAAGACTCTATATATGTTCCTAACCATTATTATCCCGGGTCTGAATAATCCGAAGAGAAATATCGATGTATATTTACAGCCTTTGATAGATGAGTTGAATCAGCTGTGGAAAGTAGGTGCCAACACGTACGATGTATCTAGAAAGCAAAATTTTCAGATGAGGACAGTACTTATGTGGACCATCAACGACTTTCTGGCCTATAAAATATTATCGGGATGAAGCACTCATGGTCGTCTCTTATGTCCATATTTTATGGACCGCACTAAGGCTTTCCGTTTAAAACACAGAGGCAAATCGTGCTTCTTCGATTATCATCGACAATTTTTGTCGAAGGATCATCCGTACCGGAGGAACATGAATGCTTTTCGTACGGGCATTGTGGAGAAGGCCAATCCACCGCCAAGGTGGCCCAGATACATGATATGGGAAGAGGTAATAGATTTACCAAGTGCTATCGAAGAGCCTGCTCAAGGATACAAGTGTGACAGTTTTGGTCGCACCCATAATTGGACGAAGAGGAGTATATTCTGGGATCTGCCATATTGGAGCACCAATCTAATTAAACATAACCTTGATGTCATGTATATCAAGAAGAATGTGTTTGATAACCTAATTAATACTGTAATAGAGGTAAATGGGAAGACGAAAGACAATCCGAAGGTCAGGTTGGACTTAGAAGAAATATGTAGACGTCCTGCATTGCATTTGATAGAAGAGGGGAATGGAAAGTTAAAGTAGCCTATGTCAATTTTCTTACTGGATAAGGAGGATAAAGGAAGACTTTGTAGGTGGATTCAGGGTCTAAAATTTCTAAACGGGTACGTGTCAAACTTGAGAAGGTGCGTCGACCTCAAAGAGAACAAACTGGCGGGTATAAAGAGCCACGATTGTCACATATTCATGGAGAGGTTAATTTTGATTGCATTTTGGGAATTCTTACCGCAGGTCGTTTAGGTTCCATTGACAAATCTCAGTATATTCTTCAGAGATCTTTGTTCTCCTAAGTTGCTTATCGATCGTCTAGAAAAGCAAGAGAAAGACATTACGGTAACACTGTGCAAGCTCGAGAAGGTGTTTCCTCCTGGATTCTTTGACTCTATGGAGCATTTGCCAATTCATCTTTCCTATGAGGCACGTGTTGGTGGTCCTGTCGGTTATCGGTGGATGTACCCCTTCGAGCGGCATCTAAATCACCTAAAGAGAAAGGTAAAAAATAAGGCACGGGTTGAGGACTCTATTTGTGAACTTATGTTCTCGAGGAGATTATAAACTTTTGCTCGACGTAATTCAAATCTTATATTGCTACTAATAGAATGAGAGCTCTGAAAAATGACGACGGATATCAGGAATCTAATGATGCAATACTGAAAGTATTCAATACGTCCGGAAAGCCTTCAAGAAAAATAAAGAAGAGATATTTGAATGACGACGAGGTAAGGGATGCTCAGTTGTATATATTACTCAATTATGATGAGGATAAAGTGAAGAAGCTAGAGGGGTCAGTAATTAATACGTCCATGTTTACATTATCTCAATATAATAGTATAAGCTACTATTATGCTACTAATCAGCGGTTGCTTCGTTGTTTTTCAGCACATATAATGATGAGCTGAGGTCGGTTAGACCCTGCATAATAGACGAAGAAGTAGAACAACAAATGAGATACCATTTTCCTTCTTGGTTGAGCGCATATATAAGGAGCATGGTAATTACTTTTTCTGTATGCACTTGTACAATAAATAACTTACTATCTCTACTTTAGTATTTAGGTCGATTGTCTAATAACAACCAAAACTGAATCTATTAGAACTCTAGCCAAGGGATAAATTACTGCTGTCAAAATATGGCCAAGTTACTGTATGAATGGGTTTAGGTTCAAATTAACAAATGCTCCGATCAGAGACAACTTTCTGGATCTTGATTCTACGAAAAATAATTATTTGTGTATCAAATCTTCGAACTACAACGACATCGATTGTAAACTCTCTCGACCAAAATTAGGCATACTTGGCTTAGATAGAGAGACTAGGGCTAGTTTGAATCCAATTAGAAATAGAACACAATATTTTAAATAATTTTATAATATTTATATCACTTAGTGCACCTTACCGTTGCTTCGATAATTGGAGCACTACACTAGCTATTGTCTTCCTATAAATTTTATATCCTTGTCCTAGATGTGCCAGCCTTCTATTCTGACATTTGTGTAACTTATAACTATGCTATCTTGTGCCATATTTTAGTTGCACAATATTCGTCGTAGACGTTTATATTTAATTCTATATAAATTTAACTTTGTATCCTTGTACGTTCCAATCAAAATTGGAGACACAATCTTGACCCAATTTTGTAATCCAATTTATGATAATATTCTACTTTGAGTCTTCTACGACCATGACACTTGTGTTCCACCTAATTTTAATTCCATGTACTTCTAATTAATTTTAGAACACCACTTGCATTAATTTTAATTAATTTAATCTAATTTTTATCTTTGTGCAATTTTTTAATTATTTGGCACTTTTATGCAAAAGTGCATTGAGGTGTCCACACCATTGGACACAGCACTTGAAGAAACCTATTTCTCCTTTATATGAATTTTCTCCATAATTTTGGAGTGTGTAGCAATCAACATTACCCCCCTCATCAAATCCTAGCCATGCATTTCAAACCATGCAAATCCTAGCCCTCCAAAATCTCCATGTGAAGCCAAGCCTATCCCAAGTAGGATGTTGACCAAGCCAACCTTTCTAGGTCAACCCCAACCCTAGTTTCCACATATATAAATATACAACTTTTTCCTTTTCTTTTCCTTTTTCATTTAACCAAATACCAATACCAATCCAGCCGACCTCCCCCTCCCCTTCCTAATCATTATCTTTTTCCTCCCGTTGGGGACCTCGTTGGAGACCCGCCTGACTCCAAACCCGACCGCCACCAGTCTCTACCCTCATCCCCTCATTGGAGCAGACCGGATCCCGATCGCCTGCACGCCTGAAGCCGCCGCCACTGCTGCCATCATCTTCCTCGACCACACCTCCCTCCGGTGAGCTCTGACTGAGCCCCTTCCATGACTGTAGTCCGTCGACTCCGCCGGCACACCCGACCTATTCGTCAATCTCCTCGTTCTCTTCTATCTCCGGCCTCTTCCCTGCCATCAACCCCGACTTTCCTCTCCGCCTGGACTTCACTACCATCCACCTCGCCAACCCCATTCTCTTTCTCCGATCTCCTCCACCGCTATTAACACCACCACTGCCCGTCTCCTTGACCTCACCTTCTTCAACCTCTGCCTCAACTTCACCCTCTCTTTCATCATCCTCCTCCGGTCAGAACCTCACTACGGCTGCCCTCTCTTTCCCTTGACCCTCCTGAGCCCTGGCCGGAGCAGCAACCTCTCATCATCCTCATCATCATCCCCATCATCATAATCATCATCATCCTCATCATCATCACTATTATCATCCTCATTATCACCATCATCATCCCCTTCATCATCATCATCATCACCCTAGTCATTATCATCATCACCCTCATCATCATAATCATCATCACCATCATCATTCCCTTCAACATCGATATCATCGTCGTCATCGTGGACCCGTCACCCTCGTCGAAGATGACCTACAGCAGTCACCCCCGATCCTCGTGTCCGTGCACGCTAATCCCAAGATTCGAACCTATCCCTCTTCTTTTATTTTATATGCGTGTTTATTTAAATAACATCTAGGTTAGCATATTGGTTCAGTTAGTTGGTTGATTTTAGACTGTGTCGGTTCACCTAAAGACTAGTGTATGTGTGTGTAGGTAATTAATTGGTACCTATACATTGTGTAGTAATTAATGCTAGTACTAGGTATGACTGTATTATAGATGTTGAGTGACCATAAGTGTTAGTAGTAGATACCCTATATTGACATTTGACAGTATGACCCGTATGCGTACACGTACGCGTATGTATATAATATTTAGATTGGTATATATAAATATATATGTAATTTATAATTAAGTAAATGCTAAATAATAATTATGACTATATATTTATTTATTCTGTATGCCCCTAGGTTAATTATGGATATCCCATAATTACGTTTGACCAAGTGACCCTAAGAACTTGTGAGTTGACTGCCTTGTGTACATTAACGTACTGGCTTAGACACATGTTAGTTGACTGTCTGATTTTGATACATCATTTAATATAGGACACCCATATAATTAGAAGCGCATTTGACTCTGTTAGTCGACCAGTGTCACCTCTGAGTCCAGTGTAATTATGGTTGTGTATGTGCTAGTGTAATGCTGATATTATATTGTATTATATTATATATATAGGACTATTGGATTACTCTGCGAGACTTCAGGAGCAGGCTACGCAGCTTTTTTGCCAGGCAAGTATACCTTGTCATTGTACTGTAATTTATATTCTATATGATGCATGCATTTTATTTCTGTTATTTAGTTCATATATTTTAAACTGCTATATAAACTGCGCATCCAAGAAAACTTGGGTACAATAACGGTGGTATCGTGATCTATTTTTATTATGTATATGCATTGACCTAGTTTTACGAGACCACCACATAATTTGGAAGCATCATTAGGTTTCATTGGCCGTGACATAGCTGTTACACGAGTGTGAGTCTCATGTAGGACACAGACTTGCATGACAGACTGGCCTCCTGTACATATGGGACGTGCGTTAGGGATAACTGCTGATAAAAATTGTATGTTAGAAGACTTAGCAGTTATTAGTAGTCCATGGACATAGACTATTGTAGTACGGTGGTCCAATCCATGTCCTTGTTTGGTTGTAGGGTTGGGCTATTGTACTAACGATAGGCTATGAACCAAAGTTATGACGCCGATACTTGTACTTCGTCTCGGTATAGTAGCTAAAATGTGTTATGGATACAATATGCTTAGAGCATGGGGTGGGGAGAACAACAAGTACGGCATTTGGGCTCCTTTGCACTTTCTTTTTATGTAACCCGTATACTCCGTCGGAGATATGTGGCGGTGATGACCCCTATATATTACTGGCGGCCTCTGGCATTCAAAAGACGACATGCTTTGTAGGCCCCTGAATCTCCAAGAGAATTATGCAATCCCATTTATGGCCAGATAGTCCACTTGTAAGAAAGTTATTCTTAACGTGCATTCACATAGATGGTTAGACAACCCCTTGGATGTTTATTTTAGTACTTTATTGGCATGTTTTTATGTAACTTGTTGTGTCCCTCTGAGGACCTGGTCCCTTGCCAGGTGTAGATGTTCATAAGTATTAGTAGGAGCGCAGATCCGGACTTGCCACTTATATTTCGAGAAGGTCTTCCCTTCGAGCCTTATTATTTATTAGTTGATGTAGTTGTTTTATTTATTTTATATTCTAGTTGGTAGTGGATTTGTTTCCATCCGACTGTGATCCTTTGATACTTTATATTGAGATTTAGTTACATAGTTATTGGTTATTTATTTATATTTGATTTATGTGGATGAGATTTAGTTATGCCCTGTGACTTGTGATAGTTTTTATCACTTATGAATTATTGTTCATAATACAGCGTACGCATGTGTTATGGTTTCCATATATTGGAGTTGCCATATACATGTGGGTGGCATGCTTACGTGTTCCTAGTCCTACGTATTTTGGAACTGGGGCGTGACATCGATCCAGACAATAATTTCTTTGGCATTTTACGAGAGATTGTGGAGTTGACATATAATTATGGCACAGAACCTGCTAAGATCGTGCTATTCAAGTATGAATGGTTCGATCCGATTCAAGATCAAGGTTAGAAAATTGACAAGCACGATCTTGTGGATATAAACTACAAGCGTAGATATCAAGGCTACAAACCATTTTTCCTATCAAGTCAGGCTCAGCTCATGTACTTCGCAACTTATCCTAGACAGGGAACAGCGAGGTCGGATTGGTGGGCAGTATGTAAGACTAAAGCTAGAATTACTTTTAGCGTTGATGAAATAGCTTATCAGGAGGATAAGCTACCTTTTGTAACAAATATTGTAGATGTGGACTCAACGAAAGTTACTCATTACACGACTAATAATGTAGAAGAGATAAAATTATCCGAAGAGGAAGACAAAGACGAAGACGAAGATGAAGTAGATGAAAGTGAAGATGAGTAGGAAGAGGAGGACGAGGAAGGCGAACAAGATAAATTTTCTGAAGATGATTAAAAATAAAATATTTTGCCTATAGAATGTACTATATTTTGACTGTAGAATGTACTATTTTCACAAAGATAAGTATTATATTTTGACTGTAGAATATAATTATATTAATGCTGTGAGATATGCATAATATTTTGACTGTAGAATATATTATATATTTGTGTATTTCTTTATTCATCAGATGTTGTTATCAGGTATGATAGAACGACACGAAGCGTTCAGCAGGTCCTGAGGTAGACGGAGTGCTCCTCCGGTACTGCCTACTGTTGGTTCTGGATCCTCGACGCCTAGTACTCCAGTATATCGACCAGTCACATCTCCGACTATGACGATGTTATGTGGCAGTACTCCTAGGATGAGTAGTTTTAGGTCTGATAGTACTCCGTCATCCAGCGTTCCTCCTACTGACGGAACCATGGAGACAGATGAGCATATGGCGGAGGTTGAGCCGACGTCATCCTAGCATCAGCTAGATCCTCCATGCACACCTCCAGACGAGACGAGGACGGAGATTTGGGCCGACGGTACAAAGTAAGTCAATTAGATGGTTTTGCATCATATATATCGTGTATTTCTTTATTCATCATATATTAACTTTTTCGATAAAAATAATTATCTCTTTATATATATCATCCCTTATCGGTACAGAGATGCCTGGGCCACTTTCTGAGGTACAACTATGGTGGCCCTTGTATCAACTACTCTGATGCTCCGGAGGAAAGAAAGGCATTCTGGTTTGCACACTTCAAGGTAAAAATATATTATATCAATCATCTAATTTATGTATATTATATAACTTACTAAATTACTTATTGTAGCAAATGTATTTCTATCCACCGCACTGGGCCGAGTTGATCGAGAAGATATTTTCTGCCGTTGCCGCCAAGATGATCCTTAATGCTCTGCATGACCAAAAGGTTCATGATCGTGCAGGAAAATCAATCCAAGGTTGGATCACGCCTGAGCAGTGGACTGCGATGAGGGCTAAATTCGACGATCCAAGGTACAAAAAAGGTCTGAGAAGGCCAAGGCGGCTGGGCAGAAAGCAGCAAAGTGGTGTGGTGGCTTGATTCCGATGACGGAATATTTTCTTCGTTTGGTATATTTTTTATTTCATATATATATTATTTTAATGCAAGTACAATAAAATGGTAGTAGATAAAATATTTAATTTAACTACTAAATAATATATTTGTAACACGTACAGAGGGGTGAGGATGCAAACATGATGACCGTCTTCCTGGCCACCTATCGAAAGGGCCAAAATCTCATTGATGAGAGGCCCTCGCAGAACTATGTAAGTATTACTTTACTTTGTGTTAATTTTAATATAAATTAGGCAATTATCGAGTATCCAAACTTTTCTAGGCTAAGTATCTTAGGCTGCATGAGCGGACGACTGCTAGTGCACCTACAGCGGGAGAGGCTGGTACTTTCTCGCATCCCTCTCCAGCTCTGTCGACGGACGAGCTATGGATGACCGCCACTGGTGGTCTCCAGAGGGGTACATACTACGGTACGGGATCCTATGGCACCCTTCTTAAGATGTAATCATCTAGGGCCTCTACGGCAAGTGCGCATTCCCCATAGCTCTCGTAGTCGTCGGCCCGAGTCCAGGAGACCGTTGACCATCAGATTACGTCTCTCCGTGACGAGTTGCTACAAAGGATGGAGGAGCAGTCCCAGTCCAAGCCGCAGGCGGACGATGCGACACTCATCGCATGATTTGATTAGCTCGAGAGCAGCATCATGGAGCTCTGGGATATGACAGCTGATCTTAGAGCATCGACAGAGCACAGCATGATGGAGCTACATGCATCACAGCTGTCCATGGGCGAGAGGCTGATGATGATGCAGGATTCAATGGTTCATAGCAGCATGAGGCTATTATCTACCATAGATTCATACAACCATCGACTAGCAGAGTTGGAGCAGATATGTCCTCCTGGTGCGCCTTCATCGACACAGACTCCACCGACGTCACTGCCTTCTCCATCGACATCGATGTCAATTTTACGGGAGTAGTATGATCTATTCTTATCCCTGATACGTGCCGGTGGTTATCCTCCTACAGATTTGCAGTAGTGCTAGTTAGGATAGTTTATTGATTGTTTGTGTTTCAGACCTGTGATATTTGGTCATTTATGAATATTCTTTATTTTTGAGGCTTTCAGACTTTATTTATTGTGTTCTTTACGATGAGGCTTTTAGACTCAGTTGTGTGGATATTTGTTGTATTCTTTACGATGAGATTTTCTTCTGACTCGGTTTGTAATCTCAATATTTTATTTTCTTCAAATTTTACTTTATTATTCATATTAAATGTATGTTAATTTACCAGTGTTGAGTGTTCAACCGAAGGAGGTCCGCGAACCCAGCAAATTCAACGAAGAGTTGCTCCGGGTCTATTTGTACAAATTGTGAATTCATAAACTGCAGGAAGAATGGTTTGGAAATAATTCAATATTTTTATTTTTATTTTTTTATTGTATCTTTAGCGACGTTTATAGCAATTTTTTTGACGTTTAGCGACGTTTATATACGTTGCTATAAAAGTTGCTATCCACGTCGCTATAAACGTCGCTATCCACGTCGCTATAAATGTCGCAACAAACGTCGCTGACCGTCGTAAATCTGTTGACATAGCAGTATTGTTAGGTCAATATAACATCGCTAAATGAGTCGCACAACGTTGCTAAAAAGTAAAAACTTAGCGACGTATAGCGACAAACAACACGTCGCTAATTTAGCAACGTTGCTTCTCTAAACGTCGCTAATATAGCAACGCATTTATGTCGCTAGAAAATGTCAGTATAGCGATATTTTGTGACATTTTTTGTTCAACGACTAGCATAAAGGCGACTTCATCAAAACGTCGCTACAGACATTGCTAAAATTATTTAGCGACATTTTTTGGCCATTTAATGACATTTTTAGACGTTGCTATTGTGACTTATTCTAGTAGTGATATACAATTCCTAGTACGATGGTCCTATCTCAATCCGAAGGCACCAACCCGGCTCGATGGCTATATCCCGGCCCGAAGGCACCATGCCCGAAGGTTCTATCCAGTCCGAAGGCCTCACGCAGGCGTAGCCGCGCCCATCAGCTCTGCACTAGCACCACACCTGCACCCGTATTGCATCCGCGCACTACCCGGGTCATACTGTATCGCTCCACCGCACCTGCACTGCACCCACCACCCCCCCTTTATTCTCCTAAAGGGGAATTAAATGGCGTCCAGGGTTTCGATCCTACAACCGCCTGAGTGGTATGGTCTCTCTTTCTGTCACACCTATTTTCATATTTTGTATTTTTTGAATTTCTGATATTCAAATTTAATTTTTGATAATATATTTATGCTGTATTTGCATGATGCTTCCTGTCATTTATATTTTTTTATTGTCTGGAGAGACTACCCGAGACTACTAGAATACTTATTGGCATTGCCATAGACCCGATTTAGGACCTGCATGTAGAATGGACACTTGGTTTAGTTTATTTTGGCTTAACCCATGGCTAAACCATCCCCTTCTCCCCTTATATATATATATGGGTATTTTCTCTCTCATCCCTTTCATTCTTTATTTCAGTCTTTCTTCTTCATTTTTCTTTCTTCTTCATTTTTCTTTCTTCTTCCTCTCTCCCCAGACTGAACCCTAATCCTAAAAGAGGTTGTGATCACTTGGACCATGAGAGGTAGAGGCTAAGAAGCCACTCCAGACAAGTACATCTTTCTCAAATGATAAAGCCATAAATTTTTGGATTTTATTTATATTGTGTAAGTTTAAAATGTGTTTGATAGAAATGTTCGCCTTGATGTTCTCATTTAGTTTAGTTCTTGGAGATTTGAGTTTTGATGGATGATTTAGAGTATATCTAAGTTTTAAGATTTGGGTTTTTTGTGGGTTCACTTTTGTTTCTCTGGGGTTTGATCTCCCAAAACTTTGTGTTTTACAAAACTAATTAGCTCATAGTCTAAAGCACCATATTTTATATAACTCTGCTTTTGACCGTGCTTGATTTCGAGTCTAGCTAAGTTTAGTACTGAAACTTGATACAATGCGTATACCAAAATGGTTGTCTGGAGAAGAAGAACAATGTTCTGTGAAGAGTATGTAAGAGAATCCCTTTGGCGTAGAAATACGTATGTTTCACTTTAGGCGCATTGGTATGTTGTCCCAACTCTTCGTGCATACTAATCATACTGTACTTAATCTCCTAGCAAAAGTACGTCAGTCACACTCCTTGATTCAGTGGCGCATTTTCGAGAGGAAACCCAGTTTGGCGTACTTTGGTACGTATTCAATCAAAGTTCTCTCTGGAAAACCAAGAGAAAGTGTGCCATAGCCAGTCAGCGCACTTTTTTCGTGTTTGACGATCTGTCGCACTTTTTTTATGTTTCGCCAGCCGACGCATTTTACTTACGTTTTGCACACTTTCTTTCCTCTTCATTTCTTTCAGGACGAAGCTTTGGTTGGTTTCTCAATTTCTGTGTTATTGATTTGTGTGCTCCTCGACTAGCGAGTTTCTCGACCGTCGAGCTTTGATCTCGGATTATGTGTTTTATCTTTTAGCTAGCTTGCTCATGCACTTTCTTTGAAAGCATCCATATTCTTGCCCGCGCACTTCTGTCAAGTGCGTCGTGTTGGTTAATTTGACAAAGTGCGCCACCCTTTTGTAGCTCGAGCACTTTCTGTGAGTTTGTGCACCAACCTTGTTTCTGTGAGTTTGTGCGCCTGGTTTTATCGTACGTTCCTCCATTTTTGCTTAGAATATTTTTTTGTGTATTATATAGTTGGATGTTGTGCTCTTACAATTTAACATATGTTCTAACCCTTAAGACACCGTGGAAATTATTTTCTATGATAAACCTATTACATTTGGCATCGGACAATCGAGTGTGAGTATTGCCCAATGTATCTGTCACGACCCGCACCCGGTATAGGGGCACGAGAGTGTGGGTACGTCCAGTCTACGTTGCAGCAACAACGGTAGAATACTGTCTAGGTCACAATGATACTATAAAACTAAATACATGTCAATGATATCAATCTCTATAAGGAGGACAATATACATCTCACAATATCTCATAATGTAAACTCAATCACAACAACTATAAGAGTAATAAGGCACGATAAAAGATAAAAAGAATGACATAGTCAAATACCATGTCTCAAAATATAGATAAATCACAGTCTAGTTGTCCAACATAAAGTCTCCATAAGTCTCCAATTAAACTTAACATAAGTCTAAATATAAACTGAAATAAACCTCAATAAGTCTCAGATGCATAATATAATACTATCTAGATAGCTGCAGGCAATATCTCATCTAAAGGAATAGTCTCCTCTAAGATCTCTGGTTTGTAGTCTGTATCTATACCTGGTCCATAGTGTGTGGTACAGAAATCCTCAAGATCCTCTGGATCAGAATTGGAACGAAGTACAAGCACTAATAGCAGTTCCACATATATTGACAAAAACTATAACATAGTATAAAGAAATATAAGACAGATATGAATACTGGCAGTAAAAAATACTGGACATAATAAAATGCTGGAATAAAGGAATACTGAAGTATTGGAGCATATGTCATCATCAATATACAACTAGCAATGAAATAGAAATACAAGTACACGCTGTTTGTGGTAGAAAATGAAAGAATGAAAATGTATTCAAGACAGGGTTTATACGAAACCCGTGTTCTTTTGTTTACAAACAAACTTGTACAATTTAATCCTATACGAGGATATGAGAGTACAATTATTTAATCTGGGTAAATATTGCTATAGGTGTCTGATCTGCAGTCGATCACTTTAGCCCTTGGACCACACGATGATGAAGAAGTGCCGTAGAAGACAAGAAGCAGCTTCGAAGGTTGCAAAAGAGGGTGGATGCACGATGCCAAAGTCGTCGATCCCTACTCTTTGCCTGAGCTCCGGATTCTTCTCTCTCTCTCGATCTCTTCTCTCCTTGGGATCTAGTCGACCTTAATTTTCTCCTCCTCTCCTCTCTGTTGATAGAGGTCTCTATTTATAGAGTTTTTAGTGATAGTGACCACCCAGTTGGTGTAAAAACCGAGGAGTGGACAACACAGCACCCTTTTACACGACGGTTAAAATAACCAATGCCTGCGTATGGATGATCTTTTGAATGAGCGTGTGACGCGGGTCCAACTAAGGGACAAAACGCGTATTACTGCTACGAAGATCACGGCGTAAAAGCCACGCAGGTAGGTATCCCTCGTGTAGAAGAGGTGGGCGTAGAAGCCAATGTCTGTCACCATGGCATAGAAGCCAAGTAGGCATAGAAGCCGAATAGGCGTAGAAGCCGAGTGGTCATAGAGGTCGAGTGGACGTAGGAGCCGAGTGGTCATAGAGGCTGAGCGGGCGTAGGATCCGAGTGAGCACAGAAGCTGAATGGGCATAGAAGCCGTTGCGTAAGGTGCCAGAGCGCTGATGTGGACGTCTTAGCCGGAATTACGGCTTTTGAAGATATAATTAAATCTTTTGCATTAAATGCAGAGATCTGCCACCATCCTGTGCATTAAATGCAGATGCTTGTCTTTAAGATTTGCCATTATTCTGCTTATTAAATGTAGATACGCGTCTCGAATCCTGCACGCAGAGTAGCTGCTGACATGGCAGGTGGTTTGTCTTCCGCGGAGCATAAACAGCTCATCTGCCTGTGTAAAACTAGGCAGCGTATCTCCCTTGCATGCGTAGGAGTAGTTTACGCGAAGGGGATGTCACTAAACGACGGTTCGGTGATATTTAATCAAATTCTCTGCATTAAATGCAGAGATCCGCCATTATCCTGCGCATTAAATGCAGAGGCATATTTTGAAGGTCTGCAGCTCTTCTGTGCATAAATCGTAAAGACGTGCCTCGAGAAACTGTCACCGCTCTGTGCCTTAAATGCAGAGGTGTGCCTCGAGCCCTGTACGAAGTGCAGCTTTCTGCGTGGCAGGTGGTTTGTCTTCCGCGGAGCGTAAACAGCTCACATACGCCTGTGTAAAACTAGGCGGCGTAGTCCTCTGTACTCGAAAAAGCGGTTTACGCAAAGGGAATGGCAGTAAACGACAACCTGGGTCGCAGTGTCGTGCCATCATTATAGCCGTTGCCTGGGTAGTCGAGCAGTATCCCTTTGTCAGAAGTCCAGACGTTAGGTTCATTTGCAGGACATGACAGGTTCACTTCGGAGAACACGAAGCGTTCCTCGTATGCTTTAATGTTGTATTGAAAGCGGATGTGTTTTACGCCATATAGGCGATGAAGCCCTCTGTCTTGCGCTGAGGTGGCCTGGACGTACTACATTACGCGGATGGTCCTCGAGCTTGCTTTTTTATGCTGTGCTCAGCCGAAAAGCTCTGTTGTATGTTGATGGCTTCTGAGGTCATCCTTTTACGCCGCTGTGTACCAACATGCTGCGTGTAGCCATCCAGCGTATTTTTTATGCTTCTACAAGACCCCCTTCAAAGCTTTCAAATTCCTCGAAATTTGAAACACTTTGAATGAAGCATGAACCGTTCCTCGTAACTCGAAACGCTTTCTGAATGGAGCCTGAAACGGTCAAGTTTGATGCATTCTTTCAGGCCAGTCTTTATGGCAGAGTTATTGGGGGTAGGTGTATCCTTTTTTGCCTATAAAAGGCTGAGGAGTTAACCTGTTCTTCCCACATTTCCTTCACCACGCAGAGATGATCGCCGGAGTTCGTCGGGTCGACCTGAGGAAGAAGAAGAACATGTTCTTCCAGCATGTAAGGAGCCGAAAAAGACGGCATCTTCGAGCAAGTGTCATCTGCAACGATGGATCATGGAAGGATATCTTAGCCTCCCTTGCTCAGGATAATCAACAACTTTGTATGGCAGTTTGTCCAGGAGAAGGGAAGGGTCCCATTTGACCACACAGCTTGCAGGCTGTATATTTTCCCCTGAGACCTCCACGGACGTTAGCAGAAAAACTATAACTGCCGTCCTTGATCGAGTTTGGGCTTAAAGAAGCTTCAACTGGATCTGGTTCTTTATGCCAACTCTGTTAGAAAGAGTGCTAGGTCCTGTCCTGTCTTTTACGCATAACTAGTGGTGCGCAGAAAGCTGCTTTAGGAATGAGGAACGCGTAGAATTCTGAACTGTCATTTTCATTTCTGATGAATAGAATCCTTGCTCAGACTTCGTCTTCAAGAATGATTTCTCGAAACTCCCTTGTAACAGGGCGAGAAATGGCTGTCAAGAACTGAGTCGCCATCTTGAACTGTGGATGAAATATTCAGACTGGAGTCTGGATGAACTTCCAATCGACCCATGAAGAAGAGTGATTTTTCAATGTCGAACTCTTGTATGCTTCGGGTACTTGGGATATTTTGAGGTCAAGAAGGAGTATCTTCTGTGTGAACTCCTGTAATCGACCGCCTTTAGAACTGTTCGGATATGCGGAAAGTCAGAGATTCGTAGTGTAGATGAGCTGAAAATCCTGAGTTCCTAGCCTATTGAGCGTAGAAAGCCACCGAGCATGAAATCGTAGATTTGTAGCTTCTGAGCGTGAAGTTGTAGGTTTGTAGCCTCTCGAGCGTAAAAGCTACCGAGCACAAAGGCATCCGGGCGTAAAACCATAGACTTATAGCGTGCGAGCGTAAAATCGAAGCTTATGTAGCTGTCGAGCGTAGAAAGCTCCTTAGCGTAGAACTGTAGATTTGTAGCCTGTGAAAAAGAAATCTTCTGAGCGTAAGGTTGTGGATCTGTCGCCTCCGAGCGTAAACTAAACGCCACCGAGCGTGAGACCATAGGTTTGGTATCTGCTGAGCGTGAAGTCGTAGGTTTGTAGCCTCTCGAGCGTAAAAGCTACCGAGCACAAAGGCATCCGGGCGTAAAACCATAGACTTATAGCTTGCGAGCGTAAAATTATAGATCTGTAGCTGTCGAGTGTAGAAAGCTCTTTGACGTAGAACCACGAATCTGCTTTGCACGAAAAACTTTTCGAATTTGCTGACTGTCCGTCTTTCGAGAGTAGTGGGCTGACGTAGTACCCAATCATAACCAAATATTAATTGAGAGATTTGGTTAGGGTTTCGAGGAGTTCGTCCGAGGATTCGAGGAGTCGATCTGAACTATATATATATCCCAAGCTTTTGAGAGAAAAACTTTTCATCCGTCTTCTGCGAAAGAGAGCCTTCGACTGTTCGAGTTTTTCTTCGTTCCTTCTCCGAGCACTCTGAGTCTTCAGAAATGGCGCCGAAACAAACCCCCTCTGCTAAGGGCAAGAGTATAGGTTCTTCTTCTCATTCTTCTGTCCCAGCGAGAGAGTCTTCGGTCGGGTAAGGCGAACTTCATTCTGAGCAAAATATCCCGCCAACGAGCAGCGCTCCCGGCCTTAGAGGTAGAGCCTTTGGGATGACAAAGAACGACAAAAAATCCTTCGCACACGTTGAACGTGACCGCGCTAGGTCGTCTTCTGTGCTGATAGCCTCTTTGAGGAAGATGATGCACGGAGACGTTTTCATCTTTTACGCCCATATTTCTAATGTGTCAGCGTAAAAGCTCCATATTTTCGCAGTTTTGAGCGTAAAAGCTCTGTCTGTCGAAAACTTGGGGTATACTATAAAATCTTAGTTTTACGCTTGTGGATGGAACCTTCAGCGTAATAACTAAAATTTTGGCAGTCTGGCATAAAGTACGGATTGTATACTGCCAATTATGCTTCTGGATGAGACTTTCGGCGTAAAATGATCAAGTTTGTATAGTCTTGGCGTAAAGCACAGACTGTCGTTTCTTGGTTTTTATGTTGCAAGATTTGTAATAACGTGTTTTCCTTGCACTTTTGCGGTTAACTTGCAGGAGTCTCCACTGGCCGAGGTGATGGGTTCCGCTGTCGGGATGCTGCATTCAAACTACCTGGAGGATCTGTCCCACGTGGCATTTCCTATCTCCGGACCCCAGTATCCTGAAGGAAGGGAGATTCTGATATCGGCTCAGGGCGAGCGGACGCTGCTGAACATGATCAACGGCGAGCCCCTGACGTACATAGACGGGGACCAGTACATAAAGCCGGCCTTTTTCTTTGGGGACATGATCGACAAACAGTCCCAGACGAAGCCTAAGAGAGAACCTTGGGTTTTCCCTGCCGGGAACTTGGTTTTGTATCTGCCAACGATGCCGAGAGATTATCCCATCTCGGCCTTCTTCCATGCAACACATCCCAGGGGGATGTCGTGGACGCTGACTCTCGATCTTCACGGCAAGCCGGGGAAGATCTTTCATCTGAAAGGAGCCGATCAGGGGTCGTTTGTCTGCTGCCCTTCCGGCCTTGTGACGTCGTTTAGGGGACTATGCCCGGGCAGTGTCCCGAGCGAAGATAGTCTAGTGATCCAGCCGGTCCAATTGCCGACTTTCTACAACGACTTCATAGGGCAAGGGGGGGTATACCCCAAGGAGAATCCTCGGTGTAACGGGTGGATCACCCCCACAAACCGCCGATGGACTGGCCTAGTTGACTGGGCCTTGAAGCATTTTCAGAGAGAGCTGGAGGGCATCGGACTGTATGCCGCTGTGAGTGCGACCAGTGTTGGGTTGCCTCCCAACCCTAACCTGTTTCTGGCACTGATGGAGCGATATATTTCGCTCACCGGGACTTTCGCCACTCCACTGGGGGAGTTGGGATTGGCCCTCCATGAGATGGCAGTGATCTCGAGACTGCCGATGGGGGATACCCCATATGAAGAGTATATTCCCACCAACCGGGAGTTGGGGGACTGTGACCCTCGGGCGGTGGAAGTGTATCAGGAGCTGATGTGCCAATACTTTGCGTGCACCGCTTTTTATAACGAGCCCTCTGATTTGGCTCACACCACTAAGTGGACGTCCTACCTCTTCTTCCACCGGGCCAGGGCCGCCAAGTCGGAGAAAGTCTCGGGGGGCAAGGATGAGCCCGTGAACTGTTTGGGCGTGCTCAGTGCCCAGGTCGTCGAGGCTCTTATGGACGATGCTAAGGCTCCAGATCTGATTCTCGATGGCGGGGTAGGAAAGTATCCTGAAGGCACTAAGGCCTACAGTTACTTGAGGCGCTGCCGCAGGCCTCTGTCTAAGGAAGCCCGGCTGACTGGTTTCCTCTCCATATGGCTGCATCGAGTAGTGGTGCCCGATACTGCATCTGCGGACCGCATTCACCGGAACATCCTGTGGCCTGCAGTGCGTCTGGTGTTTGGGGCAAGACTGGGCTTGCTCCCTGCTATGGTATGCCGTATACAGGCTGGCCTGAGAGCCATGACTGATGGGCTGCTCGCTGATGAAACTCGGCGTGAAAGCTTTCCCAGGGTAGAATTATCGTACCTGTACTTGATGGGATGGTTAATTCTCCACAACCCCCGGGTGATGTCTTACGGCTCCGGTAGTAGCTCGGGTGGTAGTTTCCTGCTGAACTACAAGGACTCTCCCTGAAACGTGAACACAGTTTTAGACTGTCGATTGGCGCTGAACCTCAATCACGGCTGGAAGCTCCTCTGCATCGTCCCCTCGGTACATCACAATCAATCGGGGATTAGGCTTGAGGATTTAGGTGGAGAGAAGACCAATCTTTCTCCGGAAGCTTTCAATTGGCTGGTCTGCATCAGACCCTCCCATTTGCTGTACAGAAGCGAAGATCATTGCTTCTCCGAGCCCTACTTGCCCAGTCGATTTGCCAGGCAATTTGGGTACGACCAGTTGCACGTGGGCAATACCTTCACTAGCTTCAGGTCCAGGGGCGGACTCATTGATGGAGCCAGAGGATGGCGATATTTCCTTATGGGTTGCACTGGAGCAATCTTTATCGTGCTGGTCATTACACCCTCCACGGAACTGCGCATCCTCCACTCGTATGCCTAGTTCTATGTGGCGATCAACACCTTCCATCGTGACTTTGACATGCGTAGAAGTTTTAGGGTGCCGTCTCTCAAGCTTGGGGGAAGAGTCGAAGTCCCCTCGGTTTCTTCTGACGAGGGTGAGGAGTTCGTCACTCCGGATGAGCCTTTGGTGTCGGTGCCGAGGTGTGAAGTGCCTCCACCTGCAGGGGCTTTGGTAGTCTTTGTGAAGCGAAGAGCTCCTGCCTCGAAGCAAACTTCCCCTCACAAGAGGAGGAAGAAGATGGTTGATCGTCCTCTCCGGATTCCTGGTATTGAGGCTCCTAGAGAGGAACCTGCTGTCTCCCCTGTTGGGGATGTCTCTTTGATTGGAGGTTCCTCGCCTTTTAGAGAGGGCCCTTCTATAGTTTCGGCTGGCGGTGCTAGAGAATCTCAGCTTGAGGCTGCTGTTGCTGCCACTGCCTCCGGTAGTGGAACGAAGTCGCCTCCGGGGCTGAGTATAAGATTTTATATACCTTTCTCTGGATCAGCGTCGGGAGAGACCCCCTGCGTGCCTGCGAGTGCATCTGGCGAGACTCCAGCCGATGAGCCTAGGTTGGATTTTGAGGAGAACCTGGAAGACTACTTGCCGGTGTCTGTTAGCAGACCCCTTTCTCCAGGTATAACAGCTCGCCTAGCCTCATTAAGAAATAATTTAGTTGTACAGGCTGCAGATGCGACGTATATGCCGTCGGCCGGGGGTAAATGTCATCTTTTACGCCCTTCTTTTTGGAGGAATTAATACCGTATCGATATTAACTTTCTCGTCTTCTTTTCAGGGGCAGATGTCCACGGGAAGGACAGTGTTGAGGCACCTTCTGGTTCTGCTTCGGCTCCTGGCGGTGATACGGAGGCGCCCGGCCTCGAGGAGGAAATATCCTCGGGTGCCGGCTCGCCCTTAGTAGTTTCGGCATCTCAAGAGGAGGATGAGCCTGCTACGAGTATGCCGATGACTTCGACTGTCGTTGTCGCATCTTCTTCGGTCGCACCACCTGTTGAGGCGACGGCCGTGGCCACATCGTCTGCAATCATTCTCGGCGGGGGACTCGCCAATATTGCGGCCACTCCTGGCGTTCAATCGGATCTGGCTGCGCTGACCGATTAATATACGATTAATATACCAGTCTCTTCTACGCCAGCTTGAAAACGCTGATACAAATGGTGTTGGCGAAAAATCTGGACTTCGAGCGTCTGAAGAAGGTTTCCCAGTTTTCGATCGGGGCGGTCAGGGAATTCGGCGACTCTGGGGTAGCTGATGCCCTGGACGCGATGGTTAATGGTTTGGAGCAACCTATTAATGAATACCTGTAGCTCACTCGGGGCAGTATTGAAGCTGAGGTCCAGACTAGATACGACTTTATGACTGCGCGGCTCACTAAACAGCTGGAGAGCCTTGATAAATCCATCAAAACACATAAGCTGGAGATGGATGAAAGAAAAGTTGTCGTGGAGGAGGCTCTTGCTCTTCAGACGAAGTGCCAATCCGAGCATGATGGGAATGCAGCGAGGGCCCGCAGGTTGAAAGAAAAACTCGCTCAGGCAGAGGAGTGGGCTTCTCAGTCGCTGGCAGGTCTAGAGGTAGCGACTGGTCGACTGAGCGCTGCGCGACAGGATTTGGAGCATGCAGAAGCTGCCCGTGCAGGTTCTCTTCGGGCAAGGGCCGAACTGTCCTTCATGAGCAACCCCGAGGCACGGTTGGAGCGGGCCCGCACCGATGCCTTAGTTTCCAGGAATGAGAGGATAGCTGCACTGGCGCAACTAATTCGCGATCTGACCGCTCCCCCACAATGATGTACCCTTTCTTCCTTTTGCTTTCCAGTGTAATTCTGCTCTTTTTGGGAAATAAATAAAAAGACTCTTTTCTGACTTTGTGGACCCATCATTTTGGAATGTAAATGACAGGTTTGGGCGAGAGTGATATCAGAGGTAGTATGGACGTGATAAACTCTCGGTAAACTTTTAGCAGGATATATCTATTCAGAGGTCATACGGACATGATAGAATATGCTTTGGTAGGACATATCTATTCATAGGTCATACAGACATGATAGAATATGTTTTGACTAAAGTTTGTAGACAAGACACTATCAGAGGTAATATGGACGTGATAGGTATTGTATTTCCAAATTAGTCGAACATATCTATTCAGAGGTTATATGGACATGATAGAATACGACCCGACTAGTTTCGTTTTGGAAGTAGTTTTGTCAGAATTGAGGTTTTCGCTATATTCCACTTGAGCAGAGCAGATTAAGCATAGTACCTTTTCAAGAATTTTCCGTTGATAGGAGCCATTAACAGGTCTCCATTAGGCTGGGCTAACCTGTAAGCGCCGTTTGAGAACGTTGTCTCGATCACATAAGGGCCTTCCCATTTGGGCTAGAATTTGCCTTTACTTCTGTGAGTAAGAATCATCGGCCTTCTTACAGCTAAAACTAGCTCGCCGACTTTGAACACTCTTTCCTTTATTTTATGATTGAAAGCTCTAGAAATGCGTGCTTGGTAGAGCGCAATGTGCTGTTGAGCTTGGAGGCGTTTCTCGTCTAATCCTTCTAGCTCTTGAAGCATTAAAAGGTTATTCTTTTCTTGAGTCAGCTCATTAGTCACGGCTATCCTGAGTGACGGGATCTGGATTTCAATGGGGAGAACAGCTTCGCTCCCGTAGACCAATGAGAATGGGGTACAACCTGTCGGTGTTCGTACCGTTGTGCGGTATGCCCAGAGATATCCCCCCAGCTTCTCATTCCAATCTCTCTTGTTTGAAGAGACGAACTTCTTCAAGAGTTTGATAATAGTTTTGTTGAAGGCTTCGGCCAAACCATTAGCAGCTAGATAATATAACGTAGAGGCAATATTATGTATCCGATTTTTATCGCAAAATCGATGAAACGCTTGGCTGATGAACTGAGGCCCATTGTCATGAATTATCCTTCGGGGAATCCCGAAGCGATAAATGACGTGATGCTTGATGAAGCTGATCACATTAGACGCCTTCACCTCAGCGAGAGGGATCGCCTCTGCCCATTTGGAGAAGTAATCCGTGATGGCCAGTATGAACCGGTGACCTCTGGAAGAAGATGGGTGAATAGGACCAATAATATCCATACCCCATGCTTCGAAAGGCCAGGATGCGACCGTAGGATGTAGATGTTCAGATGGTTGATGTATGAAGTCTGCATGTACCTGACAGGCTCTGCATTGTCTTGCATATTTGATTGCGTCTGCGATCATAGTAGGCCAGTAATAGCCCATCCTCCTGATACGATCCTGTAGCTTAGGACCGGGTTGATGTGCCCCGCATACGCCGTCGTGAGCTTCACGAATAATCTGCTGTGCTTCGTCATTAGAAAGACATCTCAATAGCAGTCCATCGTAGGTCCGACGATATAGGCATTGTGAAGATGCATCGAAGTAGAAGCGTAAAGATCGTCTCTTGATGGATGCTGCTTCTTTGGGGTCCTCTGGTAAGATTTTGTATGCCACGAAATCTATGAAGGGACTTCTCCAGTCTCGCCTGGGAGGATCGGTGTGCACAGCGTAGCTGCGTTCTATGTGGAAGTTGTTCTTCACACAGAATAAATTTCTGTTAAGAAGGATTACCGAGTTCTGCCTTCTTATAGGAGTAGCTAAATCCGCAGCTAGACTGGCTAGGGCATCAGCTTCAAGATTTTGGGATCGAGGTACATGCTCCAGGAAGAATCCATTGAATGTCATGGCTATCTCGACCGCAGCTTGGTGATAGGGGATGAGGTCTGGATTCCGGACTTCATATATTCCTCTGACTTGATTGACGATAAGCAGAGAATCACCGAAAGCTTCCAGAGATTCGACCCCCAGCTCCTTAGCGACCTGGAGCCCGATTAGTAGAGCGTTATACTCTGCGACATTGTTGGAACAGGGCTCGTTAAGAGAGTATGCTCGGTAGATAACGAGTTTTTCGGGAGTAACCAGGACAATTCCTACCCCTGAAACTATGTTTCCTCTAGGACCAGTCTTGGAGGCACCATCGAAGAACAGTTGCCATGCGTCACTTTCCATCGCGGAATTACATTCTGCAACTTCGTCGGGAATGTCCTCGTATAATTTGGAGGCCTCTGGGATCGGATGAGCAGCTAGGAAGTCGGCCAATGCTTGGCCTTTGATGGACTTCTGAGGGACGTACACCATGTCGTATGGTGTTAATAACATCGCCCAGGTTGTGAGTCGGGATGTAAACTCCCTCGACCAGATTTCAGTAATTTAGAATTATTTTAGTTAATTAAAATTATTGCAACTTTTTAAATTTTATTTTGCTTACATATCCTATTGACTTGTACACCTGTCCTTTACACATTTAATTAGAATACTGCACTAGCTGTTCAACCCAAACAAGTTCACATACCTGCCCTAGACATGTTAGACTACTTTTTCTGCATTTTGTGCAACTCCCAGATACCTTGTTTGGTGCTTCGTTTTAGTCGCACAAATATCGTTACAAACGTAAGTAATTATTTCCTATTTTAATTTCCTGCTCTTTACCCATCTCTGTACCCCTAGGGATTTGAGGACCAGTAGGCACCTGTTTTGCCCAAACAAAAATACGATAATATTCTACTCTAATTATACTACAATTAGTGTATTGACACCGTAGAAAAATTATGACCCTACCTGCCCCTAAATAATTAGTGAACACCGTGCGCAGTATTTATTAATTAATAAATACGGTGACCCGTATCACCTAGAAACCAGGCCTTGCCCCTGCCCAGGCCCACCCCCATCCCTGCCTAGGCATTCCCCCAGCTTTCCCCCTCATTTCTGTGCAATTTGGTATTTTTAGGAATCAGTGATTTTAAGTAGACAAATTGCGTAATTACGCAAAATACCAATTTAAGGACTTTTATGCAATTTGTGAAATTTCAGGGGTTTTTATGCAAATTTCCAGGTGAGGTGGCATCACCTCATGGGCTGGTAAACCTACACCTGACACGTGTCAAAGTGGGACCCACAAAATATCTGTAAATATCAGCCTATTAATTAAATTACTAATATACCCTTGAAGTTCCAAATATTTACCAAAATGCCATCCCCCCTAAAACCTATTTAAACCGACCCCCCCTCTTTGCCAGCCTACACCTCCTCCCTCAGCCCACCTCCGGCCACCGCCTCCGACCTAACTCCGGTGAAGCCCTCGCCCCTTCCCCACCTTCCCTCCGACCAAGCCCCACCACCTCCGGCCGCCTGCTCCGCCGTGGGCAGCTGCCACAGAACCACCCCGACCTGCACCCAGCAACTACCACCACCACCCGAACCACCCCCACCACCGTCTCCAGCCACCATGCACCACCACCACCACCACCACTCGACTCGCCCCGACCCCCTCTACCGGACCACCACCCTCTCACCGCCCCACGACCACCCCTCCGGCTGCCCTCACCCCCGCAGCTCCGCCACACCCCTAACCCTAAAAGCTACCCCCTCCACTCCGATCACCTCCAGCCACCACCACCGCTACCGTAGATCCCCGCCACCACCACCAACCTCACCGCCACACTCTCCTCCGTCGAACCCCCACCCTGCACCGCCGCCTCCTCCGCCGCAGCCGCCGCCACAGCTGCTGCTGCTGTTGCCAGCAGCAACTGTTGCTGCTGCCGCTCCTCCGGCCAGCCACCGCCACCTCCGTCGTCGTCCTCCCGCCGGCGAAGAGCCAAGGGCCCCACCTGTCAGTTAGGTATACCCCCCCACCCTCTTTATACGTATATACGTATAAAATTTGTATATGTATGTATATATGTATATATATGTATATATATATATATGGATATTTATATATATATATATTTGTATATATATTATAATATATAATATATATTATATTATTATATACTGTATATATACAGTATATTCGTACTGTATATATATTATTATTATTATTATATATGTATGTATATATGTATACTTATGTATATATATATATCTATGTATATTTAGATATATATTTATATATGTATATATCTATATGTATATTATATATATTGTGTATATATATATATATAAGTATATATATAATATGTATATGTACTATGCATTTTTTATCATTTATATGCATTTATTTCATTTACTTATATATATATATATATTATATGTAACATATTATGTATATGTTATATATATATGTATTATATAATAACTATTATATTTATAGTATATATATATATATATATATATATATATATATATATATATATATATATATATATATATATATATATATATATATATATATATATATATATATATATATATATATATATATATATATATATGCAGTATATATATAATTACTATATGTATATATACTATGCATTTATTTCTTTATTTATATTATATAATAATACTGGATAATACAGTATTTATATATATCTAATACTGGATAATACAGTATTTATATATGTATTTAAATTTCCTGCACTGTCTTTCTTTTTATTATATATATATATATATGTATATATATATCTATATCTATATATATTATCTATATATATATATATATCTATATAATATAGTACTGGATAATACAGTACATATATATATATATATATATATATATATATATATATATATATATATATATATATATATATATATATATATATATATATATATATATATGTATTTACATTCTGCACTGTCTTTTTATTTTATTATATCTATATCTATATATATATATATATTATCTATATATAATATATACTGTATAATATAGTACATATATATATATATTTACATTCTGCACTATCTTTTCATTATTATATATATATGCTATATAAATATATATACTATATCTATATGTATATATATATACTCTATATATATATATGTGTATCCTATAATATATATATATTGTCATATATGTACATAAGTATATATATACTTTTATATTATACCCATGATATTCACGAACCCTGTATGTTTTAACAGAAAATATCTCCAGCACAGCCAGTGACCCCCTGTCACAAGCCCACTCAAACTTGACTGTGAGATCAAGTTTCCAATACTATCAGGGAGTAGGCAAGTATACCTTGCCAAGTTTACTGTTTAAATTCAAATATTGTTATCTGTTCTTGTTCCTGAATTTCATATAAATATGAGTACCTGAGACTGCCTTCGGTACAGTCAACAGATATGTTGACACTTAGTATAAATTAACTTAGTCTCTACAGACTTACCAAATAACTGTAAGGATATCTTAATATTCTCCTAGTCCCTGTCACGGGAATACGCAACAAGATTGTATTACATATTGGGATGCGCGCTGCGTATTTGATTAGCTACCAGTACGTATGACCTGCATCACGGCTTAGCATAAAATCAGGAAAAGTACGACTTGACATTTAGTTACATTGGTTGGGAAAGATAACTAGTAGACGTATGGGACACCCCCTCCTTGTATATTGTTATACCTTCGTACCATGATGGTCGATTGTAGAGTGCCCTTGAGTCAGGGGGCATATGACACATATACTAGCCAGTCACCACGATTGGTGAATTAAGTCAGCATATGTCTAGCCGACACATTCCCATGCGTACTACAAGGTCTTTATTTGCATTTCACTTAGATGGTTAACACCCTGTGTTTATTTATTTATTTATTCAGTATTTACATATATGGCATATCATTTTTCTGTATCTTGTTATGTCCCACTGAGGACCTGGTTCCCTGCCAGATTTAGACGAGGCTTTTTACCCCACGATGTACGGACCTGATCAAGAGACTAGGTGTGCTACCGAGGAGGAGTTAGAGGAGACACCCTCAGAGTCTGCCTGACCCTAGAAGCTTGACCACATGGAGATTGAGCTGTTCCCAGATAGATGCTACTTAGTCTATCTTATTTTTCTGTGCTATTATTAGCTTTTGTAGTGGGCTTGTTCCCACCAGTTATGTACTATGACTTTATCAGACTCAGCTTTATATATATTCAGCACTTATTTCCTGACATTTTGTTGTGGATGAGATAGATTTACCTGTATTAGACTTGTAGTATTTTAGGACAGCGTAGCACGTTCCTTTGGGTCCATTAAAATGGATTAAACCCTTAGTGACATGTCAGCTGGCCAATGACACGTGGCCTAGTTCCTTACATTTTGGGACTGGGGCGTGACATGGTTTTAGTGGTGGCCCATGCAGGTCTCTCTAATTTATTTCTAGTGGTATGATGACATGCCCAGCAAGCCTGCAATAGGATAGGAACACTAGGTCTCATCCACACTGACACCATCCTTAAATATTTTTTTTATTGCATCCTGCTTGATTATCATTTATTATTTCCTTCGTATTTTTCTAATTATTCTATTTTCTTCAGAAATATGGACATACCCGGGGGACATGCGATCGATGGGGCTGACCAAGCAACAGACCCCTCGCCAAGTGTCCAAGGAACCCCGTACAATCACCAGAACTCTAACCAGGAGACAACACCAACACCGCAGGCGGAGACAACTTTGCCTCCACCTCCAGCCCTTCCTGCGCTGATGCCACATCTTGAGGGCCAACCTCAAATATTCCAGTTCCTCCAGGCCATGTTACAAACTCAATGGCAACAGACTGAAGCCCTGAGACAGTCTCAGTGGCAACAGACTGAAGCCTTGAGGCAGACCTTGATGACGGCTTTGGAGAGAACCATTGCCCCGGCACCAGCACCTGTCCAACCAGTGGGCACAGTCCGAGGCTTCCGCCAGATGAGCCCGAGGACCTTTAAAGGCAGCGAAACCCCAGAGGAGATCTCAGACTGGATCTCCAATACAGAAATGCTTCTAGAAGGTTCACAACTTACCCCCGACCTATGGATGACCGCCGTGAGGGCCCAACTCCTCGGCAACGCCCATCACTGGTGGAAATCTATAGAGCGTAGCGTCGGCAAAGACCAGACTTGGGAACAATTCTTGGAGCACTTCAATGCCAAGTACTTCCCCGCAATAGTCCGAGATGCCCTATATTCCCAGTTCCTACACCTGGAATAAGGGAACATGTCCGTCGATGCCTACGATGCAGAGTTCTGCCGACTGAGTCGATTCGGTGCCATGCTGATATCGAACGAGCTGGAGAAGGCCAAGAGATTCTACCACGGCCTCACCCTAGAGCTCCAGAGATATACGACGGCGCAGTCAAGGATCTCCTATGATAAGGTTCTTACAGAAGCAAGGGTGCAAGAAGCAATTGGCCGAGGAACAAGACGCCCGAATCCAACCTTCCCGGCCAAAAACCAGCAAGGAGCAGGAGGACTTATCCGCCGTCCACAAAATCAGATGCAGCAGACGACGGGACCCTACCAGAAGAAGGAGCTTCCGACTTGTCACTTTTGTGGCAAGAAGGGACATTTTGCCAATGACTGCAGAAAGAAGCTAGGATTATGCCTAGTATGTGGAGCTAGCCAGCATATGGCCAGAGACTGCCCACAACGTAAAGATGCAGCACCTCAGCACGGGCAGAAGCCAGGAGCACAAGCCCAGAAGATGCTACCCTCAACATCTGGAGGATATCCGAGGGGAGCACCCTTAGCCACACAGGAGGCCCAGTTCAACAAGGCCAAACAATAATCTGGAGGGCAAAGGCACGGGCAGGCCTTTGCTTTAGCTGCAGTTGCAGAGGAGCCAGAAGGTGAAACCATCGCAGGTACCATTTTAGTTGCATCATTACCTGCAACCGCATTATTCGATTCTGGGGCTACACTGTCTTTCATATCTAGTAGTTTCGTAGCCATGCACAAACTAGTCACTTCCCCACTACCTAAGTGCTGGAAGATACTTACCGGAGGAGGCATTGTTCCAGTTACCAACATTATTGAAATATGCCCGGTAGTCGTTTGTAGTAGAGGACTAAGAGCACGATTTTTGGTACTCCCAATGCCAAATTTCTACGTTGTCTTAGGCATGGACTGGCTAAGCCAGAACAATGCTATCCTAGACTGCCGAAAGGGAAGTGTTATCTTTAGACCCCCAGGTCACCCGGAGTTCGAATACGTACGAGGTACCATCGAGCAAGGAGTAAGCCAGACTCCTAGAGCTTACATTACGATGGAGACAACACTCCCATCAATTGTAGCAGAGTTCGAGGACGTATTTTCGGAGGAATTACCAGGCCTACCGCCTGACAGAGAAGTAGAGTTCATTATTGAGCTGATACCCGGAGCTGCACCGGTATCCTCAAATGTGTATCGACTGGCGAAGAAGGAGCTTGACGAGCTGAAGCTTCAACTGGAGGAACTACAGATCAAGGAATTTGTTCGTCCTAGTGCATCACCCTGGGAGCACCAGTGCTGTTTATACCAAAGAAGGACGGGACATATCGAATGTGTATTGATTACAGAGCCCTCAATGCTTTGACAATAAAAAACAAATACCCCTTGCCGCGGATTGACGACCTGTTCGATCAACTGACAGGAGCCGTGGTATTTTCAAAGATAGACTTGAGATCAGGCTATCATCAGGTCAAGGTACGGAGAGAAGATATTCCAAAGACAGCATTCAGGACTCGTTATGGTCACTACGAGTTCCTGGTGATGCCGTTTGGACTGACTAATGCACCTGCCGTATTCATGAACCTGATGAACATAGTCTTCCACCAATATCTGGACTAGTTCGTGGTAGTCTTCATCGACGACATTCTGGTGTATTCAAAGAGCCACGAGGAGCATGAAGAGCACTTAAGACTGCTGCTAGAGACGCTGAGACGGGAGAGCCTAAGATGAGCAAGTGTAAATTCTTTCTTGATCGTGTCGCTTTCCTTGGACATGTGATCACAGGAGAAGGCATCTCGGTGGACCCAGCAAAGATTTTATCTGTGGAGACATGGCCAACCCCGACCAACGTCTCAGAGGTGAGAAGCTTTTTAGGACTTGCCGGATATTACCGGAGGTTCGTAGAAAACTTTACAAGAATCGCGGAGCCGATTACACGTCTTACCCGCAAGGAGCAGGAGTTCATATGGTCTGAGGAATGCCAGACAACTTTTGATGAGTTGAAGAAGCGTCTGACTACTGCCCCCATCTTGACTATACCATCTGGATCCGGAGGTTTCGTAATCTATAGCGATGCATCCGAAAAAGGATTTGGTTGTGTCTTAATGCAACATGGGAAGGTTGTAGCCTATGCCTCAAGACAACTGAGGACTCATGAGAAGAATTACCCCACTCACGACCTGGAGCTTGCCGCAGTCATCTTCGCCCTGAAGCTATGGAGACACTATCTATACGGCGAACGAGTGGATATTTTCACCGATCACAAGAGTCTGAAGTATGTCTACACTCAGAAAGACTTGAACCTGAGACAAAGACGATGGCTCGAAGTGATGACGGATTTCGAGATCGATCTACAGTACCATCCTGGGAAGGCAAATGTGGTAGCTGATGCTCTAAGCAGAAGACCCTCGGCATTCTTTATGATCACCCAACCAGGTCTATTGAGAGATCTAGCAAAGTTGGGAATAGAGGTCATT
Source organism: Iris macrosiphon (assembly GCA_036927795.1). Taxonomy (NCBI): domain Eukaryota; kingdom Viridiplantae; phylum Streptophyta; class Magnoliopsida; order Asparagales; family Iridaceae; genus Iris; species Iris macrosiphon. The sequence goes on from JAYESA010000007.1 coordinate 190,726,107, forward strand.
ATGCCAGGAATTGACGGCCAATTATCAAACTACCAGCTGCAATCAATATTGGTTGAAAGAATCAAAGCTGCTCTACCAACAGATACAAGATTTCAGAGGCTTCGACAAAGAACAGAGGCTGGAATCCAAACAGGATATCGCACACACGAAGATGGGACTCTAAGATGTGGTGATCGTCTTTATGTTCCAAATGGAGAATTTCGTAAGGAGCCGATGTCAGAAGCTCATAGCTCAACATACTCTATACATCCTGGAGGCACAAAAATGTACAGAGATCTGCGACAATACTACTGGTGGCATGAAATGAAGCAAGAGATAGCACACTTTATGGCCAAGTGCCTGGTGTGTTAGCAAGTTAAGGCTGAACATCAGAGATCTGCCGGTCTACTTCAACCCCTCCCAATACCCGAGTGGAAATGGGAACACATTACGATGGACTTTGTTACGGGCTTCCCAAGATGTCCCAGTGGTCGTAATGCTGTATGGGTGATCGTAGACAGACTCACCAAGGCTGCTCATTTCCTACCTTTCAGAGTCTGACAATCTACAGAAGTCTTGGCGGACATGTACATGAAGGAGATAGTGCGTCTGCACGGAGTACCAGTCAGCATAATATCTGACAGGGATACGAGGTTTACATCTTACTTTTGGCGAAGTATGCAAGAAAGTCTTGGTACCCGCCTCAAGTTCAGCACCTCGTATCATCCGCAGACAGATGGCCAGTCAGAGCGCACCATCTAGACCCTAGAAGATATGCTGAGAGCCTGTATGCTTGATTTCAGCGGATCATGGGAAGATCATCTACACCTGGTGGAATTTTCCTACAACAACAGCTATCAAGCGAGCATTCAAATGGCTCCCTTTGAAGCTTTGTATGGAAGGAAATGTCGTTCCCCAGTATGCTGGAGTGATGTAGGCGAGAGACAGATCTTGGGACCAGAACTGATTGTTTGTACGGTGGAGAAAGTAAAGAAGATCCAGGGACACCTACGAGCTGCACAAGACAGACAGAAGCACTGGGCCAACATTCATCGATGACCTCTAGAGTTCCAAGTGGGAGAGCATGTGTTCTTGAAGATCTCACCTACCAGAGGAACTATCAGATTTGGAGGAAGAGGAAAACTGAGTCCAAGGTACATTGGACCCTTCAATGTGTTGGAACGCGTCGGAGAAGTTGCTTACATGCTAGCTCTACCTCAGACTTTGAAAGGAGTACATGACGTCTTCCACGTATCCCAGCTGAGGAGATACATTCCAGACCCGAGTCATGTGCTGGACTATTCAGAGATCACCATTGGCCCGAGCTTATCATACCAGGAGGAGCCTGTAGAAATCCTGGACCATAGCGAGAAAGTGTTTCGAGGCCAGACTATCCCTCTAGTTCGTGTTACATGGAGACATCATGCACCAGGTGAATCAACCTGGGAACGAGAAGAGGATATTCGACAGCGTTTCTCCCATCTATTTCCAAACCAGGGTATGTCCAAATATTTCAAAACTTAATCTTCCTTAATCATTATATGTCCTGATATTTCTAATCAACCTTCAGTTCTCATTATATATCAATCTTTCATTCTCATTATATGTCTGTTTTATTTCGAGGACGAAATATTCTAAGGAGGGTAGATTGTAAACTCCCTCGACCAGATTTCAGTAATTTAGAATTATTTTAGTTAATTAAAATTATTGCAACTTTTTAAATTTTATTTTGCTTACATATCCTATTGACTTGTACACCTGTCCTTTACACATTTAATTAGAACACTGCACTAGCTGTTCAACCCAAACAAGTTCACATACCTGCCCTAGACATGTTAGACTACTTTTTCTGTATTTTGTGCAACTACCAGATACCTTGTTTGGTGCTTCGTTTTAGTCGCACAAATATCGTTACAAACGTAAGTAATTATTTCCTATTTTAATTTCCTGCTCTTTACCCATCTCTGTACCCCTAGGGATTTGAGGACCAGCAGGCACCTGTTTTGCCCAAACAAAAATACGATAATATTTTACTCTAATTATACTACAATTAGTGTATTGACACCGTAGAAAAATTATGACCCTACCTGCCCCTAAATAATTAGTGAACACCGTGCGCAGTATTTATTAATTAATAAATACGGTGACCCATATCACCTAGAAACTAGGCCCTGCCCCTGCCCAGGCTCACCCCCATCCCTGCCTAGGCATTCCCCCAGCTTTCTCCCTCATTTTTGTGCAATTTGGTATTTTTAGGAATCAGTGATTTTAAGCAGACAAATTGCGTAATTACGCAAAATACAAATTTAAGGACTTTTATACAATTTATGAAATTTTAGGGGTTTTTATGCAAATTTCTAGGTGAGGTGGCATCACCTCATGGGCTGGTAAACCTACACCTGACAAGTGTCAAAGTGGGACCCACAAAATATCTGTAAATATCAGCCTATTAATTAAATTACTAATATACCCTTGAAGTTCCAAATATTTACCAAAATGCCATCCCCCCTAAAACCTATTTAAACCGACCCCCCTCTTTCCAAACCTACACCTCCTCCCTCATCCCACCTCCGGCCACCGCCTTCGACCCAACTCCTGCGAAGACCTCGCCCCTTCCCCACCTTCCCTCCGACCAAGCCCCACCACCTCCGGCCGCCTGCTCCACCGTGGGCAGCTGCCACAGATCCACCCCGACCTGCACCCAGCAACTACCACCACCACCCGAACCACCCCCACCACCGTCTCCGGCCACTGTGCCCCACTACCACCACCACCACTCGACTCGCCCCGACCCCCTCTACCGGACCACCACCCTCTCACCGCCCCACGACCACCCCTCCGGCCGCCCTCACCCCCGCAGCTCCACCACACCCCTAACCCTGAAAGCTACCCCCTCCACTCCGATCACCTCCAGCCACCACCACCGCCACCGTAGACCCCCACCACCACCACCAACCTCACCACCACACTCTCCTCCGTCGAACCCCCACCCTGCACCGCCGCCTCCTCCGCCGCAGCCGCCGCCACAGCTGCTGCAAGCTGCTGCTGCTGTTGCTGTTGCCAGCAATAACTGTTGCTGATGCCGCTCCTCTGGCCAGCCACCGCCACCTCCATCGTCGTCCTCCCGCCGGCGAAGAGCTAAGGGCCCCACCTGTCAGTTAGGTATACCCCCCCACCCTCTTTATACGTATATACGTATAAAATTTGTATATGTATGTATATATGTATATATATGTATATATATATGGATATTTATATATATATATATTTGTATATATATTATAATATATAATATATATTATATTATTATATACTGTATATATACAGTATATTCATACTGTATATATATTATTATTATTATTATATATGTATGTATATATGTATACTTATGTATATATATATATCTATGTATATTTAGATACTGTATATATTATTATTATTATTATTATATATGTATGTATATATGTATACTTATGTATATATATATATCTATGTATATTTAGATATATATTTATATATGTATATATCTATATGTATATTATATATATTGTATATATATATAAGTATATATATAATATGTATATGTACTATGCATTTTTTTATCATTTATATGCATTTATTTCATTTACTTATATATATATATATATATATATATATATATATATATATATATATATATATTATATGTAACATATTATGTATATGTTATATATATATGTATTATATAATAACTATTATATTTATAGTATATATATATATATATATATATATATATATATATATATATATATATATATATATATATATATATATGCAGTATATATATAATTACTATATGTATATATTCTAGGCATTTATTTCTTTATTTATATTATATAATAATACTGGATAATACAGTATTCATATATATCTAATACTGGATAATACAGTATTTATATATGTATTTAAATTTCCTGCACTGTCTTTCTTTTTATTATATATATATATATATATGTATATATATATCTATATATATATATATTATCTATATATATATATATATATATATATATATATATATAATATAGTACTGGATAATATAGTACATATATATATATATATATATATATATATGTATTTACATTCTGCACTGTCTTTTTATTTTATTATATATATATATATCTATATATATATATATTATCTATATATAATATATACTATATAATATAATACTGTATAATACAGTACATATATATATATATATATATATATATATATTTACATTCTGTACTGTCTTTTCATTATTATATATATATGCTATATAAATATATATACTACTATATATACTATATCTATATGTATATATATATACTCTATATATATATATGTGTATCCTATAATATATATATATATATTGTCATATATGTACATAAGTATATATATACTTTTATATTATACCCATGATATTCACGAACCCTGTATGTTTTAACAGAAAATATCTCCAGCACAGCCAGTGACCCCCTGTCACAAGCCCCCTCAAACTTGACTGTGAGATCAAGTTTCCAATACTATCAGGGAGTAGGCAAGTATACCTTGCCAAGTTTACTGTTTAAATTCAAATATTGTTATCTGTTCTTGTTCCTAAATTTCATATAAATATGAGTACCTGAGACTGCCTTGGGTACAGTCAACAGATATGTTGACACTTAGTATAAATTAACTTAGTCTCTACAGACTTACCAAACAACTGTGAGGATATCTTAATATTCTCCTAGACCCTGTCACGGGAATACGCAACAAGATTGCATTACATATTGGGATGCGCGCTGCGTATTTGATTAGCTACCAGTACGTATGACCTGCATCACGGCTTAGCATAAAATCAGGAAAAGTACGACTTGACATTTAGTTACATTGGGTGGGAAAGATAACTAGTAGACGTATGGGACACCCCCTCCTTGTATATTGTTATACCTTCGTACCATGATGGTCGATTGCAGAGTGCCCTTGAGTCAGGGGGCATATGACACATATACTAGCCAGTCACCACGATTGGTGAATTAAGTCAGCATATGTCTAGCCGACACATTCCCATGCGTACTACAATGTCTTTATTTGCATTTCACTTAGATGGTTAGCACCCTGTGTTTATTTATTTATTTATTCAGTATTTACATACATGGTATGTCATTTTTCTGTATCTTGTTATGTCCCACTGAGGACCTGGTTCCCTGCCAGATTTAGACGAGGCTTTCTACCCCACGGTGTACGGACCTGATCAGGAGACTAGGTGTGCTACCGAGGAGGAGTTAGAGGAGACACCCTTAGAGTCTGCCTGACCCTAGAAGCTTGACCACATGGAGATGGAGCTATTCCCAGATAGATGCTACTTAGTCTATCTTATTTTTCTGTGCTATTATTAGCTTTTGTAGTGGGCTTGTTACCACCAGTTATGTACTATGACTTTATCAGACTCAGCTTTATATATATTCAGCACTTATTTCCTGACATTTTGTTGTGGATGAGATAGATTTACCTGTATTAGACTTGTAGTATTTTAGGACAGCGTAGCACGTTCCTTTGGGTCCATTAAAATGGATTAAACCCTTAGTGACATGTCAGCTGGCCAATGACACGTGGCCTAGTTCCTTATATTTTGGGACTGGGGCGTGACACGGGAGTTAAGAACACTTGGCTTGTTCATCAGTACCCGAAGAGGATTGATCCTAGGGATGATATGAATCGTCTGGCCGGTGACATAGTGCCGCGTCTTCTGAATAGCGAACATCAGAGCCAAACATTCCTTCTCCACTGGATTGTATTGGTGCTCGGCTCCGACCATCATTCTACTCAGATAGTAGATAGCCTGTTCATGCCCTATATCGTTCTTCTGCGCGAGAAGAGCTCCCAGAGAATGGTCCATTGCTCGAACGTATAAGAAGAATGGTCTTCCTATGACGGGAGGCACCAGAACTGGCGGATGAGTGAGGTAGCGTTTGATATCGTTAAATGCTTGCTGACAGGCCTCGTCCCATACGAAGGATACACCTTTCTTCATGAGACAAGAAAAAGGCTGACATCTTCCAGAGAGGTTGGATATGAATCTCCGAATATAAGCCAAATGACCTTGAAATCCCCTGAGTTCCCTCAGATTACGGGGCGGTCGAATTTCTAAGATGGCCTTGACTTTATCAGGGTTCACTTGAATGCCTTTGGCGGTAATGACAAATCCCAGGAATTTGCCACTAGATACACCCAGAAAGGACTTTGTGGGGTTCATCTTGAGTTGATGTTGGCGCATTAGCTCGAATACCGTCTTCAAGTCCTGGATGTGATTGTCCTTGAGGCGTCTTTTGACGGCTATATCGTCTACGTAACATTCCACTGTTTTGCGTAAATGCTCATGGAATATGTTACTCATAGCCTGTTGGTATGTAGCCCCGGCGTTCTTCAATCCGAAGGGCATGACCGTATAGCAATATACCCCCAGTGGTGTTCGGAAGGCAGTATGCTTCTCGTCTTCAGGATGCATCTTGATCTAATTGTATCCTGAGAATCCGTCCATGAAAGACATACGTTCGAAACCGCATGTATTGTCAATCATGACGTCTGTGATGGGAAGAAAAAACTTGTCCTTGGGGCAGGCTGCATTCAGATCTCGGTAATCAATGCAGACGCGCACTTTCCCATTTTTCTTTATGACCGGGACAACGTTGGCGACCCAGTTGGGATGTTGTTCCTCCCGAATGAAACCGCAAGCTACTAACTTCTTGATTTTAGCTTCGATGGCGTCCATCATATCCGGGCGGAACCGGCGTTGGTGCTGCTTTACAGGCTTCGAATCGGGCAATATGTTGAGTTTATGGGTAGCCACCTTTGGATCAAGTCCCGGCATATCCTTATAATTCTACGCAAAGACGTCGATGTATTCTTTTATCAGTTGAATAACTTTTTCCCTTTCAGCTGGGGAAAGATGGTTACTGATAAATATCGGCTTTGGTGAGAGTTCATCCCCAACATTGATCTGGATAACTTCATCTTCAGTGGGAGGTTCTCTCTGCTCGAAGCAGAACTCCCATTGTGTATCCATTTGTTGAGCCCAAGAGTCATTCTCGAATAGTTTGGATTCTTGTTCGTCTGATTCGAAGGGATCCATCACTACCATATTCACTGATAATGTTTGTTTGAGAGCGTCAAGTGAGTCGGAGGGCGACGAGTCATCTTGAAAAGAGGAAAAGACATCTTCTCTTGACTTGGAAGTTGCAAGGGAGGCGACATACCCTAACCCAAAACGGGTTTGTTGATAGTGGGGATTGTCGAGCAGTGGCGTTCGTCTGCCTTTCCCATAGTTGAGGCCTGGTTCCTGCTTCAAGTCGTAACCCATACTTCGCATGATCTTCAAAGCTTGCGAGCTGTACCTGTGAACTTGTATTTCACCAGCGTCATCGTCGAAGACATCTTCTCGTATAGTTGACTCGTTGCGCTTACGGCCGAAGACTATTGGATGCTGACTGCTGCGGGCAGGCGGAACAATGAAGATAGAATCCTCATGTAGTCCATATGTCGTGACGACATTGGATGATGACGCTACTTCCCATACGTACGGATGATAGGAATCTATAGCCGCCAAGAATTTTTGTGCTATCGGTTCTATATTGTCATGGGGAGAGGATTCCTGATTTGGAATCGGAGCGTCGATATACTGGAAAAGAGGATGTTTATTATCATCTGGAACTCCGTTCCTGGTCGCATTTACATCAATCGGCTGCCTGTTGCGCCGAAGGTTGATGACCAAGGGTGGAGGCTTCTGGTTCAAAGTGATCACTAGAGGATCACCCCCTTTTCCTGACCTGGTCCTGTTCAGGTGGATAGCCATAGGCTCCATGTCTTTTGGACGAGTGGTTCGTCCCTTCACTCTGATTGACAGCGGTAGTGTGGCAGAGGGTTCTTCTGGCTCCCGGTGGGATTCCTTCTCTGCCTCGCCTGATACTTCTTCCGTGTGGTTTTGAGAGTATAACACGGCATCGAAGTAGTAGGATTCGACTCCTTTAAACGGGTTTAGGTCAGCAACCTCCGTTTGTACTGTTCCTTGGGCGTCTACATATTTAAGGCATTGATGTAGAGTTGAAGGAACAATGTTGTGGTCGTGGATCCACGGTCTTCCCAGCAAAATGTTGTAGGACACCTCTGAATCGATGACGTAACATGTGGCCACCAATCTGAGGTTGCCAATCTGGATCCTCAGGCGAATTTTCCCCAACGGCTTACTTCTTCCGGCATTGAAACCCACGATTGTGGTGGTGGTGTAAGCCAATTCGCTGCTAGGAATCCTCAGCGGTTTGAGCAGACTGTGAGGGATGATGCTGATCGACGATCCCGGATCTATATGAATCCGGTCAACCTCCATAGAACCGACGTACCCGGTGTAATAGAGGGGCCTGTCATGCCTGTTATGTTTTAACAGCATGTCGTCTTGAGTGAAAGTGATATTTGGGACCACCTCCATCACACTATGGCATTAAGGACATGCCACGGATTCTCCGTCGGGGGACTTGAGCTGGGTCAAGTATGCCTCCGCCTGCATCAGTGCTTCACTCAGGGCTAGACGAGTGTCTTGGGAGAGCCTGAGTAGCTCGAAGATGGATAGCCTGGCTGGTGTATTAGCCAGTTGGGCCAGGATGTCGAAGTTGTATGGCTTCTCTAAACTTTTGTTTAGAATATTTTTCACAGGTTTATCGAAGCGCACTTCTTTTTGCTTCCCCTTGTCCGCCGAAGTTGGTCTTGAAGGACCGGTCTCTAGTACGGCGGGATCTGGTCCTGAAGGTTTGGCAGTTGAAGCGTCCGCCGGTGCATCTTCCTGACTTGCTCCGTAGTCATTGAGGTAGGCTTTCCCTGAACGGGTCACAGCTAATACCTCGTCTTCGTCCGATGGCGAAGAAGTCGCAACCATATGGCATGGTTTGCATTTGGAGTTCTTTCTAGACGTAGCCTTAGTAGCATTAGTCTCTTCCTCAAGCTCTGACACCAAATCCGGATGAACCCACATAATCTTGCCCCGCCGGGTGGTTAGGGGTACCAGGTCATGATTTTGACCCCTAGCTGGAGGGAGATTGATGATGTTCATCGTTGTTCGGGAGATAGGTGCAACACCATCCGAGACTTCTTGGGGAGGCAGATTGCCAAACTGAAGAGAGATCATGTTGGCCGTGACCGTCTTCTCGGTGTTGTGCAGAGTGATGGCCTTAGCATCGATCAACCCCTGGATCTTTCTTTTCAGTATATAACACGCCTTTGTCGGGTGGTGTACGTATCTGTGGAAGATAAAGTATTTGGGGTCGTTAGTACTGCCGACTTCTTGGGGACGCCTCAGCTCTGGAAGGATGATCTTACCACTTTTGACGAGACACTCGAATATACTTGGGATATCGTCATCGTCGAAAGAGTAGACCTCGACGGGCCTGGAAGTCGCAGGTCTCGTCTGCGTGGTAGCCGCAACCTTTTGTCTGGACGTATTGATCGCCAGAGCTTCTTTCCCCTTGGGACCATGAGGATGGTCGCTGTTGGGAGATGACTTTTTGCCTCTGTCAGAGGCGGAGAGCATGATGCCATTGTCGCGCGCCTTGCGACTGTTGTCTTCGGCGGCTACGGCCGAGATGATGAATGAGGGCCAATCATGGAACTGATATGGTCCTGTGAACACCGAGACCACGGGAAGGAGGTTCTTCCTGCAAATGTCTACTAACGCAGAGTCTGGAACTCCTGGAGGCATTTGTATGGTGGCTTGGCGAAAATGTTCGATGAAGGTGCGAACGTCCTCATTTTCTCTCTGCTTGAATTCGATGAGAGAGGACATAGACATGTCCATTCCTCCCTCGTAGAATCGCATGAAGAATAAAGCTTTGAAGTCCTCGAAGAAAGTAATACAGTTGTCCGCCAAGCTACGGTACCACTGATAGGCTACTCCTGAGAGACAGCCTTTGAACACCCGAGTGAGGAGGGCGTCGTTCCCTTGCAGCAACACCGTCATCATACCGAAATAGTTCATGTACTGACTTGGTGATATTTTTCCCTCGAACAGAGCCATAGTTTGAGGTTTGTACCTCGGAGGAAAAGGGACCTCTTTCCAGATAGCTGGGTAGGGCTGGTTGATTCCCAGTTTCTTGAGCTGATCTTTGTGCTTCAAGGCGTCAAACTGGGCTTTCAACTCCCCTACTGCCTGCATCGGATTTTCAGCCGGAAGCGGGACTATGGAGTGGTGTGGAGTTGGTTGTATCGTGACTCCAACGGGAGGTAATATATTCTTTGAGTGAGGAAGCGGGGGAACTGCTGACTCTTGATCTAGAGCAGGTTCTTGGCTCGGGCTGGATGGTGGTAAGTCCACCCCCACACGTATCTGAGTTGGCGGGACCGATGCTTGAGCCATGGCAGTTGTGTACTGAGTTAACATCATCTGGTGCATGTTCTCCATCATGGATTGCATTTGTTTCAGAGATGTCTCCAGTATAGTGATACGTTGTTCCGCGCTTCCTGATGGCGAGGCTTCCTCGCGTTCATCTTCATTGGCGTAAACTTCCATCTCCCTGGGTGTCATTGAAGAGTGAGTATAGGTCGCCGTAGAGGTTGACTCTATACTTCCAGTATCTGATTCGGGGGATTGGCGACCCCCAGCGTCGGAATCAGAAGAATACGAAGCTGGTTATTGTGACCTTGTACAGGTGTTTTGGAACACCCCAGCTTCAGCGTTCCTGAGGAGCTCATTGAATCTCCTTCGGCTCGGAGGCCTAGAGGGATGATGTCTTGAGTTCGAGCCTCCTCTAGGCATGTGTGAAGCCATGTTCACAGATGCATGCGCGGGCTCTTCCTCCTGGAATGACAGAGAGTAGCTCAATCGGTCGAAAACCGACCGTTTTGCTTCAGAACAACAGCAATTGATCACAACCTTATGACTATTACAACAGTGCTCATTAGGAGGCGTAATAGACATGTTGGAAGGTTCCCTCTCCTTACGCTTCTGGATTAGATATTTGCGTAGGTCAGGAGGACTCGCAGAAGAAGAAGACGATGACTTGTTCCTTCTGTTCCCATCAGTAGGCATGCGGAGGTTGGGAACCATGGTTCTCCCTGTGCCACCTGTGTACAATAGTTTGGCCGTCTGGGTGGCGGATAATCCTCGGGGAGGGTGCCTGTACGCAATTTGAGCTTGCTTTACGCCGAGGGACTTCGCCTGGCGTAATTTGGAGATTTGTTCAGACTGGCGTAAAGCTGAAGAGGCCCTCAATCGGCCATCGGCTTCTCGCGTAATACGGAGGGTAGGCAGATTATTCCCTCGCTGGCATAGAGGCCAAGAAGTTGCGTAGTCCGTCGCCTGCTTTCCCTTGCGTAGACTGCAGGGATCATCTGCTTTTCCGCGGAAGGCAGATGAATGTTTACGCGCAGAACGCGTTTGAAATTTCTGATTTGGCGCCAAGGCCTTGTCAGAAATGTTGTTTATTCCGTCAGTGACGGGAGAATGCATTTTACGCGCAGGGCGCGGAGTGGACTTCTGGCGTAGCGCTGAGGCATTGCCAGAAGTTTTGTCAGTCCTGTCAGAGATGGGCGACTGAATTTTACGTGCAGGGCACGGAGTATACTCCTGGGTTAGCGCTGAGGCATTGCCAGAAGTTTTGTCGGTCCTGTCAGAGACAGGCGACTAAATTTTATGTGCAGGGCACGGAGGGAGCAATGCTACAACCTCATTGGTCGGAGAGATCGGAGAGATCGGAGAGTCCACAGGAATGGTAGAGGATATCTTGGGCATCCAGACCTTGCGCAGCTTCCTGTTGCCTTGGACGGAGAGAGGGTGAGAGCTACCCCCGGTTCGAATCATGTCTTCGTAGGCAGACTGGTCGAATTGGACGACCAGTGTCTTCTTCACGGTTCCTATAGATACCGTATCGTGTTGAGCAATTACTTCCTCATCAGAAGAGAAAGAAATTCCCAGCAGAGTCGCCATCTTATTTGTGGTAGAAAATGAAAGAATGAAAATGTATTCAAGATGGGGTTTATACGAAACCCGTGTTCTTTTGTTTACAAACAAACTTGTACAATATAATCCTATACGAGGATATGGGAGTACAATTTATTTAATCTGGGTAAATATTGCTATAGGTGTCTGATCTGCAGTCGATCACTTTAGCCCTTGGACCACACGATGATGAAGAAGTGTCGTAGAAGACAGGAAGCAGCTTCGAAGGTTGCAAAAGAGGGTGGATGCACGATGCCAAAGTCGTCGATCCCTACTATTTTCCTGAGCTCCAGATTCTTCTCTCTCTCTTGATCTCTTCTCTCCTTGGGGTCTAGTCGACCTTAATTTTCTCCTCCTCTCCTCTCTGTTGATAGAGGTCTCTATTTATAGAGTTTTTAGTGACAGTGACCACTCAGTTGGTGTAAAAACCGAGGAGTGGACAACACAGCACCCTTTTACATGACGGTTAAAATAACAAATGCCTGCGTATGGATGATCTTTTGAATGAGCGTGTGACGCGAGTCCAACTAAGGGACAAAACGCGTATTACTGCTACGAAGATCACGGCATAAAAGCCACGCAGGTAGGTATCCCTCGTGTAGAAGAGGTGGGCGTAGAAGCCAATGTCTGTCACCATGGCATAGAAGCCTAGTAGGCATAGAAGCCGAATAGGCGTAGAAGCCGAGTGGTCATAGAGGCCGAGTGGGCGTAGAAGCCGAGTGGTCATAGAGGCCGAGCGGGCGTAGGAGCCGAGTGAGCACAGAAGCTGAATGGGCGTAGAAGCCGTTGCGTAAGGTGCCAGAGCGCTGATGTGGACGTCTTAGCCGGAATTACGGCTTTTGAAGATATAATCATATCCCTTGCATTAAATGCAGAGATCTGCCACCATCCTGTGCATTAAATGTAGATGCTTGTCTTTAAGATTTGCCATCATTCTACTTATTAAATATAGATACGCGTCTCAAATCCTGCACGCAGAGTAGGTGCTGACGTGGCAGGTGGTTTGTCTTCCGCGGGGCGTAAACAGCTCATCTGCCTGTGTAGAACTAGGCAGCGTATCTCCCTTGCATGCGTAGGAGTAGTTTACACGAAGGGGATGTCACTAAACGACGGTTCGGTGATATTTAATCAAATCCCCTGTATTAAATGCAGAGATCCGCCATCATCCTGCGCATTAAATGCAGAGGCATGTTTTGAAGGTCTGCAGCTCTTCTGTGCATCAATCGCAGAGACGTGCCTCAAGAAACTGTTACCGCTCTGTGCCTTAAATGCAGAGGTGTGCCTCGAGCCCTGTACGAAGTGCAGCTTTCAGCGTGGCAGGTGGTTTGTCTTTCGTGGAGCATAAACAGCTCACATCTGCCTGTGTAAAACTAGGCGGCGTAGTCCTCTGTACGCGAAAAAGCGGTTTACGCAAAGGGAATGGCAGTAAATGACAGCCTGGGTCGCAGTGTCATGCCATTATTATAGCCGTCGCCTGGGTAGTCGAGCAGTATCCCTTTGTCAGAAGTCCAGACGTCAGGTTCATTTGCAGGACATGACAGGTTCACTTCGGAGAACACGAAGCGTTCCTCGTACGCTTTAATGCTGTATTGAAAGCGGATGTGTTTTACGCCATATAGGCGACGAAGCCCTCTGTCTTGCGTTGAGGCGGCCTGGACGTACTGCATTACGCGGATGGTCCTCGAGCTTGCTTTTTTACGCTGTGCTCAGCCGAAAAGCTCTGTTGTATGTTGATGGCTTCTGAGGTCATCCTTTTACGCCGCTGTGCACCAACATGCTGCGTGTAGCCATCCAGCATATTTTTCATGCTTCTACACACGCTAGAACAATGAACTAGTATATATGTGATTGCTAGAATTATGACGAGAACATAAGGAATGCTATATCAGTACACTAGAGATACATGTCAAGAATATCAAACTAAGTGTGTGAAATATCAACATATCATGTGATCGGCTTGGGACTGATCAGGCTTGCTATGTATGACTAGCTATGATTTATATAAGATCAGTTTAACCATCCGGATAGCTATGATACGAGCAATAGTCAGGCTAGTCACACATAATAGGCTATGAGGCATGTAATGGTCAGGTTGCACCAACGTGAGGTGTGGGTGAGCTATGATGCATGTAAAGTTTGGGTATGATCACATAAGCTACTAATATTTTCCCTTTTTTTCCCAGCTAGCACGATGGATTCCAAATCATGACTCCTCATGATAGGTCTCGATAATGCCAACTCGTGAAAATAACAGTGTCAGAGTCATGTACGCTATACAACAAGAATTATAGAGATAATCAACATAGTAAAAACTGTCAGAGAATGTACTCGCCTGTGGTCCTTAGCTGGCAATACCAATGTCTTGGTTCCAAAGTATCGTCTGAGTGATCCAACAGTCCTATAGGCATATCATATAACACAATTCTGCATTAGATACTATACTAACACACAATCAACATAATGATCTCAGAGACTACGCTAGGGGGGTCACATCTGTAGTTGTTGTGCATAACAGATAGTCAATGATGCGGTCTTGCTAGTACGTCAATGTACATATGGCAGTCTGCTAACATTTTACATGGTCACATGTCAATGTAACTATGGGGTATCTGTAGTTACATTATGGTCATCTATTACATAGATATATAATACATATTATTAACTAACCTATAAATATTACAATCATACTAATTAATTACACTTATAATAGATATATGTATATACATAATAGAATTTATACTATATATATATATATATTTGAACATATATTAGGGATCCATGTACAATACATATACGTAGGTATATATATACTTAATTGAGAATTACTATATATGTATATATACTTATATACCAATACTAATATTAACCATATACCAATACGCATGCCAATACCAATTACAATACGCATGTATACAATGAAGAATATGTGTATATACGTGCGCGTACACACACGTGAAGGGGCTTGAACCTGGGTACGTGGAATGAGTCGCGTGCGTCGAGGTCATCGAGGGGTGCTGGTGTCGGTTGGCAGCAGGTTAGTGGCTCCGGGCTTCTTCGGTTTAGCGGTCGTCGACGGTACAGCGAGTCCGGGAGACGTATACAGTGGGGATGGCGAGGTCCGGGCTGTGCAGGTGAGTTCTGGCATGTCAAGTTGCTGGTTTCAATGCTTCGACAAACGACAAGGCGGGTGAGGTAGAGGGATGCTCGGTGAAGCTTCAACGTGGTGAGGGTCAGAGTTCGACAGTCTTCAGTTCAGCAGGTTCATCAAAGTCGGGTTGCGGTCGAGAGCAGCGGCTCATCGGACTTCAGCAGCGGTGCAGGAGGTTATCGATCGTGCCGTTCAGGTATCATGGAGGGGATGAAGTCGGTCGGGTATGGGAACAGTCGAGATGGATGGTGGTGGCGACCGACGGGGTCGTGCGTTGTCTGGGCAGAGAAGATCGGTGAGTCGGTAGGGTTGTCGTATGGAGGAGGGGATGGCAAGTGGTGCTGCAGGCAGTCGACTGTGGTTGAGGGGGTTGGTCGAGGACGTTCAGCGGGTGTAGGTCGGGATTGTCGTCGGCAGGGAGATGGACGACGAGTTGATGGGAACAAGGGAATCAGATGAATATGGGTTTTAGGTTTTAAGGAAAAGAAAAGAAAAATAAGGGAAAGGAGTATTTATATGCAATGGGTTTGAGTTGACCTAGGAATAGGCTTCGTCAAAGCCCTCTTGGGAGTGGGCCTTGCCATGGATATTTCAATGGCTAGGATTTAAATGGAATTAAAACGGAAGGCTAGGATTGCATTGGTTCACGATTTTGAGATCATGGTTCAAGTAGGTTGATGTTAAATTACACACTCCCAAAAATTATGAAAAAAATACACAGGAAGGAGAATTGGGTTTATTTACGGGTCGTGTCCAACGGGATGGACACCTTCATGCCTTGTGCACAAAAGTGCCCAATAATTAGAAAATTGCACAAAGTAAGATTTATTATTTAATTAAATTAAATTAAATGCAAGTGGTGTTCTAAAATTAATTAGAAGTAAAAGGGACTAAAATTAAGTGGGACACAAGTGTCATGAATGAAGTAGACTTAGAATGTAATATTACCCTAATTTGGGTTGCTCTAATGGGTCGAGATTGTGTCTCCAATTTTGATTGGAATACACAAGGATATAAAGTTTAATTTATATACAATTAAATATAATCGGTTGCGACAAATATTGTGCGTCTAAAATAAAACACAATGAGACATGGTTATGAATCACACAAGGATCAAAATAACAGTCTGGCATGTCTAGGACAAGGGTGTGAAATTGGTTGGAAGACAATGGCTAGCGTAGCGCTCTAATTATCGAAGCAACAGTAAAGTACAACAATCAAATAAAATCATAATTATTAAATATAATTAAATATCATACAATTATTTATATATTAATTATGAAAATACAAGAATACCCTTAATCTAAAATGTAGGGGTGACAAGTCTACCCTTCTTAAAAGAATGTTGTCCTCAAAATTTAAAACAAACTAGCACAATGCAAACAATCAAAAGAATTATACCTCAAGTCTCGAAGAGATACATATACTGCTCGTGCATTTTGTCCTATCTCTTCCAGGTTGACTCTCCTGGAGAGTGATATCTCCATGCAATACGAACCAAGGGGATAGTCTGGTTTCGCAATACCTTCTCTCTACGATCCAAGATCTCAACAGGCTGTTCAGGATAGCTGAGTGTCGGTCCAACATCGATCTTTGAGTGATCTAGTACGTGACTAGGATCTGCCACGTACCGTCTCAGCTATGACACGTAGAATACATCATCCACTCATTCTAGAGCAGGTGGCAAATCAAGTCTATAGGCCACTGTACCGACCTTTGCAAGAATACTGAAGGGCCAGATGTATCTTGGACTAAGCTTTCCGTCTCTACCAAAATGAATCGTGCCCCGTATCATAGAAATCCGTAGGCATACCAAATTGCCAACCTAGAACAAACAGTCTTAACACATAATCTAAAACAAAACAATCACAACCTAAAAAACAAAACCTATACCTGAAACTCTGGGGGTCTACGGTAGCTATCGGTCCAATGTCGCTGTCTGTCCTGCGCCACTCGCAGTCTTTCTCTACTAAGTTTTACCTTTTCTGCTGCATCTACGACCATTTCTGGTCCTAACAAAGCTCTTTCTCCAATATCATCCCAAGATAATGGTGTACGACACCTTCGTCCATATAATGCCTCAAATAGTGACATCTTAATGCTGGCCTGGTAGCTGTTGTTGTAAGCAACTCTACTAGGAGTAGATGATCCTCCCAAGAACCTTCGAGATCCAAATTGTAAGTCTGTAGGATATCTTCAAGAGTCTGAATAGTCCTTTCAGACTGGCCGTCTGTTTGGGGGTGATATATGGTACTGAACTTGAACTGAGTGCCCAAGATAGCCTGCAGACTCCTCCAAAAATGGGAAGTAAAACGACTATCCCGATCTGAGACAATACCCACAGGAACTCTATGTAATCTGACAATCTGCTGCACGTACATCTCTGCTAATTTCTCTGTCAAAGTAACCACTTTGAAAGGTAAGAAGTGGGCTGATTTGGTCAACCTATCCATGATGACCCAAATCGCGTCCTTTCCTCCTGGAGAACGAGGAAGTCCTGACACGAAGTCTATAGTCACGTGCTCCCACTTCCACTCTGGAATGGGTAAAGGTTGAAGCAATCCTCCTGGTCTCTGTCGATCTGCTTTTACCTGCTGGCACACTAAACATTGGGATATAAAGCGTGCTACTTCATACTTCATACCATACCACCATACATGCTACCTCAAATCTCGATACATCTTGTTGGCTCCGGGATGCATCAAGTACTGAGAGCGATGTGCCTCCTGTAAAACCTCTTTGCCCAGCTCTCTACTTGGCACACACATCCTTGTGCCATGCCGTAGAGATCCATCATCCATAATAGTGAAGTCGTCTATCAATCCTGTCTGAACTTGTACCCTGGTATTCCTAAGAGTCTCATTATCATACTGTGCACCTTTAATTCTGTCCATCAGCTCTGATTGTATCTGTAATCCCCACATCTGAATCTTAACTCCTGGAACTAGTACTTCGATTTCCAAGCACTTAAGATCAGCTAATAAATATCTATCTGAAGTCAAGCACATAGCCATCGGATACCTGCTCAAAGCATCGACAACTACATTGGCCTTTCCTGGATGGTACTGTAATAAGATATCAAAGTCTTTCATCAACTATAACCACCTTCTCTGTCTTATATTCAGCTCCTTCTATGTAAACACGTACTTCAAGCTCTTGTGGTCCGTGAAGATTTCCACACGCTCTCCGTATAGATAGTGTTTCTACAGCTTTAGGGTAAACTCCAGATCGTGAGTGGGGTAGTTTTTTTTATGAGGGCATAATTGTCTTGAAGCATAGGTAATTACTTTCTCGTGTTGTTGAAGAACTTATCCCAAATCTTTTTCTGAAGCATCACTGTAGATAGTGAATCCACCTGTCCTTGATGGCAATGTCAAAACTGGCGCTGTCGTCAATCTCTTCTTTAGCTCATCAAATGCGGCCTGACATTCTTTTGTCCAGACAAAGTCCACATCTTTCTTTGTCAGCCTAGTCATTGGCTCTGTAATCTTGGAGAAGTCTTGTACAAATCTTCTGCAGTAGCCTGCTAGTCCGAGAAAGCTCCTGATCTCGGCTACCAAACTGGGGATAGCCCATGATTCCACTGCTTTGATCTTCTTTAGGTTAACTGAAATTCTGTCACCTGTCACCATGTGTCCAAAAAATTCAACCTTGTCAAGGAAGAACTCACACTTTGAAAGCTTCCTGTATAACTCTTCCTTCCTAAGAGTCTCTAAGACCATCCTCAGATGCTCTTTATGCTCTTCTGGGATCTTTGAATATATTAGAATGTCATCAATAAACACCACTACAAACTTGTCAAGGTATTGGTGGAATACCTTGTTCATCAAGTTCATGAATACTGCTGGTGCATTGGTTAAACCAAATAATAATACTGTAAATTCAAACTGGCCATATCTTGTCCAAAAGGCTGTCTTCGGTATATCTTCTCTCTTCACCTTTACCTGGTGATAGTCTAATCTCAAGTCTATCTTTGAAAACACCTTCGCTCTGCTCAACTGATCGAAAAGATCATCTATCCTCGGTAGCGGGTATTTATTTTTGATAGTGAGATTATTCAGAGCTCTATAGTCGATACACATGCGTACCATGCCATCCTTCTTTGGTACAAATAATACCGGTGCTCCCTATGGCAATGAACTGGATCTAATGAAACCTTGGTCTTGTAGCTCCTCAACTTGCTTCTTCAGTTCTACCAACTCATTGTTGTTAACTCTATAGACATATTGCGATATAGGCTCCGCTCCTGGTATCAAGTCTATAGAGAATTCAATATCTCTGTCTCGCGTCAAACCTGGCAACTCCTCTGGAAATACATCCAGAAACTCTGCTATCGGCGGATGTGGTAACTCCTCTTCTTCCATTCTGGATCCACAAAAAGTGCCTCTGCTCCGCTCCTCTGCTCCTCTGGCGATCTCAAACTCTGGCTCTCCTGGAGGTCGAAATACTACTCTTCCTCCGTGACAATCAATAGAAGCATGGTGTTTACTCAGCCAGTCCATTTCGAGTACAATATTGTATCCCAGAAGTGGCATGATGAGTAAACTCACGCTCAACTCTCGGCCTTCTAATAACACTCTTCGATCCTTATAATAATTACGGACTAGGATAATACCTTCTCCTGTCATGATCTTGCAAGTCCTATCTAATGGTTCTGTTTCTAAATGATGCTTAAGGGCATAAGATACAGATACGAAACAATGAAAAGTGCCAGAATCAAATAATGTAAGTGCTGGAATGGAATCGAGAGAAACTGAACCTGAAATCATGTCTACAGCTGGCTCGACCTCCTCAGTAGTCATGGCATAATCTCATCCTGGTGGTGTTCCTCTCTGCTGCTACTGGTGCTGAGAAAACCTCTACTGCTGTGGTGGAAGTGGACGTCCTCTGTGTTGGCCTCCTATTACAATAGGTGCTCTGGCTGGTCCTCTCTGAGCTGCTACTCCTCCCTGGTGAGTTTGAATAGCTAGGCAGTCCCTCAGCTGATGTGCTGATGATCCACATGACAAGCAGGTACCCAACCTTTTTCTACATATGTCTTTTGTATATTCCATCTTTCCATAATATGCATACTGGGCAACGGGCTGGTTTTGTCTTTATGGTTGCTGCTGCTGGATATGTCCTCGAACTGGTGTCTGTTGCTGGTGTTGCTGCTGGTACGGCCTCTGTTATTATTTTTGTTGAAAGTGTGGGCGCTTGGCCTGTCCCGTGTTACTACCTGTTCCTCTAGAAGTGTTGTATCCTCTCTTGGGCCTGAGGTCCAAGTCATCTTCAGTAATCTGGGCAACCATCAGAATACCCTCAAATGTAGCAGTGCGTTATCCCGAAGTACGAGACTTGATCTCTCTATTCAATCCCTTTCTAAATTTTTGTGCTCTATCTCCTGGGTCTCGAATCATCGACAGCGCGAATTGACTCAATCGACAAAACTCTGTGACATATTCGTGGACTGTCATGCCTCCCTGGATTAAGTCATGGAACTGACTTTCCAATGCTCCCAAAGCCACATGAAGAAAGAATTTCTCCTTGAAGAGCTCCTTAAAGTCATCCCAAGTAAGTCCTTTACTAGTGAGTCTTGGTTCTGTATGATACCACGTCAGCGCGATATCAAACATCTGACTGCCAGCAGGCTTAATCTGAAGAATTTCTAAAATCTGGGCTAAACGTAAGTTCTTCTCTATGTCCTCTAACCAATCATCAGCATAAAGTATTCCTTCTTCGCCTCTGAACTCTCGAGACATCACCCTCTTAAAGTCCACAATAGTACCTGGCCTCTGTTGTTGTTGTCCATGATACTGCGATTGTCGTGCTACTCTCTCCACAGCCTGGAGAGCTATATGATGAGCATTCTCCATGCTCTCTCTTATCAGCTTTGTCTGTACCTGGTGTGCTTCTTCTTGCACTCTCTGAGCTTCAGCTTGAATATGCTGAGCTTTTGCTGTTACTCTCTGGGCCTCTAGCATGCCCTTCATCAGTGCGAACATCTGTGCCCCATCAGTGGGCACTCCTCCGAGAATTTGTGTCGGTGGTGGTGGAAGGTTGTCCGTCATAGCTGGTGCAATCCTCTGAATAGGTGGAGAAGGAATCCCGTTAGCTGCAGATACTCCCACAGGAATAAAAGATATAGGAGGAACTCCAGGTGTCTATCCGTCAGGTTGATAGGTGGCAGACCTCTCTGAATTTGATGCTCCTACTCTCATAGATCTAGTATTCGGTGGCATCCTGAATACAGATCAGAAAAATTAATTAAGGTTATATATACGATATTATCAAGGAAGGATAGTAAAATTCTAAAGGAAGCAATCGATTAGAATAGTATTGTAAAGATCAGAATTTTCTAGTATGATTGAGCATACTCTCATCCTAGATCCTATTTCCTATATCCTATTGCAGGCTCATAGCAGTACAACTAAGTTGTCACACTACCACGACATCGCATAATTTTTGAAGCTAGACCTGCATGGGCCACCACTAAAAATGTCTTACGACCCGCACCTGGTATAGGGGTACGAGAGCGTGGGTACGTCCAGCCTACGCCACAGCATCGGCAGTAAAACACTATCTAGGTCACAATAAAACTATAAAACTAAATACCTATCAATGATATCAATCTCTATAAGGAGGATAATATACATCTCACAATATCTCATAATGTAAACTCAATCACAACAACTATAAGAGTAATAAGGCACGATAAAAGATAAGAAGAATGACATAGTCAAATACCATGTCTCAAAATATAGATAAATCACAGTATAGCTGTCCAACATAAAGTCTCCACAAGTCTCTAATTAAACTTAACATAAGTCTAAATATAAACTGAAATAAACCTCAATAAGTCTCAGATGCATAATATAATACTATCTAGATAGCTGCAGGCAATGTCTTATCTAAAGGAATAGTCTCCTCTAAGATCTCTGGTGTGTAGTCTGTATCTATACCCGGTCCGTAGTGTGTGGTACAAAAATCCTCAAGATCCTCTGGAAAAAATATCCAGTCAGGATTGGAACAAAGTATAAGCACTAACAGCAGTTCAACATGTATTGACAAAAACTATAACATAGTATAAAGAAATACAAGACAGATATGAATACTGGCAATAAGAAATACTGGACATAATGAAATACTGGAATAAAGGAATACTGAAGTACTGGAGCATATGTCATCATCAATATACAACTAGCAATGAAATAGAACACAAGTACACGCTAGAACAATGAACTGGTATATATATGAATGCTAGAATCATGACGAGAACATAAGGAATGCTATATCAATACACTAGAGATACATGTCAAGAACATCTAACTAAGTGTGTGAAATATCAACATATCATGTGATCGGCTTGGGACTGATCAGGCTTGCTATGTATGACTAGCTATGATTCATATAAGGTCAGCCTAACCATCCGAATAGCTATGATACGAGCAATAGTCAGGCTAGTCACACATAATAGGCTATGAGGTATGTAATGGTCAGGCTGCACCAACGTGAGGTGTGGGTGAGCTATGATGCATGTAAAGTTTGGGTATGATCACATAAGCTACTAATGTTTTCCTATTTTTCTCCAGCTAGCACGATGGATTCCAAATCATGACTCCTCGTGCTAGGTCTTTATAATGCCAACTCGTGTAAATAATAGTGTCAGAGTTATGTACGCTATACAACAAGAATTATAGAGATAATCAACAAAATAAAAACTATCAGAGAATGTACTCGCCTGTGGTCCTTAGCTGGCAATACCAATATCCTGGTTCTAAAGTATCGTCTGAGTAATCCAACAGTCCTATAGGCATATCATGTAACACAATTCTGCATCAGACATTACACTAACACATAATCAACATAATGATCTCAGAGACTACGCTAGGGGGGTCAAGTCTATAGTTGCAGTTCATAACAGACAGTCAATGATGCGGTCTTGCCAGTATGTCGGTGTACATGTGGCAGTCTGCTAACATGTTACATGGTCACAGGTCAATGTAACTACGGGGTATCCGTGGTTATATTCGGGTCATCTAGTACATAGATATATAATACATATTATTAACTAACTTATACATATTACAATCATACTAATTAATTACACTTATAATAGATATATGTATATATATAATAGAATTTATACTATATATATATATATTTAAACATATATTAGGGATCCATGTATGATACATATACGTAGGTATATATATACTTAATTGAGAATTACTATATATAATATATACTTATATACCAATACTAATATTAACCATATTCCAATACGCATGCCAATACCAACTACAATACGCATATATACAATGAAGAATATGCGTATGTATGTGCATGTACACATTCGTGAAGGGGCTCAAACCTGGGTACGTGGGATGAGTCGTGCGTGTCGAGGTCGTCGTGGGGTGCTGGTGTCGGTTGGCAGCAGGTCAGTGGCTCCGGGCTTCTCCGGTTTAGCGGTCGTCGATGGTGCAGCGAGTCCGGGCGACGTATACAGCGGGGATGGTGAGGTCCGGGCTGTACAGGCGAGTTCTGGATGGTCGAGTTACTGGTTTTAGTTCTCCGGCGAAGGATAAGGTGGGTGAGCCAGAGGGATGCTCGGTGAAGATTTAACGGGGTGAGAGTCAGAGTCTGATGGTCTTCAGTTCAGCGGGTTCGTCAAAGTCGGATTACTGTCGAGAGCAGCGGGTCATCGGGCTTCAACAGCGATGTAGGCGGTTGTTGCTCATGCCATTTCGGCATCGTGGAGGGGATAAAGTCGGTCGGGTATAGGAACAGTCGAGATGGATGGTGGTGGCGACCGACGGGGTCACGCGTTGTCTGGGCGGAGGAGATCGGTGTGTCGGTAGGGTTGTCGTGTGGAGTAGGGGATGGCGAGTGCTGTTGCAGGCGGTCGGCTCCGGTCGAGGGGGTTGGTCGAGGATGTTCAGCGGGTGTAGGTCAGGGTTGTCGTCGGCAGGGAGATGGCCGACGGGTTGATGGGAACAAAGGAATCAGATGAATATGGGTTTTAGGTTTTAAGGAAAAGAAAAGAAAAATAAGGGAAAGGAGTATTTATATGCAATGGGTTTGGGTTGACCTAGGAATAGGCATAGTCAAAGCCCTCTTGGGATTGGGCCTTGCCATGGATATTTCAATGGCTAAGATTTAAATGGAATTAAAATAAAAGGCTAGGATTGCATTGGTTCACGGTTTTGGGATCATGGTTCAAGGAGGTTGATGTTAAATACACACTCCCAAAAATTATAAAAAAATACATATGAAGGAGAATTGGATTTATTTACGGGTCGTATCCAACGGGATGGACACCTTAATGCCTTATGCACAAGAGTGCCCAATAATTGGAAAGTTACACAAAGTAAGATTTATAATTTAATTTAATTAAAATAAATGCAAGTGGTGTTCTAAAATTAATTAGAAGTATAAGGGACTAAAATTAAGTGGGACACAAGTGTCATGAATGAAGTAGACTCAGAATAGAATATTATTCTAATTTGGGTTGCTCAAATGGGTCAAGATTGTGTCTCCAATTTTGATTAGAACACATAAGGATATAAAGTTTGATTTATATAGAATTATATATAATCAGTTGCGATGAATATTGTGCGTCTAAAATAAAATACAATGAGACATGGTTATGAGTAACACAAGGATCAAAATAACAGTCTGGCATGTCTAGGACAAGGGTATGAAACTGGTTGGAAGACAATGGCTAGCGTAGTGCTCTAATTATCGAAGCAACGGTAAAGTGTAACAATCAAATAAATCATAATTATTAAATATAATTAAATATCATGCAATCATTTACACATTAATTATGAAAAGACAAGAATACTCTTAATCTGAAATATGGGGGTGACAATATCTCATGTCGTAGATATGAAAAGTTCGCCAGTGATAACTCGTGAATAGCTCATATTCGTAACTCGTCATTCTAGGAAGTTCTCGAGTGTCAATGACTCAAGAACTTGAAATAATGATTAAACGAGATAAAATTTAACTAGATCATTGGAAGAAAAGAATATTGCGCTACCGGCTACCCCAATTTCCAATGGCCCCATGAGGCATGGACCAACCCTGTTAGGCAAGGGCCCAATGACCTACCAAGTTTATGCATGCCACGGTATATACAAGACTTTGTGATGTACCTTGGTAGTTATATAATTTGTTGTATAATGTGATTACAAGATCTGTGATGTGCTGCGGCACTACAAGTTTTTGTTATTGAGCCACAGTTCATAACACTATATATTTTAGTATATGCATTACAGTGTATGTTTCAGTTATGTTTCAGTTCCAGTTTATGCTATATGACAATTTACATATAAGTTATGTTTGCAAAACCAGTTTATGTTTAAACTGCTTTAGTTCTTTATCCATCATTATTTGCGATGTGAACTATAAGTACTAGACTAGCGTACCTTTGGCCATCTAGCTTGATTGTAGTGCGGGTGGTAGCGATATTCTTTAAAATATCCATTTGTTAGTAATTAGATTTGTGATAACCCTAGTTAGTTAGATATAGCAAGTCGTAGGCATGTTTGGCTGTCATATAAATGTTTATCTATTCATCTAGCTCTTTCTGTTACATTCTATTTTCTTTCAGCACGTGGATAGTGTGCAAAGTTCTGCTCGGGTGAAGGTCTGCAATCCCGGTCCTTATTTGGTTTAAGGGCTGTGGTCCTGATCAGAGTAGTTCCTATGCCCTCTTGCCGCTCGTCGCCTTATCTTTCTATATAGTTTTTTTATCAGTGCACCAGTCCTTATAGTTATTTTATCGAGACAAGTACATTGGTATCGTACAAAACTTGATCCGCATTTATTTAGTTATTTATTTGTCTCTTATTTCTGTTGATTGTGGTTTTGGTTAACACCTTGAGCTCCTTTGTGGTACTTGTTGCTTGGGGTTCTGACCCCACTGGTTTTGCTTAGTCAGATTTATCCGAAGAGAACCAGGATCCTCCATACTTCCAGTAAGATGGCTCACACTCGTAGGACTGCCGCCGAAGCTCGCGAGTGGGTTTCCTTCTTCCATCCCTTATTTTGATTTTTCGTTCTGTGGTATTTATCAAGAGCCAGTATTATCCCTTTTGTTCTAAGATTACTCCTCTGACTATGGTCAACATGATTTATATATTAGACCATGGCTGGTATATTTGATCATATATAATTATACTCTGCTAGTGCAGCATTTTGTATTCACTAGCTTCATGATCATATATGACATATAATTTGTGATACCTCTTTACTTTCATATATGATACTCTTAAAATTGTTATTGATGGATTAAGACACTAGGAATTGTCAGCCTTAGGACTGACGTCATAGCATGCTAGAGTCCACTTATTTGTCTTCTAGACAACCTTAGCACATTGCGGCTTACTACGATATTCTGTAAGGTGTGGTTGGCTATGTCAGTTCTCGTATTTATTTAGTATTCTAGGAGTGGGATATAACACACTCTCTCTCTCTCTCTCTATATATATATATATATATATATAATGTCAAAAATTAGACTTTCTTGTAGAATTTTTCTTTCTTTCAAAAATATCTTTATTGAAATTCTTTAACCAAAATAATCATTAAAGTTAGAAATGACGGTTAAGTAATTTACAAGAAAAAAAATTTGAGTTCAACTACAAAAACTCAAATAAGAATCATGAGTTGAACTTGCAATAAGAATATCACAAGTAGACATTTTTTTAGTTTAGTCCTTTCTATTTTTACATTTAAACCCTTTAAAAAAATTAAAAGGTAA
This sequence comes from Iris macrosiphon, assembly GCA_036927795.1. Classification (NCBI taxonomy): domain Eukaryota; kingdom Viridiplantae; phylum Streptophyta; class Magnoliopsida; order Asparagales; family Iridaceae; genus Iris; species Iris macrosiphon. The sequence continues at coordinate 190,752,966 of JAYESA010000007.1, forward strand.
GATGGATGTAATCCAACGGTTGTAAATTATATGAGTTCAAAAAATTAAGAACTCATGAGTACCTTTAGGAATTTTGAAAAAATTTTGAACCAGAAAGATTTTAGATGTCTAACAATAATTGTATCCAACTTAGATATGAATGCAAATGTTCCCACTCATGCAACCACCATCTCTTCATTATTGTTGAAGGTAATAAATTTGTTTTCGAAAGTCCGAAGATCTAGCATTATTAATTGGCGATATATGTATGGGAACATTTCACACATTTCAGTTTTCGTTCCCAGTTCCCACCATACCATTTATACAGAGATAAATTACTTGCCTTACCATACACCATATATTATCGTGACTCGGGGCTGATCTCGAGCGGGGTAGGGTCGCGGGTTCATTATCTTGGCGAGACGTCTAAGTTTTTATATGCATGAAGAAGAGAAGCTAGCATAAATATTGGTTGTCTGCTAAGAAAGTTTAGGGAAAAAAATAAAATAAAGAGAATAATGCTCTATATAGGAAAGGAAATGATTAAACATTTGTCCTTCTTTTTCTTTCTTTCTTTTCTCTCTTTCTTTCTCTCTCTCTCATTTGTGTAGAGAAGGAAGACGCTGATTCTTTTAAGAGAAATATTTCAAGTCTAACTTTTTCCAATGTCACTATTCATAAATAAACACTGTTTCACTATTTACTGTTAGGATCACGTACACATATATTAAAGAGAGAGAAATCTAGAAATGCATTACAGATACGGGGGAACCGCACGCCAGTCCAAGATTGGTGTGGCCACCCCTATTGGTCCCAGCATCCCGGCTGGTACTGGATCCCACCCTCGGTCAATGGAGAATCATGCCACGTAGTGCAAGTATGAACCCACCACGTAGTTCACACCATCTAGTTAGCCAGAAGACTATTGAATAGTTATTTCGTGCAAGTATGAACCTGCAAGTATTCGGTATCGTTAGGTCACCAAGGCAGTTCCCGAACTAGAAAAAATATATCATGTCAACTTAAACTCTGAACGAGAATTATGTCAAGGTAAGCGAGAACAAAATCAACACCGCTCGTGGAGCAATACTCGTTCAGAATCAAGATTTATCCCACACATGTCATATAATCTGGAAGACCAAAGACTTGCATAGTCGCGGACAACATGGTACACAATGGAGATTTTCGAATCTCGTTCCGCGGACGGTCACCGAAGCACTGAGGCCGATCCGATCCGGATGGAACTTCACGCAGTCTTTTTTATGTCCGGACAGGATGGCATGTAGAGATTCATGTTCCTCGTGCTGCGTCATTCCCGTTCTAAGACTGGTAGTCTCATATTTGGGCAGGATGGCATATAACGCCTCATGTTCTTTGAGTTGCATAACATTCTCGCTCAAAGACTATATTATGGTCCATTATGGTTATGCCAGCGACACCTGTTTATATAGATTAAGTTATCTCGCTTAGCGGCAATCCATGTGCAAGTAATTGTATCGCATCTAGTAATCTGTAACACCTGATCGTATATGAGTATAAGACATCTGTACACATCTGAACATATTTGAACAACATAGTATCACACTTGAGTATTCGAGTAACATCATCCTCCCAAGTCATAAACAAGCTCGTGATACTTGTGTTTGCTTATGCGATTTTTTGATTTCATATATATATATATATATATATATATTCGTTCTCAGTTTAACTTGGTTTACCTTAGTTGGAAAAGTATGAATGGTAAGTTAGTAAGTCTCATCGTGTTATTCTTATATCGCACGATGCACTACCACATGATTTAGGCTTTATATCTTTGCCTTAAAACTGATTCTATGGACAGACTAGAAAGATAACAATGATATAGTGCACATAACTAATTGAACGTGTTTGGATTTGTCGAGCAGACGAGAAGCCTCCCTACTAGTGCATTCAATTTACTGATAACCTACCAGATTTCTTGCAGGATACGGGAGTACTCGTTTCATGCAGAAACCCTTCGTGCATGCTAAGGCATAGAGTTCTATCTGGGCCTTGGAGCATTGCGTCCGGAGCAGAAGCATATATACAGGACATAATATTTGAACATCACCTATATATCATCCCATATTGTAAGTTGCTTAGCACGCCTTTATTATTTGAGAGAGTGAGAGAGAGAGAGAGAGAGAGAGAGAGAGAGAGCTTGAGCAACTTGTAATCTCGGCCTAACGCCGCTTGTAATACTTATTCAGAATCAATAAAGAGCTAGTTTTTGTATCATACTTGTGTTTGTTCTATTCTTCCGCTATATCGACCTTGCGAACTAGTTATCTCACCGTCCGTTCTATGCCTGGACTTACACGGGTGTAACTTAGGCTAGCACGGCATCACGCCCATGCGAGGATGAACGACCCTATGGGGCCGGGGTTTGACGTGATATGGGGGGAGAAGATAGCATATTACAGTTCAGTTTTTTAGGTACTGCAGTGCATTGATGTGGTATTGGGTTTATTAGCATGCAAGGGGTGATTCACCTAGCGACTAGCATGTATTGTCTATATTTTTGTGTGTGCAGGCTAAGCAAAGATAGGTTCATCGTAGCCATCCACCTTAGCGATGATTCACCTCAGTCGAGCGATACTCCGAGCGCGCCTTTGAAAGTCTAAGTTTTGCTAATAATTGATAACCTAGTTTTCTAAGCTATAATTTTCTTGCTTTCCTTCACTCTGAAAATTGTATAACTTCCATTACTTAGGAAAATGATATTTTTATTTTCTATGTATTTTTGCTTAAACCTCATCCTTTGATTCTCCTGAATCATGATTCTTGACAGTAATATGCTTCGAACAATGCTTACAACTGTGTCATCTCTGTTGATCGATTATTCTTTGATTGTGAGGACGCAATCCTCTTAAGGGGGGTAGATTGTAAACCCCCAGAAATTTTTCAGATTTAAAAAATAAATTTTCTAGAATTTTTTGTAATTTTTAACTGGTTAAATCAATTTTTTTTGGTATTAAGTATTTTAAAATGATTTTATTAAATATTAAAATATTATAAAAATAATTTTTTTGGGTGTAAAATAAAATATTAGACATAGGGTAATTTTTCTGGATTTTATTGGACCCCAAAAATATTTTTAAAGACATAAAAACTAAATTTTTATTAAACCAAAATGAACCCAGTTTATTTTTGAACCAAACCAACCCGAACCGACCCTGAACCGACCTGGTCTAGCTGAACCCAACCTATTGCCTATCGGATCGGGTCGGATCCTAAACTGAACCTGACCCGCCTACCCTACCCGCTGCTATAGTGTACCCTGAACCGACCCCGACCCTGCTGCTTCGTTTCCCCGCCGCCGGCCGTTACGTCTTCGCCCGCCCGTTACGCCAGCTCCTCCGCCCGTAACCGTCGCCAACGGCCGCCCCTCTCCCCGCCGATAACTGTCGACCGTTCCCTTTCTCTCCCCCTATAAAACCTAGCCCCGGCCACCCTTCACCACCACAGAGCCGCCATCTTCGTCCATCGAACCTCCCTCCCCCTCCGAACAGCCACCGTCATCCCCGACTTCACCTCGTCATGTCCCGCCTTCACCAGCATCCCTAGCCACCACTATCTCCCTAGCCCCTCGATCGACCAGACCCCGAGCTCTACCGCTCTGCCTCGACCGACCCACGCCCCATCGGCTCTGCCCTCGCCTCTCTCCGCCACTTCCACCGCCCTCTCCCTTCGTCGTCGCCTAAGTCCTCGCCCACTGCCACCGGCCCCTGCCTCTGCTGCCCTTGCCCCCGTCTCCTTCGGCCGCCTCCAGCAGCAGCAGCAGCAACGACCATCCTCCGGCCGCCAGAGCTCCCCGGTAACGCCCAGCCACCCAGCGTGCTCTGTCACCTCCGGCGATCCCTCCCCGCAGCCCCTCCACCATCCTCTGGCAGCACAGTGGCCGGAACCCTAACCCTAGCAACCTGCCGCCGTATCGTAAAGCCTCGCAAAGCGCATATTTCGGCTTTTTGTGGAGCCCTGTTCAGGTATTTTTTTTCTCTCCTCGTTGTCCCATTTCCCATTCCATCTATTATGATGCGAACCCTGCATAACCCTCTCGATGTTCGTGTAACCCACTCGGTATGTTGCATCCTGTAGCGATCGTGAACTGCGATCCAAAATCAGAAAAGTATTTGCCCTATTTTTCCCCGAAACTGAGTCCGCCCCGCCAAATATGACGACTTGGTTGCGTGCAGACTTCATCAAAAGGTGCGTACCGTTAATACGGAGGTATAGAATTTTGCGGATGTTGATTTGGATGTGCTTGCACACCGGAATCAACGCGTATCCATCGACAACGCCCCATATCGGCCCTGTTCTAGAACTTATTGTAACTTTGTGTATACATGTCGGATCAAAATGAAACTTGCGCCATCAGACTCATAGCAATACGATGGTCCTGTGACACAAGTTTGGTTCGATTCTGAGAATGTTGACAAAATCGCATATCGTGGGCCTCGTGGCTCTACTTGACGGGCGATTTTGATCGGCTCATCAAAATCTAGTTTTGGATATTCTGTTGGGTTCGTATCATCGTTCTGGACTTGTTGACATTAAGTTTGATGAATTTGGAGAACATTGTCTCGGATACTTTTTTCTGTGCGAAGTGGGCCACATGTGGATCCCGCTTTGACTAAGAACTATCATTTTTGTCCCTGTGTCCAAATTAGACTCAAGAACAGGCATTTTTAGCTATTTGATATTTTTTGAATCTGATAGTGATGCCTATTTCAAAAACCGAGGGAGTACCTGCAGAACCCGCTGGTACCAAAGCCGCAGTTGGTAACCAAATCTCAGGCAAGTGTACCTTGTCCTACTTGCAGCATCTGTTTATACTATTTTCTTGATTTATGACTGTAAGATCTCTGTTCAACCTAGGGCTGTGTGATATTACTTAGCATTCGACTAATATTCGGGTGTCAACACTGTACGCAAAGTTGTGTAATGTCACCTAGACATGGATATCGAGACATTATATATTTTGTGCTTGCCTTATCAAGTACGTTATATCTCAGGACACCTGACACTATTCATGAGATAGAATCTTTCTGAGTTATTGATGGTGATTCTGTATAGGATACAAGTTTATGACATGTACTTTATACATGCTTAGATCTCATTATGACTTCCTGCATTAGATATGATCTTGCGTGACATGGACATGAGACATCGTGAACATGAGACGTATGATTACATTGGGTGCGAAGAGCTTTATAATACAAAAGGCTGATTATATATATATATATATATATATTACTTTACTGGAGGTGCCTTAGACTCTGACACAGAGCTTTGGCACATTTACTGGCCCTTCGAGAAAATACTGCTATGGGTTTCCCCGACACAGAGCTTGTAGTAGTCTCAGCCTGAGTATGAATAATGCTCTCACTTGCATATCATATAGATGGTTACATAGTTTACCCTATTTCTTCATTTATTACTGCACTGTATTTATTTTGGCATGAGTTATTTTGTACCTTGCTATGTCCCGTGAGGACCTGGATCTGGATTATGTCCCCAGGTTTAAGGAGATCTATCCCGAGGTATACGGGACAGGAGCAGTCTTTGGAGCAGTACCAGAACACGAGGACAAGGTGATCGCTGAGGATTTCTCCTGAGTATATGCATATTCTATACTCAGTTATTTCTATTATTAGACTCTTTTCTTCCAGTCTTTTGAGTTGATGTATCAAACTCATTGTCGGGTTATTCCCCGACTTATGTTTTATTGAGACTTGATATTGCTTTATATTATGAAATTGTGTATTCATTTTTGTGGATGAGATTAGTAGACCCTTATTGTTTTACTACAGCTTAAGTACATCCTGATAGGTCCATTAAATTGGGTTTGCCCATCGGTGTGTGCTGCTGGGCATTGTCACATGTCTTGTCCCTCGATATTTTGGGACTGGGGCATGACACTTACCCTTAAGATACCCAAGCACGTCTACCTAGGTCCGTCTAACCTAGGGTAACACCAAAAATTGGGCCAATCTCAGATTTTACCCAAAATTGACACAAAACATAATGTCAAAGTCTCCAAACACAATCAAACAATTTATAACTTCCTTCCATGGGTAGCCTTAGGGTCTAAGAAGGTTCTAAACTACTAATTATACTATATAATAGCAACTACTAATAGAAAAGTTAAGGTTTACCTCTTGGGAGTTGGAATCCCAAGGCCAAAGTCTCCAAAACCCTTAAAATCACCACCCTCAAGCTTCCAAGCCTCCAAGCCAAGCCTCTACACTAAGTCTAGGCTCTAAACACCTAGGTTAGGAAAAAGCAAATTGTTAGGATTAACATCTATGGAAGAAATAGAAGAAGGAAAAGAAGAAATGAAGAAATACTTACTTAAAATAGGAAGTTGGAAGAAGGAAATAAGAAGAAAAGAGTGGAGAGTGGAGAAGAAGAAGAAGAAAATAGAATGGAGAAAGAAGAAGGGTTCGGTCATATGGAATTTAGGGTTGGGGAGGGGTCGGCCACACCTAGAAATAAGATTACATGTATAGAAAATAACTAAAACATCCTCCTAATTAGTCATGCAACTTGGGTTTAGGTTTAGGGTTCACTAAACACTCTCCAACTAATCCAAAATAACCCAACAAACTAAAATAAAATATAATAATAATTCTAAACCCAAAAATAGGTCTGACAAGGGTGTTGGTTGGGTCGGACATGGGTCCACTAGGGTCTGACATTGGTCCAGACTAGCCAAAACCCTAAAACAACCAAACAAAAAATAATATAACCATCAATTAAATATAAATATAATTAATTATAAATAATACATAATTTATCAAATTAAAAATAAATAAAAAAAATCTTATTTTCTAGAATTTGGTAGTGACAGCCAGAGCACCACAGGAAGAAGCTATAAAGAGACCTCACATGCACCAGCCACCCGGAGCATCTCCGCAGGCACTGCCTATCTGTTAAGATTGTGGCAAGCGAGGCCATATTGAGAACGATTGCAGACGCAAAATAAGATTATGTTTAGCTTACGGATCTAGTGAGCATTTAGTGAGAGAATGCCTTGAGCGTCGAGAAGGAGCACCAATGGTAAACCAACAAGCTTTACCAGTACCGAGGCCAGCCTATCCAGCATTGGGAGCACCGTAAACGAGAGTTGAAGGAGTTATACCACCATCTCCAGGATGGTATCAGCCGAGGCCACCTTTGATACCACAAGCAGCACTCTTTTGGCAAGCCCAACAATAGCAGAGGGCACCACCGCAAGGACGCGGACAAGCTTTTACGATGACCTTGGAGGACGCATAAAGTCGTGGAGTAGCAAATGCGCATAAGATTTAAGTTATTCATAGATGTCTATTCCTAACATTGGTTTAGTACGTGCCTGTTATTTCATGACCTTAGCCTTAAACCTAGTATTTTAAAATTATTAATAATTGATAACCTAGTTTTCTAAACTGTAGTTTTCTTTCCTCTAACCAGATTTCCTTCACTCTTGAATTACCAAACTTTTATTTTCTAGGAAAATACTTTATTCCTTCCCTAGGTGTTTTGCTTAACCCTCATCCTTTGATTCTCCTTGATCATGATTCTTGATTGTGTCGTACTTTGAACCTATTTTGCAAACTGTGTCATCTGTTCTGACCGGTTATATTTTGTTATTCTTTGATTGCGAGGATGCAATCCACTTAATGGGGATAGATTGCAAACCCCCAAATTTTTCAGGAATTTAAAAACAAAATTTTGGATTTTTTTGGAATTTTCTAACTAATTAAAATTAAGGTATTCTGGTATTAAATAATTTTAAATGTTTTTATTCAATATTAAAATATTATGAAAATAAAATTTTTGGGTGTAAAATAAAATATTAGACATAGGGTAATTTTTCTGTAATTTATTGGACACCTGAACTAGTTATAATGACCGAAAAACTAAAATTTTAAAATAAACCAAAATAAATCCGATTTATTAATAAACCGAACCGAACCAACCCGGTTTAATATTAAACCAACCCAACCCAAACCCTAACGGGTCAGGTCGGATCCATACCCGATCTGCCAACCCAACCCGACCCGACTGCAATAGTAACCCCCAAATTCCCAAATCCCCCGACTTTCAGCCGTTTCTCCGCCGCCCGCCGATCCAGCTCCTGCGTTCACGTCTACCCTCCCCGCCAACCTCTGACCTTCTCCCTCCCGGTAACCGCCGTCGTGGCCCTCATATTTAAACCATCACCGGCCGTCCTTACCAAACTAGCACCACCGCCATCCCTATCACCCTCCAGCGACCCGACGACGCCGCCACTCCTCCGGCCAACGACCCTCCGCCGACCCTGGCCACCGATCATCCCCACCAGCCACCTCATCGAACTCCGAACTCCCCCGACGCCTCCTCCAGCCGTGACTCATCGAACCCCGGCCATCCTCTCTTCGCCGACACCCATCTCCACCGCCACCTCCGCCTTCGCGAGCCCTAGCATCCGATGACTCCAGCGCCGCCTCCGCCGAGCCTCCTCGGCTACCCCAGCAGCCCGCATAAACCCTAGAAGCCGCCGGCCGTGCCGCGTCGTGCCACCTCGCAAAAAAGCATAAATTTAGTCATCTTCGACGCCCTGTTCAGGTAAGGATTTCTCTCTCCTTGCTGTCTTATTTTCCGAACTGTCTGCTGTAACGCATAGACTGCGTGACCCTCTCGAACCCCGTATAATTTGTTCGGGGTATTGCATCATGTGGCGAACGCAAACTGCGACACAAAATAAGAAAAATAAATACCCTAATTTCTTCGGAACTGGGTGCACTCCGCTAAATGGGACGACTAGGTCGTGTACCGACTTCACCGAAAGGTGCGTTCTATTAATACAGACGTGTGGGATTTCGTGGAAGTTGATTTGGATGTGCGCGCATACGGAAATCAACGCGTATCCGTCGACAACACCCCGTATCGGCCCTGTTCTAAAACTCATTATAACTTTGTGAACGCTCGTTATATCAAAATGAAACTTGCGCCATCGAACTCGTAGCAATACGCTGGTCCTGTGACCCATGTTTGGTTTGATTCTGAGAATGTGACAAAATCGCGTATCGTGGGCCCTACGGCTCCACTTGATGGGCAATTTTATGATCGGCTCATCGGAATCGAGTTTTGGATATTTTATTCGGTTCATATCATCGTTCTGGATTTGTAGACACTAAGTTTGACAAATTTGGAAAATATTATCTCTGACACATTTTTTGGTACAAAACGGGCCACATGTGGACCCCGCTTTGGCCAAAAACTGTCAATTTTGCCCCTGTATCCAAATTAGACTTATGAACAAGCAATTCTAGTAATTTGATATCTTCTGAACCTGATGGTAGTATTTATTTCAGCATTAGGAGGAGTACCTGCAGATTTCGCTGATACCAGAGCAGCAGTTGGAGCCAGAACACCAGGCAAGTGTACCTTGCCATACTTGCTGCATTTGTTTATACTATTCTCTTGATTTATTACTGTAATATCTCTGTTCAATCTAGGACCGTGTGACATTACTTAATGTCCAAACAAGATTTGGGTGTCAATACCGTATGCGGAGTTATGTAACGTCACATAGAGATGGATATCGAAACCCTATACATTCTCGTGCTTGCCTTATCAAGTACGTCATACCTCAGGATACCTGATACTATTTATGAGACATAATCTTCCTGAGATATTCATGGTAATTCTGTATAGGTTACTGGTTTCATGACATATTCTTTATACATATGCTTAGATCTCATTATGACTTGCTGCATTAGATATAATCTTGAGTGTCATGGATATGAGACGTGTGATTACATTGGGTGGGGAGAGACACACAAGCTACAGGTTGATTATATTATAACGGTGTCATCGCCTCTTCGAGCTAGAATCCTACATGATATTACTGCTATCGGCTCCCCGACAGAGAGCTTGTTGTGGTCTCATCCTGAGTTCTAGTGATGCTCTTATCTTGCATATCCTTAGCTGGTCATATAGTTTATCCTATTGATTCATTTATTATTGCACTGTATTTATTATGGTTTTAGTTATTCTTGTACCTTGCTATATCCCCTGAGGACCTGGATCCGGATTATGTCCCCAGGAATAGTAGAGGAGATATATCCTGAGGTATACGGGACAAGAGAATTAGCAGGAGCAGAAGCAGGAACAGGTGCATACATTAGAGTAGTACCAGCAACCGAGGATGAGGTGATTGCCGATGATTTCTCCTGAGTATATGCTTTATCCAGACTCAGTATTTGATGTTGTTATACTATTTATTTCTTGTCTATTGAACCATTGTATCAAACTTATTATCGGGTTGTTCCCCGAGTTATGTTTTAATGAGACATTGATATTGATTATATTTCATATTGCTGTATTCGTTTATGTGGATGAGATTAGTATATTAGACCCTTACTGTTGTTTTACAGCTTAAGTACACCCTGATGGGTCCATTAAATTGGGTTGCCCATTGGTGTGTGCTGCTGGCCATTGCCACGTGGCTAGTCTCTCAGTATTTTGGGACTGGGGCGTGACAGGCATGCCAGCCACTAAGAAAGGAACATGGGAATTATAGACTAACTTGTATATTCATGTACACGATCTAAACACGAACTCCATAATAAAGCAAAAGTTGTAGTTCGAAACCAAGGAACTGCCTGATGGAATGCGACATCTAAAATATTGGTTGCGTCCTAGTGCCTTAGAAAGTTTGGACCCACGAGACACCAAAATCGAAACACAGCTTTGAGAAAATATAAACTGTTGCATAAGTATATATATTACTGCTTTACTTTTTCTGTTTTATCTCAGGCATTGTATGATAGTTAAACTGTTCACGTATTTGCATGGTCTGGGACAACTTATGCATAAGGTTTAGCATTTCCTCGAAATGGTATTCCGGGGCACTGGAACTGTATCGACCCTGGGGGAAATATTTGATCGTACTAGTCGCGATGTATTATGGGACCTTTAGCAGGGCTTGCTACCCGGGCTGACATGGCACACCGCAATGCCTTGGATAAGTCCCTATGGTGTCGATCGCACCAATGACTGTATATAGATAGAACACATGCTAATCTAATATCTTGTGCAGATGGTAAGTATACTTGTGTTTCGGTGCAGAGAAGGTGCGCTTCGGTTGAGTAAGTGACCGATGTGCTATATAGGTTCAATGTTATTTGTTTCTCTAAAACCATGCAACTGATATGAACTGAATTCACTTAGTTATTGAGAGAAAGATCATTTTAATGCATGCTCGCCCCTAATAAGCAAGTATTGATTTAGGTGAGTGGGTTCGTCCGGCTCACCAGTATAAGCTGAGTACTGACCCACATTGTTAGAAAATATTTTAGGCACTCACGGTGTGCAACTCTAGTGGATAGATGAGAAGGCATTAGAAGCTCTTTTATTTTGAAGTATAGTTGAAGCCAGTTCATTTTGGAGGCATAGATTTTCAATCTATACAAGAGCGTAGTGTACAGACGATAAGGCTAATCTGATAGAGCATGTCCAACCTTTTGAGTTTTTCTTTTGTAATACAAAGCAAGTAGCCGAGAGGCACATCAAATGTAAACACTATATTAATTACTCTGAATTATCAATGAAAAGCATATTTTCTTCCTATACTTTGTGTTCAACTATCTGTGAATGTGTTTTCTAACTTGTGTTTCAAATGGATTCCTATCATTGCATATTTTTGTCTTGTGCGAGTGCAACTCCAGGGTCGTACGGCATCATGCCTAAGCGAGGATGATCGGTTCCGCAAAGGATCCAAGCGAGGAAGATTGACCCTTGCGGGATCGGGGCATGACAGTTATGCCTGGTATACCTTCTTCATAAAATTTCTATTGGCCCCTCACTTGTAGTTAGCCCAGAGAAGGGAACCAAGCTTGCTCTGCTCTCCATATTAACACGCTTAAACACACAGTATTTACAGAAGTTAAGGACACAATTGATACTTATGATACTAGGTCTTATTACTCTCATAAGTACACAGGTTACTTTTCTCATGTCATAGTTCCCTTATGGATAGGACACTTGGTTTTGTATAACAAGTCTCAGGTAGAATAAGAGGATATGTAGTCTTCTATAATAAAGATATCCATATTCACTAATACATCTAAGTGCAGCTCACATTAATGAACCTCTCTCCGATACACCGATACACCAAGTCTCCAGTTTACTGATACACACAGGAAATCAATCCCAATCCCCCTAAGCTTTCCCATTGCCTACACATCCATCTCAAGTATGTGCAGTCTTACCTTGGTGGCCTATACTACCACCAAACAGACCCTGCTGTCACTTTATATCTCCTTTCATCTACATTATATACCCCATTCCCAGCACCATCTGCACATACTCGACCCCATCTATCACGCCCCCATCTCCCACATGATAGACAGTCCCCGCTAGGTACGAATTACCATACCAATGCTCCCTTGGTACGATCGTGCCCATCAGAATATGATATCGCACAAGCATAAGCTGTGCCCGTGCAAGGACATAAATTCGAACAGGAGAAGAAATAGCTAAGCCACAGAGTTGCACAAATAGTCCATATACAATGGAATAAGAAATGAATAGGCGATTGGTAACAAGTTGACAGAGTAGTCATAACAAAAATATTGAATAACACAAGTATGGAAGTAAAACAAGCACTTTATTGATGTTGAATCAGTGTTACAAGTGGCGCTAGGCCAAGATTACAAGTCACATAAGCCCTGTCTCTCCAAACAATAAAGGCGTACCAAGTGGCTTATAACATGAAATAATACATAGACGATGTTCCAATATTATGTCTTGTATAGGTGCTTCAGCTCCGGATGCAACGCCAAAGCTCTAGAGCGAACTCCATGCCTTAGCTCGTACGAAGGAGTTTTCGCATCGAACGAGGTTCTCCCGCACCCTACAAACAATCTGGTGGATTATCAGTACATAAATTTACTGGTGGGGAGTCTTCTCGCCCGCTCAACAAATCTAAACACATTATATAGGTTCCGTGCACAATCTATTAAGTTATCTTTCTTGTCTTGCCTAAGGATCAGTTTTATGGCATAACATAAAGCCTAACTCTTGTGGCAGTACATCGTGCGATATAAGAGTAATACGGCAAAACTTACCAACTTACTATTCGTCCTTCCCTGTCGAAGGCAACCAAGTTAAACTGAGAACGAATATATATAAAATTAAGGATTCATATAAACAAATACATGTGTCATGAGCGGGTTCCTGATTCGGGGGCACGAGTACACGGATTACTCAGATTGTGTTATACTTAGAACGGTTGTAACGGATTGTTTAAGTGTTCCAATATCTAATGCTCATGTACGTTCAATGTGTTCCAGATTACAAGATGCGATGCAATGACTCCTACGCAGATTGCCCTTAAGCGAGGATGATATAATCTATATGAATATGAGTCGCTGGCATAGCCATAAAGGATAAGTTATAGTCATTGATGATGATGGTGTGCAACGAAAGTACACGAGGCACTACATATCATCACGTCCAGTATACGAGTCTATTATGGGGTTTCACCCGGATTGGATCGGCCCCAGTGCCCTGGAAACCGTCCGCAGAATGAGATTAAAAAATCTCCCTTGTGCACCAAGTTTTTTGCGACTATGCAAGTCTTGGGCCTTCCAAATTTACGAGATTTACGATACGACATGCTCAAACTTGATTCTTATTCTGAACGAGTACTAATCCACGAGTTATGATTCTTGCTTCATTGACATGATTCTCGTTCAGAGTTTAATTTAACTTAATCATTCTTCTAGTTCAGGAACTGCCTTGGGGACCTAACGATCCTGAATATTTTTAGGTTCATATTATACGAAATAACTATTCGATAGTCTTTCGGCTAAATAGATGAATGCAAGATAAGATAGTGTTATCAGAGGTCATGGCATGAATTCATGTGACGAGCATAGCGAATATGTAAAGCATGCAAGCATTGAAATAGTGTTGAAACATAAGCATAAGCAAACTTGAGACATAGCCTACTTTAGAACATAAGCCTTTACGTTAGCATGGGTCTAAGGGGTAGTACGAGGAGTAAAACTGTACAGGGACATTTTCGTGCTGCATAATCTATAAGACGAGCAGTGCAAATATGTGAAGCAGTGTATTATGAAGAGGATATAATGATCTACTCGAAGCATTAGCGGAGTCTACTTGCACGAAGCTAAGGTAGCATGCAAGGGTCCAACTATAAGCCAAATTTTATTTTCATATTCTAATACAAGAAATACAAGATGGGATTATTCCCTAAGTTAGGTACATTATATTCTTTATTAGCATGCAAGGGGTGATTCACCTAATGACTATTATGTATCGTCCATATTTTTATGTGTGCAGGCTAAGCAAAGATAGGTTCATCGTAGCCACCCACCTTAGCGATGATTTGCCTCGGTCGAGCGATACTCCGAGCACACCTTTGAAAGTCTAAGTCTGAACTCCTGAAGGGCCAAGTCTAAACTCCTTTGCCTCAAGCGAGTCTTCTCACTGAGCAAAGCGGCTTGGGTCATCGCACTAGCATCGTTTGAATCAGCTATCCGCTTGAATGAAATAAATCATTATATTATACATCACTCAGAACAAGTCTCGTTCTCAAGACTTCCTAAATGCAAACTATTCTATCGCATACTATCAAATCTATCTCAAGCATATCAATCTGTATCACTAGATCCGTTCAAACACAACTTCCTACTCTTTTACTCATTTCGTGTCGTAAGTGTGCTGGGTCTGTCTCATTCAATGACTCTATCATTCAATACAAGCTCTGACTCGATCTCTACTGTGCCTTAGCGTGGAACATATATCGCTTAACGCGGAGTATGTTATAATCCATCTTGAATGATGATCTAAGGCTGAGACAAGTTTATCCAAATTGATATACTCGTCCAAGCGTATCTAGTATATTCACTGATAATAGCAATGGATTTTAGCACATCACTAAGTTTGGATCATAGACATATTCCAGGCATCCCCGAAACACATGTATTTTAACCAAGCTTAGAGATAGCAGAGTCGAACGAGTTACTCGAGAAAGTCTTAAGGGTTCTCGTCTTACAAATCATGATAATACCTCCAACAGGCTCAATCAAAATCCAAGTCATTTCCAAATCCCACTCAACTAAGTATTGCACTACCGTCAAGCATGATCTATCCGATTTATTGACAAGTGTGCATTCCATTCATGTCAAATATAGCACACACTTACCGTTCTAAGTCTAATTCTAAGTCTTGATGCCCCAGTTCTAGGGCTTGCTCAAGTAATACTCTAAATTAGGTCATATAAGTTCTTTCACTCGGTACATGGTCGTCTGCCTAATTACTAGGTCAGCTCACAAGGTCACAAGTACAGTTCACGTTCATGACTCATCGTACAAATTCGTCGCACGATGCTTTCCCCAATTCCTAAGGTCAAACCTTTATTCTTCTGTTTGGGGTATTCTATCCAAGTTTAGTTCACTCAAATTTCTAAACATCGAGTACAGATCATCCTACTCATATTAACACGTTTGTTGCACATGGTCCAAGTCCGTTCAGTCAAATCCATGATGTATCCATATCGCATATCAAGCCTAGCGATACGCATAGTCTATCTCCTCAAACATGTTTGATATAACCCATATATTCATTCTAAGTCTAGACCACCAAGTCACGATTAAATATCCAATCACCGATCTCAATCATAACTCTAAGTCATTCAACAAGATTCATGTATCCGTTAACGAAACCATCAAGCATGTCTTACTCCATGTTCTAGACTAACTCATCCATGAAACACTTATGATTCACTTGTATTCTCAAACTCATCTTTTTGTGTCGAACCACAAGTCAAGACAATCCTTTAATTGTCATGCTCTAGTCTCTCGCAAGTTGGATCATCCCAACTGGACGTGAGATAACCATGCCAACGCTCCGGCTGGATAATCATCCTAATCCGGACGTGACGCATGTACGAGCATGGAGTTACTTTCGCACAAGACAAGAATGTCGAATGTTATAGTTATCATCAAAATGATTGAGACACCTTATCATTACACTTTGCTACATCCAAGATATATATAATCCTACAAGTCATATTCATTCATGCAGTGATCATAATTCGTCTAGCAAAATTATCCAACTTCAATGTTACCGTTCGATCAATCTGTAGTCTTACTTCTAGCATTCCTCAAATAACTAAGTTCAATACTCAAGCCAAAGTCTATTCAATACTCAAGCCAAAGTCTATCTACCTTCGATATATTCTATTTTATCGAGTTCGTCAGAATAATCATCGGAAATTTTCTCGTGAGTTAGATCATCCACGCTGGACGTGAAATCACCATGCCAGCGCTCCTACGGGATAATCGTTCTCATCTGGGCCTGATGTCGAGTATTTTCTTTCGAACTAGATTCAAGGTTGTTCATCCAATTCAAGATCAAATCCGTTATCGCTTACCTCTTTTATTAAACAACAACATTCATTACTTGTATCAATCCATAATATCTTTCAATTATCGATACCATATCAAGTCTATTAATTTAAAACCATAATATCCATACTCAAGCTAACTTCCATCGAACAATATCCTACTCAAGTTTAATCTATTTTGATTCAATTCAAAATTGCAATCATAATCCATCAAGTTTTCCTCGACCAAGATATTGATTCTATTACCTTGAATCCCTATTCGATATAAGCCATATCACTTGTTCAACACATTCTCAATCATTCAAACCAACTATCACACGAGATCTTCGAATTTACTTGAATATTTCCAAAATAATCCTTACACCACTCAGGAATCGAGCCATCTAAATAAATCCCCAATCGGGTTCGCATCGCTCACTCATATATCTAATTCGTTCCTTAGAACTTCAACACGATACCTAAGCATCGCTACGATAAATTTTAGTCTCTTATATATCCTTATTGATAGTCATCCATTAAATTGGATTTGATTTGTATCTCCGACACGAAATACCATCTGAGCTATTTCTTAAAATCCAAGCACGATCCTCTATATTCGCCTTAGTGATAAACTGATAACATTTCTATCGGTTGCCATTCTAAGTCTGACTTATCCTTATCTGAATGATATCCTAATCTCGCTCGCAAACTTGCTAGCACCGAAGGGTCTTGGCGCATGATACTCAACACAACTTAGCCGAAAGGCTATGTGCATAGCTAACCATTCAAACGATATTCTATCTCATATACTAACCCACATGGTAATCACGTATGAGTATTCGAGTTTATACATAACTTGCCGATTCTAGCACGAGTCTATTCCCATAAAGTCTAACACAGGTCAGAACAAGGGTCTTCACATAACTATCCTATTCAAGCAATCATATCATACACATGCACTTTTTGAAAATATTTAGACTCATTGTATGAAATATCCCAACGGATCAACGAGAGAAAGCGTATGTACATAACCCACGAACGAGCTTTCCAAAATTAAGAGAATTGATACAAAGTTCAAGGACGTAAAGCCATGCTCTGATACCAATATGTTACGCCCCAATCTCCCGTAGGATTGGCCGTCCCCTCTAGGTACGAATTACCTTGCTAGCGCTCCCGCGGGACAATCGTGCCCATCAGGACATGATGCCGCACGGGCATAAGATGCACCCGTATAAGGCTGTGAATTCGAATAGGCGAAGAAATAGCTAAGCCACAGAGTCACACAGATAGTCCATATGTAGCGGAATAAGAAATGAACAGGCGATTGGTAACAAGTTTATAGAGTCTCTATAGCGGAAGCATTGAATAACACAAGTATGGAAGTAAAACAAGCACTTTATTGATGTTGAATCAATGTTACAAGCGGCGCTAGGCCGAGATTACAAGTCGCTCAAGCCCTCTCTCTCTCGAAATAATAAACGTGTGCCAAGTGGCTTACAACATAAAATGATACATAGGCGATGTTCCAACATTATGTCTTGTATAGGTGCTTCAGCTTCGGACGTAACGCTCCAAGGCTCCAGAGCAAACTCCATGCCTTAGCTCGCACGATAGGATTTTTGCACCGAACGAGGTTTTTTCGCACCCTGCAAGCAATCTGGTAGGTTATCAGTACATAAATACACTGATGGGGAGGCTTCTCGCTCGTTCGATAAATCAAACACGTTATATAGGTTCGGTGCACCATCTATTAAGTTATCTTTCTAGTCTTGCCTTAGGATTGGCATAATGTAAAGCCTAAATCGTATGGCAGTGCATTATATGATATAAGAGTAACACGGCGAGACTTACCAACTTACCATTCGTCCTTCCTTATCTAAGGCAACCAATTTAAACTGAGAACGAATATATATATATATATATATAATCAAGGATTTACATAAACAAACACATGTGTCATGAGCAGGTTCCTGATTCGGGGGAATGAGTTACACGGTACTCAGATTGTGTTATACTCAGAAAGGTTACAACAGATTGTTCAAGTGTTCCAATATCTAATACTCATTTTCGTTCAGTGTGTTCTAGATTACAAGATATGATGCAATAACTTCTACGTGGATTACCCTTAAGCGAGGATGACTTAATCTATTTGAACAAGAGTCGCTGGCATAGCCTTAAAGGATGAGTTTTAGTCATTGATGAGGATGGTGTGCAACAAAAGTATACGGGGTGCTACATACCATCCCGTCCAGCACACGAGACTATCACGAGGTTCCACCTGGATCGGATCAGCCCCAGTGCCCCAAAGACCGTCCACAGAATGAGATTCGAAAATCTTCCTTGTGCACCAAGTTGTCCATGACTATGCAAGTCTTGGGTCTTCCAGATTCACGAGATTCACAAGATTCATGATACGACATGCTTAATCTTGATTCTTGTTCTGAACGAGTATTGCTCCACGAGCTGTGATTCTTTCTTCTTTGACATGATTCTCGTTCAGAGTTTAACTTGACTTGATGCATTCTCCTAGTTTGAGAACTGCCTTAGTAACCTAACGATCCTGAATACTTTCAGGTTCATATTGCAAGAAATCACTATTCGATAGTCTTTCGGCTAACTAGATGAATGCAAGATAAGATAGTGTTACCGGGGGTCGTGGCATAAATTTATGTTATGAGCATAGCAAATATGTAAAGCAGGCAAGCATTGAAACAGTGTTGAAATATAAGCATAAGCAAACTTGTGACATAGCCTACTTTAGAACATAATCCTTTACGTTTGTACGGGTCTAAGGGGTAGTTCGAGGAGTGAAACCGTACATGGATATTATCGTGCTTCATAATCTATAAGACGAGTAGTGCAAACATATGAAGCACTGTATTACGAAGAGAATATAATGATATACTCGAAGCATTAGTAGAGTCTACTTACACGAGGCTAAGGTAGTATACGAGGGTCCAACTATAAGCCAAAATTTATTTTTATGTTCTAACACAAGCAATACAAGATAGGATTATTCCCTTAGCTATGTGCATTGTATTTTTGAATCTCGTTCTGTAGACAGTCTTCGGGGCACTGGGGCCGATCCGATCCAGGTGGAAGCTCGTGATAGTCTCGTGTGCTGGACGGGATGGTATATAGCACCCCATGTACTTTTATTGTACACCATCCTTGTCAATGACTAAAACTCATCCTTTATGGCGATGCCAGCGAATCTTGTTCAAATAGATTAAGTCATCCTCGCTTGAGGGCAATCCACGTGGAAGTCATTCCATCGTATCTTATAATCTAGAACACACTGAATGGAAATGAGCATTAGATATTGGAACACTTGAATAATTTGTTGTAACCCTTCTGAGTATAACACAATCTGAGTAATCCGTGTAACTCATTCCCCTGAATCAGGAACCTGCTCGTGACACATGTGTTAGTTTATGTGAATCCTTGATTATATATATATATATATATATATATATATATATATATATATATATATATATATATATATATATATATATATATATTCGTTCTCAGTTTAACTTGGTTGCCTTGGAAAAGGAATGATGAATGGTAAATTGGTAAGTCTTGCTGTATTACTCTTATATCATATGATGCACTGCCATATGATTTAGGCTTTATATTATGCCAATCCTAAGGCAAGACTAAAAAGATAACTTAATAGATGGTGCACCGAACCTATATAACGTGTTTGATTTATCGAACGTGCGAGAAGCCTCCCCACCAGTATATTTATGTACTGATAACCTAGCAGATTGCTTGTAGGTTGCGGAAGAACCTCGTTTAGTGCAAAAATCCTATCGTGCGAGCTAAGGCGTGGAGTTCGCTTTGGAGTCTTGGAGCGTTGCGTCCAGAGCTGAAGCACCTATATAAGATATAATGTTGGAACATCGCTTATGTATTATTTTATGTTGTAAGCCACTTGGCACACGTTTATTGTTTCGAGAGAGAGGGCTTGAGCGACTTGTAATCTCGATCTAGCGCCACTTGTAACATTGATTCAACATCAATAAAGTACTTGTTTTACTTCCATACTTGTGTTATTCAATACTTCTGCTATAGAGACTATGTGAACTTGTTACCAATTGCCTGTTCATTTCTTATTCTGCTGCATACGTACTATCTGTGTGACACCTGTTCAGATTCACAGCCTTATACGGGCACATCTTGTGCCCGTATGACATCATGTCCTGATGGGCACGATCGTCCCGCGGGAGCGCTAGCACGGTAATTCGTACCTAGAGGGGACGGTCGATCCTGCGGGAGATTGGGGCATGACATATTTGTATCAGAGCATAGCTTTACGTCCTTGTACTTTATATCAATTCTCTTAATTTTAAAAAGCTTATTCTTGGATTATGTACATACGCTCTCTCTCGTTGATCCGTTGGAATGTTCCATACAATGAGTCTAAATATTTTCAAAAAGTGCATGTATATGATATGATTGCTTGAATAGGATAGTTATGCAAAGACCCTTGTTCTGACCTGTTTAGACTTTGTAGGAATAGACTCGTGCTAGGATCGGCAAGTTATGTGTGAACTTAAATACCCATACGTGATTACCATGTGGGTTAGTGTATGAGATAGAATATCGTTTGGACGGTTAGCTATACACACAGCCTTTCGGCTAAGTTATATTGAGTATCGTGCCCAAGACCCTTCAGTGCTAGCAAGTTTGCGAGCGAGATTGGGATATCATTCAGATAAGGATAAGTCAGACTTAGAATGGCAACCGATCGAAATATTATCAATTTATCGCTAAGGTGAATATAGAGGATCGTGCTTAGATTTTAAGAAATAGCTCGGACGATATTTCATGTCGGAGATACAAATCAAATATGGTTTAATGGATGACTATCAATAAGGATATATAAGAGACTAAGATTTATCGTAGCGATGCTTAGGTATCATGTTGGAGTTTTAAGGAATGAATTAGATATACGAGTGAGCGATGTGAACCCGATTGGGGATTTATTTAGATGGCTCAATTCCTGAGTAATGTAAGGATTATTTTGGAAATGTTCAAATGAATTTGAAGATCTCGTGTGATAGTTGGTTTAAACGATTGAGAATGTGTTGAACAAGTGATATGGCTTATATCGAATAGGGATTCAAGGTAATAGAATCAATATCTTGGTCGAGAAAAACTTGATGGATCGTGATTGCAATTTTGAATTGAATCAGAATGGATTAAACTTGAGTAGGACACCGTTCGATGGAAGTTAGCTTGAGTATGGATATTATGGTTTCAAATTAATAGACTTGATATGGTATCGATAATTGAAAGATATCACGGATTGATATAAGTAAATGAATGTTGTTGTTTAATGAAAGAGGTAAGCGATAACGGATTTGATCTTTAATTAGATGAACGACCTTGAATCTAGTTCGAAAGAAAATACTCGACATCTGGCCCGAATGAGAACGATTATCCCGCAGGAGTACTGGCGTAGTGATTTTACATACAGCGTGGATGATCTAACTCACGAGAAAATGTCCGATGATTATTAAGACGAACTCGATAAAATAGAATATATCGAAGGTGGATAGACTTTGGCTTGAGTATTGAACTTAGTTGTTTGAGGAATACTAGAAGTAAGACTACAGATTGATCGAACGGTAACATTGAAGTTGGATTATTTTGCTAGACGAATTATGATCATGGCATGAACGAACATGACTTGTAGGATTATATATATCTTAGATGTAGCAAAGTGTAATGATAAGGTGTCTCAATCATTTTGATGATAACTATAACGTTCGACGTTCATGTCTTGTGCGAAAGTAACTCGATTCTCGAACATGCATCACGTCCGGATTAGGACGATTTTTCAGCCGGAGCGTTGGCATGGTTATCTCACGTCCAGCTGGGATGATCCAACTTATGAGAGACCAGAGCATAATAATTAAAGGATCGTCTTGACTTGTGGTTCGACACAAAAAGATGAGTTTGAGAATACAAGTGAATCATAAGTGTTTCATGGATGTGTTAGTCTAGAACATGGAGTAAGACACGCTTGATGGTTTCGTTAACGGATACATGAATCTTGTTGAATAACTTAGAGTTTTGATTGAGATCGGTGATTAAAAATTTAATCGTGACTTGGTGGTCTAGACTTAGAATGAATATATGGGTTATATCAAACATGTTTGAGGAGATAGACTATGTGTATCGCTAGGCTTGATATTTGACATGGATACATCATGGATTTGACTGAACGAACTTGGACCCTGTGCAACAAACGTGTTAATATGAGTAGGATGATCTGTACTCGATGTTTAGAAATTTAAGTGAACTAAAATTGGATAGAATACCCCATACAGAAGAATAATGGTTTGACCTTAGAAATTGGGGAAAGCATCGTGCGACGAATTTGTACGATGAGTCATGAATGTGAACTGTACTTATGACCTTGTAAGCTGACCTAGTAATTAGGCAGATGACCATGTACCAAGTGAAAGAACTTATTCGACCAACTTTAGAGTATTGCTTAAGCAAGCCCTAGAACCGGGGCTTCAAGACTTAGAATTATACTTGGAACGGTAAGTGTGTGCTATATTTGAGATGAATGGAATGGACACTTGTCAATAAATCGGATAGATCATGCTTGATGGTAGTGCAATGCTTGGTTGAGTGGAATTTGGAAATGAATTAGATTTTGATTGACCCTGTTGGAGGTATCATCATGATTTGTAAGAAGAGAACCCTTAAGACTTTCCCGAGTAACTCGTTTGACTCCGCTATCTCTAAGCTTGGTTAAAATATATATGTTTTGGGGATGCCTGGAATATGTCTACGATCCAAACTTAGTGATGTGCTGAACTCCAATGCTGTTATCAGTGAATATGCTAGATACGCTTGGACGAGTATATCAATTTGGATAAACTTGCCTCAACCTTAGATCATCATTCAAGATAGATTATAACATACTCCGCGTTAAGCGATATATGTTCAATGCTAAGGCGCAGTAGAGACCGAGTTAGAGCTTGTATTGAATAATAGAGTCATTCAATGAGACAGACCCAGCACACTTGTGACACGGAATAAGTAAAAGAGTAGGAAATTATGTTTGAACGGATCTAGTGATACAGATTGATATGCTTGAGATAGATTTGATAGTATGCGATAGAATAGTTTACGTTTAGGAAGTCTTGAGGAAGAGACTTGTTCTGAGTGATATATAATACAATAACCCATTCTGTTCAAGCGGATAGCTGATTCAAACGACGCTAGTGCGATGACCCAAGCCACTTTGCTCAGCGAGAAGACTCGCTTGAGGCAAAGGATTTCAGACTTGGCCCTTCAGGAGTTCTGACTTAGACTTTCAAAGGCACGCTCGGAGTATCGTTCGACCGAGGCAAATCATCGCTAAGGTGGGTGGCTACGATGAACCTATCTTTTCTTAGCCTGCATACATAAAAATATGGACGATACATGATAGTCATTAGGTGAATCATCCCTTGCATGCTAATAAAGAATATAATGCACCTAGCTTAGGGAATAATCCCATCTTGTATTTCTTGTATTAAAATATGGAAATAAAATTTAGCTTATAGTTGGACCCTTGTATGCTACCTTAGCTTCGTACAAGTAAACTCTGCTAATGCTTCGAGTAGATCATTATATAATCTTCATAATACACTGCTTCATATGTTTGCACTGCTCGTCTTATAGATTATGCAACACGATAATGTCCCTGTACAATTTTACTCTTCGTACTACCCCTTAGACCCATGCTAACATAAAGGATTATATTCTAAAGTAGGCTATGTCATAAGTTTGCTTATGCATATGTTTTAACACTGTTTCAATGCTTGCCTGCTTTACATATTTGCTATGCTCATCACATGAATTCATGCCACGACCCCCGATAACACTATCTTATCTTGCATTCATCTAGTTAGCCAGAAGACTATCGATTAGTTATTTCGTATAATATGAACCTAAAAATATTCAGGACCGTTAGGTCCCCAAGGCAGTTCCCGAACTAGAAGAATAATCAAGTTAAATTAAACTCTGAATGAGAATCATGTCAATGAAGCAAGAATCACAACTCGTGGATTAATACTTGTTCAGAATAAGAATCAAGTTTGACCATGTCGTATCGTAAATCTTATGAATCTGGAAGACCCAAGACTTGCATAGTCGCGAAAAACTTGGTGCACAAGAGAGATTTTTTAATCTCATTCTGGGAACGGTCTCCCGGGCACTGGGGCCGATCCAATCCGGGTAAAACTCCATGATAGACTCGTATACTGGACGGGACGATATGTAGCACCTCGTGTACTTTTGTTGCATACCATCATCATCAATGACTATAACTCATCCTTTATGGCTATTCCAACGACTCATATTCATATAGATTATATCATTCTCACTTAAGGGCAATCCGTATGGGAGTCATTGCATCGTATCTTGTAATCTGGAACACATTGAACGTATATGAGCATTAAATATTAGAACACTTAAATAATCCATTACAACCGTTCTAAGTATAACACAATCTGAGTAATCCGTGTACTCGTGCCCCCGAATTAGGAACTCGCTTGTGACACATGTATTTGTTTATGTGAATCCTTAATTTTATATATATTCATTCTCAGTTTAACTTGGTTGCCTTCGACAGGGAAGGACGAATAGTAAGTTGGTAAGTTTCATCGTATTACTCTTATATCGCACGACGCACTGCCATAAGAGTTAGGCTTTATGTTATGCCATAAAATTGATCTTTAGGCAAGACAAGAAAGACAACTTAATATATTGTGCACGAAACCTATATAATATGTTTGGATTTGTTGAGCGGGCGTGAAGCCTCCCCACCAGTGAATTCATGTACTGATAATCCACCAGATTGTTTATAGGGTACGGGAGAACCTCGTTCGGTGCAAAAATCCCTTCGTGAGAGCTAAGGCATGGAGTTCGCTCTAGAGCTTTGGCGTTGCATCCGGAGCTGAAGCACCTATAAAAGACATAATGTTGGAATATCGTCTATGTATTATTTCATGTTATAAGCCACTTGGCACGCCTTTATTGTTTGGAGAGAGAGGGCTTATGCGACTTGTAATCTCGGCCTAGCGCCGCTTGTAATATTGATTCAACATCAATAAAGTACTTGTTTTACTTTCATACTTGTGTTATTCAATATTTTTGCTATGACTACTCTGTGAACTTGTTACCAATCGCCTGTTCGTTTCTTATTCCACTGCATATAGACTATTTGTGTGACTCTGTGGCTTAGCTATTTCTTCACCTGTTCGGATTTATGTCCTTGTACGGGCGCAGCTTATGCTTGTGCGATATCATATTTTGATGGGCATGATTATACCAAGGGAGTATTGGCACGGTAATTCGTGCCTAACAGGGACTGTCGATCCTGTGGTAGATGGGGGCATAACAGATGGGGTCGGGTATGTGCAAATAGTACTGGGAATGGGGTATATAGTACAGATGAAAGGAGATGTGAAGTGACAGCAGGGTCTGTTTGGGGGTAGTATAGGCCACCAAGGTAAGACTGCACAGACTTGGGATGGATGTATAGGCAATAGGGAAGCTTAGGGGGATCGAGATTGATTTCCTGTGTGTATCAGTGAACTGAAGACTTGGTGTATCGGTGTATCGGAGAGAGGTTCATTAATATGAGCTGCATTTAGATGTATTAGTGTATATGTATATCTTCATTATAGAAGACTGCATATCCTCTTATTCTACCTGAGACTTGTTATACAAAACCAAGTGTACTATCCATTAGGAAACTATGACATGAGAAAAGTAACCTGTGTACTTATGAGAGTAATAAGACCTAGTATCATAAGTATCAATTATGTCCTTAACTTGTGTAAATAGTGTGTGTTTCAGCGTGTTAATATGGAGAGCAGAGAAAGCTTGGTTCCCTTCTCTAGGCTGAGTACAAGTGAGGGGCCAATAGAAATTTTATGAAGAAGGTGTACCAGGCATAACTGTTACGCCCCGATCTCGCAAGGGTCAATCTTCCTCACTTGGATCCTTGGCGGAACCGATCATCCTCACTTAGGCGTGATGTCGT
Organism: Iris macrosiphon; assembly: GCA_036927795.1. Classification (NCBI taxonomy): domain Eukaryota; kingdom Viridiplantae; phylum Streptophyta; class Magnoliopsida; order Asparagales; family Iridaceae; genus Iris; species Iris macrosiphon. Next base: position 190,779,413 of record JAYESA010000007.1, read on the forward strand.
ATGACCCTGGAGTTGCACTCGCACAAGGCAAGAATCTGTAGTGATAGGAATCTATTTGAAACACAAGTTAGAAAACACATTCACAGATAGTTGAGCACAAAGCATAGGAAGAAAACATGCTTTTCATTGATAATTCAGAGTAATTTATGTAGTGTTTATATTTGATGTGCCTCTCGGCTACTTGCTTTGCATTACAAAAGAAAAACTCAAAAGGTTGGACACGCTCTATCAGATTAGCCTTGTCATCTGTACACTACGCCCTTGTATAGATTGAAAATCTATGCCTCCAAAATGAACTGGCTTCAATTATACTTCAAAATAAAAGAGCTTCTAACGCCTTCTCGTCTATCCACTAGTGTTGCACACCTTGAGTGCCTGAAATGTTTGCCCACAACGTGGGTCAGTACTCAGCTTTTACTGGTGAGCCGGACGAACCCACTCGCCTAAATTAATACTTGCTTATTATGGGAGAGCATGCATTAAAATGATCTTGCTCTTAAGAACTAAGTGAATTCAGTTCATATCAGTTGCATGGTTTTAGATGAACAAATAACGTTGAACCCATATAGCACATCGGTCGCTTACTCAACCGAAGCGCACCTTCTCTGCACCGAAACACAAGTATACTTACCATCTGCACAAGATATTAGATTAGCATGTGTTCTATCTATATGTGGTCATTGGTACGATCGACACCATAGGGACTTATCCAAGGCATTGCGGTGTGCCCTGTCAACCCGGGTAGCAAGCCCTGCTGAAGGTCCCACAATACATCGCGATAAGCACGATCAAATATTTTCCCCAGGGTCGATACAGTTCCAGTGCCCCAGAATACCGTTTCGAGAAAATGCCAAACCTTGTGCATAAGTTGTCCCAGACCATGCAAATACGTGAACAGTTCAACTATCATACAATGTATGAGATGAAACAGAAGAAGTAAAGCAGTAATATATATACTTATGCAACAGTTCATATTTTCTCAAAGCCGTGTTTCAATTTTGGTGTCTCATGGGTCCAAACTTTCTAAGGCACTAGTCCACAACTAATATTTTAGATGTCGCATTCCCTCAGGTAGTTCTTTGGTTTTGAACTACAACTTTCACTTTATTATGGAGCTCGTGTTTAGATCGTGTACATGAATATACAAGTTAGTCTATAATTCTCATGTTCCTTTCTTAGTGGCTGGCATGCCTGCCATACCCCAGTCCCAAAATACTGAGAGACTAGCCACGTGGCAATGGCCAGCAGCACACACCATTGTGCAACCCAATTTAATGGATCCATCAGGGTGTACTTAAGCTGTAAAACAACAGTAAGGGTCTAATATACTAATCTCATCCACAGAAATGAATACATCAATATGAAATATAATCAACATTAATGTCTCATTAAAACATAACTCGGGGAACAACCCGATAATAAGTTTGATACAATGGTTCAATAGACAAAAAATAAAGAGTATAACAACAACAAATACTGAGTATGGATAAAGCATATACTCAGGAGAAATCCTTAATAATTACCTCGTCCTCGGTTTTTGGTACTACTCCAATGTATGCACCTGTTCCTGCTTCTGCTCTTGCTAATGCTCTTGTCCCGTATACCTCGGGATAGATCTCCTCTGCTATTTCTGGGGACATAATCTGGATCCAGGTCCTCAGGGAACATAGCAAGGTACAAGAATAACTCAAACCATAATAAATGCAGTACAATAATAAATGAATCAGTAGGATAAACTATATAACCAGCTAAGTGATATGCAAGATGAGAGCATCACTAGAACTCAGGCTGAGACCACTACAAGCTCTCTGTCGGGGAGCCGGTGCAGTGATATCATGTAGAAGTCTAGCTCAAAGAGGCTACGACACCATCATAATATAATCAACCTGTAGCTTGTGTGTCTCTCCCCACCCAATGTAATCACACGTCTCATTTCTATGACACGCAAGATCATATCTAATACAACAAGTCATAATGAGATCTAAGCATATGTATAAAGAATATGTCATGAAATTGGTAACCTATATAGAATCATCATGAATATCTCAGGAAGATTCTGTCTCATAAATAGTGTCAGGTGTCCTGAGGTATGACGTACTTGATAAGGCAAGCACGAGAATGTATATGGTTTCGATATCCATCTCTAGGTGATGTTACACAACTCCGCATACGGTGTTGACACCCAAATCTTGTTTGGACGTTAAGTAATGTCACACGGTTCTAGGTTGAACAGAGATATTATAGTAATAAATTAAGAGAATAGTATAAACAAATGATGCAAGTATGGGAAGGTACACTTGCCTAGTGTTCTGGCTCCAACTGCTGCTCTGGTATCAGCGGGATCTGCAGGTACTCCTCCTAATGCTGAAATGAATACTACCATCAGGTTCAAAAGATATCAAATTATTAGAATTACCTGTCTATAAGTTCAATTTGGATACAGGGGCAAAATTGTCAGTTTTTGGCCAAAACGGGGTCCACATGTGGCCCACTTTGTACCAAAAAATGTGTCAGAGATAATATTTTTCAAATTTGTCAAACTTAGTGTCTACAAGTCCAGAACGATGATACAAATCCAATGAAATATCCAGAACTGGATTTCGATGAGGCGATCACAAAATCGCCCGTCAAGTGGAGCCGTAGGCCCACGATACGCGATTTTGTCAACGTTCTCAGAATCGAACCAAACATGGGTCACAGGACCAGCATATTGCTACGAGTCCTATGGTACAAGTTTCGTTTTGATACGACCAGCGTACACGAAGTTACAATGAGTTTTAGAATAGGGCCGATATAGGGTATTGTCGACGGATACGCATTAATTTCGGTGTGCGCGTACATCCAAATCAACTTCTACGAAATCCTACACGTCTTTATTAACGGCATGCTGTCACGCCCCAGTCCCAAAAGTACGTAAGACTAGGAACTTATAAGCATGCCAGCCGCACGGATATGACAACTCCAATATATGGAAACCAAAATCCACACGTACGTTGTAATATGAATATCAATCCACAAGTGGTATAAACATATATCACAAGTCATAGGGTACAATCTAAATCTCATTCACGAAATCAAATATAAATAAATAACCAGTATCTATGAAACTAGATCTCAATATAAGTATCTAAGGATGAATGTTGGATGGAAACAAATCCACTACCAACTCGAATGGAAAAGTACAACACAATAAACACAATATAAGAATACCAGCTAACAACCACACGGCTCAAAGAGAAGACATCCTCGAAACATATGTAACCATCCAAATCTGTGCTCCTGTAATACTCAAGAACAGATACACCTGGAAAGGGACCAGGTCCTCAGCGGGACATAACAAGATACATAGAAGCAAGCCAATTTGAATACAGTAAACATGCATAATGTTTGAAAATAAATAAGTACACTGTACAAGACAATTTATATGAATTTAAATAAGGATAACTATTTAACGTATGGGCAAGGGTAGGCTACTCGATCTAATCCTCATAACTCATACACTCGTCAGTGGATATCATCAGCCGACATACCTCTGGGGTAGCGACCCTCGGACTCCATCAATCGACATACCTCGGGGGTAGCGACCATCGGACACGACCACCATAGTGCGTGCTAGTTACTACGGTTTACCAGAGTGGTTAAAGCCCATACACCTACTGATTCTCCTCTATGATACTAAGTGTCAAGTGTGTGTCAACATATCTAATATATAGTAATGACTGAAAAAAACTACACATGCAATAAATAAACAGAAATGCAATAAATATATAAAAATATACTAAGCATGCAAAATACTGTAAATAATTTGACAAGGTATCTTGCCTGGCAAGAAAGCTGTAAAGTGTAACGTCCCGAAGTCCAACACACAGGATCAGAAGCTATGGCCATAGAACAAATATCTTCGGATGCTGAAATAAATATCACCAACGTTCCCAGAATAAGCAAAATAGCTAAAAAGTATTTCCCTTTCGTCCAATTTGTACACAGGGGAAAAACGGTAATTTCGGATAAAAGTGGGGTCCACCTATGGGCCACTTTGCACCGAAAAGCGTGCCAAGGGTAACAATCTCTAAATAGGATAAATTATAGGTCAAACAATCTTAGATATCAATACGAACCCAAAGTTATGTCCAAATGTGGATTCCGATGAGCCGAACACAATTTTGTCCAAAAATTCAACCGTGGGGCCTGCCAATTGGGGACTTGGTCAACTATCTCAGAATTGTATGAAAATTGGGTCACAGGACCAGAACATTATCACGAGTCCAGTAGAGCAAGTTTCGTCGCAATCTGACGAGCGTGCATAAAATGCGCATAATTTCTACAAAAGTTGCGATACGGGGTGCGTCCGCGGATACGGGTTGATTTCGGCGCGCACACGCGTCCGAATCAGTTTTCGTAAATTTTTACATATCCGGTTACGCTGCACGCACTATTTGGTACACTTGGTACACTACGGGAAAGTCCCGTTTGGCGGGGCGCGCTCCATTTCACAACTTTTGGAAATCTGGAAAAGTGGGTTCACGGAGTTTTTCGACGAATTTAATTCTATCTACAGCAGTTAATAATCTAGGATTATTTAACAGAAATAAAACTAGGTCAAGTGGTCTACGCATACCAAAAAGAATCATTAAATTCGGATCTCTGTGGTGGGAGATACGAACTCTGAAACATGGGTGGTCACCGCAGTTTTTTGCGATCCCAGAATTTGGTCTGTTTTCGCCAACTTTGGCGCTATTTATGCCTATGGTTACGCATTGTTTGAGGTCTACTAATATACAGATATGGAAGAGGGTTAAGGGGTGAGCATACCGGTGAAGACGGGGCGACGTTTGGTTGAGCGAGTCGACGGAAAACAACTCCTGAACGCAGGTACCTCGTTGTGGGAATCTGCAATACGCGGGGTCGCGGTCGTCGGGATTGGTTTGGACGGCCTGGCGGGGTTCTCCGGCTGCGGTGGTGGTGCTCCTTAGGTCTAGATGGGAAGAGGGAGGGTTTGGATGTTTTAGATTAGGGTTTTATAAATAGAATAATATATATATATATATATATATATATATATATATATATATATATATATATATTTATGAAAGGGAGAGAGAGTGGAGTCGGGTTGGTTTAAAGCCGCGTGGGCCAAGGGGGGGGTCTTGGCTGTGGTCTTAGGCGGGGTGCTTGCTGCAGAATTCTTAGCAATGGGGCGGGTCCTGCTTGGGAATAGGGGCAGCGGGTGAATGCTTGGTTGGTTGCTAGGTTGGTAGTTTTGCTTAAGTTAATAGTTTATTAGTATTAGTTTATATTATTTGAATTGAATTGTTATTAATAATATAGTAATAGTTGTTAAGTGGAATTCGTTTGCTGTGAGCAAAAGAAAGGAGGCGGCTGTGTAGTATAGGAAAGGGTAGTAGTGGTTTAGTTAGATATAGTAAATGAATAGTTAGTTATTAGTATATTTTTTTCTTTTCTTTTCTTTTCTTTTCTTTTTCTTTTAAATTAAATATATACATATATATATATATATATATATATATATATATATATATATATATATATATATATATATACACTCATAAAAAAAATTCTAGATTATATTAATGCACACTATTAAGCTAGCAACTGCTCAAGGGGTCTCCTACATGAAATAAATTTTAAAAAATTCCTAATTTTCCCATAAATCCCCTAAGTGCACCAACACCTAAAATAAAAATTAATAAAATCTATTTCTCCTAATTAGCCAATAATTACTATAATTAAATTAATAATTAATAATAAAAAAAAGGTATATACGATTTTTAGGGATAGGGGTTTTACATTCTACCCAACTTATAAAAATTTCGTCATCGAAATTAAAATTAAGCCACGGTAGAAGTCAAGGATGGTATAAGATTTGTATTGTTTAAAATGTAAGGCTAGGTTTAAAGGAGTGGGCGATGTTGTGCGTTGCATATTTTGAAAATCATGAGAAAAATCCACATGAGCGAAAAATAGGTTTCTTCATGTGTCATGTCCAACAGTATGAACACCTAAATGCTCTTTTGCATAAAGCGCCCAATAATTTGAAAATTGCACAAAGATAAGAATTGGATGATGGGCACGTCTTGTCATGCCCCGATCCCGTAGAATCGATAGTCGTCCCCCGGGCGTGACCGCCGTGCGGGCCTAGGTCGCGCACCGCACAAGGCTAAGTATTTTATTTCGCATAGCGAGCACATATTCAGAGTACGCAGATAAATTGAAACACAGATTGAAGCATGGAAAAGTTCTCTTTATTAATAATATGAACATCTGTTACAAACTCCTTGAACTGAGTCATAAGGATTGCCTCTATGGCTTACAAAAGTGTTGACACAAAATGAGATAGCAGTCCTGTACATTACATCCTTTACTAAACTCAAAATATAAGACCTTGGGTCGGAACGACTGCCTTGCCACGACGTTGCATGATTGCTCGGTGGCTAACTTCTTCTTCAAAATGCTTCTTCTTCAAAATGTGACACGGATAAGGCGTGCCTACAGCTGGACTGGATTGGGGGTTTGTCTCCTGCTCCTCGCTTGGTTCTCCTAGCGCGGGGAACCTGTTTCAACGAGGGTCAGTACATCGAAACGTACTGGTGAAGGCAAGCTAACCCAACTATACCAATCAACACGTTGTATTAATGAAGCATGCATATTTTATGGGTTTCTATCTTGCCTTAGTTCATTTTACAGCAAGAGATATATATAGAAAATATTGAAATAACCTGCCACCGCTCGGTGATATTTACCTGCCCGTCTGAACTACCTGCACAATTCTTACCATGCCTTCCCTGTAAAGGAGACACAAGTTAGTTGCAACAGGTTTAAATATACAAGGGGATCACTGGCATGTTGCCATAATGGACGGGCTAGTCTCGGGATGGAATGACGTGCGGCGCTGAGGACAGGAGGTGCCACAAGCCACTCCATCCGAAGCAGGCGACTATCCTGAGTTCCGTCCGGATCGGATCGGTGCTGGTGCCCCAGCGACCGTCCGCAGGAACGAAGACCTTGTGCACAAGTTGTCCGTGATCAACGTAGTACACTAAGTTAGCATTTGAGGCAATACAGGGCAATATCAGGCACAGGGCAATAACAGGGCAAGATCTACTTTTGCATAGTCTTCCAGTTGAGTTATTGCATTGAAGAAGAGTTCTATACATAGCACACTTTTAAGAAGAAATATACATTCTAACTTATATTTATGCATATGATGAACATTCCAAACGAGCAAGCATGTAAGTAAGTAACCGTTCACAAGTTTCAGTTTGACAAGCATAACTTTACCCAAGTCTATTCCCTTATTATCTTGAAGTCTTTTAGTTATTCCTTGGTATCGTTTGATCGGGGCAAGCACGAACACAAGATTATGATATGAAGACTAGCAAGCAGGGCTAGCTAATCGGGATGGTAGCCACTCACTTAGTAGTTGGAAAGAAAAAAGGAAAGAAGCGCTTTAGGAGTCCGTTCGAGCGACGCCTACTGCTGGATCACCTGCATTGCCACGAACAGCTGATCAGTACCTTTTCCTCTCTTTCCATTATCGGATTCAAAGTGCAGTTCGAAGAACGAAAACAATGAAAACCATCGAAACCGTTCAAGGAAAACAAGCAAATCCCAAAACTAACTCAAAGCACGAAAGCAACAAGCGACATCGAAACCTAGGCAACAAAAGATGCAGCAGAGAGGTCCCTCCTGACTCTGCCGCTAAGTCGATCCCGGGGGCACGGTCCACTGAATATGGGAATCGATTCCGAAGAGACAAATCCATAACGAGGATGAGTTCTTGATTCAATCTATTCCGATCGAACGATACCGTCTTGTATTTCTTAGCCGCGCTCCCCGAATAGGGGGAACGGGACATCCTACCCAACCAATTGGAAGTTTTGTCCCGAAACTTAAGGAATAGAACCTACCACTAGGAAATAATAAGGGGAACCTTTCCCTCATCTCTGTTTCAAGCTCCCAAGTAGATTCTTCGACAGAGTGATTCCGCCAAAGCACGCGCACTAGAGGAACCGAACGGGTCCGAAGCAGCTTTTCTTTTCTATCCAAAATTTGTACAGGCTGTTCGACATACGTCAAGTCGGGCTGAAGGTTCAGTTGCTCCAGGTCTACCACGTGGCTTGGATCGTACACATATTTTCTAAGTTGGGAAACATGGAATATATCATGTACGTCGGACAAGGATGGTGGTAGGGCGATCTGATAAGCAACTGAGGCAACCCGCTTTAGTATTTCGAAAGGGACGACAAATCGTGGACTTAGCTTTCCCTTCGCTCCGAACCTGCTGACTCCTCGCATGGGCGAGACCTTGAGGAATACCCGATCGCCTACTAGAAACTCTAGTGGCCTTCGATGTACATCCACGTAACTCTTCTGCCGACTTTGGGCTATCTTTATTCTGTCCCGAATCAATCGAACCTTCTGGACAGTCTGCTCCACGAGCTCTGGGCCAAGTATCTGCCGTTCGCCGACTTCGTCCCAACAGATCGGAGATCGACACTTCCGCCCGTATAATGCCTCATACGGCGCCATTTGAATGCTTGATTGATAACTATTGTTGTAAGCAAATTCGGCTAGAGGTAGATGAAGGTCCCAACTAGTCTTCGTGTCCAAGGCGTATAGTCGCAGCATGTCTTCGAGGATCTGGTTGACGCGTTCTGTTTGGCCATCGGTCTGTGGATGGTAGGCGGAGCTGAATTTCAACTTCGTCCCCATTGCTGACTGCAGGCTTCCCAAAAAACGTGATATGAATCGACCATCTCGATCGGAGACTATGGTTACAGGCACGCCGTGGAGCCGAACGATTTCGTTGAGGTATATCTGAGCCAGGCGGTCGGCACTCCAAGTAGATTTGATAGGCAGAAAGTGAGCTGACTTGGAGAGTCGATCGACGATAACCCAGACTGTATCATGTCCCCATTGCGTCCTTGGCAAGCCAACAATAAAATCCATCGTTATATGTTCCCATTTCCACTCCGGAATAGCGAGGTTCTGCAGCTCTCCGCCGGGTTTCTGGTGTTCGGCCTTTACCCTTTGACAAGCCATGCAATGCGACACGAACTGCGCCACATCTCGTTTCAAGCCGTGCCACCAAAACGTCGTGCGAAGATCCCGATACATCTTTGTGCTACCCGGATGAGAAGTATAACTAGCATAATGGGCTTCCGTGAGTATCTCTTTTCTGAGGGCCTCGTCGTTTGGAACGCACAGTCTTCCCTTCATTCGAAGCATCCCGTCCATGCCTACCGCAAAGTCGGACGTCTTTCCTGCTGAAATAAGGGCATGCATCTTTTGCAGGAACGGATCGTCCTTCTGAGCGGTCTTAACTTTTTGTAGCAAATCAGGTTCGAGGCGCAGTTGCGCCAGTTGCCCTGAATTCTTGTATCTAATCTTTAGAGTAATGCCTAATAATCCGAGATCTCGGCACAGCATATCGTTGATAGGCAAGCTCCCTACGAACACTCGACTCAGTGCGTCAGCTACCACATTTCCTTTACCAGGCGTGTATCTGATCATGATATCGAAGTCGCTAAGGAGTTCAAGCCATCGCCGCTGTCGAAGATTCAAATCCTTTTGAGTGTACAAGTATTTCAGGCTTTTATGGTCCGTATAGATTTCGCACGGTACACCATAAAGATAGTGGCACCACAGCTTTAATGCAAACACTACCGCGGCAAGTTCGAGATCATGCGTTGGGTAGTTTTGCTCATGAGGCTTTAGCTGTCTTCCGGTCCGTTCGGCAGAGTGAGAACTGGGGCGGAGACGAGGCGCTGCTTTAACTCCGTAAACGAAGCTTCGCAGTCGTCCGTCCAAGTAAACTTTGTACCCTTTCGTGTGAGCAGAGTCAAGGGCGAAGCAATTCTAGCAAAATTTTGTATAAATCTACGGTAGTAGCCCGCCAGTCCAAGAAAACTTCGAATGTCGCTAGCTGACTCCGGTCGTTTCCACTGCGTGATGGCTTCTACCTTCTTCGGATCAACTGAAATGCCTTCCTAAGAGATGACATGCCCCAAAAAGGATATACTGTCTAGCCAAAATTCTGATTTGCTTAATTTGGCATACAACTTGTGGTCTCGAAGGGTTTGCAACACCATCCGCAGGTGTCCTGCGTGCTCATCCCTAGTCTTCGAGTATACTAAGATGTCATCGATAAACACCACCACGAATTTATCGATGAAGGGCCTAAATACTCGATTCATCATATCCATGAATGCAGCAGGTGCATTCATCAGTCCAAATGGCATCACTGAAAACTCGTAATGACCGTAGCGGGTTCGGAAAGCAGTCTTTGGCGTGTCTTCTGGCTTAATCTTCAGCTGGTGATAACCTGAGCGAAGATCGATCTTAGAAAACACTGCTGCCCTTTGTAGTTGATCGAACAAGTCATCAATCCGTGGCAGAGGATATTTGTTTTGGACTGTGACCTTGTTCAATTCCCTGTAATCGATGCAGAGGCGTAGAGTTCCGTCCTTCTTCTTCACGAAGAGCACAGGCGCGTCCCAAGGAGACACGCTCGGACGGATGAACCCACGGTCAAGCAATCCTTGTAGCTGGCATTTTAATTCCTTCAGCTCTGCAGGGGCCATTCTGTACGGAGGCTTGGAGATCGGCTGCGTGTTTGGAAATGTATCGATGGTGAATTCAATCTCTCGATCGGGCGGCATACCGGGTAGTTCGCTCGGGAACACATCGGGGAACTCCGCCTCAACGGAAGTAGACTCGACGTTTGCGTAGCCCTGCCGCGTGTCCCGAACTGATGCTAGAAATCCCTCGCAGCCTGAGTGGAGCATTCGCCGAGCAGATATTGCAGATATCACCATGCAGGCCTTGGTCGCGTCACTGGCTGGACTACTAGTGTAACAGAAGGCGGCTTCTCCAGGCAGGTTGAAGACGACTCGCTTTTCCGCACATTCAATAGTTGCCGAGCACGCGCCGAGCCAGTCCATTCCCAAAATGATATCGTAGTCCCGTACATCAAGAACTAAAACATCAAGTGACAGCTTTCTCTCCCCAATACAGATATAACCGCCTTGGCATGCTGAACGGACATGGATTTTTGTACCAGATGGGGTGCTAACGCTTAAATCTAAATGCAACGGAGTCATTTCTATATTGTTCTCCGTGACAAAGTTTGTAGATATAAAGCTATGGGTTGCACCAGAATCAAATAGAACACGAGCAGGAATATTATTGAAAAGCAAAGTACCTGACACGACGGTATCCGAAGCTAGAGCTTTTTCTCGTGTCATGGTATAGACTCGGCCCTGAGCTTGATTACGCCCTGGCTGAGGCGCAGCTCGGTTGGGGTTTGCCGTAGTCTGATCTGGTTGTTGCGGTGGATGGAGCGGACAGCTGCTAATCTGATGGCCAGGATCGCCGCATCTGAGGCAGGTGCCGAGCCGTTTGCGACAGACGTTCTCGGTGTGCCCTCTTCTGTTGCAGTATGTGCAACACTGCCCCTGGTTTTCTCGCTGACGACCGCCGTTATTTTGATGCTTTGCAGCGTTGTTTCCTCTATCGTTGCCTTGGCGTTTGTGATTGGAAGTTTGCACAGCGCCGGCAGCAACGTGAGGATACTGCGGTTCGAGCGAAAGGGCGTGGTTTAATACTTCTTGCATTGTCTGATACTGTGGAACGGATACGTGCCCGTGAATGCCAGGACGTAGCCCTCCTTCGAATCGTCTGGCACGACTCGCTGCATCCGGTAGATAGGCACTAGCAAATTTGGCCAGTTTGTTGAATTCTGCCGAGTATTGCTTTACTGTCATGCTGTCCTGCCGTAGCTGGACAAACTCATTTTCTCGCTGTCGGCGTACTGGCGGGGGAATAAACTCCTCCTCAAACACGGCACGAAAAGTCGCCCACGCGATCGCCTCCTCTCCATGGCCAAGTCGAAGAGATCGCCGATGCACGTCCCACCAGTCGTGCGCATTGAGGCGAAGCAGTAGTTGGGCACAGGTGACGCGCTTGTCTTCAGGCACTTCTAGGAGAGAAAAATGATCTTCAAGCTCGGCGAGCCAATTTAGGGCCACGATCGGGTCCTCAGTCCCATTAAATGGCGTATTGCAGACCTTCTTGAAGTTACCAAAGGTGAAGGCAGTCACTTCCCTCGTCCTTGGCACTAGCGGTGTCTCAACTTCAAGTGCTGGCTGCTCCACTGGCGTAGCCGTTATCGTGGCAGAATGGTTGGAGGCCATGGTCTGAACAAGCTGCTGCAGGGTATCTACCTGCTTTTGTTGGACTGAGAGTCGGGCCTCAAGATTGCTCTCGAACTTGGCTTGGCGGGCATCGTCTCTCTGTCGTTGCTCTGTTAACATTTGCACCACTTGTTGAAGTGATTCTGTTTGAGGCATGCCCTGTTGGCCCCGAGAGCTTCTTGATGTTCCGGAGCTGCTCTCCTGAGTCCTTGTCTCGCCTGGCGCTAGCGCTGATGGTTGCGCTTGCATCATTCCTTGAAAGAAGGTAAATTACATCAGGATCATAATGTATTATGGACTTATTGCATAAACGTATCTCATTTTGGCCTTAACGAGTTCAGGAGTTCGTACAGTGATTTATCGTTAAAGGAACTTTTCCAGTTCAAGAGTCAAAGGAACTTTGAAGCTGTGCTCTGATACCAAGATGTCACGCCCCGATCCCGTAGAATCGATAGTCGTCCCCCGGGCGTGACCGCCGTACGGGCCTAGGTTGCGCACCGCACAAGGCTAAGTATTTTATTTCGCATAGCGAGCACATATTCAGAGTACGCAGATAAATTAAAACACAGATTGAAGCATGGAAAAGTTCTCTTTATTAATAATATGAACATCTGTTACAAACTCCTTGAACTGAGTCATAAGGATTGCCTCTATGGCTTACAAAAGTGTTGACACAAAATGAGATAGCAGTCATGTACATTACATCATTTACTAAACTCAAAATATAAGACCTTGGGTCGGAACGACTGCCTTGCCACGACGTTGCATGATTGCTCGGTGGCTAACTTCTTCTTCAAAATGCTTCTTCTTCAAAATGTGACACGGATAAGGCGTGCCTACAGCTGGACTGGATTGGGGGTTTGTCTCCTGCTCCTCGCTTGGTTCTCCTAGCGCGAGGAACCTGTTTCAACGAGGGTCAGTACATCGAAACGTACTGGTGAAGGCAAGCTAACCCAACTATACCAATCAACACGTTGTATTAATGAAGCATGCATATTTTGTGGGTTTCTATCTTGCCTTAGTTCATTTTACAGCAAGAGATATATATAAAAAATATTGAAATAACCTGCCACCGCTCGGTGACATTTACCTGCCCGTCTGAACTACCTGCACAATTCTTACCATGCCTTCCCTGTAAAGGAGACACAAGTTAGTTGCAACAGGTTTAAATATACAAGGGGATCACTAGCACGTTGCCATAATGGACGGACTAGTCTCGGGATGGAATAACGTGCGGCGCTGAGGACAGGAGGTGCCACAAGCCACTCCATCCGAAGCAGGCGACTATCGTGAGTTCCGTCCGGATCGGATCGGTGCCGGTGCCCCAGCGACCGTCCGCAGGAACGAAGACCTTGTGCACAAGTTGTCCGCGATCAACGTAGTACACTAAGTTAGCATTTGAGGCAATACAGGGCAATATCAGGCACAGGGCAATAACAGGGCAAGATCTACTTTTGCATAGTCTTCCTGTTGAGTTATTGCATTGAAGAAGAGTTCTATACATAGCACAGTTTTAAGAAGAAATATACATTCTAACTTATATTTATGCATATGATGAACATTCCAAATGAGCAAGCATGTAAGTAAGTAACCGTTCACAAGTTTCAGTTTGACAAGCATAACTTTACCCAAGTCTATTCCCTTATTATCTTGAAGTCTTTTAGTTATTCCTTGGTATCGTTTGATCGGGGCAAGCACGAACACAAGATTATGATGTGAAGACTAGCAAGCAGGGCTAGCTAATCGGGATGGTAGCTACTCACTTAGTAGTTGGAAAGGAAAAAGGAAAGAAGCGCTTTAGGAGTCCGTTCGAGCGACGTCTACTGCTGGATCACCTGCATTGCCACGAACAGCTGATCAGTACCTTTTCCCCTCTTTCCATTATCGGAATCAAAGTGCAGTTCGAAGAACGAAAACAATGAAAACCATCGAAACCGTTCAAGGAAAACAAGCAAATCCCAAAACCAACTCAAAGCACGAAAGCAACAAGCGACATCGAAACCTAGGCAACAAAAGATGCAGCGGAGAGGTCCCTCCTGACTCTGCCGCTAAGTCGATCCCGGGGGCGCGGTCTACTGAATATGGGAATCGATTCCGAAGAGACAAATCCATAACGAGGATGAGTTCTTGATTCAATCTATCCCGATCGAACGATACCGTCTTGTATTTCTTAGCCGCGCTCCCCGAATAGGGGGAACGGGGCACTACACGTCTAGGATAAGGGTGTATAATTTGTAGGAAGGCAGTGGATAGTATAGTGCTCCAATTACCAGAGCACGATAAGGTACGCTAGGTGATATAATTATTGCAAAATTTAATAAAATACCAGGTTCCATCTCTAACTGGAATCAATCTAGTCTTAGTCTCACTATCTCGGTCAAGTAGGTCTAATATTTTGGGTGAGGGGTTCACAATCTACCGGACTTAAAATTATCCATCTGTCACCTAAGGCTATAAATCTAGAAAAACTATTGCTCAAATTATTTAACCATGTTATTCAATCCTCAAGGTTTAACACCAACATATCACCTATGATATGCCCTTAATCAATTATAAAAAAAGTGTCACTAAGTCATGTGATTAGCTTTATAGGGTTTATCTAGTACTATCAGTGTGTCAACTTATACCAGCACGAGGTTTCGTCTTTCCAAAATAAGGGAAGACGGAGAGCAATAATAAAGAAGTCAAGATGGAGGTGATAGAACACAAGTACGAGGTTCAAAGAAATTATAGAATTCGAAAAGAGAGTTATCAGGACAATTGTGGATTGAAATTATATTTTTGATAATTTTCTATTTACATGCTCGTATCAGTACAGTTATGTAACCGATACGATATGTCAGACATGCCTAGGGGCAAGTATATTCGTCTACTACCCTATATCTCAATCCACGTAAAGTAGTCATGTGAAGAGCGAACCAAGTGCACTAAGGTTAGCTAGACCTTAATACACGGATTCTGATTAGGCAATTGTATCATTGTGTGCACCCAATAATATATATGCCATGAGCAAGCTCGATAAAAGAATAAGCTTGTAAAAACTAGGCTATAATAGCAGCATAAATCAAGGTAGTACAGAAAATATAAGTATGCTAGATTATGATGAGAGAAGTTATAAAATAATCCCAGTTCTCAAAGAAGATAAGACTCTTACAATCTCTACAGTGGTCATACTAAATCCTTGTCTAAGTCGATAGTCGACCAAATAGGGGTATGGGCTTCTAAGCTCTACAGTCGGATGAAACATTATCTTCTTATGCTAGCACACAGTTGATGTCATTCAGCTACACTTCAATGATAGGACAAAAGACTATATGATACTAGGTTGTGAGGTATACTACCCAACTTATAATAATTAACTAATACTGTAATTGCCTTAAGGATACCATAGAAACTCCTGTTAAGGTCTATGAGAAGGGCGTCTTGGTACTTATTAGGGTATCCTCTTTCATTACATAGGTCATGGTCATCCTAAGTCTTAATCATAGCGCTCATAGAGCAAGTGTCAATAGTAAGGATAAAAGAGTTACTGGCCGTCAAGGGGAAAGGATCTAACTCGTATCGAGGTGGGGGTACATGTTACGCAATTTAAAACTAAAGAATAAGCGCTAGGTCTCAATCTACAAGAATAGCTTAAACCATCAAGTTCTAACTACTAAGCACAAAATTTCAAAATTTAATATTTACAACTATAATCCCAGCAACTATATATCCTAATCATAGAATAAAAACACTTGGTCTATAATCAGAGGTGTCAGGTGGCACGAGTTAAAAGATAAAGAAAAGAAGAACATAATTTGGTCGTCGCACAATTAGCGAACGCTAAGGTCGCAGATGAACAATATATGAAATTAAAATAGGGCTCTAGATAGCATCGTGGTTTTCTAAGGAAGAGTGGTATGCTAGTTGCTATGTTCGAGGTATGATCAAGAGAAATATTATATTTATTGCTCTTGGCTTCCTAAGGTACTGTCTGCTACTAATAAGACAATGATCTAAGTTTATAGTTCTCCAATACTTATCTAACTATGAAGGTTAGGTTCAGTCCTAATTTTCAATTTTTGGTTTTCTATTGGTTCCCCAATACTAGGGTCAAACATTATGGTAGAACTTCTAACTAACTCTAGTAGTATCTATGCTATTCACAAGTCCTCATAATATATCAAGGGGTAATGGTAAACCAATCTATAGATAAGGAATTCTAGGGTTCACTAGATATTCTAAACTTAGTGGTGTGTCTATATTCTCGTTGTATTCTTAATAGGTGTGCTACCATATTTATCATCCTAATAATAGGGGTTCCTATATTCTAGCGGAAGGCTATACTCAAAGAACTATTAGGAAAGTACAGAAATCAAGCAGGATGCAATTATTCAGACATAATGGATTGGAAGGAGAGCGAATCATAGTCAATTGTGGATGAGATCCTATACTCTATTCCTAGGTACAGGCTTGTTCAGTACAATAATGTAACCGAGACAATATGCTCGAGACCTGCATGGGCCACCACAAAAATATGTCATTCCCTAGTCCCAAAAGTACGTAGGACTAGGAACACGTAAGCATGCCAGTCGCATGGATATGGCAACTCCAATATATGGAAACCAAAATCCACACGTACGCTATAATATAAATATTAATCCACAAGTGGTATAAACATATGTCACAAGTCATAGGGTACAATCTAAATCTCATCCACGAAATCAAATATAAATAAATAACCAGTATCTATGAAACTAGATCTCAATATAAGTATCTAAGGGTGATGGTTGGATGGAAACAAATCCACTACCAACTCGAATGGAAAAGTACAACACAATAAACACAATATAAGAATAACAGCTAACAACCACAGGGCTCGAAGAGAAGACATCCTCGAAACATATGTAAC
This sequence comes from Iris macrosiphon, assembly GCA_036927795.1. NCBI lineage: Eukaryota > Viridiplantae > Streptophyta > Magnoliopsida > Asparagales > Iridaceae > Iris > Iris macrosiphon. Next base: position 190,796,519 of record JAYESA010000007.1, read on the forward strand.
CATCCAAATCTGCGCTCCTGCAATACTCAAGAACAGATACACCTGGAAAGGGACCAGGTCCTCAGAGGGATATAACAAGATACATAGAAGCAAGCCAATTTGAATACAGTAAACATGCATAATGTTTGAAAATAAATAAGTATGCTATACAAGACAATCTATATGAATTCAAATGAGGATAACTTTTCGACATATGGGCAAGGGTAGGCTACTCGATCTAATCCTCATAACTCATACACTCGTCAGTAGACATCATCAGCTGACATACCTCTAGGGTAGCGACCCTCGGACTCCATCAATCGACATACCTCGGGGTTAGCGACCATCGGACACGACCACCAAAGTGTGTGCTAGTTACTACGATTTACCAGAGTGGTTAAAGCCCATACGCCTACTGATTGTCCTATATGATACTAAGTGTAAAGTGTGTGTCAACATATCTAATATATAGTAATGACTGAAAGAAACTACACATGCAATAATAAACAAAAATGGAATAAATATACAAAAATATACTAAGTATACAAAATACTGTAAACAATTTGGCAAGGTATCTTGTCTGGCAAGAAAGCTGTAAAGTGTAACGTCCCGAAGTCCAACACACAGTATCAGAAGCTTTGGCCGCAGAACAAATGTCTCCGGATGCTGAAATAAATATCACCAACGTTCCCAGAATAAGCAAAATAGCTAAAAAGAACTTCCCTTTCATCTTGGACACAGGGGCAAAACGGTAATTTTAGATAAAAGTGGGGTCCACCTATGGGCCACTTTGCACCGAAAAGTGTGCCAAAGATAGCAGTCTCTAAATGGGACAAATTATAGGTCAAACAACTTTAGATATCAATACGAACCCAAAGGTATGTCCAAATGTGGATTCCGATGAGCCGAACACAATTTCGTCCAAAAGTCAACCGTGGGGCCCGCCAATTGGTGACTTGGTCAACTGTCTCAGAATTACATAAAAATTGGGTCACAGCACCAGCGCATTACCATGAGTCCAGTAGCGCAAGTTTTGTCTCAATCTAACGAGCGTGCACAAAATGGGCACGACTTCCACAAAAGTTGCGACACGGGGTGTGTCCGCAGATATGGGCTAATTTCGGCGTGCACACACGTCCGAATCAGTTTCTATGAATTTTTACGTATCCGGTTATGCTGCGCACACCGTTTGGTACACTTGGTACATGACGGGATGGTCCCATTTGGGGGGACGCGCTCCATTTTACAACTTTTGGAAATCTGAAAAAGTGGGTTCGCAGAGTTTTCTGACGAATTTAATTCTGTCTACAACAGTTAATAATCTAGGATTATTTAACAAAAATTAAACTAGGTCAAGTAGTCTACGCATACCAAAAAGAATCATCAAATTCGGATCTCTGTGGTGGGAAATACGAACTCTGAAACATGGGTGGTCACCGTAGTTTTCTGCGATCCCAGAATTCGGTCTGTTTCTGCCAACTTTGGCACTGTTTTTGCCTATGGTTACGCATTGTTTGAGGTATACTAATACACAGATATGGGAGAGGGTTAAGGGGTTAGCATACCGGTGAAGATGGGGCAACATTTGGTTGAGCGAGTCGACAGAAAATAACTCCGGAATGCAGGTACCTCGCTGTGGAAATCTGCAGTACGCGGGGTCGCGGTCGTCGGGATTGGTTTGGACGGCCTGGCGGGGTTCTCCGGCTGCGGTTGCGGTGCTCCTTAGGTCTAGATGGGTAGAGGGAGGGTTTGGATGTTTTAGATTAGGGTTTTATAAATAGAATAATATATATATATATTTATGAAAGGGAGAGAGAGTGGAGTCGGGTTGGTTTAAAGCCGCGTGGGCCATGGGGGGGTCTTGGCTGTGGTCTTAGGAGGGTTGCTTGCTGCAGAATTCTTAGCAATGGGGCGGGTCCTGGATGGGAATAGGGGCAGCGGGTGAATGCTTGGTTGGTTACTAGGTTGGTAGTTTTGCTTAAGTTAATAGTTTATTAGTATTAGTTTATATTATTTGAATTGAATTGTTATTAATAATATAGTAATAGTTGTTAAGTGGAATTCGTTTGCTGTGAGGAAAAGAAAGGAGGCGGCTGTGTAGTATAGGAAAGGGTAGTAGTGGTTTAGTTAGTAATAGTAAATGAATAGTTAGTTATTAGTATATTTCTTTTTCTTTTCTTTTCTTTTCTTTTTCTTTTATATTAAATATATACATGCATATATATATATATATTTGTATATATATATATATATATATATATATATATATATATATATATATATATATATATATATATATATACTCATAAAAAAAATTCTAGATTATATTAATGCACACTATTAAGCTAGCAACTGCTCAAGGGGTCTCCTACATGAAATAAATTTCAAAAAATTCCTAATGGTCCCATAAATCCCCTAAGTGCACCAACACCTAAAATAAAAATTAATAAAAATCTATTTATCCTAATTAGCCACTAATTACTATATTTAAATTAATAATTAATAATAAAAAAAGGTATGTACAGTTTTTAGGAATAGAGGTTTTACACATGCATCTTTTGGTGAAGTTCGCACACGACCAAGTCATCCTATTTAGCAGAGCGCACCCAGTTCCGAGGAAATTAGGATATTTATTTTCTTGATTTTGTATCACAGTTTGCGATCGCCACAGGATGCGATACCTCGAACAAATTATACGTGGTTCGAGAGGGTCACGCAATCTATGCGTTACAGCAGACGGTTTAGAAAATAAGATAGCGAGGAGAGAGAAATCCTCACCTGAATAGGGCGCTGAAGATGACTGAATTTATGCTTTTTCGCGAGGTGGCATGATGCGGCACGGCCGACGGCTGCTAGGGTTTCTGCGGGCTGCTGGGGTAGCCGAGGAGGCTCGGCAGAGGCGACGTTGGAGTCGTCGGGTGCTCGGGCTCGCGGAGGCAGAGGTGGCGGTGGAGATGGGTATCGGTGGAGAGGGGATGGCCGGGGTTCGATGAGTCACGGGTGGAGGAGGTGCCAGGGGAGTTCGGAGTTCGACGAGGTGGCTGTTGGGGTTGATCGGTCGCCAGGGTCGGCAGAGGGTCATTGGCCGAAGGAGTGGCGGCGTTGGGTCGTCGAAGGGTGATGGGGATGGCGGTGGTGCTGGTTTGGTAAGGACGGCCGGGAGGTGATGGTTTATATAGGAGGGCACCGACGGCGGTTACCGGGAGGGAGAAGGTCAGAGGTTGGCAGGGATGGCAGACGTGAATGCAGGAGCTGGATCGGTGGGCGGCGGAGGAACGACTTAAAGTCGGGAGATTTGGGAATTTGGGGGTTACTATTGCAGTCGGGTCAGGTTGGGTTGGCGGATCGGGTATGGATCCGACCCGACCCTCTAGGGTTTGGGTTGAGTTGGTTTAATAGTAAACCGGGTTGGTTCGGTTCGGTTTATTAATAAACTGGGTTTATTTTAAAATTTTAGTTTTTCGGTCTTTATAACTAGTTCTGGGGTCCAATAAATTACAGAAAAACTACCCTTTGTCTAATATTTTATTTTATACCCAAAAATTTTATTTTTATAATATTTTAATATTTAATAAAAACATTTAAAATTATTTAATACCAGAATATCTTAATTTTAATTAGTTAAAAAATTCTAAATTTTTTTTGAAAATTTGTTTTTAAATTCTTGAAAAATCTGGGGGTTTGCAATCTACCCCCCTTAAGAGGATTGCATCCTCGCAATCAAAGAATAACAAAATATAACCGGTAAGAACAGATGACACGGTTTACAAAATAGGTTCGAAGCACGACACAATCAAGAATCATGATCAAGGAGAATCAAAGGATGAGGGTTAAGCAAAATATCTAGGGAAGGAATAAAGTATTTCCCTTGAAAATAAAAGTTTGGTAATTCAAGAGTGAAGGAAATCTGGTTAGAGGAAAGAAAATTACAGTTTAGAAAACTAAGTTATCAATTATTAATAAGTTCAAAATACTAGGTTTAAGGCTAAGGTCATGAAATAACAGGCACGTGCTAAAGCAATGTTAGGAATAGACATCTATGAATAACTTAAATCTTACGCGCATTTGCTACTCCATGACTTTGTGCGTCCTCCAAGGTCATCGCAAAAGCTTATCCGCGTCCTTGCGGTGGTGCCCTCTACTATTGCTGGGCTTGCCAAAAGAGTGTTGTTTGTGGTATCAAAGGTGGCCTCGGCTGATACCCTCCTGGAGGTGGTGGTATGACTCCTTCAACTCCCGTTTGCGGTGCTTCCAATGCTAGATAGGCTGGCCTCGGTACTGGTAAAGCTTGTTGGTTTACCATTTGTGCTCCTTCTCGACGCTCATGGCATTCCCTCACTAAATGCTGACTAGATCCGTAAGCTAAATATAATCCCATTTTGCGTCTGCACTCGTTCTCAATATGGCCTCGCTTGCCACAATCTTGACAGATAGGCAGTGCCTACGGAGATGCTCCAAGTGGCTGGTGCATGTGAGGTCTTTTTGTAGCTTCTTCCCGTGGTGCTCTGGCTGTCACTACCCAATTCTAGAAAATAGGATTTTTTATTTATTTTTAATTTGGTAAATTTTGTATTGTTTATAATTAACTATATTTATATTTAATTGATGGTTGTATTATTTTTTATTTGGTTGTTTTAGAGTTTTGGCTAGTCTGGACCCATGTCAGACCCTAGTGGACCCATGTTCCCAACCAATACCCTTGTCAGGCCTATTTTTGGGTTTAGAATTATTATTATATTTTTATTTTAGTTTGTTGGGTTGTTTTGGATTAGTTGGAGAGTGTTTAGTGAACCCTAAACCTAAACCCAAGTTGCATGACTAATTAGGAGGCTGTTTTAGTCATTTTCTATACATGTAATCGTATTTCTAGGTGTGGCCGACCCCTTCCCAACCCTAAATTCCACATGACCGAACCCTTCTTCTTTCTCCATTCCATTTTCTTCTTCTTCTTCTTTACTCTCCACTCTTTTCTTCTTATTTTCTTCTTCCAACTTCCTATTTCAAGTAAGTATTTCTTTATTTCTTCTCATCTTTCTTCTATCTCTTCCAGAGATGTTAACCCTAACCATTTGCTTTTCCCTAACCTAGGTATTTAGAGCCTAGACTTAGTGTAGAGGCTTGGCTTGGAGGCTTGAAAGCTTGAGGGTGGTGATTTCAAGGGTTTTGGAGACTTTGGCCTTGGGATTCCAACTTCCAAGAGGTAAACCCTAACTTTTCTCTTAGTGGTTGCTATTATATAGTGTAATTAGTAGTTTAAAGCCTTCCTAAATACTAAGGCTACCCGTTGGAGAAAGTTAGAACTTGTTTGGTTGTGTTTGGAGACTTTGATATTAGATTTTATGTCAATTTTGGGTGAAATCCGAGATTGGCCCAATTTTTGGTGTTACCTTAGGTTAGACGGACCTAGGTAGATGTGCTTGGGTGTCTTGAGGGTAAGTGTCATGCCCCAGTCTCAAAATATTGAGGGACTAGACTCGTGGCAATAGCCAGCAGCACACACCGATGGGTAAACCCAATTTAATGGATCCATCTGGATGTACTTAAGCTGTAGTACAATAATAAGGGTCTACTAATCTCATCCATAGAAATGAATACACAATATCATAATATAAAGCAATATCAAGTCTCAATAAAATATAAGTCGAGGAATAACCCGACAATGAGTTTGATACATCAACTCAAAAGACTGAAAGAAAAGAGTCTAACAATAGAAATAACTGAGTATAGAATATGCATATACTCAGGAGAAATTCTCAGCGATTACCTTATCCTCGGGTTCTGGTACTGCTCCAAAGACTGCTCAGGTCCGTACACCTCAGGATAGATCTCCTCCTCTAAACCTGGAGACATAATCCAGATCTAGGTCCTCAAGGGACATAACAAGGTAAAAAATAACTCATGCCAAAATAAATGCAGTACAGCAATAAATGAAGCAATAGGATAAACTATGTAACCATCTATATGATATGCAAGTGAGAGCATTATTCATACTTAGGCTGAGACTACTATAGGCTCTGTGTCGGGGAAACCCATAGCAGTATTTTCTCGAAGGACCAGTAAATGTGCCAAAGCTCTGTGTCAGAGTCTAAGGCACCTCCAGTAAAGTAATATATATATAATCAGCCTTTTGTATTGTAAAACTCTTCCCACCCAATATAATCACACGCCTCATGTTCACGATGTCCCATGTCCATGTCACGCAAGATCATATCTAATGCAGCAAGTCATAATAAGATCTAAGCATGTATAAAGTACATATCATAAACCTGTATCCTATACAGAATCACCATAAATATCTTAGGAAGATTTTGTCTCATGAATAGTATCAGGTGCCTGAGGTATAACGTACTTGATAAGGCAAGCACAAAATGTATAATATCTCGATATCCATGTCTAGGTGATATTACACAACTCTACGTACAGTGTGAAAACCCGAATATTAGTCAGACGCTAATTAATGTTATAGGCCCTAGGTTGAACAGAGATCTTACAGTCATAAATCAAAAAAATAGTATAAACAGATGCTGCAAGTAGGGTAAGGTATACTTGCCTGAGATTTGATTACCAACTGCGGCTCTGGTACCAGCGGTTTCTGCAGGTACTCCTCTAATTTTTGAAATAGACATCACCATCAGATTTAAAAAATATCAAATAGCTAGAAATACCTGTTCTTGAGTCTAATTTGACACAGGGACAAAAATGACAGTTCTTGGTTAAAGCGGGATCCACATGTGGCCCACTTTGCACAAAAAAAATATGTCAGAGGCAATGTTCTCCAAATTCATCAAACTTAGTGTCAACAAGTCCAGAACGATGATACGAACCCAACGGAATATCAAGAACTAAATTCTGATAAGCCGATCACAAAATCGTCCGTCAAGTGGAGCCGTGGGGCCCACGATACACGATTTTGTCATCATTCTCAGAATTGAACCAAACTTGGGTCACAGGACCAGCGTATTGCTACGAGTTCGATGGAGTAAGTTTTGTTTCGATCTGACGTGTGTACACGAAGTTATAATGAGTTCCAGAATAGGGCCGATACGGGGCGTTGTCGATGGATATGCGTTGATTCCGGTGTGCACGCACATCCAAATCAATATCCGCAAAATCCCACACGTCAGTATTAACGGCGCGCATCTTTCGGTGAAGTTCACACGCGACCAAGTTGTCCCGTTTGCAGGGCACACTCAGTTCCGAAGAAAAATAGGGCAAATATTTTCCTGATTTTGGATCACAGTTCACGATCACCACAGGACGCAACACACCAAGCAGGTTGCATGGACATCGAGAGAGTTACAAAGGGTTTACATCATAGTAGACGGAACGAGCAACGGGGCAGCGAGGAGAGAAAAACAACTACCTGAACAGGGGTCCACAGAAACCCAAAATATGCGCTTCTCGAGGCTTCGCGACACGGCTGCAGGTTGCTATAGTTAGGGTTCCGGCCACTGTGTTGCCGGAGGACGGCGAAGGGGCTGCGGGAAGGCGTCGCCAGAGGCGGCGGAGCGCACTGGGTGGCTGGGCGTCGCCGGGGAGCTCTGGCGGCCGGAGGACGGCCGCTGCTGCTGCTGCTGCTGGAGGCGGTCGGAGGAGACGGGGGCTAGGGCAGCGAAGGCGAGGGCCGGTGGCAACGGGCGAGGGCGAAGGCGACGACAAGGGGAGAGGATGGTGGCAGTGGCGGAGAGAGGCGAGGGCAGAGCCGAGGGGGTCGTGGGCCGGTCGAGGCAGAGCGGTAGAGCTCAGGGTCTGGTCGATCGAGGGGCTGGGGAGACGGTGGTGGCTAGGGATGCTGGTGAAGGCGGGGCACAGCGAGGTGAAGTCGGGAACGACGATAGCTGTTCGAAGAGGGAGGGAGGGGGGACGGAAATGGCGGCTCTGTGTTGGTGAAGGGTGGCCGGGGCTTGGTTTTATAGGAGAAGAGAAAGGGAACTGTCGGCAGTTACCAGCGGGGAGAGGGGCGGCCGTTGGAGGCAGTTACGGGCAGAGGAGCAGGCGTAATAGGCTGGCTGAGGCATAACGGTCGGGGGAACGAAGTGGCAGGGTCGGGGTCGATTCAGGGTACACTGTAGCAGCGGTTAGGGTAGGCGGGTCGGGTCGGGTTCAGTTTCGGATTTGACCCGATCCGATAGGCAATGGGTTGGGTTCAGCTAGACCGGGTCGGTTCGGGTTGGTTTGGTTCAAAAATAAATTGGGTTCATTTTGGTTTAATAAAAATTTAGTTTTTAGGTCTTTAAACATATTTTTGGGCTCCAAGAAAATCTAGAAAAATTACCCTATGTCTAATATTTCATTTTACACCCAAAAATATTATTTTCATAATATTTTAATATTTAATAAAATCATTTAAAAATACTTAATGCCAGAAAATAATTGATTTAATTAGTTTAAAATCATAAAAAATTCTAGAAAATTAATTTTTAAAATCTAAAAAAATTCTGTTGGTTTACAATCTACCCCCCTTAAGAGGATTGCATCCTCGCAATTAAAGAATAACAGGTCAACAGAGATGACACGGTTGTAAGCATTGTTCGAAGCACATTACTGTCAAGTATTATGATTCAGGAGAATCAAAGGCTGAGGTTTAAGCAAAAACACATAGGGAATGAAAACATTATTTTCCTAAGTAATGAAAGTTATGTAATTTCCAGAGTGAAGGAAAGCAAGAAAACTATAGCTTAGAAAACTAGGTTATCAATTATTAGCAAGTTCAAAATACCAGGTTAAGGCTAAGGTCATGAACTAACAGGCACGGGCTAAAGCAACACTAGGAATAGATAGCTATGAAAACTTACGCGTATTAGCTACTCCACGAGTCTGCACGTCCTCCAAAGTCATCGCAAAAGCTTGTCCACATCCTTGAGGTTGTGCCCTCTGTTGTTGCTGGGCTTGCTGGAAGGGTGCTGCTTGAGGTGCCAAGGGTGACCTTGGTTAATATCCTCCTGGTGCGGATAGAGCTTGTTAGTTTACTATTGGTGCTCCTTCTCGACGCTCAGTGCATTCCGTCACTGCATGCTGACTGGATCCGCAAGCTAAACATAATCTCAGTTTACGTCTACAGTCATTCTCAATATGGCTTACCTTGCCACAGTAGTGACAAGTAGGAAGAATTAGGGATTTGGATACAGCTCCTTATGGTGCTTGATGCAGGTGAGGTTTTTTTACAGCTTCTCTATGCGATGTTCTGGCTGGTGCTGATGTGAGAGGCCTCTTCAGGTTGGACTCTTGCCTGGTGACACGCTTCATACGTCGAGCTGCAGCAAGGACGTCTGTGTACGAAGTAGGTACAATGGATTCGATCATTCTCTGTAGCTCAAAGTTTAGTCCGTCAAAGAATTTCTCAGCCTTCTCTTCTTCTGTCAGGATCAGGGAAGGGGCAAAGCAACTCGGTCGAATAAACTCTGCATTGTACTCTTCTACTGTCGTATTGCCTTGAATAAGGTAATTGAACTTGTCCCAAAGTTCTGATCGAGCAGTAGATGGAATATACATCTCCTGAAAGAGTCTAGAGAACACTTCCCAAGTGACTCGGTCTGTTCCGAGCCATCTCTCCTCAGATAGCCACCAGTGATTTGTATTGCCCATCAACTGCATCCGGACGACAGTCATCCAACGCTCCCTTGGAAGCTTAGCTACTTCTAATTGATGTTGAGTGTTTGTGAGCCACTCATGAACTTTAGTAGGCTCCTCCTTGCCAAAAAAATTTTGGGGCTTCAGTTGGCAAAAATCAGTGATAGAGCCCGTCGTTGGCCGTCGAACTGGTAGGTTGGCCTGCTCTAGTGCAGTTACGAGGCTGTTTCTCAAGTACTCCGCCTCGTGACGCTGAGCCTCTTGATGAATCTGCTATTGAGCTTGCATCATTGCATAGATTATTTGGAATATCTGTTGCCCATCCATAGTCTTCCCTTATGGGAATACGGGCATTGGTGGTGTGAACTGCGGTGGAGGTGGAATGTCATCACGCCGAAACCTTGAAGTATGCTGGCCTGTTTGATTGCTTTAAACTGATTGTCCTCTATCTTCTGGTGTTACTTCTTCATTATAGGTGACCACAACATCGTACGGTATACCTAAGAGATTCTTTCCACCGGTTCGTGGATCCATTACTCTGCATTGAAAGAAAACTATGAGAACGCACAGAGGAATCAAGACAGGATGTAAGTCAGGAAATTAATTCAAATTCGATATAGAGATCAAGAATGAATCAAGTAAGTGGATGAGATCCTATAACTTAACCTATCTTTATTGCAGGCTGGCTCAGTCCCTAAGTTGAAACCAAAGCAATTTAGTCGTAGACCTGCATGGGACACCACAAAAACTATGTCAAACCCCAGTCCCAAAATATCGAGGGACTAGACACGTGGCAATGGCCAGCAGCACACACCTATGGGCAAACCCAATTTAATAGATCCATCAGGATGTACTTAAGCTATAGTACAACAATAAGGGTCTACTAATCTCATCCACAGAAATAAATACACAATATCATAATATAAAGTAATATCAAGTCTCAATAAAACATAAGTTGGGGAACAACCCGACAATGAGTTTGATACATCAACTCAAAAGACTGGAAATAAAGAGTCTAACAATAGAAATAACTGAGTATAGAATATACATATACTCAGGGGAAATTCTCAGCGATCACCTCGTCCTCGGGTTCTGGTACTGCTCCAAAGACTGCTCTTGTCCCGTACACCTCGGGATAGATCTCCTCCGCTAAACCTGGGGACATAATCCAGATCTAGGTCCTCAGGGAACATAGGAAGGTACAAAATAACTCATGCCAAAATAAATACAGTGCAGCAATAAATGAAGCAATAGGGTAAACTATGTAACCATCTATGTGATATGCAAGTGAGAGCATTATTCATAGTCAGGCTGAGACTACTACAGACTCTGTGTCGGGAAACCCATAGCAGTATTTTCTCGAAGTGCCAATAAATATGCCAAAGCTCTGTGTCAGAGTCTAAGGCACCTCCAGTAAAGTAATATATATATATATATATATATATATATATATATATATATATAATCAGCCTTTTATATGGTAAAACTCTCCCCACCCAATGTAATCACATGTCTCATATTCACGATGTCTCATGTCCATATCACGCAAGATCATATCTAATGTAGCAAGTTATAATGAGATCTAAGCATGTATAAAGTACATGTCATAAACCTGTATCCTATACAGAATCACCATGAATATCTCAGGAAGATTCTGTCTCATGAATAGTATCAGGTGTCCTGAGGTATGACATACTTGATAAGGCAAGCACAAAATGTTTAGTGTCTCGATATCCATGTCTAGGTGATATTACACAACTCTGCGTACAATGTTGACACCCGAATATTAGTCGGACGCTAAGTAATGTCATACGGCCCTAGGTTGAACAGAGATCTTACAGTCATAAATCAAGAAAATAGTATAAACAGATACTGCAAGTAGGGCAAGGTACACTTGCCTGAGATTTGGTTACCAACTGCGGCTCTGGTACCAATGGGTTATGCAGGTACTCCTCTGGTTGCTGAAATAGACATCACCATCAGATTCAAAAAATATCAAATAGCTAGAAATGCCTGTTCTTGAGTCCAATTTGGACACAGGGGCAAAAATGACAGTTCTTGGTCAAAGCGGGGTACACATGTGGCCCACTTCGCACCAAAAAATGTGTCAGAGACAATGTTCTCCAAATTCGTTAAACTTAGTGTCAACAAGTCAAGAACGATGATACGAGCCCAATAGAATATCCAGAACTCAATTTCGATGAGCCGATCATAAAATCGCCCGTCAAGTGGAGCCACAGGGCCCACGATACGCGATTTTGTCAACGTTCTCAGAATTGAACCAAACTTAGGTCACAGGACCAGCGTATTGCTACGAGTCCGATGGCGTAAGTTTTGTTTTGATCCAACGTATGTACATAAAGTTACAATGAGTTCCAGAACTGGGTCGATAAGGGGCATTGTCGACGAATACGTATTGATTTCGGTGTGCACGCACATCCAAATCAACATCCGTAAAATCTCACACGTCCGTATTAATGGCGTGCACCTTTCGGTGAAGTCCGCATGCGACCAAGTCATCCCGTTTGACGGGGCACACTCAGTTCCGGGAATAAACAGGGCAAATATTTTCCTGATTTTGGATTGCAGTTCGCGATCGCCACAGGATGCGACACATCGAGCAGGTTACACCGGCATCGAGAGTGTCACGCAGGGTTCGTGTCACAACAGACGGAACGGGAAATAGAGCAGCGAGAAGAGAAAAATAACTACCTGAACAGGGCTTCGCAAAAAGCCAAAATGCGTGCTTTGTGAGGCTTTGCGACACGGCGGCGGGTTGCTTGGGTTAGGGTTCCAGCCACTGTACTGTCAGAGGACGGCGGAGGGGCTGCGGGTAGGTATCGCCAGAGGAGGCAGAGCGCGCTGGGAGGCTGGGCTTCGTCGGGGAGCTCTGGCGGCCGGAGGACGGCCCCTGCTGCTGTTGCTGCTGGAGGAGGTCGGAGGAGACGGGGGCGAGGGCAGCGGAGGTGGGGGCCGGTGGCAGCGGGCGAGGGCGAAGGCAACGGCGAGGGGAGAGGCGAGGGCATAGCCGAGTGGGTCGTGGGCCGGTTGAGGTGGAGTAGTGGAGCTCGGGGTCTGGTAAAATCGAGGGGCTAGGAAGACGGTGGTGGCTAGGGATGCTGGTGAAGGCGGGGCACGGCGAGGTGAAGTCGGGGACGATGGTGGCTGCTCGGAGGGGAAGGGAGGTTAAGTGGACGGAGATGGCGGCTCTGTGGTGGTGAAGGGTGGCCGGGGCTAGGTCTTATAGGAGGAGAGAAAGGGAACGGTCGATAGTTACCGGGGGGGAGAGGGGCGGCCGTTGGCGAAGGAGCTAGCGTAACGGACGGACGAAGGCATAACGACCGGCGACGGGGAAACGAAGCGGCAGGGTCGGGGTAGGTTCAGGGTACACTGTAGTAGCGGGTAGGGTAGGCGGGTCGGGTCAAGTTCAGTTTCGGATCCGACCCGATCCGATAGACAATGGGTTGGGTTCAGCTAGACCGGGTCGGTTCGGGTTGGTTTGGTTCAAAAATAAACCGGGTTCATTTTTGTTTAATAAAAATTTAGTTTTTAGATCTTTAAAAATATTTTTGGGGTCCAATAAAATCCAGAAAAATTATCCTATATCTAATATTTTATTTTACACCCAAAAATATTATTTTTATAATATTCTAATATTTAATAAAATTATTTAAAAATACTTAATACCAGAAAATAATTAATTTAATTAGTTAAAAATTTTAAAAAATTCTAAAAAATTTATTTTTAAATCTAAATTTTTTTTGGGGGTTTACAGTAAGTATGTGTCTCCGTTCGGACACGTGAAGTCGTGTCGCCGAAAAATGGACGTTTCGGGCAATTTGGGAGTTTTCGTCGTCGTAGCTTCTATGTGCGTGCGCATTTTTGCCACGGACCTAGAATCGGCGAGTTAGTATTTTTTTTAGGTTTTAGACATCGATTAGAACCTGTGGGTAAATTTTGGGCCAATTCTGAGTATGTTTGGTATACGTTTTATGAGGTTTCGCGAACCGCACTCCACGTGCTCGTCGAAATGACCGAATGGCCATTTCAACTTGGTTTCTAGGTTTTGGGCACGTGCGCGCATTGGTTTAGCTTCGGAGAGTGTATGCTAGACCTTTCGAGTTATATTTTATATATTTATAGTTATTTATCGGTATTTGGGTCGTTGTGCGTGCGTTGGTGTTGTGTATTGTGTGTTGTGTGTGTTGTGTTTGTGTGTATGTATATATGTATGTATGAGTTTATATATATATATGTATGTGTGCCTATATATATATATATATGTGTGTTTGTATATATGTACGAATGTGTGTGTATATATATATATATGTGTTTGTATATGTGTATATGAGTGTATATATATGTATTTGTGTAAGTGTATCTATATATATATAAGTGAGTGTGTTTGTGTGTATATATATATGTATAAGTGTGTGTGTGTGTATATATATAGATGTGTATGTAGGTATATATATATATATATATATATATATATATATATATATATATATATATATATATATGAGTATGTGTATATATATGTAGAGTGTTTATATATATATATACATATGTGTGATTATAGATATGTGTGTGTGTGTACCTATATACATATGTGTATAAGTGTATATATATATATATGTTTGTGTGAGTATATTTATATATATATATGGTTGTATATATATATATAGGTATATATGTTTGTATATATATATATATATATATCTAGGTGTGTGTGTGCTTGTGTGTCGCGGTGTGTGTGGTGTGTCGAGAGAAAGGTGAAGGGGCAGCATGGCAGCGAGGGAAGGTAGTGAGCAGATGAATGGGTAGAAGTGGCAAGCAGAATTGGAGAGGCAGCAACAGCCAGGTAAGGGGCAACAGCAGCTAGATAGGGAGAGCAGCGAGGCAGTGGTAGAGAGCAGCTGCAGCAGCAAGGGGATGTGCAGCTGCAGCAGTGCCAGCGAAGTGGCTGCGAGCAAGAGCGGCAATGTAGCAGCAGTAGCAGCAACAGCAATTGCTGCAGTAGCAGTAGCACTAAACGCAGCAAGAGTCACAGCGATAGCAGCGAGCACAAGAATAGCAGAAGCTAGCAGTAGTAGCTAGCGAGGGAGAGAGAGAGATCTATATATATATATATATATATATATATATATATATATATATATATATATATATATATATATAGATAGATAGATAGATAGATAGATAGATAGATAGAAAGATAGATAGATTAGTATAGAGATATATAGATATAGTTAGATATATATATATATGAGTATGGGTATATATATATGTGTATGTGTGGTTATATATATATAGATACGTAGGTATATATTCATATGTGATATATATATATATATATTAGCCTAGATATATATATATCTAGGTGTATATATATATACATAGATAATTAGCTAGATGGTTAGTGTTGGAGAGTGAGATATCTCAATACCTTGAGATATCAAGGTATCTCAATACCTTGAGATACCCAAGGTATTGAGTATCGGAGTGAGTTTTTTGAGCAATTACCTATGTTTGAGTTCAGAGTTGCTTTTATATGTATAAGTGTATATATTTACGCATTTTAGCATATGTGTTAGTGGATTTTAGGCGGGGTGCATAGCTTAGATCGAGGTATCGGATACCGAGGATATCCCGGTATCTCGAGGAGGCAAGTTTGAGGGTTTACTAGCTTAATGAGCTAGTTTTGACCTAGAATTTTAGGGATACCCTAGTTTGACCTAGCATTGACCATAATTGTCCTCGTTGACTGTAAAAGTCAACGTTTGACCTAGTTTTGACCTAGAGTTGACTTTTTAACCTCGGGTTGACTTTTTGACCCAAATTTCACCGGTTTGACCCGTTCGACCTAGAATATCCCTAGAATCTTGTTTTTACTTATTTTATATCAGTTTAACTCTTTAGAACCCTATTTAACCTTGCTTTTCATAATAGGTTCTTGTGACGCCAGTCCGGATCTCGATCCTCATCAGTTGCTCAGGACGTTAGACGAGTACCTACCTCTGATCATTTCTATTTCATGATAGCGTTTATATCACCTGTTCTAGAACTGTAATACTTGATTCTGACACATTATTTCATGAGTTGGTACTAGTTGGATTTTGTCATGATATGTTATCCCCCTTACCGTGTTCAGCGGATACTCTATCACATATATTTCATCATGTACTTCGGGTATTGATTCTCATGTGCTATCATGTGCTTCGTGTGCTCTCCCCTTCATGTGCACGAGTTATTTATCATGTACATAGCATGTCATGGTTGGATCCAAGAGTATTAGTGGGGGAGGGGAGTAGGAGTTGGTTATGTGATCAAAGACAAACAGTATTCATGTGTATGTCGATTATGTAACTCACGTATAACGGAGTTATCGTAGATTATTCATGTGCAACCTAAGACAATCACATAACGAACTTGTGCTCAAGACACTTATCTAGTATTCCTATTTTCTTACATGCAGTTACTTCTCTACTACTTGTATTATTCTCCAGTTTTATATTGCAGCTACTTTATCTACTCTACCATGTATTTATTTACCTGTGCATCTTGTATACTTTTTTATTGCTAGTCATATATACCTTACCATGTATTTGGAGTTGCTTTCAGAGTTATGTACTTTGCTCCAGTCCTGACTGGGCATATTTTTTCCAGAGAATCCTGAGGATTTTTGTCCAACATTCTACGGGCCAGGCGTCGAGGAGTGTTATGACCCAGAGTTTGAGGAGAAGCCCATCGAGTAGACATCGTTAGCACCTTAGTTCAGCTAGGTGGGTTTCCCTCGGTTGTTCCCAGTTGATATTTTGGATGATTGTATTTATTATTTTGTTATTGTGAGATATTGTAGACTTTAGACTTGGACTGTATATTTGGATATTGTATTGCTCTCTTTGGTTCTTGTTTCTTTATGATATCTTATCGTACTTTTACTCTTCCCCTAGTTATTGTGATTGTGGCATATATATATTTTGTGGTTGCCCACCTTTTGGAGAGGTCATATTGACAGGTTTTGTGAGTTATAGATATTGTGACCTAGAATGGACCTTTACAACGTTCTATCGCCAATTCTGCGACATAGGATGGACGTACGCACGACTTATGCCCAATTTTTCGGGTGCGGGTCGTGACACATTTTTGGTGGCGGCCCATGCATGGTCTAGTATGGAGGTCTAGTTTTTAGGTCTACCTGCAATAGGATATAGGATATAGGCTGACAGAGAGTGTGCTCAATCACAACTAGGACCCTTCCTGATTTCTTTTGCTATCTTTAATTTTCCTAAATTTTTTTTGCAATATTACTGTCCTTTTTTGATGATATCGTATCTTGCACCATATTGACTTCTTTTGATCTGTGTTCTTCTTGATTTTATTCCAGCACTTGCTTTATTTGATTCCGGTGCTTCCCATAGCTTTGTGTCACTACCACATTTTCTAGAAAAGGATATTTTGGTAATTTCCTATTTAAATAAATATTGTGCATGGTAAATAATTATTTGTTGTATTATTTAATTGTTGTTAGATATTATTTAATTATTTTGGACTTATTTTAGTGGACCCAACTAGTTTAGTTTGGACCCATGGACCAACATGAATTAACTAGTTAGACTTGGCCCATTTAAAAAGCCCATAGTTAAGGAGATGGATTAAATTAATTAAATGATTAGACTAGAAGCTTCCTTCCTTAATTATTTCTTCATGAGAGGCCCCAAGGGGTACATTGGACATTTTACAATTGCTTGGGGGAGGGGCTATGGCCGGCCTATTAATGAGGGAGGGAAATTTCTCTCTCCTCTCATTTTATTCCAAATCTAGATCTAGAATTTTTCCACTACCAAATTCCCTCCATTCCCAATCCAATTTCCTACCAAATTCATTCCAAATTCTTCCCAATTCACCATTAGAGAAGAAGAAAGCAAGGATCTAGAAGAAGGAAGCAAGGATCTACAAAGAGGAGCAAGGATCTACAATTTGGAAGCAAGTTCATCTCAATTGGAGGTTTCATTGGGAATCCATCTCCCAATAGGTATAATTCAGATTTTTCCATTTAAATAGCTTCTAAATCTGGGATTTAATCATGTAAAATCAACCTATATGTATGTACTACCCATAGGACTTTGTTTTGTGTTCATAGGAGACCCATGGAGAAAGTTATGGTGCTTTTTGTATCAATTTTATTGGAATTCCGAATTTACATTTTGTTGTGTGTGTCAATTGATCCTATAGATCAATTGGACATGAGATTTATGTTTGAGGCTAGTGTCGTATCCATATTGGGATACTTGTGGTTCGTATCCTAACTATTTGGTGATACGTGTCATTTGGGGGTTTTCCTCCGACACGGGGCTTTGAACATGTCGTATTTTGACACGGACACATAGATCTACTTTTGACACTTTGATTTGTTCATAAATATTATTTGTGATTTGTTTGTGTTCTTCGGGGTGCATTTGGTTGTGTGTTGGACTCGTATCGCATGCGTATCCTAGATCTAGTGGGATACGGCGAGATACTCTCCAATTGTGTGTATTTTGCATAGATCTAATTAATTGTGCTTCAATTCTTCATTTATAATTAGTAAATATATATGGATATTATATATTTATTTTGTGTATTTATTATAGTAATTATTGTAGCATAGATCTATATTTTGTGTGTGCTAATATAATGTACAATATAATATGTAGCTTTCTTGCATGCAAATATATATGTTACTACTTGTTAAATAATATAATTTATACATAAAATATTTTATAAAATATATTTATGTGTTTGATTGTGTAATTGTATTATTTATAATTATTATGAACTTATTGTATATTAATGTATATATTTTAGGTGTGCTTCTAGCCATATAAAATATGTACATTAATATGTACATGAGTTTGTAACAATTGGTATTTAATTATAAGTGTAGATGTGTATATATATAAGTATATAATTATTAGTTATTTAATTATATTGTATTGTGATTTTATTGTATATATATATATTGTTATATATATATATATATATATATATATATATATATATATATATATATATTTTGATTGTTTTAGTAACAGTGAATTAATGACAGTAAAACTGTCATTAATTAGCCGATACAGCAGCCGCTGTAACTCTGTGCATTTAAATGCATTTAATGACAAATCTGTCATTAATTAACAGTGGGCGGGTCTGAGCGGATTTTCCGCGATAGTCTTTCTGTGACGGTTTTAAACTGTCAGCGATCCAGTCGGCAATAGGAATTGTATTCAGTTTTTTCTGCGACAGTTTTTCGGTGACAGACGAAACTGTCACTATTAGCCGTTTTAATTAAATTTTATTCTTAGCTCACTGTTTTCAGTGACGCTTTGACAGATTTAATGTATATATTATATATTGTATTTGTATATATTTATATGTATATATATATGTGTTTTGTGAGGTATAATAATTGTTATAATATAGTATTTTAATTGTATGAATATTGGGTTGTATATATATATTTTTAAGGTATATATTAATTGTATTATTAGTATACTTTGTGTGAGTTTCTTTTGGAATCTAATTTGATTCCTAAATTGTTATATTTTATTTTTATATTATTTTATGGATGTTTTGTGAGGTTGACTTTGGGTTTGACCATGTTTGACTTTAGTGGACTTTAGAGTTGACCATAGTTGACTTTTGCCTTAGAATTGAGTTATTGACCTAGAAGTTGTCTAGTTTGACTTGTTCTCTTTCCGGGACCTTGTTTTAATGTTGTATTCCATATCTAGGTCTTCGAGGCACCGAGTCAGGCATTTTTGAGACTGTTCATTGGACTTCAGGCGAGTACATTCTCTGATAGTTTCTCATTTATGATATCCTCTATGTTCGTTGTATCTAGTATAGATTTACATGTTCTCTTGACACTATGGTTACACGGATTGGTATATCCGGATCTCGTCATGAGATGTTATTCCTTGGTATATGGTGTATATGGTGCAAGTATTGTTTCATTGGTTATCTTGTACATGTACAGACACCAATTTTCGGGAGGAGTCGCTCTCTTCTTGGGGAATCTCGTGCCATAACGTACCGTGGTTGGATCTATTATACCAGTCGGGAGTGGGGAGTATTTTAGTGTAGATATGTGATCATACCCTTCTTGTGCATGTCTTGTTCCTTGTGAGTGTTGATCATACACCGCACGTATAATCAGCCAGGCCATTATACTCTTGTGCAAGTTCCCAAGCTGATCACATGTTAAAGCTAGTACTCACACACTTAGTCATTAGTATTCTTGTTCCATCAGCATATTGTTCATTATTGTATTTCTTTCCAGTACTTCCTTATTGTCTATACATTTTTTGTATCTATTGTGCATCTTGTTTATCCATAGCTATTTACTGTTACATAGTTTTTATCATTATTTGAGAACTGCTGTTAGGGTTGTACTCTGCTCCTTCCTGACTGGAAATATTTTTCCAGATGACACTGAGGAGTACCCTACCTACTATGGACCCCAGGATGTTGTGGGTTTAGATTCTGAGACCCTGGCTCAAGAGGGACTTATCCCAACTGAGACAGTTGACCCTGGAGTTGTAGCTTTATAGTTTTGTAGTATTCTTTTGTACTGGATTTGTCTCCAGCTTATTTCTGTTTTCTTCAGACTCATTGATGTATTATTTTAGACTCATGAGTTGTATTATGACTATTCTATTCTTTATCTGATTCGTGCTCATTCTATCTTAGTTCTGTGATTGAGTATTTTATCATTATTGGTGGTTCATTATATTAGATAGATTATCTAGACAGCGTTCTACCGCCGATTCTGCGGCGTAGGCTGGGCGTTGTTTCCGACTAGTACCCTTACACCGGGTGCGGGTCGTGACACGTTTTTGGTGGTGGTCCATGCAGGTCTAGCTTCACAAGTATGTGATGTCGTGGTAGTGCGACAACTTATTTGTTACTACTGCGAGCCTGCGATAGGATATAGGATATAGGCTGAGATACTCAATCACATCTAGGAAAATTCTTTTGATTCAACTATTCTCCTTTGACATTGATACTTGATCCCTTAAACTTGTCCTTTCCTTGATGTCTTACATCTTGTGCCATATTGATTCTTTCTTTCGCTTTGTCTCAGGATGCCGCCTAAGACTAGATCACAGCAGGGGAGAGCAGTTTCTGAGAGGTCTGCGACATCCCGAGGGCCTGCACCAGTCACTTCTCCGATGATTGGAGTGTCAGCTGCTTTCGGAGGTCCACCACCTACTCAGAGGACTGTGCCAGCTGTATCTGAGGGGCTTCCACCTCCACCTCCTGTGCCAGCAGAGGCGTCACAGATGTTTACTCTATTTCGTGAGATACTCGAAGCACAGAGGGCTCAGTCGGAGGCACATCAGAGGCAGACCGACGTTCTACGGCAGGGCATCGAGAGTGCTCATCAGCTTGCTCGTGCTGTAGTCGAGAGAGGAGTTCCGATCCAGCAACAGGTTGTTCCTCAAGTTGCTCAGCTTCGGCCAGGCAACATTCAGGACTTCAAGAAACTGGAGCCTAGGGTTTTCAAAGGGACGGAGGGCATCATCTATGCTGATGATTGGCTCGAGGACATTGAGCGTCTTATGAGGGTGTCCCGTCTTTCTGAGGATCTGAAGGTTGAGGCGGTAGGACTTCAACTGTTCGACGTTGCTCGCACTTGGTTCAGGAATGAGCCAGTTCTGGTTGACACAGGACAATCTTGGGAGGTATTCAAGGACCTTTTCAAGAAGAATTTTTTCGCCCGGATAGACAGGCTTGACTTGGGGAGACAATTTGAGAGTCTCATTCAGGGGAGCATGTCTGTGGAGGAATACGCTGCGGAGTTCGGTAGGCTGAGCCGATTTGCAGAGTATCTGGTGAGGGAGCCGGAGGTTCGAGCTATTCGTTTCCGAGAGGGTCTAAACTGGGAAGTGAAGATTCTCATTCCGTCTTTTTATGAGACATACTCGGAGATACTTACGGAGGCACGCAAGGTTGAGCGGGATCTGGGTTTGAAGACCAAGAGAGACCGTGATTCTTTTCTGGGGGCCAACGGCACTGCAGTATCTGCCAAACGTCCTTATTTCCAGTCCAGACCTTTCCAGCAGCCACAGCAGAACCAGACTCCAGCTAGAGCGCCTTTTCACCAGGCACCTCAGCAGCAGAGACAGTTACAGCAAGCTCTATGCAACTTCTGCAAGAAGCCCGACCACATCTGGGAAGTTTGCAGAAAGAGGCTAGGAGTTTGTTTATATTGTGGTACTGAAGGGCATCAATTGAGGGAGTGTCCACGTCGTGCAGTTTAGGGAGCAGCTCCAGCTCCGAGGGCACAGACGAGACCACCTGCAGCACAACCGAGGGGACCGCTTCCGACACAGCAGCAGTATTTTGTCCAGCATCAGCAGGGAGGTGCTCGGCAGGGACGAGCGTTTGCTATGACCGTCGAAGAGGAGGAACCCACCGGAGATATCATCGCAGGTTCTATTCTTCTTGATTCCATTCCAGCTTTAGCTTTGTTTGATAGTGGTGCTTCCCATAGTTTTGTATCTGTTTCTTTTGCTCTAAAGCATGGTTTGGTAGCTGAGTCTTTGCTTAGGACTTGCAAGATCATGACCGGGGGAGGCATTATCCTGGTTAATGATATTTGCAAGGATCGGAGAGTTACTCTGGGAGGCCGGGAGTTGAGTGCGTGTCTACTTGTAATGCCACTTCCGAGCTACGACATTGTACTCGGGATGGATTGGTTGAGTAGGCACCGTGCTAGCATAGATTGTAGAGGAGGTAGAGTTTTGTTTGGTTCGCCAGGAGAGCCAGAGTTCGAGTTTGCTAGAGGAGCTGCAGAGCAGGGAGAAGGCATTATTTGTGGAGCTATGGTGGAAGATAAGGAGTTGCCGCATCCGTTGATAGCAGAATTCTTGGATGTGTTTCCTGAGGAATTGCCAGGATTACCGCCAGATCGAGATGTTGAATTTTCTATAGACTTGATACCAGATGCAGAACCAATTTCGCAGCATGTCTATAGAGTAAACAACAGCAAGCTGGTCGAGTTGAAGAAGCAGGTGGACAAATTGCAGGATAAGGGGTTTATCAGATCGAGTTCTTCACCATGGGGAGCCCCGGTATTGTTTGTACCGAAGAAGGATGGATCGGTACGTATGTGCATTGATTACAGGGCTTTGAATAATCTCACTATCAAGAATAAGATCCTTTGCCACGGATTGATGATCTGTTTGATCAGTTGAGTGGTGCCAAGGTATTTTCTAAGATAGATTTGAGATCAGGCTACCATCAGGTAAAGGTGAAGCCGGAGGACATCCCGAAGACTGCTTTTAGAACTCGGTATGGTCAGTACGAGTTTATGGTGATGCCGTTTGGTTTGACTAATGCACCGGCGGTATTTATGAACTTGATGAACAAGGTGTTCCACCAGTACCTTGACAAGTTCGTGGTGGTGTTCATTGACGACATACTCATATACTCGAGGACACCGGAAGAGCATGAGGAGCATTTGAGGATTGTGTTGGATGTGCTGAGGAAGGAGAAGCTGTATGGGAAGTTATCCAAGTGTGAGTTTTTCCTGGACAAGGTGAAATTCTTGGGGCATGTTGTGACTGGTGATGGTATTTCAGTGGATCCGAAGAAGATTTCAGCAGTGGAATCTTGGAAGACTCTGAGTTCGGTAGCAGAGATCAGGAGTTTCTTGGGATTGGCAGGCTACTACAGGAAGTTTGTGCAAGATTTTTCGAGGATTGTCGAGCCGATGACCAGACTCACAAGGAAGGATGTGGAGTTTGTTTGAACGGAAGATTGCCAAGTTGCTTTTGAGGAGTTGAAGAAGAGGTTGACGTCTGCTCCTATTTTGACGTTGCCATCAGGGTCCGGAGGTTTCACTATTTATAGTGATGCATCGGGGAAGGGTTTGGGTTGTGTTCTTCAGCAGCATGGGAAAGTGATTGCCTATGCATCCAGGCAATTGCGTCCTCATGAAAAGAACTATCCTACCCATGATTTGGAGTTGGCAGCCGTCATCTTCGCTCTGAAGTTGTGGAAACATTATTTGTACGGAGAGCGTGTGGAGATCTTCACAGACCACAAAAGCTTGAAGTACGTTTTCATGCAGAAGGAGTTGAACATGAGGCATCGTCGGTGGTTGGAACTGATGAAGGATTTTGATATCTCTTTGCAATATCATCCTGGGAAAGCCAATGTAGTTGCCGATGTTTTGAGCAGGTATCCGGTAGCTATGTTCTTGACGCAGGATCAATATTTGTTGGAGGACTTGGAGAGCTTGGGCATTGAGGTGATTGTACCTGGTGGTGCTATGCAGATGTGGGGATTGCAGATACATTCAGATTTGATGGATAGGATCAAGGCAGCACAGTATGATGATGTATCCTTGAGGAGTATCAGAGCTCAGGTGAGAGCAGGATTGGAGGATAATTTCACTATTGCAGAGGATGGATCTTTGAGGCATGGAGCTAGATTGTGTGTGCCTAGTGGAGAGTTGCGTGAGGAGGTATTGCAGGAAGCGCATCGCTCTCAGTATTCCATACATCCAGGTGCTAACAAGATGTATCGGGATATGCGAGAGAGTGTGTGGTGGTATGGCATGAAGAGAGAAGTAGCACAGTTTGTATCCAGATGCTTAGTGTGCCAGCAGGTGAAAGCCGAGAGACAGAGGCCAGGAGGTTTACTTCAGCCATTACCCATTCTAGAGTGGAAGTGGGAACACATTACTATAGATTTTGTGTCCGGACTACCACGATCTCCAGGAGGGAAAGACGCGATTTGGGTCATTGTTGATAGGTTGACCAAGTCGGCCCACTTTTTGCCTTTCAAGGTGGGTTTGTCTACGGAGAAGCTGGCAGAGATGTATGTGAGGCAGATCGTTAGGATACATGGAGTTCCCGTCGGCATAGTCTCGGATCGGGATAGTCGTTTCACTTCTCATTTCTGGAGGAGTTTGCAGGAGAGTTTGGGCACTCAGCTCAAGTTCAGTACTGCATATCATCCCCAGACAGATGGGCAGTCAGAGAGGACTATTCAGACTCTCGAGGATATGTTACGCACTTGTGTACTAGATTTCGGGGGTTCTTGGGAGGACCATCTCCATTTGGTAGAGTTTGCTTACAACAACAGTTACCAGGCCAGTATAGAGATATCACCTTTTGAAGCTCTATATGGTCGGAGGTGTCGTACTCCTTTGTCTTGGGACGATATTGGAGAGAGAGTTTTGCTTGGGCCAGAGATGGTTGTGGATGCAGTAGAGAAGGTTCAGTTGATCAGAGATAGACTTCGAGTGGCGCAGGACAGACAGCGGCATTGGGCCGATAGCCATCGGAGACCTTTGGAGTTTGAGGTATAATTTAGATTTTTGTTTGTGCTTGTTCTTGTTTGTTATAGATTAAGTTCTTAAGGTGGTATTTTGTTCTAGGTGGGTGGTTTGGTGTTTCTGAGGATTTCTCCGACACGAGGCACGATTCGCTTCGGTGGAGGCGGAAAGCTTAGTCCGCGATTCATTGGACCTTTCACTATTCTAGAGAGGGTCGGTGCAGTTGCTTACAGACTAGACTTGCCACCTGCATTGGAGGGAGTGCACAACGTGTTTCATGTGTCGTAGTTGAGATGATACGTGGCAGATCCTAGTCATGTATTGGATCACTCGGAGATAGAGGTGGGCCCTACTCTTAGCTATCCAGAGCAGCCAGTTGAGATTCTGGATCGGAGAGAGAAGGTGCTGAGGAACCAGACTATTCCTTTGGTGCGCGTCGCATGGAGGCATCACTCTCCGGGGGAGTCTACCTGGGAGAGAGAGGATGATATGCGAGAGCGTTATCCATATTTGTTTGTACCTTAAGGTATGATATTTCTAGTTATGTTCTGTTCATTGTTATGCCCTGTTCATTAGTTAGTTGTGATTCTTTAGTTATGTTCTGTGATTTTCTGGGGGTAGTTTTCGTCTTTGAATTTCGAGGACGAAATTATTTTAAGGAGGGTAGACTTGTTACTACCACATTTTCTAGGAAAGGGTATTTTGGTAATTTCCTATTTAAATAAATATTGTGCATGGTAAATAATTATTTGTTATATTATTTAATTGTTGTTAGATATTATTTAATTATTTTGGACTTATTTTAGTGGACCCAACTAGTTTAGTTTGGACCCATGGACCAACATGAATTAACTAGTTAGACTTGGCCCATTTAGAAAGCCCATTGTTAAGGAGATGGATTAAATTAATTAAATGATTAGACTAGAAGCTTCCTTCCTTAATTATTTCTTCATGAGAGGCCCCAAGGGGTACATTGGACATTTTACAATTGCTTGGGGGAGGGGCTATGGCCGGCCTATTAATGAGAGGGGGAAATTTCTCTCTCCTCTCATTTCATTCCAAATCTAGATCTAGAATTTTCCCACTACCAAATTCCCTCCATTCCCAATCCAATTCTCTACCAAATTCATTCCAAATTCTTCCCAATTCACCATTAGAGAAGAAGAAAGCAAGGATCTAGAAGAAGGAAGCAAGGATCTACAAAGAGGAGCAAGGATCTACAATTTGGAAGCAAGTTCATCTCAATTGGAGATTTTATTTGGGAATCCATCTCCCAATAGGTATAATTCAGATTTTCTTATTTAAATAGCTTCTAAATCTGGGATTTAATCATGTAAAATTAACCTATATGTATGTACTACCCATAGGACTTTGTTTTGTGTTCATAGGAGACCCATGGAGAAAGTTATGGTACTTTTTGTATCAATTTTGTTGGAATTCCGAATTTACATTTTGTTGTGTGTGTCAATTGATCCTATAGATCAATTGGACATGAGATTTGTGTTTGAGGCTAGTGTCGTGTCCATATTGGGATACTTGTGGTTCGTATCCCAACTATTTGGTGATACGTGTCATTTGGGGGTTTTCCTCCGACACGGGGCTTTGAACATGTCGTATTTTGACACGGACACATAGATCTACTTTTGACACTTTGATTTGTTCATAAATATTATTTGTGATTTGTTTGTGTCCTTTGGGGTGCATTTGGTTGTGTGTTGGACTCGTGTCGCATGCGTATCCTAGATCTAGTGGGATACGGTGAGATACTCTCCAATTGTGTGTATTTTGCATAGATCTAATTAATTGTGGTTCAATTCTTCATTTATAATTAGTAAATTTATTATAGTAATTATTGTAGCATAGATCTATATTTTGTGTGTGCTAATATAATGTACAATATAATATGTAGCTTTCTTGCATGCAAATATATATGTTACTACTTGTTAAATAATATAATTTATACATAAAATATTTTATAAAATATATTTATGTGTTTGATTGTGTAATTGTATTATTTATAATTATTATGAACTTATTGTATATTAATGTATATATTTTAGGTGTGCTTCTAGCCATATAAAATATGTACATTAATATGTACATGAGTTTGTAACAATTGGTATTTAATTATAAGTGTAGATGTGTATATATATAAGTATATAATTATTAGTTATTTAATTATATTGTATTATGATTTTATTGTATATATATATATTGTTATATATATATATATATATATATATATATATATATATATATATATTGTTTTAGTAACAGTGAATTAATGACAGTAAAACTGTCATTAATTAGCCGATACAGCAGCCGCTGTAACTCTGTATATTTAAATGCATTTAATGACAAATCTGTCATTAATTAACAGTGGGCGGGTCTGAGCGGATTTTCTGCGACAGTCTTTCTGCGATGGTTTTAAACTGTCAGCGATCCAGTCTGCAGTAGGAATTGTATTCAGTTTTTTCTGCGACAGTTTTTCGGTGACAGACGAAACTGTCACTATTAGCCGTTTTAATTAAATTTTATTCTTAGCTCACTGTTTTCAGTGACGCTTTGACAGATTTAATGTATATATTATATATTGTATTTGTATATATTTATATGTATATATATATGTGTTTTGTGAGGTATAATAATTGTTATAATATAGTATTTTAATTGTATGAATATTGGGTTGTATATATATATTTTTAAGGTATATATTAATTGTATTATTAGTATACTTTGTGTGAGTTTCTTTTGGAATCTAATTTGATTCCTAAATTGTTATATTTTATTTTTATATTATTTTATGGATGTTTTGTGAGGTTGACTTTGGGTTTGACCATGTTTGACTTTAGTGGACTTTAGAGTTGACCATAGTTGACTTTTGCCTTAGAATTGAGTTATTGACCTAGAAGTTGTCTAGTTTGACTTGTTCTCTTTCCGGGACCTTGTTTTAATGTTGTATTCCATATCTAGGTCTTCGAGGCACCGAGTCAAGCATTTTTGAGACTGTTCATTGGACTTCAGGCGAGTACATTCTCTGATAGTTTCTCATTTATGATATCCTCTATGTTCGTTGTATCTAGTGTAGATTTACATGTTCTCTTGACACTATGGTTACACGGATTGGTATATCCGGATCTCGTCATGAGATGTTATTCCTTGGTATATAGTGTATATGGTGCAAGTATTGTTTTATTGGTTATCTTGTACATGTACAGACACCATTTTTTGGGAGGAGTCACTCTCTTCTTGGGGAATCTCGTGCCATAACGTACCGTGGTTGGATCTATTATACCAGTCGGGAGTGGGGAGTATTTTAGTGTAGATATGTGATCATATCCTCCTTGTGCATGTCTTGTTCCTTGTGAGTGTTGATCATACACCGCACGTATAATCAGCCAGGCCATTATACTCTTGTGCAAGTTCCCAAACTGATCACATGTTAAAGCTAGTACTCACACACTTAGTCATTAGTATTCTTGTTCCATCAGCATATTGTTCATTATTGTATTTCTTTCCAGTACTTCCTTATTGTCTATACATTTCTTGTATCTATTGTGCATCTTGTTTATCCATAGCTATTTACTGTTACATATTTTTTATCATTATTTGAGAACTGCTGTTAGGGTTGTACTCTGCTCCTTCCTGACTGGAAATATTTTTCCAGATGACACTGAGGAGTACCCTACCTACTATGGACCCCAGGATGTTGTGGGTTTAGATTCTGAGACCCTGGCTCAAGAGGGACTTATCCCAACTGAGACAGTTGACCCTGGAGTTGTAGCTTTATAGTTTTGTAGTATTCTTTTGTACTGGATTTGTCTCCAGCTTATTTCTGTTTTCTTCAGACTCATTGATGTATTATTTTAGACTCATGAGTTGTATTGTGACTATTCTATTCTTTATCTGATTCGTGCTCATTCTATCTTAGTTCTGTGATTGAGTATTTTATTATTATTGGTGGTTCATTATATTAGATAGATTATCTAGACAGCGTTCTACCGCCGATTCTGCGGCGTAGGCTGGGCGTTGTTTCCGACTAGTACCCTTACACCGGGTGCGGGTCGTGACACTTTGTGTCTGTATCTTTTGCTGTTAGACACCATCTTATTGCTGAACCTTTAGCTAGACTCTGCAAGATCATGATCGGGGGTGGCATCATTCTAGTCAGTGATGTCTGCAGAGATCGAAGAGTTACCTTGGGAGCCGGAGAGTTGAGTGTGTGCCTACTCGTAATGCCACTTCCGAGCTTAGACATTGTACTCGGGATGGATTGGTTGAGTATGTATTATGCTACTATAGATTATCGTGGGGGCAGAGTATTGTTTAGTCCGCCAGATGAGCCAGAGTTTGAGTTTGCCAGAGGAGCAGCGGAGCAGAGCGAGGGAGTCTTCTACGGAGCCCTGGTGTTAGAGCCGATGTTGCCACATCCACTGATAGCGAAGTTCATGGATGCCTTTCCGGAGGAGTTGACAGGGTTACCTTCGGAAAGAGATGTGGAGTTCTCTACAGACTTGGTGCCAGGCGCGGAGCCGATATCCCAGCACGTCTATAGAGTCAGAAATAGTGAGCTGATAGAGTTGAAGAAGCTGGTGGATGAGCTTCAGGACAAGGGATTTATCAGATCTAGTTCTTCTCTATGGGGTGCTCTGGTACTTTTTGTGCCAAAGAAGGATGGGTCAATACGGATGTGTATCGACTACAGGGCTCTGAACAACCTCACAATCAAGAACAAGTATCCGCTGCCACGTATTGATGATCTTTTTGACCAGTTGAGCGGAGTGAGGTATTTTCTAGGATTGATCTGAGGACAGGCTACCACCAGGTGAAGGTCAGGAGGGAGGATATTTCGAAGACAACTTTTTGGACCAGGTATGGACAGTATGAGTTCATGGTGATGCCGTTTGGGTTGACTAATGCCCCGACAGTGTTCATGAATCTGATGAACAAGGTATTCCATCTGCATCTGGATATGTTTATGGTGGTATTTATAGATGACATCTTGGTGTATTCAAAGACCCCAGAGGATCATGAGGAGCATCTGAGGATAGTGCTGAAGACTCTCAGAAAGGAGAAGCTTTATGGAAAGCTTTCGAAGTATGAGTTCTTCCTTGAAAAGGTTAAATTCCTTGGTTATGTGGTAACTGAAGAGGGGATCTCGTTGGATCTGAGGAAGATCATGGCAGTTGAGGCATGGAGTGCTCCAAGTTCAGTAGCAGAGGTCAGGAGTTTCCTGGGACTGGCAGGCTACTACAGGAGATTTATTCAGGATTTTTCCTAGATTGCAGAGCCATTGTCTAGGCTGATCCAGAAGGACATAGAGTTTGTTTGGTCAGAGGAATGACAGATCACCTTTGATGAGCTGAAGAAGAGGTTGACGATAGCTCCAGTATTAACGTTGCCATCAGGGTTTGGAGGATTCACTATCTATAGTGATGCATCGAAGAAGGGACTGGGTTGTGTGTTACAGCAGAATGGGAGGGTGATTGCCTATGCTTCTAGGAAATTATATCCTCATGGGAAGAACTTCCTACCCACGATTTGGTGTTGGCAGCGGTCATCTTTGCTCTGAAGTTATAGAAACACTATTTATACGGAGAGCGTGTGGAGATCTTCATAGACCACAAAAGCTTGAAGTATTTATTTACCCAAAAAGAGCTGAACATGGGGCAGAGGAGATGGTTGGAGTTGATGAAAGACTTCAACATATTATTGCAGTACCATTCAGGAAAGGCGAACATAGTTATGGATGCGCTGAGCAGGTATCCGGTAGCTATGTGCCTGACTACAGATCATTATCTTCGGGAAGATCTAGAGATCTTGGGCATTGAGGTGATAGTGCCTGGAGTTGAGATACAGATATAGGGACTATAGATTCAGTCAGAGTTGATAGACCGGATCAGGGCTATATAGTTTGAGGATGAGTCCCTGAGGAGCATCAGGCCGCAGGATCAGATTAGATTATCAGATGACTTTACCATTGCTGATGATGGTTCATTGCAGCACGGTACCAGGTTGTGTATGCCATATAGGTCATTGTGCGAGAAGGTTCTTTAGGAGGCACATCAATCCCAGTACTCTATGCATCAAGGTGCCAACAAGATGTATAGAGATCTGAGAGAGCATATATGGTGGTACAGAATAAAGTAGGAGGTAGCGCGCTTTGTATCCTGATGCTTAGTGTGCCAGCAGGTGAAGGCGGAGAGGCAGAGGCCAGGAGGTTTGCTCCAGTTGTTACCCATTTTGAAGTAAAAATGGGAGCATGTGACCATGGATTTTGTTTCTGGACTTCCCCGTTTTCTAGGAGGGAAGGATGCGATTTGGGTCATCGTAGACAGGTTGACCAAATTGGCCTACTTTTTACCATTCAAAGTGGGTATGTCTACGGATAGACTAGCAGAGATGTATGTGCACCAGATATTCAGACTGCATGGAGTTCCTGTAAGTATAGTATCAGACCGGGATAGTCGCTTTACTTTGCATTTCTGAAGGAGTCTGCAGGCTAGCTTGGGCACCCAGCTCAAGTTTAGTATTTTATATCACCCACAGACAGACGGTCAGTCAAAGAGGACCATCCAGACACTTGAGGACATGCTTCACACTTGTGTTCTAGATTTTAGAGGCTCTTGGGACAATCACTTGTACTTGGTAGAGTTTGCTTATAACAACAGCTACCAAGCCAATATCGAGATATCACCATTCGAGGCATTGTATGGACGGAGGTGTCACACTCCGTTATCATGGGATGACGTAGGCGAGAGAGCTTTGCTTGGCTCGAAGATGGTAGTTGATGCGGCGGAGAAGGTCAAGCTCATTAGAGATAGACTTCGGGTGGTGCAGGACAGGCAGCGGCATTGGGCCGATAGCCACCGGAGACCTTTGGAGTTTGAGGTATAGCTTAGAATTTAGATTTTTTTCGTGTGTTTGCTTGTTTTAGATTAAGTGCTGAGACCTTGTTTGTGCTAGGTTAGAGATCTGGTGTTCCTGAGAATTTCTCCGACGCTGGGCACTATTCACTTCGGTAGATGCGGGAAGCTTAGCCCACGTTTCATCGGACCCTTCCTTTTTCTTAAGAGGGTCGGTGCTATGATGTATAGGCTAGATTTGCTGCCTATGCTAGAGGGAGTTCATGATGTGTTCCACGTGTCATAGTTGAGATGGTACGTGGCGGATCCCAGTCACGTATTGGATCACTCAGAGATCGTGGTGGGCCCTACTCTTAGCTATCCAGAGCAGCTGGTGTAGATTCTGGATCGGCGGGAGAAAGTTTTGAGGAACCAAACTATTTTCTTGGTTTGCGTCGCGTGGAGCTATCACTCTCCAGGTGAGTCAACCTGGGAGAGGGAGGATAAAATGCGCGAGCGATACCCCTATCTTTTCGAGCCCTGAGGTATGGTTCTTTTCTTTTCCTTGCATTCCTGTCCTAGTTTCGTCTTTTAATTTCGAGGACGAAATTATTTTAAGGAGGGTAGGCTTGTCACTTCCCAATTCTAGAAAATAGGAGTTTTTTTAATTTGGTAAATTGTGTATTGTTTATAATTAATTATATTTATATTTAATTGATGGTTGTATTATTTTTTGTTTGGTTGTTTTAGGGTTTTGGCTAGTCTGGACCCATGTCAGACCCTAGTGGACCCATGTCTAACCCAACCAACATCCTTGTCAGACCTATTTTTGGGTTTAGAATTATTATTATATTTTTATTTTAGTTTATTGGGTTGTTTTGAATTAGTTGGAGAGTGTTTAGTGAACCCTAAACCTAAACCCAAGTTGCATGACTAATTAGGAGGGTGTTTTAGTCATTTTCCATACATGTAATCCTATTTCTAGGTGTGGCAGGCCCCTCCCCAACCCTAAATTCCATATGACCAACCCTTCTTCTTCCTCCATTCCATTTTCTTCTTCTTATTCTCCACTCTCCACTCTTTTCTTCTTCTTTTCTTCTTCCAACTTCCTCTTTCAAGTAAGTATTTCTTCATTTCTTCTCTTCCTTCTTCTATTTCTTCCATAGATGTTAATCCTAATCATTTGCTTTTCTCTAACCTAGGTGTTTAGAGCCTAGACTTAGTGTAGAGGCTTGGCTTGGAGGCTTGGAAGCTTGAGGGTGATAATTTCAAGGATTTTGGAGACTTTGGCCTTGGGATTCCAACTTCTAAGAGGTAAACCCTAACTTTTCTCTTAGTGGTTACTATTATATAGTATAATTAGTAGTTTAGAACCTTCCTAGACCCTAAGGCTACCCGTGGGAGAAAGTTAGAACTTGTTTGGTTGTGTTTGGAGACTTTGACATTAGGTTTTGTGTCAATTTTGGGTGAAATCCGAGATTGGCCCAATTTTTGGTGTTACCCTAGGTTATACGGACATAGGTAGACATGCTTGGGTGTCTTGAGGGTAAGTACATGTATCCGTTCAGACACGTGAAGTCGTATCGCGAAGAAATGGGCATTTTGGGTGATTTGGGGGTTTTCGTCATCGTAGGTTCTATATACGTGGGCATTTTTGCCACGGAATTAGAATCGGTGAGTTAGCATTTTTTTTAGGTTATAGACATCGATTAGTACCCGTGGATAAATTTTGGACTGATTCCAAGTAGGTTTGGTGTACATTTTATGAGGTTTCGCGAACCGTACTCCACGTATTCGTTAAAATGACCGAATGACCATTTCGACTTGGTTTCTAGGTTTCGGGCTCGTACGCGCATTGGTTTAGCTTCGGGGAGTGTGTGCTAGAGCTTTCGAGTTATATTTTATATATTTATAGTTATTTGTCGGTGTTTGGATTATTTTGCGTGCGTTGGTATTGTATGTTGTGTGTTGTGTGTGTTGTGTTTGTGTGTATGTATATATGTATATATGAGTTTATATATATATGTATGTGTGTCTATATATATATATATATATGTGTGTGTTTGTATATATGCACGAGTGTGTGTGTGTATATATATATATATATATGTGTGTGTTTGTATATGTGTATATGTGTATATGAGTGTATATATGTATTTGTGTAAGTGTATCTATATATATATAAGTGAGTGTGTTTGTATATATATATATATGCATGAGTGTGTGTGTGTGTGTGTGTATATATATATGTGTGTGTGTGTGTGTGTATAGGTATATATATATATATGAGTATGTGTATATATATGTAGAGTGTTTATATATATATATATACATATGTGTGATTATAGATATATGTGTGTGTGTACCTATATACATATGTGTATAAGTATATATATATATATGTTTGTGTGTGTATATTTATATATATATGGTTGTATATATATATATATATATATATATATATATATATATATATATATATATATATATATATTTAGGTGTGTGTGTGTGTGCTTGTGTGTCTCTGTGTGTGTGGTATGTCGAGGGGAAGGTGAAGGGGCAGCATGGCAGCGAGGGGAGGCAGTGAGCAGATGAATAGGTAGCAGTGGCAAGCAGAATTGGAGAAGCAGCAACAGCCAGATAAGGGGCAGCAGCAGCTAGATAGGGAGAGCAGCGAGGCAGTGGTAGAGAGCAGCTGCGGCAGCAAGGGGATGAGCAGCTGCAGCAGTACCAGCGAGGTGGCAACGAGCAAGAGTAGCAATGTAGCAGCAGCAGCTAGCAGTAGCTGCTGCAGTGGCAGCAGCAGCAGCTGCAATTGCTGCAGTAGCAGCATCACCAAACGCAACAAGAGTCACAGTGATAGCAGCGAGCGCAAGAACAGCAACAGCTAGTAGTAGCAGGTAGCGAGAGGGATATATATATATATATATATATATATATATATATATATATATATATATATATATATAGATAGATAGATAGATAGATATATTAGTATAGAGATATATAAATATAGTTAGATATATATATGAGTATGGGTATATATATGTGTATCTGTGGTTATATATATATATAGATACGTAGGTATATATTCATATGTGATATATATATATATATATATATATATATATATATTAGCCTAGATATATATACCTCTGTGTATATGTATATATATAGATAATTAGCTAGATGTTAGTGTTAGAGAGTGAGATATCTCAATACCTTGAGATATCAAGGTATCTCAATACCTTAAGATACCCAAGGTATTGAGTATCAGAGTGAGGTTTTTGAGCAATTACCTTGGTTTGAGTTTAAAGTTACTTTTATATGTATATGTGTATATATTTACGCATGTGAGCATATGTGTTAGTGGGTTTTAAGCGGGGTGCATAGCTTAGGTCAAGGTATCGGATACCGAGGGTATCCCGGTATCTCAAGGAGGCGAGTTTGAGGGTTTACTAGCTTAATGAGCTAGTTTTGACCTAGAATTTTAGGGGCACACTAGTTTGACCTAGCATTGACAATAATTGCCCTCGTTGACCGTAAAAGTCAACATTTGACCTAATTTTGACCCAGAGTTGACTTTTTAGACTCTAGTTTGACTTTTTGACCCAAATTTCACCGGTTTGATCCGTTCGACCTAGAATACCCCTAGAACCTTATTTTTAGTTATTTTATATCAGTTTAACTCTTTAGAACCCTGTTTAACCTTGCTTTTATAATAGGTTCTTATAACGCTAGTCCGGATCTCGATCCTCATTAGTTGCTCAGGACGTCAGGCGAGTACCTACCTTTGATCGTTTCTATTTTATGATAGCGTTTATATCACCTGTTCTAGAACTATAATACTTGATTCTGACACATTGTTTCATGAGCTAGTACTAGTTGGATCCCGTCATGAGATGTTATCTCCATTACCGTGTTCAGCGGGTACTCTATCACGTGTATTTTATCATGTGCTTCGGGTATTGATTCTCATGTGCTATCATGTGCTTCGTGTGCTCTCGCCTTCATATGTGCAAGTTATTTATCATGTACGTAGCATGTCATGGTTGGATCCAAGAGTATTAGTAGGGGAGGGAAGTAGGAGTTGGTTATATGATCAAAGTCAAACAGAATTTATGTGTATGTCGGTTATGCAACTCACGCATAATAGAGTTATCGTAGATTATTCATGTTCAACCTAAGCTTATCACATAACAAACTTGTGCTCAAGGCACTTAGCTAGTATTCCTATTTTCTCACATGCAGTTACTTCTCTACTACTTGTATTGTTCTCCAGTTTTACATTACAGCTACTTTATCTGCTCCACCATGTATTTATTTACCTGTGCATCTTGTATACTTTTCTATTGCTAGTTATATACACTTTACCATGTATTTGGAGTTGCTTTCAGAGTTATGTACTTCGCTCCAGTCCTGAATGGACATATTTTTTTCAGAGGATCCTAAGGATTTTTGCCTGATATTCTACGGGCCGGGCGTCGAGGAGTGTTGTGACCCAGAGTTTAAGGAGGATCCCGTCGAGGAGACGCCATTAGCACCTTCGTTCAGCTAGATGGGTTTCCCTGGGTTGTTCCCAGTTGATATTTTGGATGATTGTATTTATTATTTTGTTATTGTGAGATATTGTAGACTTTAGACCTGGACTATATATTTGGATATTGTATTACTCTCTTTGGTTCTTGTTTCTTTGTAATATCTTATCGTGCTCTTACTCTTCCCCTAGTTATTGTGATTGAGACATATATATATATATTGCGTGGTTGCCCTCCTTTTGGAGAGGTCATGTTGACATATTTTGTGAGTTATAGATATTGTGACCTAGAATGGACCTTTACAACGTTCTACCGCCGATTCTGCGGCGTGGCTGGACGTACCCACGACTCATGCCCAATTTTTCGGGTGTGGGTCATGACACATTTTTTGTAGCGGCCCATGCATGGTCTAGTATGCAGGTCTAGTTTCTAGGTCTACCTGTAATAGGATATAGGATATAGGCTGAGAGAGAGTGTGTGCTCAATCACAACTAGGACCCTTCCTAATTTCTTTTGCTATCTTTAATTTTCCTGAAATTGTTTTCTTTTACAATATTACTGTCCTTCTTTGATGATATCGTATCTTGCACCGTATTGACTTCTTTTGATCTGTGTTCTTTTTGATTCTATTTCAGCACTTGCTTTATTTGATTCTGGTGCTACCGATAGCTTTGTGTCTGTATATTTTGCTGTTAGACACCATCTTGTGCTGTTAGACACCATTATACAAGTAGATTCGCCTGTTCCAGTACGATTACTAGGCTGTGACGCAGATCCTCTTATCGAATTTGCTGTTGGATTTGCATCATTGCATAGATTATTTAAAATATCTACTGCTCGTCCATAGCCTGCCCTTATGGGAATACGGGCATTGGTGGAGAAAACTGCAGCGGAGGTAGGATGTCATCATGCCGAAACCTTGAGGTATACTGATTGGCTTGACTGCTTCGGTGTGATGATTGACTTTCATCCACTAGTGTTACTTCATTGGTTACCATAGCTGTAACCTCCGTATCCTAAAATTCTAGCTAAAATAATATTTTTAGGTTAATTTGGGGCTAGTGGGATTTTTCCATAATTTTAGTTAATTAAAAACTAGTAACCCTAATTTCCTAAAAATTTTAAGAATTTATTTTAGATTCAAACTTAATTAAAAATATTTCAAACTTTTATTTTAGGTTCTAAATAATAAAATATATTTTCTAGAATTTTTTAGAAATTTTTTGATTATTTTTAGCATTTATTTTGATTTAATTAGGAAAAACTGAATTAAAAACTAATTTCTGAAAAAGAAAACCCAAAAAGTAATTATTTCTGTCCAGTCAGCCAACCGGGGCCCACCTGTCAGCCTTTCGTAGTGAACTGGGTGGGGCCCGCCTGTCAGTGACCGTGGTTTGGGTGTGGGTGAAGCCGAGCCGAGCTCGAGCCGGCCCGAGTCAGAGTTCGACTCGGACTCAGCTGAGCCGAGCCGCGTGAATCCCTGACCGTCCGATTTGGGTGGGGCAGCAGTGGATGGCTTCCACGTGGCAGACTCCGAGCCGTGGCTTCTCTCTCTCACCTCTCTATATATAATAGTTTAAGTTATTAATTCTTAGGGTTTTCCTTGAGCCAAATTTTGGAGAATTATCATCTAGGGTTCCTTCATCTTCCAGAAGCCATTGCACATAGCTCTGGACTCAAACGAGGCCCAGTTTCTTGTGTTAGAACGATATTGACGTTAGATTTCTGAATATATAAATTGTTTTATGAAATTATGAGTATTAAATTCTAGAAAATTTGTAGAGCACATCATGTCCAAAAATAGACGTGTTTCGATATTTTTGCGATTTCGGGAGAACCAAGAATCAGAATCATGAACAGTTTGAAGTTTCAGAAAGCTAATGTCAAGAAAATTGACATATATTTTATCCAGAATTTAATTCAAAGTATTTATATACTGTTAATTCTGTAGAACTTCTAGGTTAGAATTTAACCATCGGTGCACGATATAAAATTTGTATGTGCCATAATTCCCAAACGAATTTGAATTTGGACGAGCCATAAATTCTAGAATATTTTTGATAATGAAATCTATAGGAAATCATGCACAAAAGTTAAGTTTGTGTCAGTTGACTTTTCAGTCAACAGATTGCCTTGATTTGCGTGCCATGAGTCTCGAGTCGATAAAAATTTAGGTTCTTTTGGGCAAAATTAGGTTTTGACATAAAAATTAGAATAATAAGATTAAAATAAGATTTTAGAGTAATTATTTTAGAATTAAATAAATTAAAATAAATTATCTTTTGACATGATAAATTTGTAATACATAGGCTATTTGGATTATGACTTGGACTCTGATTCATACCAGCAAAGGACCACAGGCAAGTACATTCTCTGATAGTTTCTTATTTATAATATCCTTTATGTTCATTGTATCTAGTGTAAATATCCATATTTCTTGACACGATAGTTACACGGATTGATATATCCGGATCTGGATCTCGTCATGAGATGTTATTCCTGGTATATGGTGTATCGTGTACAAGTCTTATTTCATTGTTTATCTTGTGCATGTATAGACACTGATTCTCGGGGAGACTTGCTACCTTCCTAGAGAATCCTGTGCCATAGCGTACCATGGTTGGATCTACTGTACCAGTCGGGGTGGAGAGTATGTTAGTGTAGATATGTGATCATACCCTTCATGTACAAGTCTTGTTCTCATGTTAGGGTTGGTCATATACCGTATGTATGACTAGCCAGGCCCGTACTCGTGTACAAGTTCCCAAGACGATCATATATTAAAGCTAGTACTCATATACTTAGTCATTGTATTCTTCTTCATTGACATATTGTTCCTTCCCGTATTTATTTACAGTATTTCCAGTATTTCATTTATTGTATATCTCTCGTACATGTATATGCATCTTGTATATTTCCATCTATTTACTGTTACATAGTTTATATCATTGATGTAGAACTACTATTAGAGATGTACTTTGCTCCATCCTGACTGGAAATATTTTTCCAGACTACGCCTTAGAGGACGGGTGTCCGACATTTTATGGACCACAGGGAGAGTAGCTGCTGACTTGGACCTTGTAGCCAGGTGTGATTTCGGGAGGTCTAGCCGGGATCAATAGTTATTTAGTTAGTTTTTATTAGCAGTTTATGGTACCGGATTTATCTTCGGCATACTTTGTTGAGACTTGGATATTATTGTTGAGTTAGATTATTCTATTTAGACTTGTGTTGCAATTTGGTTTATTTATTTGTTCGATATCTTATCGTGCTTTAGCTATGTGATTGAGTATTGTTCATAGAATATTGTGCTATCTGTGACTCCTTATGGAGCTGGATGCTCGTGTGAGAATAATTAGATAGCATTGTAACCTA
This sequence comes from Iris macrosiphon, assembly GCA_036927795.1. Classification (NCBI taxonomy): domain Eukaryota; kingdom Viridiplantae; phylum Streptophyta; class Magnoliopsida; order Asparagales; family Iridaceae; genus Iris; species Iris macrosiphon. The sequence continues at coordinate 190,836,157 of JAYESA010000007.1, forward strand.
GACAGTATTCTACCGCCGATGCTGCGGCATAGACTGGACATACCCACGCTCTTGTGCCCCTATACCGGGTGCGGGTCATGACAATAGCACCTCATGGTGATCTTGCAGGAGTATCATCCCTTACTGGTGGATCTATTACTTTGCATCCAAAATAAACTATAAGAGGCATACAGAGGAATCAAGGTAGGATGCAAGTCAAAAAATTCAAATCCGATAGAGATCAAGAATGATTCAATCAAGTGGATGAGATCCTATAACTTATCCTATTTTTGTCATAGGCTTGCTCGATTCCTAAGTTGAAACTGAAGCAATTTAGTCGTTGACCTATATGGGTCACCACAAAAATTATGTTACGTCCCAGTCCCAAAATACTAAGGAACTAGCCACGTGGCAATGGCCAGCACCACACACCAATGGGCAACCCAATTTAATGGACCCATCTGGGTGTACTTAAGCTGTAAAACAACAGTAAGGGTCTAATATACTAATCTTATCCACAGAAATGAATACATCAATATGAAATATAATCAACATCAATGTCTCAATAAAACATAACTCGGGGAACAACCCGATAACGTGTTTGATACAATGGTTCAATTGACAAGAAATAAAGAGTATAACAATAGCAAATACTGAGTATGGATAAAGCATATAGTGAGAAGAAATCCTCGGTAATTATCTCATCCTCGATTTCTGGTACTGCTCCAATATATGCACCTGTTCCTGCTTCTGCTCCTGCTAATGCTCATTTCCCGTATACCTTGGGATAGATCTCCTCTGCTATTCCTGGGGACATAATCCGGATCCAGGTCCTCAGGAGACATAGTAAGGTACAAGAATAACTCAAGCCATAATAAATGAGTGCAATAATAAATAAATCAATAGGGTAAAATATATAACCAGCTAAGTGATATGCAAGATGAGAGCATCACTAGAACTCAGGCTGAGACCACTACAAGCTCTGTCTCAGAGAGCCGATAGCAGTGATATCATATAGGAGTCTAGCTCGGAGAGGCTATGACACCGTCATAATATAATCAACCTGTAGCTTGTGTGTCTCTCCCCACCCAATGTAATCACACGTCTCATATCCATGACACGGAAGATCATATCTAATGTAGCAAGTTATAATGAGATCTAAGCATATGTATAAAGAATATGTCATAAAACCTGTAACCTATACAGAATTACCATGAATATCTCAGGAAGATTCTGTCTCATGAATAGTATCAGGTGTCCTGAGGTATGACGTACTTGATAAGGCAAGCACGAGAATGTATAAGGTTTTGATATCCATCTCTAGGTGACGTTACACAACTTCGTATACGGTGTCGACACCCGAATCTTGTTCGAACGTTAAGTAATGTCACACGGTCCTAGGTTGAATAGAGATATTACAGTAATAAATTAAGAGAATAGTATAAACAAATGCTACAAGTATGGCAAGGTACACTTACTTGGGGTTCTGGCTCCAACTGCTGCTCTGGTATCAGCGGGATCTGCAGGTACTCCTCCTAATGCTAAAATAAATACTACCATCAGGTTCAGAAGATATCAAATAGCTAGAATTGCCTGTCCATATGTCCAATTTGGACACATGGGCAAAATTGACAGTTTCTGGCCAAAGCGGGGTCCACATGTGGCCCGCTTCGCACCAAAAAATGTGTCAGAGACAATGTTCTCTAAATTTGTCAAACTTAGTGTCTACAAGTCTAGAACGACGATACAAACCTAACAAAATGTCCAGAACAGGATTTCGATGAGCCGATCACAAAATCGCCCGTCAAGTGGAGCCTTGGAGCCCATGATACGCAATTTTGTCAACGTTCTCAGAATCGAACCAAACTTCGGTCATAGGACCAGCGTATTGCTACTAGTCTGATGGCACAAGTTTCGTTTTGATACGACGAGCATACATAAAGTTACAATAAGTTTTAGAACTGGGCCGATACGGGGTATTGTCGACGGTTATGCGTTGATTTCGGTGTGCACGAATATTCAAATCAACTTTTGCTAAATCCCACACATCTGTATTAACGATGTGCACCTTTCGGTGAAGTCCGCATACGACCAAGTCGTCCCGTTTAGTGAGGTGCACCCAGTTCTGGGGAAACCAGGATATTTATTTTCCTGATTTTGCATTACAGTTTACGATTATCGCAGGACGCGATACTCCGAACAAATTATACGGGGTTAGAGAGGGTCACACAGTCTACGCGTTACAGCAGACGGTTGGGAAAATGAGATAGCAAGGAGAGAGAAATTCTCACCTGAAAAGGGCACCGAAGATGACTGAATTTATGCTTTTCCGTGAGGTGGTACGACGCGGCACGGTCGGCGACTGCTAGGGTTTCTGCGGGCTGCTGGGGTAGCCGAGGAGGCTCGGCGGAGGCGGCGCTGGAGTTGTCGGGTGCTCGGGATCGCGGAGGTGGAAGTGGAGATGGGTGTTTACGGAGAGGGGATGGCCGAGGTTTGACGAGTCACGGCTGGAGGAGGTGCCGGGGGAGTTTGGGGTTCGACGAGGTGGCTGGTGGGGATGATCTGTGGCCAGGGTCAGTGGAGGGTCATTGGCCAGAGGAGTGGCGGCGTCGTCGGGTCGCCGGAGGGTAATGGGGATGGAGGTGGGGCTGGTTTGGTGAGGACGGCCGGGAGGTGATGGTTTATATAGCAGGGCCGTGGCGGCGGTTACCGGGAGGGAGAAGGTCAGAGGTTGGCGGGGGGGGGGGGGCGAACGTGAACGCAGGAGATGGATCGATAGGCGGCGGTTACGAAAGTCGGAGCGGCGGAGAAACGGCTGGAAGTCGGAGGATTTGGGAATTTGGGGGTTACTGTTGCAGTCGGGTCGGGTTGGGTTTGCGGATCGGGTATGGATCTGACCCGACCCGCTAGGATTTGGGTTGGGTTGGTTTAATAGTAAACCTGGTTGGTTCGGTTCGGTTTATTAATAAACCGGGTTTATTTTGGTTTATTTTAAAAACATAGTTTTTAGGTCTTTAGAACTAGTTATGGGGTCCAATAAATTCTAAAAAAATTACCTTATGTCTAATATTTTATTTTACACCCAAAATTATTATTTTTATAATATTTTAATATTTAATGAAAATATTTAAAATTATTTAATACCAGAATACCGTGATTTTAATTAGTTAAAAAATCCCAAAAAAATTTCAAAAATTTATTTTTAAATTTCTGAAAAATCTGGGAGTTTATAATATCGAGGGACTAGACACGTGGCAATGGCCAGGACCACACATCAATAGACAACCCAATTTAATAGACCCATCAGGGTGTACTTAAGCTGTAAAATAACAGTAAGGGTCTAATATACTAATCTCATCCACAGAAACGAATACATCAATATGAAATATAATCAACATCAATGTCTCAATAAAATATAACTTGGGGAACAACCTGATAATGAGTTTGATATAATGGTTCAATAGACAAGAAATAAAGATATAACAACAACAAATACTGAGTATGGATAAAGCATATACTTAGAAGAAATTCTCGACAATCACCTCATCCTCGATTTCTGGTACTGCTCCAATGTATGCACTTGTTCCTGCTTCTACTCCTGCTAATGCTCCTGTCCCATATACCTTAGGATAGATCTCCTTTGCTATTCCTAGGGACATAATCCGGATCTAGGTTCTCAGGGGACATAGCAAGATGAGAGCATCACTAGAACTCAGGCTGAGACCACTACAAGCTCTGTGTCGAAGAGCCGATAGCAGTGATATCATATAGGAGTCTAGCTCGGAGAGGCTACGATACCATCATAATATAATCAACCTGTAGCTTGTGTCTTTCTCCACCCAATGTAATCACATGTCTCATGTCCATGACACGCAAGATGATATCTAATGCAGCAAGTCATAATGAGATCTAAGCATGTGTATAAAGAATATATTATAAAACCTGTAACCTATACAGAATCACCATGAATATCTCAGGAAGATTTTGTCTCATAAATAGTGTCAAGTGTCCTGAGGTATGACGTACTTGATAAGGCAAGCACGAGAATGTATAGGATTTCGATATCCATCTTTAGGTGATATTACACAACTCGGTGTACGGTGTTGACATCCGAATATTATTTGGACGCTAAGCAATGTCACATGGTCCTAGGTTGAATATTTATATCATATAATTAAATCAGGGGAATAATAGAAAACAAGTGCTGCAAGTATGGCAAGGTATACTTGCCTGGGGTTCGGACTCCAACTGCTGCTCTGGTATCAGCGAGATCTTCAAGTACTCCTCCTAATATTGAAATAAATACTACTACCAGGTTCAGAAGATATCAAATAGCTAGAATTGGCTGTCCATAAGTCCAATTTGGACACAGGGGCAAAATTGATAGTTTATGGCCAAAGAGGGGTCCACATGTGGCCCACTTTGCACCAAAAAATGTATCAGAGATAATATTCTCTAAATTTGTCAAACTTTGTGTCTACAAGTCTAGAACAACGATACGAACCCAACGGAATATCCAGAACTGGATTTCGATGAGCCGATCACAAAATCGCACATCAAGTGGAGCCGTAGGGCCAACGATACGCAATTTTGTCAACGTTCTCAGGATCGAACCAAACATGGGTCACAGAACCAGCGTATTGCTACAAATCCGATGGTGCAAGTTTTGTTTCGATACGATGTGCGTACACGATGTTACAATGAGTTCCAGAATAGGGCCGATACGGGGTGTTATCGATGGATACGCGTTGATTTCGGTGTGCACACACATCCAAATCAACTTCCGTGAAATCCCACATGTCCGTATTAACGGCGCGCACCTTTCGGTGAAGTCCGCACACGACCAAGTATTCCCGTTTAGCGGGGCGCACCCAGTTTTAGGGAAATCAGGGTATTTATTTTTCTGATTTTGTGTCATAGTTTACGATCGCCACAGGATGTGATACCCCGAACAAATTGCATGGGGTTCGAGAGGGTCACACAGTCTACGCGTTATAGCAGACGATTCATAAAACAAGATAGCAAGGAGAGAGAAATTCTTACCTGAACAGGGCGCCGAAGATGATTGAATTTACGTATTTCTGTGAGGTGGCACGACGCGGCACGGCCGGCGGCTGCTAGGGTTTCTGCGGGCTGTTGGGGTCGCCGGGGAGGCTCAATGGAGGCGACGCTGGAGGGTGATGGGGATGGCGATGGTGTTGATTTGGTGGGGACGGCCGAGAGGTGAGGGTTTATATAGGAGGGCCACGAAGGCGGTTACCGGGAGGGAGAAGGTCAGAGGTTGGCGGGGAGGGCAAAAATGAACGCAGGAGCTGGATCGGCGGGCGGTGGTTACAAAAGTCGTAGCGGCAGAGAAATGGCTGGAAGTCGGGGGATTTGGGAATTTGGTGGTTACTGTTGCAGTCGGGTCGAGTCGAGTTGGGTTGGCGGGTCGGGTATGGATCGGACCCGACCCGCTAGGGTTTGGGTTGGGTTGGTTTAATAGTAAATCGGATTGGTTCCGTTCGATTTATTAATAAACCGGATTTATTTTGGTTTATTTTAAAAACTTAGTTTTTAGGTCTTTAAAACTAGTTCTGGGGTCCAATAAATTCCAGAAAAATTATCCAAAGTCTAATATTTTATTTTATACCCAAAAATATTATTTTTATAATATTTTAATATTTAATAAAAATATATAAAATTATTTAATACCAGAATACCTTGATTTTAATTAGTTAAAAAATTTAAATAAATTCTAAAAAATTATTTTTAAATTCCAAAAAAATTCTAAAAATTTATTTTTAAATTTTGAAAATTTGTTTTTGAGTTCCTTGGTTTCGAACTGCAATTTTCGTTTCATTATGGAGCTCGTGTTTTGATCGTGTACAGGAATATACAAGTTAGTCTATAATTCCCATGTTCCTTTCTTAGTGGCTGGCTTGCATTATGGCTAAGGATTTCCTAGGCGTTCAGCCGGGCAACATCGATTGAATGTTTGAATCATTAGAGAGGTGGACATGAAGAATAGAAAAGAAGGGTCTGAACCACCCACTGATTAAGGAAACTACTGAAAGAAGGAGTCCCGCCTAGCGACGATCAAGCGTCAGTTACGCGGACCTGCAATAGTACGAGCACCGGGTTAGAATCCTTTTCCTATCCTTCCTTCCAAACTCCCCAAGAACCAAAGCTCCAAGCGAGAAGGCCAACAACGAAAACAAAGAAAATCAAAAGCAACACCAAAATAAAATTCTAAAGCGACATTAAGAAAACTAATCAACAAAACATGAAAACTATTAGACTCGATTCAATAGAGGTCTATCCATGAGTTGGAAATGATCATCGTATTTGTCTGTGGCAAGAGGATACCGAAGATTCTAAACACCAAGCTGCAACTCAGACAGACTAGCCACAAGCCCAATTATATAGTGCGCATCCCGGTCGGATCGGGATTTGAGGCACCACAATAACAGTGTCCAGAGTGTGTATCCATAGGTGCAGCTATAGCTGCAATATTAAATGTGTGTAGATAGTGTGTGCGTTCTCAGTTGGAGTGTAGGTAGTGAGTGTTGGCCTTAGTGTAGGGTATTTTGATAAGTATAAATATGTTTAGTTTTGAGTGAAGTATATTAGTGATTTGTGCTAAGTATAGATGTTATCAAGGGGTAAGAAGGAGCTCAGGTGCAAATAGGAGGATGTCTGGACTATGTTAGCAAGTGGTGTGTATAAGTTGGTCCATATAGTATGGTATGATAGAAAGGGTATCAGCAGTAGCAATACTCAAGAGGAAGATTTGGGGTGTAACTCACAACTTCTAAAACCTTAGTATTTCAGTAACTTAGGGGCCAGACACTACAGTCTTGTGGAATGTGGTCTATTGAGGTGGTGCCAGGTTTAAATAAGGATAGAGCAAAGGGAATCTATTAGGATTTCAGTTGAGCTTGGACCTACAATTGCAGGTATCAACTATAAGAGGCATGAGGTAGTGACGGCATTGAGTGATTATTGCAAGTGATGTTAGGAAGGGTGTAGATAGTGTATCAGTTTAGGTATATATAGTATATTTGGGTATTAGGTGAATGAGTAGCCTAGGTGTGGATCATGAGGGTATTAGTAAGAGAGAGTGATCAGCTAGATTGTGAGTGAGATTTTGAGACATAATTAGTATTGAGTATCAAACATTGTGTGTGATACCAATTTAGTATGTTAAGTTATTAGAAAAGAAATATTTGAGTATCAGTGTAAGGGGTAGGTGAGATACTATAGTATATAGCTAAGGTATAATAGATAATAGTAACTAATAATAGATAATAAGTAACTAGTATATATAGATGTTATGAATATAGATACTTAGTGATATTAGTTAGTTGAACTAGTATTGTCCTAGAAATCTAAGTATAACCTAGTTTTTACTAGTGTTGACTAGTTAGCCCTGAAAGTCAACCCTTTAGGTAGTTTGACCTATTTTGACTAGTGTGACCTAGTTTTGAGCTAAAAATCACCTTTTAACTTATTTAAACTTGTTTATCTTTCCAATACACCTGATGACATGTAATTTCATATATAGGTTTGTGTGACACCAGTTTGGATATCAAGTCGCATCATTTGCTCATGACCACAGGCGAGTACATTCTCTAATAGTTTTCATTATTTGATAATTACTATATTTCAAGTATTTTGAAATGTTATATCTGATTCCTGACACTAAGCTACATGGATTGGTACATGCATTGGATCTTCAGTCATGAGATGTTACCTTGACCCATAGCATTGATATTTAATATTATCGTATTGGATACATTGGTCATTGGATACATCGGATAGTGACTTGTCATGGTTGGATCCATCTTATCAGTCGGGGCGGAAGAAGTACTAGCTAGATATGTGATCAAGAACTATTGGCAAGTAGTGTAAATCATCGGCTACTAGCTAATCATGCACTTCACGTATGATTAAGCTAGTTTTCCTTAGTGTAAATTATTGAATCTCCTAAGCTGATCACATATCTAGGTAGTATTTCAAAAAATTTAGTATAGTTTTAGTTATTCATATTCAGTTCATAGATTATAATTGCCTTGCTCTTGATATTGTAGTTCCTTTTCTATTTTATTTCATATATGCACTGGCTACATCCTATTGCTTATATTGCCTGTTTCGCTTTACCATTTACCATTACATCAGTTTATTGTTTCTCATCGGACATATCATTCTCTATTTACTATTTTATAGTCTTTGTCAATTAATTGGAACTGCTATTGGGTTATACTTCGCTCAAATTCTGACAAGATATATTTTCAGACAATGACTTAGAGGACTGGTGTCCGATATTTTACGGACCACATGAAGGAGTGGTGACCACTGGCCTTGACATTTAGGAGTGATTATCGGGAGGACTAACCGATGTCACTAGATACCTTAGTTTTATCTACTTAGCTTCTGTACTAGATTTGTCTCCAGCTCGTTAGACATTGAGTTATTATTGATATATTATACTTTATGATGGTATAGCTCGACTTATAGACTTGGATATTGTTGTTACTTCTCTAGCTATGATTTTATAATTCTATTTCTTATATGTTATCGTGTCATTATCTTCCTCTAGTTTATTATGATTGGGTATTATATTATTATCATATTATCCTCCTTTTGGAGTTGAGATATCATTGATATATTTATATATATTATTGTATGAGATAATTAGATAGTGTTGTTGACATAGACAGTATTCTACTGTCGATGCTGCGGTGTAGGCTGGAGGTACCCACGTACTCGTGACCTCACACCGGGTATGGTTCGTGACATATTTTAGTGGTGACTCATGCAGGTTAGTCTTCCCAATCAGTGCGATGTCGTAGTAGTATAATGACTTAGTTATACTACTGCGATCTTGCGATAGGATATATGATACATGATACTAGGATGAGAGAGATGATAATCAATCACAACTAGGAACTTTTCTAAACTATTGATACTGCTATTCATTCTGAATACTTACTTTCTTTGAATATTGCTATCATTCTTTGACAATATCGTATCTTGTGCCTTATTGACTTTTTTTTTCGATCTATCTTCAGGATGCCGCCGAAGACCAGATCACAGCGATCTGGACCCGCAGCTTCAGAAAGGTCCTCTCTACCCGGGCAGTTGGAGTTTCTTCTCCTGCTTTACTTGTTCATATAGGAGTTTCAGCAGCTTTTGGGGGTCCTTCTCCCCCACCTTTCCAAAGGGCTACCCCAGCTATTTCTAAGGACCTTCCTCCCCCGCCATAGTTTTATTTTCCTAGAGGTATGCCCGCTGACAGGGCATAAATTTTTGCTTTAATCCAGGGCATGGGGGATGACCAGAGGATGTCGACGGATGCCCAATATGTTCAGGCCGAGGAACAAAGGGTGCAGACAGAGGTGCACCGAGCTCAGACCATAATGTTGAGAGAGGGCATGAAGAATGTGTCACTCCTCAAAACCAGAATACTGGAGAGTAGGACTGACAAGGCCAGCTATGTATAATCAGAGCACACCGATACTCCACATATGTGGTGAAGCTGAAGACATGAGGGGTCACTACTATAATATAATAGTCAAGCCTAGTTCTAACAAGCCCTAATGTCTTAATCACAGGAACAACTGATAGAATAACAAGATATAAGATCAGCTGAAGGATAATAGTAAGATCAGCTGAAGTATAATAGTAAAGCATCCCAATCTATAATATACAGATGATCATGAAACTAGTAAACACAAAATGAATAAACTAGCCAGAGTCTAAATCATTCAGGATCAAACCTAGGATATGCCAATCATGCAAATATTCGTAGGCTAACAGATCAATCCAAAATATGAGCTAAATACATGCTCGATGACTAAATGCCAACAAAAAAAGAACGTACAACTGAGCGGGGAAGTAAGAAAATACACTCAAGCAGTCTGGTGCTCCCGGTGGTCACCATCGTCGAAAGATACGAGAGATCCTCTGGTGCAACTACCGGATCTGGCTATACAAAACCAGTGGGGTTGTCATGGCTCGTACCCGGAATAAGGGCATAAGTAGTGATAAACCCCCCGCCTACGTCGCAAAATCGACGGTAGAACGCTGTCTGGGCCAACCACACTATCTAAACATCTCATACAATATATATATATATATATATATATATATATATATATATATATATATATATATATATAGTACCTGTCAATATCATCTCAATTTCCAACGGAGGAAAAATATGGTATATGATAATGGTAACAATACTGAATCACAAAATTAAAACTAAAGGATGATGAAAGCATGATATGGAATAAAAGAGAGGAAATAAGAGTCACAATACATCCATAATTCAAAATCCATAAGTCTAGACATAGCCACTCCCAAAATAATATATACATACCGTGAGTCTAGAAATAAGACTAATACAAGGTCCAAAATATAAAACTAGGCCTCCTCGATCACTGGCACTAAGTCCTCATGCTCTAGGGGAGAATTCTCTATTGGCTCGTCATCCTACGGCCTATAGTAAGTGGGACACTGATCCACAAGCCAATAATTTAAAAAATATATCCAGTCAGAATTGAAGCGAAGTACATACCTTTGAAAGTAGTCCAAATACATAATAGAGCATATATAACAAATAATAGAAAAAAATACAAGATAACTAGTAATAGAAAATGAAAATAAATTAGAGTGAACATGTGAAGTACTGGAACGAAAGAGCAAACAATATGAATAACTGCAAGTAATGAAAATAGATAAACTAGCTAATGTGCCATAGAGTACAAGTTCATTATGTGATCGGTTTAGGTTGAACATGAATACAATATGGTAACTCGTTTACATGTGTGATATATAATCGACATGGACACGAATACACTTGGGCTTGATCACATAACCAACTCCTACTTCCCCATCCCCAATCAGTACTTATAGATCCAATCATTACACCTTACGAACACGAATATGGGCACACTGAACACCAGTAGTATGTGAACACGAAGTACACGTTAATTAATAACCAATACACAAGATAAAATACATGTGAAGAAGTACCCGCTGAATACGGTAGGGGATAACATCTCCTGACAAGATCCATCTAGTACCAGTCCGTGTAGCCACTTTGTCAGAATCAGGTAAACAGTTCTAAAACAAGTGATATATATACTATCATGAAATAAAAACTAATAAAGAGATGTACTCGCCTCTAGTCTGGAGCAAAAAGGTTAACTTGGTGTCCGAGCTAGTGTCACACAACCCTATAGAGGAATATCAAGTTAATTTGGTGTATGAAAGAGAATTAAGTTAAAAGGATGCACTAGAATGCATTTCTAGGCTAATACTAGGTCATTCTAGCTAAACTAGACCATACAAGGTCCACACTAGGTTAATTGGTCTATATCGAGCTAAAACGAGTCTATACTGGCTATACTAGGTTATACTAAGGTTATTACCTTAAGTCTTAAGTTAATACTAGTTGGTACTAAATAATAACTTAGTTATTTACCTACTAGTACCTACCCCTCTATCTTAATAGTACTAATATAATATTACCACTAAGTATTAACTCTGTAGTACTATATCTTGGTATCAGTAGGTTAACCCATTAACTAGGTATTACAAAATACCAATACCCTTGCTATCTAAGTTAATACTTAATATGTCACTCTTACCCAACCTACTGACACCTACTAAATACTAATTGTAACTCCTTATCTAATACTAAAATTTCCTCTAGGACTGACACGACCTTGCAATGGCCTACTGTACATGCCTGACTGCACTTCTCTCTCTTAATACCTTCACACAAGAACACTTATTCATGCGCAGAACACACACATCATTCTCACCACTATCACAATATACACACTAGCATATCACCTTCAGTTTCCCCTTTGAATTACCTGTTGTTGTTCAATGGCATTTCTCCAGATATCCCTTCCATACACTGATACCTATAGTATAAAAACTCATATATATCAGTGTAAGCACTGATGACATAAGCAATATATAAAATTATACTCATTAGTATGAACACTGATATCTAATACTTGTTCTTAGCTCATACCCAAGCCTCTGCCTAAGGGTGCACTCACAATTGTAATCCTAACTTCCTCATAATTTCCAACTACCTGACACTGCAAATGAGCTGCGGTGGTTGATCAGACCTAGGCTTCAACTGCTCACTCATACCCCTTAATTTCACAATTCTAATACACTAACACACACTCTTTAAGTCATAATTTATTTCCAGTATTCTCCTCACTGTTACACATGGGTTTAACTTACTAATATATATACAGTGTGCATACACCGATATACATTTTCTCTCCCCCATACTTTATATCTGCACTTTAAATAGGAACCCTCTTCACAGTTCACTATAACCATAGTGCACTCCTTTTCCCACACATTCACCCATATGACACTAATACACAAATTTACTAACTCCCCTCACTGCAATTACCTCCATGAACCCTAAGTTCTTCCTAACTCGAGCTTCCACCAGTACTGTGTGCATTGATGAGCAATACAGGCTGCTCTGCCTGGCCTGAGTAGCACCTTGTCGTTGCTACCTCAAACACTTCTTTGCCTAGGTTTAACATCCTTCCCACAGTGCACTGATACACATATACTTCTCAACTCCCAATCACCACATAACATTATCAATCCACAACTCACCATATTAGCATATAATTATATATATATATAAAGTATTAAGTGCACCAACACCACTCTAATGGCTATTTTATTAAACACAAAGATTGTACAAATAGGACACTTATGATATTCATCCAATAGGGATGCCAAAACACAAATTCTTCTATAATAAACATTTATATATATATATATATATATATATATATATATATATATATCATAGTACAACAAATATAACTTGCTACAAAGAGAATTTAGGATTAATTGCACAAGACACCCAAAATTTAGCTCCGTATCACACCGTATCACAAGATACCATGATACGGCCTACACGTATCCATTTGTTGATACGTATCTTGTCACACAATCCTGATCTAAGTCTAATTATACCAAATTGGTCTTATAACACATACTTGATGTGTCAATCCCATAATTTCCTAAAATATACACAAAAACCTATATAGAATTATCAACTCCTAACAATTAGGCCTAGAACTTCATCCTATAAATAGCCCTATGCCATTGGGGTGTTCCTAAGAGTAAAATGCATGGTTTGGGACTCAAATTATAGTTGAATTCAGATCTATACCTATTGCGAGATGGATTCTCAATAAAAAGCATAATAGACATGATCCGGACACGATCCCTCCACCAAATCTCCTCCTTATTGTGCTCTTTGCTTTTCCAAACTCTAAATGCTTCTTCTATTGAATGGGAATGAGAGGGAATAAAGCAATTTGGGTTGAATTGATGAAGAAGAAAGAAGTGAATTGGGGATCTATGAATTAGGAAACAAAATAAAATACAAATAAGGGGAGAGAGAGAGAGAGAGAGAGAGAGGCTTTTATCACGGCCGACCCCTTTTTCCTTCTCTAAGTCTTGTGTATAGTCCAAATTATCCCTTTCTATCCAATTTTGAATAGGATTAAGGATGGACAATTTTGGAAAGCTTCTAACTAATTTAATTAAGCTAATCTTCTTAATTAAGTAGTTGAAATGGGCCTGTTGAGCTTGGTCCATGTTGGGCTCACTAATTGTCATGACAAATCTAATTGGTTCACAAGTGTCAAGTCTAACTATTGGGCTAGCCTCCTAACTATGAATAAATAATACCAGTCATAATTAATTATATAGCATACTAGTAAATAAATAATTAATACAAGCATCAATTATTATTTATAATATACTAATATTAATATTTATTCCTAAAATTAAATACTCATGCCAAATTATCAAAATACCCCTAGTTGAAAAAGTGAGGGTGACAAACCTACCCCCCTTAGAAAAATTTCTTTCTCAAAATTTAGGTAATAAATTATCTACAACAAGCAATCACAATAAGCAAGAAGGAATTATCTACAATAAGCAATCACAACAAGCAAGAAGGAATTATACCCCACGGCTCAAACGGATAAGGGTATCGCTCGTGCATCTCGGATTACCTCTTCCAGGTAGACTCTTTCGGAGAGTAATGTCTCCATGCGACGCATACCAAAGGAATCTTCTGGTTCCGCAGTACCTTCTTCCTGCGATCCAAAATCTCCACAGACTGCTCAGGATAACTGAGAGTCGAACCTACCTCAATCTCTGAGTGATCCAATACTTGGCTAGGATCTGCCATATACCATCTTAGCTGCGACATATAAAATACGTTGAGCACTCCCTCTAGTGCAGGCGGTAAGTCTAGTCTGTAAGCCACTGTACCAACCCTCGCAAGAATACCGAAGGGTCCGATGTACCGTGGACTAAGATTTTCGCCTCCACCAAAGCGAATTGTGCTCCATGTCGGTAAAATCCTCAAGAACACCAGATCGCCAACCTAGAACAAAACACACTTAGCACTCTACCTGGAATAAAATACATCCCTAGCACTCTACCTAGAACAAAATATAGCCTTAGCACTCTACCTAAAATAAGGCAAACACAAGTAATACAAAACAAAACCTATACCTCAAACTCCAAAGGTATCCGGTGGCTATCGGTCCAATTTTGCTATCTGTCCTATGCCACTCGAAGTCTATCCCTGATAAGATTCACCTTGTCAGTTGCATCCACGACCATCTCCCGTCCCAATAAGGCTCTCTCTCACCAACATCATTCCAAGATAATGGAGTAGGGTATCTTCATCCATACAATGCCTCAAATGGTGATATCTTAATGCTGACCTGGTAGCTATTGTTATAAGCAAACTCTACCAAGTGAAGGTGATCCTCCCAAGAGCCTCTGAAATCCAAAATACTAGTGCATAGCATATCCTTGAGGTTCTGGATAGTCCTCTCCGATGCCAGTCTGTCTGAGGTGATATGCGATACTAAACATGAGATGGGTGCCCAAGCTTGCCTGCAAACTCCTCCAGAAGTGGTGTTTGAAATGACTATCCCGATCAAAGACTATGCTTACAGGAACTCCATACAATTTGACTATCTGTCGCACATACATCTTCGTGAGCTTCTCCGTAGACGTACCCAGCTTTAATGGCAAGAAGTGACCTGTCTACGATGACCCAAATTGCGTCTTTCCTTTCTGGAGAATACGAAAGTCCAAAAAAAAGTTCTTCGTCACATGATCCTATTTCTACTCTGAAATGGATAAAGGCTGAAGCAATCTACTTGGCCTCTGTCTCTCTGTTATTACCTGCTGGCATAACAAGCATTTGGATATGAAGCTAGCCACCTCCCGCTTCATACCAAACTACTAAACATTCTCTCTTATATCCCTATATATCTTGTTGGCACCTGGATGCATAGAGTACTGAGATTGATGCGCCTCCTGAAGAACCACCTCATGCAATGCTCTACTTGACACACATAATCTGGTACCATCTCGCAATGATCCATCCTCTGTAATACTAAAATCTTTTGGCAATCCTATATGGACCTGCGCTTTGATGCTCCTCAGAGACTCATCCTCGAACTGTGCAACTCTGATCCGGTCTATCAACTTAGACTGTACCTGAAGTCCCTACATCTGTGCCACAACTCTAGGAACTAGTACTTCAATACCTAAGCTATCAAGATCGGCCAATAAATGACTGTCCCTCGTTAAGTACATTGCCACTGGATACCTGCTCAAGGCATCAGTGACTACCTTGGCCTTTCCTGGATGGTACTGCAAAAAAATGTCTGAGTCCTTCATCAACTCCAACCATTGCCGCTGCCTCATGTTTATCTCTTTCTGTGTAAAAATATACTTCAAGCTCTTGTGATCTGTAAAGATCTCCACATGCTCACTATACAAGTAGTATTTTCACATTTTTAGAGCAAAAATGACTGTTGTCAACTCCAAGTCATGGGTAGGGTAATTCTTCTCATGAGGGTGTAATTGCGTGGAAGCATAGGCAATCACTTTCCCGTTCTGCTGTAATACACAACCCAAACTGTTTCTTGAAGCATCACTATAAATAGTAAAATCTCCTGTCCCTGATGGCAATATCAACACTACAACTATAGTCAACCTCTTCTTCAGCCCCTCAAATGTGGCCAGACACTCCTTCGTCCAGATGAACTCTACGTCCTTCTGGGTCAGCTTAGTCATCGGCTCCGCAATCCTGGAAAAGTCTTGAATAAATCTTCAATAATAGCCTGCCAATCCAAGAAAGCTCATAATTTCTGCCACTGAACTCGGGGTAGACTATGACTCAACTACTAAAATCTTTTTCGGATCTACTGAGATTCTATCTCCTGTAATCATACGCCCGAGGAATTCAACCTTATCATGGAAGAACTCACACTTTGAAACCTTGCCATATAGCTTATCCTTCCTGAGGGTCTCCAAAACTATCCTCAGGTGCTTCTCATGCTCCTCCGAAATCTTTGAATATATCAATATATTATCAATGAAGACCATAACAAATTGATCCAAGTACTTATGAAACACCTTATTTATCAGGTTCATGAATACCGTCGGGGTATTGGTCAACCCAAACGATATCACCAAGAACTCGAACTTCCCATACTAAGTCCTGAAAGCTGTCTTCGGAATGTCTTCTTCTTTAATTTCACCTGGTGGTACCCCGACCTCAAGTTTATCTTCGAAAATACCTTTTCTCCGCTCAACTGATCAAACAAATTGTCAATCCACGACAACGGGTATTTGTTCTTGATAGTAAGGTAATTTAGAGCCCTGTAGTCGATATACATGCTTATCGACCCATCTTTTTTAGGTATAAATAACTCAAAATCTCGTGCTAAAGAGCGTGGAGGTTCGAGTCATCTTCAAGGCATAATGGTAGCCTGCTCGAGTCCTCTTACGAAACTTTCGTTATTGGGTTAGCCATACACTTCATATATTTTTAGCATATCGGAGTACCCCATGGTGACAAACTGGACCGGATGAAGCCCTTATCCTGCAATTCATCCACCTGCTTCTTTAATTCAACCAGTTTACTATGTTTGACTTTATAGATGTGATGTGATATCGGTTGTGCTCCTGACACCAAGTCTATAGGGAACTCCACATCTCGGTCTGGTGGCAAGCCTGATAATACCTCCGAAAAGACGTCTATATACTCTGTAATAAATGGATATGGCGGCTCCTACTCTTCCACCAAAGCTGTACAAAAGTTTTCCTCGCTCTGCTCTGCTGCTTCTCTGACGAACTCAAACTATGGCCCTCCTGGTGTCTAAAATAAAACTCTACCTCTACGACAATCGATACTAGCATAGTGCATACTCAACCAATCTATCCTAAGTACTAAGTCATAGCTCAAAAGTGGTATTACGAGTAGACACACGCTCAACTCTCGGCCTCCCAAAGAAACTCTTCGATCCTTGCAAACATAACTGACCAGGATAATGCCACCCCCGGTCGTAATCTTCTAACTCCTCACCAATGGTTCAACCTCAATATGATGCTTCAAAATAAAAGATACAGATACAATGCTATGTGAAGCACCAAAATTAAAAGACGCATGAGCTAGAAAAGAATCAAAATAGACTGAACCTGAAATAAGATCTCTAACTGGATCCTCCTCCTTGATGGTGAAGGCAAAACCTCACCCCTGCGGAGCACCTCTCTGCTGCTGTTGGTGCTGTACGAACCTCTACTGCTGTGTCAGCAATGGAGGTCCTTTCTGCTATCCCGCTGGTGGTCTCATGGGTGCTCTCTGTGCCTGGGCCCCGTCCTGAGCTAGACAATATAGAGATCCAGGACAAGACCGATACTAGTGGTCTCCTTCTTAGCAGAATAATGACTGACCCAATCTTATCCTGCATGCATCCTATCCATGTTCCGGCTTCTTATAGGATAGGCATGGAATAGCTGGCCTCTGGATCTGGTGCGCCTGCTACACTAGCGCTATAGCTAGTACAGGAAACTGCTGCCTCGGCTGTTGGAAGTGTCTCTGATGTTGCTGTTGAAAGTGAGATCGCTTTGCTGGCCCCGCACTACCACTAGCTCCTAAGGGATCTCTCAACCTCTTAAAGCCAAGCTCCAAATCATCCTCTGCCTGCTATGTCTGTGCTATGATCTCCTCAAATGTGGTGGTGTGATGACTGCTAGTATAGAATTTGTTCTTCCTGCTCAGACTCTTTCTGAACTTCTGGGCCTTCCCCCAGGATTTTTGTCCCTCCATAAAGTGACCTAATCTGCAATACTCTGCCGCATACTCATCCACCATCATACCTCCCTGAACGAGGTACTAAAACTGGCTTTTTGGAGATATCAGAGATACATCTGGGAATTTTTTTTCCTTGAAGACCACCTTAAAAGCTTTCCAAGTAAGTCCCTGTGCTGAGATCCTGTGGTCCGTCCTGAACAAAGTCAGTGAAATATCAAACATGATGCTTCCTGTGGCCTATACCAGCAACCTCTCTGGAATCTGCACCAACCGTAGGATCCTCTCAATATCTTCTATCCAATCATCAGCATAATAAATTCCCTCTGTGCCTTTAAAGTCCTTCGGTCCCATCCTCTTGAATTCTAGGATAGTCTCCGGCCTTGGCTGCTGCGAGGTGAACTGGGGTGGTACTAACTGTAGTTGGACTAAGGCGACTCTCTCGACTGCGATGAGTGTAATCTGGTGGGCATTCTCAATGCCCTATCTTATAACCTCTGACTGGCGCTGCTGTGCCTTCATCATCTGCTAAAAGAGCACAAACAACTGTGTCGGATCAACTATTGGTGGTAGAGGTAGAAGATCCTCTGAGACTGTCGGCGCTGTCCTCTGTACCGGAGGTGGAGCACCCCCGAAAGCTGCCACGGAAATGCCCACCTGGACCGGTAAAGCGGACCTCTGAACCGAAGCTGCAGGAACTGTGTCTGCTGGTTTTGCCCTCAATAGCGATGAAGTGACCGACCTCGCTGATACTGCGCCAGAGCGCTGGAAATGCGTCTTCGGCGGCATACTGAAGACAGATTGAAATAAAGGAAACAATATTGTGTAAGATACGGTATTATCATAGAAGAATATAATTATTCAAAGTAAAGCAAGCATTCAAATAGATAAGGATAGCAAAACAGATATTTGGAAATGTTCTCTAGTTGTGATTGAGTATACCCTCAGCTTATATCCTATATCCTAAAGCAGGCTCGTAGCAGTATCTCAGACTTAGAGTACTACTATGATATCGTACTACTTGCGACTCTGACCTGCATGGGCTACCACTAAAAATGTGTCACAATTCGTACCAAAAATAAGGGAATAAGTAGTGATCAACGCTCAGCCTACACCGTAGATCGACGGTAGAACAATGTCTGGGCCAAACACACTATCTAAATATCTTATATATTATATATATGGTACCAGTCAATATTATCTAAACTCCCAACGGAGGAACAATATAGTATATGTTGATATTAGTTGATTGATTTTATTGATTGTCTCATTGGCATTATATAGCCTTACAGTCATTAATACAATGATCTCAGTCATTATGACAATAATCTCATAATGGAATATCCTGTGACATATTCTGGCATCCCAAATATGTCCTCAGGATATTCCCATGTGCTTATACTATACTTTAATATGACACCCAACATACCATATCAACACTCCCCCTCAAGATGGGTGAAAGATATTCACTAAGCCCATCTTATCACATCCTCTAATCATGCTCACTGAGGTGAGTCCCTTGGTTAGTCCATCTGCTACTTGATCCCTGGTTGGAACATAGCCAAGCTCCAGTAATCCACTATCCAACTTCCCTTTGATGAAGAATCTATCAATCTCGATGTGTTTGGTCCTGTCATACTGTACTGGATTGTTGGCGATACTAATAGCTGACTGATTGTCACACCACAGCTTCATCTTGGCTCCTTGATCCAGCTTCAGCTCCACCAGCATATTCTTCAACCATAGCAGTTCTGTAACTCCCAAGGCCATTACTCTGTACTCTGCTTCAACTGTCGATCTGGCCACCACAGACTGCTTCTTACTCCTCCAGGAGACCAAGTTACCTCCTATAAATTTGCAATATCCCGAGGTAGACCTCCTGTCATCAGCACAACTAGCCCAGTCAGAATCACAGTAGCCCTCGATGCTCACGTGATTGTTCTTCCTGAATATTAGTCCCTTTTCGGGAGCACTTTTCAAGTACCTCATAATCTGGTACACTGTATCCATATGACCCTTCCGTGGGTCATGCATGTAGTGGCTCACTACACTTACTGCAAAGCAGATATCAGGACGTGTGTGGCTCAAATAGATCAACTTGCCAACCAGTCTCTGGTATCTGTCCCGATCAACTGGTTCTCCAGCCTCAGCATCAATCTTGAACCTCTGATCTATTGGTGTCGCTGCAGGTTTGCACCCCAACATCCCAGTTTCTGTGAGAAGGTCCAGTGCATACTTCCTTTGAGAGAGAACAATCCCCTCTGCTTCTCGAGCAATCTCAATCCCAAGAAAGTACCGAAGAAGGCAGAGATCCTTCACCTCGAATTCCTTGCCAAGCTTTCTTTTGAGTTGGGCGATCTCCTGCTCATCATCTTCTGTGATAATCATATCGTCCACATACACCGCAAGCATGGTGATGTGGCCTCCACTTCGACGGAAGAACACAGTATGATCAGTATTGATCTGCTGATATCCCATCCCTATCATCTCCCTTCTGAATTTGTCAAACCACGCTCGAAGAGACTGCTTCAGTCCATAGAGGGACTTCTTCAACCTGCAGACCTTGCCCACTGTCTGATTGGTGCCAAATCCTAGTGGTATCTCCATGTACACCTCCTCCACTTGATCTTCGTGAAGAAACGCATTCTTCACATCCAGTTGGTGTAGCTTCCATCCACCATTCGCTGCCAGAGAAATCAGAGTCCTGACAGTGGTCATTTTTGCAACTGGTACAAAGGTCTCGTCATAGTCGATGTCGTACGTCTGACTGTATCCTTTGGCTACTAGTCGAGCTTTGTAGCGCTCAACCTGTCCATCTGGGTTCTGCTTCAAGGTAAAGACCCACTTGCATCCAACTGCTCTCTTCTCCTCTGGCAGTCTCACAAGCTCCCAAGTGTGGTTCTTCTCCAGAGCTTTCAACTCCTCGTGCATTGCCGCTTTCCACTTTGGATCGTTCTTGGCAATATGCCAATTGTTAGGTACAGTAATACTATCCAAAGATGCTATAAATGCTCCATGAGAAGAAGGAATATGGTCATAAGAAACAAACTGAGCAATATCCTAACTATATCTGTTTGGAGGATTTCCTGCATTGCTGCGAGTGGTCCTCCGTACAGATAGTGGTGTGGGAGGAGTAGAAGTAGGAGGAATGATATCTTGTGAAGGAGGGGGTGTCACCTGAAGGGGGGTTGGTGTCGGTGCCTCAGGAGTTGGGACGAACGCAGGCAAGGGACTTGGCACAGGCACTGTCGGTACTGGTCCTGCAGTTTGCTTCTCTCTCCTGCTGTAGGTAAGTAACTCTCCCTGAGCCGTAGGCCTAACACCTTCACCTTCTTGTCCCTTCTCCGTGTCTCCATGCCAAACTTCTAAATCGGTTACCACCAAGTTCTCCATCTTCCCCTCTCGCCTAATACTGGTAGTATTAGGCGTATTGTGTAAAGTTCCATCCTGGCGGTAGTATGGCTCATGCTCCCGAAAGTGAACATCCATACTGACAAACTTCTTCTTCTCTACTGGACTCCAGCACACATACCCCTTCTGGGTCGTCGAGTAGCCTACGAAGATGCATTTGACCGCTCTAGGGTCAAGTTTCCCAACTGATGGCCTGTTGTCCTTCATAAAACACACGCACCCAAACACCTTCAGTGGGAGTATCCCAATATTATTGCCTTGCAATACCTCACATGGGGACTTCCATCCGAGGACCTTTGAGGGTATCTTGTTGATGAGTTGAGCTGCTGTCAACACTGCATGCCCCCACAGACTCTGTGGGACATTCATGTCGATCATCATACTTCTTGCGACCTCTAGAAGGTGTCTGTTTTTCCTTTCTGCAACTCTATTTTGTGCTGGTGTGTATGCACAGGTGGTCTGATGCTGTATTCCGTGTGCTGACAAGTATTCTGCAAGCGTCCAGTTGTTGTACTCCGTTCCATTGTCAGACCTCAATACCTTCACAACTGCTTTGTACTGAGTCTGGACTTGCTTATGGAAATCCCGAAAACAAGTAGGTACATCATTCTTATTTTTCATCAAATATAACCAGGTAACACGAGAGGCACACTCAATGAAAGAAACAAAGTACTTATAACCATTCATAGTGTTAGTTGCACATGGACCCCAGACATCAGAATGTACTACCTCAAAAGCAAAAGTGCTTCTATGACCCGTGCCAACATATGAGCTCCTAGTAAGTTTTCCTAACTCGTACGCATCACATACTAATTTTTCTTTATTTGTTTTTGCATAAATCTCTGGATACAACTTACTTAGAGTATCAAAGGAAGAATGTCCCATCCTTCGATGATGGAGTATCAAGGTATCCTTAGTCCTCTGCTGCAGTCTTCCATGCCAGCCTTCTCTGCCATAGATACCAATACTGAGTCCAGTCCTTCTCGATCTAGGTACCACAGTCCCTCATGCCAAGTGCCAGTCCCAAGTCTTCGTCCTGTTCCTTTCTCCTGGAAGGTCACCTTCAGAATATCAAAAGAAATAATGCATTTAAGTTGGAGGATTATAGAACTAATGGATAAGAGACTGACTGGAAAGGATGGAGCATATAAAACATTGAATAATCTTACTGAACCTGTACAATTAACAGTACCCTTACCGACCACTGGCTGGAAAGTGCCATCAACTGTCTGAATGTTGTCTGCTGATGCTAGGTGAGTGTAGAAAGAAAACTCACTAGCATTCCCCGTCACATGCCGAGATGCTCCCGAGTCGATAATCCAGTCTGATGATTTAAGGAAAGAGATAGACGCAAGGGCAAGTAATTCGTCATTACCTTCTGATGGATGGGCATACATGGCAGCATTGCCCCTAACAAAGAATGAGGTGGATGCCTCCTTTGTTCTACTCCTCATGTCTCCCAGTGCCTGGTCCTCCACAGTAAAGGTGCCATCAGCTTCTCCGTTCCCTTCTAATATCAGGAGGTTCGCCCGATAACCTCCTCGGCCGCCTCGTCTACCCCCTCGACCACGACCACGTCCTCCATTATATCCTCGTCCGTCGAACGGTCCTCGTCCACCACCTGAATCTCACTCCCTAGGTGGTTTGGTACAAGCATACCGATGATGACCCATCTCCCTACAGTTGTAGCACTGTCGGTTATGCTGCCAGGGCTCTCCCTTAGATCCTATGTTACCTGAGCTGGTGATCGCTAGTGCTGACTTTGCTTCGGGGGTACCACCTGTCCCGGCTTGCAGCCTGATGCGTGTCTCCTCATGGATCATGGCTGAGATAGCCTCCTCAAGGCTAGGGATCTTTGGTTGGGCTAGAAGTAGGGCCGTCCTCTGTGCGAAAGCTGCAGTCAGCCCTTTGAGGAACTTTATCGTCCTCTCCTGCTGACACACCTGTCTCTCCTTACACTTAGGGTCCCCGCAGCTCGCCCGATCTGAGGAGTGATCATAATCCAACCACAGACGCTCCAACTCCATGGCATACTCCTGTACCGTCTTCTCTCCCTGTACGGTGTCATCAATCTCCCCCTTTATCTGGAAGACCCGTAAGTTGTTCCCTATACCATCATAGGTCCTTCTTAACTTCTTCCACACATCTTTCACCATCTCAATACCATCTACTGTGGCGGCAATAGACTGGACTAAGGAGTTGAGAAGCCAGATGTAGATTACCATATGAGTGGACTTCCACTCATCGCGTCCTGTCGAGCCCTCGTCCGGCTCTGTCGTCTCGCCCGTCAGGAACGCCTCCATATTTTTTCCTGCGAGGGTTCTTCTCACCCGCCGTGACCAACTCAGATAGGTGGCTGGTCCATCTAATTTCAGATCAATGGAGGGAAGCTTCAACTCCGGCGACGTTCGTGTCGTGTTCTCACCAGCCGACATCGTCAACAACTTCATTAACTTTGCCACCTCTGCAGAATCTAGCTTCTTAATGATCTTCTCCATCGATGTGTCGCCTATCCAATCATGTCACGTCCGCTCCACGACTCACGCTCGTCCTCGTCGTCCGCTCCTAGATCCGAACATGTTCCCCCTTTTTTCATATCTAGGCATCCCTATTAGGCGCTATCTCGTGCTGGTGCGGAGGAGGCGGCAGCACGCATGTCACAGCCGCCGTCGCAGCAGCAGCAGCAGTCGCAGCAGCCGCAGTAGCAGCGGGACGGGACAGCAACAGCGAAGGGCGGAGAAGAGAAGAGAAGGGACAGAAGGGGGGGCGTGGAAGAGTTCGGTGGAGGAGATATAGGAAATCCTCCTGTGGGTTTGTGGAAGCTTGGTGACGGCTAGGGTTTGTGGAAACTTGGCTCTGATACCATGTTGATATTAGTTGATTGATTTTATTGATTGTCTCACTGGCACTATATAGCCTTACAGTCATTAATACAATGATCTCAGTCATTATGACAATAATCTCATAATGGAATATTCTGTAACATATTGTGGCATCCCAAATATGTCCTCAGGATATTCCCATGTGCTTATACTATACTTAAATATGACACCCAACATACCATATCAATAGTATGTAATATTGGTAACAATACTCAATCACAAAAATAAAACTAAAAGAGGATGACAGCACGATTTGGAATAAAAGAGAGAAAATAAGTCATAATATATCCACAAGTCCAAATCTATTAGTCTAGACATAGCCACTACCAAAATAAATATACATGCCATGAATCTAGATATGAGACTAATACAAGATCCAAAATATAAGACTAGGTCTCCTGGGTCACTGGCAATATATCCTCCTGCTCTAGGGGAGAATCCTCTAATGGCTTGTCGTCCTATGGCCCGTAATAAGTAGGACACTGATCCATAATCCAATCATCTGAAAAATATATCCAGTTAGGATTGGATTGAATTACATACCTCTGAAAGTAGTTTTAAATACATAATAGAGCATATATGACAAATTATACAAAAGAATACAAGATAACTAGCAATAGAAAATAAAAATAAAATAAAGTGAAAATGTGAAGTACTGGAATAAAAGAGCAAGCAATATGAATAACTGCAAGTAATAGAAATAGATAAACTAGCTAATATGCCATAGAGTATAAGTTCATTATGTGATCAATTTGGGTTAAACACTAATACAATATGGTAACTCGATTACACGTGTGATATATAATCGACATGTACACGAATACACTTAGGCTTGGTTATATAACCAACCCCTACTCTCCCATCCCCAACAAATACTTATGTATCCAATCACGACACGTTACGAACATGAATATGGGCACATTGAACACGAGCAGTGTGTAAACACAAAGTACACGATAATCAATACCCGATACACAAGATAAAATATATATGAAGGAGTACCCGCTGAAATGGTAGGGGATAATATCTCCTAACATGATATATATAGTACCAATTCTTCTAGCCACTATGTCGGAATCAAGTAAACAATTCTAGAACAAGTGATATATACACTATCATAAAATAAAAACTAACAGAGAGATGTACTCACCTTTGGTCCAGAGCAAAAAGGGTAACTCGGTGTCCGAGCTGGTGTTACACAACCCTATAGAGGAATATCGAGTTAATTAAGTGTAATGAAAGAAGATTAAGTTAAAAGGATGCATTAGTGTCACTACCACATTTTCTAGGAAAGGATATTTTAATAATTTTCTATTAAATTAAATATTATGCTTGATAAATAATTATTTGTTATATTATTTAATTTTTGTTAGATGTTAGTTATTTAATTTGGACTTGTGTTAGTAGACCTAACTAGTTTAGTTTAGACCCATAGACCAACATGAATTAATTTGTAAGAACTTAGCCCATTTAGAAAGCCCATTGTTAAGGAGATGGATTAAATTAATTAAATCATTAGACTAGAAGATTCTTTCCTTAATTATTTCTTTATGATAGGCCCCAAGGGGTATAATGGATATTACATGATAACTTGAGGGAGAGAAAAGGGGCCGGCCTATTTAAAAATAGGAGAAAATTTTCCTCTCCTCTTTTCATTCCAAATCTAGATCGAGAATTTCCCACTACCAAATTTCCTTCATTTTCATTTTATTTTCCTACCAAATTTCATTCCAATTCCTTCCCAAATTACCATTAGAGACTTGAGAAGCAAGGATCTACAAAGAGGAGCAAGGATCTACAAGTTGGAGGCAATTTTATCTCAATTGGAGGTTTCATTGGGAATCCATCTTCTAATAGGTATAATTTAGTTTTTTCCCTTAAATTAAGTTCTAAATTTGAGATTTAACCATGGAAAATTAACCCATATGCATAGGCTACCCATAGGATTTGGTTTTGTGTTCAGAGAAAGCCTATGGAGAAAGTTATGGTGCTTTTTAGGTCAATTTTGGGAGAATTCCGAGATAGACATTTGTTGTGTGTGTCAATTGATCCTATAGATCAATTTGGCATATATTTATGTGTTTAGGGCTAGTGTTGTATCCATAATTAGGTATGTGTAGGTCGTATCCCAATAATTTGGTGATAAGTATTATTTTGGAGGATTTTCCTTCGACACGGGACTTTGTACATATCATATTTTGACACGGACACGTTGATCTATAATTGATACTTTGTATTATTGATAAATAATATATGTGACTTATTTGTGTCCTTCAGAGTGTAATTGGATGTGTGATAGACTCATGTTACATGCGTATCCTAGATCTAGTGGGATACGGTATAATACTCTCCATATATTGTATAATTATTTGTAGATCTAATTATTGTGCTCTTAATTCATGTAGATTGTATTTATGCATATATATATATATTATATATGTATTATAATATATTTATTATAGTATTTATTGCATCATGGATCTATGTATTATATATATGTACTAAGAGAATATATATATTATGTAGCCTTTCTTCTACATGCATTAATATATATGTTATAGTATATAGTATGGGTATATATGTGTAAACCCCCTCATTTATTTCTATAGATAGTCTGGTATAGGTTAAAAAAATTTGGTTTAAGCAGCAGATGATTGAGGTTTAGAGTAAGGCTGCAAATGTCTGATTTTTAATTTAATTAAAACCCTTGGCGCGCCCTACCGTTGTTACAATATTCGGAGCCCAACATCAGCCCATAAATTTTAACAGATTGTCGTACTCTTGACTTGACATGCCAATTTAGGTGTTGGACTTTCCCGTCGCACAAAATCATATTTCCTTGTGTTCTAAATTAATTACACAATTTTCGTAACCAAAATCTATTATTTAATCCCGTGCCGCGCACCTGTGTCGTCGCCATCAATTTTGAGATAATAACTTAACCCGTTGAGCCAGACCAATAAAAGTGCCCAAGACTGACACCAAGCCTACACCATTCATGACCTTTATGTCACTCCTAATTGAGATCCCATGTGCCCCCATTTAATTTAAGAGCACATGACAATTTATTCTAATTAAATTGGAGATACCAACTTTGACCAATCCTATTTTAATCCCAATTTAATTCCAATACCCATTTAATTTAGTCCATGCAAAACACACAATACTCCCTCACCATATAAAATACCAAACACCAATTCTCCCAAAATTTTTTTATTATTTCATGTGTTTGTGTAAATACCCAAACTTAAGGGGCTAAATTACAAATATTGTAATATGTGTCATAACCTTATTGGTCAAGACCAAATGAACAAGCCACCCCACTTCCTTGACCGGTCAAGCTCTCTCCTCTCTCTCCTTTGGTGAACACAATTTCTCCATATAAAATCCTAGCCCCTCATTTGAATTTGGCTCATCCACACCATCCAACCCTCACACAACTCCCTATATAATGTCTCCATCACCATACTCTGCTCCATGCCAGTCCTAATCTCCAAAACTTAGAGAACCCTACCCCTTCTCTCTCTCCTCCCTCTTCCTACATCAACCAAATATTTCCTTTCTTCTTCTTCTTCTTCTTCTTCTTCTTCTTCTTCTTCTTCTTCTTCTTCTCTTTCTTCCTTTCTTCTTCTTTCCTTCACTTCACCATTCCGACCGGGCACCCACCCCACTACCGAACTACTCCGACTGCTATTTATCTTTACCATCACTACCCACTTCTCTCTGGCTGCTGACCACACCCTCCGGCGACTTCTCAACCTCCTTCCCGAAGCTTCGACAGTGCCACGAGCTCCGGCGTGCCAGCTTTCTCCCCATTCGCCATTGCCATGAGCCAACTGACTGCTGCCAAGCCCCCACTCAGGCCGAGCTAAGCCAACTCCAGCCATAACCACTCCCTACTCTGGCTAGCATTCTTTCCACCACCGTACGTTACCACCACCACCTCCAGTCTTTTCTACTCCCTCCATCCGGCCATCCACGACCCACCACCACTTTACCCGACTACTGCCATGAGCAACCGACTGCTGTACCAGACCCCATACCGATCGTTCCTTCACCCGACGTTCATCCACCCATTGTCAGTCGGCGGCTCTGCATCACCGGCAAGCCGCAGCACCCACTCCGGTCATCACCTCCAGGGACCACCCTACGACCATGGCCTCCAGTCCACCGCCTGCGTCTTCCTCCACCTTGCTATCGACCCCACCGGCCAGCATCACTACCTCCCCGAGGTGAACCACTCCCCCTTCTCTATAATTTTGTATATATTGTTAGTGTATTTTATTTAGTGTTAATAAAACTTGTGGTTTACTGATGTGAGTTTAGGATTGGGTTATATGTAATTATTAGGAACTTTATACATGGGTGGAAAATATAAGAAATTTAATTAAGGTTTTTGTATATGTATGAGCTTAGGGTTTATTGATGTGTTTAGGGTTATGTTCATAGTATGTAATGCAAATTAATGGATATGCAAATGAGTTAGTGTTTGAGAATAAATTGATATTTATTTAGGGTTATATTTGTATTGGAAATTTTGAGGATAAAATGCATGGTTAGTAATTAGGATTTATAAATGCTAGGTTTGAGATGTTAGGGTATTTCCATTAATTCATGCATATTGTTATTGATGATGAGCAGTTTAATTGATTGTGAATTGACGTTGATGAAAAATGATGAACATCATTACGTAGCAGTTTTATTAAGAAATGGAAAAGATTGTATATGTCTGAGGATTTAATCAGGGTCTAATTAATTGAATATTATGATAAATACAGTAAGATTGAGGTTGGGTTTGATGATATTGCATAGATAATTAATTTGATTTTATGTAATGTACCTTTAGTAAACCTTGGTCAACCCTCTAGCGTCGTGTCCCTGTGAGTTATAGCTGAGTTTGAGCATATGTTTATACGTGTGTCACATCCCTGTTTGACGCATGATAGTTTATTGATTGAGTTTGTATCTCGTCTCTAGGTACTACGGGACCTGTAGACTTGGACATGGTACTGGATCCCCATCTTTAGCAGCCTGATACAGGCAAGTGTACTTGTTATCCTGTATTTCAGTTACAGATATTTATTAATTCATTATATACATTGTGCGCGTGTTTGATTATAATCGTTACTTCGCGTCCGAATTACAATCGGGTGCAGAAATTCGTCGTAACGTCTTGTAACGAATGCTAGATGTTAGTAACACCTTGTTGTATGTACACGAGTATATCATCACCCTAGGACATATTCATACACTGTAATCATGCCAGATTTCCTGTATCTTGATACTGACATCATGACTGAAGACTGGGATGACCTTAGGGTCGCGTTTGTTGGTAGTTATTTCTGTGAGAAGAGACTGCTTGATAGAGATTTAGGTTTAGCGCACAATCGTTGACCGCTTGGGAAGGAAAAGACAGTTACGAGATGTTTGGGCTCCTCTGCATGCGCTTTATATATGTATGTCATGTTGATGTAGTATTTCTGTATCCGGAGTAGTAGTATCACCCGTATGACTCTGTGCTCGGAGCTACAATACGCACCATGTGTCTCTGTGTTCGAAGCTACAGTTTTATTTTGGACAGCCCACACGTCAAACATTGTCTTTAAACTGTGTCACACTTAGTTTGTTATGCTAGATTACCCCGTCATTGCACTTATACTTTTTGTTATACTTGGTATGCTATATTTTTGTACCTTGTTACATCCCTCTGAGGACCTGATTTCCTTCCAGGATTAGGCGAGGAGGATTACCCAGAGGAGTATGGTCCGGGTAGGTATCCAGCAGCAGGACCCCTTGCCGAGGATGAGGTCATCCCCGAGGACTTCGCATGATCACTGGTAGTCACTTTATCCTTGGGACGGTATTATTATCTAGCTATCTGATATCGTTCCAAGTTATCTCATTGCATGCTTTCATTCCAGTATTTTGTACTAGCGGGTTTATTCTTGTGTGACTACTCTAGTATTTGTACTATGATACATTATCTCATGATATTTTCTTTCTGCACATTAGTAGTTTTATTACCTCTATGTGCTCTTATAACTGTTGCCTGTGGATGAGATTTAGATTCACTATTTATGTGTTATGTGTTTGGTTATTCATTGTACTTTACAGCTTAGGTGCACTCCGATGGGCCCATTAGATTGGGATGCCCGCCGAAGTTTGCTGCTGGCCATTGCCACATGACTCGATTCCTTATCTTTGGGACTGGGGCATGACAAGGTTTTTGTGGTAGCCTATACAGGTCTAATTTAAATCATCTGGGTCCTCTGACTGTGCCAAGCCAGCCTACAAATTAGGAATAGATATTAGGAATCTCATCTACAAGTTTGAAACCTTCACATGACACATCTATCTCGATTTCTTTTACCAATTGCATCTTATTTATTTCGTCAATGCTGATCGCAGTCATGACTTCTTTTCAGAGTTATGAATCTCCGCAGCGGACACGTTGCGCAGCCGGATGATATTCCCCGTGACGCAAGATCATCCGGGGAACCAAAACTGGAGCAGGTCCTTCTGTTGACTCCAGCTCCTCTGGGATAGTCATCGGGGCAGCCCGAGGTGCCTTCGGATGGGCATCAGACTCTGTGTCAGGCAGGACCTGAGGATCAGAGGACCCCGAGTCAGAAGGAGCAGCAGCTGCCCCCATCTCCACCATTACCTCCCCAGATGCCCTATATACCATTCCCCGCAGGGTAGCCCATGGATGGGACACAGATATTCCAGATGGTATATGTGATGATGTAGGCCCAGCAGTAGGTCCAGCAGTACGGTCAGCAGTAGGCCCAGCAGAGCCAGGCTGAGACCCTGAGGGAGAGTATCGTGACGACTGTTTGGATAAACAAATGAGGATGGTTTATATAAAACCTTTTTGTTTACAAACGAGAAAAGAGAAAAGTACAATTAATCCTATACGAGGATGTTAAGTATAATAAAATGATTCTAGAAAAGTAATGCTATAGAAGTCTGATCTGCGGTCGATTACTTTATTCCTTGGACCACAAGATGATGAAGAAGTGCTATAGAAGAAGCTTTAAACTTTCTCTGAACTAAAGGCAAAAGCCAGCCAGAGGAAAGTTGCAAGTGGGGTTGAATCCTTGTTGTCAAAGTTGTCAGCCAAAACCCTCTGTCTGTGCTCTCTTTTTATGATCTGATCTCCCTAATTATCCAATTATGCCTGTGCTTGTTGATTATGCCCCTTACCCTGTGACCAGGGTCTCTATTTATAGAGATCAATCAAATAACTGCCAGTTGGCGTAAAAGCCATGTAACTATCTTGTTGGCATAAAAGGCCAAACTGTGAAGGGGATTGCCTCTTTTATGCTGCGATTATAATAACAGATACCCATGTTCAAATAATCTTCTGAATCTACATAAGACACGTATCCCTTTATAAGGTAACTTGTATAACCGCTTCTCGAAGAGCACGACATGCAAGCCACGTAGGTAACTGCCCCTGCGTAAAGATGGTTGGCGTAAAAGCTAAGTGACTGTCTTGTCACAGCCGGATGATATTCCCCGTGACGCAAGATCATCCGGGGAACCAAAACTGGAGCAGGTCCTTCTGTTGACTCCAGCTCCCCTGGGATAGTCATCGGGGCAGCCCGAGGTGCCTTCGGATGGGCATCAGACTCTGTGTCAGGCAGGATATGAGGATCAGAGGACCATGAGTCAGAAGGAGCAGCAGCTGCCCCCATCTCCACCATTACCTCCCCAGATGCCCTATATACCATTCCCCGCAGGGTAGCCCATGGATGGGACACAGATATTCCAGATGGTATATGTGATGATGTAGGCCCAGCAGTAGGTCCAGCAGTACGGTCAGCAGTAGGCCCAGCAGAGCCAGGCTGAGACCCTGAGGGAGAGTATCGTGACGACTGTTTGGATAAACAAATGAGGATGGTTTATATAAAACCTTTTTGTTTACAAACGAGAAAAGAGAAAAGTACAATTAATCCTATACGAGGATGTTAAGTATAATAAAATGATTCTAGGAAAGTAATGCTATAGAAGTCTGATCTGCGGTCGATTACTTTATTCCTTGGACCACAAGATGATGAAAAAGTGCTATAGAAGAAGCTTCAAACTTTCTCTGAACTAAAGGCAAAAGCCAGCCAGAGGAAAGTTGCAAGTGGGGTTGAATCCTTGTTGTCAAAGTTGTCAGCCAAAACTCTCTGTCTGTGCTCTCTTTTTATGATCTGATCTCCCTAATTATCCAATTATGCCTGTGCTTGTTGATTGTGCCCCTTACCCTGTGACCAGGGTCTCTATTTATAGAGATCAATCAAATAACTGCCAGTTGGCGTAAAAGCCATGTAACTGTCTTGTTGGCATAAAAGGCCAAACTGTGAAGGGGATTGCCTCTTTTATGCTGCGATTATAATAACAGATACCCATGTTCAAATAATCTTCTGAATCTACATATGACACGTATCCCTTTATAAGGTAACTTGTATAACCGCTTCTCGAAGAGCACGACATGCAAGCCACGTAGGTAACTGCCCCTGCGTAAAGATGGTTGGCGTAAAAGCTAAGTGACTGTCTTGTTGGCGTAAAAGCCAAATTTTACGTAAAACTTGATGATTCATGAATAAATAGATAACCAGCATAAAGTAGCCAATTATCCTTCATGACTGAGGTTTTGATTGTATTCTGGGCAAAATAGCCTTATCACGTACCTTTGTAAATATAGCCGAGTTGTCGTATTTCAAGAAGATAGCATACGGCGTACTCCTATAGTTGAAAATAGCCTGTTGGCATAAAATGCAAGGATAGTGATGTGAGCGTATTAGTCACAGTTTTAGCTTTCCTAGTCATAACAAAATTAGAACAAAATCTCGTGCATTAAATGCAGAGATATGCCTCCATCTCGTACATTAAATACAGAGATATGCCTCGAGCTCTGTACGAGAAATAACTTTTGATGTAGCGTCTAATTTTGTCTTATCTTGAGGGTAAAAATCTCATTTCTGCCCATGTAGAATAGGCAGCATATTATTTGAATTCGTCAAAATGACTTGTATCAAGAATATGTCACTTAACGATAACCTGGAACTCTGTACAAAATTATCATCACAGCCGTCCTCTCGATCATCGTGTAATACTTTTGTCAGATGTTAGGTTCACTGATTTGTCTGACAAATTCATTCAAGAAATAGAAGAGTTTCTCGTATAACTTTATGCTGCATTAAAAACAACATAGTTTAAACTTTATGCAGGAAGGTATAGCAATCTTTTATGCAAAATAGCCTTGAAGCCCAATTTTACACGTATAGCTTTGGAACTCTGCTTTACGCGGATAGCTCTGAAGCCTTATTTTACGCCAAAGAGTCTTGAAGTTGTTTTACGCCAACAGCTCTTAAGTCATAGTTTATGCCAAACAACCTTGAAGCTCTATTTTACGTGTACAGCTCTGAAGCCATATTTTATGCCATACAGCCTAGAAGCTCTATTTTATGCGAACTTCTCTGAAGCCATATTTAATGCCATACAGCCTGGAAGAAGCTCTGTTTTATGCGAACTTCTCTGAAGCCATATTTAATGCCACACAGCCTGAAAGCTCTGTTTTATGCGGACTTCTCTGAAGCCATATTTTAAGCCACACAGCCTGGAAGCTCTTTTTTATGCAGACTTCATGTATATTTGTGGTTTTGACTGTATAATGCACGTACAATTTCTCAGCATATTTTATGCTTCTACAAGACCACCTTCAAAGTTTTCAAATTCCTCGTAATTTGAAATACTTTGATTGAAGCATAAAATTGTCAACTTTGACCCGTTCTTTAAGGCTAATTTTTTGGCTATATTTAAGAAGTCGTTGGAACTTGTATGTTCTCTTCTGCCTATATAAGGGCAAGCAAGTGAACTATTTTTCCTTACTTCCTTCACTATAAAGATGACTGCTGAGATTTATTGGGCTGAACTGAGAAAGAAAAAGATTATGCTCTTTCAGCATGTAAGGAGCCGTAAAAAGTGACATCTTCGAGCAAATATTCTCGGCTATGCTGGACCATGGAAGGATATCATAGCTTTCTTTGCTCGAGATAATCAGCTATTTAAATGGCAATTCATCAAAGAGAGAGAAATGGTCGCATTAGACCACACAGCTTGCTAGATGTATTTTCTCCTATTATGAAGCTGGATCTTGGGGTGCAGCTTAGCCGTGTCTTCCAATATTGCGTTGGGTCTGAATCCCAAACACAATTCTAAGCATGGTCGCCGATGACGTATGGGGGTGGGCTTGAATAATTTAAACAGGCCTAGTTTTGTATCCTCCCTCCATTCACCATTTTCTTGGCACTCAGCGTATAAGAGCTGAAACAGTGCTGTAGAAGAAGAAATGAAGATCTCCATCAGATGGGAACCTAGCATAATAGATTCCCATCATATATAATCGTGATCTTGAATATTAATCTTGAATATTAATAAAAAAATGGATTTCCATCATATGTAAATCATGATTAATAAACTTGTCTTCTTTTACGCACTATTTATTTGCCATATTGCTGTGAGGAAGTCTGGTAGTATGCAGCTTCAACCCGCTTGAGTAATTTTTACGCAGACTCTGATAAATATACATTCAGTCACGTTCCAACTTTTACGCATAAAGGAAGATGCGTAAAAACTTTTTAGCATTAAATTATCTTGAAAATCTAATCGTCATGCTATTTTTTGGACGAGGAGTCACATATAATTCTGAACCGTCATTTCTCTTTTATAAAAAATAAAGAACATCTATTCAGAACATCATCTTCAAAAATGGCTTCTCGAAAGATTCTCGAGACAAGGCAAGAAATATCCGCCGAACAGGCCATCCTTGAACTAGATGTAAAAGCTTCTGGCTAAACTTTGAATGAACTATCAATGGCCAAGGAAGAAAAAGTCATCTCAAATAAAGACAGACATTTTCAGGGAACTCCTTGGCCCTTCGTCTGATAAAGTCCTCTCGACTGAAGAAGAAGAGAAGTTTACTAAATACTCGTCGTCTGTTTGCAAACGCT
This sequence comes from Iris macrosiphon, assembly GCA_036927795.1. Lineage (NCBI taxonomy): Eukaryota > Viridiplantae > Streptophyta > Magnoliopsida > Asparagales > Iridaceae > Iris > Iris macrosiphon. The sequence continues at coordinate 190,871,613 of JAYESA010000007.1, forward strand.
GATAAAAATAGCATTTTCTGCATAAACTCTTGTAACTGGCTTTTTCGAGCGTAAAACTCAGATTATCAAGATATACACGTATTTTGCTAACTGATCTATCCTGCGTAATTTAAGATGCACGTAAAACTATAGATCCGTAGCATCTAGGCGTAAAATCATAGATCCTTGCTCTACACGTAAAATTATAGATCCATAGCTTCTGAGCGTAAAATCGTAGATCTGTAGCTTCTGATCGTAAAATCATAGATCCGTAGCTTCTGAGCGTAAAATCATAGATCTCTAGATTCTGAGCGTAAAATCATACATCCGTAGCTTTTGAACATAAAATTATAGATCCGTAACTTCTGAGCGTAAAATCGTAGTTTCGTAGCTTCTGAGCATAAAATTATAGATCCGTAGCTTCTGAGCATAAAATTATAGATCCGTAGCTTCTGAGTGTAAAATTATAGATCCGTAGCTTCTGATCGTAAAATCATAGATCCGTAGCTTCTGAGCGTAAAAACATAGATCCGTAGCTTCTGAGCATAAAATCATAGATCCTTAGCTTCTGAGCGTAAAATTATAGATCCTTAGCTTCTGAGCGTAAAATCATAGATCCTTAACTTCTGAGCGTAAAATCATAGATCCTTAGCTTCTAAGCATAAAATTATAAATCCGTAGCTTCTGAGCATAAAATCATAGATCCATAGCTTCTGAGCATAAAATCGTAGATCCGTAGCTTCTGATGGATCCTTTATGCAGCATGACTATCTGTCTTTATTTTTAAATGATCGGCTGATGTGGTCCCCAAATCATAACTGACTATGATAAAAAATCGAATTTGGTTAAGGATTTGGAGAGTCATTTAAACTCTATAAATAGGCCTAGGTCATGAGAGAGAAAAGTCCTTCGTCTCTTTCTAAAAAACACTCAGATTTGCCATGGCACTAAAACAGACCTCTACCGCTAAAAGAAAGCAAGCCACTTCATTATCTCGCTCCTCTGCTCAAGCACAAGCGACTCCTACTAGGCCAAACGAGCCTCATTCTGAACGAAGTACTTCGTCGTCTAGCTGTGCACCGGGCATCACAAGTAAAACTTCGAGAGAAATAAAAATCCTTCGCACATGTTATACCTGTATGTGCAAATAAGCCCACATTTTAATGTGTTAGCGTGAAACTCCATATTTTGCAATCTGGCATAAAAACTCAGACTGTTAAATTTTGGCGTATATTACAAACCTTGCATTTTACGCACTGAAAGTAAATTCCAGCGTAAAACTCTATATTTTGCACTCTGGCATAAAAAGTCAGACTGTTAGATTTTGGCGTATACTGCAAACCTTGCATTTTACGTACTGAAAGTAAATTCCAGCGTAAACTCCATATTTTGCAGTCTGGCGTAAAAACTCAGACTGTTAGATTTTGGCGTATACTACAAACCTTGTATTTTATGCACTGAAAGTAAATTCCAGCGTAAAACTCTATATTTTACAGTCTGGCATAAAAACTCAGACTGTTAGATTTTGGCGTATACTGTAAATCTTGCATTTTATGCACTGAAAGTAAATTCCAGCATAAAACTCCATATTTTGCAGTCTGGCGTAAAAACTCAGATTGTTAGATTTTGCGTATACTGCAAGAATGCAACACCTTACATTTTATGCACTGAAAGTAAATTCCAGCATAAAACTGACTTATTATCTTGCTTTTTTACAGTGGACCTACAGATTCCCCCTCTGGCTGAAGTAATGGGCTCTACTGCTGGAATGTTAAATTCTAACTACTTTGAGGACTTGTTCCATGTAACTTTCCCTATCTATGGAAACGAGTATCCTCAAGAAATAAGAATTCTGATCTTGGCCTAAGGAGAAAGAATGTTACTGAGTATGATTAGTAGGGAACCCTTGACATACATAGATGGAACTGAGTATAAGAAACTAACTTTCTTATTTGGGGATGTTATTGATAAGAAATCCCAGACAAAGCCCAAAAAGAAAGATTGGATATTTTCTGTTGAGGGCACTATTATGTATCTGCCAAAGATGTTCAGAGACTACCCCATTTTTGCATTCTTTCATGCCATACATCCCCAAAGGATGGCATGGACTCTGACTCCTGATCTTCATGGCCAGCCAGGGAAGATCTTCTATAAGAAAGGATTAAACCGAGGATCCTTTGTGAGTAGTCCCTCAGGTCCTATTATGCCTTTTAGAAGCGTCCCTAGTGAAGACTCTTCCTTGATCCAGCCATTTCAAATGGCAACTTTCTGCAATAAATTTATGGAGCAGGGAGGAGTATATCCCAGGGTTAACCCTCGCACCAGTGGATGGCTTAATCTCTACAATCTTCGATGGGCCAGTTTAACTGTATGGGCCCTGAAGCACTTCAAAATGGAGCTAGATAGTATCAACTTATTTGAGGCTGTCAGTGCTACTAGTGTTGGATTGCCTATCAACAACAATTTATTCTTAGCTTTGATGGAGCAATATAACTCGTTCACTGGAACTTTCACCACTCCAATAGGTGAGTTGGGCCTAGCACTTCATGAGATGGCAGACATCTCGAAGCTACCGATGGGAGACATTCCTTATGAAGAATATGTCCCCACCAACAGAGAGTTAAAGGATACCAACCCTCGGGTAATGGCTGTATACCCAGAACTGATGAGCCACTATCTTGCATGCACCACTTTCTATAGAGAGCCTTCTGATTTAGCCTATATTAACAAATAGGTATCTTACCTCTTCTTCCATCTAGCTAGAAATGCCAAGCAGGACAAGGTTGTATATAGCAAAGACAAACCTTTGAACCCTCTGAGCATTCTTAATGCCAACACAATTGATGACCTCATTGAACATGCAGAGGCTCCAGATTGTGCTCTTAATAAAGAGATAGATAGTTATCCTGCAGGGACCAAAGCCTACAGTTATATGAGGTATTGCCGAAAGCCTCTGTCAAAAGAAGCTCAACTGGCAGGCTTCCTTTCTATTTGGCTACGCCGATGGGTGGTATCTGGCATTGCGTATATGGATCGTATTCATCACAACACCCTATGGCCCGTAGTGCGTTTGGTATTTGGGGCAAGATTGGGCCTACTCCCTGCCATGGTATGCAGGGTACAAGCTGGCCTGAGGGCTATTACTGATGGACTGCTGGCCGATACCACTCAGCACGAAGGATATCCCATAGTGGAATTACCATTGTTATATCTGATGGGATAGTTAATCCTTCATAACACCAGAGTGATGTCTCCCGAATCTGCCAGTGGTTCGGGTAATAACTTCTTGTTGAATTACAGAAATTCTTCTTGGAATGTGACTAGCGTCATAGATTGTCGACTAGCACTAAATTTTGCCCATAGTTAGAAATATTTCTGCACCGTTCCCCCCATACATATCAAATCAGCAGGGGACTAAACTTCATGATATAGGTCAGGGGAAGTCTATTCTTTCTCCTGAAGCCTTTTACTGGTTGGTCTGTATTAGACCTTCCCACCTGCTGCATAGAACTGAGGATCACTGCTACCTGGAGCCTTATCTGCCTAGCCGTTTCGCCAGGCAATTTGGATATGATCAGTTGCACGTGGAAAATCCTATCACCAGCTTTAAATTCAAGGTGGGCTTATTGATGGAGCTAGAGGATGGCATTATTTTATCATGGGTTGTACTAGAGCAACCTTTCCTGTATCCGCGACTTCTCTCTCCATGGAATTGCGCATTCAGTTTTATGTGTCCAACAATACCTTCCATCGTGATTTTGATGTATATGAAAGTTTCAGAATGCTCTTTTATAAGTCTACTGGAAGATCTCCTCTGATGAAGGTGATGAAACTACTAGTGCAGATGATTATTTGTTGATATTACGAGAGGCATAATAGCTCCGCCAGTAGAGCCTCTCATAATTTCCAATAAATGAAAGGCTTCTACTCAGAAAGAGCCTTCCCCTCGTAAGAAGAAGCAGACTACAAAAGGTCCTAAAAGGACTTCCACCAAGGGGGACACTTCCAGGAGTGAACCTATTGTTTCTCATGTTAGGGATGATTCTTTGATTAGGGATCCTTTGCCTTTTAAAGAATGAGCCTCCACAGTCCCAGCTGAAAGTGCTGGAGATTCTTTGCCCCTCAGCTGCTATTGCGATTACATCTACTGCCGTTACCGATGATGCTTCTATATCGCCTTCGAGGCCGAGCTCAATAATAATTACTATCCTTTTATATGACAAATAATAGGACTAGCCCCTCATTCATCTGTAATTATTTCAAGCAAGATTCCACCCGATGAACCTCAAGTAGATCTGGGTGATGACTGGGATGACTACCCTCAAGCGTCAGTTGGTGTACCATTCTCGCCAGGTATGATAGCTTGTTTAGCATCATTAAGAAATAATTTAGCTATACAGGCTGCAGATGCAATATACATACCATCGGCCATGGGTAAATGTTGTCTTTACGCTTTTCTCAGAAAAATTTAACATCAAATTGATATTAACTTTCTCTTATTTTATTTTTCAGCGAAGACATTTATGGGGAAGGCGGAGCTAAAACAACCTTTACTTTTGTTGCGGATCCAGCTAATGAAACGACGGTGGCCACTGTCGAAGAAGTGTATCTTGAAACCGCAACATTCTCAGATATAATCCCGCCAGCAGCGGTTTAAATAGAACCAGAGGTGGATGAACCAACCCCCTCGACTGTACCTCCAATTATTGGAATTATACCTTCGTCAAGCATGCCAACAACTTCAACTGTTGTGGGTGTCTCTTCTTTTGTCGTGCCATATGTTGAAGCAACGACTGTGGCAATATCTTCTGCAGTCATTCCAAAAAGGAAATTCACTGATATTGCAGCCACTCCCAGCTTTCGTTCAAGCTTTGCTATGCTAGTTGAACAATATACTAGCATATTCTACCTCACTTTGAAAGAATTAATATCTATGGTGCTGGAGAAGAATCTAGGCTTTAAAGTTTTGAAGATGTCCTCCAAGCTCACTATAGCGCAAATTAGAAATTTTAATGATGCTGACAGAGCTAATGCACTAGAGCAAATGGTTAATGGTTTAGAATAACCCATTAACGAATATTTGTAATTATCCTGAGGCAGCATCAAAAACTTGGTTCAGGCTGAGTATGACTCCCTAACTTCAAAATTTGCTTAGAGGGCTAAAACTTTAAACAACTCTATTCAGGAACAGCAATAAGAGATGAAGAAAGAGCAAGCATTATTGATGGAGAGTATTCCTCAGCTAGCTCAGTACCATGCCAAATGTGAGGCATATGAAGTGAGGATTCAAGAATTGGAAGCTGAACTTGACCAAACAAAGGAGAGGCTTCTCAAAGCATCACTAGTTCGTGATGTATTGGATGGCCAAGTGAATACAACTCAATAGAACTTGACACATGTGAGTGTCATCCATGCAAGTTTTGTTGATTCTCTATCGGAATTATCTCTCTTGAGCAATGATGAAGCAAGACTGGAACTGGCTCGCACCAACATTTTAAACTCCAGGAATGAAAGGATGGCTGCTTTAGCACAATAAATCTGGGATTTAACTGCTCCTCCCCAATGATGTACTTTTTACTTTTTTGCTCCTTATTTTCTCAGAGATAATAAAGAAATATTTTTTGACTTTATGAACCCATCACTTTAAAATATAAATGATAGGCTAAGATAAAAGTGATATAAGAGATAATATGGACATGATATACTTTTGGTAAGGTTTAGCTTAATATATCTATTCAGAGGTAATATAAACATGATAGAATATATTCCAACTAAATTTGTATATATAATACTATCAGAGGTAATATGAACATGATAGGTTTTAAAGTTTCAAATTAGTTAAACATATCTATTCAGAGGTCATATGAACCTTATAGAATATGATTCAGCTAACCTTTGTTCATAGTATCATCAGAATAAAATCTTCATCATACTCCGTTAAGCAAAAGAGATCAAGCATAATACTTCTTCAGGAATTTGTCGTTGATAGGAGCCATGGACGTAGTACAATACCGTGTTTGTTGAGGATATCCTACTGGGGGATCCTTGGTGGATGTATTATTTGTTGCGCATGTTGAGTATAAATAATAAGTTTGAAACAAGCCCAATCAGAGGTAATATGGATATGATAGATTTTGTGGCTAGTAAAAGATATTTTGCTGGGGGATTTTTTGTGGACCCATTACTTTTTTGCGCAAGTTAGTGCAAGTAATAGGTTTGAGACAAGCCCTGCCAGAGGTAATATGGACGTGACAATTTTCGTAGAACTAATACTACTAACATACTTAGAGTTAAGTACGGGTGCTAAGTTGAGATGACAACCGATATCAGAGACAATATGGATATGATAATCGATAGCCGAACCTGGAAGGTTTGCTTAGAGGTAATATGGACATGACAAACTCAGCCTGAGAGAAATATTATGACAGCAGTTCAGAGGTAATATAGACGTAAACTAATGTCCAAAAAATTCATTGAGGAGTAATTTGTTGAGTGTGGTCTATCCGAATATGAAGATAAACCAAAGGATCGCTCCGTTGGGGAGGTTGATAGGACGATAGCTCAGAGGCAATATAAGTATGGCTAGCGTCTAACAAGATTGGTTTGAATAGTCACTGCGGGAGTGTACGCGTAGACCTAAGGATTGCTCCACTGGAGAGATTTTAAGGATCCATCATCCATTTCATATCCGGGACTCTTGGATACGGATGATGGTTTCTTTTTTACAAGAATTTGTAACGAACGAGAAAATATTGCACATAGGCACTTGCTAGGGATGAAGAACCAAGAGTTAATTTATACATCTGGGTTGTAGACTTATTACCCATGTCGTACCTTAAGTACAGATAACAAGCTGAAATGACTAGCACTACCAGGGGTTATGCGAACGTGATAGTAGAAAGTCGAAGAGCAAAACTTTACTCATTAGGTGATATGGACATGAAAAAGTTCTGAAAATATCTTACTTAGAGGTAATATGGACGTGGTAAGATACGACTATGTGGGGATAAAGAAAAAAATAGGATAGAGGTAATATGGAAGTGACCATTTTTGTGGTGATAGATTTACTCTGCTGGAGAAAGTGGAGGGACGTAGTTCAGAGATAGTATGGATGTGAACTGATCGATAGCCAAAACCTGGGAGGTTTGCTCAGAGGCTGAAGGTATCACCGGAGCTACCAAACCCCTCACCAGATGCGGTCATTCTCTTAGTACCGCACATGTCAGATAGACTATGATACCGTTGGTAAGCTACTCCAGACAGACAGCCTTTAAACACTCGAGTGAGGTGGGCACCCTTTCCTTGTAATAATATCGTTACTATGCTGAAGTAGTTCATATACTTGCTTGGCGACGTCTTTCCCACAAATAAAACCATAGCCTGTGGTTTATTTTTTGGTAGGAAAGGGATCTCATCCCAGACAGCTGGATATGGCTGGTTAATTCCCAACTTCTTGAGCTGATCTTTATGTTTTAATGCATCAAATTGGGCTTTCAATTCCTGAACTGCTTGTATTGGATCTTCAGTTGGGAAAGGGACAGTAGAAAGATGAGAGATTGGATGTATTGTAACTCCAACAGGAGGTAACGTATTCTCTGGGTTAAGAGGTTGAGGAGCAGCTGATTCTTGGTTTTAAACAGGCTCTTGGCTTGCATTGGCTGGTAGTATGTCTACCCCCACACGTAGTTGAGTCGGAGGAGCAGGTATTTGAGCTATTGCAGCTGTATGTTGAGTCACCATCATTTGGTGCATACTCTCCATCATGGTATGCATCTTTTTAAGTGATGTTTTCAATGCAGTGATGCGTTATTCGGTACTTCCTGATGGGGAAGATTCTTCATATTCATCCCCAATAACATAAACTCCTATTTCTCTAGATGCCACTGAGGGATTAGTATAGATCTTTGTAGAGATTGAATCTATACTTTCAGCATCAAATTCAGAAAACTGGCAACCCCCAGTGTCAGAATCTAAAGAATATGAAGCTGATTATCGTGACCTGGAGCGAGTATTTCGAAAAATACCTTCTTCAAAAGTCTCGATGAGTCTGTCAAATCTCCTTTGACTTGGAGTTCTGGAGGAATGATGTCTCGAACTCAACTTTCGTCTAGGAATATGTGAAGCCATGTTTACTGACGCAAATGTTGGTTCTTCTTCCTGTAGTGACAAAGAATAGTTTAATCGATCAAAAATTGACCGTTTTGCTTTAGAACAGCAACAGTTAATTACAACCTTATGACTATTACAACAATATTCTCTAGGGGGTATAATAGACATATTAGGAGATCCCCTGTCTTTGCGTTTCTGGATTAAGAAATCATGCAAATCAGGGGAATTACCAGAAGAAGAAGAAGAAGGCTTATTCTGCCTTTTTACATCAGTGGGAATATGTAGATTAGGAACCATAACCCTTTCTCTGCCATAGGAATACAACAGTTCACCCATGTGAGAAGCATATGATCCATCATCTGTCTGAGGAGCGTATCTTCCCGTGAAACGAGTCTTCTTTATGCGGACAGACCTATCTTTGCATAATTTGGATTTTTGCATAGGTTCACGTAAAACAGGGAAAGTCCTCAAGCTGCCTTCAGCGTCATGCATAATCTGCAAAGTGGAAACTTTCTTTTCTTGTGGTCGTAAAAGCTTAGATGTTGAAAGATTCGCCACTTATTTTTCTTTGATGTGATCAAAGGGTACATTTGCCTCATCATAGACAGGAGATGTATTTTTACGCGCAGGACGTGTTTAAAATTTCCAGATTGGCCCTGAGGCATTGCCAAAAATTTTGTCTACCCCGTCACAGACGGGAGACAAAGATTTACGCGCAGGGTGCGTCTGAAACTTCTAGATTGGTACTGAGGCATTGCCAGAAGTCTTGTCTACCACGTTACAAATAGAAGATAAAGTTTTACGTACAAGGCATGTTTGAGACTTCTGGATTGGCACCAAGGCATTACCAAAAGTCTTGTCTACCACATCACAGATGGGAGACAATACGTAGAAGGCGTATTGGCTATGTTGTTACAGCTTTGTCGATCAATAAGTGAGAGCTTGCAGGAAGCGTTGAGGACGTCTTAGGCATCCACACTTTATACAGCTTTCTGTTGTTATGTAAAAAGGAGTAATGAGAACTACCCCCTACATGAAGCATGTCTTCATAGGCAAATTGGTCGAACTAGACGACCAAAGTCTTCTTCGTCGATCCGATGGATACAATATCATGTTGAGCAATTACTTTCCATCAGAGGAGAAATTCTTTCCCAGCAGAGTCACCATTTTTATTTGGATAAACAAATGAGGAGGGTTTATATGAAACCTTTTTGTTTACAAATGAGAAAAGAGAAAAGTATAATTAATCCTATACGAGAATGTTAAGTACAATAAAATAATTCTGGGGAAGTATTGCTATAGAAGTCTGATCTATGGTCGATCACTTTGTTCCTTGTATCACACGATGATGAAGAAGTACTATAGAAGAAGCTTCAAACTTTCTCTGAACTGAAGGCAAAAGTCGGCCAGAGAAAAGTTGCAAGTGGGGTTGAATCCTTGTTGCCAAAGTTGTCAGCCAAAACTCTCTGTCTGTGCTCTCTTTTTCTGATCTGATCTCCCTGATTGTTCGATTGTGCCTGTGCTTGTTGATTTTACCCCTTACCCTGTGACCAGGGGTCTTTATTTATAGAGATCAATCAAATAACTGCCAGTTGGCATAAAATCCATATAACTGTCTTGTTGGCGTAAAAGGCCAAACTGTGAAGGAGATTGCCTCTTTTATGCTGCGGTTATAATAACTGCTATCCACGTTCAAATAATGTTCTGAATCTGTGTATGACACGTATCCCTTTAAAAGGTAACGTGTATAACCGCTTCTCAAAGATCACGGCATGCAATCCATGTAGGTAACTGCCCATACGTAAAGATGGTTGGCGTAAAAGCCAAGTGACTGTCTTGTTAGCGTAAAAGCTAAATTCTGCGTAAAACTTGATAATTCATGAATAAATAGATAATAGCGTAAAGTAGCCAATTAACCTTTACGATTGAGGTTTTAAGCATATTCTGGGCTAAATAGCCTTATCACGTAAATTTGCAAATATAGCCGAGTTGGCATATTTCGAGGAGATAGCATACGTCGTACTCCTATAGTTGAAAATAGCCTGTTGGCATAAAATGCAAGGATAGTGATGTAAGCGTATTAGTCACAGTTTTAGCTTTCCCAATCATGACAAAATTAGAACAAAATCTCGTGCATTAAATGCAGAGATATGCCTCCATCTCGTGTATTAAATGCAGAGATATGTCTCGAGCTCTGTATGAGAAACAACTTTTGACGTAGCATCTGATTTCGTCTTAGCTTGAGCGTAAAAACTTATTTCTACCCATGTAGAATAGGCAGCGTATTATTTGAATGCGTAAAAATGACTTGTATGAAGAATATATCACTAAACGATAACCTGGGTCTCTGTGTAAAATTATCATCACAGCCGTTCTCTCGATCATCGTGCAGTACTTTTGTCAGATGTCAGGTTCACTGATTTGTCTGACAAATTCATCCGAGGAATACAAAGAGTTCCTCGTACAACTTTATGCTGTATTAAAAACAATATATTTTAAATGTTATGCAGGAAGGTATAACAATCTTTTACGCCAAACAACCTTGAAGCCCCGTTTTACGCGTACATCTTTGAAACTCTGCTTTACGCGAATAGTCTGAAGCCTTATTTTACGCCAAAAAATCTTGAAGTTGTTTTACGCCGACAGCTCTGAAGTCATATTTTATGCCCAACAATCTTGAATCTCTGTTTTACGCGTACAGCTCTGAAGCCATATTTTATGCCACACAGCCTGGAAGCCCTATTTTACGCAGATTTCTCTAAAGCCATATTTTATGCCACACAGCCTAGAAGCTCTATTTTATGCGATCTTCTCTGAAGCCATATTTTATGCCACACAACCTGGAAGCTCTGTTTTATACGGACTTCTCTGAAACCATATTTTATGCCACACAGCCTGAAAGCTCTGTTTTACGTGGACTTCATGTATATTGGGGGTTTTGACTGTATAATATGCATACAGTTTCCCAGCATATTTTATGCTTCTACAACGGCCTTGGGAAAGGCATCACCGCCAGCACACCATTCGACGATGGGGTCTATCATACACTTCTGTCGTATGATACCATAACCTTTTACTGGCACCGAAGAGCCGACAGAGGTCCACTAATGGCTCACAAGCATTCAGCACCAGCTGGAGGCTACGGACCTCCCCCAGCACCGATGGATAACTACCGTCAGGATGTAGCTCACTGGCAACGTGCATCACTCGTGGCTCTCAGAGGAGCAGCATTTGGGACCAGACCGGGCCACCTGGGAAGAGTTATCTAGGTTCTTCCAGGAGATGTACATACCCTCCACTGCCCGAACAGAGCTTTGGGATAGATTTTAGAACCTTAGGCAGGGGAGTATGATGATTGAGGAATATAATACTAAGTTCCTCCGCCTGACCAGGTTTGTATCGTACCTGATACCCACCTAGAAGGCAAAGGCCAAGAAGTTCTATGAAGGCCTGAGTTTCGAGACCCAGAGGTTTATCGGGTCCATAGCCACTACCTCTTACTCCGAGGTATTATTAGCAGCACGACGCTAGGATCGCATCAACAAAATGGAGGCCAGCCTGAAGCGCTCCTGTGCATCATCATCAGTAGTTCGAGCCCCACAAGGAGGACCTGCGAAGCGTCCACTAGTACAGCAGCAACAACAGCAGAGAGCAGCACCCCTGTAGGGAGCAGTGATTTCCATATGCCATTTTTGCTGCAAGATGGGACATTTATTGAGGGACTATCGACGGAGGCTGGGCGTATGTCTGAGATATGGATCAGGCCAGTATGCCATTCGGGATTGCCCTGACCAGAGGGATCCAGTACAGATAGTTCACCGGCCAGCCCTGCCAGCACCGAGGCCGCCTTACGCAGGAGTTGGAGCATAGCGACCACCAGCACCATGGGGAAATCAGATGAGGCCATCCTTGGCCCTACAGGCAAATCGATTCCAACAGGCTCGACAGTTGTGGCCGAGGGCATCGGCACCGGCACCGAGACATGAACATGCCTATGCGATGACTATAGAGGAGGTGGAGACAGCCGGAGAAGTGATCGCAGGTACTATCTTAGTAGCTTCATTACCAGCAGTAGTCTTATTTGATTCTGGTGCCACACACTCTTTTATAGCTACTAGTTTTGTGGCCACCCATAGAATAGCCACTGCACCCCTTTCGAAGATCAAGAGGATTCTTACGGAAGGTGGAATAGTACCTGTTAGCGACACTTGTAGATCATGTTCAGTAGTTGTCTGTGGGCGAGAGATGCGTGCCCAATTTCTGATCTTCTCTATGTCAGACTATGACATTGTCCTAGGCATGGATTGGTTGAACCAATGCCATTTAACACTAGAATGTTGTCGTGGTTGTGTCATATTTAGACCCCCAGATCACCCAGAGTTTGAGTTTCTTCGTGGATCCCGAGAGCATGGTGTCCAGCCTACCCTAGCGACACACATTGCAGAAGGTGAACTGATGTACCCCCACTTTATATCAGAGTTTGAGGATGTGTTTCCAAAGGATCTCCCAGGCCTGCCACCTGACAGAGAGATTGAGTTCACTATAGAGTTGACTCTCGGAGCCGATCCAGTTACTTCTCCCGTTTACAGACTAGCACCGAAGGAGTTGGTTGAGTTGAAAGTCGAAGTAGATGATCTCTTAGATAAGGGTTTCATACGGGCTAGTGTATCTCTATGGGGAGCATCCATTTTATTTGTACAAAAGAAGGACGGGATGGTATGCTTGTGTATCGATTACGGGGCATTAAATGCTATAACGATAAAGAACAAGTATCCACTGCCGCACATCAATGATTTATTTTATCAGATTAGTGGTACATGTGTATTCTCGAAGATCGATCTCAGATCCAATTATCATCATATCAAGGTACGGAGAGAGGATATCCCGAAGATGACTTTTCGGACGAAGTATGGGTACTACGAGTTTCTAGTCATGCCGTTTGGTTTAACTAATGTGCCAGCAGTATTTATGAGTCTGATGAACAATGTTTTCCACCAGTACTTAGATAAGTTCGGGGTGGTATTTATCGGCCATATTTTGGTCTATTCCAAGATCTAGGAGGAGCATGAGAGACATCTCAGGATCATGTTGGAGATGCTGAGACAGGAGAGGCTGTACGCCAAGCTCAGCAAATATAAGTTCTACTTGGATAAAGTACCATTCCTGGGACATATAATCACCGGAGATAGACTATCAGTTGACCCAGAGAAGATAGCTGCAGTAGAGACGTGGCCTACCCATACATCAGTTACAGAGGTTAGGAGTTTCCTCGAACTTATCAAATATTATCGGAGGTTCATAAAAATTTTTTTGAGGATCGCTGCACCTATGACTCGACTGACGTATAAAGGCAAGGAGTTTATCTGGACCGACGAGTGTCAGACTGCTTTCGATGAGCTAAAGAAGTGTCTGACATCAGCACCAAATTTGACACTACCTTCAGTATCAGGAGGATTTGTAGTGTACAGTGATGCATCTGGGAGCGGATTAGGATGTGTACTGATGCAACACAGAAAAATAATAGCCTACACATCGAGATAGCTGAGAGTTTATGAGAATAACTATCCGACGCACGATCTAGAGCTAGCTATAGTGATATTTGCACTAAAGCTTTGGCGACACTACCTTTATGGTGAGCGGGTTAAGATTTACACAGATAATAAAAGTTTGAAGTATGTCTACACGCAGAAAGAGCTTAACATGAGACAGGCGCTGGCTAGAGTTGATGACAGGTTATGATATCGAGTTATAGTACCACCCTGGCAAGACAAATATAGTAGCAGATGCCTTAAGCAGGAAGCCCATGGCCTACTTTTTGATAACTCAGTGACAATTGCTAGAGGATATTTAGGAGATTGGGATAGAGATTGTATTGCCAGGCATGGATGGACAGATGGCCAGTCTCGAGGTTCAGTCTACATTGATTGAGAGGATCAATGAAGCCCTGCCTATAGATACAAGATTTTGACGACTGCGAGAGAGGACAGAGGCCAGCATGTAGACAGGACTCAGGATTCATGAAGACAGAATATTAAGGTATGGAGATCGCCTATACGTTCCAAGTGGCGAGCTACACCAGGAGTTGATGACCGAGGCTCATAGCTCAATTTATTCTATTTATCCCGGGGGTACGAAGATGTACCAAGATTTGAGGTAACATTTCTGGTGGCATGGGATGAAGAGAGAGATTACAAGATTTGTGGTGAGATGTTTGGTTTGTCAGCAAGTCAAGGCTGAACATCTGAGGACTGCAGGACTATTGTAGCCGCTTCCCATTCTCGAGTGGAAGTGGAACACATTACCATGGACTTCGTCACAGGATTCTCGCGAAGCCCTAGCAGAAAGGATGCAGTTTGGGTTGTCGTAGACAGATTCACCAAGTTTGTATATTTTTTGCCCTTCAGAGTTAGGAAGTCCACGAAGATATTAGCTGACATGTATATGAGGCAGATAGTATGACTACATAGAGTGTCTGTCAGTATTGTATTGGATCGTGATTCCAGATTCACGTGACATTTTTGGCAGAGTATACAGGAGAGTCTAGGAACTCGTCTCAAGTTCAGCACTGCATAACATCCACAGACTAATGGCCAGTCAGAGTGTACGATACAAATACTAGAGGATATGTTGAGAGCGTGCATGATTAAATTTGGAGGATCTTAGGAGGTCCATTTATACTTGGTGGAATTCTCCTAATATAACAGCTACCAGGCTAACATAGATATGGCACCTTATGAGGCACTATACGGCAGGAAGTATAGGTCACTAGTATATTGGAGTGACATAGGAGAGCGTCAGATACTTGGTCCAGAGTTGGTGACACAGACAGTGGAGAAAGTCAAGCAGATTCAGAGCCACTTGCGTACAGCACAGGAAAGAAAGAAACATCGGGCAGATGCAAACTGCAGACCTTTGGAGTTCAAGGAAGGTGACCATGTATTTTTGAAGATATTGCCTACTTGTGGTACCATCAGATTCGGAGGCAGAGGCAAACTGAGTCCGAGGTACATCGGACCTTTTGATATATTGGAACGAGTTGGCAAAGTGGCTTATCATCTTGCATTGCCTCCATTATTAGAAGGAGTGCATGATGTATTTCATATAACGCAGTTAAGAAGATATGTGGCAGACCCTAGCCACGTGCTTGATCATTCAAAGATTACAGTCGGGCCCAGTTTATCTTACGTAGAGCAGCTAGTGGAGATACTCGATCACAATGAGAAGACTTTGAGAGGTAAGACTATTCGACTGGTCAAAGTTGCATGGAAGCATCATTCGCCAGGTGAGTCTACCTGGTAGCGCGAGGATTCCATTCGATAATATTTTTCGTATTTATTTGAGGACCAAGGTACAAATTTATGTACCGCATTTGATTACCAGTTTGCTTTTAAATTCTCGTAGCTATTATCGTGCTTTACTTTTAATTTCGGCGACAAAATTTTTTTAAGTTGGGAAGGATATAAATCCCCTCATTTATTTCTATAGATAGTCTGGTATGGGTTAGAAAATTTTGGTTTAAGTAGCAGATGATTGAGGTTTAGAGTAAGGTTGCAGATGTCTAATTTTTAATTTAATTAAAACACTTGGCGTACCCTACTGTTGTTGCAATATTCAGACTCCAACATCAGCCTATTAATTCCAACAAATAGTCGCACTCTTGACTTGACACGTCAATTTAGGTGCTGGACTTTCCCGTCGCTCAAAATCATATTTTCTTGTACTCTAAATTAATTGCACAATTTTCGTAACCGAAATCTATTATTTAATCCCGTATCACGCACCTGTGTCGTCGCCATCAATTTTGAGACATCAACATAACCCGTTAAGCCAGACCAATAAAAGGGTCCAAGACTGACACCAAGCCTACACCATTCACGACCTTTGTGTCACTCGCAATTGAGATCACATGTGCCCCCATTTAATTTAAAAGCACGTGATAATTTATTCTAATTAAATTGGGGATACCAACTTTGACCAATCCTATTTTAATCCCAATTTAATTATAATGCCCATTTAATTTAGCCCATGCAAAACATACAACACCCCCTCATCCTATAAAATACTAAACACCAATTCCCCTAAAAATTTTCTATTATTTCATGTGTTTGTGCAAATACCCAAACTTAAGGGGCTAAATTATAAATGTTGTAACATGTGTCATAACCTCATTGATCAAGACCAAATGAACAAGCCACCACACTTCCTTGACCGGTCAAGCTCTCTCCTCTCTCTCCATTGGGGAACACAATTTCTCCATATAAAATCCTAGCCCCTCATTTGAATTGGGCTCATCCACACCATCCAACCCTCACACAACTCCTTATATAATGTCTCCATCACCATACTCTATCCCATGCCGGCCCTAATCCCTAAAATCTAGAGAACCCCACCCCCTATCTCTTTACTCCCTCTTCCTACATCAATCGAATACTTCCTTCCTTGTTCTTCTTCTTCCTTTCTTCTTCTCCTTCTTTCTTTCTTCTTCTTCTCCTTCACTTCACCATTCCGACTGGCCACCCACCCTACTACTGAACTACTCTGACCGCCGTTTATCTTCACCATCACCACCTACTTCTCTTCGGTTGCTGACCACACCCTCCAGCGACTTCTCAACCTCCTCCGTGCAGCTTCGACAGTGCCA
The DNA here is from genome assembly GCA_036927795.1 of Iris macrosiphon. NCBI lineage: Eukaryota > Viridiplantae > Streptophyta > Magnoliopsida > Asparagales > Iridaceae > Iris > Iris macrosiphon. Next base: position 190,888,342 of record JAYESA010000007.1, read on the forward strand.
CAAGATCTGGCGTGCCAGCTTCCTCCCCATCCGCCATTGCCACGAGCCAGCTGACTGCTGCCAAGTCCCCACTCCGGCCGAGCCAATCCAACTTCGGCCATAACCACTCCCTGCTCCAGCCAGCATTCTTTCCACCACCGTACGTCACCACCACCACCTCCAGTTTTTTCCACTCCCTCCATCCGGCCATCCACGACCCACCACCACTTTATCCGACCGTTGCCACGAGCAATCGACTGCTGTGCCAGACCCCACGCCGGCCGTTCCTCTACCCGACGTTCATCCACCCACTGTCAGTCGGCAGATTTGAATCATCGGCAAGCCGCAGCACCCACTCCGGTCATCACCTCCAGGGACCACCCTACGACCATGGCCTCCAGTCCACCGCCTGCGTTTTCCCCCACCTCGCTGTCGACCCCACCGGCCAGCATCGCCACCTCGCCGAGGTGAACTACTCCTCCTTCTCTATAATTTTGTATATATTGTTAGTGTATTTTAGTTAGTGTTAATGAAACTTGTGGTTTACTGATGTGAGTTTAGGGTTGGGTTATATGTAATTATTATAAACTTTATACATGGGTAAAAAATACAAGGAAATTAATTAGGGTTTTTGTATATGCATGAGCTTAGGGTTTATTGATGTGTTTAGGGTTATGTTCATAGTATGTAATGCAAATTAATGGATATGCAAATGAGTTAGGGTTTGAGAATAAATGGATCTTTGTTTAGGGTTATATTTATATTGGAAATTTTGAGGATAAAATATATGGTTAGTAATTAGGGTTTATAAATGCTAGGTTTGAGATGTTAGGGTATTTCAATTAATTCATGCATATTGTTATTGATGATGAGCAGTTTAATTGATTGTGAATTAACGTTGATAAAAAATGATGAACATAATTACGTAGCAGTTTTATTGAGAAATAGGAAAGATTGTATATGTCTGAGGATTTAATCAGGGTTTGATTAACTGAATATTATGATGAATACAGTAAGATTAAGGTTAGGTTTGATGATATTGAACAGATAATTAATTTGATTTGATGTAACATACCATTAGTCAACCTTGGTCAACCCTCTAGCGTAGTGTCCCTATGAGTTGTAGCTGAGTCTTAGCATATGTTTAGATGTGTGTCATATTCCTGTTTGCCCGTGATAGTTTATTGATTGAGTTTGTATCTTGTCTCTAGGTACCACGGGACCTGCAGACTTGGACGTGGTACTAGATCCCTATCTTCAGCAGCCTGATGCAGGCAAGTATACCTTGCCACCCTGTATTTCAGTTACAGATATTTATTATTTCATTATATATATTATGCGCGTATTTGATTACGATCGTTACTTCGCGTCCGGATCACAACCGGGTGCAGACGTTCGTTGTAAAATCTTGTAATGAATGCCAGATATTTGTAACACCTCAATGTACGTACATGAGTATATCATCACCCCAGGACACATTCATATACTGTTATTGTGCCAGATTTCCTATATTCTGATATTGACATCATGACTTGAGACTGGGACGACCTTAGGGTCACGTTTGTTGGTAGTTATTTTTGTGCGAACAGACTGCTAGATAGAGGTTCAGGTTCAGCACACAATCGTTGACCGCTTGGGAAGGAAAAGACAGTTACTAGACGTTTGGGCTCCTCTGCACGCACTTTATATATATATGTCCTGTTGATGTAGTGTTCCTGTATCCAGAGTAGTAGTATCGCCCATATGACTCTGTGCTCGGAGCTACGGTACGCCTCGTGTGTCTCTGTGTTCAGAGCTGCAGTTTTATTTTGGATAGCCCACGCATCGAACATTGTCTTTAAACTGTGTCATACTTAGTTGGTTATGCTATATTACCCCATCATTGTACTGGTATATTCTGTTATACTTGGCATGCTGTATTTTTGTACCTTGTTACGTCCCTCTGAGGACCTACTTCCCTTCCAGGTTTAGGCGAGGAGGATTACCCAGAGGAGTACGGTCCGGTACGTATCTAGCAGCAGGACCCCTTGCCGAGGATGAGGTCATCCCTTAGGTCTTCGCCTGATCACTGGTAGGGACTTTATCCTTGGGATGGTATTACTATCTAGCAATCTGATACCGTTCCAAGTTATCTCATTGCTTACTTTCATTCCAGTATTTTGTACTAGTCGGTTTGTTCCCGTGTGACTACTCTAGTATTTGTACTATGATACATTATCTCGTGACATTTCCTTTCTGCACATTAGTAGTTTTGATTACCTCTATGTACTCTTATAACTGTTGCCTGTGGATGAGATTTAGATTCACTATTTATGTGTTATGTGTTGGGTTATTCATTGTAGTTTATAACTTAGGTGCACTCCGATGGGCCCATTAGATTGGGATGCCCGCCGAAGTATGCTCCTGGCCATTGCCACGTGACTCGGTTCCTTATCTTTGGAACCGGGGCGTGACAATATTTGTATATTTTTATAAAATATATATGTATGTTTAATTGTGTAGTTATTTATACATAGTTGTTATATGATTATTTATATATATGTATAGATGTATAAATATAATGTATTTATGTATCTGTGTGTTGAGGCTATATCCTAATATGTACATATTAGTAAGGGGGTGTATTTATAGTTTATTTGTTAATTATATATATATATATATTTATTATGAGTTTATATATATATATATATATATATATATATATTTATAAGCTTTTGGCGATGGATGGATTAATGACAGTCGCTGACATTAATAGCAGCAGGAGAACAGTAGCAGTCGCTATAGCAATGGCAGCGCCATTAATGACAACAACTGCTGTCATTAATAGCAGCAACAACTGCAGAAAAAGTTTAGCAGCAGCGACAATTGCTTCGGTGATGGTTGCAAACCGTCACCAAAACAGCAGCAGCACTGCAGGGTTTCAGCAACAACAGTGACAGCATCTTCAGCGACAGGCATAAACTGTCACTAATGAGCAGCGTATCAGAAAATCAGTATTTCAGCACAGTTTTTAACGATGGTTGGCAGATTTTATATTTTTTTGATTATATACTTATATATATATGTATCAATATTAATATAATATATTATTAATTGGTAATTCTTTATATGTATATATTTAGTATATGTATTATATATATATAAGGGTAATTAATATAACTAGGTATTGGGAATTATCTTGTAGAAACCAAGGTAATTGGGGATACCCAAGGTATTGGATTTGGGTGTCAAGTTTGTGATTATTGTTGGGATACCAAGTTGGTTCAAAACCACAGTACCTATTTGATGTTATAATTATGATTCTATATATTTAATAATTAATTATTTGGTATATATTATTGATATTTTACCATGAGAATTACGTATCCGGAGATACGGTATCCTAACTATTTAAGATGTGGTTTTTATGGCTTAGACTATAGTATCTTGAATCGAATATTTTTTTGTTATGTTTTAGCAACCTAGAAATACTTAGTTGACCATAGTTTGACTATAGTTGACCATAGTTGACTTTTGACTTAGAATTGACTTATTGACCTTGAAGTTGACTAGTTTAACTTATTCTCTTTTCAAAACCTTGGATTGATGTTGTATTCCATATCTAGGTCTTCGAGGCATCGTATCAGACATCTGTGAGACTATTCTTTGGACTTCAGGCGAGTATATTCTCTGATAGTTTCTTATTTATGATATCCTCTATGTTCATTGTATCTAGTGTATATATCCATGTTCTCTTGACACTATAGTTACACGGATTAGTATATCTGGATCTCATCATGAGATGTTATTCCTTGGTATATGGTGTATATGGTGGAAGTATTGTTTCATTGGTTATCTTGTACATATACAGACACTGATTCTCGGGAAGACTAGCTATCTTCTTGGGGAATCTCGTGCCATAGCATGCCATGGTTGGATCTATTATACAAGTCGAGGGTGGAGAGTATTAGTATAGATATGTGATCAATAGCCCTATTGTATCAAGTACTGATTACTGAATAGTGTTGATCATACACCGCATGTATGATTAGCCAGGCCGCATTGCATCTTGCCCAAGCCGATCACATGTTAAGCTAGTACTCACACACTTAGTCATTAGTATTCTTGTTCATTGGCATATTGTTCATTATTTTATTTATTCCAGTATTTCCTTATTGTATATATCTCTTGTATCTATTGTGCATCTTGTATATTCACATCTATTTACTGCTACATAGTTTTTGTCAATGATTAGAACTGTTGTTAGAGATGTACTCTGCTCTTTTCTTGACTGGATAAATTTTTTCAGATGACACTGAGGAGTGGTACCTACCTATTATGGACCCCAGGATGTTGTGGGTTTAGATTTCGAGACCCTGGCTCAGGAGAAACTTATCCCAACTGAGACAGTTGACCCGGGAGTTGTAGCTTCATAGTATTCTTTGTACTGGATTTGTCTCCAACTTATTTTGTTACTTCTTCAGACTCATTGATGTATTATTTTAGACTCATGAGTTATATTATGACTATTATATTCTTTATCTAATTGTGTTCATTTCCATCTTAGTTCTGTATTGGTATATTATCATTATTGGTGGTTCATTATATTGTTAGATAGATTATCCAGACAGCGTTCTACCGCCGATTCTACGACGTAGTACCCTTTCACCGGGTGTGGGTTGTAACAACTAGACTGTATTTTTAGGCTAATACTAGGCCATTCTAGCTAAACTAGGCCATACAAGGTCCACCCTAGGTTAATTGGTCTATATCTAGCTAAACTAGTCTATACTGGCTATACTAGGTTATACTAAGGTTATTACCTTAAGTCCTAAGTTAATTCTAGTTGTTACTAAACAATACCTTAGTTATTTACTTACTAGTGCCTACCCCTCTATCTTAATAGTACTAGTATCAAATTACCACTAAGTATTTACTCTGTAGTACTATATCTTGGTATCAGTAGGTTGACCCATTAACTAGGTATTACAAAATACCAATACCCTTGCTATCTTAGTTAATACTTAATATGTCACTCCTACCCAAATCATAGACACCTACTAAATACTAACTGTAACTCCTTATCTAATACTAACATTTCCTCTAGTACTGATACAACCTTGCACTGGCCTACTGTAGATGACTGACCGTACTTCTTTCTCTCTCTACCTTCATACAAGAACACTTACCCGTGCACAGAACACACACATCATTCTCACCACTATCACAATATACACACTACACATCACCTTCAGTTTTTCTCTGGAATTACCTGCTATTGTTCATTGGCATTTCTCTAGATATCCCTTCCAAACACTGATACCTATAGTGTAAAAATTGACATATATTACTGTAAGTATTGATGACATAAGCAATGTATAAAATGATACTCATTAGTATAAACATTGATATCTGATACTTAGTTCTTAGCTCATACCCAAGCCTATGCCTAAGGATGCACTCACAATTGCAATCCCAACTTTCTCATATTTTTTAACTACCTGACACTGCAAATGAGCTTTCGTGGTTGCTCAGACCTAGGCTTCAACTACTCACTCACCCCTCTTGATTTTATAATTCCAATACACAAATACACACTCATTTAGTCATAATTGATTTCCAGCATTCTCCTCACTGTTACACATGGGTGTAACTCACTGATACATATACAGTGTGCAGACACAAATATACACAGTTGTGTGTATCCACTAATACACATTATCTCTCCGCTATACTTCATATATGCACTTTAAACAGGAACCCTCTTCACAGATAACTGTAACTATAGTGCACTCCTCTTCCCACACATTCACCCATATGACACTCTAATTCACAAATTTACTAACTTCCCTCACTGTAATTACTGGACTGTCTCAAGCTCCTACCTGATCCTTACCTCCATGAACCCTAAGTTCTTTCTAACTCAAGCTTCCACCATCATTGTGTGCATTATTTAATGCAACACAGGCTGCTCTTCCTGGACCGAGTAGCACCCTGCTGTTACTACCTCAAAAACTGCTGTCTAGGTTTAACATCCTACCCACAGTGCACTGATACACATGTACTTCTTAACTCCCAATCACCACACAACATCATCAAGCCACAACTCACCATATCCGCATATAATTATATATATATATACATATACAAAGTATTAACTATACCAACACTACTTTAATGAAATTCAAATGAGGAGAGAGAGAGAGAGAGAGAGAGAGAGAGAGAGAAGAGAGGCATTTATCATGGCCGGCCCCCTTCCCCCTTCTCCAAGTCATGCGTATAGTCCAAATTATCTCTCTCCATCCAATTATGAATATGATTAAGGATGGGAATTTTTGAAAGCTTCTAATTAATTCTAATTAAGCTAATTCTTCTTAATTACATAGCAGAAATGGGCCTATTAGGCTTGGTCCATGTTGGGCTCATTAATTATCATGACAAGTCTAATTGGTTCACAAGTGTCAAGTCTAACTATTGGCTAGCTTCATAACTATAAATAAATAATACCAGTCACAATTAATTATATAGCATACTAATAAATAATTAATTAATACAAGCATCAATTAATATTTATAGCATACTAATATTAATATCTATTCCTAAAATTAAATACTCATGTCAAATTATCAAACTACCCCTAGTTGAAAAAGTAAGGGTGATAGGGGTCAGACCCCAAAATAGCAAGTACCATAAATGAAGCCAATCTAGGAACTTAAACCAGCAATACAACAATACAAAAATACTAAAAGTAAAGACTGATAGTAGATAAATAACAAGTGCTGAAAATAAAGGGGTGATCCTACGTAAGGCCTAGACTATACATCATTCATCAATCACGACAAATCATGTAAATACGGCTTGATACTTTAACTAACTAGGGTTATCACAATCCTTAATTACTAACATTTGTAATGCAATGCGATGCTACTGTTACTTCTGATCGCTTGCTCCTGCAGTCCGTCCAGGGTACCCACCGGCACATGTTAAAACTATGTAAATCCAATCAATGAAGCCATATAAATCCACTCGATGAAGCCATATACTCACTTCTTTGCTGTGGGTAACCGGAACTACATGCAATCTAGGAAAATCCCTAGCCATGAACTATGTGAGTCTCTAGTTATTTAGTCCTTAGCATTTTCTTGTATGAATTCAGGTGTGGTATTCTGCAGAATCCATCCTAGACATGATGCAATAAAACAAGTTCTACTAGTAACATAGACAAGTTTTAATATATATTATACATACGGACTCATGTAAGCCACGACAACATCCAATCCACGTGTAACCAAGTGAAACCGGGTAAGCTAAGTGAAACCATATACTACCGTATGAAGCTATATAAGTCTAGGTGAAACCAAGTGAAGCCAAGTCAATCCATGTCCAATAAAGCCATGTAACATCATGCCAAGTCAAGTCCAGTCAATCATGTCACGAGAAGTCAGGCAAAGCTGGGTGAAACCAAGTAAAGCTATGTCAAGTCAAGTCACCTGAAGTTAAGTAAGTTCATATCTTTTTATGTCATGTCATTCACGTATCCAAACAAAGCCAGAAGAATCAAACAAAATCATAAAAAAATCAAGAAATCCTAAAGAGAGCAGAATCGGTATACCGTCGGCATAGCCCAGTGCACCATCGAATGTCAGCCAAGACAAATATCTAACAATGTCGGCAAGAACGGTATACCGTCGGTACACTGTAATACACCGTTGGTATGCCAGTTTTTGAGAGAAAATAGGACAAAGTCAGAACTGATATTCGGGACCCAAATTAAACCCCTAACATCACCAAGACCAAGTCAAACTGAATGTCAAATCTAGGGGTAAGTCTCATATCACAATATAGACTAAAACTCACAGTCACAACTCTGGTAGCGTCTCCGTTTTTGAGTTATCAAAAATGGACGGAACTTGATTCTACTAGAAATCAAAACTGAGATGGTGAAAAGACTAGAAATCACTAGAAGAACAATTATAGTAATGCAAGTATAAGTTAAAAAGCAACAACCAAAGCTCCAGGAAGGAAAATGACAGAAAGTAAAAGAAGTTCATAAAATCGGCAAGGTGTACTTGCCTAAAGCGAGCTCCCATCCTAAGTCTTCGAGTCCATATCCTCGAAGGGGTTCAGAAATCATACTCCAAGTCTCAAGACCAAGCTCTAAGTCTCAAGACCAAGCTCCAAGCCCAAGAGGAAAATGAAGAAGAGAAGAAAAAGAGAGAGAGAAAAGAGAAAGAAAGAAAAAGAAGTATTATATATATGAATCTCAAAAAGTAAAACAAATATCATCAGGATTGGTGTACCGTCCGTACACTAGAGTATACCGTCAGTATACCAGTCAGGTAGTAAAGTTTCAATTTTTGAGAATTTTGAGCTACCTCGAGAACCAAATAAAATGCAATAAATAGCACAGAAATACGTATCCGCATAAAATACGAATACCGTGAGACGAGTTCCACAACCCTTCCCTCCTTAGAAAAATTATGTCCTCAGAATTTTTATAAGGGTCTAACATCAACTAGTAAGAAAATCCAAGAAAGCAAGCACGAAACCACAACTAGCAGGAAACTCGTGTAAGCATAAATTTTTTTGGGTAACAACTAGAAATCACGAAAGAAAACAATAACAGACATAATAGATAAGCTAACAATCAATCACATGCACAAGGTAAGATAGGACATGGGTATACTAACAAGTATACCTTTTGTGTCAAAGAAAAATAGATAACTAGTGCACATATCGTCCTTGCGCTCCCACAACAACTCACCCAGTGAGTGGTGCATCCATGCAACACGAACTAATCGGATAGTCCGGTTCTTGAGAACCTTCTCCCTCTGGTCCAAAATAGATAAGAGCCTCTCCTCATATGACAGGTCTATACCAACGACCAACTCAGAATGATCTATGATATAGCTCGGGTCTAGAATATACCGGCGCAACTGAGATACATGAAAGATATCATGTATCCCATAAAGTGATGGTAGAAGAGCTAGACGATAAGATACATCTTCAACTCACTCAAGAATATCAAACGAGACTATATATCTGGGACTAAGCTTTTTCTGTACTTTAAATCTGATTACTCCACGTGTAGGCGAAATCCTCAGAAATACATGATCACGGACAAAGAACTCAAGAGGACGACGGTGCTGATCTGCCCAATGACGCTGGAGATACTAAAACACTCTTAAATGCTCTTTGATCTTCCTGATCACCCCAACCGACTGAACAATCATCTCTAGACAAAGCATCTATCTCTCGCCAATGTCATCCTATGCTAGCGATGATCTGCATCTTCTACCGTACAAAGTCTAAAAGGGTGCCATCTGAATGCTCGTCTAGAAGTTGTTGTTGTAGAAGAATTTTACTAAATGCAAGTGATCTTTCCAAGATCCACCGAAGTCAAGTGTATAAGCTTGAAGCATATCCTCCAAAGTCTGAATAGTATGCTCCGACTGTCTGTCCGTTTGTGGATGGTAGGCTGAACTAAACTTTAACCTAGTTTCCAGACTCTGTTGTAGGCTCTGCCAAAAGTGAGATGTGAACCGCGAATCTCTATCTGAGACTATGCTAACTGGCACGCCATACAATCTGACTATCTGCCTTATTTAAATCTCAGCTAACTACTCTATAGACTGGCCCACTCTGAAAGAAAAAAGTGAGTAACCTTCATGAGTTAATCTACTATAACCTATACAACATCTCTGACAGACGGGTATCTAGGAAGACCGGTCACAAAGTCCATAGTAATATGGTCCCACTTTCACTCCGGAATAGGTAAAGTCTGAAGTTCTCCGGCCGGCCTCTGATGCTCAACCTTGACCTGCTGACAGACTAAATATCGAGAAAAGAACCGAGTTATCTCCCTCTTTATACCATTCTACTAGAAGTGCTGATGAATATCCCGATACATCTTTGTCCCTCCTGGATGCACTGAGTACTGAGAACTGTGGGCCTCTAACATAATCACCTGCCGATATCTACTCTCGGCATATAAAGTTGACTCCCAAACCTGAGAATCCCATCCTCATGAATGCTCAACTCTGGTCTGCTTCCTGACACACTATGACCTGAGCCACTGAAGTTTGACATCACTAGTCTGCTCTGTTATCCATCTCCTGAAGATCCTCCAAAATTTGATGATGCTCCGACAAGAAGTAAGCTCCTTCTCTCCTGGTCAAGGTGTCTACTATAACATTTGCCTTCCCTAGGTGATACTGAAGCTCAATATCATAGTTCATCAATGACTCGAGCCACCTCCTCTGCCGTATGTTGATCTCCTTCTGTGTGAACACATACCTCAAGCTCTTATAGTCTATGAAGATCTATACTTGATCACCATATAGGTAATGTCTCCAAAGCTTAAGTGCAAACACTACTGCTGCCAACTCAAGATCATGTGTAGGATAACTCTTCTCATGGTCTCGAAACTGTCGATACACATAAGCTATCACTCTGCCATGCTGTATAAGGACACATCCAAGTCCTACTCCTGAAGCATTATAATAAACTGAGAACCCACCTGGTCCTACTAGAAGTGTCAGAATAGGAGCCAAAATTAAACTCCACTGGAGCTTCTCAAAAGAAGTCTGACAAGCATATGACCACTCAAAACTTAGATCCTTGTACGTCAGCCATGTCAAGGGTGCAAAAATTCTTACAAAGTCTGCCACAAACTGCCTGTAGTAGCCTACAAGACCCAGAAAACTGTGCATATCTGAAACAGTATGAGGTACTGGACAACTTTCTATAGCCTCAACCTTCTTAGGATTTACCTAGACTACACCACCAGAAATGATATATCCCAAGAATGAGATACGATCAAGCCAGAACTTATACTTGCTGAACTTCGCATACAGCTGCTGCTCTCGAAGAATCTAAAGAACTATGTGATGATGCTGCTCATGCACTTCCTCACTTTGACTATAGATGAAGATATCATCAATAACCACTATCACAAACTAGTCTAAGTAAGGCATGAAGATTTTATTCATGAGAGACATGAATATAGCTGGTGCATTGGTCGCTCTAAATGGCATAACTAGGAACACCCAATGGCCATATCTAAATCTGAATACCATCTTGGGTATGTCCGGCTCTCTGACTCGGATCTTATGATACCCAGACCGCAAATCGATCTTAGAAAACACAGCTGCCCTACTGAGATGATCAAATAAATCATCTATTCTGGACAAGGGATACTTGTTCTTAATGGTTGCCGTATTTAGTGTTCTATAACAAATAACTAAACATGATGAACCATCCTTCTTCTTAACAAGAAGTAACAGGGCTCCCCAAGGCGATGTACTAAGTCTAATGAATCCTCGTACTCTCAAATCCTTAATCATCTGATACAAGATCTCTAACTCAGATGGTGACATCCTATAAACCCTCTCTGAAATTGGCTCTTCTCCCGGGATCAAATCAATATAGAACTCCACATCTCTAACTGGTGGTACACCGGGTAGCTTGTCATAAAATACTTAGAAAACTCACAAACTACCCTAGGAAACTGTGCCTCATCGGCCTCTGCCATCATCGATATAACCTCCAATAACTCTACTTCACCTCTCAAGAATAAGAACTCCTCTTCACTAGGTACACGAAAGATAACCTTGCCACTATGGCAATCTATCATTGCGTGTTTTTCACTCAACCAATCTATCCCAAGGACGACATCATAATCGCCCATAGAAAACTCGATCAGCCTCGCGAGAAAATCTCTCTCACACACTATAACTCTACATGAGGGATATACCCTATCTACTCCCACGAGACTGTTACCAGTAAGTATATTCAACCTTACAGGTAAGGACTCAGACTCCAATCCAACGTGTCATAAATCGTGCAGATATAAATGAATACGATGCACCAGAATCAAATAAAGATGAAGCTAAATAAAAGTGGACTAGAATAGTACCTATTATCACCTCTTCTGCTGCCAAAGCCTCTACCATCGATAGCAAGAATACTTGACCCTATTCTCCAGGTTCTTGTTCCCTTTGCTGCTATCCTTGAGGCCTCGCCTGGGTTTACGTATACTGCTACAGCCTCTGCTAGAATGCGTGAGCTTATAGAGGCAAATGCCTCTGAACCTGCTATTGCTGTGCCGGTGCTGGTGCCCTATACTGTGGTACTACTGGCCAAACTATTGACTAGGCTGATGATGATCCAGTCTGGTTCCTCCAAGGGAAGGCTTTGATCAGGTGGTCTGATGCCCCATACACCAAGCATAATTCCTGTGTCCTACGATACTCTGGTATAATATGCCCTAGTTTCCTGTAATGAAAATAACTACGGGAAGAAGATGAGGAAGACTACCTCTGTTGAGGGCATATTTGGGATGACTACTGTGATGATATTGTCCTCCTCGGGGATCCAATCATCAGGGCTCAAACTGCTAGAGCTGGTGCTGATCATTGGGGATCCTCCTGAAATATGGGACCTCTTTTGGCCCCTAACTCGATCTGTGATCCTCTGTGATGTGTACTCAAACCTCCTGGCAGCCCACATCACCGCGTCAAAGGTCTAAAACTCATCCTGCTCTACTGCTAGGATAATCTCTAAATAAAGTCTCTGCTGGAATCTCCCCGCCCTCTCTAACTAGGTCGCTACTAATGTGGGAGCAAAATGACTAAGTCTCAGAATCTCCATCTCGTAGCCGTCGATGGTCCTGCCCTCCTGCCTGAGATTGTTAAACCTCTGCTGTAGCTCATAGTACTCTACCGCATCGAAGTACCTCGCCTAAAATCTTTCAGTAAAAACTATCCATGGAATCGGGGCTATGAGGTAAACCTCATGTGCTACCCACCAATCAGGGGCCAAATACAACAACTGTAGCCTCACTACAGCTACTCAATCTTTGGCCGGAGTCCCTGCTACCTCCAGGATGGCCTCAGTATCCTGCAGCCAAGCATCGAACAAAATTGCATCCTTTGTGTCTAAGAAGAAAGGCGGACTGAGTCACTTGAAGATGGTCACATAATTATGAATCTGAGAACCACCTCGCTCCAATGCTTTTTGGACCGACTGAGTGAGTACGTCACTCTGGTGTTGCTGGGTCGCCATAAAACCTCAAAGAAAATCCATCAGTGCTCTGACAACACCTTTTGGCTATTCGGGCTGAACTGGGTGCACTGGGTACACTATGGCTATCTGCTGGTATGATACTGTCTGTCGATCTGCCTCGGGACCTACCCTAGACCCTATCCCTGAATGATAAGGCCGATCCCCAAGAATATATTGAGCTCCCAAATGTTAACCCTTCTCAAGCTGTACTTGATCCATCTGGCTAGTAGTAACTGGAACAATGCCCCTAAAAGATAAGGACACGAGAATCAATAGAAGTATATGATAGATCAACGAATAAGCAGATAACATATGAAAAATCAGGGATCGAGATAAATAAATAGGGATCAAGGGAAACAGTCTATGATTTAGATATCTAGCAACAGTAATAACCCCCAACATATATGAAAACCAGACCTGCATAGACTACCATTAAAATTGTGTCACACTCCAAAAACAGAATACTAGAGAGCGGGACTGACAAGGCCAACTACGTATAATCAGAGCACACCGATAATCCGTATATATAGTAAAGCTGAAGACATGAGGGGTCACTACTATAATCCACTAGTCAAGTCTAGGTCCAACAAGCCCTAATACCTCAATCACAAGAACAACGGATAGAATAACATGATGTAAGATCAGCTGAAGTATAATAGTAATGCGTCCCAAACTATGATATACAGATGATCATGAAGCAAGTAAACACAAAATAAATAAACTAGCCAGAGTCTAAATCATACATGATCAACCCTAGGATATGCCAATCATGGAAATGCCCATAGGCTAACAGATCAATCCAAAATATGAGCTAAATATGTGCTCGATGGCTAAAAGCCAACAAAAGAAGAATGTACTACTGAGCGGGAAAGTAAGAAAACTCACTCAAGCGGTCTGGTGCTCCGGGTGGTCACCATCCTCGGGAAGATACGGGAGATCCTCTGGTGCAGCTACCAGATATGGCCATGCAAAATCAGTGGGGTCAGACCCCAAAATGGCAAGTACCACAAAGGAAGCCAATCTAGAAACTTAAACCAACAATAGAAAAATACTGAAAGTAAAGACTAATAAAAGATAAATAACAAGTGCTAAAAATAAAGGTGTGATCTCACAAAAGGCCTAGACTATACATCATTCATCAATCACGGCAAATCATATAAGTACGGCTTGATACTTTAACTAACTAGGGTTATCACAATCCTTAATTACTAACAATTGTAATGCAATACGATGCTAGAGTTCCTTCTAATCGCATGCCCTTGCAGTCCATCTGTGGTACCCACCGGCGCACATTAAAACCATGTAAATCCACTCGATGAAGCCATATAAATCCAGTCGATAAAGCCATATAAAACCACTTGATGAATCCATGTACTCACTTCTTGGCTGTGGGTAACTGGGACTGCATGCAATCTAGGAAAATCCCTAGCCATGAACGACGTGAGTCTCTAGTTGTTTAGTCCTTAGCATTTTCTTGTATAAATTCAGGTGTGGCATTCCGCAGAATCCATTCTAGACATGATGAAACAAAATAAGTTATATTAGTAATATAGACAAGTTTTAATATATATTGCACATACTGACTCATGTAAGCCACGGCAATATCCAATCTATGTTTAACCAAGTAAAAACGGGTAAGCCAAGTGAAACCATGTACTACCGTATGAAGCTATATAAATCCCGGTGAAGCCAAGTCAATCCATGTTCGATGAAGCTATATAACGCCATGCCAAGTCAAGTCCAGTTAATCATGTCATAAGAAGCCGGGCAAATCCTGTCACCCTCACCTTTTCATTCAAGGGTAGTTTGGCAATTGATATGGATATATTTACTTTAGGAGTATTGTATTTCATATTGTGCATGTGTATTAATTAATTATTATATTATTTATTGATTGTTAGTTATAGATTTATTTTGGACTTGTGTAGTGGGCCTAACTAATTAAATTAGATGCATGAATCTAATATTTTAGTTTAGTTTAGATTGGGCCAATTAATTAGGCCCATGGATTAGGAGGATGGATTAATTAGTGAAACCATTAGACTAGAACCTTTCCTCCTTAATTAATTTCTTAATGAGAGGACCCAAGGGGGTATTTTGGATATTTTATAATAGTAATGAGAGGGGTATATTGCCAGCCACGTGCAAGGAGTCACTATGGCAATCTACCGTTGCGTGTTTCGCACTCAACCAATCTATCCCAAGGACGACATCATAATCGCCCATAGAAAACTCGACCAACCTCGCGAGAAAATCTCTCTCACACACTATAACTCTACATGAGGGATATACCCTATCTACTCCCATGAGACTGTTACTAGTAAGTATA
Organism: Iris macrosiphon; assembly: GCA_036927795.1. Lineage (NCBI taxonomy): Eukaryota > Viridiplantae > Streptophyta > Magnoliopsida > Asparagales > Iridaceae > Iris > Iris macrosiphon. The sequence continues at coordinate 190,903,694 of JAYESA010000007.1, forward strand.
TTCAACCTTATAGGTAAGGACTCAGACTCCAATCCAACGTGTCATAAATCGTACGGATATAAATGAATGCGATACACCATAATCAAATAAAGATAAAGCTGAATGAAAGTGGACTAGAATGGTACCTGTTATCACCTCTTCTGCTGCCAAAGCCTCTACCATCGATAGCAAGAATACTCGACCCTGACCTCCAGGTGCTTGTTCCCTTTGCTACTATCCTTGAGGCCTCGCCTGGGTCTACGTATACTGCTACAGCCTCTGCTGGAATGCCTGAGCTTATAGAGGCAAATGCCTCTAAACCTGCTGCTGTTGCGCCGGTACTGGTGCCCTATACTGTGGTACTACTGGCCAAAGTATTGACTAGGCTGATGATAATCCAGTCTGGTTCCTCCAAGGGCAGGCTTTGATCAGGTGGTCTGATGCCCCATACACCAAGCATAATTCCTGTGTCCTACGATACTATAATATAATATGCCCTAGTTTCCAGTAATAAAAATAACTATGGGAAGAAGATGAGGAAGACTACCTCTGTTGAGGGCACGTTTGGGATGACTATTGTGATGATATTGTCCTCCTCGGGGATCCAATCACCAGGGCTTAAACAGCTAGAGCTGGTGTTGATCATAGGGGATCCTCCTAAAATATGGGACCTTTTTTGGCCCCCAACTCGATCTGTGATCCTCTGTGAGGTGTACTCAAACCCCCTGGCAGCCCACATCACCGCGTCAAAGGTCTAAAACTCATACTGCTCTACTGCTAGGATAATCTCTAAATGAAGTCTCTGCTGGAATCTCCTCGCCCTCTCTAACTAGGTCGCCACTAATGTGGGAGCAAAACGACTAAGTCTCACAATCTCTATCTCGTAGCCGTCGATAGTCGTGCCCTCCTGCCTGAGATTGTTAAACCTCTGTTGTAGCTCATAGTGCTCTACCGCATCGAAGTACCTCACCTAAAATCTTTTAGTAAAAACTATCCATGAAATTGGGGCTATGAGGTAAACCTCCTGTGCTACCCACCAATCATGGGCAAAATACAACAACTGTAGCCTCACTACAGCTACTCAATCTCTGGCCGGAGTCCCTGCTACCTCCAGGATGGCCTCAGTGTCCTACAGCCAAGCATCGAACAAAATTGCATCCTCTGTGTCTAAGAAGAAAGGCGGACTGAGTCACTTGAAGGTGGTCACATAATTATGAATCTGAGAACCACCTCGCTCTAATGCTGTTTGGACCGAGTGAGTGAGTACATCACTCTGGTGTTGCTGGGTCACCATAAAACCTCAAAGAAAATCCATCAGTGCTCTGACAATACCTTTTGGTTGTTCGGGCTGAACTGGGTGCACTGGGCTGTCTGCTGGTCTGATACTGTCGGTCGATCTGCCTCGGGACCTACTCTAGACCCTATCCCTGAATGATGAGGCCGATCCCTAGGAATATGCTGAGCTCCCAAATGTTAACCCTCCTCAAGCTGTACTTGATCTATCTGGCTGGTAGTAACTGGAACAGTGCCCCTGAAAGATAAGGATACGAGAATCAATAGAAGTATATGATAGATCAATGAATAAGCAGATAACATATCAAAAATCAGGGATGGAGATAAATAAATAGGGATCAAGGGAAACAGTCTATGATTTAGATATCTAGCAACAGTAATAACGCCCAACACATATGAAAACCAGACCTGCATGGACCACCATTAAAACTGTGTCACACTCCAAAAACAGAATACTAGAGAGCGGGACTGACAAGGCCAACTACGTATAATCAGAGCACACGGATAATCTGTATATATGGTGAAGCTGAAGACATAAGGGGTCACTACTATAATCTAATAGTCAAGTCTAGGTCCAACAAGCCCTAATGTCTCAATCACAAGAACAACCGATAGAATAACAAGATGTAAGATCAGCTGAAGTATAATAGTAAAGCGTCCCAAACTATAATATACAGATGATCATGAAGTAAGTAAACACAAAATAAATAAACTAGCCAGAGTCTAAATCATACATGATCAACCCTAGGATATGCCAATCATGGAAATGCCCATCGGCTAACAGATCAATCCAAAATATGAGCTAAACATGTGCTCGGTGGCTAAAAGCCAACAAAAGAAGATTGTACAACTGAGCGGGGAAGTAAGAAAACTCACTCAAGCGGTCTGGTGCTCTGGGTGGTCACCATCCTTGGGAAGATTCGGGAGATCCTCTGGTGCAGCTACCAGATTTGGCCATGCAAAATCAGTGGGATCAGACCCCAAAATGGCAAGTACGACAAAGGAAGCCAATCTAGAAACTTAAACCAACAATACAATAATAGAAAAATACTTAAAGTAAAGACTAATAAAAGATAAATAACAAATGCTAAAACTAAAGGGGTGATCTCACAAAAGGCCTAGACTACACATCATTCATCAATCACGGCAAATCATATAAGTACGGCTTGATACTTTGACTAACTAGGGTTATCACAATCATTAATTACTAACAATTATAATGCAATATGATGCTAAAGTTCCTTCTGATCGCATGCCCTTGCAGTCCGTCTGTGGTACCCACCGGCGCACGTTGAAACCATGTAAATCCACTCGATGAAGCCATATAAATCCCCTCGATAAAGCCATGTAAAACCACTTGATGAATCCATGTACTCACTTCTTAGCTGTGGGTAACTGGGACTGCATGCAATCTAGGAAAATCCCTAGCCATGAACTACGTGAGTCTCTAGTTGTTTAGTCCTTAGCATTTTCTTGTATAAATTCAGGTGTGGCATTCCGCAGAATCCATTCTAGACAGGATGAAACAAAATAAGTTCTATTAGTAATATAGACAAGTTTTAATATATATTGCACATACTGACTCATGTAAGCCACGACAATATCCAATCTATGTTTAACCAAGTAAAAACGGGTAAGCCAAGTGAAACCATGTACTACCGTATGAAGCTATATAAATCCCGGTGAAGCCAAGTCAATCCATGTCCGATGAAGCTATATAACGCCATGCCAAGTCAAGTCCAGTTAATCATGTCATAAGAAGCCGGGCAAATCCTGTCACCCTCACCTTTTCATTCAAGGGTAGTTTGGCAATTGATATGAATATATTTACTTTAGGAGTATTGTATTTCATATTATGCATGTATATTAATTAATTATTGTATTATTTATTGATTGTTAGTTATAGATTTATTTTGGACTTGTGTAGTGGGCCTAACTAATTAAATTAGATGCATGAATCCAATATTTTAGTTTAGTTTAGATTGGGCCAATTAATTAGGCCCATGGATTAGGAGGATGGATTAATTAGTGAAACCATTAGACTAGAACCTTTTCTCCTTAATTAATTTCTTAATGAGAGGATCCAAGGGGGTATTTTTGATATTTTAGAATAGCAAAGTGAGGGGTATATTGCCAGCCACGTGCAAGGAGTCACTATGGCAATCTACCGTTGCGTGTTTCGCACTCAACCAATCTATCCCAAGGACGACATCATAATCGCCCATAGAAAACTCGACCAACCTCGCAAGAAAATCTCTCTCACACACTATAACTCTACATGAGGGATATACCCTATCTACTCCCATGAGACTGTTACCAGTAAGTATATTCAACCTTATAGGTAAGGACTCAGACTCCAATCCAATGTGTCATAAATCGTGCGGATATAAATGAATGCGATACACCATAATCAAATAAAGATGAAGCTGAATGAAAGTGGACTAGAATGGTGCCTGTTATCACCTCTTCTGCTGCCAAAGCCTTTACCATCGATAGCAAGAATACTCGACCCTGTCCTCCAGGTGCTTGTTTCCTTTGCTACTATCCTTGAGGCCTCGCCTGGGTCTACGTATACTGCTACAGCCTCTGCTGGAATGCCTGAGCTTATGGAGGCAAATGCCTCTGAACATGCTGCTGCTGCGCCGGTGCTGGTGCCCTATACTGTGGTAGTACTGGCCAAAGTATTGACTAGGCTGATGATGATCCAGTCTGGTTCCTCCAAAGGCAGGCTTTAATCAGGTGGTCTGATGCCCCATACACCAAGCATAATTCCTGTGTCCTACGATACTATAATATAATATGCCCTAGTTTCCTGTAACAAAAATAACTATGGGAAGAAGATGAGGAAGACTACCTCTGTTGAGGGCACGTTTGGGATGACTATTGTGATGATATTGTCCTCCTCGGGGATCCAATCACCAGGGCTCAAACTGCTAGAGCTAGTGTTGATCATAGGGGATCCTCCTAAAATATGGGACCTCTTTTGGCCCCCAACTCGATCTGTGATCCTCTGTGAGGTGTAATCAAACCCCCTGGCAGCCCACATCACCGCGTCAAAGGTCTAAAACTCATACTGCTCTACTGCTAGGATAATCTCTAAATGAAGTCTCTGCTGGAATCTTCTCGCCCTCTCTAACTAGGTCGCTACTAATATGGGAGCAAAACGACTAAGTCTCACAATCTCTATCTCGTAGCCGTCGATGGTCCTGCCCTCCTGCCTGAGATTGTTAAACCTCTGCAGTAGCTCATAGTGCTCTACCGCATCGAAGTACCTCGCCTAAAATCTTTCATTAAAACTATCCATGAAATTGGGGCTATGAGGTAAACCTCCTGTGCTACCCACCAATCACGGGCAAAATACAACAACTGTAGCCCCACTACAGCTACTCAATCTCTGGCCAGAGTCCCTGCTACCTCCAGGATGGCCTCAGTGTCCTACAGCCAAGCATCGAACAAAATTGCATCCTCTGTGTCTAAGAAGAAAGGCGGACTGAGTCACTTGAAGGTGGTCACATAATTATGAATCTGAGAACCATCTCGCTCTAATGCTGTTTGGACCGAGTGAGTGAGTACATCACTCTGGTGTTGCTGGGTCACCATAAAACCTCTAAGAAAATCCATCAGTGCTCTGACAATACCTTTTGGCTGTTCGGGCTGAACTGGGTGCACGGGGCTGTCTGCTGGTCTTATACTGTCGGTCGATCTTCCTCGGGACCTACTCTAGACCCTATCCCTGAATGATGAGGCCGATCCCCAGGAATATGCTGAGCTCCCAAATGTTAACCCTCCTCAAGCTGTACTTGATCCATCTGGCTGGTAGTAACTGGAACAGTGCCCCTGAAAGATAAGGATACGAGAATCAATAGAAGTATATGATAGATCAACGAATAAGCAGATAACATATCAAAAATCAGGGATGGAGATAAATAAATAGGGATCAAGGGAAATAATCTATGATTTAGATATCTAGCAACAGTAATAACCCCCAACATATATAAAAACCAGACCTGTATGGACCACCATTAAAACTGTGTCACACTCCAAAAACAGAATACTAGAGAGCGGGACTGACAAGGCCAACTACGTATAATCAGAGCACACGGATAATCTGTATATATGGTGAAGCTGAAGACATGAGGGGTCACTACTATAATCTAATTGTCAAGTCTAGGTCCAACAAGCCCTAATGTCTCAATCACAAGAACAACAGATAGAATAACAAGATGTAAGATCAGCTGAAGTATAATAGTAAAGCATCCCAAACTATAATATATAGATGATCATGAAGCAAGTAAACACAAAATAAATAAACTAGCCAGAGTCTAAATCATACATGATCAACCCTAGGATATGCCAATCATGGAAATGCCCATCGGCTAACAGATCAATCCAAAATATGAGCTAAACATGTGCTCGGTGGCTAAAAGCCAACAAAAGAAGAATGTACAACTGAGCGGGGAAGTAAGAAAACTCACTCAAGCGGTCTGGTGCTCTGGGTGGTCACCATCCTTGGGAAGATACGGGAGATCCTCTGGTGCAGCTACCAGATTTGGCCATGCAAAATCAGTGGGGTCAGACCCCAAAATGGCAAGTAAGACAAAGGAAGCCAATCTAGAAACTTAAACCAACAATACAACAATAGAAAAATACTTAAAGTAAAGACTAATAAAAGATAAATAACAAGTGCTAAAAATAAAGGGGTGATCTCACAAAAGGCCTAGACTATACATCATTCATCAATCACGGCAAATCATATAAGTACAACTTGATACTTTAACTAACTAGGGTTATCACAATCCTTAATTACTAACAATTGTAATGCAATACGATGCTAGAGTTCCTTCTGATCGCATGCCCTTGCAGTCCGTCTGTGGTACCCACCGGCGCACGTTGAAACCATGTAAATCCACTCGATGAAGCCATATAAATCCCCTCGATAAAGCCATATAAAACCACTTGATGAATCCATGTACTCACTTCTTGGCTGTGGGTAACTGGGAGTATTATATTTAATATTATACATGTGTATTAATTAATTATTGTATTATTTATTGATTGTTAGTTATAGATTTATTTTGGACTTGTGTAGTGGACTTAACTAATTAAATTAGATGCATGAACCCAATATTTTAGTTTAGTTTAGATTGGGCCAATTAATTAGTCCCATGGATTAGGAAGATGGATTAATTAGTGAAACCATTAGACTAGAACCTTCCCTCCTTAATTAATTTCTTCATGAGAGGACCCAAGGGGGTATTTTGGATATTTCATAATAGCATAAAGAGGGGTATATTGCCAGCCACGTGCAAGAAGGAGAGAAAAAATTATTTCACTTCATAATTTTTATTCCCTTTAGATCTATATTTTTCTCCTTTCCTAATTTTTTTATTCCCTCAACATTCCTCACTCAATTTTTTCTCAAATTTCTTCTCTATTCTTTAATTGAGGCTACTACAATAAGGATCTATAAGAAGAAAGCAAGGATCTACAATGAGGAGGCCAAGATCTAGAAGGCGGAGGCTACTTTCTATATTTAAGAATTTTTATTGGAAATCCATCTCGTAATAGGTACATTTTATTTTTTTTCTCTTCTAGTAGAGTCTAAATCTGATATTTGACCATGCGAAACCAACCCACATGCATAGACTACCCATAGAAATTGGTTTTCGGTTCATAGGAGACCTATGGTGAAAGTTTTGTATGTTTTTGTGTCAATTTTAGAAGAATTCCGAGATTGGCATATGTGGCATTTGTCAATTGGTCAAATAGATCAATATGACATATGATTTCTTGTTTGTGACTAGTGTCGTATCCACAATTGGGTACATGTAGGCCGTATCTTATCAATTTGGTGATACAAGTTATTTTTAGGGGGGTTTTCTCCGACACAAAGATTTGTGCATATCAATTCTTGACACAGACACTTAGTTATTATTATTATTGTTCGTATTATTAATATTTAGTATATTAGACTTGCTCGTGTCCTTTGAGATACGTTTGGTTATGTGGTGGAACTGTATCGCAAACGTATCATAGAATGAGTGTGATATGGGTGCGGTGCACTCCACGTGTTTGGTTTATTGCCCTTATTTCTATGTGTGATTGCATATTTATACATGTATATTAAATTATATGATCTATAGATATATACAGTATGTATTATATGATATTGTGTAGCTAAGTATACATATAGCTAGGTATCTATATGTATATATGTATTGATATATATATATAGATTAATATATAGATACCTGTATATATGTGTGTATGTGTGTGTTTGTGGTGTGTATGTGAGTGTATATATATATCTATATATATATAGATGAGGGATGGATACATATAGATTAATACATGGAGGTGTATACATATATTTAAGTGTGCTATGTATATATGTATATGTGTTTGTGTGTGCGAGTGAGGAAGAGCAGCAAAGAAGGGGAGGCTCAACAATTCACTATAGTATGGGCTCGGACACAGTGGCAAGAGGGGGGAGACACGATGCCTTGCATAACAACTGTGCACTCTTAACACATTGCACAACAAGGTATCAACCGAGCCAATAGCAGTTTTAGTATTAGTATGTCAACAACAAAGAGAGGAACAGCCGGATACTACAAAACATCACATTGGTGGACATTGCACTGGAGTGGCAGTAGCCAGTACATCAACCCCTCGAGAAGTAAACCTCCAGTGCAATAGGGAGCTTCACTGCAGTTAGCAACTTCAGAAAGGGCTCGTGCAGCATTAAGCACTATAGCCCAGTTTAGTCTGCATCAATTTAACAAAGGAGCCACTGCAGTAACAGTGAGCAGGATACTCATTGTAGGATGTGTAGTGCAGTAGGGAGAGTATCACTCTCTGAAATAGTAGCAGGGATGCAGTGCAATAGGAAGTTGAAGGCAACTCCATAATGAGAGCACTGAACAACAAGTGCTCAGCACTTGAAAAAGCACAACACAGTATCATGCATCATCAGTTCAAGTATTAGACAAGTATGCAGTTCAGTCTCTAGGCAGTATCAGTCTCAGAGGTATCCATTCAGTATAGTATCAGCAAGGTTGGGTAATTGGGTTTAGATTGTGTTAGATGTGTCAGTGATTAAGTTTTAGTCAGTAGGTAGTTAGTTATTTAGGTGTGTTAGTAGTTGATTAGTTATAATAGTTAGAATGAGTAGTATATAGTTAGCTATGTATATGTATCTATGTATATTAGTGTAAGTATAAATGTTAGTAATTAGTATATAAATAGTTAGTAGTTAGTATCTAGGTATATTAGTGTAGGTATGTATGTTAGTAGATAAATATGGTTATAGTTAGTATATTGGTGGGGTATTGACTATATATTAGCTATACTCACTAGGTTTTGAATTACCTTAGGATACCAAGATAATATCAATGTAATGGGTCGATACCAAGGTATTGGGTTTGACTATCGTGATAGATTGTGTGATACGCATTGGTGCAAGGCCAAGGTATCCTATATTACTTTGATTAGTTAAGTACTATAAATATTGACTTGTATATATATATATATATATATATATATATATATATATATATATATTACTATTTTCGTATATTAAACTTGTGTATCTTAGGATACGACATTTTGGTATATTTTATAGTATCTTAGATTAGTTAGTGTAGCTTAGTTTCATAGTGCATTGACTTAGTATCCTAGTATTAGACTCTTACAACCTAGAATTAGTCGGTTTGACTTACAAATGGCGTAGAATTACATCAATTTAACTTATTTTTATTTTGGAACCTTGTATTGATGCAACATACCATATATAGGTTATGAGACACCAGCTTGGGCATCGAGAGATACACCTTGCTCAGGACTTCAGGCGAGTATATTTCTCTGTTAGTTTTTATTTCATAATAGTGTATATATGCATTTCTAGAATTGTATACTTGATTCTGACACAGTGATTTTATGGACTTGTACTATATGGATCCCATCAGGAGATGTTATTCCCTACCGTGTTCAGCGGGTACTCGTGTACATATATTTTATCGTGTACATTGGGTATTGATTTATATTTCATATTTACACACTACTTGTGTTCAGTGTGCTTATTCGTGTACACCCACTGCTCGTGTTCAGTGGTTATTATATTCGTGTATACCTACTTCTCGTGTTCAGGGGATGGGATAGTAGAAGTTGATTATGTGATCAAAGCCCTATTATTATCGTATACATTCTGATTACATACCTCACTTGTAATCATCTTACCTTATGGATCATATTCACCCAATCTGATCACATAATAAACTTATATTCTGAGGCACAGTAGTATATATTACAGTTTATTTCATCATATTGTAGATATTCATATTGTTGATCTATATTCTCGTACATTACCTGTATACCTATTGTTCCTTCATTAATATGTTTAGTGATCTTGTATTTCATTTATATTATCTATTTTATATGCTCGATTATGTTATTAAAACTTCTTTCAAGGATATGTACTTTGCTCAAATCCAGACTAGATATAATTTTTTAGATGATTGGCTTATAGAGAAGTATCCCACATTCTACGGACCACAAGATGGTGTACCTTTAGAGGATTCTCAGGTATACCAGGAGGACTTAGTTGCAGAGCCCGAGGAGGTATAGTTTATATTTATGTTGGCTTGTATTATACTATTCGTGGAGATTCACTGGTTTGTATATTATTTCAGATTGTGGATTCTATCTTATTCTTTTCTTCGCTATTCCATTCGTTCTTTATCTTTCTTAGTTTGCATTATAATTGTGTTTAGTTATATTGTGAGATACCATATTGTTTCTCCATTTGGAGTTAAGATGATTGACATGTACCATATTATATTATTGAGATGTTGGATAGTTTGAAATAATCTAGACAGTATTCTACCGCTAATTCTATGGCATAGGATGGACGTACCCACGTACTTGTGCCCGAATATCCGGATGTGGGCCGTGACACATTTTTAGTGGTGGCCCATACAGGTCTATATTCGTAAGTAATATGATTCGTAGTGGTGCTTGCTGAGAGTACAACTATGAGCCTATTTTAGGAAATAGGATTTTGGCTGAGAGTTTACTTAATCACAACTAGGAAATAATTCCAATATCAGTTTTGCAATCCTTATCTATTGATTATTATCTTTACTTTGAATAAAAATTTATCATTCCTTGATGATATCATATCATATTCAATATTGATTCCTTATTTCAATCTATCTTCAGGATGCCGCCGAAGACGCGTATCTCAGCGCTCAGGTGCTGTGATGGCACGATCAGTTACTTCATTGCCTTTGAGGGCCGTACCCTTAGATGATGGTCTAGCACCTACATTCTAGAGGTCAGCTTCACCAGTCCAGGTAGGCGTATCTGCAGCAGCTTTCGGAAGTGCTCCACCTCCGGTACTGAGGATAGCGCAGACAGTTTTCGAAGATCTTTCTCCTCTACCACCAGTAGTCGATCAGACGTAGATGTTTATGCTTTTCCAATAGATAATAGAGGCGCTACAGCGTCAGTCAGAGGTCCTATGATAGAGCGTAGAGAATTCTCACCAGATCGTACTCGCAGCAGTTGAGAGATCTACTGCAATCCAGCCGCAGACGACACCACCTCAGTTTACCCTGCAACAGCAGAGGCCGGGGACCATCATAGACCTCAAGAGGATGGGGCAAAGGATTTCATAGGCACATAGGGGATCCTTTATGCTAACGATTAGATCGAGGACATCGAGCAGAACCTGCGGCTGGCGCAGATTCCCGAGAGGTTGCAGATAGAGGCAGCGGGGTGTATGATCACAGTACCAGGGCTCACTTGGGAAGCTTTCAAAGAGCTTTTTATGGAGAAGTTTTTTTCAGATGTGGCTCTAACATCTTTAGAGAGCCAGTTCCAGTACCTCGTCCAGGGAGGTATGTCGGTGGATGAGTATGCAGTGGAGTATTGTAGACTAGGTCGCTTCATGAAGGGGCAAAACCCAAGAGGTAGAGCCAGGAAGTTCAGAAAGGGCCTGAACCGAGCGGTCAAATCCTACACAAATGGAGATCCTACCGCCACCTTCAAGAAGATTCTCAGGCAGGTACAAAGAGTGGACGATGACTTAGAGCTTGGCTCTGAGAGGCCAAGGGACACAGGAGGACCCAATACCAACACGAGTCCCGTGAAGGGGCCTTATTTCCTGTAGTAGCACCAACATTCGAGGTAGCAGTATGAGGGACCGGCTATAGCACCGACATAGCAAATGCACCAGATCCTGAGGGTAGCTGTTCCTTGTACATTTTGTAAGAAGCAAGGATACGGATGGGATGCATGCAGGATGAGACTTGGTCAGTACTTATTCTACGGTTCAGGAGACCATCAGTTTAGAGCTTGTCCTAAAGTCCCAACTTGTCCAGCTCAGGGCGAAGGTCAGGCACATAGGGCACCCGGAAGACCACTAGCGTGCCAGTAGAGAGGACCTCTACCACTACAGTAGTAGTAGTTTGCCAAGCCCCAGCAACAGAGAGGTGCACAGTGACAGGGGCGAGCTTTTGCCTTGACTATCGAGGAAGAGGAGCTAGTTGGTGACGTTATCTTAGGTTCAGTTCATCTTGATTCCTTTTCAGCTCATACTTTATTTGATTTTGATGCTTCTCATAGTTTTATATCTGTATTTTTTGGTCTAAGACATCGTCTTGAGTCTAAATTGTTGGTGAGAACTTGCAAGATCATGACCTGGGATAGAATTATCCTGGTCAATAATGTTTGCAAGGACCGGAGAGTTTCCTTGGGAGGCCGAGAGTTATGCGTATGTCTACTTGTAATGCCACTTTTGAGCTACAATATAGTACTCGGAATGGATTCATTGAGTATGAATTATGCTAGCATCGATTATCGTGGAGGCAGAGTTTTGTTCCAGACGCTAGGAGAGCCAGAGTTTGAGTTTGTCCGAGGAGTAAAGCAGAGCGAGGGTGACTTCTGTGGAGCTTTGGTAGAAGAGCAAGAGCTGCCACATTCGTTGATTATAGAGTTCATGGATGTCATTACAGAGGAATTGCTGGGGTTGCTACTGGACAGAGATGTGGAGTTCTCTACAGATTTGGTGCCAGGCGCAGAGCCAATATCTTAGCACGTCTATAGATGGAACAACAACAAACTAGCAAAGTTGAAGAAGTAGGTGGATGAGTTACAAGACAAGGGCTTTATCCGTTCCAGTTTATTATCATGGGGTGCTCGATACTTTTTATACCAAAGAAGGATAGGACAGTACATATGTGTATCGACTACAGGGCACTCAACAACCTCACTACCAAGAACAAATACCCGTTGGCACGGATTGATGATTTGTTTGACCAGTTAAGCAGAGCGAGGGTATTCTCAAAGATAGACTTGAGGTCGGGGTACCACCAGGTGAAGGTGAAGAATGAAGATATCCCGAAGACAACGTTTAGGACTCGATATGGGCTATTTGAGTTCTTGGTGATGCCGTTTGGGTTGACCAATGTACCGATGGTATTCACGAACCTGATGAACAAGGTATTTATCAGTACCTGGATCAGTTTGTTGTAGTCTTCATTGATAATATTCTAATATATTTGAAGACACCCGAGGAGCATGAGCAGCACTTAAGGATAGTTCTGGTGACCATCAGGAAGGAGAAGCTATATGGCAAGCTTTCGAAGTGTGAGTTCTTTCTTGATAAGGTTGAATTTCTTGGGCATATGATCATAAGAGACGGGATCTCAGTGCACCCAAAGAAGATTTTAGCAGTTGAGTCATGGTCTACCCCGAGTTCAGTAGTAGAGATCAGAAGTTTCTTGGATTGGCATGTTACTATCGGAGGTTTATTTAGGATTTTTCTAGGATTGCTGTGCCGATGGCTAGACTAACCAGTAAGGATGTGGAGTTCGTTTGGACTGAGGATTGTCAGTCAGTATTTGAGGAGATAAAGAAGAGATTGACTACAGCTCCAATCTTGACATTGCCATCAGGAGCAGGAGGATTTTTGATCTACAGTGATGCATTGGGTAAGGGTCTGGGTTGTGTGTTACAGAAGAACGGGAAGGTGATTGCCTATGCTTTCAGGTAATTATGCCTGCATAAGAAGAATTATCCTACCCATGACTTGGAGTTAGCAGCAGTAATCTTTGCTCTTAAATTATAGAAATACTACTTATATGGAGAGAGAGAGTAAAGATCTTCACAGACCCCAAGAGCTTGAAGTATGTATTTACACAAAAAAGGCTCAATATGAGGCAGAGGTGATGGTTGGAGTTGTTAAAAGACTTCGATATTTCTTTGCAGTACCCCCCAGAAAAGGCCAATGTAGTCGCGGATGCTTTGAGCAGGTATTTCGTGGCTATGTACTTGATGAGACATATATTTATTGGCCGATCTTGATAGTTTGGGCATTGAGGTATTAGTTCCTGGAGTTGCAGCTCAGATGTGGTGACTCCAGGTACAGTCAGAGTTGATGGATTCGGTCAGAGCCGCACAGTTCGAGGATAAGTCTCTAAGGAGCATCAGAGTACAAGTGCAGATAAGGCTGGCAGAGGACTTCTTCGTTGCAGATGATGGATCATTGCGGTACGGTACCAGATTGTGTGCACCAAGGGGAGATTTGTGCGAGGAGATTTTTTAGCAGGCGCATCGATCTCAGTACTCTATACATCTAGGTGCCAAAATAATATATAGAGACATAAGAGAGCATTTCTGGTAGTATAGTATGAAAATAGAGGTAGCAAGCTTCGTATCCAGATGCTTGGTTTGCCAGCAAGTAAAGGCAGAGAGACAGAGGCCAGGTGGATTGCTTCAGCCTTTACCCATTCTGGAGTAGAAATGGGAGCATGTGACCATAGATTTTTTATCAGGACTTCCACGTTCTCCAGGAGGTAAAGATATGATTTGGGTTATCATGGACAGGTTGACCAAATCATCCCACTTTTTGTCATTCAAAGTGGGTACATCTACGGAGAAGCTAGTGGAGATCTATGCGCACCAGATAGTCAGATTACATGGTATTCATGTGAGTATGGTCTCTGATTGGGATACTCGCTTTATGTCCTACTTATGGAGGAGTTTGTAGGCTCGCTTGGGCACTCATTTCAAGTTCAATATCGTATATCACCCTCAGACAGACGGGCAGTCGGAGAGGACTATTCAGACTCTTGAGGATATGCTACACACTTGTATTTTAGATCTTGGAGGCTCTTGGGAGTACCATCTTCACTTGGAAGAGTTTTCATACAACAACAGCTACCAAACCAGTATCGAGATGTTATAATTTAAGGCATTGTATGGACGGAGGTATCGTACTCCGTTATCATAGGATAATATTGGTGAGAGAGCTTTATTAGGACCAAAGAAGTCGATGCAGTTGAGAAGTTAAAACTCATCAGGGATTTACTTTTAGTGGCACAGGACAGACAGCGACATTGAGCCGATAGCCACCGAATACCTTTGGAGTTTGAGGTATTGATCTTTGTTTTGCTTTGCTTTGCTTTACTTATGATTGTTTGTTTTGTTAGAGTGCTAAGGTTATATTTTGTGCAAGGTTGGTGGTCTGGTTTTCTTGAGAATTTCTTCGACACGTGGCATAATTCATTTCGATGGAGGCAGATAAGCTTAGTCCATAATTCTTTGGACCTTTCAGTATTCTTGAAAGGGTCGGTGTCACGACCCGATTCCGTAGAATCGTTTGAGGCGTCCCCCGAATCGTGACCGCCGTGCGAGCCTGGGGTTGCGCCCGCACAAGGCTAAAGTATTTTGCATAACGAGCACATATTCAGAGTACGCAGATAAATTAAAACACAGATTGAAACATGGAAAAGTTCTCTTTATTGATAATGAACATCTATTACAAACTCTTGAACGAGTTAGCTAATATGCCGAACGGCTTACAAAAAAGATGACTCAAAATGAGATAGCAGTCCTGTACATTACATCCCCTTATAAATTCAAAATATATAGACCTCCTGGCTGGAGGATAGCATTGCCACGGAGCTGCATTTGTATATGAAGAGTTGCAAACTCCTGGTTCGTCGAGTACTTCAAAAGGCGGCACGGTGAAGATGCGCCAACAGCTGGACTGGATCGGGAAGACGACTTCGGCTCCTCGCTCGGTTCGCCTAAGTACGGAGAACCTGTTTCAACGAGGGTCATCATATCGAAATATGCTGGTGAAGGCGAGCTAGCCTGACTATACCAATCAACACGTTGTTTATATGAAGCATGCATATTTGTGGGTTTCTATCATGCCTTAGTTCATTTTCAAGTAAGCAGCATATAGAATTTACTGAAATGAACGTGCCATCGTTCGGTGGATTTTACCTGCCTGTCTGAATCACCTGCACAATACTTATCATGCCTTCCCTGCAACGGAGACACAAGTTAGTTTGCAACAGATTTAAATATACAATAGATCACTGGCGTATGCCATAAAGGACACTAGTCATAGACGAGAATGGTTTAAAGCGAAAGTACAGTGGGTGCCACAAGCCATCTCGCCTAGTACAGTTGACTATACAGTAGGGTTCCGTCCGGACCGGATCGGTGCCAGTGCCCCTGCGACCGCCCGCAGGAACCAGTTACCTTGTGCACAAGTTGTCCGTGATCGAACGGTATGTTTGCTAAGTTAACAGTTCATGCAGTTGTGGCAACAGTAGTACGGGACAGTAAACAGTATATACAGTTGAGGCAACACGAGTACAGTTTGAGGCAACAAGAGTACAAGACAAGCATAATGAACCAAGTCTATTCTCTTTTATCTTGGTTTCTTTTAGTTATTACTTGGTATCGTTTGATCGGGGCAAAGAAGAGTTCAAGCTTTTAGGGTGTGAAGCTTGGAAGCAGGGCTAGCTAATCGGGTTGGTAGCCACTCACTTAGTATATCGGAAGGGAGAAGGAAAGAGGCGCTTCACGACTCCGCTCGCAAGCCGCCTACTGCTCGTTCACCTGCACACGAACAGCTCGATTAATACCTCTTCCTCTCTTTCCAATCTCGGAATAGAAGTGCAAGTCAATGAACGAAAACAATGTAGACCATCAAAACCGTTCAAGGAAAACAAGCAAATCCTAAAACCAACTCAAAGCACGAAAGCAACAAGCGACATCGAAAACCGAGGCAATAAAAGATAGCAGCGGAGAGGTCCCTCCTGACTCTGTCGCTAAGCCGATCCTTGGGGCACGGTCCACTGAATATGGGAATCGATTCCGAAGAAACAAATCCATAAAGAGGACGAGTTCTTAATTCAATCTATCCCGATCGAACGATACCGTCTTGTGTTTCTTAGCCGCGATCTCCGCACCGGGAGAACGGGGCGCTACATCCTACCCAACTAATTGGAAGTTTCATCCCGAAACTTAAGATAGGACCTACCGTTAGGGATTGTTTCGTTGGGGGCGACGGTTATTGAGGCGGCTCAATGGACAGTCACGAAAAGTATGATTTGCTTCGCCGCACACTAAGCATAACCCAAGTTTCAGGCGACACTTATCAATTGCGTGCCCCGGCCGCCTGCAGAAGTGACATACTTTGTCTGACTTTTTGCCATCATTGTTCGGACGCTTTGCAGCATTGTTTCCTCTGTCGTTGCTTTGGCGTTTGTGACTGTAGGTATGCACAGCGCCGGCAGGAACGTGAGGATAGAGTGGTTCAAGCGACAGGGCGTGATTCATGACTTCATGCATTGCCCTATACTGATGAACGGCTACGTGCGAATTGATGGCAGGGCGGAGTCCACCTTCAAACCTTCTTGCTCGACTCGCTGCATCAGGTAAATAGGCCCTAGCGAATTTAGAGAGTCGGTTGAATTCGGCGGCATACTCTTTAACTGTCATGCCGCCTTGCCTCAGTTGCACGAACTCGTTCTCCATCTGACGTTGTACTGGAGGAGGTACAAACTCCTCTTCGAACGCGGTACGAAAGTCATCCACGAGATCGCCTCCTCTCCGTGATCAAATTGGAGAGATCGTCGATGCACGTCCCACCAATCGTGTGCGTTGAGGCAGAGCTGTAGTTGCGCGCAGGCGACGCGCTTCTCTTCGGGGACCTCTAGCAGAGCGAAGTGATCTTCAAGTTCTGCCAACCAATCTAGAGCTACGGCTGCGTCCTCAGTCCCGTTGAATGGGGTGTTGCAGACTTTCTTGAAGTGGCCAAAGTCGAAGGCAGTCACGTCCCTCGCCCTTGGAATTTGCGACGTCTCTAATTCAAGCACGGGCTGTTCCACTGGAGTCGTTGCTGTTGCAGCGGAATGGTTGGAAGCCAAAGTCTGAACGATCTGTTGCAGGGCATCTACCTGCTTCTGTTGGACTGAGAATCGAGCTTCTACATTGTCTTGAAACTTGAGCTGACTCTCCTCCGCCCGCTTCTCGGCCCGTTCGTAGCGAGCCTCGTCCCTTTGTTGGTTTTCTTCCAACATCCGCAATATTCGCTGGACGGGATCGATGCTTGGCACGGCTCGCTGGCTCCTTGAACTTTCCGAAGTACCCGAACTACTTTCTTGGCTTTATATTTCGTTCGGTGGTTGCGCTGCAGATTGCGCTGGAGCCATTCCTTCAAAAGAAGGTAAATTACATTAGGATCATAATGTATTATGGACTTATTGCATGAACGTATCTCATTTTGGCCTAGCGAGTTCAAGAGTTCGTACAGGAATTTGATCGTTAAAGGAACTTTTCCAGCACGAGTCTAAGGAACTTGAATCTGTGCTCTGATACCACTATGTCACGACCTGATTCTGTAGAATCGTTTGAGGCATCCCCCGAATCGTGACCGCCGTGCGAGCCTGGGGTTGCGCCCGCACAAGGCTAAAGTATTTTGCATAACGAGCACATATTCAGAGTACGCAGATAAATTGAAACACAGATTGAAACATGGAAAAGTTCTCTTTATTGATAATGAACATCTATTACAAACTCTTGAACGAGTTAGCTAATATGCCGAACGACTTACAAAAGAGATGACTCAAAATAAGATAGCAGTCATGTACATTACATCCCCTTATAACTTCAAAATATATAGACCTCCTGGCTGGAGGATAGCTTTGCCACGGAGCTGCATTTGTGTATGAAGAGTTGCAAACTCCTGGTTCGTCGAGTACTTCAAAAGGCGGAGCGGTGAAGATGCGCCAACAGCTGGACTGGATCGGGAAGATGACTTCGGCTCCTCGCTCGGTTCGCCTTAGTGCGGAGAACCTATTTCAACGAGGGTCAGCATATCGAAACATGCTGGTGAAGGCGAGCTAGCCTGACTATACCAATCAACACGTTGTTTATATGAAGCATGCATATTTGTGGGTTTCTATCTTGCCTTAGTTCATTTTTAAGTAAGCAGCAAATAGAATTTACTGAAATGAACGTGCCACCGTTCGGTGGATTTTACCTGCCCGTCTGAATCACCTGCACAATACTTACCATGCCTTCCCTGCCACGGAGACACAAGTTAGTTTGCAACAAGTTTAAATATACAATAGATCACTGGTGTATGCCATAAAGGACACTAGTCATAGACGAGAATGGTTTGCAGCGAAAGTACAGTGGGTGCCACAAGCCATCTCGCCTAGTACAGTTGACTACACAGTAGGGTTCCGTCCGGACCGGATCGGTGCCAGTGCCCCAGCGATCGCCCGTAGGAACCAATTACCTTGTGCACAAGTTGTCCGTGATCGAACGGTATGTTTGCTAAGTTAACAGTTCATGCAGTTGTGGCAACAGTAGTACGGGACAGTGAACAGTATATACAGTTGAGGCAACACGAGTACAGTTTGAGGCAACAAGAGTACAAGACAAGCATAATGAACCAAGTCTATTCTCTTTTATCTTGGTTTCTTTTAGTTATTACTTGGTATCGTTTGATCGGGGCAAAGAAGAGTTCAAGCTTTTAGGGTGTGAAGCTTGGAAGCAGGGCTAGCTAATCGGGTTGGTAGCCACTCACTTAGTATATCGGAAGGGAGAAGGAAAGAGGCGCTTCACGACTCCGCTCGCAAGCCGCCTACTGCTCGTTCACCTGCACACGAACAGCTTGATTAATACCTCTTCCTCTCTTTCCAATCTCGGAATAGAAGTGCAAGTCAATGAACGAAAACAATGTAGACCATCAAAACCGTTCAAGAAAAATAAGCAAATCCCAAAACCAACTCAAAGCACGAAAGCAACAAGCGACATCGAAAACCGAGGCAATAAAAGATAGCAGCGGAGAGGTCCCTCCTGACTCTGCCGCTAAGCCGATCCTTGGGGCGCGGTCCACTGAATATGGGAATCGATTCCGAAGAAACAAATCCATAACAAGGACGAGTTCTTAATTCAATCTATCCCGATCGAACGATACCATCTTGTGTTTCTTAGCCGCGATCTCCGCACCGGAAGAACGGGGCGCTACAGTCGGTGCAGTTGCTTATATACTAGACTTACCACCTACTTGGAGGGAGTGCACAACGTGTTTTATGTATCGCAGCTGAAATGTGTTAGATCACTCGAAGATATAGGTGGGCCCTACTTTTAGCTATCCAGAGCAGCCAGTTGGAATTCTGGATCAAAGAGAGAAGGTGTTAAGAACCATATAATTCTTTTAGTGTGCGTCGTATGGAGGCATCACTCGCCAGGATAGAGTACTTGGGAGCGAGAGGCCAAGATGCGCGAGCGATATCCATATATATTCAAGCCGTGAGGTATAATTCTTTCTTGCTTTGTATTATTTACTTTTGGTAGATAGTTTCTTCCTTAATTTCGAGGATAAAATTTTTATAAGGTGGGTAGGATTGTCACCCTCATATTTTTATTCAAAGGTAGTTTGGTAACTGACATGAGTATTTTTACTTTAGGAGTATTTTATTTAATATTGTGCATGTGTATTAATTAATTATTGAATTATTTATTGATTGTTAGTTATAGATTTATTTTGGACTTGTGTAGTGGACCTAACCAATTAAATTAGATGCATGAATCCAATATTTTAGTTTAGTTTAGATTGAGTCCATTAATTAGGCCCATGGATTAGGAGGATGGATTAATTAGTGAAACCATTAGACTAGAACATTTTCTCCTTAATTAATTTTTTATAAGAGACCCCAAGGGGTATTTTGAATATTTTACAATAGCATGGAGAGGGGTATATGGCCGGCCACATGCAAGGATGAGAGAGAAAATTATTTCACTTCATAATTTTTATTCCCTTTAGATCTATATTTTCCCCTTTACAAATTTCTTTATTCCTTTACCATTCCTCACTCAATTTCTTCTCAAATTTATTTTATATTCTTTAATTAAGACTACTACAATAAGAATCTATAAGAAGAAAGTAAGGATCTATAAGAAGGAGGCCAAGATCTAGAAGGAGGAGGCTACTTTCTATATTTGGAGATTTTCATTGAGAATCCATCTCTCAATAGATACATTTCAAATTTTTTCTTCTAGTAGACTCTAAATTTGAGATTAACCATGAGAAACCAACCCACATGCATAGGCTACCCATAGGAATTGGTTTTAGGTTCATAGGAGACCTATGGTGGAAGTTATGTATGTTTTTGTGTCAATTTTGGGAGAATTCTGAGATTGGCACATGTGGTATTTGTCATTTGGTCAAATAGATCAATATGATATATGATTGCTTATATGTGACTAGTGTCATATCCATAATTGGGTACGTGTAGGCCGTATCTCGTCAATTTGGCGATATAGATTATTTTTAAAGGTTTTCCTCCGACACGAAGATTTGTGCAAATCAATTCTTGACACTGACACGTAGTTGTTATTATTTTTGTTTGTGTTACTCATATTTAGTATATTAGACTTGCTCGTGTCCTTTGGGATACGTTTGGTTGTGTGGTGGAGCTATATCGCAAGCGTATCATAGAATGAGTGTGATACGGGTGTGGTGCACTCCACGTGTTTGGTTTATTGCCCTTATTTCTATGTGTGCTTGTGTATTTGTACATGTATATTAGATTATATGATCTATTGATATATATGAGTATGTATTATATGATATTGTATAGCTATATATAACTATATGTACCTAATTATATCTATATGTATATATATATTGATATATATAGATTGATATATAGATACCTATATATATGTATATGTGTATGAGTGTATATATATATTTATATATATATTTATATATAGATGAGGGATAGATACATATAGATTAATACATTGAGGTGTATATATATATGTAAGTGTGCTAGGTATATATGTGTGTGTGTTTATGTGTGTGAGTGAGGGAGAGCATCAAAGAAGGAGAGGCTCAGCAGTTTACTATAGTGGGGGGGCTCGAGCACAGTGGCAAGAGGGGGGGGGGAGACATTGTCCATTACATAGAAACTGTGCACTCTTAACTCATTGCACAGCAAGGTATCAACCGTGCCAATAGAAATTTCAGTATCAGTATGTCAACAACAAAGAAAGGAGCAACAGGATACTACAACACAGCATATTGGTGGGCATTTTACTGGAGTGGCAGTAGCCAGTGCATCAACCCCTCGAGCAGTGAACCACCAGTGCAGCAGTGAACTTTACTATAGTTAGCAACTTTAGCAAGGGCTCGTGCATCCTCGAGTACTAAAGCACAGTTCAGTCGGCATCAATTTAATAAAGGAGCTACTGTAGCAGCAGTGAGCAGGATACTCACTACAGGATGTGCAGTACAGTAGGGAGAGTATCATTCATTGAAATAGCATCAGGGATGCAATACAATGGGTAATTGAAAGCAACTCTATACTGAGAGCACTAAACAGCAAGTGCTCAGCACTTGAAGAAGCATAGCACAGTATCGTACATCATCAGTTCATGTTTCAAACAAGTATGCAGTTCAGGGTCCATGCAGTATCAGTCTCATAGGTATCCATTCAGTATAGTATCAGCAAGGTTGGGTAATTGGGTTTAGATTGGGTTAGATATATCAGTGATTTAGTTTCAGTCAGTAGGTAGTTAGTTATTTAGGTGTGTTAGTATTTGATTAGTTATAATAGTTAGAATGAGTACTATATAGTTAGCTATATATATGTATCTATGTATATTAGTGTAAATATATATGTTAGTAATTAGTATATGAATAGTTAGTAGTAAGTATCTAGGTATATTAGTGTAGGTATGTATGTTAGAAGATAAATATGGTTATAGTTAGTATATTGGTGCAGTATTGACTATATATTAGCTATATTCACTAGGTTTCGAATTACCTTGGGATACCAAGGTAATGTCAAGGTAATGGGTTGATACCAAGGTATTGGGTTTAAGTATCGAGATAGGTAGTGTGATACGCATTGGAACAAGGCTAAGGTATCCTATATTGCTTTGATTAGTTAGGTACTATAAATATTGACTTATATATATATATATATACAAATTACTATTTTCTTATATTAAACTTGCGTATCTTAGGATACAATATTTTGGTGTGTTTCATAGTATCTTAGATTAGTTAGTGTAGCTTAGTTTCATAGTACATTGACTTAGTATCCTAGTATTAGACTCTTCAAACCTAGAATTCATCGGTTTGACTTAGAAATAGCTTTATGGCTTAAAATTGCATCAATTTAACTTATTTTCATTCCTGAACCTTGTATTGATGTAACATACCAAATATAGGTTGTGAGATACCAGCTTAGGCATCGAGAGATACACCTTGCTCAGTACTTAAGGCGAGTACATTTCTATATTAGTTTTTAATTCATAATAGTGTATATATGCATGTTCTAGAATTGTATACTTGATTTTGACACAGTGATTTCATGAACTTGTACTACATGGATCCTGTCAGAAGATGTTATCCTCTACCGTGTTTAGCGGATACTCGTGTGCATGTATTTTATCATTTATATTAGGTATTGGTTTATATTTTATGTTCACACACTGCTCGTATTCAGTGTACTAATTTGTGTATACCCACTGCTCGTGTTCAGTGGTTATTATATTTGTGCACATCCACTGCTCGTGTTCGATGGTTATTTTTGTGTTCGTAGCGTGTCGTGATTGGATATATTGGTATTAGTTAAGGATGAAGGAGTAGAAGTTGATTATGTGATCGAAGCCCTATTGTCCATCGTGTACATTCTGATTACATACCTCACTTATAATCGTCTTACCTTATTGATCATGTTCATCCAAACCGATCACATAATAAACTTGTATTCTGAGGCACAGTAGTATATATTGTAGTTTATTTCATCATATTGTAGATATTCATATTGTTGATATATATTCTCGTACATTAGCTGTTTACCTATTATTTATTTATTTATATGTTTAGTGATCTTGTATTTTATTTTTATTATCTGTTTTATATGCTCGATTATGTTATTGAAACTGCTTTCAGAGGATGTACTTTGCTCTAATCCTGACAGGATATATTTTTCCAGATGATTGGCTTATAGAGAAGTGTCCCATATTCTACGTACCACAGGATGGTGTACCTTTAGAGGATTCTCTGGTAGACCAGGAGAACTTATTTGCAGAGCCCCAGGAGGTCTAGTTTATATTTTTGTTGGCTTATATTAGACTATTTGTGGAGATTTATTGGTTTGTATATTATTTCAAATTGTGGATTGTATCTTATTCTTTCCTTCACTATTCCATTCATGCTTTATCTTTCTTAGTTTGCATTATAATTGAGTTTATTTATATTGTGAGATACCATATTGTTCCTCCGTTTGGAATTAAGATGATTGACATATACCATATTATATTATTGAGATGTTAGATAGTTAGAAATGACCCAGACAGCGTTCTACCGCCAATTTTGAGACATAGGCTGAACATACCCACGTACTCGTGCCCGAATATCCGGATGCGGGTGGTGACAAAATTGGGTGAAACTAAGTAAACCCATATCAAGTCAAGTCATCTAAAGCCACGTAAGTTCATGTCTTTTCAGGTCAACTCATTCACGTGTCCAAACAAAGCCAGAAGAATAAAAAAATCACAAAAAACTATGAATTCCTAAAGAGAGAGCAGGATCGGTATACCGTCAGTACAGTCCAGTACATTGATGGTATACAGGTCAAGAGATAGAAAAAACACAGCAAGTTTTGATTCCAAAAAATTAGTATACCGTCGGTATACTAGAGTATTCCATCGGTATATTAGAGTATACTATCGGTATATCATTCCAAGTAGGCAAGAAAGCTGCTGGAAATTAAAGTTCCACAAATTGGGAATGCCCATCAGGCGGCCCTACGGGAAGTGGAGAGAGTTATCCAACAGAATCCTGGTCAGTGACAGCAGAGGAGGCCTGTCATTATAGTTGACTTTAAAAGTATGATACCTTGGATTTTAAGCGCACGGAGGGGATTCTCTATGTATACGACTGGTTAGAGGATATAGAGATGATCCTGTATTTGGCTTAGATTCCTGAGAGCTTGCAGATCGAGGCAGCCGACAGCAAGATGTTTAATATCTCTCTCACTTGGTATCATACAAAGCTCGTGCTTACCGCACAAGGACTTACTTGAAGGGCTTTTAAAGGGCTTTTCAAAGCCGATGTAGCTCTGGGAGCTTTGAAGAGTTAGTTTCATGATTTAGTCTAGGGGAATATGTCAGTTGATGATTATGCCGCAGAATTATGTCGTTTGAGCCATTTTGCAGCATCACTGGTTTGGGACCCAGGAGATCGAGTGTAACACCCCATTTCGCTCAAACGGACAGTCGATTCAAACAACAAAAGTGCAAAGAGGACTTCCAGACCTGACCCTTCAGGAGAACCGACTTAGGATTTCAGAGGCTCGCTCGAAGTATCACTCGACCGAGGCAAATGATTGCTAAGGTGGGTGGCTAAGGTAAACTTGTCTTTGCTTAGCCAGCATACATAAAATATGGATATTTCATGCTAATCGTGAGATAAATTACCCCTGCATGCTAATAAGAATACAATGCACCTAGCTAAGAGAATAATCCTAACATGTATTGCTTGTACTAGAACATGGAAATGAAATATTGCTTATATACAGACCCTTTGTATGTTACCTTTGCCTCATACAACCAGACTCTCTTATGCCTCCGTTAGAACGATATGTATTTGTATACTCTGCAGTGCACTGTTTACATGTTTACACTACACGACCCTAGATCATGTTGCTCAGTAAGTCCCTTTACGAATTCATTCCTCGGCTTACCTTCGGGCTCGAGCCAACGTGAATATTTAAGTTCTTTGAATGAATGTAATGCTTGCCTGCATATATGTTACCTTGTTTCAATGTTTGCCACAATCGAGTAAATACTACCTTGTATTTCATTTATCTAAGTTCCTCGAAAGACTAACTATTTGTCGTCCCATGCAAATAGACACCTGAAAGTATTCGGGACCGTTAGGTTGCCAAGGCAGTTCTCGAACCAGGGGATTTGCACCCCGAATCAATAAATCCAAGAATTATAGCTTATAGAGCAAACTATTGAATCAACTATCCCGGCAATCGATATACTATTATGAACAATCATGCCTCAAACTTGAACATGATATATCTTGCCCTGAACTTGATCCTGTGCCCGGCCAGACCTGAAAGATTAGAGTCTTGTATGTCGTAGACAACTTGTTAACAAGTGAGATCTTCAAATCTTTATTCGTGCGGACGATCTCCAGGGTACCGGGCTAATCCGATCAGGTCAGGAACCATGTTAGTCTGCCTGTTTCGGGCAGAATGGCATATAGCGCCTGTGAACTTATCCTTCATGCCATTCTTGCTCCCAGACTAAGTAGCCACCTACGTCAGAAGGAATGACTTGTAGTGCTCCTGATCCGTGCGTTGTATTTTATTTTCTTTCATGTGCTACACCCGTCCTTTATGGCTATGCCAGTGACTCTTGTTCATATAGATAAGTCATCCTCGCTTAGCGGCTATTCGCGTGTGAGCTATTGCATCGCATCGAGAGTAATAATCTGAAATGCCTAAACAATTATGGTATAACAACACTCGTGCATAAAGAGCACTTGAACATCTTATGCAACACACTTGAGAGATCCTTGTAACTAGTGCGCCTGAAATTCGTGTTTGCATATGCTATTGCTCCTGAATGTTTATATATGCTCATGCTTGAATTAACTTGGTTTGCCTTGGACAGGGAAGGACAACTGATAAGTTGGTAAGTCTTGCCGTGTTTCCTCTTATATCACATGGCGCACTGCCACACGTGTTAGGCTATTCAATCCTTGCTATGAAACTGATCCTAAGGCAATGCTAGAAAGACAACTGAATAGTTGGTGTATTAAACCTATATTACATATTTGGATTTGTCGAGCGGGTGAGTATCCTCCCCACCAGTGCATTCGTGTACTGATAATCTACCAGTTTGTTTGTAGGGTGCGGGAGAACCTCCTTCGTGCGTTCTAAGGTAAGGAGTTCACTCCGGAGCCTTGGAGCGATGCATCCGGAACTGAAGCACATATACAAGACATAATATTGGAACATCGCCCGAACATCGCCTAAACATTCACCTATATCATTCTACAAATATAGCCACTTGGTACGCCTTTATATTTCAGAGAGAGAGTGCTTGAGCGACTTGTAATCTCGGCTATACGCCGCCTGTAACATATGTTTCAATATGAATAAAAAGAGTTGCCTTACTTTCTATACTTGTGTTAATCAATCTTGCTTCCACTATTGTTGACTCAGTGAACTTGTTACCATTCACTTATGCGTTTACACATTCTGTTGCACTCGAATAATCTGTGCGACTCTGTGGCTTAGATCTCTTATCGCCAGCCGATGAATCAAGGCCTTGCATGGTCGCGGTTTACGCTCTTACGCCATTAAACCCGGATGGGTTAAAGCGATCATTCTACAGTAGATCGGGGCATGATAGATTGGTATCAGAGCTTGGCTATACGCCTTTGAACTTTGTTTCAATTATCTCTGTTTTAAAAGCTCGTTCGTGGATTATGTGCACACACTCTCTTAGTGCCTCAATGGGATGTTCCGTACAATAAGTCTAATACTTTCGAAAAAGTTGTATGTGAAATGATATAATTGCTTGTACGATATTATGATCGGAAGGCCTTTGTGCCGATCTGTGCTAGACCGTTTGGGGAATAGACTCGTGCTAAGATTTACATGATATGTGTGAACCATATTCCTATACCTGATTATCCAACTGGTTAGTATACATAATCGGATATTGTCCCAAACGGTTCGCTATGCATACAGCCTTTCAGCTAAGTTATGTTCAGTATCGTATGCCAAGACCCTTTGGTGCAAGCTCGATATAAACAAGATTTGGATATCGTTCAGGAATAAGTCAAGTCAGGCTTAGAACTGCAAACTGATAGAAACCTTCTAGGATTTATCGCTTAGGCGAATATATGAATGTGTGCTTGAATCGAAAGATAGCTCGAATGGTATACGTGTCAAAAGATACAATCAAATATAGTTTGTTTTGATGACTATCAATACAGAATGTATACGAGACTAAGATTGTACTAGGCGATACATAGTTATCGTACAAGAATTCTTAGGTATGACTTGGTGAATATGCTAACGACAAACGCAAACATCAATTATGGATTTAATAGGATGACTCGATTTTGAGTGGTGTATGGATTATTTAAAAACATCCAAACAGATCCATAAACTGTGCAATAGTCAGACTGAATGATATTAAGAATATCTTGAATAAACGATAAGGCTTATATCGAATAGAAATTCTCGAAAATGAAAACCAATAACTTGGTTAAGAAAAATTATTGAAAAGTCGAAAATCATACTAGCAATTTCAGATTGAAACAAACCTATTAAACTTGTATACAATATCTTTCGAATAAAAGTTAGCCCGAGAATGAATATCTTAGTTCGATGAAAGATATAAGCGATAATGGAATTGGCTTAAGGTTTGTAAGAACGATCTTGAAATATAGTTCGAAAAGATAACTCTTGAATCAGTCTCAATGGAAATGGTTATCCTGCGGGAGCACCGGCATGATGATTCATATACGGCGGGGATAATCGAACTCAAGGGAATATGTTCGGTGATTATTCCAAACGGATTCGATGAATGGAACATATCAACATGGAAATAAACTTTGGTTTGAATATTTAAAAAACTAGTTGCTTGAGGAAATACAATAAGTAGACTGTGGAATTATGAAATGATAACATTGAAGTTGGATGATTTTATTTAGATAATTTATAATCACTTAAGGAACGAACATGACTTGATAGATTTTGTATATAACTTGGGTAAAATATATGTGAGTTGAATATGGTTGAGGATGAGTTAGCCTAGAACCTAAAATAAATCACGCTTGATGGTTTTATAAACGGATACAAGAATCAGGTTGGATGACTTGGGGGATATAATCTAAGATTTAGAATTGAATCTTGGCTTGTTGGACTAGATTTGAATGGATAGAGATTCTATCAAAACAAACTTGAGGAAATAGACTATGCAACTATTAGGCTTGTCCTGTAGCTTAGGTTTATCATAAATTTTATCGAACGGACTAGTCTCCCATACAAACGAACGTGTTATTGAGAGTAGGGAAATCTGTGCTCGATGTTTAGAAATCTGAGTGAAACGAGCTTGGGTAGAATATCCCGTACAAATAAATAATGGTTTGACCCTAGGATTTGGGGCGAGCATCGTGCGACAAAATTGCATGATGTATCGTATGTTTGAACTTGTATCTATGACCTCATGAGCTGACCTAGTAATTAGGCAGACGACCTTGTACTGAGTGAATGAACCTGGGCAACCGACTTTAGAATATTACTTGAACAAAGTAATAGAACTGGGGCAGCAAGACTTAGAGTTAGACTGGAAAATGATTGCGTATGCTTATTTGACCCAAACGGGTGGACGCTAGTCGATTGAATCGAACAGATAGTGCTTAACGGAGTGCAAATACTCGATTGAGTAAAATAAAAATGGCTTGGAAATTGGATTGACCCTGATGCAAGTATCCTTATGATTCATAAAATGGGAACCCTTGAGATTTTTGCAAGTAGCTTTTTCGATTTCACTGTCTCTAAGTTTGGTTGAATGCATATGTTTGAGGGACGCCTTGAATGTGTGCACGATCCAAGACTCAATGAGACATGAAACTCGAGTGCAAAGACTTCGCTATCACTAAGTTGGTAAAATGCATGTGTTTGAGGGGCACTTCGAATATGTGTACGATCCGGACTTGCGATATGTTGAACTCGAATGCTAGTGCAAGTGAATATCCTCCTGAACAAGTATAACGACTTGTATAAGTTTGCCTCAGCCTTAGACCATCATTCTCGATAAATTGTAATGTATCTCGCGTTAAGCAAATATGTCCCGCGCTACGGCAAAAATGATACTGACTCAGAACACAGGCGACATGGCATAAAAATTGTGTAGAAAATTGTGTTCCAAATGGATTTAGTGGTATCGATAGCTACACTTGGACTAAATTCCATAATGCGCTATAATGGCTTTCCCTCAGTAAGTCTCAAGGACGAGACTTTCTTGACTGGTGTATGATGTAACACCCCGTTTCGCTCAAATGGACTACCGATTCAAACGGCAAAAGTGCAACGTCTCGACCCGCTTTGCTCAGCGAGGCAACTTGTTAAGGAAAAGAGGACTTCCAGACCTGACCCTTCAGGAGAACCGACTTAGGATTTTAGAGGCTAACTCGGAGTATCACTCGACCGAGGAGAATTATCGCTAAGGTGGGTGGCTACGGTAAACTTGTTTTTGCTTAGCCAGCACACATAAAATACGAATATTTTATGCTAATCGCTAGGTGAATCACCCCCTGCATGCTAATAAGAATACAACGCACCTAGCTAAGGGAATAATCCCAACTTGTATTACTTGTGCTAGAACATGAAAATAAAACATTGCTTATATACAGACCCTTTGCATTTTACCTTTGCCTCGTGCAACCAGACTCCCCTATGCCTCGGTTAAAAAAATATGTATTTGTATACTCTGTAGTACACTATTCATATGTTTATACTGCACGACCCTAGATTATGTTGCTCGGTAAGTCCCTTTACGAACTCACTCCTCGGCTTATCTTTGAGCCTGAGACAACATGAATATTTAAGTTCTTTGAATGAATGCAATGCTTGCCTGCATATATGTTTCCTTGTTTCAATGCTTGCTATAATCGAGTAAATACTGCCTTGTATTTTATTCATCAAAGTTCCTCGAAAGACTACCTATTAGTCATCCCGTGCAAGTAGACACCTGAAAGTATCCGGGACCGTTAGGTCGCCAAGGCAGTTCCAGAACCAGGGAATTTGTACCTTGAATCAATGAATCCAAGAATCACAGTTCGTGGAGCAAACTACTGAATCAACTAGCTTAATAATTGATATACTATTATGAACAATTATGCCTCAAACTTGAATATGATATATCTTGCCCGGAACTTGATCTTTTGCCCGGCCAGACCTGAAAGATTAGAGACCTGCATGTCGCAGATAACTTGTTAACAAGTTAGATCTTCAAATCTCTGTTCCTGCGGACGATCTCCAGGGCACCGGGCCGATCTGATCCGGACAAGAAGCCTGTTAGTCTGCCTGTTTCTGGTAGAATGGTGTGTAGCGCCTGTGAACTTATCCTTCATGCCATTCTTGCTCCCAGACTAAGTAGCCGCCTGCGTCAAAAGTAATGACCTGTTTTGCTCTTGATCTGTGTGTTGCATTTTATTTTCTTTCATATGCTACGCATGTCCTTTATGGCTATGCCAGCGACTCCTGTTCATATAGATAAGTTATCCTCGCTTAGCGGCTATCTGCGTGCGAGCCATTGCATTGCATCGAGATTAATGATCTGAAATGCCTAAACGATCATAGTATAACAACACTTGTGCATAGAGAGCACTTGAACATCTTATGCAACACACCTGAGAGATACTTGTAACTCGTGCGCCTGAAATAAAATCTTGTTTACCACACTCGTGTTTGCATATGCTATTGCTCCTAAATGTTTTTACATGCTCTTACTTAAATTAAATTTGTTTGCCTTGGACAGGAAAGGACAAATGGTAAGTTGATAAGTTTTCCCGTATTTCCTCTTATATCGTACGACGCACTGACACACGTGTTAGGCTATTCAATCCTTGCCATAAAACTGATCCTAAGGCAATATAAGAAAGACAACTGAATAGTTGCTACACGGAACCTATATTATGTGTTTGGATTTGTCGAGCGGGCGAGTAGCATCCCCACCAGTACATTCTTGTACTGATAATCCATCAGTTTATTTGCAGGGTACGGGAACACCTCGTTCGGTGTGGATGCCTCCTTCGCACGTGCTAAGGCAAGGAATTCACTCCGGAGCCTTGCAGTGATGCGTCCGGAACTAAAGCACATATACAAGACATAATATTGGAACATCGTTCGAACATCGCCTGAATATTTACCTATATTATTCCATAAATGTAGCCACTTGGCATGCCTTTATATTTCAGAGAGAGTGCTTGAACGACTTATAATCTCGGCTATACGCCGCCTGTAACACATGTTTCAATATAAATAAAAAGAGTTGCCTTACTTTCTATACTTGTGTTAATCAATCTTGCTTATGCTACTGTCGACTCAGTGAACTTGTTACCATTCGCTTATGCGTTTACACATTCTGCTGCACTCGGACAATCTGTGCGACTCTGTGGCTTAGATCTCTTATCGCCAGCCGATGAATTATGGCCTTGCACAGGCACGGTTCACGCTCGTATGATATCACACCCGGATGGGTCAAAGCGATCATTTTGTGGGAGATCGAGGAATGACATCGAGCCCGAAAGTTCCAGAAGGGTCTGATCTGAGAGATCAAGTCGCGCACTTCTGATTGTCGCACCGCCACCTTTGAGGATTACTTGATGGATGCCCATATTGCTGAGGAGGATCTGGATCTCAGGCCCAAGATAGGTCACAATGTTTTGTGTTGTACGAGTAGCAGTGCGGGAGTAGCCAAGCAACCCCAGCTCCAGTATGTAGCATTTGAGCAGCAGCAACAGTTTTAGTTACCAATTTTTGCTCTAGTTCAAGCTCTAGTACAGCAGATGCCACAACAGGCTCAGAGGCAGGTGCAACGGGTTCCTGAATGCCCCTATTGTAGGTGGACTAGGCACACTTGGGAGGTGTACAGACAGAGATTTAGAGCGTGCTTGCATTATGGATCAACAGAGCATCTGATGAAGGATTGTCTCTTAACCCTTCATTGTCCAGGCTAGTATACAGACCGAGGGCAGAAAGGTAGAGTTAGGCGGCATTTTAACCGAAAGTAGTTTTGCAAACCTCTTCTTTTCCTCTTGCGGTTATAAATAGGAAAACCTGTGGCACCATAAATTTTTCAGCACCCGAAGATGGAGCCACCCCAGCCGTGCGGGGCATTTGCAATGACGGTCGACAAGGCCGATGCTACAGGTGATGGATTAGCAAGTTATATTCTTTCTTCCTTTCCTTTTCCTATCTATTGGATTTGATTGCTTCCTTAGTACCTTATAATTACTTTTATTATATAGTAAGTATAGTTAATAGTATACCCTAATTGAGACCGCAATGTCCTGACCAAAAAGACCATAATCATGCATGTTGTTTCTTTCAATAGAATTATATATTGTGTAATTTTAGATAGGACTTTAATGGACTATGATTGTTGGGGGTTTGATCCCAGTAAATTTTTTGATGAATATGTTATGATAGGCCAAGAGAGAGGAGCGAGGTGTCTTGAATTTTGAGGACAAAATTTTTCTAAAGGGGGTAGGATTATAGCCTCATTTGCTTTCCTAATTAGTTCATCCCCAAATTGGAAGCAAATTATAATCCACTGATTCCCAAATCTTACCCCTCTCATTTTTATTCCAAAGGAGGCTAAGGAGCTTACCATTGCTAGAGGAAGCTTTGAAGGAAAGCATTTGGCTAGAGATTGTGTTTAACCTTTTTTTGTGTCCATTTGGTGGTGATACATTGGGAATCTATCTTCCAATAGGTAAATATCTATTTCTCTATCAATTTCATGATTAATATGATGCATTAGACCTATAGAAACTCTCTCATGGCTAAGGACTATCGATAGGAAGAAGAACTAGGTTCTTTTGTGGCGTATTATGAAAATTACATTGAGTTCTGTGTCTATTTGGAAAAAACTCTAAATTTGGAACACCAAGTATTTGATAGAGGTTCTATTGAGTCTAATTTGTTAGATTAGGTTTGGGAGAGTGATCATGTGTCCATAAATGGATATGTTGGGGGGCCGTATCATGATACGCCATGATACGTGAATATAGGTTTGGTAATTTTTATGGTTCTAGTGTCCATTGGTGTCAATTTCCTTATATTAGATTAGATCTATTATTTATATATGTAATTTATGTGTCAATTTCCTTATATTAGATTAGATCTATTATTTATATATGTAATTTATGTCATTGTGAGTTGTTCTTGAGTTTGGGAGTTGGTATCATGATATTAGAAGTATATCATGAGTGTTATAGATATTTCTATGTGTCGTAATATGGTGCACACCTAGTTTTTGATATATTGTTTGTATTGGTATGTGGTTGTGTTATGGTGTACAATGAGTGTAATTAAGAAGGAAATACTTGCTTGTGCTAGTGTTGGTGAAGTTATGAGTGTGTGTGGTGTGTTTGTTGTGTGCACCACATGAGGAGGGAGTGTTGGACAGTGTGACAAAGGAGAGGGGGACTGCACTAGGTGCAGTCCATATATTTTTTTGTGTGCATATGAGTTGCATAGTCTAGGTAGCAGTAGGTTAAGTTTGGTGTGAGGGTATATTGTGTGTGTAGGGGGGAAGATGCCATGTTGCAGTTTAATTTTTGAGGCACTGTAGTGCATTGTTGAGGTATTGGGTTTTCAGAAGGCAGTGCACTGATGGGGTCGGATATGTGCATATGGTGCAGGGAATGAGGTATTCAGTGCAGATGAAAGGAGATGTGAAGTGACAGCAGGGTCTTTTGGGGGGCAATATAGGCCAGCAAGGGGAGACTGTACAGACTTGGTGTATAGGTGTATCAGATAAAGGGTTCATTAATGTAAGCTGCACTTAGATGTATCAGTGAATATGGATATCTTCTACATAGAAGACTACATATCCTCTTATTCTATATAAGACTTGTTATACAAAACCAAGTGTCCTATCCATAAGGGAATATAACATGATAAAAGTAACCCGTGAACCTATGAGAGTGATAAGACCTAGTATCATGAGTATCAATTGTGTCCTTAACTTGTGTAAATAGTGTGTGGTTAAGTGTGTTAATGTGGAGAGCAGAGCAAGCTTGGTTTCATGCTCTGGGGCTGAGTACAAGTGAGGGATCAATAGGAATTTCATGAAAAAGGTATACCAGGCATAACAGTGTCCATAATGTGTATCCATAGGTGTAGCTACAGCTGCAATATGAAATGTGTGTAGATTGTCTGTGGGTTCTCAATTGGAGTATAGGTAGTGAGTGTTGGTCTTAGTTGTTGACCAAAACTGGATCACAGTCAACCTGATTTTGATAATTAACATATTGATATCTGCTATGACTCAATGCGACACATCGACTGCTGGAAGTGACATCAACAAACTTTATCAAACTGCTGTTACATCTTCTTTATAATGTTCAGAGTCTATAATTTTATCTTTTTTCGATTCTAGGAAACATGTACATTGAGTTGCACTGTGGCATAATAACTACTCAACACATTTCCGATAGCTCCACCAAACAAACAACCAAGCATTGAACCCAATTGAACTAAACTAAACCAAACCAATTTAACTTATTTATAGAGGTTCTAATCTTAGGAAGACCGAGCTTGGACCAAACTCAGTCCCTGACGAAACTCATGACAAACTCGGTTACCTTAAAATAAGTAACCTGAGTTTTTTTCTACCTGGTTACGAGCTGTCCAATGTTCGAATTTTTAAACGTTAGGGGACTGAACTCGGGACGAACTCTGACTCCCAGACTAGTATAAATAGGGCATAATTTCTCCCATTTCAAATAATCTCTCAAGCTTTCACTCTTCTAAGATATATACATTCTAAGCCTTTATCTGAGCCATACTCGTCCAAATCTTCTTAGCAACAACTTCATAATCCCCAAGGTGTCTCGGTGCGATTCAGCTAGAAGTTTTGCAAGAGTTGTAAAGTGTTCTCACATGGAAAATTTCAAGTTTTACTTCTACAAAGTTGAAGTAGCCAAGCGCTTCGGATCAAAATCTCATGTTGTAAAGAAGTGGCAAGCCTTCAGATCAAAGCTTATATTTCACTGATAGTGGATTTAATCTCCGAGCTTGAGTTCTCGGGACTGGATTAGTCCTCCGCGAGGGAAACCAGTATATATCTTATTATTTAAGTTTTATCTTTCTTACTCTATTTACTTTTCACATTATTATCTCTCTGATTATTTACTCTATTAGTAGTTGCTTCCTGGACTTAGCCTTAATCAGTTTTTAATTGGTCACTATAGATGCATAACTCTATTTACCCCCCTCTAGAGTTGCCAACACACTATTTTAATTGGTATTAGAGCTAAGTTCTCTTGATAAAGGATTAACACCTTAAAGCAGATCTATGGCAACTGCATGACCAATTTATACCAACAGTGGTGAAGGCCAGTCCACAAATAGGCTACCCCTATTTGACGGTACCAACTACACTTACTGAAGACACGTATGAGTTTTTATTTGAAATTACAAGACTTTGACCTATGGACCATAGTTATCGATGGTTATAGGAAGCCTGCAAGAATTGTCACTAATGAAAATCTTGTAGATAAACCCCATGACAAATATACAGACCTAGAGAGGAAACATTCAAGTCTAGATGCTAGGGCTATTAATGCTCTCTTCTGTGCTGTAGATATGACTGAATTTAACAGTGTATCCACCTGCACTACTTTAAATAAAGTATGGAAGCTTCCGGAGGTGACCCGTGAAGGAACCACCCAAATGAAGGAGTCAAAAATCAGTCGGCTAACACAGGACTATGAGTCATTCGAGATGAATCCCAACGAGACGATCATGCAAATGTTCACCAGATTTTTTGACATTGTTAACCCGCTATCTTCCCTCGACAAAGACTATACCAACCATGAGAAGATTTGCAAGGTTCTAAGCAGGCTGACAAAGAACTGGAACCCCAAATCCACGGAGATCATCGAAGGCAACGATCTCACCACTATGTCATTGGAGACTCTGATGGGCAAACTAATGAGGCATGAGCTCAACCTCAAGGACTTTGAGGATTCTGCTCTAATGGAGAAGGCGATCGCTCTAAAACCTCATCACCAAAAGGCTCTAAATAATGAAATAGATGATAATGATTCTAAAGGTGATGATCAAGAACTAATGATCCATAATTTCAAAAAGTTCTTGCGATTCAACCGAAGAAAGAAGGAACAACAAGAAGACGATGATGAAGAGCCTATCTGCTACGGCTGCAAGAAGACGGGGCACATCAAGAAGGACTGCCCAAAAACAAAGAAGGGGAATTGGTACGAAAAATCAAACAAGAAGTCATTATATCGGAAGTATGCCAACACTAGCATATGGCATGAAAGTGAGGCAAATGACTCAGAAGAAGAGGAATTCCCCAAGAAGCTGCAAACGTCTGCCTGATGGCAACTTCTGACAAGGTAACAAAAAATTAGCTTGATGATTTTACTTTTGATGAGTTATCGGATTCTTTCAGTGATCTTCTTGGATATCATAAGAAAGTACTCGATAAATATAAAATACAAAAGCTGAGATTCATACTCATAAGATTGAGATACATAGGCTATCATGCTTGTTAAATGATATAAGAGAAACACCACCCACGAAAGACACTGAGAAGTTATCCAAGCTGAAATTAAGCTTACACGATGCTAAAATACTTATTAAGAAACAGACACAAGATCTTGCCAAACTTAATGAAGAGCTTATGGCAGAGAAAAGGAAGTATAATATGGCAGCAGTCAGAATTGGTGCTTTAACCGCCAAGTATGATAAAGTGTATACTGCCTCTAAAATATTAGGAATCAGGCTGGGTAAATAGGTTATTCAACCTCAAACTCAGTCTTACACTAAAACTATATATACTAGACATATGACTCATCACAAAACTACACAGCCCAAGAAAGACAAACAAATACATGTGGCACATAATCATGCTTTCTTGTACACCTATTCACATAAAATATGTTAGCCACCCACACAAAGACACCTTTACTATCCTGCTCCTAACATAAATATGCATGCTACATGTTACTATTATGGTAAACATGGAGACATATCACGACAGTGTAGAATTAGGAAACTAGTAGATTTAAATTTATATGCATGGGTGCCGAAGACTAACATTTTAGGACCCTCGAGAACATGGGTACCAAAGGTCACATCTACTCGTGTTTTAGGTGGACCTTCCTTCATATTTTAGAAGTAAAAGGATTAGCGATAGTGGATGCTCATGACACATGACTGGAGATGCTAATCTATTCGCAACATTGTCGATGAAGAATGAAGGATATGTATCCTTCGGCAACAATATGAAAGGTTATATAATAGGTAATAGTATAATAGGTAATCCTCCCTCACCTGTCATTAAGGATGTCTATTTAGTAACAAAGTTAAAGTATAGCTTGCTCAGTATCAGTCATCTTGCTGACAATAGTTATGGTATTAACTTTATGAAAAATAAATGTTCTATATATGATAGATCATATGGAGACATAATTTTTGAAGGGATAAGGGATGATAACATATATATATTTTATCTTTCAAAAAATACTAACCATGCAGGTAGATATCTCTATGCTCACTAGGACAAAATATTACTATGGCATATGCGTCTAGGACATGCAAACATGAATACTATTCTCCATTAAATGAGTTCTTGCAAACTTTGTATTTAAGAACAAAAAAAAGTAAAAAAGAATCATAAACATAATTGTCTAATACAATATTTTGATCTGGGGTGTGACTATAGACAAAGAGCGCTATGGCGGTTTCTTTACTCCATTGATGATCCGATGCAGGGTAAAGAAGCTTACGTTCTCTCTTTGCTCGTCTCTGTATGTACTCTCTTTGTTGGTGACCCCTACGTCTCCTTGTTTGGACAGGCCACCTAGGTATAAATTTTTATCCTTGGGCGCATATATATTGTGCTGCATGGATGCTAGGGGGTGACACGTGTGCCTCCTTAACAGGGTGCATCTGTAATCGTGAGCGGGCTAGGCGGTCACGTGGGCGTTTGTTGGAATTTTCTATTGCTGATGATCTGGATGGTTCTCGTCCATTGTGGATGTGACTTGGTTAGCTTAACACATGGTCCGCACTTGGTTGGAGAGAATCACTCATATTGTAACATCAAGATTTGGTCTTCATAGAGTCTGAAACACATATGGCCAGAGACGCATGGGACGCATGGAGTCTGGGACGCATGGGGCCAGAGACGTATAGAACGCATGAAGCCTGGGACGCATATGGCCAAGGACGCTTAGGAAACATGAAGTCTGGGATGCATGGGGCCAGGGACGCATAGGATCGCATAGAGTCTGGGATGTATGGGGCAAGAGAAACATGGGACCGTATGGAGCCTAGGACGCATGGGGCCAAAGATGCATGGGATCATATAGAACCAGGGATGCATGGGGCCAGTTATGCTGTACCTATGGTATTGCACATCCATCGAGAATGAAGTTCTGTGCTGATATGAGACTTCTATCGTTTAGTATATTTACGTCTTTTGAGGCATTCAAAAATTCTTTTTTGTTAGGATTCTGTGTCAGACATAATCATGTTGCTAGGATACCGTATCAGGTCCGTCTACAGCCAAAGCTACTTTGGCTAATTGGGACGCATGTATGTCACCTTATTGGGCCGCAGGGTAATTCTGTGGCCTAATCTTTTCTGAGTTTTTCTTTGGGGTGCATGATTGTTGGACGCATGGATGCATATTTTCTATGCTTCTACAAGACCCCCTTCAAAGTTTTCAAACTAATAAGTTTGAAATACTTTGAATAAGAAGCATGAAAAAAATTACTTTGGTAGGATGGACGGAGGGTCTCATGGACGTTGGGCCGCATGGACGTTGGGCTTCCAGGCTATCACTTCTGCATTAACTAAAAGATATATTTTTTTGGAGCGGATCTCCTTTTGGATTCTGACCCAACTTTTTACACAGATCCCAAGATGACAGTTACAAAGGTAATTTCATCTTGAGAACCCAACATCTACCGTAGAGACTAACAGTTGGATGCAGAAGCCGAGGGGGTTGCTATTATATCTTTGGCAGCCTATAAATAGGAGTCTCGGGGGAGAGAGAGAAGAACTTTTAGCCTTGCTGAGTTCTCCTCTCCCTTAATCTGTGACTCTTTTCCTGCTCTGATCTCCTTCTTCGACCATTTGCCATGGTGCCCAAGGCTTCATCCTCTTCTCCCGTGAAGAAGATCAACAAGGGGAACCGCTCAACTTTCGCACCTAGCACCCCAGAGAATTTTTTCTCTTTTCATGAGGATGTTCAGATACCCATCCCAGGTAAGATTTTTTTTTAGGGGGGGAGGGAAGGCGTACAGACGTCTGGACACTTTACATACGGTCTGCTGCATGATTAGAATATGTACAGGCCCGTCCATATGACCATGTCACATATTTTATATGCGGGTCTTACTTTGGCAGCATGCGCTGGTCTTAACTCACCCGCATAGAGGTCCTGTTGTGACTCAGCTGCATGGAGGTCCTATTGTGACTCTACCACATGGAGGTCTTATTGTGACTCGATCGCTTGGAGGTCCTATTTTGACTCAACCGTATGGAGGTCCTATTCGTGACTAAGCCACATGTATCATATGCGTCGCTATATGCACTCAAGTTTATTTTTGATCCGCATGCCATCCCGTGGACTCTAACCTTCTTATTTCTGATTTTGTAGTGATTTTACTCGTGCCTCCGTCAGGGGAAGTGCTTGTATGTCATGCTCAGGCCGCACTGGACATATGGTTCAACCACATAGTAGAAAATATTGAACCAGTCTTTGTTCTTTCTATTTAGCCAATTAAACTCTGGGCCGATTGAGGGTTTGAAGGGCATTTCTCATTTGAAGCCCATCTTCCTATTTGGTGATGCTCTCACTATCTCGGATGCTAAGGTAGTAAAAAAATAAGAGTTGGACCTTCTCCTCTGGCGGGATAAAGATACATATACCTATGATAGAGCGCCACTTGCCTTTGTCGGCCTTCAATATGGTGTCCCTCCCAAGGAAGATGTTAGGTACCCTGACCCCAGACTAAAAGGGAGCCCAAGTCGGCCGTATTCATTTTAACTCTAAACTAAAGAGAGAAGTGATGACTAAGGAATCATTTTCTTATTCTCTTCGTGGGTTGGAACCTGGAGCTTTCACGAGTGAGATGGGGCCGAATGTTCGTATCTACGGAGCTAACACTTTTCTGAACCAGCTTGCAGATAAGGGGTCCTATCCAAAGGAAAAAATATGCTTGCTCAATTGGGTACATCATTCATCTTCTTGGGTTAATTTGACCATGTAGGTGCTAGGGAAGTATGAGTAGCCCCTGCAGGAGGCCAACCTCTATTACACCATAAGGGGTTCCTGTTACAGTTTGGAGAAGAACCTAAAGTTGTTCGTGGCTTTGACCGAGATGTATAACTGTCGTACCTGGACCTTCTTTACTCCTGGGGGGAGATGGGACTTGTCCTCCATAAGATGTATAATTTTTTGTGGTTGCCCTGGGGAAGCGAGCCGTATGAGGAGTACACGCCTGATAATGAGGAATTTAAGGAGTTGGAGAAACAACATCCGGGGTTTCTCATAGTGTACCGGGAATTATTGTGATATCATAGCACTTGCCAACAAATTTTGAAGAAGAAGGATAGAAGCACATAGGGGACATTACCCTGTACAAAGGCCTGGATCCATTACCTCTTCAATATTGAAGCTTCAGGTTGGGTCATCGTTCGGATCCTTCAAACCCCGAGTAGTGTCGATGACCTAGTGTGCGGTACTAAGAGAATGACCGCATCTGGTAAGGGGTTTGGTAGCTCCGGTGATACCTTCAGCTACTTTTACCAAGACACCCAGTAACTGTGTCACCCTCACATTTCCAATTAAGGGTAGTTTGGTAATTGATACGGGTATTTTTATTTTAGGATTTATTGTGTTTAATATTGTGCATGTATAATTAATTAATTATTGTATTAATTATTGATTGTTAGTTGTAGTATTTACTTTTAGAGATGTGTAGTGGACCTAACCATTTATTTAGATGAATGAATGAAATATTTTAGATTAGTTTAGATTGAGCCCATTAATTAGGCCTATGGATTAGGAGGATGGATTAATTAGTAAAACCATTAGACTAGAACCTTTCCTCCTTAATTAATTTTTTCATGAGAGGTCTCAAGGGGCAAATTAGACATTTTATATTGCTTGAGGAAGAGGGTTAGGGCCGACCACATTAGGAGGGAGGAGAGAGAGAGTCTCTTCTTATTTTCACATTTTATGTAGATCTAGATTTTTTTCCTCTTCTAATTTCTTCATTCCCTCACCATTCCCTCAAAAATTTCTATCCAAATTCCTTCCATATTCTCTATTTGAGGCTACTATAATAAGGATCTATAAGAAGAAAGCAAGGAGCAACAAGAAGAAGGCTAAGATCTACAAGGAGGATGCCACATTCAACATTAGAGATTTTTATTAGAAATCCATCTCCCAATAGGTACATTTTAGTTTTTTCTCTTCTAGTAGACTCTAAATCTGAGATTTAACCATGAAAAACCAACCCACATGCATAGGCTACCCATAGAAATTGGTTTTAGGTTCATAGAAGACCTATGGTGGAAGTTATATGTGTTTTGGTGCCAGTTTTGGGAGAATTCCGAGATTGGCACATGTGATGTTTGTCATTTGGTCAAATAAATTAATATGAAATATGATTGATTGTTTGTGGCTAGTGTTGTGTCCATAATAAGATACATGTAGGCCGTATCTCGTCAATTTAACCAAACTGGTTGATTTTGGGGGTTTTTCTTCGACACGGGAATTTGTGCACATTAATTCTTGACACGGACACGTAGTTGAACTAATTATTATACGTATTATTTATATTTAGTATATTAGACTTGTTCGTGTCCTCCGGGATGTATTTGGTTGTATGTTGGAGCCGTATCACAAGCGTATCATAGAATGAGTGTGATACGGGTGCGGTACACTCTACGTGTTTGGTTTTTGGTCCTCTTTTCTATATGTACTTGTGTATTTATATATGTAAGTCATATGATAGGTATTTGTATATATATGAGTATGTATTTAAATGATATAGTATAGATGTGTATACATATGGCTATATGTGTATATATATATGTTTAAGTGTATATGTATAACTATGTATATATGTGATATCTATAGAGTATATCTATATGTTTATGTGTTGTGTGTGAGTATATATATATATATATATATATATATATATATATATATATATATAGGTGTAATTATATATATATGCATAGATGAGGGGTTTGATACATAAATATATGTATATATATAAGAGTGTATATATATTTATGCATATATAGATTGATATGTTAGAGGTGTGTATATATATAAGTGTGCTGTGTTGAGTGTGGGTATATGTTGGTATGTATGTGTTTGAGTGTGAGCTTTGTATATATGTGTCGAGAGGAAATAGGTGTATGTGTATATGTAGTTTGATATATAGATACATGTATGTATGTATATGTGTGTTTCTATGCATGGGTGTATGTGTGTGCATATTATATAGTGAGTGAGTAAGCAGTGAGTGAAGAGGAGCTCAGGACAGGGAAGGTATGGCAGAAATTCAGAGTGGCACTCAAATAATAAGCAGTGCCAGCAAGAAACTATGCAGCAAGAATTGAGCATGTACATCAGTTTTAGCATGCAGTAGATTTCATCGAGTGTACACATCGAGTGCACAGCAATGTAAAGTGGATACTACACAGTAGGTGTAGCATGCTCGGGACAAAGAGGAGCACTGCAATGCAAGCTCAGCAAAGATTTAGTACAACAATAAACAGGGAGCAAGCAGTGGCATCCTCAGCAAGGGTGCTGCATGCTCGGGTATCAGTTATAGCAACCATTAGCTGAGAGGCAAGCAACTATCAACAGCAACAAAAACAAGTTCAAATAGAAGCAATAACATCAACAAGAGAAATAGCAATTGCAGCTAGCTGTAGTTCAATGTTCAGCTGAGGTAAAGAGCACTGTAATCAGTTTAGCAGCAAGCAGTTGCAAATTTGTATCTGTACAGTAGTGAAGTTCAGTGTGCAAAGCCGGGGAGGGTCTGCAGAAATAGCAAGGTTTAGCTAGGTAGTGTAGCAGTCAGTGCAGCATCCCTCAGCATGTTGTGCATCAACAACAACCATTCAATAGCTGAGCAGTTCATTAAGTTCAATAGCAAGGAGATACACAACATGTTGATGCAAGCCAGCTGCATTAGAGTATCATTCAGGGAGGATGCTGAGACACTACATCAGTACACAATCGAAGGAGAGCAGTATGCAGAAGAGTATAGCATGCCCAAGCAGTATCATGCAGTGAAGCAATAGCCAATCACTGCACTAACTGAGCAGTGTACATCAGCCAATGCAAGTAGCAGTTTACAGGTGCAGGCATTCAGTAATCCTGCAGTATTAGTACACTAATAAAGTATTAGTAGCATGCACACAATGTATTATCAGCAATTACATCAAGCAGTAATATCAGCAAGTTCAGCCAAGGACAACAAAGAGGGAAGCTCGAGCATGGTGTAAACCCTCTCAAATATTTCTATAGATAGTCTGGTATGGGTTAGAAAATTTTGGTTTAGCAGCAGATATTTGAGGTTTAGAGTAAGGTTGCATATGTCTGATTATTTTAAATTAAACCCTTGGCACGCCCTACAATTATTGAATTATTCGGAGCCCAATATCAGCCCATAAATTCCAACAGACTATTGTACTTTTGACTTGACCCGCCAATTTAGGCGCTGGACTTTTTTGTCACTCAAAATCAAATCTGTTGTGCCCTAAATTAATTGTACAATTTTCCGTATCCAAATCCCATATTTAATCCCGTATCGGACACCTGTGTCATTACCATCAATTTTGAGACACCAACTTAACCCGTTGAGCTGGACCAACTAAAGGGTCCAAGACTGACACCAAGCCTACACCATTTTTGACCTTTGTGTCACTCCCAAATTGAGATCTCAAGTGCCCCCATTTAATTTAAAAGTGCGGGACATTTTTATTCTAATTAAATCGGGGATACCAACTTTTACTAATCCTATTTTAATCCCCATTTAATTCCAATGTCCATTTAATTAAGCCCATGCAAAACACACAACACCCTCTCACCC
This sequence comes from Iris macrosiphon, assembly GCA_036927795.1. Classification (NCBI taxonomy): domain Eukaryota; kingdom Viridiplantae; phylum Streptophyta; class Magnoliopsida; order Asparagales; family Iridaceae; genus Iris; species Iris macrosiphon. Next base: position 190,948,224 of record JAYESA010000007.1, read on the forward strand.
TACAAAATACCAAACACCAATTTTCCTATTATTTTATGTGATTGTGCAATTACCCAAACTTAAGGGGCTAAATTATAAATATTGTGACATGTGGCACACCCTCATTGGTCAAGGCCAAATGGAGAGGCCACCCTCTTCTATGAACGTGGTCAACATCCCTTCTCCCCTTCTTTTTCATGAAGAAACTGATTCTCTTCATGTGAGATCTCAACCCCACATTTGAAATAGGTAAATCTCTACCCTCCAATCATCACACCCCTTCCTATAAAATGTCACCATCATATCCCTCTTTCCCATGCCGGCCCTAATCTCCAAAAACCTAGGAAACCTCACCCCCTCTCTCTCTCCTCCCTCCTCTACATTGAAAATTGAACTCCTATTTCTTCTATTTTCTTCTTCTTCCATTCTTCTTCTTTCTTTCTTCATCTCCTTCCTTGGAGAACCGGTACTCCGGCCAACTCTCCATTCTCCGGCAGCCGTCCACCATGAGCCAACCACCCCTCCTTGAGGATCTTCTATGTCTCCCGTGCCTCTGGAGGGAAAGACCAGCACAGCGAGGTGTATATGTCACAGGGCTACCGCAACCGCCGGGTGCGGCTCTCGGTGTCGATCGCCATCCAGTTCTACGACCTCCAGGGCTGCCACGGCTGAGACCAGCCCAGCGAGGCCGTCGAGTGGCTCATCAAGGCTGCTGCCACCTGCCTCACCTCGACCGAGCCTCCACCAATATCCAGCAGCATCTCATGACACCGCCCCGACTAGTCTCCCTCTCTCCGGCAGCTATCACCACCACACGCCATTATTTCCACCACCATCATCTTCAACGCCATCCCCATGAGCCGAGCTCCACCTCCTCACGACGAGACCGAGTACCACTGTGTGAGGCCTCCTCGTCGTCTTAATCTATTCACTCTGTCGACCTTGCTGCTGTGCAATCCCATTCACCACCGCCTCCAGCTCTCCCCTGACTACGAGCTCCGGCGGCTTCTCCATGAACTGTTGTACCCTCGCAGCACCACCCCCATTCCATCCGGCGTCCCATTTCACCACCACGGCCAGTTCCTTCTTCCCCGACTTCAATTCCACGAGCCACTTCCTGCACTATCCTCGTCTGCATCTTCTCCGAGGAGGTCCCTCGCACTGCCGTTCGTCTCCACCGCATTTGCTCCGGCGGCCTGCTGCATCCTCGGCTTCCTCCCCACCTCCAGTCCGACAGGCCGATCACCCCAACCTCCTGTTGATCTATTGGCACCGCCACCTCCACTTTATTCTCTGACCAGCACTGCCCTCTCGACCACTCTTCTCCAGCCATCACCCCCTCCGGCCAGCGAGCCTCGTCTAGGTAAACGACTCCCTCCCCCTCTCTATGTTATATATAATGTTAGGATTTATATTGTGTAAGTATAGTGTAGTATATTTTTGAGCATGTATTAATGTAGGTTTAGGTTTGTGTTTACATAAGAAATTATAAAATGATAAAAGATTTTCATGGGAGTTTAGGGTTTGATTTTTAACTAGATGTTCTGGATATTATACATGGTGGGAAAAATGCTAAATCAATTAATTAAGGTTTAAAAATGATTTAAATAAGGACATAGAATATATATACATGATGGATGGATTTAAGGCATAAATAATGAAGTGGGAATTTAAATCGCCAAATAAGATTTTTAGGTGTCGTCCTAATTAAATGCAAATTAATTATTGTGGGAATAGATTTAAATTATTAAGAAATAAGATTCTAATAATTGAACATTGATGAATACTGAGGAGCACGTGGTTGATTGTGAACAAGTGTGTAGTATAAAACCATTAATCGGTAATTTGGGGACTTAAAATTAATGATGGGTTAAATTAGAGTAGTACTTTTATGATTTGGTAATGATAATATGAGACGAAAGGTTAATAATCATTAATTATGATTTTGAGGATGGTTTGATGATATGGTACAGATGACTAGTTGATTTGATGTATCGTACCAATAGTCAACTGTGGTCAACCCTCTAGTGTCTTGTCCCTGTGAGTTATAGCTGAGACTAGGCATATGTATAGACGTGAGTCACATCCCTGTTTACCGTGTGATAGTTTATTGATTGAGTTTTATCTTATCTCTAGGTACTACGAGACCTGAGGACTTGGACATAGTACCGGATCCCCGTCATTAGCAGCCGAACGCAGGCAAGTGTACCTTGCTACCCTGTATTTCATATTATAGATATTTATTATTTCTTTATGAACATTATGCACGTATTTTTGTTTATGACCGATACTTTGCGTCTGAATCACAACCGGGTGCAGACGTTCGTCGTAACATCTTGGAATAAATGTTAGATGTTCGTAACACCTCGATGTACGTATCTGAGTATATCGATACCCCAGGACACACTCATATACTGGGATCATACCAGATTCCTGTATCCTGATACTGATATCACGACCAGAGACTGGGACGACCTTAGGGTCGCATCGGTTGTGTTATTTCTGTGTGTCAAGACTATTAGATAGAGGTTCAGGTTCAGCGCACCATCGTTGACCGCTTGGAAAGGGGTAGACAGTTACTAGATGTTTGGGCTCCTCTACACGTGATTATATATGTATATATAGTATTTCTGTAGTGATACTATATCTAGTGTAGTTGTATCACCCGTGTTACTCTTTGTCCGGAGTTGCGGTATGTCCCGTGTGTTTTCGTGTCCGAAGCTATAGTTTTATTTTGGATAGCCCACACGTCAAATATTGTCTTTAAACTGTGTCTCACTTGTTTGGTTATGATAGGTTACCCTGTCGTTGCACTTGTACTTTCTGTTATACTTGGCTTGCTGTATTTTTGTACCGTGTTACGTCCCTTTGAGGACCTGGTCTACTGCCAGTTTTACAGAATAGACGATTACGGAGAATTAGAGTTGCTGATGGAGTGGCATATCTTGCGGGCTCTGTACTAGGTACTCATATCTTTTCTACCGGTATTTATGGTTACTTTATTCTTATTGATTATTCATCTGTTGTTGTAGCCTATTTTTTGTAGACTCATCTCTTCTCGATCGAGTCTATTCGAGTTTGTGTGTTATTGGGCGGCCGACTTTAACACATATAGCTCTTTCTTGTATACTGCTGTATATTGTGGATTGAGACATAGAGGTTTATATTTATGGGATATCTAGATAGTGCCCTTTATATTTTACAGCTTATACGTATTCGAGTTAGACTAGAGTCTGGTCGAATGCGTAGCTGGCATGTCACGTATTCCTGGTCCTACGTATTTTGGGACTGGAGAGTGACATATTTTTATGGTGGCCCATGCAGGTCAGATTTAAATCGTCTTGGTAACCTGACTGTGCCAAGCGAGCCTATAAATTAGGAATAAATATTATGATTGTTGAATAGGATCTCAATCTATAATCGATTTTAAAAACTCACTTTGTATGTGATTATCGCCCTTGGACTTCCAATTTTTATTCGATCAATTTCTGTCAATAGCGTTATCATTGTTTCTCATCCCTTGTTATTCGAAAGATGGACGCTTGTGCCTGATGGTTCCTTCAAGAAGAAGATCGTAGCCAGACGACAGAAGACAGAATTCATATAACACTCTCTGAGAAGATTGTTACCCTGAGTAGGATAGATTGATAGGTTCTTTTGAATTCTAGAACTAGTATGGAAGGGTAGCAAGAGAATTAGAACCAGTAGTACCCTATTTATACTTGAGATAGCAGTGATCTTGGAAGTACTAGGAGCTGGAAGGATTATTGATCGTGACCTAGAATAATTTATGGAAATACATAGCTTGATGATGGAAACTAGTGGTTGTATATAATAGCAATACTAGAAACGATGTTTATGAGCTAGAGGAGATAAAATTTTTGGATCTCACTTGGAAGATGATGATAATACCAAAAATTTTAGTATGTGCTTGGGTGACATCATTATTATAATTGCACTATTTGACCCGGAATAATAAATAACGGGAAGAAGAAATTTGAGGAATAAAATTTTTCTGGGAAAATTTTGAGGAGGAGAGAAATTATACTTTAGGTAGGGAATAATTTTTCTTTTGGAGGATTAGTGTGGTAAACCGAATAGGAGAATTTATTTTGAGGTTAAGTCTGGACGATGACACTATCCTAGCATGAGTTGATTGAGCCAATACCACGCGACACTAGATTGTCGACGTAGTTGTATTATTTTTAGGCCACCAGATTACCTAGGGTTGAGTTTCTTCGGTGAGCCCGGGAGTATGGTGCCCATCTACCTCAGGGGCACACAATGTAAGGTGAACTAGTATACCCCCGTATTATATCAGAGTTTGAGGATGTGTTTCTAGAGAGCCTTCTGGGCCTGCCACCTGACAGAGAGATAGAATTTGCTATAGAGTTGACTCCAAGAGCCGAGCCAATTATTTCCCCCGTCTACAGACTAGCACCGAAGGAGTTGGTTGAGTTGAAAGTCCAAGTAGATGATCTCTTAGATAAGGGTTTCATACAGGCTAGTGTATCTCTATGGGGAGCACCCATTCTATTTGTACCAAAGAAGGACGGGACGGTACACTTGTGTATCAATTACAGGGCGTGAAATGCTGTAACTGTTATGACCCGCACCCGGTATAGGGGCACGAGTGCGTGGGTACGTCCAGCCTATGCCACAGCATCGGCGGTAGAACGCTGTCTAGGTCATAATGCTATATAATCATTCTCACACGAGCATCCAACTCCATAGGGAGTCATAGATAGCACAATATCATATGAACAATACTCAATCACATAGCTAAAGCACGATAAGATATCGAAGAAATAAATAAACCAAACTGCAACACAAGTCTAAATAGAATAATCTAACTCAACAATAATATCCAAGTCTCAACAAAGTATGCCGGAGGCAAATTTGGTACCATAAACTGCTAATAGAAACTAACTAAATAACTATTGATCCCGGCTAGACCTCCCAGAATCACACCTGGCTACAAGGTCCAAGTCAGCAGCTACTCTTTTTGTGGTCCATAAAATGTCGGACACCCGTCCTCTAAGGCGTAGTCTGGAAAAATATTTCCAGTCAGGATGGAGCAAAGTACATCTTTAACAACAGTTCTACATCAATGATATAAACTATGTAGCAGTAAATAGATGGAAATATACAAGATGCATATTTATGTACGAGAGATGTACAATATAGGAAATACTGGAAATACTATAAATAAATATGGAAAGGAACAATATGTCAATGAAGCAGAATACTATGACTAAGTGTGTGAGTACTAGCTTTAACATGTGATCTGCTTGGGAACTTGTACACGAGTACGGGCCTGGCTAGTCATATGTGCGGTGTATGACCAACACTAACATGAGAATAAGACTTGTACATGAAGGGTATGATCACATATCTACACTAAAATACTCTCCATCCCGACTGGTATAGTAGATCTAACCATGGTACGCTATGGCACGGGATTCTCTAGGAAGGTAGCAAGTCTCCCCGAGAATCAGTGTCTGTACATGCACAAGATAAACAATAAAATAAAAATTGTACCCGAAATACCATATACAAGGAATAATATCTCATAACGAGATTCGGATATACCAATCCATGTAACCATCGTGTCAAGAAATATGGATATTTACACTAAATACAATGAACATAGAGGATATCATAGATAAGAAACTATCAAAGAATGTACTCGCCTGTGGTCCTTTGCTGGTATGAATCAGAGTCCAAGTCACAGTCCAAATAGTCTATGTATTACAAATTTATCATGTCAAAAGATAATTTATTTTAATTTATTTAATTATGGAATAATTACTCTAAAATCTTATTTTAATCTTATTATTCTGATTTTTATGTGAAAACCTAATTTTGCCCAAAAGAACCTAAATTTTATCGACTCGAGACTCATGGCATGCAAATCGAGGCAATCTGTTGACTGAAATGTTAACCGACACAAACTCGACTTTTATGCATGATTTCCTATATATTTCATCATCAAAAATATGCTGGAATTTATGGCTCGTCCGAATTCAAATTCGTTTGGGAATTATGGCACATACAAATTTTGTATCGTGCACCGATGGTTAAATTCTAACCTAGAAGTTCTACAGAATTAATAGTATACAAATACTTCGTATTAAATTCTGGGAAAAACATATGTAAATGATCTCGACATTAGCTTTTCGAAACTTTAAACAGTTTATGATTCTGATACATTGTTCTCCCGAAATCATGAAAACATCGAGACACATCTATTTTAGGATATGCTGTGCCCTACAAATTTTTTAGAATTTAATACTAATAATTTCATAAAACAATTTATATATTCAGAAAGCTAATCTCAATATTGTTCTAACACAAGAAATTGGGCCCCGTTTGGAGTCCAGAGCTATGTGTAATGACTTCTGGAAGATGAAGGAACCCTAGATGGCAATTCTCCGAAATTCGGCTCAAGGAAAACCTTAGAAATTAATAACTTAAACTATTATATATATAGAGGAGAGAGAGAGCAGCCGTGGCTCGGAGAGCGCCACTTGGCAGCCATCCGACACTGCCTTCTCTGATTGAATGGTCACTGTTCGATGCGGCTCGGCTCAGCTCAGTCCGACTCGGACTAGGACGCGGCTCGGCTAGGCTCGGCTCGGCTCGCTGTCGGCTCGGCGCACCCACACCCACCCCGCGGTTGCTGACAGGCGGGCCCCACCTAGTTCGCTTCGGGAGGCTGACAGGTGGGCTTCCTGTTGGCTGACTGGGCAGAAATAAATACTTTTTGGATTTTTAATTTAGAAAATAGTTTTTAATTAAGTTTTTCCTAATTAACTCAAAATAAATGCTAAAAATAATCAGAAAATTCCTAAAAAATTTTAAAAAATATATTTGATTATTTAGAGCCTAAAATAAAAATTTGAAATATTTTTAATTAAGTTTGAACTTAAAATAAATTCTTGAAATTTCTAGGAAATTAGGGTTACTAGTTTTTGATTAACTAAAAATTATGGAAAAATCCCACTAGCCCCAAATTAACCTAAAAATAATATTAAAGCTAGAATTTTAGGATACGGAGGTTACAAGTCTATCACCTAAAAAAAAATTTAAAATCCTCAATTGTTTTATTTATTTATTTATTACCATCAAAATTAAATTCATCTAACCAAATAATCATGAAGTAAATCCATATTGTTATTTCACAAAATTTTCAAAATATCATATTCCTGGAAATCCTTGAAATAAAAATCAAATTCCATTCTTATTACAATCTCGTTCAAAATTTTAAGTTAATAATTAAATACTCAAAAAAATTAATATCCAATCCTCTAATTTAAATTCAATCGGTGTATATTTATAAAATCTAAAGTCTCATCCCAAAATTTTAATTCAAACACTAATCTATTAATGATTTACTCCTCTATTCTTTTTCCACACAACACTCATCAATGTAATACTTATAAAATCTTCAAATACTGCATTCAATTTACATCTTAAATTTATATCTTGCAGTCAAATAGATACAATAATATTCTTCTTAAATTCCTTATATTTTAATGACAGTTTCAATCATATCCTAATCTTCATAAATTCTATGATTTTAACAAATTGTTAATTCTGCCATATTAAGTTCTCAACTCTTCATTAATGTTTATCCTCAAAATTTAACATACCTTGTCTCTCTTTGTCAAGTCATAACCTCTTCACTACTCTTCACTACGGTCAAACCCCCAACAATCAGAGTCTTAGGAAAAATCCTACCTACAATCATACAACATGCAATCTAGAAAAATATATATATGGTTTATGGTCTATTTTGTCATGGTATTGTAGTCTCTGTCAGGGTGTACTATTAACTACATTCTAACAAAAAAATCAAGAATACAAACTACAGTACTAAGGAATCAATCAAGGCAATAAATATTATATCATCAAGGAACGACAATAAAAATTCTAAAGGAAGCAATATTAATGAGGAATAAGGATAACAAGATAAATAGATTGGAATATTCCTAGTTGTGATTGAGTATTCGCTCTCATCCTAGTATGCTATGTCCTATATCCTATCGCAGACACGCAGTAGTACAACTAAGACGTCACACTATAATGATATCGCTCTAATTGCGAAGTCTGACTTGCATGGGCCGCCACTTAAAATGGTCACGATCCACACCCGGTATAGGGGCACGAGTGCGTGGGTAGGTCCAGCCTACGCCGCAGCATCGGCGATAGAATGATGTCTAGGTCACAATGATATCTAATCATTCTCACAAGAGCATCCAACTCCATAGGGAGTCACAGATAGCACAATATCATATGAACAATACTCAATCACATAGCTAAAGCACGATAAGAGATCAAAGAAATAAATAAACCAAATTGCAACATAAGTCTAAATAGAATAATCTAACCCAACAATAATATCCATTTCTCAACAAAGTATGCCGGAGACAAATTCGGTACCATAAACTGCTAATATAAACTAACTAAATAACTATTGATCCCGGCTAGACCTCCCAGAATCATACCTGGCTACAAGGTCCAAGTCAGCAGCTACTCTTCCTGTGGTCCATAAAATGTCGGACACCCGTCCTCTAAGGCATAGTATGGAAAAATATTTCCAGTCAGGATAGAGAAAAGTACAGCTCTAACAACATTTCTACATCAATGATATAAACTATGTAGTAGTAAATTGATGGAAATATACAAGATGCATATTTATGTACGAGAGATATACAATAAAGAAAATACTAGAAATACTGTAAATAAATGCGGGAAGGAACAATATGTCAATGAAGAAGAATACTATGACTAAGTGTGTGAGTACTAGCTTTAACATGTGATCAGCTTGGAAACTTGTACACGAGTACGGGCCGGACTAGTCATACATATGGTGTATGACCAACACTAACATGAGAACAAGACTTGTACATGAAGGGTATGATCACATATCTACACTAAAATACTCCCCACCCCGACTGGTATAGTAGATCCAACCATGGTACGCTATGGCACGGGATTCTCTAGGAAGGTAGCAAGTCTCTCGAGAATCAGTGTTTGTACATGCATAAGATAAACAATAAAATAAGACTTGTACACGATACACCATATACAAGGAATAACATCTCATGACGAGATTCGGATATACAAATCCGTGTACCATCGTGTCAAGAAATATGGATATTTATACTAAATACAGTGAATATAGAGGATATCATAGATAAAAATCTATCAGAGAATATACTCGACTGTGGTCCTTTGCTAGTATGAATCAGAGTCCAAGTCACAGTCCAAATAGATATGTATTACAAATTTATCATGTCAAAAGATAATTTATTTTAATTTATTTAATTTTGGAATAATTACTCTGAAATCTTATTTTAATCTTATTATTCTAATTTTTATGTCAAAACCTAATTTTGCCTAAAAGAACCTAAATTTTATCGACTCGAGACTCATGGCACGCAAATCGAGACGATCTATTGACTAAAAAGTCAACCAATACAAACTCGACTTTCATGCATAATTTCTTGTAGATTTCATCATCAAAAATATGCTAGAATTTATGGCTCATCGTAATTCAAATTCGTTTGGGAATTATGGCACATACAAATTTTGTATCGTGCACCGATGGTTAAATTCTAGCCTAAAAGTTCTTCAGAATTAACATTATAAAAATACTTTGAATTAAATTCTGATAAAAACATATATCAATGATCTCTATATTACCTTTCCAAAACTTTAAACGGTTCATGATTCTGATTCCTGGTTCTCCTGGAATCACAAAAATATTGAGACGCATCTATTTTTGGATGTGATGTGCTCTACAAATTTTTCAGAATTTAATACTCATAATTTCATAAAACAATTTATATATTCAGAAAGCTAACATCAATATCGTTATAACACAAGAAACTGTGCCTCATTTGGGGTATGGAGTTATGCGCAATGGCTTCTGGAAGATGAAGGAACCCTAGATGGCAATTCTCCAAAATTTGGCTCAAGGAAAACCCTAGAAATTAATAACTTAAACTATTATATATAGAGAGGAGAGAGAGAGAGAGCAGCCGTGGCTCGGAGCGCCATGTGGTAGCCATCCGACACTGCCCACTGAGATCGAACGGTCACTGTTCGATGCGGCTCGGCTCAGCTCAGTCTGACTCGGACTAGGACGCTGCTCGGCTCGGCTCGGCTCGGCTCGTTGTCGGCTCGGCGCACCCACACCCACCCCGCGGTAGCTGACAGGCGGGCCCCACCCAGTTCACTACGGGAAGCTGACAAGTGGGCCCCCTGTTGACTGACTGGGCAGAAATAATTATTTTTTAGGTTTTTATTTTTAGAAAATAGTTTTTAATTCAGTTTTCCCTAATTAACTCAAAATAAATGCTAAAAATAATCAAAAAATTTCAAAAAAATTCTAGAAATTATATTTGATTATTTAGAACCTAAAATAAAAGTTTAGAATATTTTTAATTAAGTTTGAACCTAAAATAAATTTTTGAAAGTTATAGGAAATTAGGGTTACTAGTTTTTAATTAACTAAAAATTATGAAAAAATTCTACTAGCCCAAAATTAACCTAAACATAATATTTAAGCTATAATTTTAGGATACAGAGGTTACAGTAACGATAAAGAACAAGTATCTACTGTCGCGCATCGATGATTTATTTGATCAGCTTAGTGGTGCATGCGTATTCTCGAAGATCGATCTCAGATCCGGTTATCATTATATCAAGGTACAGAGAGAGGACATCCCGAAGATGGCTTTTCAGATGAAGTATGGGCACTATGAGTTTTTAGTCATGCCGTTTGGTTTAACCAACGCGCTAGCAGTATTTATGAGCCTGATGGACAATGTCTTCCACCAGTACTTAGATAAGTTCGTGGTGGTATTTATCGACGACATCTTGGTAGATTCTAAGAGCCAGGAGGAGCATGAGAGACATCTCAGGATCATATTGGAGACGCTGAGACAGGAGAGATTGTATGCCAAGCTCAGAAAATATGAGTTCTTCTTAGATAGAGTACCATTTCTAGGACACATAATCACCGGAGAAGGACTATCAGTTGACCCAGAGAAGATAGCTGCAGTTGAGACATGGCCTACCCCTACATCAGTTACAGAGGTTAGGAGTTTCCTCGAACTTACGAAATATTATCGGAGGTTCATGGAAAACTTCTCAAGGATAGTTGTGCCTATGACGCGACTGACGTATAAAGGTGAGAAGTTTATTTGGACCGACGAGTGTCAGGCGACTTTCTATGAGCTGAAGAAGCGTCTGACATCAGCACTGATTTTATACTACCTTCAGGATCAGAAGGATTTATAGTGTACAATGGTACGTCTGGGAGCGAATTAGGATATGTACTGATGCAACATGGCAAAGTGATAGCCTACGCATCGAGACAGCTGAGAGTTCATTAGAAAAACTATTCGACGCACGATCTAGAGCTAGCTGCAGTGATATTTGCACTAAAGATATGGAGACACTACCTTTATAGTGAGCGTGTTGAGATTTACACAGATCATAAAAGTCTGAAGTATATCTACATGCATAAGGATCTCAACATGAGGCAGAGACACTGGCTTGAGTTGATGACAGATTATGATATTGAGTTACAGTACCACCCTGGCAAGGCGAATGTAGTAGCAGATGTCTTAAGCAGGAAGCCCATGGCATACTTTTTGACTACTTAACGGCAATTACTAGAGGATCTCTAGGAGCTTGGAATAGAGATTGTATTGCCAGGCATGGATGGACAGATGGCCAATCTCGAGGTTCAGTCTACTTTGATTGAGAGGATCAAGGCAGCCCTGCCTATAGATACGAGATTTCGACGTCTACGAGAGAGGACAGAGGCCGGCATGCAGACGTGACTCAGGATTCATGAAAACGGAACATTGAGATATGGAGATCGCTTATACGTTCCGAGTGGCGAGCTATGCCAGGAATTGATGATCAAGGCTCATAGCTCGATTTATTCTATTCATTCTGGGGGTACGAAGATGTACCGAGATTTGAGGCAACATTTCTAGTGGCATGGGATGAAGATTGCAAGATTCGTGGCGAGATATTTGGTCTGTCAGCAAGTCAAGGCTAAACATCAGAGGACTGCAGGACTATTGCAGCCACTTTCCATTCCCGAGTGAAAGTGGAAATACATTACCATGGACTTCGTCACAGGATCCTCATGGAGCCCTAGCGGGAAGGATGCAGTTTGGGTTGTCGTAGACAGACTCACCAAGTCTGAACTTTTCTTGCCCTTCAAATTTGGGTAGTCCACGAAGATATTAGCTGACACGTATATGAGGCAGATAGTACGACTATATGGAGTGCATGTCAGCATTGTATCGGATCATGATTCCAGATTTATGTCATATTTTTGGCAGAGTATGCAGGAGAGTCTAAGAATTTGTCTCAAGTTCAGCACTGTATATCATCAACAGACTGATGGCCAGTCAGAGCGCACAATTCAGATACTAGAGGATATATTGAGAGGGTGCCTAATCGATTTTGGAGGATCTTGGAAGGACCATCTACACTTGGTAGAATTCTCCTATAATAAAAGCTGCCAAGCTAGCATATAGATGTCACCTTATGAGGCACTGTACGGCAAGAAGTGTAGGTCACCAGTATGTTGGAGTGACATGGGAGAGCGTCAGAAACTTAGTCCAGAGTTGGTAACACAGACAGTTGAGAATGTCAAGCAGATTAAAAGCCACCTGCGTGTAGCACAGGACAGACAAAAATATTAGGCAAAAGCGCACCATAAACCTTTGGAGTTCAAGGAAGGTGACCATGTATTTTTGAAGATATTGCCTAATCGTGGTACCATCAGATTCGGAGGCAGAGGCAAGTTGAGTCTGAGGTACATCGAACCTATTGATATCTTGGAATGAGTTGGCGAAGTGGCTTATCGTCTTGTATTGCCTCTATCGTTAGAAGGAGTACATAACGTATTTTACGTATCATAGTTGAGGAGATACGTGGCAGACCCTATCTACGTGCTTGATCATTCAGAGATTACAGTCGGGCCCAGTTTATCTTACGTAGAGCAGCCAGTTGAGATCCTCGATCACAGTAAGAAGACTTTGAGAGATCAGGCTATTCGACTGGTCAGTGTTGCATGGAAGCATCATTCGCCAGGTAAGTCTACCTAGGAGCACGAGGATTCCATTCGATAGCGTTCCCGTATTTATTTGAGGACCAAGGTACAAATTTATGTACCGCCTTTGATTACCAGCTTGTTTTGAAATTCTCTTAGCTAATATCGTGCTTTACTTTTAATTTCGGGGACAAAAATTTTCTAAGTTGGGAAGGATGTAAATCCCCTCAAATATTTCTATATATAGTCTGGTATGGGTTAGAAAATTTTTGTTTACCAGCAGATATTTGAGGTTTAGAGTAAGGTTGCATATGTCTGATTATTTTAAATTAAATCCTTGGCATGCCCTACCATTGTTGAATTATTCGGAGCCCAATATCAGCACATAAATTCCAACAGACTGTTGTAATTTTGACTTGACCTGCCAATTTAGGCGCTGGACTTTTCCGTCACTCAAAATCAAATCCATTGTGCCCTAAATTAATTGCATAACTTTCTGTATCCAAATCCCATATTTAATCCCGTGTCGGACACCTGTGTCATTGCCATCAATTTTGAGATACCAACTTAACCCGTTGAGCCAGACTAACTAAAGGGTCCAAGACTGACACCAAGCCTACACAATTTTTGACCTTTGTGTCACTCCCAAATTGAGATCCCAAGTGCCCCCATTTAATTTAAAAGTTCAGTACATTTTTATTCTAATTAAATCAGGGATACCAACTTTGACTAATCCTATTTTAATCCCTATTTAATTCTAATGCCCATTTAATTAATCCCATGCAAAACACACAACACTCCCTCATCCTACAAAATACCAAACACCAATTCTTCTATAATTTTTTTATCATTTCATGTGATTGTGCAATTACCCAAACTTAAGGGGCTAAATTGTAAATGTTGTGACATGTGGCACACCCTCATTGGTCAAGGCCAAATAGAGAGGCCACCCTCTTCTTTGACCGTGGTCAACATCCCTTCTCCCCTTCTTTTTTATAAAGAAACTAATTTTCTTCATGTGAGATCTCAACCCTACATTTGAAATGGGTAAATCTCCACCCTCCAATCATCACACCCCTTCCTATAAAATGTCACCATCACATACCTCTTTCCCATGACGGCCCTAATCTCCAAAAACCTAGGAAACCTCACCCCCCCTCTCTCTCTCCTCCCTCCTCTATATTAAAAACCAAACTCCCATTTCTACTATTTTCTTCTTCTTCCATTCTTCTTCTTCCTTTCTTCTTCTTCTTCCTTGGAGAACCGGTACTCCGGCCAACTCCCTATTCTCCGACGATCGTCCACCATGAGCTGACCATCCCTCCTCGAGGATCTTTCGCATCTCCCGTGCCTCTGGAGGGAAAGACCGGCATAACAAGGTGTTACGTCGTAGGGCCACCGCGACCGTCGGGTGTGACTCTCGATGTCGACCGCCATCCAGTTCTACGACCTCCATGGCCGCCTCGTCTACGACCAGCCTAACGAGGCCGTCGAGTGGCTCATCAAGGCCGCTGCCACCGGCCTAACCTCGACCGAGCCTCCACCAATCTCCAGCAGCATCTCACGACGTCGCCCCGTACACCATTATGACCACCACCATCATTATCAACGCCATCCCCATGAGCCAAGCTCCACCTCCTCATGACGAGACCGAGCACCACCGTGCGAGGCCTCCTCATCGTCTTCAGTTGTTCACTCCGTCGACCTCGTTGCTGTGCAACCCCATTCACCACCGCCTTCAGCTCTCCCCTGACCATGAGCTCCGGCGGCTTCTCCACGAACTGTTGCACCCCCGCAGCACCACACCCATTCCATCTGGTGTCCCGGTTCACCCCCACGGCTAGTTCCTTCTTTCCCGATTTCAACGCCACAAGTCACTCCCTGTACCACCCTCGTCTACATCTTCTCCGACGAGGTCCCCCATACCGCCGTTCATCTCCACGACATTTGCTCTGGCGGCCTGCTGCATCCTCGGCTTTCTTCCCACCTCCAGTCCGGCAGTCCAATCACCCCAACCTCCTATTGATCTACTGCCACCACCAACTCCAGTTTGTTCTCTGACCAGCACTGCCCTTTAGACCACCCTTCTCCGGTCATCACCCCCTCTGGCCAGTGAGCCTCGTCGAGGTATATGACTCCCTCCCCCTCTCTATGTTATATATAATGTTAGGGTTTATATTGTGTAAGTGTAGTGTAGTATATTTTTGAGCATGTATTAATGTAGGTTTAGGTTTGTGTTTACATAAGAAATTATAAAATGATAAAAGATTTTTATGGGAGTTTAGGATTTGATTTTTAACTAGATGTTCTGGATATTATATATGATAGGAAAAATGCTAAATTAATTAATTAAGATTTAAAAATGATTTGAATAAGGACATGGAATATATATACATGATGGATGGATTTGAGGCATAAATAATGAAGTAGGAATTTAAATCGCCAAATAAGATTTTTAGGTGTCGTCCTAATTAAATTCAAATTGATTATTGTTGGAACAGATTTAAATTATTGAGAAATAAGATTTTGATAATTGAACATTGATGAACACTAAGGAGCATGTGGTTGATTGTGAACTAGTATGTAGTATAAAACTATTAATCGGTAATTTAGGGACTAGAAATAAATGATGGATTAAATTAGAGTAGTACTTTTATGATTTGGTAACGATGATATGAGACAAAAGATTAATAATCATTAATTATGTTTTTGAGGATGGTTTGATGATATGGTACAGATAACTAGTTGATTTGATGTATCGTACCAATAGTCAACTGTGGTCAACCCTCTAGCGTCTTGTCCTTGTGAGTTGTAGCTGAGACTGAGCATATGTATAGACGTGAGTCACATCCCTGTTTGTCGCATGATAGTTTATTGATTGATTTTTTATCTCATCTCTAGGTACTATGGGACCTGAGGACTTGGACGTAGTACCAGATTCCCGTTATCAGCAGTCGGATGCAGGAAAGTGTACCTTGCCACTCTGTATTTCATATTGTAGATATATTTTTTTTTATGAACATTATGCGCGTATTTTTGTTTACGTTCGATACTTTGCGTCCGGATCACAATCGGGTACAGGCATTCGTCGTAACGTCTTGGAATAAATGTTAGATGTTCATAACACCTCGATGTACGTACCTGAGTATATCGATACCACAGGACACACTCATACACTGTGATCGTGCCAGATTCATGTATCCTGATACTGACATCATGACCAGAGACTGGGACAACCTTAGGGTCACGTCTGTTGAGTTATTTTTGTGTATCGAGACTGTTAGATAGAGGTTTAGGTTCAGCGCATCATCGTTGACCGCTTGGGAAGGGAAACATAGTTACTAGACGTTTGGGCTCCTCTACACGCGCTTATATATGTATATGTAGTATTTCTGTAGTGATCCTGTATTTAATGAAGTTGTATCACCCGTGTGACTCTTTGCCCAGAGTTGCGGTACGTCTCGTGTATTTTCGTGTCCGGAGCTACGATTTTATTTTGGATAGCCCACACGTCGAACATTATCTTTAAACTGTGTCTCACTTGTTTGGTTATGATAGATTACCCTGTCGTTGCACTAGTACTTTCTGTTATACTTGGCTTGCTGTATTTTTGTACCTTGTTATGTCCCTCTGAGGACCTGGTCCCCTGCCAGTTTTGTAGCATAGACGATTATGGAGCATTGGAGTTGCTGATGGAGTGGCATGTCTTGCGGGCTCTGTACCAGGTACTCATATCTTTTCTACAGGCATTTATGGTTACTTTATTCTTATTGATTATTCATCTGCTGTTGTAGCCTAGTTTTTGTAGACTCATCTCTTCTTGAGTCTATTCGAGTTTGTGTGTTATTGGACGGTCGACTTTAGCACATATAGCTCTTTCTTGTATACTGCTATAAATTATAGATTGAGACATAGAGGTTTATATTTATGGAATATCTAGATAGTACCCTTTATATTATACAGCTTATACGTATTCGAGTCAAACCAGAGTCTGGTCGAATGCGTAGCTGGTGTGTCACATATTCCTGGTCGTACGTATTTTGGGACTAGGGCGTGACACATGGACTGCAGTAGCCTTGCACAGCAACAATGAGTAGCAATGGCAGTTTCACACTGAGCGAGCATTGTGCAGCAACCTGCAGACTCAAGTAGCCTGCAGCAAAGAGAGGAGCAACAGCCGAGGTTTACTTCAGTAAATGTGCAATGCAGTACAGTATCGGGTATCAGACAAGTATATAGTCCAGTGTTGGCCGTATCAGTCTCTAAGGTATATTAATTCAGTCCAGTTTAACTCAATTTCAGTTCAGGTATTAATGTCAAGGTATGGGTTAGTGGTTGTAGTATAACTAGATGGTTAGTATATATGACTAGTAGTGTAGTTTGTCGTGAGTTATTGGTTGTAGTAGATAGATATGTATATTAGTGTAGGTATATTTGTTAGTAGATAAATATGGTTATAGTTAGTATATGAATAGTTAAGTAGTTAGTATCTATGTATACTAGTTTGTAATATCTGTTAGTAGTTATTAGTTTTAGTAGTTAGCTATGATTAGTATGAAATATAGTTATATTAGTATAGTTAACATTGGGGGTTTTCTATATATTAGCTATAATGAGGTTTTGAATTACCTTAGGATACCAAGTAATATCAAGGTATTGGGTCGATAGTCAAGGTATTGGGTTTGAGTATCTGGATAGGTATGAGGTAGTGCGATACGCATTGGTGCAGGGCCAAGGTATCCTAATTTTTTTGTTTTGAGATAGATACTGTAACCTCCGATTTCCAATTTCCAAAATAATTAGATTTTAATTTATTTTAAAATGTCAAGTTTTATAAAATATTTCTCCTTGAATTTTTATTGATTTTGAACGGTGTTTGATTGTAGGAGGTAATTTAAAAATCTTTATAAAAATCATTTTTCTAAATGACGATGTATTACAAAATAAATAAATAAATAATAAAAATATATTCCTCTAGTTTCAAATGTTTATTGGCTTGAAATCATAAAATTATTTACTGGATAAAATTAATTAAAGGACTAGTTGTTCTTCAAAATAATTTTTATAATTAATGAAATAGTAAATAAATAAATTACGTAGCTTTCCTAAAATAATTTTTGAAATTATAATCCTTCTTTTAAATTTTACAAATTGCCATTTCCTATGAGCTAGCCAGCATCCTCATTTTTCCCACATGAGAAACTTTTTATAATTAATTCTGGGCCATTCATTATTGTGCCAACCCGCAACCCTTTAACCCACACCATCTCTCCCTATTTAAGTTCTCCTTCTCACCATTCCCAAGAAACCCTAATCTTCTAATTATTAGCTAGCCTCCACAATTCCCAAGCCAACAAGCCATCACCATCATCTTGTGTGCTCGTGTCCGTGTGTCCAGCATCACCGTGTCAGCCGTGATGGCCTCGGGTCCGACCCCAGGTGTCCCACAGTCTCCATTCATTTCCTGTGTCCGGTTACAATATTACAACCTGATTTTCGTGTCCGACACACCCGGACACATCCACCCCCACCACAGCAGACACCCATTACCACATACATCATTCCTCGTCGTGTCCGACACAGGGGCATGATCACAGAACATCTACAGAGCGACCATCTGTTGTGTCCGACACTTCCCCACAAACCCCAAATCAATCGACACAGGAAATAACCTAACCCTAACCTAACCCCGGCGATCGCCGTGGCCGCCCAGATCCGCCGAGATCTCCACCGCTGTAGCCGAGCCTCGCCGTGGCCGCTGGGACGAAGCCGCCTCCTCAGACAGAACGCCGTCGCCCGAGACGCACACCCGCCGTCGTCGAGATCCCGCCGTCGCGTCGTCGAACTCAGCCCGCCGCTGGCCTCGAACAGACGCCGACCGCCTCGGATCTCCTCGGGACGAAGCCGCCGACCGCCTCCTCGATCTGGCCGCCGCTGGAATCGAACGCCGCCGCCGCTGGTTCGTCGTCGATCTCCGCCGACGTCTCCTCGAAGCCGCTGCCGCCTCGAGCTCCACGCCGCCGCCGCCCTGCCCGGCGGAGCCCCGCGCCGACGACCGGAGGAGCCCACTGTGAGCCTCCCTTCCCTGTTTCCTTTCCCTTTCGATTTCTCAGAGGGGGGTGAGTTTAAATGGTTAATTATATAATTAATTAGTTAATTAATACTTAATTAGTTTAGTTAAGTATGATTAATTAGTTAATTAATTAATTATAATTAGTTTAGTTAATGATTTGATTAGTTTAGAAATTGTTTAATCAGTGAATTATTTAATCAGTAAATTATTTATAATTAGTTAATTAATTAATCATTTAGTTAATTTATATTAATTTAGTTTAGTTAATTATCTTCTTAATCAGTAATTAAAGTATTAATCAGTGAGTTAAAATGTAATTAGCTATATAATAATTAGATTATAATAATTAGTTAGTTAATGTTTAATGAGTTGGTTAATAATGTAAAAGTTAATTGAATTTATAATTAGTTTAGTTAATTAATGTAATTTGGATATATTAATATAATTAGTTTATATTAATATGTAATTTGGTTATTTATATAAATTGATTTTATTAATATGTATTAGTCTAGCAAATTCATAATTAACTTAGTAAATTCATGTAACTGGTTTAGTAAATACCACATAATTAGTTTATTGTTTTAATGTATGAAATTAGCTATTTAGTATGTGTAAATTTAGTTATGTAATATTTAAAAGGGTTTTGATTATGCAAACATATAATAATTTTGGGGTTTTTATAATTAATTAAAAATATAGTTTTAATAATAAAAAAATAAGATAAATTGGTTATTTGGACTGGTAACTGAAATAACTAGAGATATATAAATATGATGGCTTTTACATAAATTCTAGTTTTTATAAATAAACTTTTATTTCAAATTATTGTTCAAAATAATTTCGAAACGATTTATATACGTAAATACGCATTCCAGTGTATGTAATTGATTTGGTATATATATGTATATATATTTTTAGTATATGTATATAATTATTTTGGTATATATATATATGTATATATGTATATTTTGGTATGATGATACATATATTTAATCGGTATAATTTCATGTAGTATAAGTGTAATAAAACGTATTTTTATATATGAATTAATTGGCATATGTACATATATATATAGTATAAATTTGAATTGGTAAATTAATATTAGTATATTCTAAAATGATGTTAACAAAATATATGTACATTTAAACAGTGTTTTTGCATATATATGAGTATACGTATGGTTCAACTAGTATAAATCAGATATGTATTTAAAGGGCATATATATGTATGTTGTAAATACATTAAATTGGTGCATGTATAAATATTGTAAGTATAATAAGTGTAATGTGTATTATATACGTAGCCCTACTAAATGACCCTAGTTGACTAGAGCCATGTCTGGCAGAGCCCCTGAGTTCATGTATTTGTGACGTGTTAGTGTAGCATCTGATGCAAATGTGGTTTTGTTTGTGATATGTTTATAGGACTGTTGGGTTACCCAGGGGATACTCTGGAACAGGACATCAATAATTACCAGCTAAGGACCAAAGGCGAGTACATTCTCTGATTAGTTTCTAATTTATGATATCTCCTATGTTCACTGTATCTAGTGTAAATATCCATGTTCTTGACACATTGGTTACACGGATTGGTATACACGGATCTCGTCATGAGATGTTATTCCTTATTTATGGTGTAGCTTGTACAAGACTTGTTTCCTTGATATCTTGTGCATGTACAGACACTGATTCCCGGGGAGATTTGCTACCTTCCTAGGGAATCCTGTGCCATAGCGTACCATGATTAGATCTACTATACCAGTCGGGGGTTTGGGGAGTACTTTAGCGTAGATATGTGATCATACCCAACTTTATATGCACCATAGCTCATCCCACATCTCACGTCGGGTGCGGCCTGACCATTTATATGCTCCATAGCTGTTACGTGTGATTAGCCTGATCTCTACATGCACCATAGCTAACCAACGGTTAGCCTGACTTTATATGAACCATAGCTAACCAACGGTTAGCCTGACTTTATATGAACCATAGCTAATCACATGTAACCAGCCTGATCAAGTTCCCAAGCTGATCACATGTTGAAGCTAGTATTCACACACTTAGTCATAGGTTTCTTGCTCATTGACATATTGTTCTTTTCCTGTATTTACTTACAGTATTTCCAGTACTTCTCTCATTGTACATTTCTCGTACTTATACATGCATCTGGTATGTTTCCATCTAGAACTGCTACATAGTTTATGTCATTTATATAGAACTGCTATTTAGAGATGTACTTTGCTCCTTCCTGACTGGAAAATATTTTTCCAGACTGTGACCTTAGTGGACTTGTTCTGACACTTGGAGATTGGTTGTTACTGATATCAGGTATGATTGTTTTATCATTAGTCTTGTGTTGTACTCTTTTGTTCTTCAAATTCTTATCGTGCTGTAATTATGATTGAGTATGTCGTTATCCGTGTCTCCTTATGGAGTTGGATACTAGTGTGAGATTATTTAGATAGTACTTGACCTAGACAGCGTTCTACCGCCGATGCTGCGGCGTAGGCTGGACGTACCCACGCTCTCGTGCCCTAAATCGGGTGCGGGTCGTGACACGTTTTTAGTGGTGGCCCATGCAGGTCAGACTTCGCGAGCTGTGCGATGTCGTGGTAGTGCGACATCCTAGTTGTACTACTGCGTACCTGCTATAGAATATAGGACATAGGATACTAGGATGAGAGAGGATACTCAATCACAAACTCTTGAGAGATTCCTGGGACGACCCCTTGAGAATCTTGTTAAAATTTCCAATTTAACTTTTCCTTGTTTCCGCCCGCTCTCGCTTGTTGTTACTGAACTTGATTCTTGTTGAGCAGTTTTTAAATTAAAATCTTGGTATCATTGTTGAGTTTGATTCTTGTTGACCAGTTGTTAACTTTAATTCCTGGTATCGTTGTTGAGTTGATTTCAAATTGAGATGAATTTTTACGGACTAGGATTTATGGTATCATCTGATGACATATATTGATGAGGACAGTGAGGAAGGTAAAACGTCTACTTTGGTTATGGAACCTAGAATTTATCGCAGCCATATTAGCTGTGGTGACGAGAACGTAGGAACCTGACTTGGATGTACATACTATAGTTATGAAGCTTAGAGTCTTTCGCAGCCATACCGGTTGGCGCGGCGAAGATTCTAGACGACATGATTATGGAGTGCATACCTTAGTTACGAAACCTATCTTTTATCGCATCTATGCTTACTGGCGTGGCGAGGATTCTGAGTGTCATGATTTCAGACAGACGTGTATGATTATCAGGTTGTATCCTAAATTGGTTCTTAAAATATCATCCAAAGACTTATCTATTTCTGTTATTCCAGGACTTTGTTCCACCGCTTCTTTCTTTACTAGCAGTAAAGATACCTTCTGCCCTCAATTCAGTCTTTGAACTCCTATTCCTTGAGGATTTCTTGTTAAGTATGATAATTAGTGGCTTGTAATTTTGTTGTGTCTTGTATTAGTATTGACTGTGTTGCTAGTGAGTTGTAAGTGTTTCTTAGTTGGACATGTGAGCAGTAGGCTTTAATCTAGAGTTAGCCCTTAGTATAGTACCTTGTACCAATGATTCTAGGAGTAGTGTCATTAGAGACTGAGAGTTAAGGAGAGTATAGAGTATCAGTGATAGTTCTCAGAGATAGTATCAGAGCAAATTACCCGTCCTGGATAATCATAATTATGTAATTGAGTGATCTATGTAAACGATTAAGTATCCGGAAATTGTGTTAAGGATTTATGGAGCATGATGTCCAATTTGATGATTGATATCGGAAATGTTAAAGGTAAAGAAATGCATATGTATAAAGGGTTTAATGAGATGTCATAAGTAGAGAAATATCAGGATTAGTAATGGAAGTTGTGAAGCGTATCACGGATTAGTTTAATAGGCTTTAAAGGATTGAAGGAAATACATATACAACCATCGAGATGAGGAACCATACACATACCCATGAGAGTAAAGAAACATGAGTGTTATAGAGGATACAGGTGATCATGAGTCTAATGAGCTTGATGAGATAATCCATTAATGCAGCTAGTGATATAATACCAAGAGTGCCGATGATTCTATATCAAGGATTATTGAAAATGGTGCTAGTAACAGTAAGCACTCGGTGTGATGATAATTAGATGATATACCAGTTGACATAAATTGAAATCATGAAAGAAAACACAGTTGATGATAACTTTGATCATTGGAGGTAATAGTGCAAGTGATTCGGGCAGTACAAATTTAGTACACAGTTCTAGACAATAAAGGTATTGAGTGCACCTTGAGTATCAGAGACCGTGAGCACTGATATGTACATTGAGGAGTTATAAATAAAAAGGTGGAAATGAATTTTAAATTTTCAGAATTTTTAAGGAGTTGAGATTTTATGTAGTTAAAATATTGAGGATTTACATTTGATTCACTAAACATAGTTAAGGCTACAAGGATTTTAGAAGTGATTAAATTTTATTTCGATGTGAAGTACCTGATTTTGAGGAGGTATATGCATTTTATTTTAAGTTGATCGGAAGTTAAACCTTGACGATTATTTGAGGATTAATTTTGGTAGATAAGAGATATGAATATTAATATATGATTAGTTGATACGGGTACCAGTGTACATGAATAGGAATTTGTTAGTGAAGGTGCTAGAGTTAAGTGGTTGATAGCAGATACCGCAAGTAATATGTTAGCAGGTTCTTTCTTTTCTTTCCTAATGTTCTTTTTCGCCTTTCGATTGATTAATTGATTTTCCTAGTACTGTGGTTCACATGCATGATTTTTCTTGTTAGAATATAACTAGTAGTACCCCCCTTAACAGAGACTGAAATACCATGACAAAAGACACATGACCTATATATTTTCTTAAATTGCATGGATGTAGGTAGAATTTTCTTAAACCATGATCATTTGGGTTTTGACCATAGCAAAGATCTATGACAAGGTTATGACCGACAAAAGAGACAAAAGGATTAAATTGGTGGATAAGCATTAAATTAAATAAAGAATTTAGGGGTTGTTATAACGGAGTTGATGGATCATTGATTTTATGGAAATCAAGGCATGATTGAAATTCGAGGACAAACATTAACTTAAAGGGAGAATTTAGAAATTCATAGAGCCAAAAATTTGAGGATTTATTAATTTTAAGGAGGTCTTGATATGATTGAATTGATTATTAAAAATTTGAAAAAATTGAGAGATTATCATTTATCTATTTGATTGCAAGATAGAAATTTTATATATTATGAATGTTGCATTGAAGATTCTGGAAGCATCGCATCGTTGAGTATTTGAGGAAAAAAAAAAAAAAGCAGGAAATAAAATCGTAAATGGAATAGTGTCAAATTAAATTCTTGGGATGAGGAGTTAGATTGGAATAAGCATCAATTGAATTTGAGTTAGATGATTGATGAGTGTTTAAAGTTAAATTTTGGGATGCAGATTTTTAAGTTTTATAAATATGCATTGATTAGATTTCAATTAAAAGGATTGGATAGTAAATTTTGTATTTAGTTATTTACTCAAAATTTGAGGAGATTATGATACGACTGGAATTCAATTAAAATATTGAGGATTTGAGTAATAAAAATTTTACATTGGGATAATAAATTCAGAGGAAGAAGAAAAAAAAAAATATTAGTTCAAAATTCGGAAACATTATACATACGGATAAAGAAATATGGAATGAAATGAAGCTCATGGTAAAGAAGATTATAATATAATTGATTATGGGATCATATAATTGAAGGTCGTAAGGTAAGATCATGGTATATTGAGGTTGTGATTTAAATTAAAATCTTGACCATGACAGTAACATTTGAAATCGAAGAAAATAATTGAGGTATAGTTGATGTTAAGATAAACAAACTCGAATTTGATGATAAGGATTTTGGACATGTAATAAATTTTGATTCCGAAATTCTAAGATCTAATCTAATAAAGTTTGTGGAATTTGAAACTTTTATAGATATTAGTGGATGATGAATCACAAGATTGAGAAAAGTAAAATGAACGAGGATAAAAAGGAAGGATTATTTTTAGATGGTAGTAAAGACTACTCTTTTTCCTAGAAATTAAGAAAGGCGATTAGATGTCTCTTGATTACATTCTGAAGGATGTATTTAAGTTTCTTAAATCAAATTGTCGACCGTATCTTTCGAATTAGCTATAACTTTCATGTCTATATCATTCCTTATACTGGGTCTTCCTTGGTTTAGTTACTTTGAAAAGGTAACGTGCATTATTCCAATTATCTGTTTTGTGATCGTGTCTACTTCCCAAACCTAAACCTTCTAGAGGATTCAAAGCCGAGCCATGATTCCTTCAAGTTATTCATGTCTTAAACCATATTTTCTTTTTCTTCATGTTTCCTTCTGTTTGGTAAATATTTTTCCTTATAGAAATATTTTCTTCAATGATATATTCATCATTTTGAACAACA
Source organism: Iris macrosiphon (assembly GCA_036927795.1). Lineage (NCBI taxonomy): Eukaryota > Viridiplantae > Streptophyta > Magnoliopsida > Asparagales > Iridaceae > Iris > Iris macrosiphon. The sequence continues at coordinate 190,973,801 of JAYESA010000007.1, forward strand.
AATTTTTTTTTTATCCTAGTCATCCCTAAAATTTCGAGGACGAAATTTTTCTAAGGTAGATAGACTTGTAACCTCCGATTTCCAATTTCCAAAATAATTAGATTTTAATTTATTTTAAAATGTCAAGTTTTATAAAATATTTCTCCTTGAATTTTTATTGATTTTGAACGGTGTTTGATTGTAGGAGGTAATTTAAAAATCTTTATAAAAATCATTTTTCTAAATGACGATGTATTACAAAATAAATAAATAAATAATAAAAATATATTCCTCTAGTTTCAAATGTTTATTGGCTTGAAATCATAAAATTATTTACTGGATAAAATTAATTAAAGGACTAGTTGTTCTTCAAAATAATTTTTATAATTAATGAAATAGTAAATAAATAAATTACGTAGCTTTCCTAAAATAATTTCTGAAATTATAATCCTTCTTTTAAATTTTACAAATTGCCATTTCCTATGAGCTAGCCAGCATCCTCATTTTTCCCACATGAGAAACTTTTTATAATTAATTCTGGGCCATTCATTATTGGGCCAACCCGCAACCCTTTAACCCACACCATCTCTCCCTATTTAAGTTCTCCTTCTTACCATTCCCAAGAAACCCTAATCTTCTAATTATTAGCTAGCCTCCATAATTCCCAAGCCAACAAGCCATCACCATCATCTTGTGTGCTCGTGTCCGTGTGTCCAGCATCACCGTGTCAGCCGTGATGGCCTCGGGTCCAACCCCGGGTGTCCCACAGTCTCCATTCATTTCCTGTGTCCGGTTACAATATTACAACCTGATTTTCGTGTCCGACACACCCGGACACATCCACCCCCACCACAGCAGACACCCATTACCACATACATCATTCCTCGTCGTGTCCGACACAGGGGCATGATCACAGAACATCTACAGAGCGACCATCTGTTGTGTCCGACACTTCCCCACAAACCCCAAATCAATCGACACAGGAAATAACCTAACCCTAACCTAACCCCGGCGATCGCCGTGGCCGCCCAGATCCGCCGAGATCTCCACCGCTGTAGCCGAGCCTCGCCGTGGCCGCTGGGACGAAGCCGCCTCCTCAGACAGAACGCCGTCGCCCGAGACGCACACCCGCCGTCGTCGAGATCCCGCCGTCGCGTCGTCGAACTCAGCCCGCCGCTGGCCTCGAACAGACGCCGACCGCCTCGGATCTCCTCGGGACGAAGCCGCCGACCGCCTCCTCGATCTGGCCGCCGCTGGAATCGAACGCCGCCGCCGCTGGTTCGTCGTCGATCTCCGCCGACGTCTCCTCGAAGCCGCTACCGCCTCGAGCTCCACGCCGCCGCCGCCCTGCCCGGCGGAGCCCCGCGCCGACGACCGGAGGAGCCCACTGTGAGCCTCCCTTCCCTGTTTCCTTTCCCTTTCGATTTCTCAGAGGGGGGTGAGTTTAAATGGTTAATTATATAATTAATTAGTTAATTAATACTTAATTAGTTTAGTTAAGTATGATTAATTAGTTAATTAATTAATTATAATTAGTTTAGTTAATGATTTGATTAGTTTAGAAATTGTTTAATCAGTGAATTATTTAATCAGTAAATTATTTATAATTAGTTAATTAATTAATCATTTAGTTAATTTATATTAATTTAGTTTAGTTAATTATCTTCTTAATCAGTAATTAAAGTATTAATCAGTGAGTTAAAATGTAATTAGCTATATAATAATTAGATTATAATAATTAGTTAGTTAATGTTTAATGAGTTGGTTAATAATGTAAAAGTTAATTGAATTTATAATTAGTTTAGTTAATTAATGTAATTTGGATATATTAATATAATTAGTTTATATTAATATGTAATTTGGTTATTTATATAAATTGATTTTATTAATATGTATTAGTCTAGCAAATTCATAATTAACTTAGTAAATTCATGTAACTGGTTTAGTAAATACCACATAATTAGTTTATTGTTTTAATGTATGAAATTAGCTATTTAGTATGTGTAAATTTAGTTATGTAATATTTAAAAGGGTTTTGATTATGCAAACATATAATAATTTTGGGGTTTTTATAATTAATAAAAAATATAGTTTTAATAATAAAAAAATAAGATAAATTGGTTATTTGGACTGGTAACTGAAATAACTAGAGATATATAAATATGATGGCTTTTACATAAATTCTAGTTTTTATAAATAAACTTTTATTTCAAATTATTGTTCAAAATAATTTCGAAACGATTTATATACGTAAATACGCATTCCAGTGTATGTAATTGATTTGGTATATATATGTATATATATTTTTAGTATATGTATATAATTATTTTGGTATATATATATATGTATATATGTATATTTTGGTATGATGATACATATATTTAATCGGTATAATTTCATGTAGTATAAGTGTAATAAAACGTATTTTTATATATGAATTAATTGGCATATGTACATATATATATAGTATAAATTTGAATTGGTAAATTAATATTAGTATATTCTAAAATGATGTTAACAAAATATATGTACATTTAAACAGTGTTTTTGCATATATATGAGTATACGTATGGTTCAACTAGTATAAATCAGATATGTATTTAAAGGGCATATATATGTATGTTGTAAATACATTAAATTGGTGCATGTATAAATATTGTAAGTATAATAAGTGTAATGTGTATTATATACGTAGCCCTACTAGATGACCCTAGTTGACTAGAGCCACGTCTGGCAGAGCCCCTGAGTTCATGTATTTGTGACGTGTTAGTGTAGCATCTGATGCAAATGTGGTTTTGCTTGTGATATGTTTATAGGACTGTTGGGTTACCCAGGGGATACTCTGGAACAGGACATCAATAATTACCAGCTAAGGACCAAAGGCGAGTACATTCTCTGATTAGTTTCTAATTTATGATATCTCCTATGTTCACTGTATCTAGTGTAAATATCCATGTTCTTGACACATTGGTTACACGGATTGGTATACACGGATCTCGTCATGAGATATTATTCCTTATTTATGGTGTAGCTTGTACAAGACTTGTTTCCTTGATATCTTGTGCATGTACAGACACTGATTCCCGGGGAGATTTGCTACCTTCCTAGGGAATCCTGTGCCATAGCGTACCATGATTAGATCTACTATACCAGTCGGGGGTTTGGGGAGTACTTTAGCGTAGATATGTGATCATACCCAACTTTATATGCACCATAGCTCACCCCACATCTCACGTCGGGTGCGGCCTGACCATTTATATGCTCCATAGCTGTTACGTGTGATTAGCCTGATCTCTACATGCACCATAGCTAACCAACGGTTAGCCTGACTTTATATGAACCATAGCTAACCAACGGTTAGCCTGACTTTATATGAACCATAGCTAATCACATGTAACCAGCCTGATCAAGTTCCCAAGCCGATCACATGTTGAAGCTAGTATTCACACACTTAGTCATAGGTTTCTTGCTCATTGACATATTGTTCTTTTCCTGCATTTACTTACAGTATTTCCAGTACTTCTCTCATTGTACATTTCTCGTACTTATACATGCATCTGGTATGTTTCCATCTAGAACTGCTACATAGTTTATGTCATTTATATAGAACTGCTATTTAGAGATGTACTTTGCTCCTTCCTGACTGGAAAATATTTTTCCAGACTGTGACCTTAGTGGACTTGTTCTGACACTTGGAGATTGGTTGTTACTGATATCAGGTATGATTGTTTTATCATTAGTCTTGTGTTGTACTCTTTTGTTCTTCAAATTCTTATCGTGCTGTAATTGTGATTGAGTATGTCGTTATCCGTGTCTCCTTATGGAGTTGGATACTAGTGTGAGATTATTTAGATAGTACTTGACCTAGACAGCGTTCTACCGCCGATGCTGCGGCGTAGGCTGGACGTACCCACGCTCTCGTGCCCTAAACCGGGTGCGGGTCGTGACAGATACTATGTATATTGACTTGTATATATATATATCCAAACTACTATTTTCCTATATTAAACTTGCGTATCTTAGGATACGATATTTTATGTATCTCATAGTATCCTAGATTAGTTAGTATAGCTTAGTTTCATAGTGTATTGAATTAGTATCCTAGTATTAGACTCATACACCCTAGAATTAGTCGGTTTGACTTAGAAATGGCTTTGTGACCTAGAATTAACTCGTTTAACTTATTTCATTCCAACACCTTGTATTAATACAATATTCCACATATAGGTCTGTGTGACACCAGTTGGATCACAGTTTGACATTCATTGCTTGGACGATAGGCGAGTACATTCTCTGATAGTTTCCATTATTTGATAATTACTATAATACAAGTATTTTAAAAGGTTTTACATGGACTAGTATACACATGGATCAGTCATGGGATGTTTTATATATATTATTCATTGTTCCTCGTGTTCTCAATCTTTAACTTAGACAATATTCAATGTTCAATGTTCAATGTTTCAATGTTCAATGTTTCAATGTTTAATTTTCAATGTTTAACTTAGACAATATTTATCCAACGTTAAAGTAGACAATGTTCACCCAAGCCGATCACATATCTATCTAGTATTTTAATCACTTAGCATAGTTGCAGTTCTTCACTACATTCTAGTTCATTGTTTTATTCTATTATCTTGTTCTACTTTTATCATGATCAGTGTATACCATATTGTTCTTCTTTACCTGTTCTTCTACCATAGTTGATATTGTTCATTGTTTCTTGTCTTGTATTATATTCTCTATTTCTGTTTATAGTCATTATCAATTAATTGAAACTGCTATTGGGTTGTACTTTGCTCCAATCCTGACTGGATATATTTTTCAGATGAAAGGTTAGAGAGGTTGTGTCCCACTCACTATGGACCGACAGATGGAGTATCACCCGAGGATAGTGCAGAGACTGGTCCTTTTAGATTTCCATATATTATAGTTGTTGTTTCTAGTTAGATTGTGGATTGTATTTTTAGCTTAAGATATTGAGTTGTATTTAGTATTTTAGTTGGGCATGTGATATTTGAGACTTATATTCTTTTTTCTTTCTATTCCATATCGTGCTTATATCTTCTTTTAGTTTTATATGTGATTGAGAATCATTACAAGTTGATATGGCATGATAATATTTTATACACATTGAGTGAGATGTTAGATAGTATAGAAGACCAAGATAGCGTTCTACCACCGATGGTATGGTGTAAGCTGGACGTACCAACGTACTTGTGCCCCTATACCGGGTGCAGATTGTGACACATTTTTAGTGGTGGCCCATGCAGGTCAAGCTTCACAAGTTGTACGATATCGTGGTAGTGCGATGACTTAGTTGTACTATTGTGAGCCTACGATATAATATAAGACATAGGACACTAAGATGAGAGAGGATACTCAATCATAAATTTCTTAAGAGATTCATGGGATGACCCTTGAGAATCTTATTATAAATTCTAATTTAAATCTTTTCCCTTCTTTCTGTCCATTCTTACTTGTTGTTAATAAATTTGACTCTTGGTGATCGGTTGTTGATTTTAATTCTTATTGTTCATTGTTGAGTTTGATTTCATACTGAGATAAATTTTATGGACTAAATTATGGTATCATCTAATGACATATATTGATAAGGACAGAGAGAAAGGTAAAACATCTGCTTTGGTCATGGAGCCTAGAGTTTATCGTAGCCATATTAGCTGGCGTAACAGAAACGTGGGGACCTGACTTCGGATGTACATATCTTAGTTATAAAATTTAGAATTTCTCACTACTATACTAGTCTACATAGCGAGGATTCTATAGGACATGAATATGGAGGTACATATATAATTTATGGAATATATCGTTTATCGCAGCTATGCTTACTGGCATGACAAGAATTCTGAGTGTCATAATTTCGGACAGACGTGTATGATTATCAGGTTGTATCTTAAATTGGCTCTTAAAGTATCATCTTAATACTTATCCACTCCTGTTATTATAAAATTTTGCCCCATTATTCTTTAGCTTAGAAGTAGAACATTGATGTGAGTAGATAGGAGTATACCAGTATATGACTAGTGATAGGTATATCACCTGATGTTGAGGCAAGTGATGTGTTGGAAGCAATAGGTAAAAGAAGTATCTAAAAATTATGTGCAGGATGCACAATGGATGATGAGTGTCAGTGTGAAAGTTCATAAAAGTAGAATCCTGAGTATTAGAAATTTTAATAGTGTGTCATGAGTTGAGAAATATCAAGATTGGTCCTGGAAGATATGTAGTATATCACTGATTAGCGTATTCGTCTGTAAAAAGTTTAAGGGGAGATACATATACATCAATAGAGATATGGAACCATATGCCTGCCTTTGAGAGTGAAGTAAAACTGGTGTATTATAGAAGTTAATAACTAGTATAAGTGATTATGAGTTCTCGTGAGTGTGATAAGGTAATCTAATAATGAAGCTAGTATTACTATATCAAGAGTGCTAGTATTTCTATATCAAGGATTAGTTGAGTAATATGCTAGCAACAATAAGTACCTTATGTGATAATATTGGTTTGGTATGTCAGTTAATATGGATAAAAAATCATTTTAAAGTAATGGTACAAGTAATCCATGAAGTAGAGGAGAGACATGAGTAACTTGGTATGAGGATGTCATCTAAAATTCATATAAGAACTGGTGCCTTGTATAGAAATTAACAAGATTTGAGTAGGCATCCTATTAGGAGCATTCAACATTGGACAAGGTTGTGCTAATAAAATATATGATTGAAAAAGAATACAAGTGTTCCTTGCAAGAGAATGGTTGAAAAATTTTGGTGATTGTAAGAACTGAAGCAGAACAAGGAGGTAGTATTTTAGCGGTGTCTTAAATAGTATTCTAGCTAGCAAGTTCCAGTGAGTTAAGTATGTCCATGACCTAGAACTATAGTATATCACTAGTATTTGGTAACCCTCAGTATTAAGAATATCTTGACTAGGTTGATGATTAGTGAATACTTAGTGTGTGATGAACTAGGCCACCGGTGGTATAGCAGATTAACTACACCAGTAGAGGAAGACACCACAGCAGGGCAGAGATAGAAATTCATGATAGTTAGAGTATGATTTCTCTTTCAGTAGAATGGTAGGATTGTATGTTATATGATATGACTATTTTAAACTGTGATTGATGGAGGTTTGACTATAGTAAAATTTGTATGAATAGGTTATGACTAGCCAAAGAGAGAGGGACAAGAGTTCTAATTTCAAGGACAAAATTCTTCTAAGGTTGGTAGAATTGTCACCCTCATATTTTCAATTAAGGGTAGTTTGGTAATTAACACGAGTATTTTTATTTCAAGATTTATTGTATTTAATATTGTGCATTTATAATTAATTAATTATTGTATTAATTATTATTTGTTAGTTGTAGTATTTTATTTTTAGACATATGTAGTTGACCTAACCATTTATTTAGATGCATAAACCCAATATTTTAGATTAGTTTAGTTTGAGCCCATTAATTAGGCCTATGGATTAGGAGGATGGATTAATTAGTGAAACATTAGAGTAGACCCTTCCCTCCTTAATTAATTTCTTCATGAGAGGCCACAAGGGAAAAATTATATATTTTACATTGCTTGAGGAAGAGGGTTAGGGCCAGCTATATTAGGAGGGAGGAGAGAGAGAGTCTCTTCTCATTTTTATATTTTATATAGATCTAGATTTTTTTCCTCTTCTAATTTCTTCATTCCCTCACCATTCCCTTACATGTCCACCCAAATTCCTTTTTTATTCTTTTTTTGAGACTACTACAACAAGGATCTACAAAAAAAAATTAAGGAGCAACAAGGAGGAGGCCAAGATCTACAAGGAGGAGGCTGCATTCAATATTGGAGATTTTTATTAGAAATATATCTTCCAATAGGTGTATTTTAGTTTTTTTTCTCTTCTAGTAGACACTAAATCTGAGATTTAACCATAAAAAATCAACTCCCATAAAAATTGGTTTTAGGTTCATATCAGACCTATGGTAGAAGTTATGTGTATTTTGGTGCCAATTTTAGGAGAATTCCAAGATTGGCACATGTGATATTTGTCATTTGGTCAAATAGATTAATATGACATATGATTGATTGTTTGTGGCTAGTGTCGTGTCCACAATTAGATACGTGTAGGCTGTATCTCGTCAATTTGACAAAACAGGTTGATTTGGGGATTTTCTCCGAAACGGAGATTTGTCCATATCAATTCTTGATACAGACATGTAGTTGATCAAATTATTATATGTATTATTCATATTTAGTATATTATACTTGCTCGTGTCCTTCGAAATGCGTTTGGTTGTGTGTTAGAGCTGTATCGCAAACGTATCATGGAATGAGTGTGATACGGGTATGGTGCACTCCATGTGTTTGGTTTTTGGTCCACTTTTCTATATGTACTTGTGTATTTATATATGTAAGTCATATGATAGGGTATTTATATATATATGAGTATGTATTTATATGATATAGTATAGATATGTATACATATGGCTATGTTTGTATATATATATGTTTAAGTGTATATGTATAACTATGTATATATCTGATATCTATATATATATATATATATATATATATATATATATATATATATATATATATATATATATATATATATGTTTATGTGTTGTGCATAAGTGTATATATATATCTCTATAGGTGTTTGTGTGATTATATATATATGCCTAGATGAGGGGTTTGATACATATATGTATGTATGTAAGAGTGTATATATATATGTATATATAGATTGATATGTTAGAGGTGTGTATATAAATAAGTGTGCTGTGTTGAGTGTGGGTATATGTTGGTATATATGTTTTTGGGTGTGAGCTTTGTATATATGTGTCGAGAGAAGATAGGTATATGTGTATATGTAGTTTGATATATAGATACATATATGTATGTATATGTGTCTGTCTATGTATAGGTGTATGTGTGTGCATATTATGTCGTGAGTGAGTGAGCAGTGAGTGAAGAGGAGCTCGGGACAGGGAAGGTGTAGCAAAAATTCAGAGTGGCACTCAGATGGCAAGCAGTGCCAGCAAGAAACTATACAGCAAGCATTGAGCATGTACATCAGTTTCAGTATACAGCAGATTTTATTTAGTGTATACAGCGAGTACACAACAATGTGAGTGGAAACTACATAGTAGGTACAACATGCTCGGGACAGAGAGGAGTAATGCAATGCAAGCTCAACAAAGATTCAGTGCAGCAATCAACAGCGAGCAAGCAGTGGCATCCTCAGCAAGGGTGCTGTATGCTCGGGTATCAGTTATAGCAACCATCAGCTGAGAAGCAAGCAACTATCAACAACAACAACAACAACAAGTTCAGAACAGTAGCAGTAGCATCAACAAGAGAAATAACATTTGCATCTAGCTTTAGTTCAATGTGCAGCTGAGGTAAAGAGCACTGGACTCAGTTTAGCAGCAAACAGTTGCAAATTTGCATCAATACAGCAGTGAAGATCAGTGTGAACAGCCAGGGGAGGGTCTACAGCAACAACAACGTTTAGGTAGGTAGTGTAGCAGTCAGTGCAGCATCCTTCAGTATGTTGTGCATCAATAGCAACCATTCAGTAGCTGAGAAGTTCATCAAGTTCAACAACAAGGACATACACAATATGTTGATGCAAGCCAACTACATTAGAGTATTATTCAGGGAGGATGTTGAGATACTACATCAGTGCACAATCGAAGAAGAGCAGTATGCAGTAAAGCATAGCATGCCATAGCAGCATCATACAGTGAAGCAATAGCCATTCACTACACCAACTGAGTAGTGTACAACAGCCGATGTAGGTAGTAGTTTGTAGGTGCAGGCATTCAGCAATCCTGCAGAGTATCACTAGCATGTACACAATGCATTATTCGTAGTTACATCAAGCAGCAATATGAGCAAGTTCAGCCAAGGGTTATCAGAAAGAGCACAGCCGCCACAGCAAAGAGGGAAGCTCGAGCATGGACTACAGCAGCCTTGCACAGCAATAATGAGTTGCAATGGAAGTTTCACACTGAGCGAGCATTGGGCAGCAACCTGCAGACTCAAGTAGCATACAACAAAGATAGGAGCAGCAGCCGAGGTTTACTTTAGTAGCTATGCAATACAGCACTGTATCGGGTATCAAACAATTATGCAGTCCAGTGTTCAGGCATTTTCAGTCTCTGAGGTATCTGGGTTCAGTCCAGTTTAACTCAATTTCAGTTCAGGTATTAATATCAAGGTATAGGTTAGTGGTTATAGTATAACTAGATGGTTAGTATATATGACTAGTTGTGTAGTTAGTCGTAAGTTATTGGTTTTAGTAGATAGATATGTATATTATTGTAGGTATATTTGTTAGTAGATAAATATGGTTATAGTTAGTACATAAATAGTTAAGTAGTTAGTATCTATGTATACTAGTTTGTAATATCTGTTAGTAGTTATTATTTTTAGTAGTTAGTTATTTTTAGTATGAAATTTAGTTATATTAGTATAGTTAATATTGGGGGTTTTCTATATATTAGCTATAATGAGATTTTGAATTACCTTGGGATACCAAGTAATATCAAGGTATTGGGTTTGAGTATCGGGATAGGTGTGAGGTAGTACGATACGCATTGGTGCAAGGCCAAGGTATCCAAATTTCTTTGTTTTGAGATAGATACTAGGTGTATTGACTTGTATATATATTCAAACTACTATTTTCCTATATTAAACTTGCGTATCTTTGGATACGACATTTTGTGTATCTCATAGTATCCTAGATTAGTTAGCATAGCTTAGTTTCATAATGTATTGACTTAGTATCCTAGTATTAGACTCATACACCCTAGAATTAGTCGGTTTGACTTAGAAATAGCTTTGTGACCTAGAATTGACTAGTTTAACTTATTTTATTCTAACACCTTTTATTAATGTAATATTTCACATATAGGTCTGTGTGACACCAGTTGGGATACAGTTTGACATTTATTGCTTGGACGATAGGCGAGTACATTCTCTGATAGTTTCCATTATTTAATAATTACTATAATGCAAGTGTTTAAAAATATTTTACATGACTCTTGACACATTGGTACACAGACTAGTATACACATGGATCAGTCATGGGTTGTTATATATATATTATTCATTTTCCTCGTGTTCTCAATGTTTAACTTAGACAATATTCAATGTTCAAGGTTCAATATTTTAATGTTCAATATTTAACTTAGACAATATTTATCCAACGTTAAAGTAGACAATGTTCACCCAAGCCGATCACATATCTATCTAGTATTTCAATCACTTAGTAGGGTTGCAGTTCTTCACCACATTCTAGTTTATTATTTTATTCTATTGCCTTATTCTACTTTCATCGTGATCAGTATATACCATATTTTTCTTGTTTACCTGTTCTTCTACTATAGTTGATATTGTTTATTATTTTTCGTCTTGTATTATATTCTCTATTTTTGTCTATAGTCATTATCAATTAATTGAAACTGCTATTGGGTTGTGCTGGCTGAATTCTTGATGGTATGGCTGCAAATTTGTGTAGTCCCGGGGGGCTCCGGGTCAATCGAGAGGGCTAGTCGCAATCTTATCCTTCCCGTTGTGAAGTTAGTTTTCGGCAATCAACTAGCTTTACTCCCAGCGATAATTTGCAGCATTCATCGCGGGCTATATATTTTTATGAGCAAATTGATGGCTCATGGAATCCCTAAAGATTTCAACCGGGTTAAGATGCCTTACCATTATCTAATGGGTTGGCTGTTGATGTAATATACGTCTTTGATGCATCCTGGGGTTGAGGGGACAATGACAGAGGCTGATGCTTTTATATTTTGGTATGATGGGATGCCCTAGGTTAATACTGAGGTTCCTTTATGTCGGCATGCACTTGCCCGAGTAGCGGACTATTCCTTCTTTGTCTCGGTCCTGAAGTTCACAGAGGATAAAGTGAATAGGGTTCAGTGTGATAGTGGTATTGACCGTCAGGTTTTGTTCCTGAAGCTCCTTTGCTGGTTACTTTCCATTCGGCCTTCCCAACTGGTATACCGAAACCAGAACCTCATCTTCTTAGAACCTTACCTACCGAGTAGGTTTGCTCTTCAGTTTGGATATAGCCAGCTTATGTTGAGCATTCCAAGCCCATGTCTTGGTTTTGAAGGTAGCATTCTTGATAGATCTCGAGACTAAAATTATTACTTTGCCATCAATACTCAGGTCCGGTTTACCCTGCCCAATGCTAATGTTCCTGCGTATATCCTTCATGCAGTGGCTATCTTTTATGTAGCCGTGAATGCTCCTCCACCTGGCTTTGACTGGGACACTAGCTTCATCGTAGGTACTAAGCTGGATTCCCAACGGAGGAAGTTCAAGAGAGGTCGGGGAAAAGGCAAGTAGAAGGCTCCGCTTGTCGATTCTGACACAACGACGGGGGAAGAGAATGCTTCCTATGACCCCTCGCCTCGAGTGAACTCTCCAATGATGCATAAGGCCTCCCCGATACGGAGCCCTTTGTCCAGAAAGAGAAGGCAAGAACCATTCATGGCTGTGAGGCCCCATTATAGGAAGTAGGTTGCTGTCAAGGCCCCTGTGCCGGCTGGGGACGAAGCAGAAGAAACAGATAAAGAGGAGGATGTAGGATCCCTGACTCTGGTGGCTTATTACCCAGAGCTTATTCCAGACACTGAGGCAATATTTATGTGACCTCTTAGTTTAATCATCTCGGTCCCCTCTATAAATATATTTCTTCTGGTGTCTTTAAAAACTTGTAGACACAGGAAGATAGGGACCGACCCCAATGGTCTACGGCCGTCGAGGTTTCTTATGCGCAGCCGGATGAAGAGATCGCTTCTCCTGGGTCCGAGGTCACAGAGCCTATTTCTGAGGGCTCTGGTGGTTATGTCCCAGGGGATTCGCTAGAAGAATCGGCCACCTCCCCCATCTTGGTGGATGAGTTAGGTGATCCGGAGGAAGTTCGGACCTCACTGGACGAGCGTTAGGTCCCGTTGTCTTCTACGGGTATGTTATTTGGCAACTTTTCTAGAGAAGAAATTTTTTGGCTTCAGCTTCACATTCTTCGAGTGAAGTTAATTGTTAGTTGTTCTGGTTCTACAGACCCTACCTCTCCCCTAAAGATCATGGATGTGACCTGGAGAAAGGCATCGCGAAAAAAGAGTGTAGTGAGCTCGTTAGGGGGAGGTCTGAGTCCCTTCTTCGCTTTTCTGGAAGTGAGGAGCATCCCGCCGTGCCCCTATTAAGGCTATGACGGAGGAGGTTCCTTTTATTACAGGCCCTTATGGTGTGGCGACTGTTACTGCAAATATTGCTATGGGGGGTTCTGCGATTGAAGCCTCTTTGGATAGCAGGGTAATAAGTTGCCGCAATAACGTCCTTGAGGTTGCCAGGTCACCTTCTGAAGCTGTCACGACTGGGTCTAGGTAAGGTACACCTGTGGGAGCTAATGCAGTGAGGTGCCCCATTACTTCTTTCCCCAGTCTCGGTACTACTCCGGGGTCCGTGGTTCAGCAGCCGGGTATCCAGGCACTTCGTGCGCCCATGAAAGACTACTGGTTTCTCCTCTACTGATGCTTCACCTTTGAGGTTTTCGAGCAACGTTGTGCCTCTAGCTGCACCTGCGACCTCTTCTTCAATCCTGTCGCTTTTGACTCTGGATATATTAGAAGAGATTGATGAGAACGTCAACTCTCCATTCGGAGCTTCTATATGTTCTTGAAGCAAGGGATCGAGGGCGTGTTGGAGTGCAACAAATATTTTGCCTGGGTAAGGCACTTTGCTAAGGGCCAGGTCCACTCTCTGAGGGGTATCCCTAGTTTCGAATAGATCATCAATTTTCTGGGTCATAAACTGGTGGAGGTGGAGAAATGCCTAACGGAGCTACGCTAGTACCAGCCGACAGATATGTGAATACTGATATCCCATGAATATAATGAGTTCTCAAAGGAGGTGGAAAAATAGAAGGCCTTGTTGGCTTCGTCTATGGAGTGTTTGCAATATAATCTCCAAAATTTGCAGGAGAGGCATGATCGGCTGGGCAATCCCAGAAAAAATGCCTCTCCCGACAAAAGGACCTGACTGAGAAATTCAGAAAGCTCCAGGTCGAACTTAATACGCAAGGGAATACAGCAAAAGGACGTGACAGAGAAATTTGGCAGTTTATATATATATATATATATATATATATATATATATATATATATATATATATATATATATATTAGTATTAATATATAAGTAATGTATCTCCTAAATTCCTAATTACATCATAGTATATGTATAATAAATAATATAGTATGTATATATATATTACGGGTAGTTAATATAACAAGGTGTTGGGTATTACCTTGAGGAACCAAGGTAATTGGGGATACCCAAGATATTGGGTTTGGGTATCAAGTTTTTGAATTATTGTTGAGATACCATGTTGGTTCAAAACCACAGTACCTATTTAATGTTTGTAATTTGGATTCTATATTAATAATAATTGTTTGGCTTTTATATGGGATGTTTTACCTATGGAATTACGTATCCGAAAATACGGTATCCTAATAATTAAGATATGGTTTTTATAGTTTAGACTTAGTATCTTGAAACCAATATTTTCTGTTAGACTTGAGCAACCTAGAAATAGGTAGTTGACCATAATTGACCATAGTTTGACTATAGTTGACAATAGTTGACCTAGTTTAACTTTTGACTTAGAATTGACTTATTGACCTAGAAGTTGACTAGTTTAACTTATTTTCTTCCCAAAACTTTGTATTGATGTTGTATTACATATCTATGTCTTTGAGGCACCATGTCAGATATCAGTGAGACTATTCTTTGGACTTCAGGCGAGTACATTCTCTGATAGTTTCTTATTTATGATATCCTCTATATTCATTATATCTAGTGTAGATATCCATGTTCTCTTGACACTATAGTTACACAAATTGGTATATCCGGGTCTCGTTATGAGATTTTATTCCGTAGTAAATGGTGTATATAGTACAAGTATTGTTTTATTGGTTATTTTGTATATGTACAGACACTGATTCTCGAGAAGAGTCGTTATCTTCTTGGGGAATCTTGTGCCATAGCATACCGTGGTTGGATCCATTATACCAGTCGAGGGTGGAAAGTACTTTAGTGTAGATATGTGATCATACCCCTATTGTATCAAGTACTGTTATTAAATAGTGTTAATCGTACACCGTACGTATGATTAGCCAGGCCACATATATTGTATCATGTTCCCAAGCCGATCACATGTTAAAGCTAGTACTCACACACTTAGTCAATAGTATTCTTGTTCATTGGCATATGGTTCATTATTATATTTATTCCAGTATTTCCTTATTATATATATATCTCTCGTATCTATTGTGCATCTAGTATATTCATATCTATTTACTGTTACATAGTTTTTGTCATTGATTAGAACTGCTGTTAGAGATGTACTCTACTCCTTTCCTGACTGGATATATTTTTCCAAATGATACTGAGGAGTGGTACCCTACCTATTATGGACCTCAGGATATTGTGGGTCTAGAGTCTGAGACCCTAGCTCAGGAGGAACTTATCCCAGCTGAGATAGTTGATCTGGGTTTAGTAGCTTCTTAGTATTCTTTGTACTGGATTTGTCTTCAGCTTATTTGTTAGTATTCTTTCAGACTTATTGATGTATTATTTTAGACTCATGAGTTGTATGTGACTATTCTATTATTTATCTCATTCGTGCTCATTTCTATCTTAAATCTGTGATTGAGTATATTATTATTATTGGTGGTTCATTATATTGTTAGATAGATTACCCAGACAGCGTTCTACCACCAATTCTGTGGCGTAGGCTGGGCGTTATTTCCGACTTGTACCCTTATATCGGGTGCAGGTCATGACACATTTTTAGTGGTGTCCCATGTAGGTCTAGCTTCGTAAGTTATACGATATTGTGGTAGTGCGATGATTTAGTTATACTACTGCGAACCTGCAATAGGATGTAGGATATAGACTGAGATACTCAATCATATCTAGGAAAATTCTTTTGATTCAACTATTCTCCTTTGATATTGATACTTGATCTCTTAAACTATCCTTTCCTTGAGTGTCTTACATCATATGCCATATTAATTCTTTCTTTTGCTTTATCTAAGGATGTCACCTAAGACTAGATCGCAGTAGGGGAGAGCAGCTTCTGAGAGGTCTGTGACATCCTGAGGGCCTGCACCAGTCACTTCTCTGGTGATTGGAGTGTCAGCTGCTTTCGGAGGTCCACCACCTACTTAGAGGACTGTGCCAGCTGTAGCTGAGAGTCTTCCACCTCTACCTTCTGTGCCAGCAGAGGCGACATAGATATTTATACTGTTTTATGAGATGCTCGAGGCACAGAGGGCTCAGTCAAAGGGTCGTCAGAGGCAGACCGACGTTCTATAAGAGGGTATCAAGAGTACTCATCAGTTTGCTCGTGCCGTAGTCGAGAAAGGAGTTTCGGTCCAGCAGCAGGTTGTTCCTCAGGTTGCTCAGCTTCGGCCAGGCAATATTCAGGACTTCAAGAAGCTGGAGCCTAGGGTCTTCAAGGGGACGGAGGGCATCATCTATGCTGATGATTGGCTTGAGGACATTGAGCGTCTTATGAGGGTATCCCATCTTTCTGATGATCTGAAGGTTAAGGCGATAGGACTTCAACTGTCCGACGTTGCTCGTACTTGGTTCAAAAATGAGCTAATTCTGGTTGATGCAGGACAGTCTTGGGAGGTATTCAAGGACCTCTTTAAGAAGAAGTTTTTTGCTCGGGCAGACAGGCTAGACTTGGAAAGGCAGTTTGAGAGTCTCATTTAGGGGGACATGTCTGTGGAGGAGTATGATACAGAATTCTGTAGGTTGAGCCAATTTGAAGAGTATTTGGTGAGAGAGCAGGAGGTTCTGACTATTTATTTCTGTGAGGGTCTAAACTGGGAAGTGAAGATCCTCATTCTATCTTTTTATGAGACACACTCGGAGATACTTGTGGAGTCACGCAAGGTTGAGCGGGAGTTGGATTTGAAGCCCAAGAGAGACCGTAATTCTTTGCTGGGGGCCAACAGCAGTGCAGTATCTGCAAAATGTCATTATTTCCAGTCTAGACCTTTCCAGCAGCCACAGTAGAACCAGACTCCAACTAGGGCACCTTTTTATTAGGCACCACAGCAGCAGAGACAGTTATATCAAGCTTTCTGCCACTACTGCAAGAAGCCTGGCCATATCTAGAAAGTTTGTAGGAGGAGGCTAGGAGTTTGTTTGTATTATAGTACTAAAGGGCATCAATCGAGAGAGTGTCCTCGTCATGCAGTTCAGGGAGCCGCTCCAGCTCTGAGGGCACAAACGAGACCACCTGCAGTATAGTCGATGGGACGGCTTCCGATACAGCATCAACGTTATGTCCAGTATCAAAAGTAGGGAGGTGCACATCAGGAACAAGCGTTTGTTATGACCGTCGAGGAGAACGAACCCACCAGAGATGTCATCGCGGGTTATATTCTTCTTGATTCTATTCCAGCTTTTACTTTGTTTGATAGTGGTGCTTTCCATAGTTTTGTGTCGGTTTCTTTTGCTCCGAAGCATGGTTTGGTAGCTGAGTCTTAGCTTAGGACTTATAAGATCATTATCAAAGGAGGCATTATCCTGGTTAATGATATTTATAAGGATCAAAAAGTTACTTTGGGAGGCCGGAAGTTGAGTGCGTGTCTACTTGTAATGCCACTTCTGAGCTACGATATTATACCCGGGATGGATTGGTTGAGTAGGCACCGTGCTAGCATAGATTATAGAGAAGGTAAAGTTTTGTTTGGTCTGCCAGGAGAGCCAGAGTTCGAGTTTGCTAGAGGAGCTGCAGAGCAGGAAGAAGGCATTATTTGTGGAGCTATGGTGGAAGACAAGAAGTTGTCGCATCCGTTGATAGTAGAGTTCTTGGATGTATTTTTTGAGGAAGTGCTAGGGTTGCAACCAGATCGAGATATTGAATTCTCTATGGACTTGGTGCCAGGTACAGAACCAATTTTGAAGCATGTCTATAGAGTAAATAACAGTGAGCTGGTTGAGCTAAAGAAGCAGGTAGATGAATTACAGGATAAGAATTTTATCAGATCGAGTTCTTCACTATAGGGAGCCCCGATATTGTTTATACCGAAGAAGGATGGATCAGTGTGCATGTGCATTGATTACAGGGCTTTGAATAATCTCACTATCAAGAATAAGTATTATTTGCTACGGATTGATGATCTGTTTGAATAGTTGAGTGGTGTAAAAGTATTTTCTAAGATAGATTTGAGATCAGGTTACTATCAGGTAAAGGTAAAGCCTATGGACATATCGAAGACTGCTTTTAGAACTCGGTATAGTCAGTATAAGTTTATGGTGATGCCATTTGGGTTGACTAATGCAACAGTTGTATTTACAAACTTGATGAACAAGGTGTTCCATCAGTACCTTGACAAGTTCCTAGTGATGTTCATCGACGACATACCCATATACTCGGAGACACTGGAAGAGCATGAGAAGCATTTGAGGATTATGTTGGATGTGCTGAGGAAGGAGAAGCTGTATGGGAAGTTGTCCAAGTGTGAGTTTTTTCTGGACAAGGTAGAGTTCTTGGGGCATGTTGTGACTGGTGATGGCATTTCAGAGGATCCGAAGAAGATCGCAGTAGTAGAATCTTGGAAGACCCCGAGTTCGGTAGCAGAAATTAGGAGTTTCTTGGGATTGGCAGGCTACTACAGGAAGTTTGTGCAAGATTTTTCGAGGATTGCCGAGCCGATGACCAGACTCACACGGAAGGATGTAAAGTTTGTTTGGACTGAGGATTGCCAGGTTGCTTTTGAGGAATTGAAGATGAGGTTGACGTCTGCTCCTATTTTGACGTTGCCATCAGGGTCTGGAGGTTTAACTATTTATAGTAATGCATCAGGGAAAGGTTTGGGTTGTGTTCTTCAGTAGAATGGAAAAGTGAATGTCTATGCATCCAGGCAATTATATCCTCATAAAAAGAACTATCCTACCCATGATTTGGAGTTGGCAGTAGTCATATTCGCCCTGAAGTTGTGGCAATATTATTTGTACGAAGAACTTGTGAAGATCTTCACAAACCATAAAAGCTTGAAGTACGTTTTCACGCAAAAGGAGTTGAATATGAGACAGTGTTGGTGGTTGGAACTGATGAAGGATTTTGATATATCTTTGTAGTATCATCCTGGGAAAGCTAATATAGTTATCGATGCTTTGAGTAGGTATCTGGTAGCTATGTTCTTGATACAGAATCAATATTTATTGAAGGACTTGGAGAGCTTGGGCATCGAGGTGATAGTTCCTGGTTGTGCTATAAAGATGTGGGGATAGCAGATATATTCAGATTTGATGGACAGGATCAAGGCAGCACAGTATGAGGATGCATCTCTGAGGAATATCAGAGTTCATGTGAGATTAGGATTGGAGGATAATTTCACCAATGCTGAGGATGGATCTTTGAGGCATGGAGTTAGATTGTGCATGCCTAGTGGGGAGCTACGTGAGGAGATATTGCATGAAGCGTATGGCTCTCAGTATTCCATTCATCCAGGTGCCAACAAGATGTACCAGGATATGCGAGAGAGTATCTGGTGGTATAGCATGAAGAGGAGAGTGGCATAGTTTGTATCTAGATGCTTAGTGTGCCAGTAGGTGTAAGCCGAGAGAAAGAGGACAGGAGGTTTACTTTAGCCATTACCCATTCCAGAGTGGTAGTGGGAGCACATTACTATAGATTTTGTGTCCGGACTTCCACGATCTCCAGGATGGAAAGACGCGATTTGGGTTATCATTGATAGGGTTGACCAAGTCGGCACACTTTTTTTTCTTTCAAGGTGGGTTTGTCTACAGAGAAGCTGGCAGAGATGTATATGAAGCAGATCATTAGGATAAATGGAGTTCCCATCAGCATAGTCTCGGATCGGGATAGTCGTTTTACTTCTTATTTCTGGAGGAGTTTCCTGGAGAGTTTGGGCACTCAGCTCAAGTTTAGTATTGTATATCATCCCCAGACAGATGGGCAGTCAGAAAGGACTATTCAGACTCTCAAAGATATGTTGCGTACTTGTGTACTAGATTTTAGGGGTTCTTGGGATGACCATCTCCATCTGGTAGAGTTTGCTTACAATAATAGCTACCAGGCTAGTATAAAGATGTCACCTTTTGAAGCTCTGTACGATCAGAGGTGTCGTACTCCCTTATCTTGGGACAGTGTTGGAGAAAGAGTTTTGCTTGGGCCAGAGATGGTTATAGATGCAGCAGAGAAGGTTCAGTTGTTCAGAGATAGACTTCGAGTGGCACAGAACAGATAGCGGCATTGGGCCGATAGCCACCGAAGACCTTTGGAGTTCGAGGTATAGTTTAGATTTTATTTTGTGCTTGTTCTTGGTTATTTTTTATAGATTAAGTTCTTAAGGTGGTATTTTGTTCTAGGTGGGTGGTTTGGTATTTTTGAGAATTTCTCAGACACGAGGCATGACTCACTTCGGTAGAGGCAGAAAGCTTAGTTCACGATTAATCGGACCTTTTACTATTCTAGAGAGGGTTGGTACAGTTGCTTATAGACTAGACTTGCCACCTACATTGGAGGGAGTGCACAACGTATTTTATATGTCATAATTGAGACAATATGTGACAGATCCTAGTCATGTATTAGATCACTCGGAGATAGAGGTAGGCCCTACTCTTAGCTATCCGTAGCAGCCAGTTGAGATTCTTGATCGGAGAGAGAAGGTACTGAGGAACCAGAATATTCCTTTGGTGTGCATCACATGGAGGCATCACTCTCCGGGAGAGTTGCCTGGGAGAGAGGAGATAAAATGTGAGAGCGTTATCTATATTTGTTTGTGATTTGAGGTATGTTCTTTCCTACTTTTGTTATGTTCTTTCATAGTAGTTCTGTTCTTTGGTTCTGTTCTTTTGCTATGTTCTGTTATTTTCTGTAGGTAGTTTTCGTCTTTGAATTTTGAGGACAAAATTATTTTAAGGAGGGTAGACTTGTCACTACCACATTTTCTAGGAAGGATATTTTAGTAATTTCATATTTAACTAAATATTGGACATAATAAATAATTATTTGTTGAATTATTTAATTATTGTTAGATGTTAGTTATTTAATTTGGACTTATGTTAGTGGACCTAACTAGTTTAGTTTAGACTCATGGACCAACATGAATTAATTGATAGAATTTAGCCCATTTAAAAAGCCCTTTGTTAAGGAGATGGATTAAAATAATTAAACCATTAGACTAGAACTTCCCTCCTTAATTATTTCTTCATGAGGGAGGGGAAAGGGGGCGGCCTATATTAAAAGAGGGGAAAAATTCTCTCTCCTCTTTTTATTTTAAAACTAGATCTAGAATTTCTCTCAACCAAATTCCTTCATTCCTACTTTATTTTCCTACCAAATTTTATTCTAATTTTTTCCCAAATTACCATTTGAGGCAAGAGAAGCAAGAATCTAGAAGGAGGAAGTAAGGATCTACAAAGAGGAGCAAGGATCTACAAGTTGGAGGCAATTTCATCATAATTGGAAGTTACATTCAGAATCCATCTCCTAATAGGTTCAATTCATTTTTTTCCTTTATTTAGGTGGTAAATCTGAAATTTAACCATAGAAAATCAACCCATATGCATAAGCTACCCATAGGATTTAGTTTTCTGTTCATAGGAGGCGTATTGAAGAAGTTATGGTCCTATTTTTGTCAATTTTGGGAAAATTCTGAGATTGACAATTGTTGTGTGTATCAATTGGTCCTATAGATCAATTTTGCATATATTTGTATGTTTGGAGCTAGTTTCATGTCCATAATTGGGTACGTGTAGGTCGTATCCCAATAATTTGGTAATACGTATTAATTTTAGGGTTTTCCCTCTGACACCTGACTTTGTACATGTCATATTTTGACACGGATACGTAGATTTATATTTGACTCTTCGTATTATTAATAAATAATATTTATGACTTATTCATATCCTTCGGGGTATGTTTGGATGTGTGGTAGACTCGTGTCGCAAGCGTATCCTAGATCTAGTGGGATACGGAGTGATACGATCTATGTGTTGGTATAATTTAAATCTTAGATCTATTTCTCTTATCATTGTGATGTATATATATATATATATATATATATTGTAGTATATATATATAGTATATATGTTATGTGTAAATATGTGTATATGTTGTTTTATATATATGTATGTTATTATTATTATATGTGTTTATTAGGTACATATATTTTATATAGTTGTAACTATGTATATATATGATACTATATTGTTATATGTATTATTGTGTAAGTATATATATATTGAAGCATATATATATATATATATATATATATATATATATATATATATATATATGTTTAAAATAGATATTTATATGTTGTTATATTTATATATGTATGTTATATGATTATATATACATATACATATATGTATAGTTATCTATATATATTACTATGTATGTCTGTGTATGTTACTATATAGTTATTATGTTCATAATACTAGGTGAGGGTGTATGTATAGTTATTAGTAGTAATTATGTATATAGATATATATATATACTATGTGAGTTATATATATATATATATATATATATATATATATATGTTATTATATATATATTGTATATATATATATATTTATAGCGATAACAACTTTTGGAAATAGCGACAGCAGCAAAATAGCGACATCAGCAAAACAACACAACAACAGCAGCAACGGAGGCAACATCGACAGCAATCTCTCGCAGAAAAGCAGCAGCAACGGCAACAGAAAGCAGTGACAGCAGCCAGCAACAGTTTCAGAAAAACTGTCGCTGAAACAACAGCGTATCAGGGGCTTTAGTGACAATTTTTAGCGATAGTACAGAAAACTGTCTCTAAAACAGCAGTATATCAATATTAACAGCAGCTTTCAGTGATAGCAGGAATAGTTTTAGAGATAGTTTGGCAGTTTTTTTATATATATACTTAGATATATATATGTATAGGTATATATATATATATATATATATATATATATATATATATATATATATATATATATATATATATATATATTAGTATTAATATATAAGTAATTTATCTCCTAAATTGCTAATTATATTATAGTATATGTATAATAAATAATGTAGTATGTATATATATGTATTACGGGTAGTTAATATAACAAGGTATTGGGTATTACCTTGAGGAACCAAGGTAATTGGGCAAGATATTGGGTTTGGGTATCAAGTTTTTGAATTATTGTTGAGATACCAAGTTGGTTCAAAACCACGGTACCTATTTAATGTTTGTAATTTGGATTCTATATTATTAATAATTATTTGGCTTATATATGGGATATTTACCTATGGAATTACGTATCCGGAGATACGGTATCCTAATAATTAAGATATAGTATTTATAGTTTAGACTTAGTATCTTGAAACTAATATTTTGTGTTAGACTTGAGCAACCTAGAAATAGGTAGTTGTCCATAGTTGACCATAGTTTGACTATAGTTGACCATAGTTGACCTAGTTTAACTTTTGACTTAGAATTGACTTATTGACCTAGAAGTTGACTAGTTTAACTTATTTTCTTCTTGGAACCTTGTATTGATGTTGTATTCCATATTTAGGTCTTCGAGGCTCCGTGTCAGACATCGATGAGACTATTCTTTGGACTTCAGACGAGTACATTCTCTAATAGTTTCTTATTTATGATATCCTCTATGTTCATTGTATCTAGTGTAGATATTCATGTTCTCTTGATACTATGGTTACAAAGATTGGTATATCCGGATCTCGTCATGAGATGTTATTCCTTGGTATATGGTGTATATGGTGCAAGTATTGTTTCATTGGTTATCTTTTATATGTACAGACACTAATTCTCGGGAAGAGTCGCTATCTTCTTGGGGAATCTCGTGCCATAGCATACTGAGGTTGGATCTATTATACCAGTCGAGGGTGGAGAGTACTTTAGTGTAGATATGTGATCATACACATATTGTATCAAGTACTATTATTGAATAGTATTAATCATACACCGCACGTATGATTAGCTAGGCCATGTATATTGTATCATATTTCCAAGTCGATCATATGTTAAAGCTAGTACTCATACACTTAGTCATTAGTATTCTTGTTCATTGGCATATGGTTCATTATTGTATTTATTACAATATTTCCTTATTATATATATATCTCTTGTAGCTATTGTGCATCTGGTATATTCATATCTATTTACTGTTACATAGTTTTTATCATGAATTAGAACTGCTGTTAGAGATGTACTCTGCTCCTTTCCTGACCGGATATATTTTTCCAGATGACACTGAGGAGTGGTACCCTACCTATTATGGATCTCAGGATGTTATGGGTCTAGAGTCTAAGACCCTGGCTCAGGAGGGACTTATCCTAATTGAGACAGTTGACCTGGGTTTAGTAGCTTCTTAGTTTTCTTTGTACTGAATTTGTCTCCATCTTATTTGTTAGCATTCTTTTAGACTCATTGATGTATTATTTTAGACTCATGAGTTATATGTGACTATTCTATTCTTTATCTGATTAGTGCTTATTTATATTTTAGATCTGTGATTGAGTATATTATCATTGTTGGTGGTTCATTATATTATTAGATAGATTACCCAGACAGCGTTCTACCGCCGATTCTGAGGCGTAGGCTGGACGTTATTTCTGACTTGTACCCTTATACCAGGTGCGGGTCGTGACAAAGTGCCATGTTGTATTCTTAAAATAACTCATATATTGACGGAGGAATATCTTTCCATCGAATGGGTTCCAGTTAAAGGGCTTGTACATGGGCGGGTTTGATACATCCCTCCACTCGCGGGGGTATGGTTGACGTATCCCGAGCTTGCCCAGTGAGTCCCCGCTGCCTATGGAATCTAGGCGACCTCGAAGTTCTCGGACTTCCCTCATTGCTTCTCTGGCCTCGTCTCCTGCAGAAGGGGCAGATGAGCCAAGCAGAGGGTGATTATCGCCTACAAGAGGAGAAGTCGCATCAAAATCTGCGTTGGTCCCAGGGTCTAAGCTTGATTATCCAGAAGCCCTTGTTGGTTGGGAAGCCATATTTTCCTTGATTTCCAGCATTATTTGGGTTAGGGCTCGCATTGAGGAACCCACCGTCTATATCATGGCTTCAAGGGCCTTGAAGCATTATCGGTCGCTGGGGCCTTCGTGATCGTCCCCGGCTATGTATACAGTCCTCACATAGGAAGAAATGGACGGGGCAGTGGACACCACACTTTCTATCTCAGATTCATTTCAGGAGTAGTTGTAAACCCCCTGACCCAAATTTAAGTTTAGGAAATTATTTAGAATTATTTTGGAATAATTATTGGGGTTATAATTCACCTTTTTGATTTTTGATTCGATTGTCACACCTTGTCATTGCTTCAATATCTAGAACACTACACTAGCTTTTGCCTTCCAACAAAATTTATACCCTTGACCTAGACAAGTTCATCTTCAGTCATAACCTTTGTATCACTCATAATTATACTCTTTTGTGCATTATTTTAATCACACAACATTCTTCAAAAAATATCTAATTCAATCATAAACTTTGTATCTATGTCCGTTCCAATCAAAATTGGAGATGCAACTTTGATCCGTTCCTTGTAACACAATATATGACGATAATCTACTCTGAGTCCACTACATTGTAAAACCCCTATTTCAAAAAAATCATATTTATTATTATTTTTATTAGTTAATAATTTAATTATAGTAATTATGTGCTAATTAGGAGAAATAAATTTTTAATAATTTTTATTTTAGGTGTTGGTGCACTTAGAAGATTTATGGGACCATTAGAAATTTTTCGGAATTTATTTCATGTAGGAGACCCCTTGAGCAGTTGCTAGCTTAATAGTGTGCATTATTATAATCTAGAATTTTTCTTATGAGTATATATATATATATATATATATATATATATATATATATATATATATATATATATATATTTAAAAAGAAAAAGGAAAAGAAAAGAAAAGAAAAGAAAGGAAAATAATAAACTATTAATAACATAAACTAATAACAATCAAAGTTCTTAAAGCAACTTAAGCAAACCACCTATGCAGCAAACTATTCCCTTAGCCAATTCCCACGGAAGCAAACCGCTGCTTTGAAATTTTGTGAGCCGCCCCTATTTTAGTTGCTCACAGTAGCAACTAAAACCACCAACGTTAGTCAGCCGCGACTAATGCAAAACCCAACCCTCATTCTCTCCCTTTAATATATATATATATTTATCTCTCTAAACTCTAAACTTAATCATCCCAAACCCTCCCTCTTCTCATCTAGACCTAGAGAGCGCCGTCACCACAGCCGGAGAACCCTGCCAGGCCGTCTAAACAAATCCCGACGACCGCGACCCCGCGCACTGCATATTCCTACAACGAGGTACCTCCGTTCCGGAGTTATTTTCCGTCGACTCGCTCAACCAAATGTTGCCCCGTCTTCACCGGTATGCTCACCCCTTAACCCTCTTCTATATCTGTATGCTAGTAAATCTTGAATAATACGAAACCCTAGAAGAAAATAGCGCCATAGTTGGCGCAAACATACCGAATTCTTGGATCGCAGAAAATTACGGTGACCACCTATGTTTCAGAGTTCGTATGTCCCACCACAGAGATCCAAATTCGATAATTCTTTTTGGTCTACGTAGACCACTTGACCTAGTTTAATTTCTGTTAAATAACCCTAGATTATTAACTGTTGTAGGCAGAATTAAATTCGTCACAAAACCTCACGAACCCACTTTTCCCAGATTTCTAAAAGTTGTGAATCGGAGTGCGCCCTGCCAAACGGGACCATCCCGCCGTGTACCAAGTGTACCAAATGGTGCACGCAGCATAACCGAACACGTAAAAATTTGTGAAAACTGATTCGGACGAGTGTGCGCGCCGGAATCAGCCCGTATCCGCGGACACACCCCGTGTCGTAACTTTTGTGGAAGTCATGCGCATTTTGTGCACGCTCGTCAGAGTTTGACGAAACTTGCGGCACTGGACTCGTGGTAATACGCTGGTCCTGTGACCCAATTTTCACGCAATTCTGAGATAGTTGACCAAGTCGCCAATTGGCAGGCCCCACGGTTGACTTTTTTGGCGAAATTGTGTTCGGCCCATCGGAATCCACATTTGGACATACCGTTGGGTTCGTATTGACATCTAGAGTTATTTGACCTATAATTTGTTCTATTTAGAGACTGTTACTCTTGGCACGCTTTTTGGTGCAAAGTGGGCCACACATGGACCCTACTTTTATCCAAAATTACTGTTTTGCCCCTGTGTCCAAATTGGACGAAAGGGAAGTACTTTTTAGCTATTTTGCTTAATTCTGGGAACGTTGGTGATGTTTATTTCAGCATCCGGAGACGTTTATTCTGAGGCCGTAGCTTCTGACTCTTGGTGTTGACATCGGGACACTATATTTTGTAGCTTTCTTGCCAGGCAAGATACCTTGCCAAATTGTTTACAGTATTTTGCATGGTTAGTATATTTCTGTATATTTATTGCATTTCTGTTTATTTATTGCATGTGTATTTCTTTCAGTCATTACGATATATTAGATATGTTGACACACACTTGACACTTAGTATCATAGAGGACAATCAGTAGGCGTATGGGCTTTAACCACTCTGGTAAACCGTAGTCACTAGCACGCACTATGGTGGTCGTGTCCGATGGTCGCTACCCCCGAGGTATGTTGATTGATGGAGTCCGAGGGTCGCTACCCCAGAGGTATGTCGGCTGATGATGTCCACTAACGAGCGTATGAGTTGTGAAGATTAGATCGAGTAGCCTACCCTTGCCCATACGTCAAAAAGTTATACTCATTGCATTCATTTAGATTGCCTTATAAAGTGTACTTATTTATTTTCAAATATTATGCATGTTCACTGTATTCAAATTGGCTTGCTTCTATGTATCTTGTTATGTCCCCCTGAGGACCTGGTCCCTTGCCAGGTATAGATGATCAGGAGTATCCGCAGGAGTTCGGGCCTGGACCTGACGCATTATTTTCTGTCGAGGAGGTCTTACCTTCTGAGCATCGTTGATTATCTAGCGATGGACTCTTTTAGCTGATACACTTTTATCTTCATATTATTTTATATTGGAGATTTATACTCCTCTCTCATTTTAGTATTGATATAGTCATTGGTAGTGGATTTATCTCCACCCGACTATTATTTTGGATATTTCAGACTCCTTATTCTAGATTAGTATTTTTTTTCTATGACTTGTTGTGTGGATGAGATTAGCATATCTATGACTTATGACATTATATATACCACATGTGAGTTTATATTCATATTACAGCGTACGTATGGGTTATGGTTTCCATATATTAGAGTTGTCATATCCATGCGGCTGGCATGCTTACGTGTTCCTAGTCCTACGTATTTTGGGACTGGGGCATGACATACATCCATGACATTTGTGTCACACCCAATTTGACCATACACACTTCCAATTTACTGACACACACCGATGACCTAATTTCTACTCCTTTTGAGCAACCGACTCAACCAAACCCAAAACTAGTCCAAACCCAACCCAAACCCTCACACACCCTCACATGGTGCAAGCCAAACACCAAACACCATTCCCTCTCTCTAAACAACACTAAACACATCCCTTATGACCAATTACACATATTAAACCCCTTGGGGTAATTAAATTAGGATTTTACTCTTTGGCAATTAATCTCTTTTATTGTATTTAATGCAGAAACCCCCTCACCCCTTTGCTTGGTCGGCCAAGCCCTCTTTTCCCTCATCCCTATTTCATTGATTTTATTCACACCTATTTTACTCATTCTCTTTACAATAAATGCATTCCCACCTTAAAATTTATGCATTAAATGTTGTCTTCCCCCCACCCATTAATGGCCTAATAAAATGAGCCCTCCCCCATGCTTTTTCTCTCACCCCCTTTATTCTATGATCGGATAGATAAGCCCCCTTACCCTTTCCCTTATCTCCTTGCAATAAATGCATTCGCACCACCTCTTTCCTTTATTTCCTTGTAATAAATGCATTCACACCCCCATTTTTTACTTAATGCACACATCCCTCCCATCCCTCATTAACGTTTGCTCACTTATTCACTCTACCCCACTCCCTTGCATCAGCCGACCACCCCTCCCCTCTTTTTTACTCATCTTCTTCTCCTTCTCTTCTTCTTAATCTCCTTCCTCCTCACTCTTCTTCTTCTTAACATATCACCACCACTATTAACCACCATCATCCTCACCAACCTGACCACCCTCCTTCTTCGCCCCTTCCTTCTTCACCTGAGCCTCATCCAAAGTCTCCCCCACCATCATCTCTTCCCCTTTCTTCTATTGCGACTGCTACTGCTATTCCTATCTCCATTGATGCTTTTGCTGCATAACTGCTGCTACTGCTTTAAATCTGCTACTACTATTGTTGCTTATGCTACTGATGTTGCTGTGTTTCCTGATCTTCTTCATCCTTTTCATCAACCCCAAGCTTCTACAGCCCCCTTTTACCCCCAGTCCAATCCGAGCACGATCTCCCTCACTCGAGTGCACAACCTCCATCCAAGTTCTCCCTCCTTTTCAAGTAAACTTTAGGTACATCTCCTCCTCCTTTATCTTTATTCTATTTCTTCTTTATCATGTTCCTCTTCATATTCTTTATTTTATTTCCATGAATTATTTTCTCATCATCACATATTAACTTGTTGATTTGATAATTATTCAATTGAAGTTATATATAGGGATTAGAGTGTTAACAAACTAGCTTGATAGCCTCTCATCTAAACACTTGTTTAACATCTCTTTATAACTCCTTTTATATAAATTTCAGATTATATAATTTTTTTTAGAATGATGATTAGTGAAGTTATTATTGCATAAATTATTTTTGATTAGTGTATAATAGTAGTTGTGAATGTATCTTGGTTTTTAGACTAGTTGTTTATTATTAAGTGCCATGTTTTAGAGAGTATTTTCATACCATGTTAGAGAATAATTTGTGACATGCTAGATAGTGTTTAATATATGGTTTTTCTAAATATAATTGATCATCATGTGTTAGATGGAGTTGCATGAGTTAGTTTGTTATTGTCGTACTAGTAATTGGGTATGTTACCTAGGTTTTGATACTAGTTGTTATATATAAAATGTGTCATGTTAGAGTGTCATCACCATGTTTAGGTTTAATTCTTGTCGATATTTATATGTGCACATGAATAGAATAAGGATACAAGTTTATCATATTAGTGTGTCATATTAGAAAATAATGTAGACTTGATATATATTGTTGTGTGCAAGTGAATGAGTATTAGGGTTTGGTATCGAGATATATTAGAGGATGCTCGTAATATTTATCTGTAAAGAAGAAGCCCTAACTCATTTATAAATGAATATGCTTTAGGTTACATGACTAAAGATGTAGATAATTACTTGCAGGTAGTAAGCTACTTGACTAGTTGCGTACCAATATTTGAGGACGATATTGATATATTTATGCATGGAACCTAGGGGGATAACACTTTGCACCTAGGTGTTGGAGAGCAACTTAGCACTTACATAAACCCTAGTTGTGATCGTGATTATGTCATATGAGAAATTATACATTTAGAGGACTTTTAGATGTTATGTGACTAGTAGACTTAGTATTTGTACTCTTTCTTGGTCCTTGACTAGTCAACCTTAATCAACCCACCTAATTAGAAGTTTTGTTTGGTTTAGACTCAATATGACTAATGGCATAGAATAGTCATTCTCTTATGCATGCTTTGTGAATCGTGTTATAGTGAATGACTTGATCTTACTATATATAGGCTCTTGGGATCGTTCAGACTTGGATGCCAGAGCAGATTCTTTATATTGCAGCTTGAAGATTCAGAAAAGTATACCTTTCCTTATTTTACTATTTAAATTCAGTTAATATTGTTTAAATAATTTATGCAATTGATATTATATAACTGTGCGCGCTTGAGAATGACTCGGGTGCAGTCGACGAAGGCGTCGATATTAGGACTTGTGTTTAACCTAGTTTCTAGTGGACGTACCTAAAGTTATGGAGTTATCATTATAACTCTGAGTCCTTGGCATGTATTATTTTATGTCATAGAGAGAGTTCATGATAGGACACGGTCTTACGTACTTAACTAGCCATCGGTGCGAGTAGCATATGTGATGGTACTTAGCATAGTTGTATAGTTCTTAGAGACTTGCATATAGTTACGAGATGTATATGTCAAACTTGAGACTTGTACATTAGCATTGGTCGGGGAGGAGAACTAGTAGGCATATGGGACACCCACCTCTATATTTATACAGATGTCGCATTCTTCGGAGCGATACGAAAGTTATTATTTATACAGATTCTGCATTATTCGGAGCGATACAGACATTACTATATTCATGTGCCACATTCTTCGGAGCGTTATGGCTGTTATTACATACGCAAGGGCCCCAGTTATGGAGGGCATATGTGGCATATATTAGCTAGTCGCGACGATTGTGAATTATGCCAACATATGTCTAGCCTAGCCTACTTTCCATACTCACTAAGTTGTCCTCAAATTGCATTCACGTATATTGATAGTTTACCCTGATTTACTTTACCCAGTATTTATATTATGGCATGTACTTTTTATATCTTTTTACGTCCCTCTAAGAACCTGGTTCTCTTCCAGGTTATTTGAGCAGGTTGGATGATGCTTGATCTAGTGGTGTGTTAGATATCTTTGCAGGTATCTTTATATCTTTTATCTATTAAAGTTATGTTCTACTTTCCATTATAATTATGCTTTTATAGCCTAGTGTTTAAAGGCCTATATTGTTCCCTAGGCCTATTCAAACGGATGTATTATTGGGCTGCAGACTAATGATACATACTGTTCTTTCTTGAAATTTATTTACCATGGATTGAGATTTAGTTTAGTTGTTGGATGATAGAAAAAGATATTTAGCTTGATCACTTGATCGTGGACAATGTAAGTGCCTTTTGTTGGGTCTATTAAATTGGAAAGCCCTACAGAGTCGTACCAGCTGGCCATTGCCACGTATCTGGTCCCACATATTTAGGGACTGGGGTATGACATGGTTTTAGTGGTGGCCCATGCAGGCAGAGCATAACGTTCGGTTATGTCACTTTACCGAATGAGCCTGTAAGTTAAGATTAATTTTGAATAAGATCTCAATCCATAATTGATTTTAGAACTCCTCTTGTATATGATTGTTGTCCTTGGACTTCATAATTGTATACATTTATTTTTTGTCAATATCATTTTTATTGTTTTTCGTCTCTTCCTATTTCGGAGAGATGGATCCTCGTGTGCGGTGTTTCCTCCAGAAGCAGATGCTCGTCAAGGCGAAAGATGGCATAATTGATGTAATATTTTGTAAGAAGATGGTTACCTTTAGTAGAGAAGGTTGATAGGTTCCTTCTTGATACTAGAGCGAGTATAGATCATTGGCATAAGAATTAAAAATAGAAGTAGATGCCTAGAATCGATAAAACCCTACCCTTACTTAATGTAGCAGTAATTTGAAAAGTATTAGAAGGTAGAAAAATTATTTAATCCTAACGCCCCAGAATAATTTATGGAAATGCATAACTAGATACTAGAAATTAGTTATAGCCCCATGATAGTTATACAAGAAATGGTATTATAAACTTGAGAAAATAGAATTTTAGACCCCCACCTAGAAGAAGATAATCGAATACTAATAAAACTGAGGTAGGAAATAGAACTTTATGTGGCAGACCATAGTGTTTAAGTCTCTAGTTGCCTTATGACTTCTAATATTAGACCTAGATTTTTGTGCCCCTTAGTTAATGATGATTATATGACTAGGCTAAAATAGATAAGTTGATTGCTAGATCTGTTGTTTGAGTGATATGATAACTCGGGTACTAGGGGTATAACTTCTTGGACCAGATTAGATGTACTTGCTTACTGGGTTACCAATATTAATTAGGCTCATGATTTTCACCTTTGATAACATGAGTAGTTGAGCTAGTATCTATGATAGAGCAATTTGATTGAACGATTAGAGTATGGATATATGTTATATTCTTGAGTTAGATATAGTGAAATATCTATAATAGATGGCAAGTTACAACAAGATGGTAACCGTATAGTTTGGATAAAGGGTATATGTAGAATAACTAGGAGAAATCGCAGGTTCGAGGTGAAGAAGGTAGAATGGCAACAAGAAGAGATTCACGAGGAGTACCTGACCACGAGCATTTTAAATTTAGAAAAGGATTAAGGAAGGACTGCAAATTTTATCACTCGATATTTGTCTAGAAGATCGATACTACGAAGAGGAAAGAATTGGTCCATGATTGGTGAAGCATATAGTTGAAAATTAAATTAACTTACTAGAAGGATATGAAGGTGTACATGAAATAAATGATAAGGGAAAGATATTATGGTCACATAATCCAAAGAGTAAGAATTATGATATGGACTTGACGGATAATAATTTTAGCATTTAAGAATTTAGTACGGGTAAAAATTATTGATCAGCCTTGAAGTGATAAAAATTTCAAGAAACTAAACACAGGTTCATATCACATACTGACTTGTTGGTCATTCTGTAGAGGATTACCACAAGACCCCTAGATTATAGATTGACACATTGGTAGGAGAGTGTAAATGAAATATAGAAGTCCTATAGGAATGGTAACTGACATTGGGGATTACACATAAACTTCTTAGGGTCAGGGATTAGATTTTTGACTAACAGAGTATGAGCTTTCTGGACCTAATCCTTAGTATTTGGTGATGTTATGGGAACCTATTTCCAAATTATCCTAGCCAATAGATTTTTAGATTTTAGAAAAAATATTCTTATTATTGTATTGGTTATATTTTTATTCTAGGGTATTAAGAATGATTGAATAGATATTTATTACAGAAATTGTATATATTTTTATTACTATGTATTTGATTAGAGGCTTATGTATTTCTTCTAGGAATCTATTTGAGTTGAGCTCTAGACTAGGTATGACTGCCTAGCTAGATCAGACTTATTATTTCTAAGACTGATTATAAGAAGTTAGGCTGGATGATTTTATTATGGATACCATAGGCTAATGACATTATATCTAGGAAAGAATGATGAGATAGTAACTGTCTTAGTTATAAAACAAGGTATTTAGATGCTATGTAGGTGGCCTTGATGATTTTTTGCTTGTTGGATTTTAGTGCCTAACCTATGCACTCCTTCGAGAGTAAAGGTATGATATTATTTTATTTATAGATGTTGGAAGATTTACAGAGATTGTGTTGTGACATCCTTGAGTAAACTAGGCTTATATGTGGTGAATTTTTTAGATGATGATTAGCATGATAACAATAATAAGATAATACATGATGGTGATAAAATATTTAGAGGATCAAATGCCTTAGATGATTAGACTGTACATATGTGGCAGTTTAAGGTTAAGAGAGTGCACTAGGACTAAGTACCAAGTTATGTTTATATATTTAGAGATATGTTGAGTTCGCGTTGAGGAGATAAATTTTGAATTTCAAGGACAAAATTTTCTAAGATGGATAGATTGTAAATCCCCAGACACAAATTTAAGTTTAGGGAATTATTTAGAATTATTTTTGAATAATTTTTGGGGTTATAATTTACCTCTTTGGTTTTTGATTCAATTGTTGCACCTTGTCATTAATTCAATATCTAGAATACTACACTAGCTTTTGTCTTCCAACAAAATTTCTATCCTTGACCTAGACAAGCTCATCTTCAATCATAATCTTTGTATTACTCATAATTACACTCTCTTATTCTTTATTTTAATCACACAATATTCTTCGCAAAATATCTAATTCAATCCTAAACTTTGTATCTATGTCCGTTCCAATCAAAATTGGAGATGCAACTTTGACCCGTTCTTTGCAATCTATTATATGACGATAATCTACTCTGAGTGTACTACATCCATGATATTTGTGTCAAACCAATTTTACCCATACACACTTCCAATTTATTGACACACACCGATGACCCAATTTCTACTCCCTCTAAGCATCCGACTCAACCAAACACAAAACTAGTCCAAACCCAACCCAAACCCTCACACACCCTCACATGCCTCATGCCAAGTAATAAACATCATTCCTCCTCTCTACACAACACCAAACAACACCCTCATGACCAATTACACATATTAAACCCCATAGGATAATTAAATTAGGATTTTACTCTTTGGCAATTAATTCTAAAATACTGCACCTCTTTTGTTGCATTTAATGCATAAACCCCCTCACCCCTTTGCATGGTCGGCGATAGCTTCTCTTTTCCCTCATTCTATTTCATTAATTGCATTCATACCTATTTCACACATTCTCTTTACAATAAATGTATTCCCACCTTACAATTTATGCATTAAATATTGTCTTCCCCTCACACATAAATGGCCTAATAAAACAAGCCCTCCCCCATGCTTTTTCCCTCACCCCCTCATTCTATGAACGGATGGACAAGCCCCCCTTACTCTTTCCCTCATACCCTTGCAATAAATGCATTCACACCACCTCTTTCCTTCATTCCTTTGCAATAAAAGCATTCACACCCCCTTTTTCATTTAATGCACACATCCCTCCCAACCCTCAATAATGTTTGCTCACTCATTTACTCTACCCCACTCCCTTGCATCAGTCGAACCCCCCTACTTATTCACTTCTTCATCTTCTTCTCCTTCTCTTCTTCTTAATCTCATTCCTTATCACTCTTCTTCTTCTTAACACTTCACCACAACCATTAACCACCATCACCATCATCCTCACCAACCCTACCATCCTCATTCCTCCTCCCCCTCCTTCTTTACTCGAGCCTCCTCCACAGTCTCCACCAACATTATCTCCTCCCCTTTCTCCATTGCGACAACTATTGCTGCTCCTATATCCATTTCTGCTGCTTCTGCATAACTACAGCTACTGCTTCAAATCTGCTGCTGCTGCTGTTGCTTATGCTATTGCTGCTGCTGTATTTCCTGATCTTCTTCATCCTCTCCATCAACCCCAAGCTTCTACTGCCCCCTTGCACCCCCGGTCCAATCCGAGCACCATCTTTCTCACCCGAGTGCACAACCTCCATCCAAATTCTTCCTCCCTTTCAAGTAAACTTTACGTACATCTTCTCCTCCTTCATCTTCATTCTATTTCTTCTTCATCATGTTCTTCTTCTTCATATTATTTATTTTATTTCCATGAATTATTTGCTCATCATCACATGTTAACTTTAGGTTACATGACTAAAGATGTAGATAATTACTTGCAGGTAGTAAGCAACTTGACTAGTTATGTACCAATATTTGCGGACGATATTAATATATTTGTGCAAGGAACCTAGGGGGATTACACTTTGCACCTAGGTTTTGGAGATAAATTTAGCACTTAGATAAATCCAAGTTGTGACCGCGACTATGTCATATGAGGAATTACACATTTAGAGGACTTTTAGATGTTATGTGACATTTAGAGGACTTAGTATTTGCACTCTTTCTTGGTCCTTGACTAGTCAACCCAACTAATTAGAACCCTTATTTGGTTTAGACTCTATATGACTAATAACGTAGAATAGTCGTTCTCTTATTCATGCTTTATGAACCGTGTCATAGTGAATGATTTGATATTACTATATATAGGATCTTGGGATCGTTCAGACTTGGATGTCACAACAGATTCTTTACATTGCAGCTTGAAGATTCAGGAAAGTATACCTTTCCTTATTATACATTTAAATTAATTTAATATTGTTTATATAGTTTATGCAATTAATATTATATAACTGTGCACGCTTGAGAATGACCCGAGTGCAGTCAACGAAGGCGTCGACATTAGGACCTGTATTTAACCTAGTTTCTAGTGGACGTACCTAAAGTTGTGGAGTTATCATTATAACTCTGAGTCCTTGGGACGTATTATTTTATATCACAGAGAGAGTTCATGATAGGACACGTACTTACGTACTTGACTGGCCAAAAGTGCGAGTAGCCCATGTGATGGTACCTAGCATAGTTGTATAGTTCTTAGAGACTTGCATATAGTTACGAGATGTATACGCCAAACTTGAGACTTGTACATTGGCATTTGGCGGGGAGGATAACTAGTAGGCGTATGGGACAACCACCTCTATATTTATGCAGATGTCGCATTCTTTCGAGAGATACGAACGTTATTATTTATGCAGTTTATGCGTTCATTGGAGCGATACAGACATTACTCTATTCAGGCACCGCATTCTTCAGAATGTTATGGCTATTATTACATATGCAAGGGCCCCAGTTATGGAGGTCATATGTGGCATATATTAGCCAGTTACGACGATTGGTGAATTACGTTAACATATGTCTAGCATAGCCGACTTCCCATACGCACTAAGTTGTCATCAAATTGCATTCACATAGATTGATAGTTTACCTTAATTTACTTTACTTAGTATTTGTAATATGGCATATACTTTTGGTATCTTATTACGTCCCTCTGAGGACCTCGATCCCTTCCAGGTTATTTTAGCAGGTTGGATGATGCTTGATCTAGTGGTGTGTTCGACATCTTCGCAGGTATCTTTATATATTTTATCTATTATAGTTATTTTCTACTTTCTATTATGATTTTGCTTTTATAGCTTAGTGTTTATAGGCCTATATTATTCTCTTAGCCTATTCAAACGGATGTATTATCGGGATGTAATCTAATGATGCGTACTATTCTTTCTTGAGATTTATTTACCAAGAAATAAGATTTAGTTTAGTTATTGGATGTTAGAAATAGATATTTAGCTTGATTACTTGATCGTGGATAGCGTAAGTATCCTTCGTCGGGTCTATTAAATTGGAAAGCCCTACGGAGTCGTACCAACTAGCCACTGCCACGTATCTAGCCCCACATATTTTGGGGCTGGGCGTGACAGTAGTCATCAGGTAGCATCGTATCCTTCTTGGATTCGGAGGGAATACCACCCGTAGCGCAGGAGGCTACGTCATCTTGACGAGGGTGGTGACCCACAGGGACATCAAATTCTATTCCTTGGGAATCATTGTCTTCCCGGAATGCAGGATTGTTGTATAAGTCCGAGGGATCACTACCCCCAACTTGTGCAACCTACATGGGTCCTGGGGAAGAATGACTCTCAGCGGCTGATAGCTTTTTCTTTGAGCAGGTACCTTAGAAAATACCTTTCGCAGGTCCCGCTACTTGTCCTCCTGCTAGTCACCTTCTCAATGCTCTGGTTGAGAGTGACGGGCTGGAGGTGCTGGGCTTCCTTTATCCCACGGTGGAAGGGTCCTTTCGAGTAGCGTAACACGAGAAGAATGGTAGATCCTCCTTCTCTGGTGTTTGCACCAAAATTTGGGGTTGCTACCGGCTAGGTGCCTTTGGATGCAATCATTGGAATGCCGAATGTCTATTTGTGGTTACTGCCACTTTGTTGTAGCAACAGTTGATGATAATTTTGGCACAATGATGTCCTAGGAAGGATACTCCACGTGTAGTAGTTATTTCCCTTGTCTTGTGCTTATGATTGATCAGGTCGCGCAAGTCAGGCGTGGGCTGATCTACCTTTGAATTATTTTTATGAGCATGGGTAGAACGAGTGCACGGTTGTGTGGGTGTTAGTTTTGCTCCCTGATCTAGGGTTCGTACAAGAACTTTTCCTAGATCATCAGTTTAAGACTTTTGAGATGGACCCTGTCCATTTATGGTTGGGGTCTGGAACGGGGCGGTCTTATATGGCTTTCTATTAGGGGCCCGCATAACGGTTAGCGGTGCTCACTAATGGTCAGCCAAATGGGTAGTTTCTTGAGCTTGTCGAGCTCACATTGCCCTAGGCTTCTTCGACTTAGCATGTGCAGGTACATAGTACGAAGAGTACAAGTTTTAATTATCCTCAAAATGGTACATGGAAGCACGGTCGGATGAGATTATGTTAAAGACAGAGCTTCAGGGGTGTCAGAGACGCATACGGCTGAGCTGGAAGCCATATACTACTTTTTTCTCTGCATCCTTCATTGTGGCCACATGGGCTGTGCATTAACCCCAAAACTCTTGGCATCGTATTATTTTTTCTGTCAGAATTTGGGTGCTAAAAATGCTCCTTTTCAGCCAAGGAGGCCACATGAGCAGAGACAGCCTGAGTGGACGCATGATGTGCATCTTCAGTATCAGAGAGAGAGAGACAGGGAGCGCATACTCCACAGTTGGGTGAGGCACAACGGCCTTTGCAATCCATGTCCTATGGGTCTTCAGGTGTTGAGCACTCTTCTTGTTAGAAGAGGTTATCGTATAAGTAGTAGATGCATGCTATGTGGTCCCTGTGGCAGAAAAAGAGACAGGGAACGCATGCTCCACAGTTGGGTAAGAAACGACGGTCTTTGCATCCCATGTCCTGCGGGTCTTCAGGCGTTGAGCACTATTTTTGTTAGAAGGGTTGTCACATAAGCTGTGGAAGCATGATGTGTGGTCCCGGCGGCAAAGAGAGAAAAGGGGAACACATGATCCGCTGTTGGGTGAGGCGCAGCGGCCTTTGCTACCCACGTCTTGCGGGTCTTCTTGGACTTTGCTAGCCTTGACGAAGGACTAATGCTTCCCTCCGAGAATATCTCCTCGAAAGCCTGCTGGTCAAAGAGGACCACTAGCATTCTTTGAGTTGATCCGAGCTTGGCAGTATCGAATTGTGTCACAACTTTCTCATCAGAGAAGAAAGAGGTCCCCAACAGAGTCGCCATTTTGTTCGCCATTAAATGAGTTCTTGCAAACTTTGTATTTAAGGAACAAAAAAAGAGTACAAAGAATCCTAAACAGAATTATCTAAGTTCAATATTTTAATCTGGGGTATGACGATGGATAAAGAGCGCTGTGGCGGCTCCTTTACTCCGTTAACGATCTGATACAGGGTGAAGAAACTTACGTTCTCTCTTTGTTTGTCTCTGTATGCTCTCTTTGTGTGCTGGCAAACCCTGCATCTCCTTATTTGTACAGGCCACTCGGGTATATATATTCATTCTTGGGCTCGCATATGTTGGGGCACATGGATGCTAGGGGGGCCATGTGTGCCCCTTAATAGGGTACAGCTATAACCGTGAGCGGGCCAGACTGTCACATGGGCACTTGTTAGGATTTTCTATTGCTGAAGATCTAGGTGGTTCTCATCCTTTGTGGATGTGACTTGGTCAGCTTGGCACATGGTCCGCACTTGGTTAGAGAGAATCACTTATATTGTAACAGTAAGATTTGGTCTTCATGGAGTCTAAAATACATACATGGAGTCTGGGAAGTATGGGGCCAGAGACGCATGGAACACTTGGAGCTTGGGACGCATGAGGCCAGGGACGCACATGACGCATGGAGTCTAGGATGCATAGGGCCAGAGACGCATGGGACCGCAGGGAGTTTGGGATGAATGGGGCCAAAGACGCATGGAACCGCATGGAACCTGGGACGCATGGGGCCAGAGATGCATGGTACCGCATGGAACCTGGGATGCATGGCGCCAGTTGTGTTGTACCCGTTGTGTTGCTCATCTATCGAGAATAAAGTTCTGTGCTGATGTGAGACTTCTGTCGTTTAGTGTGTTCATATCTTTTAAGGCATTTAGAAAATCCTCTTTGTGATTTTTTCTATTGTGTTAAAGTAGTTGCGTGCTCATCCATCATTTGTGTTAGAAACAATCCTGTTACTAGGATACCGTATCCGGTTCATCTGCGGCCAAAGCTGCTTCAGCTGATTGTGACGCATGGATGTCACCTTATTCGGCCGCAGGGTGATTCTTGTCCCAATCTTTTCTGAGTTTTTCTTTGGGGTGTATGGTTGTTGGATACATGGATGCATATTTTTCATGCTTATACATATACCATATTAAGACTTTCAATCAAGAAGTTGGTAAGAGGGTTACCAAAAATCACTTTTAAAAAAGATACGATATATGCCGAGTGTGAGAAGAACAAAGCAATAAAATCTTCTTATAAATCCATCAATGCTTTAAGTAAATCTAAACCCTTGCAACTTCTTTATATGGATTTATTTGGTCCTAGTAGAGTAGCCAATCTTGGTGGAAAACTCTACACTTTTGTTACTGTTGATAATTTTTCTCGTTACACTTGGGTGTTCTTTCTTTCAATTAAAAGTGATACTCTTTTTGTTTTCAAATTTTTTGCTAAAAAGGTGCAAAACAAAAAAGGCTTTATGATTACTCGAATCCAAAGTGATCATGGCGGCAAATTTGAAAATAATGATTTAAAAAAATTATGATTCGAATGGTTTTGATCATGAGTTTTCTTGTCCAAGAACTCCCCAACAAAATGGTGTTATGGATCGGAAGAATAGGACTCTTGGCGATATGGCTAGAGTCATGTTAAATCAGTTTTTACTTCCGAAATACTTTTGGGCACAAGCTGTAAATACAATATGCCATATTTTGAATAGGGTTATATTCGACCTATATCGAAGAAGACTCCCTATGAGCTTTGGTTTGGTAGGACTCCAACTATATCTTATTTTTGAGTGCTCGGTTGTCGCTGCTTTATTCTCAATACCAAAGATAGCTTAGGCAAGTTTGATGCCAAAGCTGATGAAAGAAATTTTCTTGGATATGCGTCCAAGAGTAAGGGATACAGAGTGTTTAACAAATGCTCATTAATTATTGAATAATCTATTAATGTCACTTTTGATGAGTATAACAGTCAAGCAACAGCTCCCAATGATGATGATGATGAACACGTCCAACCAATATTCTCTACCCCTAATGATACAACATCTGGAACAAGTTATCTGGAAAGCTTGCCAAAGAAGATGTAATTTATGCCAGACCATCCAGAGAACTTGGTAATATATGAAGTATCAAAAGGTGTATCTACTCGTTCAGCAAATAGAGATTTTATAGCCAACATAGCTTTTATACCACAAATAGAACCTAAGAATGTTATAGAAGTATTTTCTGATAAATTTTGGATGTCTGCAATGCAAGAAAAACTCAACCAATTCGAACAGAATAAGGTTTGGGAACTTGTTCCTAAACCAAATGATTATCCGATCATTGGTACTAAATAGGTTTTTCCTAACAAACATAATGAGGAAGGTTATGTCACACGTAACAAAGCACGTCTTGTAGCTCAAGGATACAACCAAGAAGAAGGTATTGAATACGATGAGACATACACTCCTGTTATGAAACTTGAATCGATCTGCATGCTTTGTGCATTTGTAAACTTTTAAAATTTTAAACTTTTCCAAATGAATGTAAAAATTCTTTTCTTAATGGTTTTATTAAAGAATAAGTGTTTTGTAAAACAGCCACATGGTTTTGAAAATTATAAATATCCTGATCATGTTTTCATGCTTAAGAAAGCTCTTTACGGCCTCAAATAAGCTCTCGCGCTTGGTATGAGTGTCTAAGCTCTTTCTTTCTTGAAAAATATTTTTCAAAAGAAAAGATTGACACTACACTTTTTATAAAATCAATTGATGAAACAACTGGTTATGAGCTGTCTAATTTTTTGCTCTACCTGGTTATGAGCTGTCTAACGTTCAAATTTTTGAATGTTAGGGGACAGAACTCGGGCCGAACTCTGCCCCCCCCCCAGACTAGTATAAATAGAGAATAATTTCTCCCATTTCAAATCATCTCTCAAGCTTTCAATCTTCTAAGTTATATACATTCTAAGCCTTTCTCTGAGCCACACTCTTCCAAATCTCCTTAGCCACAACTTTCTAATCCCCAAGGTGCCTCGGTGCAATTCAGCTAAAAGTTGTGCAAGAGTTGTAAAGTGTTCTTACTTGGAAAATTCTAAGTTTTGCTTCTGCAAAGTTTAAGTAGTCAAGCGCGTCAGATCAAAAGCTCGTGTTGTAAAAAAATGGCAAGCCTAGGATCAAAGTTTGTATTTTACTGATAGTGGATTCAAACTTCGATCTTGACTTCTTGGGACTGGATTAGTCCTCCACGAGAGAAACTAATATACGTCTTGGTGTTTGCGTTTGCTCTTCCTTACTCTATCTAATTTCCGTATTATTATCTCTCTGATTATTTACTCTGTTAGTAGTTGCTTTCTGGACTTAGTCTTAATCAGTTTTTAATTGGTCACTATAGACACATAACTCTATTCACCCCCTCTAGAGTTGCGTACACGCTATTTAATTAGTGTAGGGTTTTTTGATAAGTGTAAATATGTGTGGCTTTGAGTGAAGTATATTAGTTATTGGTGCTAAGTATAGATGTTAGCAAGGGGTAAGAAGGAGCTCGGGTGCAGAAAGGAGGATGTCTGGACTGTGTTAGCATGTGGTGTGTATAAGTTGGTCCATGTAGTATGGTGTGATAGAAAGGGTATCAGCAGTAGGAATACTCGAAAGGGAGATTAGGGGTGTAACTCAACAACTTCTAAAACCTTAGTATTTCAGTAACTTGGGGGCCAAACACAGTAGTCATATGGAATGTGGTACATTGAGGTGGTGCCAGGTTTAAATAAGAGTGGAGAAAAGAGAATCTATTGCGATTTTGGTTGAACTTGGACCTGCAATTGCAGGTATCAACTGTAGAGGCATGAGGTAGTGACAGCATTGAGTTTTTATTGCAAGTGATGTTAAGAAGGGTGTAGATAGTGTCTAAATTTAGGTACAAATAGTATATTTGGGTATTAGGTGAATGAGTAGCCTAGGTGTGGATCATGAGGGTATCAGTAAGAGAGAGTGATAAGCTAGATTGTGAGTGAGATTTTGAGACATAATTAGTATTGAGTATCAACCTTTGTGTGTCATTCCAATTTTGTATGTTAAGTTATTAGAAGAGGAATATTTGAGTATCAGTGTAAGGGGTAGGTAAAATACCATACTATTTAGCTAAGGTATAATAGATAATAAGTATCTAGTATATGTAGATGTTATGAATATAGATACTTAGTGATATTAGTTAGTTGAACTAGTATTGGCCTAGAAATCTAGTTATA
This sequence comes from Iris macrosiphon, assembly GCA_036927795.1. NCBI lineage: Eukaryota > Viridiplantae > Streptophyta > Magnoliopsida > Asparagales > Iridaceae > Iris > Iris macrosiphon. Next base: position 191,017,767 of record JAYESA010000007.1, read on the forward strand.
ACCTAGTTTTGACTAGTGTTGACTAGTTGTCCCTAAAAATCAACCATTTAGGTAGTTTGACCTAGGTTGACTAGTGTGATCTAGAAATCATCTTTTAACTTAGTTAAGCTTGTAAATATTTCCAATACACCAAATGACATACAATTTTATATATAGGTTTGTGTGACACCAGTTTGGATACCGAGTCACAATATTTGCTCAGGACCACAGACGAGTACATTCTCTTATAATTATTATTATTTGATAATTACTATCTTTTAAGTATTTGGAAATATTACATCTGATTCCTGATACTATGGTACACGGATTGGTACATGTATTGGATCTTCAGTCATAAGATGTTACCTTAACCCATCGCATTGATATTGAATATTATCGTATTGGATACTTTGGTCATTGGATACATTGGATAGTGACGTGTCATGGTTAGATCCATTGTATCAGTCGGGAAAGAAAAAGTACTAGCTAGATATGTGATACAAAACTATTGGCAAATAGTATAAATCATCGGCTACTAGCTATTCATGCACTTCACGTATGATTGAGCTAGTTTTTTCTTAGTATAAATCATTGAATCTCCCAAGCCGATCACATATCTAAATAGTATTTCAAAACACTTAGTATAGTTTCAGTTCTTTATATTCAGTTCATAGATTATAATTGCCTTTCTCCTGATATTGTAGTTCATTTTCTCTTTTATTTTATATATGCACTAGCTACATCCTATTACTTACATTGCATGTCTCACTTTATTATTTACCATTACATTTGTTTATTGTTTCTCATCGGACATATCATTCTCTATTTCCAACTTTATAGTCTTTGTCAATTAATTAGAAATACTATTGATTTATATTTCTCTCCAATCCTGACTGGATATATTTTTTAGACGATGACTTAGAGGACTGGTGTTCGATATTTTATGGACCACAGGAGGGAGTGGCAAACATGGGCCTTGACATTCAGGAGTAATTATCGGGAGGACTAAACGGTGTCACTAGATACCTTAGTTTTATCTACTTAGATTCTGTACTGTATTTGTCTCCAGCTCTTTAGATATTGAGTTATTGTTGATATGTTAGACTTTATGATGGTGTAGCTAGACTTATAGACTCGGATATTGATGTTACTTCCCTAGCTGTGACTTTGTGATTCCATTCCTTATATATTATCGTGCCATTATCTCCCTCTAGTTTATTGTGATTGAGTATTATGTCATTATCATATTATCCTCCTTTTGGAGCTGAGATATCATTGACAGCTTTATATATATTATTGTGTAACATAATTAGATAGTGTTGTTGACCTAGACCGTATTCTACCACCGATGTTGTGCCGTAGGCTGGACGTACCCACGTACTCGTTCCCTCACATCAGGTGTGGGTCGTGACACTAAGAGAAATAATATGGCTCAAGAAACACGCTATGCACATCAGGATAGAAATAAAATTCAACATCATGCTTGAAATTGTCCCTATTGTATGCTTGAATGTACAATTAAACTATGGCTTTTACTATTATTTTCAAAAGTTGAAAATGAATCTTTATTATGTACATTGCATGGAATGAACGTAGGTAAAAGATAGCAAGATCATTAATAATAAAATATTTTCTCACATGATTACTTAGTGATGGTTTCAAAGGGTGTTACTTTTGTTCCTCACCAGTACTTTCCCTAAAGTGCTGATCCCCCACAAATTTTTCTGCAGGTATTGGCTGTCTTGCTGGATTGTCCGAAGATATAGCAGATCCTTATCCTCAAGTGCCAAAAATCAGAAGAAGAAGATGCCTAGAGATGCATTAAGATGTTTTCTTTATAAAGGGATGTAATATATGGAATGATATCATTGTATTTTTTATAGTTCAAGAGATGACAGCCAATTTGGCATGTATCATATGTATACTGAAATTCTTGTAATCATTTCATAAATATCAATAAAGTGATTATTTTCTTATACCATTGTGTTCATTAAGTTTTCTGCAATATTGTGTCGCTGCTTTTAACTCTGAATAGCTTATTTTGTTATTGTCGAAGTCTTGGCCTTGTGCAAGTGCAACTTAGGTTTGCACGGTATCCAATACAAAAAAATAATATTAAAATTTAATATTAAAATATATTTTTAATATATTTTAATTTGTTAAATATGTTTTTAAATTTTTGAATATATATTTTATTAGATAATACCATGTACTTCGTTTAAATATAATTTAAATATTTAATATATTTTAGTATCTATTATATGTTCAAGTAGTTAGAATAATTTTGAAAATTTTATTTTTTTCTACACTACTTGAGGATACATACACGGTCGTTAGATTTTTTTAAATTTTTTTTATTTAGTGGAATATACATATAGCTTGGACGATAAATTTTTTAGCCATTTCCAAGCCGAATTATAATAGTAGAGATGAACCAACAAATAGTCCAGTTAACTTTATGGAAAGTTGCTATAATTGATTTTGTTGGTCAAGACAGGCAACTTAAAGGAAATTGCTACTCATATTTATGAGACCTAATATGTTAGCTGGCTCTAGGGCTGCTAATGAGCCACTACCAGAATAAGATAAATTAGCAACGTAGAAAGAGTTGCCAAATCGCTAAATTATGTCTCTAATACTATTTAGCGACGTATTTAGCAGCATTTTGATTTAGTCACCAAAAAGCTAGTCGCTGATCAAAACGGTGTCGAAAATCGTCGCTGTAGCGACATAATTTAGCGACGTTTAAAAGTCACAAGAATAGCGACTCTTAGCGTCTCAAGTCGCCAAATTTATGACGTTTTATTTTAGTCGATAGTTATCGTTAAATTTAGCGATAACTTGCGACATAATCGGGCCAAAAAGCTGACATGGCCAAAATTGTCATGTCAGTAATATTTATCGACGTTTAGTGACGATCAGCGACGTAAAATAAATTATTTGACAATTTAGCGACGTCATTAGTGACTCATATGGAAGTCACTGAACGTCACTAAATGTCACTGATTGTCGCTAAGATTGAAAAATAAAAATTTAAAAATAAATGAATACCTGCAATATCACAGTATAACATGCCATAGTATGAACATATTTTAAATAAATAGACAGACATAGAACAACCCTCCGTTGATTTTTTTTTGGTTTGTCGACCCCTTCGGTGGAACCCTTAACACCGGTACAATCACACAACAACAATGATAAAATAAATAAATAAAAAGCTCTAAGGCTCGAATGTAGTCACACAATATTTAGTCACAATAAAGATATATAAATAAGTCACACAATAAAAGTATACAAATAATAAGTATAAACTCCCATGAATGGGCCAATACATACATGTCAAAAAAAACTACTACTGGTCAGGAGGAGGAGCCACGTCGAATCTGAGATAATAGCGCATCAAACTACTCTTGTGTAAGCGTCATGAAAATCGATGTATGCGGACCAGTAGGACATCGTTGCTCTAACTCTGTCTGTCGAGCATCGTAAGTATCCATGATAGATAATAACCTCCTAATACTATGCTCCACTCGCTTGCCCATCTGCAGATGTGATGCCTGTATCCTCGATAATGAAGCACTCATGGTCTCCACTCGCTCGCTCATCTCAATACATCACGCCTGCATCCTCGATAGTATGGCACCTACGGTCAACTGCGACTCTTATAGCAATGTCATGTTATGCACTGTCGATGTGGCCAGATCCTTCAGCTCCATGATACTATGCTCCAGCGATTCAAAATATGCTATGAGCGTCGTATCGTTCGTCTGCGACTGCATCATAATCCTCTGCATTAACTCGTCACGCAGAGATGTGATCTAAAGGTCAACTCTCTTCTGGGCTCGCTATGATTCTTGGGAGGACTGAGGGGTATGGACATCGATAGAGGGTGTCTTAGAGGACTGTGATGCAACATAGGCATCGTAGGATCCTGTACTATAGTACGTACCCCTATGTAGACCACCAATGGCTCTCATCCACAGCTCATCATCCGACGGAGCTGGGTGGGCTGGGGGTTCCGAGGAACTACCCCCCTCTCCAGCTGTGGGCTTGGTCAACTCTTCGTGGAGCCTCATATACTCATCCTAAATAAATATGTATCTATCGATAAACGTATTACTCATTATATATCTTAGGTAATTATTACTAATTACATCTATTTTTGCTAAGTTATATCAAAATTAATAAAACATAAAAGTAATATTAATATAGCTCTGCGTCGCCCTATCATCGATAAGTTATTCCCCCTTCCTATGAGTGGCGAGGAACACTGTCACCATGTTCGCGTCCTCACCCCTCTGGACCTGTTAAGAAATATATTATTTGTTATTAAAGTAAAAAATTAGACCATGATGATTAAAAATTGTACGTATATAATGAAAGACGTACCAAGCTACATAAATGTTCCATCATCGGAATCGACCCACCACACCAATTTCCCTCCCTTTATCGAGCCGCCTTGGCCTTCTCCGAGTTTTTCCTATACCTATCATCATTAAATCTAGCCCTCATCGTAGTCCACTATTCGGGCATGATCTAGCCTAGGATCAATTTTTTTTCACGATCACGAGCCTTCTGATCATTCATAGCATCACTGATGAGCTTGACGACAACGAAAGAAAATTGCTGCTCGATTTGTGCGGCCTGGTATAGTGGATAGAAATATATTGTCTACAAGAAGTACAATAGTTAGTTATAAAATATTAACAGAAAAATATTAATGATCTTAAAATCAAATATACTTTTACTTTGAAGTGCCCAAACCATAATGTCTTTCTCTCTTCCGAGGCATCCGAGTAGTTTATCCATGGCGCACCATAGTTTTGCCTCAGAAAATGTCCCAGAGCTCTCTGTACCACCGGAGGACGATATCTATATAAGCATTAATAATTAAACTCATTAAAAAGTGAATATATATATATATATTCATAAGAAACAAATAACTAATTAACTTACTTTGTAGGGCCATCGGCCAAAATCTTTATTCTTGTCTCATCCGACGGAGCTCACGGAGGATCGCTCAGATATGGAGACGGAGTCGGCTCGACCGCCATCTCCTCCTCTTTCTCCGTGGTACCGTCAGCTATAAAAGCACTAGATAAAGCAGGAATACTTCACTGGTTACTCTCGGGCCTGGAACTACTGGTCCCAGAAGTACTGCCATATACGGTCATCGCAGTCGCAGTCCGAGGTACTACTGGTCAATAGTATGGAGCACTTGGGGACGAGGATCAGGAAGGAGTATCCGTGTCCTAAAGAGGACGTCTAGAGGATCTACCACGGGAATAGGATCCGTGTCATCCAGACATATCTGAGAACAACATATAATAATAAAAACAAATATACAGAAATATTTAGATTACATGATAGAAAGATATACACAAAAGTTGTGAACTAGGCCATAATAAAAGTTCAAATGATAAAAGTGTCACCATCACAAAACATAAGTATGTATCATCGTCACAAACATAAGTATCACAGAACTATGCCACAAATACATAGAGATATGTATGTATTACCATCACAAACATAAGTATCACACAACTAGGCCACAAAAAATATAGAAATAAATATTATTTAATTTTTAATCATCATCTAAAATTTATTTTGTTCGTCTTCGTCCTCCTCCTCCTCCTCTTCCTCTTTATCTTCACTTTCATCTACTTCGTCATCGTCTTCTGATACTTCTATCTCTTCTACTTGATAAAATATGTCATGAGTAACTTCTGTTGAGTCCACATCTACAATATTTGCAACAAGAGGTAGGTCATCTTTCGGATAAGCTATTTTGTCAACGTCAAAGATATTTCTAGCTTAAGACTTCCCACCAATCCGACCTCTCAGTTCTTCGTTTAGGATAAGTTGTGAAATATACTGGCTGAGCCTGACTTGATAGAATAAACGGTTCATATCCTTGATATTTACATTGGTAGTTTATATCTACAAGACCATGCTTGTCAATTTTCCAACCTTGATCTAGGATGGGATCGAACCACTCACCCTTGAATAACAAGATCTTAGCAGGCTCTGTAGAATAATTATATGTTAACTCCACAATCTCTCGTAAGACATTAAAGAAATTAGTGCCTGGATCAACATTTTTGTAGTTCAAAGATTTGATACACAAATAACTATTTTTCACAGAATTGAGATCCAGGAAGCTGTCTCTTATTGGGGCATTCATTGACTTGAACCTAAACCCATTCACACAGTAAGTTGGCCAGATCTTGATGGCATAAATTAGTCTTTTCTCTAGTGTTCTAATAGATTTATTCTAAAGTGTTGCCTCTGGACGATCGACCAAAATATCAAATAAGCGATATTAAGTTTAAAGTTAATTATTGTGCAAGTATACATATACGAAAAGTAATTATCGAGATCCTTACAAATGCTGTCAACCATAAAGGAAAATAAAGTCTCATTTCCTGTTCTACTTCCTCATCTGTTATGTATGGTTTACTCGACCTTACCTATCATTATATGTGCGAAAACACAACGAAGCATAGGTGGATTAATGTAATAGTGTATTGAGATGACGTAAACGTCGATGTATTAATTACTTACTCCTCTAGGTTTTCTACCTCATCCTCATCACAGTTGAGTAATACATACAACTGAGCGGCCCTGAGCTCGTCATCAGTCAGATATCACTTCTTTATTTTATCCAAGGGCTTTTCGAAAGAAATGAATACTTTCAGTATTGCCTCATTAGATTTCTTATACCCATAATCATTTCTGGGAGCTCTCGTTCTATTAGTAGCAACATGAGGCTTGAAATACATCGAACAAAAGTTTTTACTCTCCTTGAGAATATAGGCTTCATAAATAGAACCCTCCACCAGTACCTTATTTTTTACCTTCCTCTTGAGGTGGTTCAAATGCCGCTCGAACGGGTACATCCATCGATAACCGATATGTCCACCAACGCGTGCATCATAGGAAAGATGAATCGACAAATGCTCCATGGAGTCGAAGAATTAAGGAGGAAATACTCTCTCAAGCTTGTAAAGTGTCACCGCAATGTCCTTCTCCTTCTTTTCTAGACGACCGACGAGCAACTTAGTAGAACAAAGATCTCTGAAGAATATACTTAGCCCTGTCAATGGATCCCAAACTACCTGCGGTAAGAATTCCTAAAATGCAACCAAAATTAACCTCTCCATAAATATGTGACAATCGTGGCTTTTCATACCCATCAGTTTGATCTCCTTATGGTTGACGTATCTTCTCAGATTTGATACGTACTTGTCTAGAAATTTTAGGCTCTGGATCTGACATGCCTCGATCCCGAAGGTCCTTACATCGCCTTTGCCAGGCACGAATCACTGTGCCCCGGCTCTCCCGTGGGGCGTGTATAGTTATTTGCCATCGGGACATGATATAATGCGAGCCTGGGGTTGAGCCCGCACAAGGCAATATCGTTTAAGTTGTGGCTATCATCGAATCGAGTAAGCAGCAGAGGGACAGTATTGCAAGCATTTATTCATCTGAGTACACGGGGTAAATTAAGGCACATGGTTCTCTGAATACAAAAACATTGTTCCATATATTATGCCCCTTTATACAAAAGCAGCTCAAAGCAATCGATACGGCTCAAGGCATCGAAATAAGATTTTTGGGACTTGGGGATGAGGCACGCCTATCGCTTCCTCGGACGATCCAACACTTGCGAACAAGTAAACTGTTGGTGGATCAGCACTTATACAGCACTGGTGAGTATAAAATAATTGAAAACAAGCAACATTCATAAAAACCAACAGTAAGTAATTATGTTATAAAATATTATATTACTAGTGATCTTTCTAGTTTTACCTATGTTCCTTATATGCAGTTCAGGAACGGAGTCATATTACTTCTTTTTAAAAATATCTTTGCAAATAGAGTTCATAATCGATTCATTCGAGCAGGCAAGACAAGTAGATTACTCTACTATCAGGGTGTGCACAGCGTGCGTCGTATGCTATACTCAAAGACTCTAGGGATAATGCACCATCTAGGAACTATCCTCTATCAAGCCAACATGATAAACTATCTATATGCTTTTCGGTCCCCGAGAAACTCAGGATTGGTAGCGGTAATCCAGCTAACCAATGACTCTTTTATTTGATGCTATTAGCAGCTGTGACTCATGGTTGCTCTTCACTATCATGGTAGCAGCAGAAACCAATGTTTAGCTCTTCACCAATAGCCATTGTCCGACTAATATGAATGCATTAAATACTATGGGATAAACTCTAGGATGCAGACGTGATGAACCAGCAGACCATCTATCTCTTCTCTTCTATCTTTGTTGCAGACTGGCCGCCATATCTCTGAACAAGTTCAAGCACGATGGTGGTTCTCTCAAAACACAAGTGATAGTGAAACATGTTCATACAATCTCTTACTCTTTTGACAAGCATTTCAAGTTCCCTATTTAAGCAGACATATTCGTTTCAATAAAAGCTATGTGAGTTCTCTTATTAAGCATGTAAAGTCAGGTTCTATCATTCTTCTTATAAAACTATCTTCTTAAGCAAACAACCATTCAAAAACTCAGATTTAGTATTAAAGCGTGCAAGAATCAGAGAATTAAGTTACTGCCCACTCACCTAGATTAATTATCTTCTGCTTCAACAAGGAGCTCTTAAGGAAGATATCCTTTTTGAGTCAGCAAATCAATATCTCTTGTACATTGTGTCGATGCAGAGCGGGGCAATACATCCTTACCCACCAAGAAAGAGTTTCATCCTCGAAACTCAAGAAAAAACTTTTCGATATCCAAAGGAGCGATAGTCCTCATCCCTCACCATCCTCAATCAAAAACTCTAGTAAACCACAAGAATGAAAGCACAACTCTCAAGCAACAAATTAAATCCAGAAAACTTTTGTACAACTATGAGAATATCTATGGACTTATTGTATGGAATGCTCTAATGCAATACAATATCGAGCATATCTCAGAGTCGAAGGCAACGGAATGGGTGCAGAATCGAGTTGCTCTGATATCATTATGTCACCCCCCGATATCGAAGGTTCCGACATTGCCCCTGCCGGGCAGGAATCATCGTACCTTGGTGCTCCTGTGGGACATGTATAGTCGTTTGCCATCGGAATGTGATGCCGTACGAGCCTGGGATTGCGCCCGCACAAGGCAACATGTCACACCCCAGTCCCAAAAATACGCGGGACCAGGCCACGTGGCAATAGCCAGTTGTCACAACTCCGAGGATATCCTAATTTAATCGATCCTAACAAAGAGTGCTACGCTGTCCTAAATACTAACATGTCCCATATAATCAATAATAGGTAATCTAGTCTCATCTACAATAAAAATAGCAAGAATGTACCAATAATAAGTGCTGGAAGATAAATGCCAGTCTCAAAATATCATAGTACAACCAAGAATGTCTGGTGGGAACAAACCCACTACTATGACAAAATAAAATACTGAAATAGTAGATAAAAGATAATGACTAAGGCATCTGCTGACTAGATAATAATGCTCCTAATCCTAGTCAGAAGGCCTACCAAGTGATCACGAAAACTCTGATGGTAGAACCTCTAACCCACCTTGGTAGCGTACCTCGTCTCCTGTCCGGGGCCGTATACTGTAGGGTAATATGCCTCGTCTAAATCTGGAAAGGTACTAGGTCCTTAGAGGAACGTAACAAGATACATAGAAATATGCCATATATATGAATACTGCATAAAATAAATACAATAAAGGGTGTGCTAACCATCCAAGTGAATGCAATGTGAGGACAACTTTAGCACGTATGGGTAGGAGTAGGCATAACGTCCAACACCCCGAAGAGCGTGGCAGCGGTATAGTATAACGTCCATAACGCTCCGAAGAATGTGGCAGTAGTACAATATATCATCCATATCGCTCCATAGAACATGGCAGCAGTGTAAAGGGAGTCATTGGATTCGTGGCTCCTTTGGATACTACAGATTCTAATGGGTGTATCCCATACGCCTACTAATATCCTCTCCGCCCAATATAGATGCACAAGTAGAATACTCAACGTGTGTACCACGTATTTATATGCTAAGTCTCTACTAATAAAATATAATCTGAATTACGTACTAACTGTGATGCATGTCACAAGCACCGATAGCTAGTCGAGTACATGAATCCGCATCCCAATATAAATATATCTCAGTAAAATGTGTAAGAGTGTCAGGTTACAAAAGATACCAGAATATCCTCCAATGGGGTGAGTCGGCTAATGACTAGGTCAAGTACACTAATCATCGACGCATCCGTCGACTGCACCCGAGTCAATCTCGGACGCACACAGTTGTATAAAAAAAACAAGAATACAATACAACATATGTATAATTTAAATTAAACGGTAAATATGGCAAGGTATCTTGCCTGAGTCCTCAAGCTGTGAATGCCAGAAGTCGGTTCCTGTAGTGTCTCCTGACTGATCCAGTGACCCTAAACACACAATACAATATAGCAATTGCCGACATCAGACACTAAGCAATATATACACACGACTACATTGCTTTTTTTGGATACTGTCGCAAGTTCACGGCTGATCGAATATAGCATCACGTGTACACGTAGCTAGGGAGTACACGTATTCTGTCCTCGGTTATCGTGTGCCCTGAGATAATAAACTATCGAGTTATAGGTTACCGACTATCTCTGTTCTGTACGAATACATATCCTTGTTTTCCATCATACTTGGTTTATGATCAGGTTTTCAGGTAAATTTCTAGTCTTTGATAATAGGTTATAACCTTAGGGCAATTACTAATGTATTTAATTTAATCAACATTCATGCATTCTCAACTTATAGCTTACTGTTATTTAATTTGTGTCCATAATCGACACGATGACACAAAGAAACGACGATAGGATACAAGGAAGGATGGGTTGGTGGACAAGTACTTGATCGACGGAACTAGGGGGGTCTGCCTGCTGGTTGGCCATCCTCCGGCGAGTGGAGCTCCAGTGTCGACGGTGGTGAGAAGCAGCGGCAGTGGTAGTCACGGCAACTGCAGTAGTCGCAGCAGCCATGCAGCGGTGGCAGCGGCCTATCCGGTGGGGGACAACGCCTGGGTGAGGGTCAGCTCATATGGAAGGTGGTTCTCTGCCAGATGGTGGTGGTCGGGGGTGCTGGAGGCGGTGTTCGGTCGAAAATAGTCGGGTTTGGCGATGGTGTCGGGTTAGATGGAAGGTTGTGATGGTGGTGGTTGGAGCCAGTGCCAGCGGTTGCAGGCGGTTGGCAGGGTGGTCCGGTCATGGAGTGGCAGTGCCTGCAGCGAGGTAGCTGAGGTATCGTCCGGTCGATGTAGGGAAGGGTGCTCGGGTGGAAAAGGGTCGGCTAGGGTTTGAGGGAAGGGTGATGAATAGTGAGTTTAAGGGTTTAATGTAGGCAACATGTATATTTATATGGGGGGTTGATGGGCTAGCCTAGGGACTTGGGCCTGTCCGACTTTGTTGGGGTGGGGCTGGTCCAATGGAAGAGTGTATGTAGGCTTGGTTAAGTTCTGTTTGAGGTGAGATTGGCCTTAATTTAATTAGATTAATACAGTGCAGTATACGTTCTTTTTACCCAAATATCGCGTAGCTAAGATGTAACAAAATAACGAGTATCTAAGGTTACACAATGGTCAGAGGGGTACATATAATTATCGCACATTAATTCTAATTAAATTTAAATAAATCCTAGTCTCTGGATTTAATTCACCCTAAATTGGTCGAGGGGGATTACAATCTACCCTCCTTAGAGTATTTCGTCCTCGAAATTAAACACATACGTATGGTAAGAACTACTGACTGAATTTAAAATGCTAATATATACCTAGTCCTTCGAAGAGATAGGGGTAGCATTGTCTAATATCCTTCTTGCATTCCCAGGTTGACTCGCCTGGTGCATGATGTCTCCATATGACACAAACTAGGGGTATAGTCTGACCTTGCAGTACCTTCTCGCTGTTGTCCAGGATCTCAACAGGCTCCTCTTGGTATGATAAACTTGGGTCGACCGTGATCTCTGAATGGTCAAGTATATGACTCATATCTGGTGTGTACCTCCTCAGCTGAGATACATGGAAGACGTCAAGGACTCCTTCTAAGGTCTGCGGTAAGGCTAACCTGTAAGCAACTTCTCTGACGTATTCTAACACATCGAATGGTCTGATGTACCTCAGACTCAGCTTTCCTCTGCCTCAAAATCTGATAGTCCCTCAAGTAGGCAAGATCTTTAGAAATACGTAATCTCCAACCTGGAACTCTAAGGGTCATCGATGCGCATTCGCCCAATGCTTCTGCCAGTCCTGTGCTGCTCGTATGTGCCCTTGGATCTTCTTCACCTTTTCTACTGTACGAACAACCAACTCTGGCCTAGGATCTGTCTCTCGCGTATATCGCTCCAATATACTGGAGAACGATATTTTCTTCCATACAACGCTTCATAGGGAGCCATCTGAATACTTGCTTGATAGCTATTTTTGTAGGAAAACTCGACCAAATACAAATGTCCCTTCTATGATCCTCCAAAATCTAGCATGCACGCTATTAACATGTCTTACAATGTCGGGATGGTGCGCTCAGACTGGCCATCTGTCTGTGGGTGATACAGTATGCTAAACTTCAGGCGGATACCAAGACTCTCTTACATACTCCGCCAAAAGTAAGATGTAAACCTCGTATCCCTGTCAGACACTATGCTAACTGGAACTCCATGCAGTCGCATAATCTCCCCCATGTACATATCTGCTAGGACCTCAGCGGATTGCCCAACTCTGAAGGGTAAAAAGTGTGCGGACTTGGTGAGTCTATCTACAATTATCTTTACTGCATTGCAACCATTAGGACTCCTCGAAAAGCCTGTAACAAAGTCCATAGTGATATGCTCCTATTTTTACTCCGGTATAGGGAGCGGTTGAAGCAATCCTGCAGATCTCTGATGCTCAGCCTTGACTTGCTGACACACCAGGCACTTCGCCACAAAATAAGCTATTTCTCTCTTTATTCCATGCCATCAGTAGTACTGTCTCAAGTCTCTGTACATCTTTGTGCCTCTTGGATGAATAGAGTATGTTGAACTATGTACCTCTGACATCAACTCCTGACGAAGTTCTCCGTTTGGATCATAGAGACGATCTCTACATCTCAAGGTTTCGTTTTCATATATACGCAGTCCTGTCTGTATTCCAGCCACTTTTCTCTGTCTAAGCCTCTGGAATCTGGCGTCTGTTGGTAAAGCAGCCTTGATCCTCTCCACTAATATCGATTGCAACTGAAAGCTCAATAACCGTCCGTCTACTCCGGGCATAATGACCTATATACCCATCTGCTCTAGATCTCTCAACATATGTTGTTGGGTAGTCAAGAAGAATGCCATGGGTCTTCTGCTCAATGCGTCAGCTACTACATTGGCCTTTCCCGGGTGGTACTGTAGCTCAATCTCGAAGTCTGTCATCACCTCGAGCCAATGTCTCTGCCTTTGGTTAAGGTCCTTCTGAGTATAGACGTACTTCAGGCTCTTATGATCAGTGAATATCTCCACTCTTTCTCCATATAGGTAGTGTCTCCAAAGCTTCAAAGCAAAGATCACTGCTGCAAGCTCCAAGTCATGGGTGGAATAGTTTTTCTTATGGGTCCTCAACTTCCTAGAGACATAGGCCATAACCTTTCCATGCTGCATTAAGACACATCCTAATCCTTTCCCGGATGCATCGCTATAGATCAAAAATCCTTCGGGTCCAGATGGTATGGTCAAGATAGGTGTTATAGTCAAACGCTTCTTCAGCTCATCGAATATTGTCTGACACTTCTCTGTCCAAGTGAACTCCTGCTCCTTACGGGTCAAGTGGGTCATCGGTTCTATGATCTTCACAAAATTCTCTACGAACCTTCGGTAATATCCGGCAAGTCCTAGGAAACTTCTTACTTCTGAGACATTGGTAGGGGTTAGCCATGTCTCTACCGATGAAATCTTAGTCGGATCTACTGAAATACCATCTCATAAGATGACGTATCCAAGAAAAGTGACACGATCTAGAAGAAACTCGCACTTGCTCAGTTTGGCATAAAGCCTCTCTCTCCTTAGTGTCTCTAACACTAGCCTCAAGTGCTCTTCGTGCTCCTTGTGGCTCTTCGAATACACCAAGATGTCATCGATGAAGACTACCACAAACCGGTCTAGATATTGGTGGAATACTCTGTTCATCAAGTTCATAAATATGGCAGGTGCATTCATCAATCCAAAAGGCATCACTAAGAACTCATAGTGACCATAACGAGTCCTGAATGCTGTCTTTTGAATGTCTTCTCTTCGCACCTTTACTTGATGATAACCCGATCTTAAATCAATCTTTGTGAACACCACTGCTCCTGTTAATTGGCCAAATAAGTCATCAATCTACGACAGGGGGTACTTGTTCTTGATAGTCAAAGCATTAAGGGCTATGTAATCAATGCACATATGTACTGTTCCATCTTTCTTAGGTACAAACAATACTGGTGCTCCCCAGGGTGATCTACTAGGATGGATAAATCCCTTGCTCTGTAACTCCTCCAATTTTAACTTTAGCTTATCTAACTCCTTCTTCGCTAATCGGTATACATTAGAAGATACCGGTGCTACTCCGGGTACTAGCTCAATAGTGAACTCTACGTCTCTATCTAGCGGTTGGCCTGACAATTTTTCAGGAAAAACATCCTCGAATTCTGCAAATATCGATGGGGGTACCATCTCCATAGCCATATAAGTTCCAGCTGTCTGTCATACTCCTTGTTCGACGGTTCCTCGTATGTACTCGAACTCCGGTTGATCTGGCGGTCTAAAATTGATGCTACCCTTCCGACAATTCAGTATGGCATTATACTGGCTTAACCAGTCCATGCCTAGCACAACATCGAAGTATGGCATGGGTAATACCAAGAATCGTGCTCTCATCTCTCTACCATATACAACTACCGAGCACGTTCTGATAGTGCTGGTAACCGGCACGATACCTCCTCCGGTAAGAATCTTCCAACTCTTAGGTAAGGGGAAAATAGCTACTCTACGCATTGCTACAAATATACTAGATATGAACGATAGTGTAGCTCCAGAATCAAATAATACAGTTATAGGTAATGATGTAACTAAAATAGTACCTGTGATAGCTTCCCCTTCTGTTTCCTCCTCTGTAGGTGCTAGTGTAAAGGCATGTCCGTGCCTCTGCCATCCGGTCTGCTATCAGGCTTGATCAAACTACGCCTCATGTGGGGCCAAGGGTGGTCCCCTTTGAAATCCTCTGGGTGCTAGTGGACGTTGACCTCCTAGCGGGGTAGTATACTCAAAACTGGTGTTGTTGGCCTGTCCGACCAGCGGTACTGCCTCTCTGCGCAGTGGGTAGTCTCATACTTGTTGCTGGTTTGATCCATAAATTAGGCATATCCTCAGTCTTTTTCTGCAGTCCTTCTCATAATGTCCTCTCTTACCATAATGGCAGCAAGTTGGAAGCTTCTTTTGCTGGTATGGCATTGTCCTCTGCTATGTCTGTGCTCCGGGATGACGGATCGATACTTCTACTCTGGGCTGGACTCTGGCTGGTGTGATCGTGTTGGAACGTCTTGCTCTTCTGCCGATGGCCTCCTGGACTCTTGCCTCTGAAAGAACCACCTCATAAGAAATCCTCGCCTGTGCGGTGGTATACCTCTGTAGCTCGAAGGTGAGGCCATGATGGAATCTTTGGGCCTTCTCTAGATCATTGGGTATCAAGATAGCACCAAATATGCTAAGATGACTAAACTTTGTGTCATAGGCGTCAACAGTCATATTTTCCTGTTCTAGATGTAGGAACTGGGAGTACAGGGCATTTTTGACTGTAGTTGGAAAATACTTCTCATTGAAGTATTCTAGGAACTATTTCCAAGTCTGGTTCTTGCCAACACTACACTCAATAGAATCCCACCAGTAATGGGCATTGTCTTTTAGTTGGGCCCTCACTGCGATCATCCAAAGGTCTGGATGCAGTTATGAAGCCTCTAGTAGCATCTCCGTGTTGGTGACCCAATCAGAAATCTACTGTACGGTCTCGTTGCCCGAGAAAGTATCTGGTCCCATCTGTCAGAACCATCTTACAGTGCCACCTATCAGGGCTGGTGTAGGTGCTGGCACTGGTGTTGTGACAGGTGTCCTCTCTAGTACTGCCATCACACTCTGTCTCAGCGTCTCGGTTTGATGCCACTGTGCTTGCATCATGGTCTGGAAGAACTGAAGCATCTGTGGCTGTCCATCTAATGGTGGCATCTAGGGGGGATAAGGTAGAGGTGGTGGTAATAAAATCTCTGGCTGTGCGGTAGGTGTCTTCTCAGATATCGGCCTCTCGGCCTGCGGTATCGGTGTAGCTCCTAAAGTCTGGCCCTCAAAGTATTGTGTAGGGATCATCTGGGAAGTCTGTCCCTCGTGCTGCTGTATAGGATCGCCCTGAGAAGTCTCGTGTCAATGTATCAGCGGGACCTGTAGTAGTGGTTGCCCTCCAAGTAGTCCCTGGGGTACCTCCTCTCTTTGGGTAGTGTCGGTTGGCACCACGGCACTGGGTGCTCCTCGTCCACTGCACAAGTTCATCTTGCTGCAAGAGATAGGATTTTATTAAAAAAAGTACAAAATTAAGCAAACAGGATACAGATATTTAGAGTCAACCTGTTACCATACCACAAGTGATAAAGTCGACCTGTATGGGCCACCACTAAAACCATGTCATGCCCTAATCCCAGAAATACGTGGGACCAGGCTACATGGCAATGGCTAGCTGTCACGTCTTTGAGGATATCCCAATTTAATGGATCCTAACGAAGAGTACTACGCTGTCCTAAATACTAACATATCCCATATAATCAACAACAGGTAATCTATTCTCATCTACAATAAAAATAGCAAAAATGTACCAATAATAAGTGCTCGAAGATAAATGCCAGTCTCAAAATATTATAGTACAACCAAGAATGTCTGGTGGGAATGTCTGGTGGGAACAAACCCACTACTATGATGAAATAAAATACTGAAATGGTAGATAAAAGATAATGACTAGGGCATCTGCTGACTAGATAATGATGCCCCCAATCCTAGGCAGAAGGCCTACCAAGTGATCACAAAAACTCTGACGGTAGCACCTCTAACTCCTCCTCAGTAGCGTACCTTATCTCCTGTCCGGGCCGTACACTGTAGGGTAATATGCCTCGTCCAAATCTGGAAAGATACCAGGTCCTCAGAGGGACCTAACAAGATACATAGAAACATGCCATATATATGAATACCGCATAAAATAAGTACAATAAAGGGTGTGCTAACCATCTAAGTGAATGCAATATGAGGACAACTTTGGCACGTATGGGTAGGCGTAGGCATAACGTCTAACACCCCGAAGAGCGTGGCAGCAGTACAGTATAACTTTCATAACGCTCTGAAGAATGTGGCAGCAGTACAGTATATCATCCATATCGCTCCATAGAACGTGGCAGCAGTGTAAAGAGAGTCATTGGATCTGTGGCTCCTCTGGATACTACGGACTCCAATGGGTGTATCTCATATGCCTACTAATGTCCTTCACGCCCAATATAGATACACAAGTCGAATACTCGACGTATGTACAACGTATCTATATGCCAAGTCACTACCAATAAAATATAACATGAATTACGTACTAACCGTGATGCATGTCACACGCACCGATTGCTAGTCGAGTACGCAAACCCGCATCATAATATAAATATGTCTTATTGAAATGTGTAAGATTGTCAGGTCACAGGAGATATCAGAATATCCTCTAATGGGGTGAGTCAGCTAATGACTAGGTCAAGTACACTAATCATCGACGCATATATCGACTACACCCGAGTAAATCTCGGATGCACACAGTTGTATAAAGGAAAACAACAAGAATATAATACAACATATGCATAATTAAAATTAAATAATAAATATAGCAAGGTATCTTGCCCGAGTCCTCAAGCTGTGAATGCAAGAAGCCGGTTCCTGCAGTGTCTCCTGACTGATCTAGTAACCCTAAACACACAATACAATATAGCAATTGCTGACATCAGACACTAAGCAATATATACCCATGACTACGGTGCTACTTTTGGATACTGTCGCAAGTTCACGGCTGATCGAATACAGCATCACGTGTGCACGTAGCTAGGGTGTACATGTATTCTGTCCTCAGTTATTCTGTACCCTGAGACAATAAACTATCGAGTTATAGGTTACCGACTATCTCTATTCTGTATGAATACATGTCTGTTTATGGTGGAAAACGAAAAGAATGAAAGATGTATTCAAGACGGGGTTTATACGAAACCCGTGTTGTAAAACCCCTTCCCAGAAAATCGTATAAGCCCTTTATTTATTTATTATTAATTAAATTGTAGTAATTAGGTCCAAATAGGAGAAATAGATTTTTAATAATTTTTATGTTAGGTGTTCGGGCACTTAGAGGACTTGTGGGACCATCAGGAATTTTTCGAAATTTATTCCAAGTAGGAGACCCCTTGAGCAGTTGCTAGCCTAACGATGTGCAATACCCTAATCTATAAATTTTCTTATGTGTGAAAATATATATATATATATATATATATATAAACAAATATATATGTATATATATTTTAATTAAAGAAAGAAAGGAAAAGAAAAGAAAAGAAAGAAAGAAAAAAAGTTAATATAATATAATAATACTTATAATATAACCATAATAATAATAGTAGCAATAGTACTATGTAACTTGTGATTTTGGGAACTTGCTGCGGAATTGCAGCTGGATCCATCCAGCAGGGACCCGCCCCCCCCCCCCCCATTTGGCTTTGTATCAAGCCAACCCGCGACCCTTTACTTAACCCAATCCAATCCTTCATCTCTCTCCTAATATATAACATATATATATATACATATAATAGCTCTCCAAAACCCTAACCTAAAATTCCAGACTTCCCCTTCCCATCTAGAGCCGTCACCGCAGCCAGAGAAGCCTCCCCAAGCCATCCAACCATCCCGTCGACGCCGACATCGCGGACTGCAGATTCCCACTCGAGGCACCTTCGCTCCGGCGTGTTTTCCCGTTGACTCGCTCGACCAAACGCAGATCCGTTTTCATAGATATGATCTTCCCTTAACCCTCTCCAATATCTGTTTTATAGTCAACCTCGGAAAACGTGTGCCCCTAGGTGAAAAACAGTGCCCAAGTCAGCGCGAGCAGACAGAATTCTGCAATCGCAGAAACTTGCGATGACCACCTATATTGTCGAGTTCGTATCTCCCACCACAGAGATCCGAATTCGACGATTCTTTTTGATACCTGTAGATTTTATGACCTAGTTTAATTTCTGTATTATAACTTTGTGCTATTAGTCGCTGTGGACAGAATTATATTCGTCACAAAACTGCGCGCACCCACTTTTTCCGGTTTTCTAAAAGTGGGAGATCGGAGCGCGCCCCGCCAAACGGGACCGCCCCGCCGTGTGCCAAGTGTACCGAATGGTGCACGCAGCATAACGGGACACGTGAAAATTCGTGGAGACTGATTTGGACGCGTGTGCGCGCCGGAATCAGGCCGTATCCGCGAACACAATCCGTGTCGCCACTTTTGTGGAACTCGCGAGTATTTTGTGCACGCTTGTCAGATTGCGACGAAACTTGTGCCACTGGACTCGTGGTAACACGCTGGTCCTGTGACCCAATTTTCACGCATTTCTGAGACGGTTGACCAGATCGCCAATTGGCGGCCCCACAGTTGACTTTTTGGACCAAATTAGGTTCGGCTCATCGGAATCCAAATTTGGACATACCGTTGGGATCGTATTGACATTTAGAATTGTTTGACCCATAATCTGTCCCATTTAGAGACTGCTACCCTCGGCACGCTTTTCGGTGCAAAGTGGGCCCACCTTTGGAACCCGCTTTGGCCCGGAAATGACCTTTTTGCCCCTGTGTCCAAATTGGACGTAAGGACAGGCGTTCCTAGCGGTTTGATACCTTCTGAGACTGTTGGTGATATTTATTACAGCTTTTGGAGTAGTCCCTACCGGATCCACAGATACCAGGACGACAGTTGATATTCAAACATCAGGCAAGTGTACCTTGCCAAACTCTACAGTATTGTTATATATTTCCCTTGCTTTATTATAATGCTGTGCATGCTTAACCTAGGACCGTGTGACGTACTTAGCGTCCGATTATCAGTCGGGTGCCGATACTGTGCGCAGTGTTGGGTACGGTCATCTAGAGATGGACATTCGTGACACTTTATTCTCGTACTTGTCTTATCAAGTACCATATGACCCAGGACACTTGACACTATTCATGAGACAGGATTTTCCCGAGATATTCGTGGTGATCCTGTATAGGATACAGGACATGGACATTATACTCCTAGATACTTATGACTTGTTGCATTAGCTATGATCGCGCTTGACATGGGCATGAGACGTTGTGGTCATGATATGCGTGGTTACATTGGGTGGGGAGAGTCACACATGCTACAGGCTGTTTCATATATCTATCTACTACTATTGTGAGGCCTCAGACTCTCGTAGCAGAGCTAGGCACATTACGTGTTTATTACCGCTACCGGCTCCCCGACACAGAGCTTGTAGTGGCTTCAGCCTGAGTTTTAGTGTTACTCTCACTTGCATTTCACTTAGATGGTTACATATTTACCCATTGATCATTTAGTTATTTATTTGCTGCACTGCTTATCTGTATTTATTTGGCATGAGCTTTCTTGTACCTTGCTATGTCCCCTGAGGACCTGGATCCGGATTTTGTCCCCAGATTTTGCAGACGTGGTTTATCCCGAGGTTTACGGGACCGGAGCAGGAGCTGATCCAGGAGCTGTACCACCATCTGAGGATGAGGTCTTAGCTGAAGACTTCTCTTGAGCATCCATGTTCATGCTCAGCTTTTAGCATTTATTTCAGTCATTTACTTTCTGGTCTGTTGAACCATTGTACTAGATTTTTATCGGGTTGTTCCCCGAAGTACTTTGTGAGACTTGCTGATGATTTACATTCCTTATTTATTCTGTGGATCATATTTTATATCTTGTGTGGATGAGATTAGTTGTGCCATGATTGTCGTAGACTTGTTTTACAGCTTAAGTATGCCCTGATGGATCTATTATATTGAGTTGGTCCATCGGTGCGTACTGCTGGCCATTGACACGCGTCCGGTCCCTCGGTATTTTGGGACTGGGGCGTGACATGGTTTTTGTGGTGGCCCATGCAGGTCTACGACTAAATTGTTCGGTTTCAACTTAGGGACCGGACCAGCCTGCCCTAAGGATAGTATAAACTATAGGATCTCATCCATTATTTAACCATTTGTTGAACTCTATATCGAACTCGAAATTTGTTACTTGAACTGCATCCTGTATTGATTCCTCTGAGCGTTCTCATAGTTTATCTTTTGATTGCAGAGCAATGGATTCCGGGAACAGAGATAATTTTCCTTTGGAGACACCACACGACACTGTGGTTACTTATGGAGATGAAGTGACACCAGGGGATGGTGGACGAGCATCACAGGGTGATCAAACCGGACAGCCTAATCCAAGGTTCCGGAGAGATGACATTCCACCACCACCACAGTTCACTCCCCAGATGCCAGTATTCCCGCCAGGACAAGCCATGGACGGGCAACAAATGTTCCAGATGATGTATGCTATGATGCAAGCACAGCAGCAGATTCAGCAAGAGGCCCATCGGCAGGAGGCCGAGTATCTGAGGACCAGCCTGGTATCCGCATTGGAGCAGGCTAATCCAGCAGCGAGGCGAACATCGACGGGATCTATCACCGACTTCCGTCATCTCAAGCCTCGCACATTTTCTGGTAAAGAAGGGCCAACGGAAGTTCATGAGTGGCTCACAAACATTCAGCATCAGCTGGAAGCCGCTGAACTTCCAAGAGAGAAGTAGATGACTGCAGTCAGAATGCAGTTAACTGATAATGCGCATCACTGGTGGCTAGCAGAGGAAAGGAGACTTGGACAGGACAGAGTCACATGGGAAGAGTTCTCCAGACTCTTCCAAGAGATGTACATCCCGGCAGTTGCACGGTCAGAGCTCAGGGACAAGTTCAACCGCCTCATCCAGGGCAGCATGACAGTGGAAGAATATAATTCTGAATTTATTCGCCTGAGTCGCTTCGCTCCAACATTGATTTCGACGGAGGAAGAGAAAGCGAAAAAGTTCTTTGACGGGTTGAAGTTCGAGCTTCAGAGATTGATTGGCTCAGTGGCACCTACAAATTATACTGATGTTCTAGCAGCAGCACGACGCATGGAGCGCGTTACTAGAAGGGAATCAAATCTGAAGAGGCCAAACACCTCCGCACCAACCAAGGCAGCACATGGAGATTCTGCAAAACGATTCCAGAGGAGTACGCCAGATAGAGCAGCATACAGGGCCATATCCCTTCCTACTTGTCATCACTGCGGCAAGGTAGGACACATTGAGAGAGAGTGCAGGCGGAAGTTGGGACTATGCCTGCTTTGCGGATCAAACCAGCACCTATCCAGAGACTGCACTCACCATAGAGGAGAAGCACCGAGATTAGCTTTGCCTGCACCCCGACCAGTTTACCCAGCAGTAGGAGCACAGCAGGCAGGAGTTGGAGGCGTCAGGCCACCAGCCCCAGGAGGGAATCAGCAGAGACCACCCCTGGCACCACAGGCAATTTTATTTCAGCAGGCCCAGCAGCAGCGAGGCCAAGCACAGGGGCGAGGACAGGCATTCACTTTAGCTGTTGAGGAGGAGGCTACAACAGGCGAGGTCATCGCAGGTACTATTTTAGTAGCTTCATTACCTGCAGTAGCATTATTTGATTCTGGAGCATCGCATTCATTTATAGCAGCTAGCTTTGTAGCCACCCATAGAGTAGCTACCGCACCCCTCCCGAAGATGAAGAGGATTCTTACGGGAGGTAGAATTATTTCGGTTAGTGATGTCTGTAGATCATGTTCTGTAGTAGTTTGTGGAAGAGAAATGCGAGCCCAATTCCTAATCTTTTCTATGCCGGATTATGATGTCGTACTTGGTATGGACTGGTTAAGTCAGTACCATGCGACTCTTGATTGCCGACTTGGGCGGATTATATTTAGACCGCCTGGACATCCAGAATTTGAGTTTCTTCGAGGAGCAGTAGAACAAGGAGTTCAGCCTACTCTTAGGGTACTATCTGTAGAAGGGGAGACAGGTTACCCAAGAGTCATATCAGAATTTGTGGATGTATTTCCTGATGATCTTCCAGGTTTACCGCCTGATCGGGAAATAGAATTCACAATAGACTTAACTCCAGGAGCAGAGCCTATCACTTCATCAGTTTATCGGCTAGCACCTAAGGAGTTAGTGGAGTTGAAAGAACAGGTGGATGATCTCTTGGAGAAGGGTTTCATTCGGCCCAGTGTTTCACCTTGGGGAGCACCCATTTTATTTGTGCCAAAGAAGGATGGAACAGTACGGTTGTGCATTGATTACCGGGCACTAAATGCTGTAACCATCAAGAACAGGTATCCTTTACCACGCATTGATGATCTATTCGATCAATTGAGTGGTGCAAGGATATTCTCGAAGATTGACCTTAGATCCGGCTATCATCAGATCAAGGTGAGGAAGGAAGACATCCCGAAGACAGCTTTCAGGACGAAGTATGGGCATTATGAGTTCTTGGTGATGCTGTTTGGTTTAACCAACGCGCCAGCAGTATTTATGAGCTTAATAAACAGGGTCTTTCATCAGTTCTTGGATAAATTCGTAGTGGTGTTCATTGACGGCATTCTCATATATTCCAAGAGCCCTGAAGAGCACGAGGAACATCTTAGAATCGTGTTAGAGACCTTGAGACAGGAGAAGTTATATGCCAAGCTTAGTAAGTGTGAGTTCTGTATGGACAAAGTACCTTTCTTGGGGCACATCATATCAGGAGAAGGACTTTCAGTAGATCCAGAGAAGGTTGCAGCAATAGAGACTTGGCCTACACCCACATCAGTTGCAGAGGTGAGAAGTTTTCTCGGACTTGCGGGATATTACCGAAGGTTTGTAGAGAATTTCTCGAGGATTGCAGAACCGATGACGAAGCTGACACGGAAGGACCAGGAGTTTATATGGACAGAAGACTGCCAGAAGGCTTTTGAAGAACTGAAGAGAAGATTAACAACAGCACCTGTCTTGACTCTTCCTTCAGGGTCAGAAGGTTTTGTTGTTTACAGTGATGCATCAGGCAGTGGACTAGGATGTGTTTTGATGCAACATGGCAAAGTCATTGCTTATGCGTCAAGACAGTTGAAGGTCCACGAGAAGAACTACCCAACACATGATCTGGAGCTAGCAGCAGTTATATTTGCATTGAAGATATGGAGACACTATCTTTATGAAGAGAGGGTAGAAATCTTTACTGATCACAAGAGTCTGAAGTATGTGTATACTCAGAAGGAGCTTAACATGAGACAGAGACGCTGGCTGGAACTGATGGTAGATTTTGATATCGATCTGCAGTATCATCCGGGAAAGGCGAATGTTGTTACAGACGCACTCAGCAGGAAGCCTATGGCTTATTTCTTGACGATACAGCCCGAGTTATTGAGAGATTTGCAGGAGCTACAGATAGAGGTTGTCTTACCGGGACAGAATGGCTTGATGGCTAACCTTGAGATTCAGTCATCACTCGTGGAGAAGATTAAGGGGGCATTGCCCACCGATGCTAGATTCCGAAGACTCAAAGAAAGGACAGAAGCCGGCATGCAGACAGAACTTCGCATCCACGAAGACGGGACATTGAGGTTTGGAAACCGCTTGTATGTTCCAAATGGAGAATTGAGACAGGAGTTAATGACCGAAGCACATAGCTCTATGTACTCTGTTCACCCAGGAGGAACCAAGATGTACCGAGACTTGAGACAGTATTACTGGTGGCATGGAATGAAGAGAGAGATCGCGAGATTTGTGGCCAAATGCTTAGTATGTCAACAAGTGAAGGCGTAGCACCAGAGGATAGCAGGATTATTGCAACCACTTCCGATTCCAGAGTGGAAGTGGGAGCACATCACTATGGACTTCGTCACGGGTTTTCCCAAGAGTCCAAGTGGGAGAGATGCAGTGTGGGTAATAGTGGACCGACTCACCAAGTCAGCCCATTTTATACCTTTTAGAGTGGGTCAGTCTACAGAAGCTTTAGCGGATTTATATATGAGGCAGATTGTGAGATTGCACGGCATATCAGTCAGCATTGTATCGGACAGAGATTCGCGCTTCACATCGCACTTTTGGAGGAGCATGCAAGAGAGTCTTGGTACTCGTCTGAAGTTCAGTACATCTTACCACCCGCAGACAGATGGGCAGTCGGAGCGTACTATTCAGACCTTAGAGGACATGTTGAGGGCTTGCATGTTAGACTTTGGAGGATCATGGGAGGACCATCTACATCTTGTAGAGTTTTCTTACAACAATAGCTATCAAGCAAGTATTCAGATGGCTCCGTTTGAAGCATTGTATGGGAGAAAATGTAGGTCTCCTGTGTGTTGGAGTGACGTGGGAGAACGTCAGATTCTGGGACCCGAGTTGGTGGTCAACACCGTAGAGACAGTCAAGAAGATTCAGGGACACTTGCGAGCAGCGCAAGACAGGCAGAAGCAGTGGGCAGACCTTCATCGTCGACCCTTGGAGTTCAAAGAGGGCGATCACGTCTTCTTGAGGATATCACCGACCAGAGGCACCATCCGATTCGGAGGGCGCGGCAAGTTGAGTCCAAGGTATATTGGACCATTTGACGTACTCGAGAGAGTTGGAGAGGTGGCATATCGACTTGCGCTACCACCTTCACTGGAGGGAGTACATGACGTATTCCATGTGTCGCAGCTCAGGCGATATGTGGCAGACAGCAGTCATGTCCTCGACCATTCAGAGATCACCATTGGGCCAAGCTTGTCATACCAAGAGCAACCCGTAGGAATCCTTGATCGTCGAGAGAAGGTATTGAGGAACCAGTCTATTCCCTTGGTTCGCGTAGCATGGAGGCATGGCGCGCCAGGAGAATCAACTTGGGAACGCGAGGACGACATGCGCAAGCGTTTTCCGAACCTATTCGCAGACCTAGGTATGAATTTACATTGTTAATTTATATCTTATACCATCCTTGCATTCTATCGTGGCTTAATTTTAATTTCGAGGACGAAATTTTTATAAGTTGGGTAGAATGTAAAACCCCTTCCCAGAAAATCGTATAAGCCCTTTATTTATTTATTATTAATTAAATTGTAGTAATTAGATCCAAATAGGAGAAATAGATTTTTAATAATTTTTATGTTAGGTGTTCGGGCACTTAGAGGACTTGTGGGACCATCAGGAATTTTTCGGAATTTATTCCATGTAGGAGACCCCTTGAGCAGTTGCTAGCCTAACGATGTGCAATACCCTAATCTATAAATTTTCTTATGTGTGAAAATATATATATATATATATAAACAAATATATATGTATATATATTTTAATTAAAGAAAGAAAGGAAAAGAAAAGAAAAGAAAGAAAGAAAAAAAGTTAATATAATATAATAATACTTATAATATAATCATAATAATAATAGTAGCAATAGTACTATGTAACTTGTGATTTTGGGAACTTGCTGCGGAATTGCAGCTGGATCCATCCAGCAGGGACCCGCCCCCCCCCCCCATTTGGCTTTGTATCAAGCCAACCCGCGACCCTTTACTTAACCCAATCCAATCCTTCCTCTCTCTCCTAATATATAACATATATATATATATATAATAGCTCTCCAAAACCCTAACCTAAAATTCCAGACTTCCCCTTCCCATCTAGAGCCGTCACCGCAGCCAGAGAAGCCTCCCCAAGCCATCCAACCATCCCGTCGACGCCGACATCGCGGACTGCAGATTCCCACTCGAGGCACCTTCGCTCCGGCGCGTTTTTCCGTTGACTCGCTCGACCAAACGCAGATCCGTTTTAATAGGTATGATCTTCCCTTAACCCTCTCCAATATCTATTTTATAGTCAACCTCGGAAAACGTGTGCCCCTAGGTGAAAAACAGTGCCCAAGTCAGCGCGAGCAGACAGAATTCTGCAATCGCAGAAACTTGCGATGACCACCTATATTGTCGAGTTCGTATCTCCCACCACAAAGATCCGAATTCGACGATTCTTTTTGATACCTGTAGATTTCATGACCTAGTTTAATTTCTGTATTATAACTTTGTGCTATTAGTCGCTGTGGACAGAATTATATTCGTCATAAAACTGCGCGCACCCACTTTTTTCGGTTTTCTAAAAGTGGGAGATCGGAGCGCGCCCTGCCAAACGGGACCGCCCCGCCGTGTGCCAAGTGTACCGAATGGTGCACGCAGCATAACGGGACACGTGAAAATTCGTGGGGACTGATTTGGATGCGTGTGCGCGCCGGAATCAGGCCGTATCCGCGAACACAATCCGTGTCGCCACTTTTGTGGAACTCGCGAGTATTTTGTGCACGCTTGTCAGATTGCGACGAAACTTGCGCCACTGGACTCGTGGTAACACGCTGGTCCTGTGACCCAATTTTCACGCATTTTTGAGATGGTTGACCAGATCGCCAATTGGCGGCCCCACAGTTGACTTTTTGGACCAAATTAGGTTCGGCTCATCGGAATCCAAATTTGGACATACCGTTGGGATCGTATTGACATTTAGAATTGTTTGACCCATAGTCTGTCCCATTTAGAGACTGCTACCCTCGGCACGCTTTTCGGTGCAAAGTGGGCCCACCTTTGGAACCCGCTTTGGCCCGGAAATGACCTTTTTGCCCCTGTGTCCAAATTGGACGTAAGGACAGACGTTCCTAGCGGTTTGATACCTTCTGAGACTGTTGGTGATATTTATTACAGCTTTTGGAGTAGTCCCTACCGGATCCACAGATACCAGGACGACAGTTGATATTCAAACATCAGGCAAGTGTACCTTGCCAAACTCTACAGTATTGTTATATATTTCCCTTGCTTTATTATAATGCTGTGCATGCTTAACCTAGGACCGTGTGACGTACTTAGCATCCGATTATCAGTCGGGTGCCGACACTGTGCGCAGTGTTGGGTACGGTCATCTAGAGATGGACATTCGTGACACTTTATTCTCGTACTTGTCTTATCAAGTACCATATGACCCAGGACACTTGACACTATTCATGAGACAGGATTTTCCCGAGATATTCGTGGTGATCCTGTATAGGATACAGGACATGGACATTATACTCCTAGATACTTATGACTTGTTGCATTAGCTATGATCGCGCTTGACATGGGCATGAGACGTTGTGGTCATGATATGCGTGGTTACATTGGGTGGGGAGAGTCACACATGCTACAGGCTGTTTCATATATCTATCTACTACTATTGTGAGGCCTCAGACTCTCGTAGCAGAGCTAGGCACATTACGTATTTATTACCGCTACCGGCTCCCCGACACAGAGCTTGTAGTGGCTTCAGCCTGAGTTTTAGTGTTACTCTCACTTGCATTTCACTTAGATGGTTACATATTTACCCATTGATCATTTAGTTATTTATTTGCTGCACTGCTTATCTGTATTTATTTGGCATGAGCTTTCTTGTACCTTGCTATGTCCCCTGAGGACCTGGATCCGGATTTTGTCCCCAGATTTTGCAGACGTGGTTTATCCCGAGGTTTATGGGACCGGAGCAGGAGCTGATCCAGGAGCTGTACCACCATCTGAGGACGAGGTCTTAGTTGAAGACTTCTCTTGAGCATCCATGTTCATGCTCAGCTTTTAGTATTTATTTCACTCATTTACTTTCTGGTCTGTTGAACCATTGTACTAGATTTTTATCAGGTTGTTCCCCGAAGTACTTTGTGAGACTTGCTGATGATTTACATTCCTTATTTATTCTGTGGATCATATTTTATATCTTGTGTGGATGAGATTAGTTGTGCCATGATTGTCGTAGACTTGTTTTACAGCTTAAGTATGCCCTGATGGATCTATTATATTGAGTTGGTCCATCGGTGGGTACTGCTGGCCATTGACACGCGTCCGGTCCCTCGGTATTTTGGGACTGGGGCGTGACACGTGTTCTTTTGTTTATAAACAAACTTGTACAATATAATCCTATACGAGGATGTGGGAGTACAATTTATTTAATCTGGGTATAAATTGCTATAGGTGTCTGATCTGCAGTCGATCACTTTAGCCCTTGGACCACACGATGATGAAGAAGCGCCAGAGAAGACAGGGAGCAGCTTCGAAGGTTGCAAAAGAGGGTGGATGCACGATGCCAAAGTCGTCGATCCCTACCCTTTGCCTGAGCTCCGGGTTCCTCTCTCTCTCTCTCTCTCTCTCTCTCGATCTCTTCTCTCCTTGTTTGATCTTCAATTGTTCGACCTCTTCTCTGGATCTTCAATTGTTCGATCTTTCAATTTTTTGACCTGTTCCTCT
This sequence comes from Iris macrosiphon, assembly GCA_036927795.1. Lineage (NCBI taxonomy): Eukaryota > Viridiplantae > Streptophyta > Magnoliopsida > Asparagales > Iridaceae > Iris > Iris macrosiphon. The sequence goes on from JAYESA010000007.1 coordinate 191,047,167, forward strand.
GTTGATAGAGGTATCTATTTATAGAGTTTTAGTGACAGTGACCACTAAGTTGGAGTGAAAACTGAGGAGTGGACAATACAGCACCCTTTTACACGATAGTTAAAGTAACCAATGCCTGCGTATGGATGATCTTTTGAATGAGCGTGTGACGCGGGTCCAACTAAGGGACACAACACGTACTATTGCTACGAAGATCACGACGTAAAAGCCACGCAGGTAGGTATCCCTTTTGTAGAAGAAGTGGGCGTAAAAGCCAATGTCTGTCACCATGGCATAGAAGCCAGTAGGCATAGAAGCCGGGTAGGCGTGAAAGCCGAGAGAGCATAGAAGCTGAGGAGGCATAGAAGCCGAGAGAGCATAGAAGCTGGGGAGGCGTGGAAGCCATGCGGGCACAGAAGCTGAACGGGCGTAGAAGCCACTGCATAATGTGCTGAGTAGGCGTGGAAGCCGAGAGAGCATAGAAGCTGAAGAGGCGTGGAAGCCATGTGGGCACAGAAGCTGAACGGGCGTAGAAGCCACCGCATAATGTGCTGAGTGCTGACGTGGACGTCTTTAGCCGGAATTACGGCTTTTGAAGATATAATCAAATCCCTTGCATTAAATACAGAGATCAGCCACCATCTTGTCCATTAATTACGAAGGCGTATTTTTGGCGGCCTGCCACCGTTCTGAGCATTGGGTACAGGGACGTGCCTCGAGCCTTGTATGGAGAACAGCTTTTGACGTGGCAGTCTGTTTGTCTTCCGCGGGGCGTAGACGGTTCACGCCTGTCTGTGTAAAATAAGGCAGCGTACCCCCCCTCGTATGCGTAAAAGTAGTTTACGCAAAGGGGATATCACTAAACGACGGTTCGGTGACTCTTAATCAAATCTCCTGCATTAAATGCAGAGATCCGCCATCATCCTGCACATTAAATGCAGAGGCATGTTTTGGAGGTCTGCAGCTCTTCTGTACATCAATCGCAGGGACGTGCCTCAGGAAACTGTCACCGCTCTGTGCACCAATCGCAGAGACGTGCCTCGAGCCCTGCACAAAGTGCAGCTTTTGACGTGGCAGGCGATTTGTCTGCTATGGAGCGTAAACAGCTCATGCCTGCCTGTGTAAAACAAGGCAGCATATCCCCTTGTACATGTAAAAAGCAGTTTACGCAAGGGAGATGGCGGTAACTGACAGCCTGGGTCGCAGTGCCGTGCCATCATTATAGCCGTCGTCTGGGTAGCCGAGCCGTATCCTTTTGTCAGAAGCTCAGACGTCAGGTTCATTGCAGGGTCTGACAGGTTTATCTCGGAGAACACGAAGCGTTCCTCGTACGCTTTGAAAGCGGAGGTGTTTTTACGTCATAGGGGCGACGAAGCCCTCTGCTTTACGCTTGAGGCGGTCTGGACATACTGTACCTACGCGGATGGTCCTGAAAAGCTCTTGACTTACATGCTTGATGGCTCTGAGGTCATCTCTTATACGCTGCCCCGTACCAATAAGTTGCGTATAGTCATCCGGCGTATTTTTCATGCTTCTACAAGACCCCCTTCAAAGCTTTTAAATTCCTCGGAATTTGAAACGCTTTGAACGAAGCATGAACTGTTCCTCGAAACTCGAAACGCCTTCTGAATGGAGCCTGAAACGGTCAAGTTTGACACGTTCTTTCAGGCCAGTCTTTATGGCGGAGTTATTGGGGTAGGTGTGACCTCGCTTGCCTATAAAAGGGCCGAGGAGTTAACCTATTTTTCCCACATTTCCTTCATCACGCAGAGATGATCGCCGGAGTTCGTTGGGTCGACCTGAGGAAGAAGGAGATCATGTTCCTCCAGCATGTAAGGAGCCAAAAAAGACGGCGTCTTCGAGCAAGTGTCATCTGCAACGATGGATCATGGAAGGATATCTTAGCCTCCCTTGCTCGGGATAATCAGCAACTTTATATGGTGGTTCTTCCGGCGAGAGAGGAGGGGTCATATTTGACCAGGCTGCTTGCAAGTGGCACCTTCTCCTGTTACCTCCGGGGACGAGAGCGGATAGACCAGCTCTGTCCAGGCTTGAGCGGCGTCGGTCTGTAGGGAAGCAGATTTACCCTGCTTTCCTTCTGTTGGAGGATGGGTCTATGCCCAGTTTTGTATCCTCCCGTCGTTGATCATGGCTATAGAAGAAGAGCAAGACCTTTGTAGAGGGGATTTCCCTCATATGTAATCACGAAAAATGAAGAAAAACCCCTGTAGACAGGATTTCCCCCATATGTAATTGTGATTTTAACTTTTAATAAAGTCGTCTTTCTTCTCTGCATATGATCGTCTTTGCCATACGTTGCTGTGAAGTCTGAATATGTGTAGCTTCGACACGTCTGATTCTCTACGCCGACTCTGTTTAGAAAGAGTGCTAGGCCCTGTCCTATCTTTTACGCATAACTAGTGATGCGCAGCTGCTTTAGGAATGTAGGAACCGCGTAGAGTCCTGAACTATTGTTTTTCACTTCTGATGAACAGAATCCTTGTTCAGATTTCCTCTTCAAGAAATGATTTCCCGAAAGTCCTTTGGAACAGGGTGAGAAACGGCTATAAAACTGAGCCTCCATCTTGAACTGCAGACGAAATATTCAGAGTGGAGTCTGGATGAACCTCCAATTGACCCGAGAAGAGTAATTTCTCAATGTTTTGAACTCTGTATGCTTCGGGCACTCGAGATATTTTGAGGTCGAGAAGGAGTATCTTCTGGGTGAACTCCTGTAATCGACTGCCTTGAGGACTGTTCGGATATGCGGAAAGTCAGAGATCCGTAGTGTAGATGAGCTAAAAATCTTGAGTTCGTAGCCTATGGAGCGTAGAAAGCCACCGAGCGTGAGATCGTAGGTTTGTATCTGCTAAGCGTGAAGTCGTAGGTTTGTAGCCTCTCGAGCATGAAAGCTACTGAGCACAAAAGGCATCCGGGCGTAAAACCATAGACTTGTAGCTTGCGAGCGTAGAACCGTAGACCTGTAGCTGTCGAGCGTAGAAAGCTCCTTAGTGTAGAACTGTAGATCTGTAGCCTGTGAAAAAGAAGTCTTCCGAGCGTGAGGTCGTGGATCTTGTTGCCTCAGAGCGTAAACTAAACACCACCGAGCGTGGGACCATAGGTTTGTATCTGCTAAGCGTGAAGTCATAGGTTTGTAGCCTCTCGAGCGTGAAAGCTACTGAGCATAAAAGGTATCTGGGCATAAAACCATAGACTTGTAGCTTGCGAGCGTAAAACCATAGATCTGTAGCTGTCGGGCGTAGAAAGCTCCTTAGCGTAGAATCACGAGTCTGCTTTGCACAAAAAACTCTTCGAATTTGCTGACTGTCCGTCTTTCGAGAGTAGTGGGCTGACGTAGTACCCAATCATAACCAAATATTAATTGCGAGATTTGGTTAGGGTTTCGAGGAGTCCGTCCGAGGATTCGAGGAGTCGATCCGAGGATTCGAGGAGTCGATCCGAACCCTATATATATTCTGAGCTTTTGAGAGAAAAACTTTTCATCCGTCTTCTGCGAAAGAGTGTCTTCGTCTGTTCGAGTTTTTTCTCCGTTCCTTCTCCGAGCACTCAGAGTCTTCAGAAATGGCGCCGAAACAAACCCCCTCCACTAAGGGAAAGAGCATAGGTTCTTCTTCTCATTCTTCTGCCCCAGCGAGAGAGTCTTCGGTCGGGCAAGGCGAACTTCATTCTGAGCAAAGTATCCCGCCGACGAGCAGCGCTCCCGGCCTTAGAGGTAGAGTCTTTGGGATGACCAAGAACGACGAAAAATCCTTCGCACACGTTGAACATGACCGCGCTAGGTCATCTTCTGTGCTGATAGCCTCTTCGAGAAAGATGATGCACGGAGACGTTTTCATCTTTTACGCCCATATTTCTAATGTGCCAGCGTAAGAGCTCCATCGTTTTCTCAGTTCTGGGCGTAATAGCTCTGACTGCCGAAAACTTTGGTGTATACCATAAAATTTTAGTTTTACACCTGGGGTTGGAACCTCTGGCGCAATCACTAGAATTCTGGCTGTCTGGCATAAAGCGCGGACGGTATACTGCCAGTTACGCCTCGGGATGAGACTTCCGGCGTAAAAATAACCAATTTTGTACAGTCTTGGCATAAAGCACAGACTGTCGTTTCTTGGTCCCCATGTTGCAAGACTTGTAATGACGTGTTTTCCTTGCACTTTTGCAGTTAATTTGGGTGAGTCTCCACTGGCCGAGGTGATGGGTTCCGCTGCCGGGATGCTGCACTCGAACTATCTGGAGGATTTGTCCCACGTGACATTTCCTATCTCCGGTCCCCAGTATCCTGAGGGAAGGGAGTTTTTGATATCGGCCCAGGGCGAGCAGACGCTGCTGAATATGATAAATGGAGAGCCCCTAACGTACATAGACGGAGAGCAGTACATAAAGCCAGCCTTTCTCTTTGGGGACATGATTGATAAACGGTCCCAGACGAAGCCTAAGAGAGAGCCCTGGGTGTTCCCTGCCGGGAACTTGGTTTTGTACCTGCCAACGATGCCGAGAGATTATCCCATTTCGACCTTCTTTCATGCGACACATCCCAGGAGGATGTCGTGGACGCTGACGCCCGATCTTTACGGCAAGCCGGGGAAGATCTTTCATCTGAAAGGAGCTGACCAAGGGTCGTTCGTCAGCCGTCCTTCCGGCCTCGTGACGTCGTTCAGGGGCCTGTGCCCGGGCAGCGTCCCGAGTAAAAACAGCTCAGTGATCCAGCCGGTCCAATTGTCGACTTTCTGTAATGACTTCATGGGGCGAGGGGGAGTCTATCCCAAGGAGAATCCTCGGTGCAACGGGTGGATCACCCCAACAAACCGTCGTTGGGCTTGCCTAGTTGACTGGGTCTTGAAGCACTGTCAAAGAGAGCTCGAGGACATTGGGCTGTATGCCGCTGTGAGCGCGACCAGTGTCGGGTTGCCTCCCAACCCTAACCTGTTTCTGGCACTGATGGAGCGATACATTCCGCTCACCGGGACTTTCGCCACTCCACTGGGGGAGTTGGGATTGGCCCTCCACGAGATGGCAGTGATCTCGCGGCTGCCGATGGGGGATACCCCAAATAAAGAGTACATCCCCACCAATCGGGAGTTAGGAGATTCGGACTCTCGGATGGTGGAAGTGTATCAGGAGCTGATGTGCCATTACTTCGCGTGCACCACTTTTTATAACGAGCCTTCTGATTTGGCTCACACCACTAAGTGGACGTCCTATCTCTTCTTCCACTGGGCCAGGGCCGCCAAGCCGAAGAAAGTCTCGGGAGGCAAGGATGAGCCCGTGAACTGTTTGGGCGCCCTCAGTGCCCATGTCGTCGAGGCTCTTATGGGAGATGCCAAGGCTCCAGATCAGATCCTTGATGACGGGGTAGGAAAGTATCCTGAAGGCACTAAGGCCTGCAGTTACTTGAGGCACTGTCGTAGGCCTTTGTCTAAAGAAGCCTAGCTGGCTGGTTTCCTCTCCATATGGCTGCGTCGAGTAGTGGTGCCCGGTACTGCATCTGCGGACCGTATTCACCGGAACATCCTGTGGCCTGCGGTGCGTCTGGTGTTTGGGGCAAGACTGGGCTTGCTCCCTGCCATGATGTGTCGTATACAGGCTGGCCTGAGAGCCATGACTGACGGGCTGCTCGTCGATGAGACTCGACGTGAAAGCTTTCCCCGGGTGGAATTACCATACCTGTATTTGATGGGATGGTTAATTCTCCACAACCCCCGGGTGATGTCTCCTGGCTCTGGTAGTAGCTCGATGGGTAGCTTCATGCTGAATTACAAGGACTCTCCCTGGAATGTGAACACAGTTTTAGACTGTCGGCTGACACTGAGCCTCAGTCACGGCTGGAAGCTCCTCTGCATTGTCCCTTCGGTACATCGCAATCAATCGGGGATTAGGCTGGAGGATTTAGGTGGAGAGAAGACTAATCTTTCTCCGGAGGCCTTCAAGTGGTTGATTTGCATCAGGCCCTCACATCTGCTGTACAGAAGTGAAGATCATTGCTTCTTCGAGCCCTACTTGCCCAGTCGGTTCGCCAGGCAATTTGGGTACGACCAGTTGCACGTGGGCAATGCCGTCACCAGCTTCAGGTCCAGGGGCGGACTCATTGATGGAGCCAGAGGATGGCGATATTTCATCATAGGATGCACTGGAGCAATCTTTACCGTGCCGGTCGTCACACCTTCCACAGAGCTGCGTATCTTGCATTCGTATGCCCAGTTCTACGTGGCGATTAACACCTTCCATCGTGACTTTGACATACATGGAAGTTTTAGGGTGCCGTCTCCCACGCCTGGGGGAAGGGTCGAAGTCCCTTCGGTTTCTCCCGACGAGGGTGAGGAGTTCGCTACTCCCGATGAGCCGCTGGTGTCGGTGCCGAGGCTTGAAGTGCCTCTGTCTGCGGGGGCCTTGGTAGTCTCCGGGAAGCGAAGGGCTCCTGCTCCCAAGGAGGCTTCTCCATGCAAGAGGAAGAGGACGGTCAATCGTTCTCTCCGGATTCCTGGTTTTGAGGCTCCTAGAGAGGAGTCTGCTGTCTAGAGAGGGACCCTCAGTTTTGGCTGGCGGTGCCAGAATACTCTGTCTTGAAGCTGCCGTTGCTGCCACTGCCTCTGGTAGTGGAACGAGATTGCCTGCATGGCCTAGGCAGATGGGAGAATCTTTCCCTAGACCAGCAACGGATGAGACCCCTGCCGTGCCTGTGAGCATGCATGACGAGGTTCCAGCTGACGAATCTCGACTGCGTCCTGGTGGAGGCTTGGTAGAGCTCCTGGCGATGTCGGTTGGCCCACCCCCTTCTCCAGGTATGACAGTTCGCATTAAGTCATTAAGGCGTGATTTAGCTACATCGACTGCAAATGCGTCGTATATACCGCCGGCTACGGGTAAATGTCATCTTTATGTCTCCTTTTTAGAAAGAGTACCATTATATTGATATCAACTTTCTTGTCCGCTTCTCAGGGGATGGCGTCCGCGGGGAGTACAGCTTTGAAGCGCCTTCTGGCTCTGTCCCGGGCGATGATACGGAGGCGTTTGATTTTGAGGAGGAAATATCCTCGGGGGCCGGCTCGCCTGTTGAAGAGGCTCTGATATCCCAAGACGAGGAAGAGCCTGCTATTGCGACTACTTCGGCTATTGTAGACGCATCTCCTTCGGTCGCACCACCTGTTGAGGCGACGGTTGTGACCAGTTCGTCTGCAATCATTCTTGGAGGGGGACTCGCCAATGCTGCGGCTACTCCCGGTGTCCAATCGGATCTAGCTGCACTGACCAAGCAATATACCAGTGTTTTCTATGCCACTTTGAAAACACTGATACCAATGGTGCTGAAGGGGAATATGGACTTCGAGCGCCTAAAGAAGTCCTCTCGGATTCCAATAGAGGCGATCCGGGACTTTGACGGCACTGGGCTAGCTGATGCCCTGGAGGCGATGGTTAATGGTTTGGAGCAACCCATTAACGAATATCTGCGGCTAACTCGGGGCGGCATTGAAGCTGAGGTCCAGTCCAGATACGACTCCATGACTGCGCGGTTTGCCAAGAAGATGGAAAGCCTAAATAAACTTATTCAAGCACGCCAGCTGGAGATGGACGAAAGAAAAACCGTCATGGAGGAAGCCCTTGCTCTTCAACTGCAATGCCAATCCGAGCATGAAGGGAACGTAACGAGGGCCCGCAAGTTGAGAGAAAAGCTCGCTCAGGCGGACGAACGGGTTTCTCAGTCGTTGGCCGGCCTAGATGAAGCAACTGGTCGACTGAGCGCAGCGCGACGGGATCTGGATCGTACAGAAGCTGCCCGTGCAGGTGTTCGTCGGGCGAGGGCCGAGCTGTCCCTTTCGGGGAACAAGGAGGCACGGCTGGAGCAGGCCCGCGCTGATGCCTTGGTTTGCAGGGATGAGAGGATAGCTGCACTGGTGTAGCAGATTCACGATCTAACCGCTCCCCCACAATGATGTACCCTTTCTTGCTCTCCAGTGTAATTCTGCTCTTTGGGAATAAATAAAGCGACTCTTTTCTGACTTTGTGGACCCATCATTTCGGAATGTAAATGACAGGTTTGGGCGAGAGTGATATCAGAGGTAGTATGGACGTGATAAACTCTCGATAAACTTTAGCAGGATATATCTATTCATAGGTCATACGGACATGATAGAATATGCTTTGACTAAGGCTTGTAGGCAAGATACTATCAGAGGTAATATGGACATGATAGACTTTTGGTAAACTTTAGCAGGACATCTATTCATAGGTCATACGGACATGATAGAATGTGCTTTGACTAAGGTTTGTAGGCAAGATGCTATCAGAGGTAATATGGACATGATAGGCTCTTGATAAACTTTAGCAGGACATCTATTCATAGATCATACGGACATGATAGAATGTGCTTTAACTAAGGCTTGTAGGCAAGACACTACCAGAGGTAATATGGACATGATAGGTATTGCATTTCCAAATTAGTCGAACGTATCTATTCAGAGGTTATATGGACATGAAAGAATACGACCCAACTAGTTTTGTTTTGGAAGTAGTTTCGTCAGAATTGAGGTTTTCGCTATATTCCACCTGAGCAGAGGAGATTAAGCATAGTACCTTTTTAGGAATTTGCCGTTGATAGAAGCCATCAACAGGTCGCCGTTAGGCTGGGCTAACCTGTATGCGCCGTTTGAGAACGCTATCTCGACCACATAAGGGCCTTCCCACTTGGGTTGGAATTTGCCTTTACTTCTGTGAGTAAGAATCATCGGCCTTCTTACGGCTAAAACTAGCTCGCCGACTTTGAACACTCTTTCCTTTACTTTGTGATTAAAAGCTCTGGAAATGCGTGCTTGGTAGAGCGCGATGCGCTGTTGAGCTTGGAGGCGTTTCTCGTCTAATCCTTCTAGCTCCTGAAGCCTTAAAAGGTCATTCTTTTCTTGAGTTAGCTCATTAGCCACGGCTATCCTGAGTGACGGGATATGGATTTCAATGGGGAGAACTGCTTCGCTCCCGTAGACCAGTGAGAATGGAGTACAACCTGTCGGTGTTCGTACCGTTGTACGGTATGCCCAGAGACATTCGCCCAGTTTCTCATTCCAATCTCTTTTGTTTGAAGAGACAAACTTCTTTAAGAGTTTGATAATGATTTTGTTGAAAGCTTCCGCCAAACCATTAGCAGCCGGGTAATACGCCGTAGAGGCAATATTATGTATCCGATTTTTATCGCAAAATCGATGAAACGCTTGGCTGATGAACTGAGGCCCATTATCGTGAATTATCCTCCGAGGTACCCCAAAGCGATAAATGACGTGATGCTTGATGAAGCTGATCAGATTAGACGCTTTTACTTCCGCAAGAGGGATCGCCTCTGCCTATTTGGAGAAGTAATCCATGATGGCCAGTATGAACTGGTGACCTCTGGAAGAAGACGGGTGAATAGGACCGATGACATCCATACCTCATGCTTCGAAAGGTGTCACTACCACATTCTGAAAACAGGGGTATTTTTGACTTTTTACAATATTTAATATTATTGTAGTTATAATTAATTAATTGCATGATAGTGTATTTGATTTAAATAATTTTGTACGATGTGTAATTAAATATATATAATTATATGCAGTGTTAATTATTTTATTTTAGCTAGCAGACTTGACCTAGAAGCCAGCAGATGAACACCTGTCGAAATTATAGGATTCTGGATTTTATTATTTTATCTAGAATTTAATATTTGGAGATTGTAATTAATTACTGTATTTTATTTAAATATTTTGCGCATTTCCTTTGCTTCGATATTTGGAGCACTATCCAGACTTTTGTCTTCCAACAAAATTCACAATCTTGCTCTAGACATGCCCGCCTTCCATTCTGCTATTTTTGTAACTCATAATTTTGCTCTTTGTGCATTGTTTCTGGCCGCACAAAAATTGTCGCGGACGTTTATTTTAAAATTCCTATTTTTGTATCGTTGTGCGTTCCAATCAAAAATTGGAGGCCATCTTGACCTATTTTTCGTGCGACCCAAATTAGGGTAATATTCTGTTCTGAGTCTTCTTCAATATTGGTATTGATGACTTGATCTGATTTTGGCCCCAAGTACTCTTAATTAATTGTTGAACACAACTTGCATTTATTTCTATTTAAATTGAGGATACTATTTTATCTGATTTTAAAATCCCAATTTAATTCCAGTGCCCTGCAAATTCAGCCCATACCCATCTTACAGTGCCCCCTGACCCTACAAAATGCCGGACACCGAATCGCCCGCACAATTTTCGTCATTTCATGTGTTTGTGCAATTTCCCAAATTTAAGGGGGTTAAATTGCAAGTTGGCATTTTGTGCCAACACCTAATTATTTTAACCAATGAGGGAACCCACTATTTTTAATTAATCTCACCCTCATCCCCCATGAATAATTTTCTCATGTTCAATCTGGACCACTCAATTAATTGAGTGCATCCTCACCCTCCATCACACCCTCTCTCTCCCTATTTAATATATTGTAGCCTCAACCCTAATCCCTAGAAACCTAGGTTTTCTCCCACCTCACAAGCCTCCAAAAATTCCTCAAGCCCCCTCTCATACGTATGTAATTCTTCTCCTTCCCCTTTCTTCTTTTTTCTTCTCTTCTTCTTCCTTTTTTTTCTTCTTTAATTTTGGATTGATTTCGAATTCAAAGTAAAGAGAGAAAAGGGGGGGAACTTGAAGTTACTGTGCCGGCCGACATTACTGTGCACTCCGGCCGGCGGCTGCTGCCTCTCCCCGACTCCCCCATCATCACCACCACCATCATCTACAACTCCTCCCTCTGCCGACGACTGCGGCGGCCCGCTCCAGTACTCCCCTGCTGCTCGACCGCTCCCCCTCACGTGCGTCCAGCCCGGCGGCTCCTCGCGGCGACTGCCCGGCCGGCGGCTGCTCCTCTGCCTTCCTTCCCGTCCAGTCCGGCGGTTCCCCGCGGCCCCCTGTGCTCCGACGAACTCCTCCCCTCAAGCATCAGTCCGGCGGCCTGCTCCGGCCTCCCACCACTCCTTCCCGCTGTCCTCCCTCCGGCCTGGCGACAGCCTCCCCTCACGATCATCTCCACCACCGGCGGTCAACTCCGGCGGCCACTCCGGCAAGCCACCCCCAGTAAGTCTCTTTCCTTCTTCTCCTCTTCCCTCTGTGAATATATATATATATCTTTACATATATATATATATATATATATATATATATATATATATATATATATATATATATATATATATATATATATATATATATATATGTATATATATATAAATATACGTATAGTATAATTAGATATGTATATGCATTCGTAGGTATATGGGTATAGTATTATTTTTTTATTAAATGTTTAATAGTATATAAAATATTGGTATACGTATAAATATATATTTCTTATATACTTAATATATTTTTAATAAAATGAGAATACATGTATATATGTATATATATTTTGTAAATGCATGTATTAATGAATATGTATATGTATTAATGTATATATATAAATGTATAGTATATATAAAATATATATAGATATAATAGTTATTTAGTTTATGTTAATACATAGATATGTATTGGTATATAATGTAAAGTGTATAATATAATTGGTATATGTGTATACATGTATTATATATATATATATATTTAGCATATTTTCAATATAAAATTGATTGGTAATGTATGTATTTTAAAATATGAATATCTATATATTATTTATTTATTAATATTAATTGTATAAATATAGTATCATTTCTCTAATTGCACATAAAATACGTACTACTTTGGTATATGTACAAACATATAGATGTATGTATTTTGGAAAAGTATGTATTTAAATTAATACTTTTGGTATAAATATGTGTATGTTAATGTATACATAATCTAATATATATGTATATGTATATATTTAATTAATGTATGTAAGTGTGGTATTAAATTTAACTAGTATAAATGCATATATTTTTAGGTGTATAATTATTTTGATATATATATATGTGTATATATATTGTAAATACATTTAAATTGGTGCATGTATAAAATATTGTAAGTATAAATTATTATGTTTATATATACATACAAGAATCATTTATTTTAAAGTATATATATTTATACATATATCTATAATTGTAATGGATGGAAATTATATATACTAGTTAATGAGATGTTTATAATTATATATCCCTACTAGATGACCCTAGTTGACTAGTGCCCTGCCTGGCATAGCCCTAAGGCCAGTGTATTTCTATTGTGTGTTAGTATAGCCCCTGATACAAATGTTATATTGTAATGTGTTTATAGGACTGTTGGTTTTACCCAGGGGATACTCTGGAACAGGACATCCATAAATACCAGCTAAGGACCGAGGCAAGTACATTCTCTGATAATTTCCAATTCTTGATAATAGCTATAAGTTCAATGATCTTGAAATATTACAACTGAATCTTTGACACTGTGCTACACGGACTAGTATAGCTTGGATCTGCAGTCATGAGATGTTACCTTGATTATCGTATTGACATTATACACGACATTTACATTGACATTGACATTGACATTTACATTAGACATTGATATTAGACATTGTACATTTACATTAGACATTGTACATAATATATTAGACAATGTTGTGTATTCGTGACGTGTCATGATTGGATCCACAGTACTAGTTGGGGGCGGGGAAATTGCTAGTGAGAAATGTGATCAAATACCTATCGTACAAGTTTATATTATTGGTGTTAATCATTCGCCTCACGCATGATTAGCCAGGCCATGTAGCAATCGTACAAGTCCCAAGCCGATCATATTTTGAAACTACAATTTCAAACACTTAGAATAGTTACAGTCCCTATATTAAATCATATACTACATCACCCGTATATGATACTGTTCCTTGTTCTTTTATTTCCATACATGCACTGACTATATCATATTGCCTGTCTCTTAAAAATTGCCATTTCATTTATTTCACTGTCTTCTCAGTAGCTAGCATGACATGTTTTATTGTATTATAGACATTATCAATTAATGGAACTGTTATTTGAGATTGTGCTTTGCTCCTTCCTGACTGGAAATATTTTTCCAGACTATGCCTTAGAGGACCGCTGTCCGACACTTATGGTGAGTAGCTGCAGACTTGATAGTAGTTGTGATTCCAGGAGGTCTAGCTGGAAATTACTATTATTGTTAGTTCTTAAGTAGACTATTTGGTACCGGATTTGTCTCCGGCATTTTGATGATTCTTGGATATTGTTGAGTTAGAATATTACTTTGTGACTTGTGTTGTATTTAATTTCTGTTCGAAATCTTATCATGCTATAATCCTGTGATTGAGTATATATTCATCTTATTTGTGACATCCGTGCCTCCTAATAGAGATTGGATGCTTGCGTGACAGTAGTTAGATAGTATCAAGACCTTGACAGCGTTCTACCGCCGATGCTGCGGCGTAGGCTGGACGTACCCACGCACTCGTGCCCCTAAACCGGGTGCGGATCGTGACACGTTTTTAGTGGTGGCCCATGCAAGTCAGACTTCGCATTTAGAGCGATGTCGTAGTAGTGTGGCATCTTTGTTACACTATTGCGTGCCTGCTATAGAATATAGGACATATGATACTAGGATGAGAGCGGATACTCAATCACAAATTCTTGAGAGATTCCTGGGACGACCCCTTGAGAATCTTATTACCATTTCTAAATTTAAATCCTTCCTCCTTGTTTTCGCCGTTCTCACTTATTGATATTGAGTTGATTCTTTTTGACCAGTTGTTAACTTTAATTCTTGGTATCGTTGTGGAGTTTTGATTTCATATCGAGGTAAATTTTACGGGCTAAAATTTACGGTATCATCTGATGACGTATATTGATGAGGACAGTGAGAAAGGTAAAACGTCTACTTTGATTATGGAACCTAGAATTTATCGCAGCCATATTAGCTGTCGTGACGAGAACGTAGGAACCTAACTTGGATGTACATACTTTAGTTATGAGATTTAGAGTTTCTCGCAGCCATACCGGTTGGCGTGGCGAGGATTCTAGATGACATGATTATAGAGTTGCATACCATAGTTACGGAACCTGTCGTTTATCGCATCTATGCTTACTGGCGTGGCAAAAATTCTGAGCGTCATGATTTCGGATAGACGTGTATGATTATCAGGTTGTATCTTAAATTGGTCCTTAAAGTATCATCTCAAGACTTATCCATTCTGTTATTCCAGGACTTTGTTCCATCGCTTCTTTTCTTTACTAGCAGTAAAGATACCTCCCGTCCTTGATCAAGTTCCTTTTGAGCTCCTATTCTCTGAGGATTCCTTGTTAAGTATGATAATTAGTGACTTGCAATTTTGGTTGTGTCTTGTATTAGTTGACTGAGTGTTGCCTGTGAATTGTAAGTGTTTCCTAGTTGGACATATGAGCATTAGGCATTAATCTAGAGATACCCATAGCATAGTACCTTGTAGCAATAGTTCTATGATAGGTGTTATTATAATTAGTATTGGTATTATAGAAAGTGCAAGTGATCGTGATTTGTAATAAGTTTGACGAGTTAATCTAAGAATGAAGCTAGCGTTACCATACCAATAGTGCTAGTGATTCTATATCAAATATTTGTTGAGCAAGGTGCAAATATCAGTAAATACTTCGTGTGATGACAAATAGATTGGGGTATTAAGTAATATAGATAGAAAATCATTGAAGAAAATATGTGAGATGATAATTTGGATTATTGGAAATGATAGTGCAAAAAATTCGGACAGTACAATTTTCGTACACAGTTGAGGTTGTAAATAATTAGTGTATTAGTGTGCACCTTGAGTATTAGAGACTGTGAGTAGTATATGTATACTTGTGGATTAAATTATAATTTGTAGAGTAGAAATGGACTTAAATTTTTAAAGAATTTTTGAGGAGATGAGATTTATGTTATTAAATTTTGAGTATTCGAATTCAATTCAATAAACATAGTCAAGGCTATAAGGATTTAAAAGTGATTAAATTTTTGATATTGAGTATCTGATTTTGAGGAGTGTATGCAATTATTTTTAAGTTGATCGAGAAGTTAAACCTTGACGATTATTTCGAGGATTAACTTTATGGTAGATAAGAGATGAATATTAATATATGAGTAGATGATATACATGTGTAAGGATCTGATGATTTGAGTATGATTGAGATCTCACTGCCAACCGACTTGGGTGTCAATCTAGGGTTATATTAAAGATGAGCAGTACTTAGTATAGTGTGTTGCAATTGATATGCACTTGAGTAATCAGAATAACTAGTATCAGCGATTGCAGAAGGTAAGGAAGCTAGCAGTGAGTATGCTTGTAGTAGAGTGTGGTATCTAAAGAGATAGAGGTATCAAACTTTACATGCATCATTTGATCTATGATTATGTTAGAGATAGAAGATACTGCAAGTAATATGTTAGCAGATTCTTTTTTTCTTCCCTCATGTTCCTTTTTGTTTTCTGATTGATTGATACCTTAGTACCGTAGCTTGTATGCATAAATTATTGTTATAATGTAGTTAGTAGTACCCCTGATACAGAGACTGCAATACCATGACAAAAGACACCATGATCATACATATTTCCCTTAGGTTGCATGTTGTATGGTTGTAGGTAGAATTCTCTTAGACTTTGATTGTTGAGGATTTAACTGTAGTAAAGATCAACGAAGAGGTTATGACTTGACAAAGAGAGACAAGGTGCCTTAAATTTTGAGGAAAAATATTAAATTAAATAAAGAGTTGGGAATTTAATATGGCATAATTGAAGTTTTGTTAAATCATTGATTTTTAAGAGAATTATGAAATGATTGAATTTATCATTGAATTTGAGGAATTTAAGAAGGCCATCGATATTTGTTGGACTGCGAGTTATGAACTTATATCTTGAATATTGTATTGGAGGTTTCATAAGTATTACATCGTTGCATATTATGTGGAAAAAAAAAAAAAAAAAAAAGGAAAAAAAAAGAAGAGAAAATCGAGGAATAGGAACACAAATGGATTAGTGTTAAATTCAAATTTGGGATGGGATTCAATTTTAGAAATATGCATTAATTGGATTTCAATTAGAGGACTGAATATTAAATTCTTGTATTTCGTTATTAATTTAAAATTTTGGAGGATATTGTGATAAGAATGAGATTTGATTTTATATTTGAAGATTTTTAGGGATGTGATAATTATAGAATTTTGGAAGGAAAAAAAAAATATTGTGAGATAACAATATGGAGTAGTTCATGATAATATGATTTGATGAATTTAATTTTGATGGTAGTAAATAAATAAATAAAACAATTGAGGATTTAAAAATTCGAGGGTAAACATTGATTTAAATAGAGGGTCAAGAATTTAACATGACGGAATTTATGATGTATTAATTCCAGGAAGGATGTGATATGAGTGAGGTTATCATTAGAATTTGAGGAAATTAGAGAGATTATCACTATAATTATTTGATTGCAAGTTATGAATTTTAGAACTTCATATTTGGATGTCACATTTGGAGAATCCTTAAATATCATATTGTTGAGTTTTGAGGAGTGGATATTAAATTCTGAGTATTGAATTATTAACTAAAAATTTTGGGGAAATTTTTGATAGAAATGGATTTTGATTCTATTTCGAGGATTTTTCGGAATGAAATAATTTTAGAATTTTGAAATTTGTGAAAAGATATTGTGGATTATAACCTGATTTCATGGATGACAAATTTAAATTTTGATAATAATAATGTGTATGATTAAACACTAATATGAGGATTTTAAATTTTGAGGACGAAATTCTTTTAAGGTGGGTAGACTTGTCACTACCACATTCTAAAAACAGGGGTATTTTTGACTTTTTACAATATTTAATATTATTGTAGTTATAATTAATTAATTGCATGATAGTGTATTTGATTTAAATAATTTTGTACGATGTGTAATTAAATATATATAATTATATGCAGTGTTAATTATTTTATTTTAGCTAGCAGACTTGACCTAGAAGCCAGCAGATGAACACATGTCGAAATTATAGGATTCTGGATTTTATTATTTTATCTAGAATTTAATATTTGGAGATTGTAATTAATTACTGTATTTTATTTAAATATTTTGCGCATTTCCTTTGCTTCGATATTTGGAGCACTATCCAGACTTTTGTCTTCCAACAAAATTCACAATCTTGCTCTAGACATGCCCGCCTTCCATTCTGCTATTTTTGTAACTCATAATTTTGCTCTTTGTGCATTGTTTCTGGCCGCACAAAAATCGTCGCGGACGTTTATTTTAAAATTCCTATTTTTGTATCGTTGTGCGTTCCAATCGAAAATTGGAGGCCATCTTGACCTATTTTTCGTGCGACCCAAATTAGGGTAATATTCTGTTCTGAGTCTTCTTCAATATTGGTATTGATGACTTGATCTGATTTTGGCCCCAAGTACTCCTAATTAATTGTTGAACACAACTTGCATTTATTTCTATTTAAATTGAGGATACTATTTTATCTGATTTTAAAATCCCAATTTAATTCCAGTGCCCTGCAAATTCAGCCCATACCCATCTTACAGTGCCCCCTGACCCTACAAAATGCCGGACACCGAATCGCCCGCCCAATTTTCGTCATTTTATGTGTTTGTGCAATTTCCCAAATTTAAGGGGGTTAAATTGCAAGTTGGCATTTTGTGCCAACACCTAATTATTTTAACCAATGAGGGAACCCACTATTTTTAATTAATCTCACCCTCATCCCCCATGAATAATTTCCTCATGTTCAATCTGGACCACTCAATTAATTGAGTGCATCCTCACCCTCCATCACACCCTCTCTCTCCCTATTTAATATATTGTAGCCTCAACCCTAATCCCTAGAAACCTAGGTTTTCCCCCACCTCACAAGCCTCCAAAAATTCCTCAAGCCCCCTCTCATACGTATGTAATTCTTCTCCTTCCCCTTTCTTCTTTTTTCTTCTCTTCTTCTTCCTTTTTCTTCTTCTTTAATTTTGGATTGATTTCGAATTCAAAGTAAAGAGAGAAAAGGGGGGGAACTTGAAGTTACTGTGCCGGCCGACATTACTGTGCACTCCGGCCGGCGGCTGCTGCCTCTCCCCGACTCCCCCATCATCACCACCACCATCATCTACAACTCCTCCCTCTGCCGACGACTGCGGCGGCCCGCTCCAGTACTCCCCTGCTGCTCGACCACTCCCCCTCACGTGCGTCCAGCCCGGCGGCTCCCCGCGGCGACTGCCCGGCCGGCGGCTGCTCCTCTGCCTTCCTTCCCGTCCAGTCCGGCGGTTCCCCGCGGCCCCCTGTGCTCCGACGAACTCCTCCCCTCAAGCATCAGTCCGGCGGCCTGCTCCGGCCTCCCACCACTCCTTCCCGCTGTCCTCCCTCCGGCCTGGCGACAGCCTCCCCTCACGATCATCTCCACCACCGGCGGCCAACTCCGGCGGCCACTCCGGCAAGCCACCCCCAGTAAGTCTCTTTCCTTCTTCTCCTCTTCCCTCTGTGAATATATATATATATCTTTACATATATATATATATATATATATATATATATATGTATATATATATAAATATACGTATAGTATAATTAGATATGTATATGCATTCGTAGGTATATGGGTATAGTATTATTTTTTTATTGAATGTTTAATAGTATATAAAATATTGGTATACGTATAAATATATATTTCTTATATACTTAATATATTTTTAATAAAATGAGAATACATGTATATATGTATATATATTTTGTAAATGCATGTATTAATGAATATGTATATGTATTAATGTATATATATAAATGTATAGTATATATAAAATATATATAGATATAATAGTTATTTAGTTTATGTTAATACATAGATATGTATTGGTATATAATGTAAAGTGTATAATATAATTGGTATATGTGTATACATGTATTATATATATATATATATTTAGCATATTTTCAATATAAAATTGATTGGCAATGTATGTATTTTAAAATATGAATATCTATATATTATTTATTTATTAATATTAATTGTATAAATATAGTATCATTTCTCTAATTGCACATAAAATACGTACTATTTTGGTATATGTACAAACATATAGATGTATGTATTTTGGAAAAGTATGTATTTAAATTAATACTTTTGGTATAAATATGTGTATGTTAATGTATACATAATCTAATATATATGTATATGTATATATTTAATTAATGTATGTAAGTGTGGTATTAAATTTAACTAGTATAAATGCATATATTTTTAGGTGTATAATTATTTTGATATATATATATATGTGTATATATATTGTAAATACATTTAAATTGGTGCATGTATAAAATATTGTAAGTATAAATTATTATGTTTATATATACATACAAGAATCATTTATTTTAAAGTATATATATTTATACATATATCTATAATTGTAATGGATGGAAATTATATATACTAGTTAATGAGATGTTTATAATTATATATCCCTACTAGATGACCCTAGTTGACTAGTGCCCTGCCTGGCATAGCCCTAAGGCCAGTGTATTTCTATTGTGTGTTAGTATAGCCCCTGATACAAATGTTATATTGTAATGTGTTTATAGGACTGTTGGTTTTACCCAGGGGATACTCTGGAACAGGACATCCATAAATACCAGCTAAGGACCGAGGCAAGTACATTCTCTGATAATTTCCAATTCTTGATAATAGCTATAAGTTCAATGATCTTGAAATGTTACAACTGAATCTTTGACACTGTGCTACACGGACTAGTATAGCTTGGATCTGCAGTCATGAGATATTACCTTGATTATCGTATTGACATTATACACGACATTTACATTGACATTGACATTGACATTTACATTAGACATTGATATTAGACATTGTACATTTACATTAGACATTGTACATAATATATTAGACAATGTTGTGTATTCGTGACGTGTCATGATTGGATCCACAGTACTAGTTGGGGGCGGGGAAATTGCTAGTGAGAAATATGATCAAATACCTATCGTACAAGTTTATATTATTGGTGTTAATCATTTGCCTCACGCATGATTAGCCAGGCCATGTAGCAATCGTACAAGTCCCAAGCCGATCATATTTCGAAACTACAATTTCAAACACTTAGAATAGTTACAGTCCCTATATTAAATCATATACTACATCACCCGTATATGATACTGTTCCTTGTTCTTTTATTTCCATACATGCACTGACTATATCATATTGCCTGTCTCTTAAAAATTGCCATTTCATTTATTTCACTGTCTTCTCAGTAGCTAGCATGACATGTTTTATTGTATTATAGACATTATCAATTAATGGAACTGTTATTTGAGATTGTGCTTTGCTCCTTCCTGACTGGAAATATTTTTCCAGACTATGCCTTAGAGGACCGCTGTCCGACACTTATGGTGAGTAGCTGCAGACTTGATAGTAGTTGTGATTCCAGGAGGTCTAGCTGGAAATTACTATTATTGTTAGTTCTTAAGTAGACTATTTGGTACCGGATTTGTCTTCGGCATTTTGATGATTCTTGGATATTGTTGAGTTAGAATATTACTTTGTGACTTGTGTTGTATTTAATTTCTGTTCGAAATCTTATCATGCTGTAATCCTGTGATTGAGTATATATTCATCTTATTTGTGACATCCGTGCCTCCTAATAGAGATTGGATGCTTGCGTGACAGTAGTTAGATAGTATCAAGACCTTGACAGCGTTCTACCGCCGATGCTGAGGCGTAGGCTGGACGTACCCACGCACTCATGCCCCTAAACCGGGTGCGGGTCGTGACAAAAGGCCAGGATGCAACCGTAGGATGTAGATATTCGGACGGTTGATGTATGAAGTCTGCATGGACCTGACAGGCTCTGCATTGTCTTGCGTAGTTGATCGCGTATATGATCATAGTGGGCCAGTAATAGCCTATTCTTCTGATACGGTCCTGTAGTTTAGGACCGGGTTGATGCGCCCCGCATACGCCGTCGTGAGCTTCACGGATAATCTGCTGTGCTTCGTTGTTAGAGAGACATCTCAATAGCAGTCCGTCGTAGGTCCCGCGATATAGGCATTGTGAAGATGCATCGAAGTAGAAGCGTAAAGATCGTCTCTTGACGGATACTGCTTCTTTAGGGTCCTCCGGCAAGATTCCGTATGCCACGAAATCTATGAAGGGACTCTTCCAATCTCTCGTGGGAGGATTGGCGTGCACAGCGTAGCTGCGTTCTATGTGAGAGTTATCTTTTACACAGAATAAATCTCTGTTAAGAAGGATTACCGAATTCTGCCTACTTATAGGAGTAGCTAGATCCGCGGCTAGACTGGCTAGGGCATCGGCTTTGAGATTCTGGGATCGAGGTACATGCTCCAGGAAGAACCCCTTGAATGTCATGGCTATCTCGACTGCTGCTTGGTGATAGGGGATGAGGTCTGGATTTCGGACTTCATATATTTCCCTGACTTGATTGACTATAAGCAGAGAATCCCCGAAAGCTTCCAGAGATTCGACCCCCAGCTCTTTAGCGACTTGGAGCCCGATTAGTAGAGCGTTATACTCTGCCACGTTGTTGGAGCAGGGCTCGTTGAGAGAGTACGCTCGGTAGATGACGAGTTTGTCAGGAGTAACCAGGACGATTCCTACTCCTGAGACTACTTTTCCCCTAGGACCAGTTCTGGAGGCACCATCAAAGAATAGTTGCCATGCGTCACTTTCCATCGCGGAATTACATTCTGCAACTTCGTCAGGGATGTCCTCGTACAACTTGGAGGTCTCCGGGATTGGATGAGCAGCTAGGAAGTCGGCCAATGCTTGGCCTTTGATGGACTTCTGAGGGACGTACACCATGTCATATGGTGTCAATAGCATCGCCCAAGTTGCGAGTCGAGAATTAAGAGCACTTGGCTTGCTCATCAGTACTCGAAGAGGGTTGATCCTGGAGATGATATGGATAGTCTGGCCGGTGACGTAGTGTCGCGTCTTCTGGATAACGAACATCAGAGCCAAGCATTCTTTCTCCACTGGGTTGTACCGGTGTTCGGCTCCGACCATCATTCTACTTAGATAGTAGATAGCCTGTTCATGTCCTACGTCATTCTTCTGCACAAGAAGAGCTCCCAAGGAATGGTCCATTGCTCGAACGTACAGGAAGAATGGTCTTCCTATGACGGGAGGTACCAGAACTGGCAGATGAGTGAGGTAGCGTTTGATATCGTTAAACGCTTGCTGACAGGCTTCGTACCATACGAAGGATACACCTTTCTTCATGAGGCGAGAAAAAGGCTGACATCTCCCAGAGAGGTTGGATATGAATCTCCGGATGTAAGCCAGACGACCTTGAAATCCCCTGAGCTCCCTCAGATTGTAGGGCGGTCGCATTTCTACGATGGCCTGGACTTTATCAGGGTCCACTTGGATGCCTTTGGCGGTAATGACAAATCCCAGGAATTTGCCGCTAGATACACCCAGAAAGGACTTCGTAGGATTCATCTTGAGTTGATGTTGGCGCATTAACTCGAATACCGTCTTCAAGTCTTGAATGTGATCATCTTTGAGGTAGCTTTTGATAGCTATATCGTCTACGTAACATTCCACTATTTTGCGTAAATGCATATGGAATATGTTACTCATAGCTCGTTGATATGTTGCCCCGGCGTTCTTCAGTCCGAAGGGCATCACCGTATAGCAATATACCCCCAGTGGTGTTCGGAAGGCAGTATGCTTCTCGTCTTCAGGCTGCATCTTGATCTGATTGTACCCTGAGAATCCATCCATGAAAGACATGCGTTCAAAACCGCAGGTGTTGTCGATCATGATGTCTGTGATGGGAAGAAGGAATTCATCCTTGGGGCAGGCTACATTCAGATCTCGGTAATCGATGCAGATGCGTATTTTCCTATTTTTCTTCATGACTGGGACAACGTTGGCGACCCAGTCGGGATGTTGTTCTTCCCGGATGAAATCGCAGGCTATCAACTTCTTGACTTCAGCTTCAATGGCGTCCATCGTATCCGGGCGGAACCGGCGTTGGTGCTGCTTTACAGGCTTCAAATCGGGCAATATATTGAGTTTATGGGTAGCCACTTTTGGATCAAGTCCTGGCATATCCTCATAATTCCACGCAAAGACGTCGATGTATTCTTTTATCAGCTGAATAACTTCTTCCCTTTCAGTTGGGGAAAGATTGTTACTGATAAATATCGGCCTTGGTGAGAGTTCATCGCCAACGTCGATCTGGATAACTTCATCTTCAGCGGGAGGTTCCCTCTGCTCGAAGCAAAACTCCCATTCTGTATCCATTTGTTGAGCCCAAGAGTCGTTCTCAAATGGCTCATACTCTGGTTCGTCTACTTCGAAGGGATCTGTCACTACCATATTTACTGATAATGTTTGTTCGAGAGCATCAGGTGAGTCGGAGGGCGACGAGCCGTCTTGAAAGGAGGAAAAGACACCCTCGCTTGATTCGGAGGTGGCGGCATACCCTAACACAAAACGGGTTTGCTGATAGCGGGGATTGCCGAACAGTGGCGTTCGTCTGCCTTTCCCGTAATTGAGGCCTGGCTTCCGCTTCATGTCGTAGCCCATGTTTTGCATGATTCTCAACGCCTGTGGGCTGTATTGGTGAACCTGCATTCTCCCAGTATCGTCATCGAGAGAATCTTCCTGAACAGTCGGTTGATTGCGCACGCGGCCGAAGACTATTGTATGCTGACTGTTGTAGGTAGGCGGGACAAGGAAGATAGAGTCCTCGTGCGGTCCATATATCGTGACGGCATTGGATGATGATGCTACCTCCCATATGTACGGATGATAGGAATCTATAGCTGCCAAGAAGTTTTGTGCTATAGGTTCTATATCGTCATGGGAAGAGGATTCCTGGTTTGGAATCGGGGCGTTGATATACTGGAAAAGAGGATGTTTATTATCATCTGGAACTCTGTTCCTGGTTGCATTTACATCAGTCGGCTGCCTGTTGCGCCGGAGGTTGATGACCAAGGGAGGAGGCTTCTGGTTCAAAGTGATCACAAGAGGATTACCCCCTTTTCCTGATCCGGACTTGTTCAGGTAGATAGCCATAGGTTCCATGGCTTTTGGACGAGTGGTTCGTCCCTTTACCCTGATTGACAGTGGTAGTGCGACAGAGGGTTCTTCTGGCTCCCGGTGGGATTCCTTCTCTGCCTCGCCTGACACTTCTTTCGTATGATCTTGAGAGTACAGCACGGCATCGGAATAGTAGGATTCTACTCCTTTAAACGGGTTTAGGTCAGCAACCTCCGTTTGTACTGTTCCTTGTGCGTCTACATATTTAAGGCATTGATGTAGAGTTAAAGGAACAATGTTGTAGTCGTGGATCCACGGTCTTCCCAGCAAAATGTTGTCGAACACCTCTGAATCGATGACGTAACATGTGGCTACCGATCTGAGGTTGACAATTTGGATCCTCAGGCGAATTTTCCCTAATGGCTTGCTTTTTCCAGCGTTGAAACCCACGATTGTGGTGGTGGTGAAAGCTAATTCGCTGGTAGGAATCCTTAGCGGCCTGAGCAAACTGTGGGGGATGATGCTAATTGACGATCCCGAATCTATGTGAATCCGGTCGACCTCCATGGAACCGACGTACCCGGTGTAATAGAGAGGCCTGTCATGCCTGTTATGCTTTAATAGCATGTCGTCTTGAGTGAAAGTGATATTAGGGACCACCTCCATCACACTGTGGCATTGGGGACACGCCACTGGTTCATCGTCGGGGGACTTGAGCTGGGTCAAGTATGCCTCCGCCTGCATTAGTGCTTCACTCAGGGCCAGACGAGTGTCTTGGGAGAGCCTGAGTAGCTCGAAGATGGACAGCCTGGCTAGCGTATTAGCCAGTTGGGCCAGGATGTCGAAGTTGTACGACTTCTCTAAACCTTTGTTTAGGAATGTTTTTCACAGGTTTATCGAAGCGGACTTCTTTTTGCTTCCCCTTGTCCGTTGAAGTCGGCCTTGCAGGACCGGTCTCTGGTATGACGGGCACGGGTCCCAAAGGCTTGGCAGCTGAAGTATCTGCTGGTGCACCTTCCTGATTTGCTTCGTAGTCATTGAGGTAAGCTCTCCCTGAACGGGTCGCAGCTAGTACCTCGTCTTCGTCTGATGGCGAAGAAGTCGCAACCATATGGCATGGCTTACATTTGGAGCTCTTTCTAGACGCAGCCTTAGTAGCATTAGTGTCCTCCTCGAGATCTGATACCAAATCTGGGTGAACCCACATGATCTCGCCCCGCCGGGTGGTTAGGGGTACCAGGTCGTGATTTTAACCCCCTGCTGGAGGGAGATTAACGATATTCATCATTGTCCGGGAGATAGGCGCGACACCGTCCGGGACCTCCTGGGGAGGCAGATTGCCAAACTGCAGAGAGATCATGTTGGCCGTGACCGTCTTCTCAGTGTTGTGCAGAGTGATAGCTTTAGCATCGATCAACCCCTGGATCTTCCTTTTCAGTACGTAACATGCCTTTGTCGGGTGGTGTACGTATCTGTGGAAGATGCAGTATTTGGGGTCGTTAGTACTGCCGACTTCTTGGGGCCGCTTGAGCTCCTGAAGGGTAATCTTGCTGCTTTTGACGAGACATTCGAATATACTTGGGATATCGTCGTCGTCAAAAGAGTAGACTTCGTCGGGCCTGGCGGTCCCGGGTCTCGTCTGCGTGGTTGCCGCAATCTTTGGTCTGGACATGTTGATCACCAGAGCTTCTTTCCCTTTGGGACCACGAGGATGGTCATTGCCGGGAGATGACCTCTTGCCTTTGTCAGAGGCGGAGATCATGATGCCATTGTCGCGCGCCTTGCAACTATTGTCTTCGGCGACTGCAGCCGAGATGATGAACGAGGGCCAATCGTGGAACTGATATGGTCCTATAAACACCGAGACCACGGGAAGGAGGTTCTTCCTGCAAATGTCTACCAACGCAGAGTCTGGAACTCCTGGAGGCATCTGTAAGGTGGCCTGACGGAAACGTTCGATGAAGGTACAAACGTCCTCCTTCTCCTTTTGCTTGACTTCGATGAGAGAGGACATAGATATGTCCATCCCTCCCTCGTAAAATCGTGTGAAGAATAGAGCTCTGAAGTCTTCGAAGGAGGTAATGCAGTTATCCGCCAAGCTACGGTACCACTGATAGGCTACTCCTGAGAGACAGCCCTTGAACACCCGAGTGAGGAGGGCGTCGTTCCCTTGCAGCAACACCGTCATCATACTGAAATAGTTCATGTATTGACTTGGTGACGTCTTCCCCTCGAACAGAGCCATGGTCTGAGGTTTGTACCTCGGAGGGAAAGGGACCTCTTCCCAGATAGCTGGGTAAGGCTGGTTGATTCCCAGTTTCTTGAGCTGATCTTTGTTCTTCAAGGCGTCAAACTGGGTTTTCAACTCCCGTACTGCCTGCATCGGATTTTCTGTCGAAAGCGGGACTACGGAGTGGTGCGGAGTTGGTTGTATCGTGACTCCAACGGGAGGCAGTATATTCTCCGAGTGAGGGAGCGGAGGAACTGCTGACTCTTGATCTAGAGCAGGTTCTTGGCTCCGGTTGGATGGTGGTAAGTCCACCCCCACACGTATCTGAGTTGGCGGGACCGATGCTTGAGCCATGGCAGTTGCGTGCTAAGTTAACATCATCTGGTGCATGTTCTCCATCATGGATTGCATTTGTTTCAGAGATGTTTCCAGTGTAGTGATGCGTTGCTCCGCGTTTCCTGACGGTGAAGCTTCCTCGCATTCATCTTCAATGGCGTAAACTCCCATCTCCCTGGGTGTCATTGAAGGATTAGTATAGGTCGCTGTAGAAGTTGACTCTACACTCTCAGCATCTGATTTGGGGTCTTGGCGACCCTCAGCGTCAGAATCAGAAGAGGACGAAGCTGGTTGTCGCGACCTTGCATGAGTGTTTTGGAACACCCCGGCTTCAGCGTTCCTGAGGAGCTCATTGAACCTCCTTCGGCCCGGAGGTCTGGAGGGATGACGTCTTGAGTTTGAACCTCCTCCAGGCATGTACGAAGCCATGTTTACAGATGCATGCGTGGGCTCCTTTTCCTGGAAAGACAGATAATAGCTCAACCGGTCAAAAACCGACCGTCTCGCATTAGAACAGCAGCAATTAATCACAACCTTATGACTATTACAACAGTGCTCGCTAGGAGGCGTAATGGACACATCGAAAGGTCCCCTCTCTTTACGCTTCTGGATTAGATATTTGCGCAGGTCAGGGGGAGCCGCAGAAGAAGAAGGCGATGAGTTGTTTCTTCTGTTCCCATTCGTGGGCATGCGGAGGATGGGCACCATGGTTCTCGCTGCGCCACCTGTGTACAACAGGTTGGCCACCTGGGTGGCGGATAACCCCGGGGAGGTTGTCTTTCCGCAACTCGAGCTTGTCTTACGCCAAGGCGTAATTTAGAGATTTGCTCAGGCTGGCGTAAAGCTAAAGAGGTCCTCAGTCGGCCATTGGCTTCTCGCGTAATCCGGAGGGTATGCAGATCATCCCCTTGCTGGCGTAAAGGCCGAGAAGTTGAGTACTCTGCCGCTTGCTTTTCCTTGCGGAGATCACAGCGCTCTTCTAGTTCCTCGTAGAGGTCAGATGTCGTCTTGCATGCGGAGCGTGACTTGTACTTCCGATTTGGCACTAAGGCACCATCAGAAGTTTTATCTGTACTGCGCGTAGCGGAAGACTAGTTTCTGCGCGTAGAGCACAGTGGATCCTTCTGGGTTAGCGCTGAGGCTTTGCCCAAAGTTTTGTCTGTACCGCGCGTAGCGGGAGACTGGTTTCTACGCGTAGAGCGCAGTGGATACTTCGGGGTTAGCGCTGAGGCTTTGCCCGAAGTTTTGTCTGTACCGCGCATAGCGGGAGACTGAATTTTACGTGCGGGGCACGGAGGGAGCAATGCTACAACCTCATTGGTCGGAGAGATCGGAGAGATCGGAGAGTCCACAGGAACGGTAGAGGATGTCTTGGGCATTCAGACCTTGCGCAGCTTCCTGTTGTCTTGGACGGAGAAAGGGTGAGAGCTACCCCCGGTTCGAAGCATGTCTTCGTAGGTGGACTGGTCGAACTGGACGACCAGTGTCTTCTTCACGGTTCCTATAGATACCGCATCGTGTTGAGTAATTACTTCCTTATCAGAAGAGAAAGACGTCCCCAGCAGAGTCGCCATCTTGTTTGTGGTGGAAAACGAAAAGAATAAAAGATGTATTCAAGACGGGGTTTATACGAAACCCGTGTTCTTTTGTTTACAAACAAACTTGTACAATGTAATCTTATACGAGGATGTGGGAGTACAATTTATTTAATTTGGGTATAAATTGCTATAGGTGTCTGATCTGCAGTCGATCACTTTAGCCCTTGGACCACACGATGATGAAGAAGCGCCGTAGAAGATAGGGAGCAGCTTCGAAGGTTGCAAAAGAGGGTGAATGCACGATGCCAAAGTCGTCGATCCCTACCCTTTGCCTGAGCTCCGGGTTTCTCTCTCTCTCTTGATCTCTTCTCTCCTTGTTTGATCTTCAATTGTTCGACCTCTTCTCTGGATCTTCAATTGTTCGATCTTTTAATTTTTCGACCTGTTCCTCTGTTGATAGAGGTCTCTATTTATAGAGTTTTAGTGACAGTGACCACTCAGTTGGTGTGAAAATCGAGGAGTGGACAATACAGCACCCTTTTACACGACGGTTAAAGTAACCAATGCCTGCGTATGGATGATCTTTTGAATGAGCGTGTGACGCTGGTCCAACTAAGGGACCCAACGCGTACTATTGCTACGAAGATCACGGCGTAAAAGCCACGCAGGTAGGTATCCCTCGTGTAGAAGAAGTGGGCGTAAAAGCCAATGTCTGTCACCATGGCATAGAAGCCAGTAGGCATAGAAGCCGGGTAGGCGTGGAAGCCGAGAGAGCATAGAAGCTGAGGAGGCGTAGAAGCCGAGAGAGCATAGAAGCTGGGGAGGCGTGGAAGCCATGCGGGCACAGAAGCTGAACGGGCGTAGAAGCCACTGCATAATGTGTTGAGTAGGCGTGGAAGCCGAGAGAGCATAGAAGCTGAAGAGGCGTAGAAGCCATGTGGGCACAGAAGCTGAACGGGCGTAGAAGCCACCGCATAATGTGCTGAGTGCTGACGTGGACGTCTTTAGCCGGAATCACGGCTTTTGAAGATATAATCAAATCCCTTGCATTAAATACAGAGATCTGCCACCATCTTGTGCATTAATTGTGATGGCGTGTTTTTGGCGGCCTGCCACCGTTCTGAGCATTGGGTGCAGGGACGTGCCTCGAGCCCTGTATGGAGAACAGCTTTTGACGTGGCAGTCTGTTTGTCTTCCATAGGGCGTAGACGGTTCACGCCTGTCTGTGTAGAACAAGGCAGCGTACCCCCCCTCGTATGCGTAAAAGCAGTTTACGCAAAGGGGATGTCACTAAACGACGGTTCGGTGACTCTTAATCAATCTCCTGCATTAAATGCAGAGATCCGCCATCATCCTGCATATTAAATGCAGAGGCGTGTTTTGGAGGTCTGCAGCTCTTCTGTACATCAATCGCAGGGACGTGCCTCGGGAAACTGTCATCGCTCTGTGCACCAATCGCAGAGACGTGCCTCGAGCCCTGCACAAAGTGCAGCTTTTGACGTGGCAGGCGGTTTGTCTGGTGTGGAGCGTAAACAGCTCATGCCTGCCTGTGTAAAATAAGGCAGCATATCCCCTTGTACATGTAAAAAGCAGTTTATGCAAGGGAGATGGCGGTAACTGACAGCCTGGGTCGCAGTGCCGTGCCATCATTATAGCCGTCGTCTAGGTAGCCGAGCCGTATCCTTTTGTCAGAAGCTCAGACGTCAGGTTTATTGCAGGGTCTGACAGGTTCATCTCGGAGAACATGAAGCGTTCCTCGTACGCTTTGAAAGCGGAGGTGTTTTTACATCATAGGGGCGACGAAGCCCTCTGCTTTACGCTTGAGGCGGTCTGGACATATTGTACCTACGCAGATGGTCCTGAAAAGCTCTTGACTTGCATGCTTGATGGCTCTGAGGTCATCTCTTATACGCTGCCCCGCACCAATAAGTTGCGTATAGTCATCCGGCGTATTTTTCATGCTTCTACAATGTCCTTATTTTCCATCATACTTGGTTTATGACCAGGTTTTCAGGTAAATTTCTAGTCTTTGATAATAGGTCATAACCTTAGGGCAATTACTATTGAATTTAATTTAATCAACATTTATGCATTCTCAACTTATAAGTTACTGTTATTTAATTTGTGTCCATAAGCGACACGATAACACAAAGAAACGACGATAGGATACAAGAAAGGAAGGGTTGGTGGACGAGTACCTGATCGACGAAACTAGGGAGGGTCTGCCTGCTGGTTGGCCATCCTTCAGCGAGTGGAGCTCCGGCTTCGACGGCGGCGAGAAGCAGTGGCAGTCACTGCAACTGTAGTAGTCGTAGCAGTCGTGCAGGGGTGGCAGCTGCCTATCCGGTAGGGGATGGTTCCTGGGTGAGGGTCAGGTCATGTGGAAGATGGTTCTCCCCCGAATGGTAGTGGTCGGGAGTACTGGAGGCAGTGTCCGGGCGGAAATAGTCCGGTTTGGCAATGGTGTCGGATTAGATGGAAGGTTATGATGGTGGTGGTTGCAGTCGGTGCCAACGATTGCAGGCGATTGGCAGGGTATTCCGGTCGGGGAGGGGCAGTGCCTGCGGTGAGGTGGCTGAGGTGTCATCCGGTCGGTGTAGGGAAGGGTGCTCGGGTGGAAAAGGGTCGGCTAGGGTTTGAGGGAAGGGTGATGAATAGTGAGTTTTAGGGTTTAATGTAGGGAACATGTATATTTATATGGGGGTTGATGGGCTGGCCTAGGGACTTGGGCCTATCCGACTTTATTGGGGTGGGGCTGGTCCATTGGAAGAGTGTATGTGGGCTTGGTTAAGTTCTGTTTTAGGTGAGATTAGCCTTAATTTAATTAGATTAATGCAGTGCGCTATACGTTCTTTTTGCCCAAATATTGTGTAGCTAAGATGTGACGAAATGATGAGTATCTAAGGTTATACAATGGTCAGAGGGGTACATATAATTGTCGCACATTAATTCTAATCAAGTAAATTCTAGTCTCTGGATTTAATTCAAATTAAACCCTAAATTGGTCGAGGGGGTTTACACAACATCATTTAAGTTGTGGCTAATATCGAATCGAGTAAGTAGCAAAGGGACAGTATTGCAAGCATTCATCCGTCTGAGTATACGGGGTAAATCGAGACACAGGGTTCTCTGAATACAAAAATATCGTTCCATACATTATGCCCCTTTATACGAAAGCAGCTCAAAGCAATCGATATGGCTCAAGACATCAAAACGAGATTTTCAGGTCTTGGGGATGAGGCACGCCTATCGCTTCCTCGGACGATCCAGTACCTACAAACAAGTAAACTATTGGTGGGTCAGCACTATTATATTATTGGTGAGTATAAAATAACTGAACAGTAGCAACATTCACTAAAATCACTACTAAGTAATTATGTTATAAAATATTATATTACTAGTGATCTTTCTAGTTTTACCTATGTTCGTTACATGTAGTTCAGAAACAGAGTCATATTACTTCTTTTTGAAAATATCTTTGAAAACAGAGTTTATAATCGATTCATTCGAGCAGGCAAGACAAGCAGATTACTCTACTATCAGGGTGTGCACAGCGTGTCTCATGAGCTATACTCAAAGACTCTAGGGATAATGCACCATCTAGGAACTATCCTCTATCAAGCCAATACGATAAACTATCTATATGCTTTTCAGTTCCCGAGAAACTCAGGATCGGTAGCGGTAATCCAACTAACCGATGACTCCTTTATCTGATGCTATTAGCAGATGTGACTCATGGTTGCTCTTTACTATCATGGTAGCAGCCGTGACCAAAGTTTAGCTCTTCACCAATAGCCATTGTTCTACCGATGCGAATGCATGAAACACTATCAGATAAACTCTAGGATGTAGATAAGATAAACCAATAGACCATCTATCTCTTCACTTCTATCTCTGTTGTGGACTGGCCGCCATAACTCTGAACAAGTTCAAGCACGATGGTGGTTCTCTCAAAACACAAGCGATAGTGAAATATGTTCATGCAATCTCTTACTCTTTTAACAAGCATTTCAAGTTCCCTATTTAAGCAGACATGTTTGTTTCAATGACAACTACGTGAGTTCTCTTATTATGCATGCAAAGTCAAGTTCTATCATTCTTCTTATGTAACTATCTTCTTAAGCAAACAAGCATTCAAAAACTCAGATTCATTATTAAGACGTGCAAGAATCAGAGAACAAAATTTCTTCCCACTCATCTAGATCAGTCATCTTCTGCTTCAACAAGAAGCTCTTAAGGAAGATATCCTTTTTGAGTCAGCAAATCGATATCTCTTGTACCTAGTGCCGACACGGAGTGGAGCACTACAGGATCCACCTACAAAGTCTTCCTTTGTTCTCCTTGTCCAATGAGAAAATTGACCTAGGCTGCATCACCCTCATATTTTCTTCCTCTATCAAATGCAACGCAGGTCATCTGTATATTTCTTCTAAGTCCAACCTGGCCTTAAGAATGTCTTTTGTCTTTTCCTTTTTATAGTATTAATTATGTTATCAAAAATATTCTTCTCGATATGCATGATACCAAGGTTATGTCTGATCATATTGGTGCTCCAATATGGCAGGTCCCAGAATATGCTCATCTTTGTCCAATTATGAGTTCAACCAAATCTATCACACTTGTACCCCCTTATAGGATCTTTGATAGCACTTGAAATACCTCTGAATTCCTCCCATATCGTGCCTCCAAACCACCTTGGTGATGGATTGGCCTTCTCCACAACACCAGCACTAAAAGCATTCATGTGTCTCCTGAAAGAATGATCTTTCGGAAGGAATTATCGATGATAATCAAAGAAACAAGATTTTTTTTCGTGTTTTAAACAGAAAGCCTTAGTACAGTCTGTGCAATACGGACATGAGAGACAACCATGAGTGCTCCATCCCGATAATATTTCGTAGGCGGGAAATTCTTTGATGGTCTATATAAGTGCTGCCCTCATCTGAAAATTATGCTTTCTAGAAACATCATACGTGTTGGCGCCTACTTTCTATAGCTGATTCAACTCATTTATCAATGGCTGTAAGTACATATCAATATTTCTCTTGGGACTATTCGGGCCCGGAATGATAATGATTAAAAATATATACGGAGTATTCATGCACATCCAAGACGGTAAGTTATACAGGGTGACAATCATAGGCCAACACGAATATTGGGATCCCGAAAGTCCAAATTGGGTAAAACCGTCGGAGGAGAGCCCTAATTTGATATTATGCGGATCCGAAGAAAAATTGAGATACTCTCGATCAAAGTGCTTCCATGCTTCTCCATCGGATGGATGATCCGACACTCCTTCGATCTGTTCATGCCTGTGCTAACTCATATTTTTGGCAGTCTCCTTCACCATAAATAACCTCAGCAACCACGACATCAAAGGGAGATAGTAGATCGAATCGGTCGACTTTCTTGCACCGGGAGTCTTTTCAATACCAGTTGCCTTGTAGCGATCATCACCACATAATCTGCACACTGCTTCATCTTTGTCTTCTTTATAGTACAACATGCACCTATTGCGACATAAATTAATTTTTTCATATCCCATCCATAGCAATCTAACTATTCTCTTAGATCGGTAGAAGTCTGTAGGCAACTTGGCACCCTCTTGCAAGATCTCTATAATCAACTCGATCAGTCGATTGTAGCATTCTTGCGACATATTCAAATTAGACATTATGCTTAACATCCTGGTGACTACCTCTAACGGTGAATTATCCTCACAACCAGGAAATAATGGAATCCTTGCATTCTCTAACAACTCCATAAACATTGTAGTATCGACATTCAGTGCCTTCTCAGCTGCTTTATTATTGTCCGGATCGAAAGTAGGTCCCGCAATATCGAAAACCATATTCATGTACCCATCATCAAAATCAGCATGCTCGTGATCATTTATATATGGCTCCACATAAGGCTCCTGCTCCGATGCTAAAGGTACAAGCTCTCCGTGTGAGGTCCACTGATAGTAATTCGTAGTGAAACCCCTAAAGTATAAATGATATGTCACATCCACTTTTGGATGATATTTTAAGTTACGATATTTCACACACGGACACTTAATTTTTGTGCCGTTCATGTACTCAGGGAATACCTTGGCGAACTGCAGGAACTGCTCTATTCTCTCTATGTATTCATCCGGCATACTGCATATGTCATCAGGATGACGGTTGTACATCCACGAATGATGATACAGGTAGTAATTCAGATTTATTTCTAGATACTTCTGCAAAGATGAATAGACATCGTTCAAGTATATTATCCAAATATTTATCAAAGTGAGTATTTAGGTCATATCGTTAGTATTCGAGTTGTAATGCATGAGTATCCATATCGTGACTCATGAGTATCCATAAAGTACCTTTGCTATTTACCTAGTACTTTAACCCATTATCTAGTACCTTACCCATAACACAACATATCTTCCCTCGATACTCACTTGTATCTAGATACCTATATATTTACCCTTACATATACATCCTAGATATCTCATGTATCCAAATACCTTGGTACTTATATAGAAACATAGCCCAAGTATCATGATACTTGGGTACCTTTCCCTTACCCTCACTATTCTCTGCCAAACCTAGTTGCTGAAATATGTTGTTACTTTCTCTATACTGCAATATGGGGTTATTGCCCACAATATTTGTTGTTTCTACCTGCTGTAGTATGCAACCTGCTGCTCAGGTTGCCCCAGGCTGCTGCTGCCACTCACACTTATAGCTGCTGGACATAGCTGCAGAAACTGCCCCATATTGGATTCCTTACTGCAGGGATTATGATCTCTCCCCTTACTGGATACATCCTCCCCCCACTTCAATACCATGCAGCTGTAGCTGCTGCTGTTATAATGGTACCTCAAGCACTATAATTTGCTACAGTTTAAAGTAGATACAGCGGCAATTGCAACTGATACTGCTACTTGCTACAGTCTAAACACTTCGCCTTGCCTCCAAAACTGCAACCATGAACCACACAGTCCTTCACATCTAACTCAACACTACTCTCCAAATACAATGCAATATACACACACCAATTTGACACCCTCTCTTCACATGAACACCTACTCATCAACACACTCATCTATAACACCACTTACTAACACTCATGTGCTCAAGTGGTACATTCTACACTTAGACACAAATGCCCACAGTTTTATATATATATATATATATATATATAGCCAAATATCTAATTCCCCATGATACACCTCACTATATGCACATAAACACATACTCAAATCTCATGATAAAATCAAGTATCAACACAAATACACCATGATACCAAATAAACAACACCAATATCAATTGGAACACCAAAATATATATAGAATTGGTATGAACATATAGAATAATAGATCTAATGCAATATATAGGTAATTGACACAATCAGACACCAAAATACTCAAACTATCAAATCTAGCTATACGTATCATGATACGAACCCTAACTATCCAATTGTGGACACTAGGACACCACTACTAGGGTTAGTGTTCGTGTCCGTATTAGGGTTAGAGTCCGCGTGTGTTAGTGTGTCTTCGTATGTGTGTGCCCGTATGTGTCAGTGTGTGTGTGTGTCTACGTGTGTCTATGTGTGTGTGTCTATGTGTGTTAGTGTGTCCGTGTCCGTATTAGGGTTAGTGTTCGCGTGTGTTAGTATGTGTGTGTGTGACCGCGTGTGTGTGTGTGTCCGTGTGTCCATGTGTGTGTGTGTCCGCGTGTGTTAGTGTGTCCGTGTATGTATGTTTGTCCGAGTGTGGGTGTCCTCATTTACGTGTGTGTCTATGTGTCCTGTGTGTGTGTCCATGTGTGTTAGTGTGTTCGCTCGTGTGTGTGTGTCCGATTTGGGGTTAAGGTTAGTGTCTGTATGTGTGTGTGTCCGAGTTAGGATTACGATTTACCGAAGAAGGGGTGGTCGGAGAGGAGGGGGTTGACCGAGGAGGGGGTGTCCGAAGAGGAGGAGGAGGAGATCGGTGGAGGAGGAGGAGGAGCCCGGAGAGGAGGAGGAGGACTTGGTGGCGGAGGAAGAGCTAGCCCAGAGAGGAGGAGGAGGAGGAGCATGGTGGAGGAGGAGAAGCCCGGAGAGAATGATGAGCTCGGTGGAGGAGGAGAAGGGGTGCCCGGGGTTGGCGTCGGAGCTCCGGAGCTATGGGGAAGGGGGTCGCGGAGGGTGCCCGATCGAGAGCGGGGGTTAAAAAAGTTTTAGAAATTTTTTGGAGATGATAGGGTAAAATAAAATATTTTAACCTATATTGAAAAACGTTAGCGACGTCATAATAAAAAATTGCTAAACGTCGCTGATTTAATAATATTTAGCAACGTATGCAAAATGATGTTGATACACGTTGCTACAATAAGAAAAATAGCGACGCCTTGCGACATCTGGCGACATATTTTTTCTTAATTTTATTCGTAGTCGCTGATCCCGCGGACAGTCGCTAAAAATGACATCCTGCGATGTTATAATATGACGTCGCCAAATTTGTAAAATATAGCAACGTCATAACTAAATGTCGCTAAAAATGTTGCTAATTGGACATATTTTGGTAGTGAGCCAAGCCGAGCCAAAATTTTATAATCTTGAGCTTGTCTTTACTAGAATTAATCGAGGTCGAGCTTGAGCTTAAGCTTGATAATTTTTTATTTTATAACTTGAACATGGCTCGAGCTTGTTTATTTTAAGCTTGAGCTTGGCTTGGTTTGATCTCGAGCTTGACTTGATAAGCAGCAAGCTTGATTCAAGCTTGATAAACAAGCTTGACAAGCTCAAAATCATGCTCGTTCAGCCTTATCTCAAGCTCATTAAGCTTGATTTCAAGCTTAACGAGTTCGATTTCAAGCAAATTAGGTTTGAATTCAAGTACATATAATATTAACGATTTATTTATAAAAATTTAATTTAAAAAGTTCCTTAATATCAATTATTAAGGACATATAAATATATAATCCACATAACCATTTTGTTAACAAACATAACAAACATACATAAAATTAGAATTCAACAAAGAATAATTTAAAATAACAAAATAAATTGGTAGACTACCAGCAATGAGCTCTTAAACGAGCTAGCTTAGTCAGCACACAAGCTCATAAACCAGTCAGCTCGCAAGATCAAACGACCCGAGTACTTCTAAGCTTGAGCATGGCTCGATTATTAAACGAGCTCAAAAATGAAGCTTGAGCTCAACTTGTTTACTAAACGAACCAAACTCAAACGAACTTTTATCGAACCGAGCTTCGAACAGCTCGCGAATCACTTGGCTCATTTGCAGCCTTAGTTGGCTCCGTTAATACAGTGATGGAGAATTTTCTACTGTGGTTCGAACTCTATTTTCCTTTTCCAAGCCTACCTTAGACTGGTTGGGATGTGACTCATGCTTGTCTTATTCTTTGGGTTCGTTACGTTGGTCGCTATTTAAGTATATTTTTTAGTCGAACTCCACCCATTTTCTCATTGTGAAACTTCTTCGTGGAATATACATACAGTTTGGACGATAAATTTTTAAACTGTTTTCAAGTCGTATTATAATAGTAGAGATGAACCTACAGATAGTCTAGTTAACTTTGTGGAAAGTTGCTATAGTTGATTTTGTTGGCAAAGACAGGCAACTTAATGGAAATTGCTACTCACGTTTATGAGATCTAATGTGTTAGCTGGCTCCGTTAAGATAGTGATGGAGAATATTTTACTGTGTTTCGAAATATATTTTGTTTTTTCAAGCCTACATTAGACGGGTGGGGATGTGACTCACGCTTGTACTCTTATTCTATGGACCTATGGTTCCGTCGTTTTAAGTGTATTTTTGTAGTCGAACTCCACCCATTTTCTCATTGTGATACTTTTTCGTGTGGAAAATTGTCATTAGTTGATTTTGTGGTTCGTTTATTTTCCTGATCATGAAGTTATCACCATTCATTGTCCAGCTTTTCATGGTTTGTTTTTTTATGCCTCATTAACTAGTACTTGTCAGTCAAATGATGTTTTGTCAGTCAAATGAATCAGCATCCCAAACTCCATCCTTCCAAGCCTACATTAAGCACATGGGAAAGTGACTCATACTTACCTTATTATATCTTGATGTTAATATAACAAATTTCATGTTCTTGGTCTTTGTATCCGTCATGGTTCTTATTTGGACCTCTGTTAGTATTATTATCTCTCGGATTATTTACTCTGTTAGTAGTTGCTTCCTGGACTTAGCCTTAATTAGTTTTTAATTGGTCAATATAGACACATAACTCTATTCACCCCCTCTAGAGTTGCCTACACGTTATTTCATCAGTGTAGGGTTTTTTATAAGTGTAAATAGGTGTGGTTTTGAGTGAAGTATATTAGTGATTGGTGCTAAGTATAGATGTTAGCAAGGGGTAAGGAGGAGCCCGGGTGCAGAAAGGAGGATGTCTGGACTGTGTTAGCAAGTTGTGTGTATAAGTTGGTCCATGTAGTATGGTGTGATATAAAGGGTATCAGTAGTAGCAATACTCGATAGGGAGATTAGGGGTGTAACTCAACAACTAAAACCTTAGTATTTCAGTAACTTTGGAGCCAGACACTGCAGTCATATGGAAAGTGGTACATTAAGGTGGTGTCAGGTTTAAATAAGATTGGAGGAAAGTGAATCTATTGGGATTTTAGTTGAGCTTGGACCTGCAATTGCAGGTATCAATTGTTGGAGGAATGAGGTAGTGACAGCAGTGAGTGGTTATTGCAAGTGATGTTAAGAAGGGTGTAGATAGTGTGTCAGTTTAGGTACAAATAGTATATTTGGATATTAGGTGAATGAGTAGCCTAGGTGTGGATCATGAGGGTATCAGTAAGAGAGAGTGATCAACTAGATTGTGAGTGAGATTTTGAGACATAATTAGTATTGAGTATCAACCTTTGTATGTGATACCAATTTAGTTTATTAAGTTATTAGAAGAGGAATATTTGAGTATCAGTGTAAGGGGTAGGTAAGATACCATAGTATATAGCTAAGGTATAATAGATAATAAGTAACTAGTATATGTAGATGTTATGAATATAGATACTTAATGATATTAGTTAGTTGAACTAGTATTGGCCTAGAAACCTAGGTATAACCTAGTTTTGACTGGTGTTGACTAGTTGGCCGTAAAAGTCAACACTTTAGGTAGTTTGACATAATTTGACTAGTGTGATCTAGAAATCACCTTTTAACTTATTTAAGCTTATTTATCTTTCCAATACACCAAATGACATACAATTTTATATATAGGTTTGTGTGACACCAGTTTGGATACCGAGATGCATCATTTGCTCAGGACCACAGGCGAGTACATTCTCTGATAGTTTTTATTATTTGATAATTACTATATTTTAAGTATTTAAAAATATTATATCTGATTCTTGACACTATGGTACACTGATTGGTACATGCATTGGATCTTCAGTCCTGAGATATTACCTTGACCCATTGTATTGATATTGAATACTATCGTATTGGATATATTGGTCATTGGATACATTGGATAGTGACGTGTCAAGCTTGGATCCATCGTATCAGTCAGGGAGGAAAAAGTACTAGCTTGATATGTGATCAAGAACTATTGGCAAGAGTGTAAATCATCGGCTACTAGCTAATCATATACTTCACGTATGATTGAGGTAGTTTTTCCTGAGTGTAAAATATTGAATCTCCCAAGCCGATCACATATCTAGATAGTATTTCAAAACACTTAGTATAGTTTCAGTTCTTCATATTCAGTTCATAGATTATAATTGCCTTGCTCCTGATATTGTAGTTCATTTTCTTTTTTATTTTATATATGCACTGGCTACATTCTATTGCTTACATTGCCTGTCTCACTTTACCATTTACCATTACATCACTTTATTGTTTCTTATCGGACATATCATTATCTATTTACTATTTTATAGACTTTGTCAATTAATTAGAACTGCTATTGGGTTGTACTTCCCTCCAATCCTGACTGGATATATTTTTTAGACGATGACTTAGAGGACTGGTGTCCGACATTTTACGGACCACAGAAGGGAGTGAAGACCATGGGCCTTGACATTCATGAGTGATTACCGGAAGGACTAGCCAGTGTCACTAGATACCTTAATTTCATCTACTTAGCTTCTGTACTAGATTTGTCTCCATCTCTTTAGACATTGAGTTTTTGTTGATATCTTACACGTTATCATGGTGTAGCAAGACTTATATACTCGGATATTGATGTTACTTCTCTTGCTGTGACTTTGTGATTCTATTCCTTATATGTTATCGTGTCATTATCTCCCTCTAATTTATTGTGATTGAGTATTATGTCATTTTCATATTGTCCTCCTTTTGGAGTTGAGATATCATTGACAGGTTTATATATATTATTGTGTGACATGATTATATAGTGTTGTTGACCTAAACCGTATTCTACCGCCGATGCTGTGGCGTAGGCTGGACGTACCCACGTACTCCTGCCCTCACACCGAGTGCGGGTCGTGACACTAAGAGAAATGAATATAGCTCAAGAAACACGCTATGCACATCAGGATAGAAATAAAATTCAACATCATGCTTGAAATTGTCCCTATTGTATGCTTGAATGTACAATTAAAATATGGCTTTTACTATTGTTTTCAAAAGATGAAATTGAATCTTGATTATGTACATTGCATGGAATGAACGTAGGTAAAAGATAGCAAGATCACTAATAATAAATTATTTTCTCACATGATTACTTAGTGATGGTTTCAGAGGGTGTTGCTTTTGATTCTTACCAGTACTTTCCCTAAAGTGCTGATCCCCCACAAATTTGTCTGCAGGTATTAGCTGTCTTGCTGGATTGTCCTAAGCGATAGCAGATCCTCATCCTCAAGTGCAGAAAATCAGAAGAAGAAGATGCGTAGAGATGCATTGAGATATTTTCTTTATAGAGGGATACAATGTATGGAATGATATCATTGTATTTTTTTTAGTTCAAGAGATGGAAGCCAATTTGGCATGTATCATATGTATACTAAAATCCTTGTAATCATTTCATAAATATCAATAAAAAGATTATTTTTTTATACCATTGTGTTCATTCGGTTTTCTGCAATATTGTACCGCTGCTTTTAACTCTGAATAGCTTATTTTGTTATTGTACAAGTCTTGGACTTGTGCAAGCGCAAGTTAGGTTTGCACGGTATCCAGTAAATTTTTTTTATCGAAATTTAATAAAAAAATATAATATAAAAATATGATTTGAATAATTTTAATTTTAATTTGTTAAATATGTTTTAAAATTTTTGAATATATGTTTAATTAGATAATACCATGTAGTTCATTTAAAT
Source organism: Iris macrosiphon (assembly GCA_036927795.1). Classification (NCBI taxonomy): domain Eukaryota; kingdom Viridiplantae; phylum Streptophyta; class Magnoliopsida; order Asparagales; family Iridaceae; genus Iris; species Iris macrosiphon. The sequence continues at coordinate 191,088,580 of JAYESA010000007.1, forward strand.
ATAATTTAAATATTAAATATATTTTAGGATCTATTATATGTTCAAGTAGTTAAAATGATTTTTAAAATTTTATTTTTTCTAGACTACGAGAAGATACATACACGGTTGTTAGATTTTTTTTTTTTTTTTTTATAAATTTTATTATTTAGTGGAATATACATACAACTTTGACGATAAATTTTTGAATCATTTTCAAGCCGAATTACAATAATATAGATGAACTTGCAGATAGTCCAGTTAACTTTGTGGAAAGTAGCCATAGTTGATTTTGTTGGACAAGACAGGCAACTTAAAGGAAATTGCTACTCATATTTATGAGACCTAATGTGTTTGTTTTTTTGGTCTCGTCGTTCATTGTGAAGCTTTTCATGGTTTGTTTTTTTGGTACTCATGAAGTAGTACTTGTCAGTCAAATGAATATTCTACTGCGTTCCGAATCCTTGATGGTTGTCAATTCAAGATTTTCCTTCACATAGTCTGCAATTGACTTGATTTTTCTTGATCCTGTCATTAAATTATACTATTACTTTAACGCACGAACAAAATAATAATAAAATTATTGAAACTTAACATAAAAATATAATATTTTAAATTATTTTAAATATAATTAAAATATATTTTAATTAAAATTTATTATAAATATGTTTTTAGAATTTTGAATATATATTTTATTAGATAATATTATGTAGTTAGTTTAAATATAATTTAAATATTAAATATATTTTAGGATAGAAGTTAGAATAATTTTTAAATTTTTATTTTTTTTAGACTACATGAGGATACATATGCGGTTATTAATTTTTTTTTTTTAAAAATCTAAATTTTTATTACTTAGTGAAATATACATACAACTTGGACGATAAGTTTTTAAACTGTTTTCAAGTCATATTATAATAGTAGAGATAACCAGCAGATAGTTTAGTTAACTTAGTGGAAAGTTGCTATAGTTGATTTTGTTGGTCAAGACGGATAACTTAATGGAAATTGCTACTCACGTTTATGAGATCTAATGTGTTAGCTGGCTCCGTTAAGATAGTGATGGAGAATATTATGCTGTGTTACGAAATCTATTTTTGTTTTTCCAAGCCTACATTACGAAATCTATTTTGTTTTTGTACTCTTATTCTATGGACCTATGGTTCCGTCGTTTTAAGTGTATTTTTGTAGTCGAACTCCACCCATTTTCTCATTGTGATACTTTTTCGTGTGGAAAATTGTCATTAGTTGATTTTGTGGTTCGTTTATTTTCCTGATCATGAAGTTCTCACCATTCATTGTCCAGCTTTTCATGTTTTTTTTTTTTTATGCCTCATGAACTAGTACTTGTCAGTCAAATGATGTTTTGTCAGTCAAATGAATCAGCATCCCAAACTCCATCCTTCCAAGCCTACATTAAGCACATGGGAAAGTGAGTCATACTTACCTTATTATATCTTGACGTTAACATAACAAATTTCATGTTCTTGGTCTTTGTATCCGTCATGGTTCTTATTTGGACCTCCATGTAATATCCATGGATGTGATAATTTTCTTCTAATCCGGCTTTCAGTTCAATGTCCGAACTTCAAACAATTTTCTCATTGTGAAGCTTCTTCGTGGAAAGTTGCCACAGTTGATTTGTGGTTCATTTTTTGTCCCTCATGAAGTACTTGTCAGTCACGAGTTCTATTGTGTTCCGAACTCCATTCTCTCTTTCCAAGCCTAGATTAGACAGACATTGAGAGGTGGGAAAGTGACTCATGCTTACCTTATTATATCTTTCTGTTACATAACAAAATTCATGTTCTTCAGCTTTGTATTCGTCATGGTTCTTACTTGGACCCCCATGTTATCCTGGATATGATAATTTTCTTCTAATCCCGTTTTCATTTCAATGTCCGAACTTCACCCAGTTTCTCATTATAATTTGATGTTGTAACTATGGTAATGTTACTTTATTGGCCCATCACTCCTTACAAAGTTCTTGTCAGTAGGCAACTAGTTGAATCGATCGGTTTCCACCTGAGGATTCGTTGCAATCTTTCCTTATAAATGTTCCATAGCTAGTGGACTTCATAACCAACTTGTTCAATTGATAAACCAATTTTATAAAGTGTCAGTTGGTTGTTATCCCATGTTTTCAGCTAGCAGGAATTAAACTTTTCAAGCCAAATAAGCTTGTCATATCATATGTTTAGATATTTTTGTGATTTATCAACCTTCTAAGTACTATTTTAATTTGCAACTGCTTCTGTAACCAGCAGCTACATATTCCATTTTTATTATTTAAACAGAAAGCTCATTATTTAAAGCAAGCATATATAGGTGCATAAGGTAATAACAAACGAGAGAATAATTGCATGCAACACTAATTAATATCACAAATGAATCATTTAAAGAATGAACGCGGTGAGGAATAGATTTTAAGAGTTTCCGTAAAGCATGATAAAATTTGACTAAACTTTAGCAATAGCCAATAGAGAAGTCAATGAAATAGAAACTAATAATATACACTAATACAACTAATTATAGTTAGAGATGACATGCGAGACTCCTAGGCGACATGCAAGTATTGCAAGAGTTTTGGATTCCTTTGTATGATTTGAACCGAACAAAAAATTGATTTGAGTTTCTTTTTAGACGAAAACTTGATTTTTAAAAATAATAATTTTTCTCTTTAGAATTTTAAAAGAATAAGAACAAAAAAAGAACTAAGATGAGGATGGATTTTAAATGACAATTATATTTTAGTAATTATATATTAAATTTTGGAGACTTTGACCATATTTTACAAGGTTTGGGAAGTCATACAAAATTATGGAAAGTTATTGCAGTCGTACATATATTTCCTTTTATACATAGCAGTTTATATCAAATTGAACGACTAAAATTGTTACAGAGTTCTATCCTCTCTCTACGCATGTGTGAGGATCCAAATTGTTTGGAAACCTCAAATTATGAGTAAATCAACAAATATATATCACTGGCTATGCTATTACATGAAGCATGGAAGGCAGAGAAGGTTGATTATGAAATTGTTATCACGATTTATACTGCTTATTTTGTTTTAAAATATAGTCCAACAAGGTTTTCGATAACTCCATATAAAAAAAATATCCTGGAAAGTTAGACTAATTTTGAAGTAGCTTTTGCATATGGGGATAGTTGTCAAAAGCTTCTCTATTTTAAAAAAGCAATAGCTAGGAGTTTGTTTAAGCATAGATAGCCAAAACCTAAGTTAGGACTAAATTCTACAAAATATATAAGAGACCATTATAATTAATGTAATGGTAATGACATGACATATCCTCACACACACCACAAGAAAACGTACATTAGCACACGACTAGAAGTCATACAAACGATTCTAATCAAAAGTACAAGTTTATTTAGTGACATTATATATATATATATATTCTTACTCATACCACAAGGAAAGATGTATCCGGACTAGAAAACATACAAAAATATATATTAGTTTTTCGTTGTTGGTTTGTCCCTATTTTGTTGCTATGTAGTTACTATTTCGTCGCTAACTGATTTTTTTCGTCGTTTGTTCGTTGTCGCTCCGTTGCTAGTTCATTGCTGATCTGTCGTTAGCATGGATATTTTTTCTTGAGACAAATATTTTCTTTACACACAAACTTGTAACACAAAATATACATATATCACCATATACATCACAACAATATCCATTAACACACATACCATCATATCCAACACAAATCCATATAATGCAACATAGATGAAAACACAAATTAACATAAAATCCAACAAGTAAAATGTAATACATAGTTTGATTGACCAACATAGATCCAATCTAAAATTCATAATAGTACAAGAGTGATGTATATATATAAAAGATCCCAAATACAAAATAGTACAAATGCCCAAAATACTTTCAAAATTTATCTTCAAGCAAGTAGGGGTGGCTGCGGCGACTGTCATCTCTGAATGAAGTGTCTCATAAATAAGGTGAAGGCATGGTGGATATCCTCAGGAATGACAGTAGTCGAAGCAGTAGGGCGTAGGAGTCGTACCAGGAGTCGTAGCAGGAGTAACACAAACCTCTCTCATCAGCTCTCTCAATTGCCTCAGAAAGTTGTACATCATCGTCAAGACCTGTTGCATACTAAGCGTGCCGAGAGGAGTAGCACCAGACACATCGGAATATGATGATGCAGGTGGAGGGGGAGGAGGAGCTCGGGAGTAAATCGACGGCTATGATGCCAACGATCCAGTACCATGCATGATACCATATTTTTCTCTTCCAACAGCTTGTACCCATAGATCATTTCTCCTACCTGGCAAACATGGCTGACTAGTCTCAACCCTCCTCCCAGTGGCCTGAGAGGATTAACTCTCTAAGGTCTCATAAGTATCCTATATTTATCTAAAGAAATAGGGTTAGGGTAAGAATTTTTAGGGTTATATATATAATTAGGGTTAGAGTTATATATATATATATGGTTAGATTTTTTTTAGGGTTTGGATTAGGGTTAGGTTTTTTATTGTTCAAGTTAGGGTTATAAGATTTTTAGGGTTAAGGTTAGGGTTTGGATTAGGGTTATTTATTGTAAAGATTAAGATAAAATAATTATAAATGATGAATATAATAAAATTAACTTATCAAAAATTTAAAAGAACAAACACTCACAAATGTCTTGACTGTCTGGTCGTCTATGAGTTTCTCGTCCTTCTTTCGTTTGTTGGTTCATTCGAAGATCTTGGAAAAAGGCAACAGTGTATCCGCATCGCTAATATTTTTCATATTAGCGATGGTTAGCGACGTAATGTAGCTAAATTAGCGATCTGTCGGGTGTCGCTAAATGTTGCTATAATTTTCTATTTTGCGATATTTTTTAACACATTTAGCGACATTTTGCTGACCTGGTAGATACTTCTATGTCAGCGAGTTAGTGACGTTTAGCGACAAAAATAGCGACGTCATGATACAGTTAGCGACGTATTTAGCGACGTATCTGAATGTCACTAAACGTCGACAAATTGCAAAAATATTGTAAAAAAATTGAAATAATTATATGCTTCCAGTTTGTCATATATTCCTGCAATATCATAGTTCATAAAAATAGACAGGCCCGGCGCAACCCTTCGTTGAATTTTCTGGGTTCGTCGACCCCATCGGCGGAACACTCAACACCGGTACATTCACAAGCAACACCAAATTGAACGCAAAAGTATACAAAAAGAAATGGATAAATGTACGAAATAAATATTCCCATCTAGTCACACAAAAAAAGTATCACCGTCACACAATAAAAGTGTACAAAAATAATAATAATAAAAGACACATGAAAGGGTCAATACATACAAATATCCAAAGAACTACTACTGATTAGGAGGAGGAGCACCGCGATGAATCTGTGATATCAGCGTGGCCCACAGCTCCGGTGAAAGCATCACGACACCCGATGGAGGAGTCTGTGCACTCGATGTAGATGTCGATGCTGGCGGACTAGGAGGACGTATCTGCTCCAATGCTATCAGTCGAGTGTTGCAAGTATTCATGACAGATAACATCCTTACAGCACTCTGCTCCACTAACTGGCTCATCTGAACCTGTGTCATTTGCAGCCTCGTCGGTGCATCTGTCACGTTGTGCTCTATCGATGTGGCCAAATTCCTCAGCTCCTCCATGCTATGCTCAAGCGAATCAAACCGTGCTACGATCGTCGTATCGTCCGTCTGCGGTGTGGGTTGTGATGTAATCCTCTACAACAACTCGTCATGCAGAGATGCAAGCTGATGGTCAACCCTCTCCTGATGGGCTCTGCGTGGCCCTCTCATCGATGAGCTATCTGCCCTTCCTATGGGTGGCGAGGAAGACTGTCACTATGTTAGCGTCCTCACCCCTTTGGACCTGTTGAAAAATATATTGTATGTTATTAAAATTAAATATTTTATCCTACATTGATTAAAATACTATGTATTCAATAAAATACATACCATCGACGGAAATATTCTATCATCGAAATCGACCCACGACTTTTTCGCCTTCTTCTTTTTCGCCTTCTCTGACTTTTTTTTGTACCTAGGATGGTTAAATCTAGCCGTTATCGCAGTCCAATGCTCAGGCATGATCCAACCTTTGATTGGTTGTCCCAAACGATCATGATCGTTCTGGTCGCAGATCGCATCACGGATAAGTTTGGCGATGGCGGCAGGAAAGTGTTGCTCAATCACCTCAGCCCGGTGTGCTGGATATAAATATATTTTCAATAAGAAGTAATGTAGAAAGTTATATAGAAAAATACCAAATTATATTATTGATATTAAAACCAAATTAACTTTTATCTTGAAGTGCGCAAACCAGAATGCCTTCCTCTCATCCAGGGCACCCGAGTAGTTGATCCAAGGGCCACCATAGTTGTACCTTAAAAAATACCCCAATAATCTCTGTACTGACGATGGACGATATCTGTACATAGATAATTCTATTAAAAAAAAAAAAATACATTTATTTACATAAGCGTAAGAGGACTAAAACTAATTAACTTACATTGTTGGTCCGTCGGCCCAAATCTCTGTCCTCATCTTGTCCGGAGGAGCACACGAAGGATCGCTCTGAAATAAAGAAGACGAAGGCGTTATCGGCTGGGCCTCGTCCATCTGCTCCTCGGTCCCCATGGTACCGTTAGTAGGAGGAACGGTTGATGTAGGATTAGTCTCAGACCTAGAATTGTCCGTCCCAGGAATATTGCCAGGAGAAGATATAAGTGGTCAAAAGAGTGGAGTACTGGGAGACGAGGGTCCGGACCCAATACCATGTCCTGAAGGAGAACTGCCAGTCAGAGTAGCATGTCGTCTAGATACTCTACCTCTAGACTGACCGAATGATCCGCGTCGTCCTGTCATACCTGACTTATGATAAACAAAATAAAATTTACAAGAAAATAGTTTAAATATAGTACATGTCACTAAATGAAAAGAAGAATAAAAATATAGTATATAGCCACAAGTACAGGTCACTAAATAGATTTTACATTCCACAGCTAAAGTACAATAATATCACAAAATATATATATCCATACACTTCAAATTTTATATTCCACAGCTAAAATATATGATATGTCACTAGTCTAAATAGATGTTACATTCCATAGTTAAAATACAGTACATGTCACAAGTCTAAGTGGATTTTATATTGACATTTTCAATCCTCTTCTAAATTTTTTTTTTTCGTTTTCCTTGTCCTTATCTTCCTCTTTCTCCTTATCTTCACTTTTATCTACTTTGCCTTCATCTTCGGATAATTCTACCTCTTCTACACGATTAGACGTGTAATGAGTAACTTCTATTGAGTCCACATCTACAATATTTGTTACAAGAGGTAGCTCATCCTCCTAATAAGCTATTTCGTCAATGTCAAAAGTATTTCTAGCTTTGGTCTTTCATACTGTCAACCAGTCCGACCTCGTTGTTCCCTGTTTAGGATAAGTTATGAAGTACACGAGCTGAGCCTGACTTGATAGGACAAATGGTTCGTAGCCTTTATATCGACGCCGGTAGTTTATATCCATAAGACCATGCTTATCTTTTTTCCAACCTTGATCTTGGATCGGATCGAACCAATAACACCTTAATAACACGATCTTAGCAGGCTCTATTCCATAATTATATGTCAACTCCACAATCTCTCATAAGACACCATAAAAATTATTGCCTATATCGACATCTTTTTAGTTCAAAGATATGATACACAAATAACTATTTTTTATGGAATTGAAATCTAGGAAGTTGTCTTTGATCGGAGTCATGGTTGACTTGAACCTAAACCCATTTACACAATAGCTTGGCCAAATTTTGACGGCATAAATTGGCCCCTTAGCTAGAGTTCTAATAGATTCATTCTTAAGTGTTGCGTCCGGACGATCGACTTAAATACCATAATATAAGAAATTAAGTTCAATGTTTCGTTAATTATTTTATAAAGTGCATATACAAAAAGAAATTAACGAGCTTCTTACATATACACTCAACCAAGAAGGAAAATGATGTCTTATTTCCTGTTATACTTCTTCATCTATTATGTATGGTCTATTCGACCTCAACTCATTATTAAATGTGCTAAAAAATAAAAAACTCATCCAATTAGTGTAATAATAATAGCGTATACTATTACATTGAGATAACGTAAACATGGACATATTAATTACTTACCCCTCAAGATTCTCTACTTCATCCTCATCGCAGTTGAGTAATATAAACAACTAAGCATCCCTTAGCTCATCGTCATTCAGAAATATCTTTTTCATTTTCCTGAAGGCTTTTCAAATGCATTGAATACTTTCAGTATTCTGTCATTATATTTTTGGTACCCGTCGTTATTTCTTGGGTCTCTCATTCGATTAGTAGCAACATGAGGCTTGAAATAAATGGAACAAAAGTTTGTAATCTTCTTGAAGACATACGCTTCACAAATTGAACCCTCGACCCATGCCTTATTTTTTACCTTTTTTTTAGGTGGTTCAACTGCCGCTCGAACAAATACATCCACCGATAACCTACAGGTCTATCAATACGGGTCTCATAGAAAAGATGAATTGACAAATATTCCATTCAGTTAAATAATTCAAGAGGGAACACCTTCTTGAACTTGTACAGTGTTATCATAATATCCTTCTCCTGCTTTTCTAGACGATCAACGAACAACTTAGTAGAACAAAGATCTCTGAAGAATATACTAAGCTCAGTCAATGGATCCCAAATTACCTGTGGTAAGAATTCCCGAAATATAATCGGAATTAACCTCTCCGTGAATACGTGATAGTCGTGGCACTTCATACCCGTTAGTTTGTTTTCCTTCGGGTCGATGCATCATTTTCGATTCGACATGTACCTGTCTAAAAATTTTAGCCCATGAATCCACCTATAAAGTCTCCCTTTATTCTCCTTGTCCAGTGAGAAAATTGTCTTAGGCTGCTTATACTTCCCATTCTTTTTCTCTATCAAATGCAACGTAGGGCGTCTGCATATTTTTTCCAAGTCCAACCTGGCCATGGGATTGTCTTTCGTCTTCCCCTTTACGTCCATCACAGTATTAATTATATTGTCAAACACATTTTTCTCGATATGCATGACTTCAAGGTTATATCTAATCAGATTGGTGCTCTAATATGGCAGGTCCCAGAATATGCTCCTCTTCGTCCAGTTATGTGTGACAAAATCCATCGCACTTGTACCCCTTAGTAGGCTCTTCGATAACACTTGGTAAATCGTTAACCTCTTCCCAAATTGTGTCTCCAGGCCACCTTGGAGGTGGATTTGCATTGTCCATAACGTCGATACAAAATGCATTCCAGTTCCTCCAGAACGGTGATCCGACGGCAGAAATTGTCGATAACAATCGACGAAGCACGATTTTCCTTCGTATTTCTAATAGAAAGCCTTAGTGTAGTCCATGCAATACGGACATGAGAGATGACCATGAGTGCTCCATCCTGATAACATGCCATAAGCCAAAAAGTCGTTGACGGTCCACATAAGTGCTGCCCTCATCTGAAAATTATGATTTTTAGAAACATCGTACGTGTTGCAATCTACTTTCCACAGTTGATTTAACTTATCTATCAACGGTTGCAAGTACATATTGATGTTCTTCTTTGGATTGTTTAGACCCGAGATGATGGCAGTTAAGAACATAACCAAAATTTTTATACACATCCAAGGCGGTAGGTTGTACGGGGTGACGATCACAGACCAACAGGAATACTGGAAGCCTAAAAGTCCGAATGGGGTAAAATCTTCAGAGGATAGCCCCTATCTGACATTATACGGATCCAAAGCAAAATTGGGATACTCTCCATCGAAGTGCTTCCATGCTTCTCCATCGGATGGGCGATCCAACACTCCTTCAATCTGTTCTCGCCAATGCCAACTCATATTTTCAGCAGTCTCCTTTACCATAAACAACCTCTACAACCGCGACGTTAAAGGCAAGTAGTGCATCGAATAGGTCAGCTTTCTAGCACCGATATACCTTTCTGTACCAGTTGCCTAGTAGCGATCAGCACCACAAAATCTGCACACGTCTTTATCCTTGTCATCTTTATTGTACAACATGTACCCATTCCGACATGCATCAATTTTCTCGTATCCTATCCAGAGCGATCTCACCATTCTCTTAGACCGGTAGAAGTCTTTAGGTAACTTAGCATCCACTGGCAAGATTTCTATAAACAACTCCATCAGTCGATTGTAGAATTCATGCGACATATTAAAATTGGACTTGATGCTCAATAATCTTATAACCACCTCCAACGGTGAATGATCCTTACAACCAGGATATAATTGAGTCCTTGTATTCTCTAGTAACTCCATAAACTTTGCAGTATCGACATTCGGTACTTCCTCAGCTGTATCATGATTGTCCGGATCAAAACTAGATCCGGCTGCATAGAAAACCATATTCATGCACCCGTCGTCATAATCAACGTAGTCGCAGACATCCATATACGGCTCCATATAAGGCTCTGGATCCGATGCTAAAGACACAAGTTCTCCTTGTGAGGTCCACTGATAGTAATTTGGCGTGAAATCCCTCGAGTACAAATGATATGTCACATCCACTTCTGGATGATATTTTGAGTTACGATATCTCATACACGGACACTTAATTTTCGTACCATCTATTTACTGAGGGAACGCCTTAGCGAAGTACAATAACTGCTCCATCCCCTGTATGAATTCATCCCGCACACCATACTTGTTATCAGGATGACAGTTGTACATCCACTAACGATGACGCAGGTAGTAATTCAGATCCATTTCTCGATACTTCTGCAAAGATGAATAGATGGATAGACATCATTCAAGTATATTATCCAAATAAAAATAAAAGGACGAGTATTCTTGTATATTTTAACAAAATTAGTATCACTGCTACTTAACTATCCGAAAACCATACCTAAACACAATTTCTTGACTAAAACACATCCTCAATTTTTTTGCTACTTATCTATGTCATTAACCCACAATACCCAAGATGACATTAACCCACAATACCCATTGTCACTACCACATTTCTAGATGAGGGTATTCTTATCATTTAGTGATTTAATATTTATATATGTGCTACTAATTAATTATATGGTATTGTGCTATTTATTTATTTGTTAGTGGGGTAGCCTATTTTAATTGGACTTTCCATTAGTGGACCCAATTAGATTGTCATGACACATTGAGCCCAACATTGGGTTAGGCCTATTAGATCCACTCCCTTAATTAATTAAGGAGATTAGATTAGTTTCATAAAGAATTAGAAGTTTCCTAATATACCCTCCCTAATTAAATCTTATGACCAACTAGTAGGGGTAACTTAGACTTTACACATTGCTTGGAAAGGGGAAAATAAGTGACCGTCCACTTAAGAGGGTCTCTCTCCTCCCATTAATTCATTCATTTTAGATCCCCAATTGTGTTATTCCCTAAATTGACTCATCCCTCCACCAAATTTAACCCAATTCATACTTATTTCCCTTTTAATTTCATCATCTAAGAAGCATTGGAGCTTGGATTACATGGAGCACTTAAAGGAGGAGGAATAGACAAGGAGATTATGTCATAATTGTGTCGATTGAGCATTTCATTGGAAATCCATCTCCCAATCGGTAAATTCTGAATCTACCCCTTAATTTAGACTCTAATTCATGCATTTAATCATTAAGAATCATACTTTGGCTTAGGGCTACCAATAGGATCAAGAACTAGGTTCATATGACTTGTATTATGGAATATACATGGCAATTTATGTCTAATTAGGGATAATTCTAAGATTGACACATCCAGTGTGTGTCATATGACCAATTAGATCTAATTAGACTTAGATTGATGCTATGAGATTAGATATGTGTCTACAATTGGACAGGAATAGTGCGTATCATGATATTTTGTGATACGATATAGTATGTATTCATTTTTGGGTGATTTGTGCATGTGAGTGTGATTTCTCTTCAATTTTCATGGTAGCTAACTATTTTAGTTGTATTAATATATAATTGAGTTGTGTTATTGGTATTAGTAGAGAATTGAGAACTTTGATATCAAATTTTAGAACATATCATAGAGTATCATATATAGCATGCCAAGTGTTTGTTTAAGTGCTCATAGTATATATATTTATTATATATATATATGTATATGATACTTGTGTGTGTGTATATATATATTGTTAATTATATATATATGGGTTGGATGTCTGTAGTGTGTACTGTATCAGAGATTGGGAGGTAGTGATGCTTGTGGTGATGCTCGTGAGTATTGGTGGTGGTGTTAACTGTAACAAGGGAAAGAGGATTAACAGGAACTCTGTTCAGGTGTATGTCTTATTCACATGTGAGTGTGTGCATCTGAAACAAGAACTGTGTTCAGGTGTGTATCTTATTCACATGTGAGTGTGTGCATCTTAATTGTGTATATATATATTGGAGTGTTTGTGTTTGAGGAAGAGATGGGAAGTGACTTTGTGTCTATATTTATGGAGTGAACTGCCACTGAAAGAATGATATGTTCAACTGGGAACTGGGTTTACAACATCAGTAAGAAGTAGAAGTAATGTGATGGGGGGGGGGTTCCTGAGATGTTAAATATATTGGATGTGGTTGTGATATTGGGGATAATGTGAAGGCTCGTGGGTGTCCAGTCCCTGTCACATAATGATACATATTAGGGCACTTGGACCTGCACAGCTCGGGTAAGGTATGCTCTGTTAGACCTGAGCATACAAAGCCTGGCAATCATCTATGGCTTCAGTCATCAGGTTAGAGTATGAGGCTCAGACATTAGAGGTTTAGATCAGCAGTGGTTACTGCTAGTAGGAGAGGATGTTGGATTATGAGAGAGGTATTGCAGCTGGTGACCTGTGTAATGTTGCTGTTAGTGTAAACCTAGGATACTTGATATCGGTATCTTGATATCAGTTAGTGTTATCAATTGTGTATATTAGTTAGAGTTATCAGTTGGAGTTAGCAGTTTGTATATAGTATAAAGATAAGTTATGTTAAGATATCATTTATAAGTTAGTATATATTAGGTATCAGTTAGCAATGAAGATAAGGATAGGATATGCGTTTTGTTTATGTGTATTAGTATCAATATGGTACATGGAAACTTTAGGGGTGTCCAAATGAATACATTATGTCCATGGCTTTAGAACTATGAGTATCAGTAGAGGAAATGAAATGGTTAAGTATCAAAGCTCATAAGTTAGGTAATTATGTATCAGATTAGGTTAAGGTTTTGGGTGAACTAGGTATTAGTGTTATGACACTAAGGAATAGCTAGGATGGGTATCATCGTTTAGGACATTATATAGTGATATATATATATATATATATATATATATATATATATATATATATAGCCAATATAACTAGTAAATTTAATTAGTATATGTAGATACCTTAGTGTTAATAGCTAGTATGGACCCAATAATCTAGATATAAACTCATATAACCTATGAATAGTCAGTTTGACCCTAAAAGTCAACCTTTGGCCTAGATGGACTAGTATGACCTAGAAATGGCCTAAAAAATTATATTAGTGTATTTTTAACTCATTTATCATACATTACACCTTTTGACATGATATTTTATATATAGGATTATGTGATCCAGCTCGGACACCGAGTTATATCTTTTGCCCAGGTAGGCTTGTACATTCTTTGATAGTTTTCTTATTTGATAGCTTATATATTTCATGTATTTAGTATTAAGATATTTGATTCCTGACATGATGGTTACATGGATCGGTATACGTGGATCTTGTTCATGAGATTTTATTCTTGTGATGACTCAGTGATCGTCGTATTGTGCTTCACGATTACTTAGTGATTATCGTGATATCTTAGTGATTATATAGACCGTGATCATAGTGCATGATATTATAGACTGTGTAGTATGATATACATGTTATAACGAGTTATGATTTGGATCCGTTTACTAGTCAGGGGTTGGGAAAGTACTAGTGGATATGTGATCATACCTTACAGTCCGTGATTTAATATAGCCCGTGATAGCTAGCAGATAATGCAACTCACGTACGATCACGTTAGCTCACCTTTTATATATAGCCCGTGTTAGGCCCAAGCCGATCATATTATCTTACTAATATTTTAAGGCACATTTACTATATTGTTCCTTTATTCCAGTTTATTATATTAATTTTCCTTACCATATTGTTCTCAGTTTATTGCCATTATATACCATGATGCTCTTCTCGTGATATTTGCTAGTTCTGTCACTTCCATCATTTATTTTTATTTTTATTGTTGTTTCATAGTTCATTTCAATTATTGGAACTGCTATTTGTTTGTACTTTTCTCCAATCCTGACTGGATATATTTTTTAGATGATTTATTAGAGGACTGGTGTCCTGCGCACTACGGGCCATAGGATGGCTAGCCAGTTGGGATAGCACCCGTAGAGCCTATTGAGATAGTACCAGCAGTCGAAGAGATTTAGTTAGTTCTTTTATGATATTATATATGTCAGTTAGACACTTTGACATTGTATTATTATTTGAGTTTTTGTGTTGAGATTAGACTTGGACTTGTGATATATTGTGACTTTATTTGTTCTTTTTATTCTATACCGTGCCATACCTTCCTCTAGTTTGTTATTGTGATTGAGTATTGTTTACCATTATCATATTATCCTCTATTTGGGAGTTGAGATATCTTGACAGGTATATTATATATATTGTGTGAGATATTTAGATAGTATTGTTGACCTAGACAATATTCTACCGCCGATGTTACGGCGTAGGTGAGACGTACTCACGTACTCATGCCCTTACACCGAGTGTGGGTCGTGACATATTTTTATTGGTGGCCCATGTAGGTAAAGGTAGTAGTACTCAGACTTGGAGTATTACAACAAGCCTGCTATAGGATATAGGATGAGAGGATACTCAATCACAACTAGAAAATATTTCTAATCTATTTGATTTTTGCTACCTTTATCATTCGAAATAATTTCTTTATTTGAAATATTACTGTCCTTCCTTGATGCTATCGTATCTTGCACAATATTGATTCCTTTGTTTGAATCTATCTTCAGGATGCCACTGAAGACCCGATCGCAGTGCTCTGGAGCAGTTTTGGCTTGGTCAGTTACTTCGTCACCTCAGAGAGAGATACAACAGCTACCATTCCGCCTTCTTCCGCTAAGAGGGTTGCCTCACCAGTCCAGGTAGAGATTTCAGCAGCATCTTTTGGGGGTGCTCCACCACCAGTTTTGAGGGCTATTCCAAAAGTTACGGAGGACCTTCCACTCCCACCACCTATGCCAGCAGACGGGACGTAGATATTTGCCATATTCTGGGATATGATGGCAGTGCAGCAAAGACAAACAGATGTTCTACATCAGGGCATCGAGAGTTCTCACCATTTAGCACTAGCAGCTGTGGAGAAGGTAGAGCTTGTCCAACCATATATCGTACCGCCTTATCCCACCCCGTACCAGCCGAGGCCAAGTAACATTATTGATTTCAGGAGGATGGGGTCCAAGAACTTCAAGGGCATAGAAGGAATCTTGTACACCGATAATTGGATCGAGGACGTAGAGAGGACCATGTGGCTGGCACTGATTCCAGAGGGTCTACAGGTAGAGGCAGCGGGCAGCCAAATATTTAAAATTGCTCTAACATGGTTCCGTACAGACCCAAGGATCGCGGTGCCAGGACTGACTTGGAAAGCTTTTAAAGTACTTTTTAAGGAGTAGTTCTTTCCGGACGTGGCTCTGAGTGCCCTAGAGGGCCAGTTCCTAGACCTCGTCCAGGGAAGCATGACGGTGGACGAGTATGCCATGGAGTTCTGCAGATTGGGAAGATTTATTAAGGGGCAGAATCCCCTAGGAAAGGCCAGGAAGTTCCAAAAGGGTTTGATCGGGGAGGTCAAATCTCTCACTAGGGGACAGCGCACAACGATATTCGAGAAGATCCTGATGGATGCACAGAGGGCTGATGATGACTTAGAGCTCAAATTTAAGAAGATGAGAGACATATCAAGTGGAGCTAGCAGTAGTATGGGTCCAGCCAAACAATCATATTTCCAGCAGTAGAGGATCTTCCAGCCGTAGAGACAGTAGTTTCATGCATAATTCTGAACACCCACACAACAGGTATACCAGGCCCCGAGACCGACACAATAGGACCCACAGTGTACACACTGTGGAAAGATTGGACATGCACAAAAGCTTTACAGGAAGAGGCTTGGAGTGTGCCTCTACTGTGGAGAGCCAGGCCACCAGTTGAGGGAGTGTCTAGTTGCTCCAGTTCGAGCAGGCCAGGGAGCAGCTCTAGCACAGAGAGCACCATCGAGGCTACCTACGGGACAGCAGAGGGGATGTTATTTACCGACTCAACAACAATATTTTGTCCAGTAGCAGCAACAACATAGAGGTGCACCACGAGGGCGAGCTTTTGTCATAACAGTTGAGGAGGTGGAGCCAGTCGAAGACATGGTATCAGGTTCAGTTCTTCTTGATTCTATTCCAGCTTATGCTTTATTTGATTCTAGTGCTTGCCATTCTTCTATATCTGTATTTTTTGCTCTTAAGCATCGATTAGAGTCTGAACCTTTGGCTAGGACATGCAAGATCACGACTGGGGGAGGCATTATCTTGGTCAGTGATGTTTGTAAGGATCAAAGAGTTATATTGGGAGGCTAGGAGTTAAGATCGTGCTTACTTGTAATGCCACTTTTGAGCTACAATATTGTACTCGGGATGGATTAGTTGAGTAGGCACCATGCTAGTATAGATTTAGTGGAGGCAGAATTTAATTCAACCGCCAAGAGAGCCAAATTTTGAGATTGCCAGATGAGGAGCGGGGTAGAGCGAGGATTCTATCTGTGGAGCCATGGTGGAATAGAAGGAGTTGTCACATCCATTGATAGAAAGTTCATGGATGTTTTTTCTTAGGAGTTATCGGGTTTGCCGCCAGACCAAGATGTTGAGTTCTCTATAGATTTGATGCTGGAGCAGAGCCATATCTCAGCATGTCTATAGAGTTAATAATAGCGAACTGGTAGAATTAAAGAAGCATGCGGATGAGTTGCAGAACAAAGGCTTCATTTGATTCAGTTCATCACCATGGGGATGGGGTGCTCCGGTATTGTTTATACCGAAGAAGGATGGTTTAGTACGCATGTGTATCAACTACATGACTCTAAACAACCTCACTATCAAGAACAAATACCCCCTACCGAGGATTGATGATCTCTTCGATCAGTTGAACGGAGCAAAGGTATCTTCAAAGATAGACTTGAGGTCAAGTTACCACCAAATAAAAGTGAAAAATGAGGACATTTCGAATACAGTTTTTCGGACTCTGTATGGTCAGTTTGAGTTCTTGGTGATGCCGTTTGGGTTGACCAATGTCCGGATGGTATTCATGAATCTGATAAACAAGGTATTCCACTAGTATCTTGATAAGTTTATGTGGTATTTATTGATGACATTCAGGTATATTCGAAGACCCCGGAGGAGCATGAGGAGCACCTGAGGATAGTTTTGGAGACTCTCAGGAAGGAGAAGCTTTAAGGCAAGCTTTCGAAGTGTGAGTTCTTATTCGACAAGATTAAATTCTTTGGGCATGTGATTACAAGTAACGGAATTTTAGTAGACCCGAAGAAGATTTCAGCAGTGGAGTCGTGGGCTACTCCGAGTTTAGTGGAAGAGATTAGGAGTTTTTTGTGGCTAGTAGGTTATTACCAGAGATTTGTACATTACTTCTCTAGGATTGCGGAGCCAATGACTAGGCTGACCAGAAAAGATGCGGAGTTTGTCTCGACATAGGAGAGTCAGGCCGCTTTTGAGGAGGTGAAGAAGAGGTTGATGATAGCTCCATTGTTGACATTGTCATTAAGATTGGGTGGATTCACTATCTATAGTGATGCTTCAGGGAATGGTTTGGATTGTGTCTTGCAGCAGAATGGGAAGGTGATTGCCTATGCTTCCAGGTAATTATGTCCTCATAAGAAAAATTATCCTACCCACGATTTGGAGTTGGCAGTGGTTATTTTTGCTCTAAAGCTGTGAAAATACTATTTGTACGGACCGTGTGTGGAGATTTTCACAGACCACAAGAGCTTGAATTACGTGTTTACCCAGAAAGAGCTAAATATGAGATAATGATGATGGTTAGAGTAGATAAAGGATATCAATATATCATTGTAGTACCATCCGGGGAAGGCCAACGTAGTCGCTAACACCTTGAGCAGGTATCCAGTGGCTATGTGCTTGACTATCAACAGACATTTATTGGCTAATCTTACGAGCTTGGGTATTGAGATGCTGGTACCAGGTGTCTAGATACAGATGTGGGGATTATAGATACAGTCAGAGCTGATGGATAGGAGTTTGGAGGCTAGTTTGGGCATCCAGCTCAAGTTTAGTACCGCATATCACCCCAAACAAACGGGCAGTCGAAGAGGACTATTCAAACTCTCGAGGATATGCCTCATACTTGTGTTTTGGATTTCAGAGGCTCTTGGGAGGTTCATCTTCACCTGGTATGGTTTTCTTACAATAATAGTTACCATGCCAGTATCGATATATCACCATTCGAGCCTATATATGGACTTAGATGTCGCACTCCTCTATCTTGTGATGATATTGGTGAGGGATCCTTGTTGGGACCAGAGATGATTGTGGATGCAGCTTAGAAGGAAAAGCTCATCAGAGATAGACTTTGGATGGCACAGGACAGACGGCGATATTGGGTCAATAGCCACTGAAGATCGTTGGAGCTTGAGGTGTAGATTTGTTTGCTTGCTTATGATTGTTTTGTTTTAGGTTTAGTGTTAAAGTTGTATTTTGTTCTAGGTTGGCGATCTGGTGTTCTTGTAAATTTCTCTGAAAAGGGGCATGATTTGCTTTGGTGGAGGCGAAAAGCTTAGTCCACGGTACATTGGACCCTTCGATATTCTTGCGAGGGTCGGTGCAATGGCCTACAGACTAGACTTGTTGCATACACTAGAGGGGGTGCATGACGTGTTCCATATGTCATAGCTGAGATGGTATATGTAGATCCTAGTCACGTATTGGATCACTCGAAGATCGAGGTGGGTCCGACTCTCAGCTTCCCAGAGTAGCCAGTGAAGATTCTGGATTGCAGGAAGAAGGTGCTGCTGAACCAGACGATTTTTTTGGTACACATCGCGTGGAGGCATCACTCTCCAGTAGAGTCTACCTGGGAGAGGGAAGCCGAGATGCACGAGCGATACCCTTATCTCTTTGAGCCGTAAGGTATCATTCTTTCTTGTTTGCTGTGATTGCTTGTTGTAATGCTTGTTCTTTTCTTAAATTTTGAGGACAAAATTTTTAAGGAGGGTAGACTTTTTACTACCAAATTTCTAGATGATGATATTCTTATCATTTAGCATATTTATTATTTAGTGATTAAATATTTATATATGTGCTATAATTAATTATATTGTATTGTGCTAATTATTTATTTATTTATTTATTAGTGGACTAGCATTTTCTATCTAGACTTGTTATTAGTGGATCCAGTTAGATTATCATGACACATTGAGTCCAATATTGGGTTAAGCCCATTAGACCCATTCCCTTAATTAATTAAGGAGATTAGATTAGTTTCATAAAGAATTAAAAATTTCTAAATATAGTCCTCCCTAATTAAATCTCATGACCAACTAGTAGGGGTAACTAAGACTTTACACATTGCATAAAAAGGGGGAAAGAGGGGGCCGGCCACTTAAGTGGGTCTCTCTCTCTCTCCTCTCATTAATTCATTTATTTTAGATCCCCAATTGTGTTCTTCTCCAAATTGACTCATCCCTCCACTAAATTTAACCCAATTTATACTCATTCCCTCTCAATTTTATTATCTAAGAAGCATTAAATCTTGGTTTGCAAGGAGCATTTGAAGGAGAAGGAATTGACAAGGAGATTGGGTCATAATTATGTCGATTGAGCATTTCATTGGGAATTTATCTCCCAATAGATAAATTTTGAATCTACCCCTTAATTTAGACTCTAATTCATGCATTTAACCATTAGAAACAATCCCTTGGCTTAGGGTTACCCATATAATCAAGAACTAGGTTCATATGACTTGTATTATGGTATCTACATTGTGATTTGTATCCAATTAGGGGGAATTCTGAGATTGACACATCAAGTGTGTGTCATGAGACCAATTAGATCTAATTAGACTTATATTAATGCTATAAGACTAGATACATATCCACAATTAGACACGAGTAGAGCGTATCAAGGTATTTTATGATACAGTATAGTACGGGGTTTATTTTTGAGTGATTCGTACATGTGAGTGTGATTTCTCTTCAATTTCCATAGTAACTAACTATTTTAGTTGTATTAATATGTAATTGAGTTATGTTATTAGTATTAGTAGAGAATTGAGAACTTTGGCATCTTATTTGAGAATGTATCATAGAGTATTATATATAGCATGCCAAGTGTTTGTTTAAGTGCTCATAGTGTATATATTTATTATACCCCCAAGGGAGATATTGTGCAAGGAATGCATCTTTGAACATCCCCCAAGTAATTCTACCATCTTGGTGCTTTACGGCGAGATCCACCAGTAGTGTGCTCGTAACCGTAGCTGCATGACTGCATACACCACCCTGTTGTTTGTAGTTATCGAAGCAAACTCAAACAAGCCCTCCAACTTGGCAATCCAGTCCATCACCTTATCCGACGCCGTCCTGCCTTCAAACTCCGGAGGGTTCAAATTCAGAAACTCTGTACCTCTAAAGGTAGACTTCCTGGCCGCCCATCGAGGCTCATCAGTTTCTGCTAAGCCTGCTCCCTGAGGCACAATCATGGCTGTCACAGGTGTCATGGCGGTTCCTGTTGCACCACTGTGGCTACCAGTGTTGTTAGTATTTGAGTCAGAGAGTCAAGCTACTGTTGGTGTGCCAAGGCTCTAGTATCAGTCCGTTGCTGCTAAGCTTCAAACTGTTCCTGTTGGGCCTCATGTCGATTATTCTAATTTTTGGACATAGCAATCCGCCTATCGACTTGGTCATCGCTCGTGCTCGTTGTGTGTGATGTCCCTTGATTACCTGTTATGGTCATCCTGCTACAAAATAGTGTAGCTTACATTAGTCTCATAATATATTATTGACTTATTACATGGGACGTTGGGTTTTCATAATCTTCTAGATCAGGACATTTAATACCATCAATTTACTTATATAGATTCGTAACCATTTTTGAAATTTGGAATTTTGAAATTGCTTGAAAACTTATATCATTTTTGAAAATGATATTTGAAGAGGCCAAGGACGTAAAGCCGTGCTCTGGTACCACCTGTCATGCCCCGATCCCGTAAGGGTTGATCGTCCTCGCTTGGTCCTTACGGAACCGATCATCCTCGCTTGGACGCGATATCGTACAAGCCTAAGTTATGCTTGCACAAGGCATAGAACCTACACATGACACAAGTTCGAAAAAAATATACATATATACAAGCATGAAATGTAAAATATAGATAATCAAAGTTGAACACATTTGATAGGAACACAAAATACTTCTTTATTTAATACTTGAAGATTGGATTACAAAGTACTTGCTTGGCTAATTACAAAATAATATGCCATAGATGGCTTACAACTCTTTTTACAAACCCAAAACTAGCCACAACACCCAAGCATCATATCCTTTTAGTAGGACCAAAATTAAAACACCTAGCAGAAGAAGAGCTTGCATACTGGAGAGAAAAGCCTTGGAAAGCAGCACGAGTATAGTTCCGCTTGAAGGGATGCTATCCTAAACCTTAAAAATGCTTGCCAAACTCTCGCTACCAGAACCTGGAGATTTGCCCACAAACATGGGTCAGTACTACAATATGTACTGGTGAGCGACCGTGGCCAAACTCGCCTAAAAATCCATATTAAGTAAACAAGTGAAGCTAGCATTATTAGGTGATCTTTCTAGTTTTCTAGTTTCTGTTTAACAATTTATTCAAAGAAACATAATTGATAGGTTGAACCATGCATATGGTAATTTCTTATCCATGGTCGAACGGTTATCCCTTCAGCAGACACACAAGTTAGCATCAATTTGCATATATGTATCTAACTTATCAATCAATCTTGGCATCAAATATTAGGTATGCAAGAAGGTAAACCTAGCATACGACCTAACTACATGATGGTCCATGGGTTACCCCATGATTAGCAGCAGTAACTTAAGGTTCAGCTCTACACTAGCATACGTGTATGTCAGCAACTGTGACTCAAGGTTCAGCTTTTCACTAACATACACAAATACTAGCAGTTGTGACATCATGGTTCCGCTCTAAACTAATAGACAAAACACACCACTAGATCACATGGACGTTATACATCAGGATACAATAAAATATCTTTCTGACCGAACGATTCCTAGTGCCCCAAGAACCGTTCGAGAGATGAACCTTGTGCACAAGTTGTCCGAGACCAATGCATGACATAAAACATCTAAAAGATAAGATACTACAATGCTTAGGTAAACAACATACACATGATTTAATCTTTCTTTTTCTTATCCCATAGATCATGTTCAAAATATAAGGACTTGCTATATATCGGGTTGTGAAGCATATGAACGAGGGACATGTAATATAATTGATTGTAAAGAAAAATTCTAATACTTCAAGCATATAGTTAATTTCTTTTAACTTATCTTGTTAGTGAGGTATCATTTGAAATATTTAAAATATGCAATTCAAGTGAACTAGAGATCATTTTATTAGGCGTGCAAACTAAGGATTCATCGAAGGGTCAAAGCCACTTACCGAACGAATCAACGTGAGAGATGGGGAAGCCTTATGCTGTGATCACTCCTTGTTTATGCGTCCAGAAATTGTAACAACACTTGGTTAGCTTCCTTCGATCTCTTTCTCTTATGATTCAAAAAGAAAGCACAAGCGAGAAAAACGAATCATGAAAACTAAGTCATCGAAAGCAAGACAAAATACAAAGCAACATAAAACCAAACAGTAAAACAACCAACAAAAATTCTTGGACTTATTTCAATAGAAACTGTTCTATCAGTTTGAAGGGTTCATTGTATTTCGTCGATGTTGATTTGGCGGTAAGATTTTCCCGAGACTCGATTCTCAACCGAGTCAAAGTAATAAGTATTCCATAAGTAAACCACTAGAAGCAGGGCGTTACATAATACCCCACTAATAAGAATTTTTGTCCTTGAAACTTAAAAGATCAAGGTATCGAAGATCAATGCATCAAGAGGTTAAAGGAATCAGACTCACCAATATCGTGTTCGCTCGCATCACGCTCAATATTCAGCGGATACACTCTTGCCTTCTCTCCTGATCATTTTGTCCATTAGCTTGAGATAGAACTGACACAGGATTCTGATTCTCATTCTGACCATTGTTGTCATTGCTATACGATGCCGAAGCCCTAGTGCTTGGACAATCTCGGATCATATGACCCTGCTGTCTACATCTGAAGCACCCCTGAGAAAGTAACGATAAATTTCCTTAGTGTGACTCGGACGACCACAAAAACTGCATTCTTTCCCACGGTACTCATTTGTATCGGCCTTCTTTTCAGTATCGGCCTTTCTCTCACCGTTGTGGTATCTTTTGGCAGAAGGATTTTGAGGATCCGATGCCTTTTCTGGAGCACTTTGTGGTATAAACTGCTCATTCTGTATTGCTGCCTCAAAAGCTTGTATGTACAATTTACACACTCGGTTCATAATATCCTTTCTCAGGTTGTCATTCAGGCCTCTTATAAACTGATGTGTATGGGCCTCCTCATTAGAAATCATTGAGCTAGGAAACTTAGCAAGCTTGGAGAATTCTGACTCATAGTCTTCGACAGACATGTTCTCTTGCCTAAGTTCGGTAAACTCATCTTCCTTTTTTTGCCTGATAGATGGTGGAAGATATTATACAAAGAATGCATTTTTGAACATCCCCCAAGTGATTCTACTATCTTGGTGCTTTGTAGCGAGATCCAGTTTCTTGATCTGCCACCAGTCATGTGCTCGTAACCCAGCTGCATGACAGCACACACCACCCTTTTGTTCGCAGGTATCGAAGCTGTCACTACCCGATTCTAGAAAATAGGGTTATTTTTTTATTTTTATTTAGTAAATTATGTATTGTTTATAAATATTTATATTTATATTTAATTGATGGTTGTATTATTTTTTTATTGGTTGTTTTAGAATTTTGGCTAGTCTTGACCCATGTCAGACCCTAGTGGACCCATGTCTGACACAACCAACACCCTTGTGAGGCTTATTTTTGGGTTTAGAATAATTATTATATTTTATTTTAGTTAGTTGGGGAGTTTTGGTTTAGTTAGAGTGTGTTTTGGAACCCCAAACCCAAATCCCAATTAGAATGACTAATTAGGAGGGCATTTTAGTCATTTGACTTAGCCCTAACCCTACTTTACTTCACTTGGCCGGCCCTTTTATGCACCTACAGCAGCAGCCCCACCACTCTTCTTTATTCCTTCTTCTTCTTCTTCTTCTTCTTCTTCTTCTTCTCCATTCCATTTTCACTTCTTCTTCTTCTCCATACTCCATACTCCATTCTCCACTCTTTTTCTTCTTCCTTCTTCCAAGTTTCAAGTAAGTTCTCCATTTCTTCTCTTTTTTTTTCTCTTTCTTTCATTTATGTTAACCCTAACCATTTACTTTTTCCTAACCTATGTGTGTAGAGCCTAGACTTAGTATAGAGGCTTGGTTTGGAGGCTTGGAAGCTTGAGGGTGGTGATTTTAAGGGTTTTGGAGACTTTGGCCTTGGGATTCCCCAAGAGGTAAACCCTAACTTTTCTCTTACTAATTGCTCTAATATAGTGTAATTAGTAGTTTAGAACCTTCGTAGACCTTAAGGCTATCCATGGGAGAAAGTTAGAACTTGTTTGGTTGTGTTTGGAGACTTTGACATTAGATTTTGTGTCAATTTTGGGTTAAATCCGAGATTGGCCTAATTTTGGATGATATCCTAGGTTAAATGGACCTAGGTAGATGTACTTGGGTGTCTTGAGGGTAAGTATGTGTCTACATTCGGATATGTGAGGTCGTGTCGCGGAGAAATGGGCGTTTCGGGCGATTTGGGGGTTTTCGTTGTCGTAGGTTCTATATGCATTGGCGTTTTTGCCACGGACCTAGAATCGACGAGTTAGCATTTTTTTCTAGGATCTAGACATCGTTTAGAACCCGTGGAAAAATTTTGGGCCAATTCCGAGTAGGTTTGGTGTGCGTTTTACTAGATTTTGCGAACCGCACTCCACGTGTTCGTCAAAATGACCGAACGGCCATTTTGACTTAGTTTCTTGGTTTTGGGCTCGTGCGCGCGTTGGGTTAGCTTCGAAGAGTGTGTGCTAGAGTTCTCGGGTTGTATTTATATATATATATATATATATTTATTTATTGTTGTATGGGTCATTGTGCGTGCGTTGGTGTTGTGTGTTGAGTGTTGTGTGTGTTGGTTGTGTATTGTGTGTTGTGTGTTTTGTGTTTATATATATGTATATATATGAGTTTATATATATATATATATGTGTGTCTTTTTATATATATATATATATATATGTGTGTTTATATATATATAGATATGAGTGTGTGTATATATATATTTGGTTCTGTGTATATATATATATGTATATATGCTTGTGTATATATATATCTATAAGTGTGTGTGCTTGCGTATTTGTATATGTGTTTATATAGATATGTATGTGTGTACTTATATACATAAGGGTGTAAGTGAGTATATATATATATATATGGTTGTGTGTATATATATATATGTATATATGTTAGTGTATATATATATGTGAAAGTGTGTGTCTGTATATGTGTTTGTGTGTATATATATATATATAGATATATATGCGTATTTGTGTGTGTGTGTGTGGTGTGTCGAGAGGGCAGCAGAATACTGGAGCAGCAGGAGTAGAGTTGAAGAGGCAGGAGCTAGCAGTAGCTTCTGCAGCAGCAGCAGCCAGCATAGGCAGCGACAGTGCCGCTGCAGCGCCACAACAGCAGTGGCAGTAGCAGCAGCAGGGCAGCAATGGCAGCAGCAACAACTTGCTTTAGCAAGCGTAGTGCGGCGTAGCGTATGCAGTAGCACTGGCTAGCAGTAGCAGTAGGTAGTGAGAGGGAGAGGGAGATCTATGTCTAGATAGCTAAGATAGATAGATAGTTTAGTATAGATAATAGATATAGTTAGATAGTTAGATATATTTATGAGTTGTGTATATATGTGTGTATGTGTGGTTATATATATTACAGATATGTGGATATATATATACATATGTGTTTATATATGTAGTAGCCTAGATAATTACCTAGGTGTATATGTATATACATAAATAGTTAGCTAAATGGGTTGCTAGTGAGGGATTAGAGGGATATCTCAATACCTTGAGATACCCAAGGTATTGAGTATCTGGTAAGGTTTTTGAGCAATTGCCTAGGGTTGAAGTTAAAGTTGGGGTTTTATGTATATGTGTATATAATTACGCATGCTAGCATAGGTTTTAGCGAGTATAGGCGGGGTGCGTAGCCTAGGTTTAGATATTGGATACCGAGGGTATCCTGGTATCTCGAGGAGGCGAGTTTGAGGGTTTACTAGCTTAATGAGCTAGTTTTGACCTAAAATTTTAGGGGCACCCTAGTTTGACCTAGTGTTGACCATAATTGTCCTCGTTGACTAAAAGTCAATGTTTCACCTAGTTTTGACCTAGAGTTGACTTTTTGGACCCCGGGTTGACTTTTTGACCCAAATTTTATCGGTTTGACCCGTTCGACCTAGAATAACCATAGAACCTTGTTTTTAGTTATTTTATATCAGTTTAACTCTTTAGAACCCCATTTAATCTTGCTTTTCTCAATAGGTTCTTGCGACGCCAGTCCATATCTCGATCCTTATCAGTTGCTCAGGACGTCACGTGAGTACCTACCTCTAATTATTTCTATTTCATGATAGCATTTATATCACCTGTTCTAGAACTGTAATACTTGATTTTGACACATTGTTTCATGAGTTGGATCCTGTCATGTGATGTTATACCCCTTACCGTGTTCAGCGGGTACTCTATTACGTGTATTTTATCATGTGCTTCGGGTATTGATTCTCATGTGCTATTATGTGCTTCGTGTGCTCTCGCCTTCATGTGCACAAGTTATTTATCATGTACGTAGCATGTCATGGTTGGATCTAAGAGTATTAGTGGGGGAGGGGAGTAGGAGTTGGTTATGTGATCAAAGCCAAACAGTATTCATGTGTATGTCAGTTATACAACTCACACATAACGGAGTTATCGTAGATTATTCATGTGCAACCTAAGCCGATCACATAACGAACTTGTGCTCAAGGCACTTAGCTAGTATTCCTGTTTTCTCACATACAGTTATTTCTCTACTACTTGTATTGTTCTCTAGTTTACATTACAGCTACTTTATCTGCTCCACCATGTATTTATTTTCCTGTGCATCTTGTATACTTTTTTATTGCTAGTCATATACACCTTACCATGTATTTGGAGTTGCTTTCAGAGTTATATACTTTGCTCTAGTCTTGACTGGACCTTTTTTCCATAGGATCCTGAGGATTTTTGTCCGATATTCTATGGGTCGGGCGTCGAGGAGTGTTGTGACCCAGAGATTGAGGAGGAGCCCGTCAAGGAGACGCCGTTATCACCTTAGTTAAGCTAGGTGGGTATTCCTGGGTTGTTCCTGTTTGATAATAAATGAAAGAAACAAAAATAGGTTTATACGAAACCCCTTCTTAGGTTTACAAACAAGAAGTACTATTAATCCTATACAAGGATGTTAAGTACAAAATTTAATCTGGGTAAATATTGCTATAGGAGTCTAATCTGCAGTCGATCACTTTGTCCCTTGGACCACACGATGATGAAGAAGTGCTGTAGAAGAAAAGAAGCTTCAAAGATTGCAAAGGGGGAGTGGATGCTTGATGCCAAAATCGTCGATCACCACTCTCTGTCTATGCTCTGGATTTTTTCTCTCAATTTTTGACCTTTTGTTCAAAAATTCTTCGACCCTTGCTCCACAGAATCTTTGACCTTTTGACCTCTATCAATAGAGGTCTCTATTTATAGGGTTTTAGTGACAGTAACCGTCCAGTCGGCGTAGAAGCCGGACAGTGGAGAGTATGTCACTTTCTATGCGGCGGTTATAATAACTACCACCCACGTATAGATGATCTTTAGAATGAGCGTGTGACGCGTGTCCCACTAAGAGGTAATGCGTATAACTGCTACGAAGATCACGACATGAAAGCCACGTAGGTAACTATCAATTACATAGAAAAGGTTGGCGTAGAAGCCAATAACTATCACCATGGCGTAGAAGCCAAATAGCTGTTCTGATGGCGTAGAAGCCAAGTAGGCGTAGAAACCCAATAGATATAGAAGCCCAATAGTGGTCAGGTTGGCGTAGAAGCCAAGTAGGCGTAGAAGTCCGGTAGGCGTAGAAGCCCCATAGCTGACAAGCTGGCGTAGAAGCCAAGTAGCTGTCATGTTGGCGTAGAAGCCAAAATATCCTTCTTCGACTGAGGTCTTGAGCGTATTCTGGACCAGATAGTCTTGTCACTCAATAATACAAATATAGCCTGAGTTGGCGTATTTCGAGGAGATAGCATACAGCATACTCCTATGGTTAAAAATAGCCAGATCGGCATATTTTAAGGAGATAGCGTACACCGTGCTCCTATAGCTGAAAATAGCCTGATGGCGTAATATGCAAAGGTGATGATGTATTAGCCGTAATCATGGCTCACCCAGTCCTTGGAAGTAGAATCAAATCTTTGTGCATTAAATGCAGGGATCTGTCTCCATTCTGAGCATTAATTGCAGAGACGTGCCTCGAGCTCTGTACGAAGAGCAGCTTTTGATGTGGCATTTTGTCTTGTCTTCTGCGGAGCGTAAAAGCTCATATCTGCCTGTATAAAACTAGGCAGCATATTTCCTTGAATGCGTAAAAGCAATTTATATCAAGGAATTGTTACTAAACGACGGTTTGGGTCTCTGTGCCGCATCATTATTATAGCCGTCGTCTGTATAGTCGTGTTGTACCCTATTGTCAGGAGTCAGGTTCATTGTACTGTCTGACAAGTTCATTCACAGAATTCGAAGTGTTCCTCGTACAACTCATTTGAGGGTTACGAGGCGTTCCTCTTATAATCTTCCCACCGCATTAAAACACAGATAGGTTTTACGCCGTAAAGGCGAGGTAGCAACCTTTATACGCTGAAGCAGTCTAGAAACACTGCATTACGCTGGTTGTCTCTGGAGCTTTTATTTTACGCTTCACTAGCGATGAAGCTTTGTTGTACGCCGATGGCTCTGAAGTCATGTCTTACGCCGCCCAGTACTAAAATACTGCGTATAGCTTTACAGCGTATTTTTCATGCTTCTACAAGACCCCCTTCAAAGCTTTCAAATTCCTCGTAATTTAAAACGCTTTAAATGAAGCATGAAACGGTCAAGTCTGACTCGTTCCTCGAGGCTGATTTCATGGCGGATTTTTGGGGATTTGTTAGGATTCGGTGTGTCCTCTTTTGCCTATAAAAAGGCTGATGAGTTAACCTGTTCTTCCCATATTTCCTTCACCACACAGAGATGATTGCCGAGGTTCGTCGGGTCGACTTGAGGAAGAAGAAGATTATGTTCCTCCAGCATGTAAAGAGCCAAAAAAGAAGGCGTCTTCGAGCAAATGTCCTCTGCAACGATGGATCATGGAAGGATATCATAGCTTCCTTTGCTCGGGATAATCAACAACTTTATATGACGATTCGTCCAGGAGAGAGGAAGGGTCACATTCGACCACACAGCTTGCAAGCTGTATATTCTCCTGTCATTCGTGGACGAGGGCAGACAAACTAGCCCTGTCTTCCAGTATTGAGTTGGGTTAAATACCTCAACTAAATCTGTCATGGCGTGTGGAGGATGGGCTCTTTATACAGGCCCAATTTTGTATCCTCCCGCCATTAATCATTTTCTTGTTCATCGACTGTGGAAGTCGATGAACTGCTGTAGAAGACAGACAATGAGGATGAGAAACCCTTTGTAGAAGGGATTTCCCTCATATGTAATCATAAAGATGAAAAACCCTTTGTAACTGGATTTCCCTCATATGTAATCATGATCAATAAAACTGTCTTCTTTTACGCATCTAATGATTATTCGCTATTTTTGCTGTGATGAAGTCTGAATAATATGCAGCTTCGACACGTCTGAATAACTTTACGCCGACTTTGATATCTGAACTCGTTCCGTCTTTTATGCGTAACTGAAGACGCGTAGAAAACTGTTTAGCATTTAAGTTGAAGATCAAACTGTCATGCTGTTTTGGACGAGAAGTCGCGTAGAATTCTGAACTGTCACTTCTTTAAGAAGAACTTGCTATTCAGAATGTCATCTTTCAAGAAATTTCTCGAAAAATCCCTGGAACTAGGACGAGAAATGGCTATCAAAACTGAGTCGCTATCTTGAGGTGTAGGGAAAAGATTTTGACTTGATTTTAGATGAGTTTCCAGTTGACCCAAGAAGAAGGGTCATTTTCAATGTTGAACTATGTATGCTTTGGGTACTTAGGATATTTTGAGGCCAAAAAAGGAATATCTTCTGAGTGAACCCTTGTAATTGGCCGCCTTAAAAATTGTTCAGATATACGCGTACTCTGGTCTGGGTATTTTAAGATATGCGAAAAGTCATAGATCCGTAATATAGATAAGCATAAGATCATGAGTTTGTGGCCTCTCGAGCGTAAAAGCTGCTGAGTATAAGAGCATCCGGGCGTAAAACTATAGATCTGTAGCCTCTGTATTTTCTGAGCGTAGATCCATAGGTTTGTAGCCTCTCGAGCGTAAAAGCTACCGAGCATAAAAGCATCCGGGCATGAAACTGTAGATTCATAGCTTCTAAGCAAAAAATCGTCGACTTGTAACCTCTTGAGCGTAAAAGCTCCCGAGCGTGAAATCATAGATTTGTTCTGTACGTAAATTTTGAATCCGCTGACTGTCCGTCTTCTTCTTTCAAATAATAGGCTGACGTGTCCCCAAATCATAACCGAATATTAAATATCGGATTTGGTTAGGGATTCGAAGAGTCTATCTGAACTCTATAAATACCCCAAGGCCTTCAGAGAGAAAACTCTTCACCTGTCTTTTTGCAAGAAACCCTAGCTTTTCAAGAACTTGTTCTCTTTGTCTCTTTCTCGAGAATACTGAGTTTTAGCAATGGCACCAAAGCAATCTTCCATCACCAAGGGAAGAAGGCGGCCTCCCCTTCTCGCTCTTCTGCCCAAGCAAGCGCAACTCCCATCGGGCAGAGCGAACCTCGCTCGGAATGAAGTGTCCTACCGTCGAGCTGTGAGCCGGGTATTATAGGTAAAGATTTTGGGACTACAAGAATGATGAAAACCCTTCGCACACATTGTACGTGAACGCTCTAGGTCATCTTCTGTGCTGAGAGCCTCTTCGAGGAAGATGATGCACAGAGATATTTTCTCTTTTACGCCCACATTCCTAATGTGTTAGCGTAAAAACTCCATATTTTTGTAGTTTGGCGTAAAAGTTTTGACTGTCGAAATTTGGCGTACACTACAAACTTTGAGTGTTACGCTCTGGATGAAAGTTCCGGCGTAATAACTAAAACTTTGGCAGTCTGGCGTAAAATACAGACTATATACAGCCAACCTTGAATTTTACGCTTAAGAAATAGATTCCAGCGTAAAAACTCAAGTTTTCACAGTCTTGGCGTAAAAGCACAGACTGTTTGATCTTTGGCATAAACTGCAAGACTGTAATGTCTAGTATAGAAACTGAAATATTCTTCTTGCACTTTGTAGTTGACTTGCAGATCTCTCCATTGACTGAGATAATAGGTTCTGCTGCTGGGATGCTGTACTCCAATTACCTGGAGGATTTGTCCCATGTGATATTTTCTATTTCTAGACCCCAGTATCCTGAAGGAAGGAGAATCCTGATATCGTCTCAGGGAGAGCTAATGCTGTTGAGCATGATCAACGGAGAACCCCTGATGTATATAGACGGGGACAAGTATATAAAACCAGCCTTCTTGTTCGGGGATATGATTGATAAACAATCCCAGACGAAGCCCAAGAAGGAGGACTGGGTTTTCCCTGCTGGGGGCTTGGTCATGTACCTGCCCAAGATGCTGAGAGATTACCCTATCTTGGCATTCTTCCATGCTACGCATCCGAGGAAGATGTCGTGGACTCTGACCCCTAATCTTCACGGCCAGCCGGGGAAGATTTTTTATCAGAAAGGGTCAGACCAAGGATCATTTGTGAGCCGCCCTGCAGGCCCTGTGATGCCTTTTTCTGGGTAGCGTCCCAAGTGAAGACACTTCATTGCTCCAACCAGTCCAATTACCGACTTTCTGTATTGAATTTATGTGGCATGGAGGAGTATACCACAAGGTCAATCCTCGGACCGGCGGGTGGGTTACCCCTACAAATCTTCAATGGGTTCGTTTAGCTGCCTGGGCCCTGAAGAACTTTCAGACGGAGTTGGAGAACATCGGTCTGTTTGCAGCTGTGGAGGCTACCAGTATCGGGTTACCTCTCAACTCCCACCTATTTTTGGCTTTGATGGAGCGGTATATCTCGCTCACTGGGACTTTTGCTACTCCGCTAGTGGAGTTGGGATTGGCCCTTCACGAAATGGCAGAGATTTCGAGACTGCCAATGGGGGATACTCCTTATGAAGAGTATGTTCCCACAAACTGGGAGCTGGGGGATACAAACCCTCGGGTAGTGGCAGTGTACCAGGAGCTGATGAGCCATTACCTTGCGTGCACCGCCTTCTATAATGAGCCTTCTGATTTGGCTCATACCAACAAATGGGCATCCTATCTCTTCTTCCACCATGCCCGTAATGTTAAGCCAGACAAAGTCGTGGATAGCAGGGATAAACCTTTGAGCCTTCTGAGCGTGCTTAATGCTCAGCTAGTTGATGACCTTATTGAAGACGCTGGTGCTTCAGATCGAATTCTCGACGAAGGGATAGGAAAATATCCTGCAGGCACT
This sequence comes from Iris macrosiphon, assembly GCA_036927795.1. Lineage (NCBI taxonomy): Eukaryota > Viridiplantae > Streptophyta > Magnoliopsida > Asparagales > Iridaceae > Iris > Iris macrosiphon. Next base: position 191,121,624 of record JAYESA010000007.1, read on the forward strand.
AAAGCCTACAGTTATTTGAGGCATTACCGCAGGCCTCTGTCAAGGGAAGCTCAACTGGCTGGCTTTCTCTCTATATGGCTACGCCGACTGGTAGTACCAGGCATTGCATCTTCGGATCGCATTAACCGTAACGCCTTATGGCCTGCAGTGCGTTTGGTGTTTGGGGCAAGACTGGGCCTGCTCCCTGCCATGGTATGTCGTATGCAAGCTGGCCTGAGGGCCATTACTGAAGGGCTGCTTGCCGATGAAATACGACGTGATAGCTTTCCCAGGGTAGAATTACCGTTCCTGTATTTGATGGGATGGTTAATTCTCCATAATCCCAAAGTGATGTCTCTCGGCTCTGGCAGTAGTTCGGGGAATAATTTCTTGTTGAATTACAAGAATTCCACCTGGAACGTGACCACAGTTTTAGACTGTCGGCGAGCATTAAATTTTACTCACAGCTGGAAGCTCTTCTGCACCATCCCCACTGTACATCTCAATCAATAGGGAAGGAGACTTCAGGATGAAGGTCAAGGGCAGACCATTCTTTATCCTGAAGCTTTTAATTAGTTGGTCTGCATTAGACCTTCCCATTTATTATACAGAAGTGAAGACCAATGCTTCTTGGAGCCCTACTTGCCTAGTCGGTTTGCCAGGGAATTTGGGTATGACCAATTGCATGTGGGAAATGCCATCACCAGCTTCTGGTCCAGAGGTGGACTTATTGATGGAGCGAGAGGATGGCGATACTTCATAATGGGCTGTACTGGAGCGGCTTTTACTGTGCCCGCGACTTCACTCTCCATGGAGTTGCGCATCCTCCACTTGTATGCCCAGTTTTACGTGGCAACCAACACCTTCCATCGCAATTTTGATATGCGTGGAAGTTTTAGAATGCCCTCTTCTAAGTCCGCGGGAAGAGAGGAAATCCCATCAGTTTTCTCTGACGAGGGTGAAGACTCGGTCAATCCGGATGAGCCTTTGCTGACAGTACCGAGAGGTAAAATACCTCCGCCTGCAGAGCCTCTGGTTATCCCTGGTAAGCGAAGGGCTCCTGTTCTAAAGGAAACTTTCCCTCGCAAGAAGAAGAAGGTTACTGGTGTTCCTATCAGGATTTCCAGTCATGAGGCTCCTCGGAGTGAGCCTGCTGTTTCCCCTGTTGGGGATGAAAATTTGACTAGAGGTCCTTCGCCTATTAGAGAGGGAACCTCCACAATTCCGGTTGGCAGTGCCGGAGAATCTTTGCTCGAGGCTGCTGTCGCTGCTACCGCTTCAAGTAGTGGTGCGAGATCACCTTCGAGGCCGAGCAAAATAAGGATATCTTTATCCAGACAAGTAATGGAAGAAACCCCTGCTGCGTCTGTAAGTATACACAGCGAGATTCCACTTGATGAACCTCGATTAGATCTGGGTGAAGATTTGGATGACTACCATCAGTCGTCATTTGGTGCAGTCTCTTCCCCAGGTATGACAGCTCGCTTAGCCTCTTTAAGAACTGATTTAGCTGTACTGGCTGCAGACGCGCCATATATGCCATCGGCCATGGATAAATATCGTCTTTATGCCTCTTTTAAAAGAATTAACATCATGTTGATATTAACTTTTCTCTTGTCTTCTTTTCAGGAGAAGACATCTACAGGGAGGGCAGCATTGACGCAACTTTTGGCTTTGTTTCAGCTCATGTCGATGACACGGAGGTGCCCGACTTTGAAGAGGAAATATTTTCGGGTGCCGGCTCACCCGAGACAGTTCAGACATCTCAAGAGGAGGATGAGCCTGTCATTACGACTATGCTTTCTTTGAGTATGCCAGCTGCTTCGACCATTGTTGGCGCTTCTTCTTTTGTCGCGCCATCTGTTGAGGTGACGATTGTGGCAACGTCGTCTGCAATCATTCCTGGAGGGGGATTCTCCGATATTGCAGCCACTCCTAGCGTCCAATCTAATTTTGCCATGCTGATTGAGCAGTATACTAGTATCTTCTACACCACTTTGAAAACGATGATATCAATGGTGCTAGAGAAGAATCTAGGTTTTGAGGCTCTGAGGAAGTCCTCCCAGTTTGCGATAGCGCCGATCAGAGGCTTCAATGACTCTGGAAGAGCTGATGCGCTGGAGCAAATAGTTAATGGTTTGGAGCAACCCATTAACGATTATTTGCAGCTATCTCGAGGCAATATTGACAGTCTCGTTCAAGCTAGGTATGACTCCTTAACTGTAGAGTTTGCTGAGCAATTGGAGTCTCTGAACAAATTCGTCCAGGAATAGCAGCAGGAGATGGATCAAGATCGTGCTGAATTAGGGTATGTTATTCCCCATCTGGCTCAGTGCGAGGCCAAATATGAGAAAGAGGCAGCGAGGGTCCGCAGATTGAAAGACGAACTCGCTAAGGCAGAGGAGAAGGCTCTCTCTTTATCAACAGCTTGCGACGTATTGAAGGCCCGAAGAGAGACGGCTCAACAAAACCTGACCCACGTGGGTGTCATCCATGCCGATTTTGTACATGCTCGGTCCGAGCTATCTGCTTTGAACAATGAGACGGCAAGGTTGGAGCGGGCTCGTGCCGACGTCTTGAACTCCAGAGATGAGAGGATGGTTACTCTGGCGCAATAGATCCGTGATTTGGGTGCTGCTCCTAAATGATGTACTTTTTGCTTTTATGTAATTTGCTCTTTCTGGAAATAAAGAGACTTTTTCTGACTTTGTGGACCCATCATTTTGGAATATAAATGATAGGCTAGGGTGAAAGTAATATCAGAGGTAATATGGACGTGATATACTTTCGGTAAGCTTCAGCTGGATATATCTATTCAGAGGTTATATGGACATGATAGAATATGATCCAACTAAAATTTGTACACAAAATACTATCAGAGGTAATATGGATGTGATAGGTTTTGATGTTCCAAATTAGTTTTAGACATATCTATTCAGAGGTTATATGGACATGATAGAATATGATCTAACTAGTTCTTTGGAAGTAGTATTGTCAGAATAAGATCTTCACCATACTCCATTTGAGCAAAGGAGATTAAGCATAGTACCTCTTTAGGAATTTGCCGTTGATAGGAGCCATTAACAAGTCTCCATTAGGCTTGGCTAATCTGTAAGCTCCGTTTGAGAACGTTGTCTCGATCACATAAGGACCTTCCTATTTGGGCTGGAATTTACCCTTACTCTTGTGAGTAATTCACGGCTAGAACTAGCTCGCCAACTTTGAACAATCTTTCCTTTACTTTCTGATTAAAAGCTCTGGAAATGCGTGCCTGATAGAACGCGATGCACTGTTGGGCTTGAAGGCGTTTCTCGTCTAATCCTTCTAGCTCTTGAAGCCTTAATAAGTTATTCTTTTCCTGAGTCAACTCATTAGCCACTGCTATTCTGAGTGATGGAATTTGAATTTCGATGGAGAGAACTGCTTCACTCCCATAAACCAGTGAGAATAGGGTACAACCCGTCGGAGCTCGAACCGTTGTGCGGTATGCCCAGAGACTTTCTCCCAGCTTCTCATTCCAATCTCTTTTGTTCGAAGAAATGAACTTCTTCAAGAGTTTGATAATGGTTTTATTGAAGGCTTCTACCCAACCATTAGCAGCTGGATAATATGCCGTTGAGGCCATATTTTGTATTCGATTCTTATCGCAAAATCGATGAAACGCTTGGCTGATAAATTGAGGCCCGTTGTCATGAATTATCCTTCAGGGAATCCCAAAGCGATAAATGACATGATGCTTGATAAAGCTGATCATGTTAGATGTCTTCACCTCAGCAAGAGGGACCGCCTATGCCCATTTAGAGAAGTAATCCGTGATGGCCAATATGAACTGATAACCTCTGGAAGAAGACAGGTGAATAGGACCAATGATATCCATACCCCATGCTTCAAAGGGCCATGATGCCACCGTAGGGTACAAATGTTCAGACGGTTGATGTATAAAATCTGCATGAATCTGACAGGCTTTGCATTGTCTTGCATATTTTATTGCATCCGTGATCATAGTAGGCCAATAATAACCCATTCTCCTGATGCGATCCTGTAACTTAGGACCTGGTTGATGTGCTCCGTACACGCCGTCGTGAGCCTCACGGATAATCCGCTGCGCTTCATCACCAGAGAGACATCATAATAGTAGTCCGTCGTAAGTCCGGCGATATAGACATTGTGAAGATGCATCGAAATAGAAGCGTAATGATCGTCTTTTGACAGATACTGCTTCTTTAGGATCATCCGATAAGATTCCGTATGCTACGAAATCTATGAAGGAACTTCTCCAGTCTCTTTTGGGGAGATCTGTGTTCACAGCGTAGCTGCGTTCTACGTGAAAGTTGTTTTTCACACAGAATAAATCCCTGTTAAGAAGGATCACCGAGTTCTGCCTTCTTATAGGAATAACTAAATCAGCAGCTAGACTGGCCAGGGCGTCAGCTTCTAGATTCTGAGATCCTGGCACATGCTCTAGGAAGAATCTTTTAAATGACATGGCTATCTCGATCGTTGCTTGGTGATAAGGAATGAGGTCTGGATTGCGGACTTCATATGTTCCTCTGACTAGATTGACGATTAGCTGAGAATCACCAAATGCTTCCAGATATTCGACGTCCAATTCTTTAGCGACTTTGAGCCCGATTAGTAGGGCATTATATTCTGCCACATTGTTAGAGCAAGGTTCGCTAAGAGATTATGCTCGATAGATAACGAGTTTGTCAGGAGTCACTAGAATAATTCCTACTCCTGAAACCACGTTTCCCTTGGGTCTAGTGCAAGAGGCACCATCGAAGAATAGTTGCCATATATCACCTTCCATAGCAGAGTTGCATTCTTCAACTTTGTCGGGAATGTCCTCGTACAGTTTGGAGGTTTCTGGAATCAGATAAGCAGCTAAGAAATCAGCCAAGGCCTGACCCTTTATGGACTTCTGAGGGACGTATACCATATCATACGGTGTTAATAACATCGCCCAAGTCGCTAGTCGGGAATTAAGAACACTCGGCTTACTCATCAATACCCGAAGAGGATTGATCCTGGAGATGATATGAATAGTCTGGCCTGTGACATAGTATCGTGTCTTCTGAATGGCGAACATTAGGGCCAAACATTCTTTTTCCACTGGATTATACCGGTGTTCAGCTCCGACCATCATCCTGCTAAGGTAGTAGATCGCCTGTTCATGACCCTCATTGTTGTTCTGTGCGAGGAGAGCTCCTAAAGAATGATCCATTGCTCGAACATACAGCAAGAACGGTTTTCCTATGACAGGGGGCACCAGAACTGGAGGATTAGTGAGGTAGCGTTTGATGTCATTAAACTCTTGCTGACAGGCTTCGTCCCATACGAAGGATACACCTTTCTTCATGAGACGAGAAAAAGGCTGGCATCTTCCGGAGAGATTGGATATGAATCTCCTAATATAAGCCAGACGACCTTGAAATCCCTTGAGCTCTCTCAGATTATGGGGCGGTCACATCTCAAGGATGGCCTTTAGTTTATCAGGGTCCACTTGAATGCCTTTAACGGTAATGACAAACCCCAAGAATTTGCCACTGGATACACCGAGAAAGGACTTTGTAGGGTTTATTTTGAGTTGGTGTTGGCGCATCAATTCAAACACTGTCTTCAAGTCTTGGATATGAGAACCCTTGAGACGGTTTTGACAGCGATGTCGTCTACATAACACTTTACTGTTTTGCGTAGATGCTCATGGAATATGTTACTCATAGCTCGCTGATATGTAGCCCCGACATTTTTCAATCCGAAGGGCATGACTGTATAGCAATATACCCCCAGTGGTTTCCGGACGGCAGTATGCTTTTCGTCTTCAGGATGCATCTTGATTTGGTTGTATCCTGAAAACCCGTCCATGAAAGACATGCGTTCAAAATAGCAGGTATTTTCAATCATGACGTCTGTAATAGGAAGAGAAAATTCATCCTTGGGGCAGGCTGCATTCAGATCCTGGAAATCGATGCAAACACGCACTTTCCCTATTTTCTTCATGACTGGAACAACATTGGCGACCCAATCAGGGTATTGCTCTTCACGGATGAAGCCACAGGCTATCAACTTCTTGATTTCAGCTTCGATGGCGTCCATCATATCCGGACAAAACCGGCATTGATGTTGCTTCACAGGTTTTGAATTGGGCAGTATATTGAGTTTATGAGTAGCCACTTTTGGATCAAGACCCGGCATATCCTCATAATTCTACGCAAAGACGTCGATATATTCTCTTATCAGTTGGACCATATCTTCCCTTTCAGCTGGGGAGAGATTATTATTAATAAATATCGGCTTTGGTGAAGCTTCATCCCCAACGTCGATTTGGATAACTTTATCTTCAGTGGGAGGTTCTCTCTGCTCGAACCGAAGTTCCCAATGCGTATCCATTTGTTGAGCCCAAGGGTCATTCTCAAATGGTTCAGATTCTTGTTCGTCTACTTCGAGGGAATCTGTTAATACCATATTTACTGATAATGCTCGTTCGAGATCATCAGATGAGCCGGAGGGCATCGAGTTCTCTTGAGAAGAGGAAAAGATATCCTCATTTGACTTAGAAGTTGCGAGGGAGGTGGTATACCCTAACCCAAAATGAGTTCGTTGACAGTAGGGATCACCGTGCAGCGGCATTCGCCTGCCTTTCCCATAGTTGAGACCTGGCTCCAGTTTCAAGTCATAACCCATACTTTGAATAATCTTCAAAGCTTGCGGGCTATATCTGTGAACCTGTATTTTACCAGCATCATCATTGGGAGAATCTTCTGGTACCGCCGGCTCATTGCGCATGCGACCGAAGACTATTAGAAGCTGACTGCTGCGAGTAGGCGGGACAATAAAAATAGAATCCTCTTGTGGCCCATATGTCATAATGACATTAGATGGTGACCCTACTTTCCACACATACGGATGATAGGAATCTATAGCTTTCAAGAATCTTTGTGCTATTGGTTCTATATTGTGATGGGGAGAGGATTCCTGATTCGGAATTTGAGCGTCAATGTACTGAAAAAGAGGATCTTTATTATCGTCAGAGACCACATTCCTGGTTGAATTTACATCAGTCGGCTGCTTGTTGCGCCGAAGGTTGATGACCAAGGGTGGAGGCTTCTGGTTCAAAGTGATCACTAGAGGATCACCTCTGTTTCCTGACTTGGTTTTGTTCAGGTGGATAGCCATGGGTTCCATGACTTTCGGACGAGTAGTTCGCCCTTTCACCTTGATTGACAGAGGTTGCTCGGCAGAGGGTTCTTCTGGCTCCCGGTGGGATTCCTCCTCTATCTTGCCTGATACCTCCTCCATGTAGTCTTGGGTATACAACATGGTATCCAAGTAGTAGGATTCTACTCCTTTGAACGGGTTAAGATCAGCAAACTCCGTTTGTACTGTCCCTTGGGCATCTACATATTTAAAGCATTGATGTAGAGTAGAAGGAACGCTGTTGTGGTCGTGTATCCACGGTCTGCCCAGCAGAATGTTGTAGGACACCTCTGAATTAATGACATAGCATGTGGCTACTGATTTGAGGTCGCCAATCTGGATCCTCAGACGAATTTTCCCTAACGGTTTACTTCTCCTGGCGTTGAAGCCCATGATTGTAGTGGTGGTGTAGCCAGTTCGCTGGTAGGAATCCTCAATAGTCTGAGCAGACTATGAGGAATGATGCTGATCGATGATCCCGGATCTATATAAATTCGGTCAACCTCCATAGAATCGACATATCCGGTGTAATAGAGGGGTCTGTCATGCTTATTGTGTTTCAACAACATGTTATTTTGAGTGAAAATGATATTTGGGATCACCTCCATCACACTATGGCATTGAGGACATGCCACAGGTTCTTTATCAGGGGACTTAAGCCGAGTCAAGCATACGTCCGCCTGCATTAAAGCTTCGCTCAGGGCTTGACGAATGTCTTTGGAGAGCCTGAGTAGCTCAAAGATGGACAATCTGGCTGGTGTATGAGCCAACTGGGCCAGGATATCGAAGTTATATGGCTTCTCCAAACCTTTGTTTTGAATGTTTTTCAAAGGTTTATCAAAGCACACTTCTTTTTGCTTGCCTTTGTCCGCCGAAGTTGGTCTAGAAGGACCTACCTCTGGTACGACGGATTCAGGTTCTGAAGGCTTGGCAGCTGAAGCGTATGCCGATATATCTTCCTGACTTCCTTCATAGTCTTTGAGGTAGGCTTTCCCTGAACGGGTTCCAGTAGCCAAAACCTCTTCTTCTGATATCGAAGATGTGGCAACCATGTGGCATGGTTTGCATTTGGAGTTCTTTCTAGACTTAGCCTTAGCAGCTTGAGTCTCTTCCTCGATCTCTGAGACCAGATCTGGATGAACCCACATAATCTCGTCGCGTTGAGTAGTCAGGGGTACCAGGTCATGATTTTGACCTCTAGCTGGAGGGAGATTAACGATGTTCATCATTGTACGGGAAATAGGTACAACACCGTCCGAAATTTCTTGAGGAGGCAGATTGCCAAATTGAAGAGAGATCATGTTAGCTGTGACCGTCTTCTCGCTGTTGCGCAGAGTGATGGCCTTAGCGTCGATCAGCTCCTGGATTTTCCACTTTAGGATATAACACGCCTTGGTAGGGTGATGTATATATACCTATGAAAAATGCAGTACTTGGGATTATTAGTACTGCCGACTTCATTAGGCCGCTTTACCTCAGTGAGAGTGAGCTTGCCACTTTTGATGAGACACTCGAATATACTCGGAATATCGTCGTCGTCAAACGAGTACACTTCAACGGGCCTAGAAGTCCCAGGTTTTGTCTGTGTGGTTGCCGTAGTCTTTTGCCTGGATGTATTGATCGCCAGAGCTTCTTTTCCTTTGGAACCACGAGGATGGTCGCTGTTGGAAGATGACTTCTTACCTCTATCAGAAGTGGATATCATAATTCTATTATCACGTGCCTTCCGACTGTTGTCTTCAGCGGCTGCAGCTGAGATGATGAATGAGGGCCAATCATGGAACTGATATGGTCCCGTGAACACCGAGATTACTGGAAGAAGATTCTTCCTGCAAATATCTACCAATGCTGAGTCTGGAACTCCTGGAGGTATTTGCAAAGTGGCTTGACGAAAATGTTCGATGAAGGTGCGAATGTTTTCTTTTTCTTTTTGCTTAACTTCAATGAGAGAGGACATAGACATATCCCTCCCTCCTTCGTAGAATCGTGCAAAGAACAGAGTCTTGAAATCTTCAAAGGAAGTAATACAGTTGTCCGCAAGACTACGGTACCACTGATAAGCCACTCCCAAGAGACAGCCTTTGAACACTTGAGTGAGAAGAGCGTCGTTTCCTTGCAACAACACCGTCATCATACTGAAGTAGTTCATGTATTGGATCGGTGATGTCTTTACCTCGAACAAAGCCATAGTCTGTGGTTTATATTTAGGAGGAAAAGGGACCTCGTCCCAGATAGCTAGGTACGACTGGTTGATTCCTAATTTCTTTAGTTGATCCTTATGTTTTAAGGGATCAAATTGGGCTTTCAGTTCTCGTACTGCTTGCATCGGATCCTCAGCTGGAAGAGGTACCGCAGAGTGGTGAGAGATTGGTTGTATTGTGACCCCAACAGGAGGCAAAACATTCTCCGAGTAAGGAAATTGAGGAGCTGCTGACTCCTGATCTAGAGTAGGCTCCTGATTCGCGTTGGATGGTGGTAAGTCCACCCCCACACGTATCTGAGTTGGAGGGACCGATGCTTGAGCTATAGTAGCTGTGTGTTGCATCAGCATCATCTGGTACATATTCTCCATCATTGACTGTATCTCTTTCAGAGATGTCTCCAATACAGCGATGTGTTGCTCAGTACTTCCTGACGAGGAAGCCTTTTCGCGTTCATCTTCAATGGCATAAACCCCCATTTCTTTGGATGTCATTGAAGGGCTAGTATAGGTCTCTATAGAGAATGACTCTATACTTTCAACATCTGATTTGGGAGACCGGTGACCCCCAGTGTCGGAATCAGAAGAATACGGAGCCGGTTGTCGTGGCCTCGAACGTGTGTTTTGGAACACCCCAGCTTCGATGTTCTCGATGAGTCGATTGATTCTTCTTTGGCTTGGCCGGTTGTCGTGACCTCGAGCGTGTGAAGCCATGTTCACTGATGCATATGTAGGTTCTTCTTCCTGTAAGTACAGAGAGTAGTTCAACCGGTCGAAAACTGACCATTTTGCTTTAGAACAGCAGTAATTAACTACAACTTTGTGACTATTACAACAGTGCCCCCTAGGGGGTGTAATAGACATATCAGAAGATCCCCTATCTTTGTGCTTCTAGATCAGAAAATCACGTAAATCAGGAGAATTAACAGAGGAAGAAGAAGACATATTCTGCCTCTTTACATTCGACGAAATGCGAATATTAGGAACCCCAAGGCTTTTCCCGCCATACGTATATAGTAATCCAGCTATATGCGCAGCAGCTGATCCATGAGGAACGAATCTATCCACCAGATAGGTTTTCTTTACGCCGAGGGGCTTCTCTTGGCGTAATTGGCCATCATCATCCCGCGCAATCTGCAATGCAGGCAACTTCTTTTCTGTACGGCGTAAAGGCCGAGAGGTCAAAAATTCCGCCACTTGTTTTCCCTTGCGGAAATTGCCGGGACCATCTGCTTTTCCACGGAAAACAGATGCATTTTTATGCGCAGAGCGCGTTTGAAATTTCTGACTTGCTGCTGAGGCATTGTCAGAAACTATGTCTGCCACGTCACAGACGGAAGACTGAATTTTATGCACAGAGCGCGATGTAGACTTTTGTACTAGCATTGAGGCATTATGCAAAGTTTTGTCTATTCCGCCAGCGACGGGAGACTGAGTTTTACGCGCAAGGCATGGAGTGGACTTCTGGATTAGCACGGAGGCATTGCCTGAAGTTTTGTCTATTCCGTCAGCGATGGGAGACTGAGTTTTACGCGCAAGACGCGAAGTGGACTTCTGGATTGGTGCTAAGGCATTTCCAGAAGTTTTGTCTATTCCGCCAGTAACGGGAGACTGAGTTTTATGCGCAAGGCACGGTGTCGACTTCTGGATTGGCGCTAAGGCATTGCTAGAAGTTTTGTCTATTTCGCCAGTAACGGGAGACTGAGTTTTACGTGCAAGGAGCAGAGTGGACTTCTGGATTGGCGCTAAGACATTGCCAGAAGTTTTGTCTATTCCGCCAGTGACGGGAGACTGAGTTTTACGTGCAAGGCGTGGAGGGAGCGATGCTACAACCTCATTGGTCGAAGAAGCCAGAGAGTCGGCAGGATTGGTAGGGGATGTCCGGGGCATCCAAACCTTATGCAATTTCCTGTTGTCTTGGACTAAGAGAGAGTGAGAGCTACCCCCTGCTCGAAGCATATCTCCGTAGGCGGATTGGTCAAACTGGACGACCAAGGTCTTCTTCACTGATCCTACTGATACTGCATCGTGTTGAGCAATTGCTTTCTCGTCAGATGAGAAAGACGTCCTCAGCAGAGTTGCCATCTTGTGTTTGATAATAAACAAAAGAAACAAAAATAGGTTTATACGAAATCCCTTCTTAGGTTTACAAACAAGAAGTACTATTAATCCTATACAAGGATGTTAAGTATAAAATTTAATCTGGGTAAATATTGCTATAGGAGTCTGATCTGCAGTCGATCACTTTGTCCCTTGGACCACACGATGATGAAGAAGTGCTGTAGAAGAAGAAGAAGCTTCAAAGATTGCAAAGGGGGAGTGGATGTTTGATGCCAAAATCGTCGATCACCACTCTCTGTCTATGCTCTGGATTCTTCTCTCTCAATTTCCGACCTTTTGTTCAAAAATTCTTCGACCCTTGCTCCACAGAATCTTTGACCTTTTGACCTCTGTCAATAGAGGTATCTATTTATAGCGTTTTAGTGACAGTAACCGTCCAGTCGGCATAGAAGCCGGAGAGTGGAGAGATGGCACTTTCTACGCAGCGGTTATAATAACTGCCACCCACGTATAGATGATCTTTAGAATGAGCGTGTGACGCGTGTCCCATTAAGAGGTAAGGCGTATAACTGCTACGAAGATCATGGCATGAAAGCCACGTAGGTAACTGCCCCTTGCGTAGAAAAGGTTGGTGTAGAAGCCAATAACTGTCACCATGGCGTAGAAGCCAAATAGCTATTCTGATGGCGTAGAAGCCAAGTAGGCGTAGAAACCCAATAGACATAGAAGCCCAATAGTGGTCAAGTTGGCATAGAAGCCAAGTAGGCGTAGAAGCCCGGTAGGCGTAGAAGTCCCATAGCTGACAAGCTGGCGTAGAAGCCAAGTAGCTGTCATGTTGGCGTAGAAGCCAAAATATCCTTCTTCGACTGAGGTCTTGAGCATATTCTGGACCAGATAGTCTTGTCCCTCAATAATGCAAATATAGCCCGAGTTGGCGTATTCCGAGGAGATAGCGTACAACGTACTCCTATGGTTAAAAATAGCCAGATCGGCATATTTCAAGGAGATAGCGTACAGCGTGCTCCTATAGCTAAAAATAGCTTGATGGCGTAATATGCAAAGGTGATGATGTATTAGCCGTAATCATGGCTCACCCAGTCCTTAGAAGTAGAATCAAATCTTTGTACATTAAATGCAGAGATCTGTCTCCATTCTGAGCATTAATTGTAGAGACGTGCCTCGAGCTCTGTACGAAGAGCAGCTTTTGACGTAGCATTTTGTCTTGTCTTCTGCGGAGCGTAAAAGCTCATATCTGCCTGTATAAAACTAGGCAGCGTATTTCCTTGAATGCGTAAAAGCAATTTATATCAAGGAATTGTCACTAAATGATGGTTTGGGTCTCTGTGCCGCATCATTATTACAGCCGTCGTCTGGATAGTCGTATTGTACCCTTTTGTCAGGAGTCAGGTTCATTGTACTGTCTGACAGGTTCATTTGCAGAATTTAAAGTGTTCCTTGTACAGCTCGTTTGAGAGATACGAGGCATTCCTCGTATAATCTTCCTACCGCATTAAAACGCAGATAGGTTTTACGCCGTGAAGGCGAGGTAGCAACCTTTATACGCTGAAGCAGTCTAGAAACACTGCATTACGCTGGTTGTCTCTGGTGCTTATATTTTACGCTGCTCTACCGATGAAGCTTTGTTGTACGCCGATTGTTCTGAAGTCATGTCTTACGCCGCCCAGTACTGAAATGCGGCGTATAGCTTTACAGCATATTTTTCATGCTTCTACAGTTCCCAGTTGATATTTTGGATGACTGTATTTATTATTTTGTTATTGTGAGATGTTGTAGACTTTAGACTGTATATTTGGATATTGTATTGCTCTCTTTGGTTCTTGTTTTTTTCTGATATCTTATCGTGCTTTTACTCTTCCCCTAGTTATTGTGATTGAGGCATATATATATTGTGTGATTGCCCTCCTTTTGGAGAGGTTATTTTGACTGATCATTGTGAGATATAGATATTGTGACCTAGAACGGACCTTTATAGCGTTCTACCGCCAATTCTGCGGCGTAGGCTGGACGTACCCACGACTCATGCCCGATTTTTTAGGTGCGGGTTGTGATACATTTTTTGTGGTGGTCCATGCATGGTCATAGTTCGCAGGTATAGTCTCTAGGTCTACCTGCAATAGGATATAGGATATAGGCTGAGAGAGAGTGTGCTCAATCATAACTAGGAGCCTTCCTGATTTCTTTTGCTATCCTTAATTTTTTCTAAAATTGTTCCTTTTGCAATATTACTGTCCTTATTTGATGATATCCTATCTTGTGCCGTTGGTGACGTGATCTCAGGTTCTGTTCTTCTTGATTCTATTCCAGCACTTGCTTTATTTGATTCCGGTGCTTCCTATAACTTTGTATCTATATCTTTTGTTGTTAGATACCATCTTGTTACTGAACCTTTAGCTAGACTCTGCAAGATCACGACCGGGGGTGGCATCATCCTAGTCAGTGATGTCTGCAGAGACCGGAGAGTTACCTTAGGAGGCCAGGAGTTGAGTGTCTGCCTACTCGTAATGCTACTTCTGAGCTACGATATTGTACTCGGGATGGATTGGTTGAGTATGCACTGTGCTATTATAGATTATCATTGAGGCAGAGTATTGTTTAGTCCGTCGGGTGAGCCAGAGTTTGAGTTTGCTAGAGGTGTAGCGGAGCAGAGCGAGGGAGTCTTCTGTGAAGCCCTGGTGCTAGAGCCGAGGTTGCCACATCCACTGATAGCGGAGTTCATGGATGTCTTTCCGGAGGAGTTGCTAGGGTTACCTCCGGACAGAGATGTGGAGTTCTCTATAGACTTGGTGCCAGGTGCAGAGCTGATATCCCAGCATGTCTATAGAGTCAGCAACAGTGAGCTGATAGAGTTGAAGAAGCAGATGGATGAGCTTCAGGACAAGGGATTTATCAGATCTAGTTCTTCTCTGTGGGGTGCTCCGGTACTTTTTGAACCGAAGAAGGATGGGTCGATACAGTTGTGTATCGACTACAGGGCTCTGAACAACCTCACAATCAAGAACAAGTATTTGCTGTCACGTATTGATGATCTCTTTGATCAGTTGAGCGGAGCGAGGGTATTTTCCAGGATTAATCTGAGGACAGGCTACTACCAGGTGAAGATCAGGAGGGAGGATATTTCGAAGATAGCTTTTTGGACCAGGTATGGACAGTATGAGTTCATGGTGATCCCGTTTGGGTTGACTAATGCCCCGACAGTGTTCATAAATCTGATGAACAAGGTATTCCATCAGCATCTAGAAAGGTTTGTGGTGGTGTTTATAGATGACATCTTGGTGTATTCGAAGACCCCAGAGGAGCATGAGGAGCATCTGAGGATAGTGCTGGAGACTCTCAGGAAGGAGAAGCTTTATGGAAATCTTTTGAAGTGTGAGTTCTTCCTTGACAAGGTTGAATTCCTTGGTCATATGGTGACAAGAGAGGGGATCTCGGTGGATCCGAGAAAGATCATGGCAGTTGAGGCATGGAGTGCTCCAAGTTCAGTAGCAGAGGTCAGAAGTTTCCTGGGGCTTGCAGGCTACTACAGAAGATTTTTTCAGGATTTTTCCCGAATTGCAGAGCCGTTGTCTAGGCTGAACCGGAAGGACATGGAGTTTGTTTGGTCAGAGGAGTACCAGATCACCTTTGATGAGCTAAAGAGGAGGTTGACGACAGCTCCAGTGTTGACGTTGCCATCAGGGTCTGGAGGATTCACTATCTAAAGTGATGCATCGGGAAAGGGACTGGGTTGTGTGTTGCAGCAGAATGGGAGGGTGATTGCCTATGCTTCTAGGCAATTATATACTCATGAGAAGAACTACCCTACCCATAATTTGGAGTTGGCAGCGGTCATCTTTGCTCTGAAGTTATAGAAACACTATTTATATGGAGAGCGTGTGGAGATCTTCACAGACCAGAAGAGCTTGAAGTATGTGTTTACCCAAAAAGAGCTGAACATGAGGCAGAGGAGATGGTTGGAGTTGATGAAAGACTTCGACATATTATTGCAGTACCATCCAGGGAAGGCGAACGTAGTTACGAATGCACTGAGCAGGTATCCGGTAGCTATATGCCTGACTACAGATCATTATTTTCTGGCAGATCTAGAGAGCTTGGGCATTGAGGTGATAGTGCCTGGAGTTGAGATGCAGATATGGGGACTACAGATTCAGTCAGAATTGGCAGGCCAAATAAGGGCTACACAGTTTATGGATGAGTCTTTGAGTAGCATCAGGGCACTGGTTCAGATTAGGTTATCAGATGACTTCACCATTACTGATGACGGTTTATTGTGATACGGTACCAGGTTGTGTGTGCCGAGTGGGTCGTTGCGCGAAGAGGTTCTTCAGGAGACGCATCGATCCCAGTACTCTATGCATCCAGGTGCCAACAAGATGTATAGAGATCTGAGAGAGCATGTATGGTAGTACGGGATGAAGTGGGAGGTAGCGCACTTCGTATCCCGATGCGTAGTGTGTGTCACTACCACGTTCCGAAAACAGGGGTATTTTTGACTTTTAATAATATTTAATATTGTGGTAGATACAATTAATTAATTGCATGATAGTGTATTTGATTTAAATAATTATGTGTGATGTGTAAATGAATATAGTGTTAGATGCAGTGTTCATTTATTTTTAGCTAGCAGATTGACCTAGAAGCCCAGTAGAGGAACACTTGTCGGAATTATGGAATTTTGAGGTTAATTGTTTTATTTAGAATTAATTCTTGGAGATTGTAATTAATTATCGTATTTTATTTAATTATTGCGCATTGCCTTTGCTTCGATATTTGGAGCGCTACCCTAGACATGCCCGCCTTCCATTCTGCTATTTTTGCAACTCATAATTATGCTCCCTGTGCATTATTTCTAGCCGCACAAAAATCGTCGCGGACGTTTATTTAATAAATCCCTATTTTGTACCGTTGTGCGTTCCAATCAAAATTGGAGGCAATCTTGACCTATTTTTCGTGCGGCCCAAATTAGGGTAACATCCTGTTCTGAGTCTTCTTCATTATTGGTATTGATGACCTGACCTGATTTTGGCCCCATGTACTCCTAATTAATTATTGAACACAACTTGCATTTAGTTCTATTTAAATTGAGGATACTATTTTATCTGATTCTGAAAATCCCAATTTAATTCCAGTGCCCTGCCATTTGAGCCCATATCAATCATACAGCGCCCCCTGACCCTACAAAATACCGGACACCGAATCGCCCGGCAAATTTTCGTCATTTTATGCGTTTGTGCAATTTCCCGAATTTAAGGGGCTAAGTTGCAAATATTCAATTGTAGGTGTCATCACCCCATTGTCCAAGACCAAATGGAAAGGTTATTTATTTATGGACCAAATTGAAAGTTTTCCCACATGAAATTTCCTTCATGAAAAATCTGGACCACCCATTTAATTGGGTGTATCCTCACCATTAGATTCACAAACCCTCTTCCCTATATAATGTCTTGTCACATCATCAAACCCTAATCCCTAGACTACCTAGGAAAAACCACCCTCCTCAAGCCTTCTCCCTCTCTCCTACGTATGTAAAATCACCTCCATTCCTTTCCTTCTTCTTCTTCTTCTTCTTCTTTCTTTCTTCTTCTCCTTCTTTTATTTATTAGTTGAAATTCAAATTCAAGGGGGGGAGGGAATACTGTGCACTTCTCCCCTTACTGTGCATCCCGGCCGACCTTACTGTGCATCCCGGCCGACCTTACTGTGCACCCGGCGAGCATCCCGACCATTCCCTGTTCCCGGCGGCCTGCTGGCTGTAGCCCGGCCCCGCTCCGGCCATTGCCCCGGCGCTACATCTGCTCCCTGCATCCCCGGAGCTCCCCCTCTGCTGCTCGACCACCCATCCCCGACTCCCTCCGGCGTTCAGTCCGGCGGCTGCAACCACCACCACCTCCATCTTCACCATCATCTCTAATCACCACCACCACCTCCATCCTCACCATCATCTCCCAACCACCACCACCAACCGAGCTCTTCCTCCTCCTCCTAGTTCCCTCGCACCACCGGCCAGGCCAACTCCTTCAGCCCGGCGGACTGCACCCCGACCCAGAGCATCCTCCCCTCGCCACTGCTCCTTTCCCGACGGCGCTGCTCGGCTCCGACCGCCCATTACTGGCCTTCCCCGACTCCGGCGGCGAGCTCCACTTCCTCCTCCCTGCTGTGTTTCCACCACCACCATCAGTACTCCGGCCAGCCCCCCATCATAGTAAGTTTCTTCTTCTCCCCTCTCTCTCTTTCTTTATATATATATATATATATATATATATATATATATATATATATGTATGTATATATAATTAATTGTATGAAAGTATGTATGTAGGTATTAATGTATATGTATGGTTAATTTATGTATAGTATGTATAGTATGTATATTAGTATAATGTATGTATTCTATGTTAATGGATATATAACTAATGTAATGTATATATAATTGTGTATATTTAATCAATGTGTAGGTATACGTATAGTATTATTTAACTAATACTATATATGTATATGTAGAGCTTTTATCTAATTAATGTTTAATAGGTATATATGTATAGTATAGAAAATTATAAGTGTTAATCATGCTCTTCACCTATGATTAGCCAGGCCCTGTAGCTATCGTACATGTTCCCAAGCCGATCATATTTTGAAACTACTATTTCAAACACTTAGAGTAGATTACAGTTCCCTATTTTAAATCATATACTACATCACCCGTATATGATACTGTTCCTTGTTCTTTTTATTTTCATACATGCACTGACTGTATCATATTGCCTATTGCCTGTCTCTTTACATTGCCTGTCTCTCTTAAATTGCCATTGCATTTATTTCACTGTCTTCTCAGTAGCTAGCATGACATGTTTTATTGTATTATAGACATTATCAATTAATGGAACTGTTATTTGAGAGTGTTGCTTTGCTCCTTCCTGACTGGAAATATTTTTCCAGACTATGCCTTAGAGGACCGCTATCCGACATTTTGTGGACCGTATGGTGAGTAGCTGCAGACTTGGTAGTTTAGTAGTGATTCGGGAGATCTAGCCGGAAATCACTAATCTTCTAGTTAGTTTCCTTCAGTAGTTTATTTGGTACCGGATTTGTCTCCGGCATTTTTGATGAGACTTGGATATTTGTTGAGTTAGATTATTACTTTTTGACTTGTGTTGTATTTAATTTTTGTTGGATATCTTATCGTGCTGTCGTCCTGTGATTGAGTATGTGTTCATTTATTGTGTCATCCGTGCCTCCTTATGGAGATTGGATGTTGCGTGAGATTGATTAGATAGATTATTGACCTAGACAACGTTCTACCGCCGATGCTGCGGCGTAGGCTGGACGTACCCACGCTCCCGTGCCCCTATACCGGGTGCGGGTCGTGACACGTTTTTAGTGGTGGCCCATGCAGGTCAGACTTCGCGAGTTGTGCGATGTCGTGGTAGTGTGGCATCTTTGCTTACACTACTGCGTGCCTGCAATAGGATCTAGGACATAGGATATTTGGACGAGAGCGAATACTCAATCACAATTTCTTGAGAGATTCCTGGGATGACCCCTGAGAATCTTATTTTAAATTCCAATTCAAATCATTCCCTTGTTCCGTCCATTCTCACAAGTTGATTGTTAATTAGGTATTAAATTAGGATTTTGGGTTTCATTGTAGGGTTGATTTCATATCAAGATGAGTTTACAGACTAATTTATGGTATTATTTGATGACACACGTCGATGAGGACAGTGAGAAAGATAACACTAGGGCTATTGGACTACAGAAGGTGGATTTAAATTTTTAATTGAAGATTGAAAATGAATTTCAATTTTTGAATTTTGAGAAGTAGAGATTATGTTATTAAAATTTTATTTTTGAGGAATTCAGATTCAATTTAATGAACATAGACACAATTGTAAGGATTTTTGGAAGTGATTAAGTTTTCATTTCAGTATTTAAATAATTAACTTTGAGGCAGGTATATGCAATTTTACTTTAAAATTTATTCGAGGAGTTATTTTGAGGAATTTTATTTGCGGATAAAAATCTTATAGTGAGAGAGATATATTAGTATATAGTAGATGAGGTGCATGTGTAAGGCTCTGTTGGCTTGAGCATGATTGAGATCTCACTGCCAACTGACTTGGGTGTTCATCTAGGATTGTATTGGAGAGAGCAGTACTTAGTATGGTGTGTTGCATTTGATATGTACTTGAGTGATAAGAATAACTAGTATCAGCGATTTGTAGTAGGTAAGAAAGCTAGCAGTGAGTATGTTTCTAGTAGGACTGTGGTACCTAGGGGATAGAAGTATCAAACCTTGGATGCATCTTTGACCTGTGAAATCACAACTAGGAATATTTCTTCCCAATCTATTATCTTGAATGTTGCTCTTTAGAACTGTACTGTCCTTCCTTGATGATATCGCATTTTTGCTTTAATTGATTTTTTGGGATCTGTCTTCAGGATGTCGCCGCAGACACGATCTATGAGAGCGGGAACATCAGCTTTAGAGGGGTCTGCCACCTCTTCACCTGAGGGACAGACAGCCGTAGTTCCTCCTACATCTCTGGTGCATGTAGGAGTATCTGCACTTTTCGGGGATCCTCCTCCCCCACCTGTTCAGAAGATTGCCGCAGCTGTGACGGACAACCTTCCACCTCCACCGACTCCGATTCCCGGAGGTTTGCCCATTGACGGGACGTAGATGTTTACCTTGATCCAAGGCATGGTAGATGCTCAGAGAGTGACGGCAGACGCTCAGCGAGTTCAAGCTGAGGCTCAGAGGGTGCAAGCAGAAGCGTACCAGGCACAAACCGCGCTGATGAGAGAAAACATAGAGAATGCTCATCAAGTGACTCTCTATGCTTTGGAGAGAGTAGCACAATCCCAGCAGTTTCCTGGCCAGCAGCAACAGAGATCAGGCACTATAGTAGATTTCAAAAGGATGATGCCTCGAGAGTTTAAAGGCACCGAAGGGATACTCTATGCTGACGACTGGTTAGAGGATATAGAGAGGAGCCTGCGATTGACCCAGATTCCGGAGAACTTACAGATAGAAGCCGCTGGCAGTCAGATGTTCGATATTACACTCACGTGGTATCGCACGGAGCCGAGAATTACTGCGCAAGGACTTACTTGGGAGACCTTCAAGGAGCTCTTCAAGGAGAAGTTCTTTCCCGACGTGGCATTGGGAACCTTGGAAAGTCAGTTTCATGACTTAGTTCAAGGAAACATGTCGGTCGACGAGTACGCTGCAGAATTCTGTAGATTGAGCCATTTTGCATCATCTATGATTCGAGACCCAGGAGATCGAGCCCGGAAATTTAGAAAGGGACTGACGAGAGAGATTAGGTCACGCACTTCGGGTCATCGTACCGCTACCTTTGAGGCTATCTTGATGGATGCTCAGATTGCAGAAGAGGATCTGGATCTCAGGCCTAAGAGGAGTCACAATACTTTTGGAGATACGAATGGTAGCGCAGGATCGACCAAGCATTCCCGTATTCAGCACCAACAGCAGTACCAAGTACCATTTCCTATTCAGCAACAACCATGGATATTTTAGCATCTACCGCAGTACCTAGCACCAGTTCCTACCCAGCAACATCCATGGGCGTATCAGTATCAACAACAGTACCAGGCACCAGTCCGTGTTCAGCAGAATCAACAGCAGCCTCCGAGAGAGACACAGTAGACTTGTCATTTCTGTAAGAAGCCAGGTCACCTTTGGGAGAGCTGTAGAACGAGGCTAGGACTTTGTTTGCACTGCGGTGCTGCGGGACATCGAGTAAGGGATTGTCTTCTAGCCCCTTATCTTCCCGACCAGCGCACAGCTTCAGATTATAGAGATCCAGATAGGCTACCTGTGGAACCGTATATTGCTCAGCACCCGCAAAGGGAACCACCCCAGCAGGGCGGGCATTTGCGATGATGGTCGAGGAGACCGATACTACAGGTAATGTGTTAGCAGGTTCTGTTCTTTCCTTTATTCTGTTCCTATCTATTTGATTGATTGACTGATACCTTAGTACCGTAGCTTGTATGCATGATTCCTTGTTATGATGTAGTTAGTAGTACACCCTGATACATAGACTGCAATACCATGACAAAAGACACCATGACCGTACATATTCCTTTAGTTTGCATGTTGTATGATTATAGGAAAGATTTTTCTTAGACCATGATTATTGGGGTTTGACCATGACGAAGATTCGTGAAGGGTTTATGACTTGACAGGAGAGACAAGATGATTAAAATTCGGGGATAACTATTGATTTAAATAAAGGGTTAAGAAATTAACATGGTAGAATTTATGATGTATTAATTCCAGGAAGGACATGATATGATTGAGGTTATCATTATAAATTGGGGGAATTAAGGAGATTGTCATTAAATTATTGGATTGCAAGTTATGAATTTTAGAATGTTATATTTGGATGTTGCAATTGGAGAATCCTTAAGTATCGTATTGTTGAGTATTTGAGGAAAGAGGAAATCGAGAAATAAAAAATTTTGATGGACTAATGTTTGAATTCAAAACTTGTGGGACGAGATTACAATTATATATGTGCATTGATTAAATCAAATTTGAGGAGTGGATATTAAATTCCGAGTATTGAATTATTAACTAAAACTTTCAGGAAATTTTTGATAAAAATAGACTTTGATTTCAATTCGAGGATTTTCAGGAATGAAATAATATCAGAATTTTTGACAAATTGTGAAAAGACCTTGTGGATTATTAATTGATTCGTGGTTGATGAATTTAAATTTGAGAGAAATAATAATGTGTATGATTAAACACTAATATGAGGATTTTAAATTTCGAGGACGAAATTCTTTTAAGGTGGGTAGACTTGTCACTACCACGTTCCAAAAATAGGGGTATTTTCGACTTTTAATAATATTTAATATTGTGGTAGATACAATTAATTAATTGCATGATAGTGTATTTGATTTAAATAATTATGTGTGATGTGTAAATGAATATAGTGTTAGATGCAGTGTTCATTTATTTTTAGCTAGCAGATTGACCTAGAAGCCCAGTAGAGGAACACCTGTCGGAATTATGGAATTTTGAGGTTAATTGTTTTATTTAGAATTAATTCTTGGAGATTGTAATTAATTATCGTATTTTATTTAATTATTGCGCATTGCCTTTGCTTCGATATTTGGAGCGCTACCCTAGCTTTTGTCTTCCAACAAATTTCACAATCTTGCCCTAGACATGCCCGCCTTCCATTCTGCTATTTTTGTAACTCATAATTATGCTCCCTGTGCATTATTTCTAGCCGCACAAAAATCGTCGCGGACGTTTATTTAATAAATCCCTATTTTGTACCGTTGTGCGTTCCAATCGAAATTGGAGGCAATCTTGACTTATTTTTCGTGCGGCCCAAATTAGGGTAACATCCTGTTCTGAGTCTTCTTCATTATTGGTATTGATGACCTGACCTGATTTTGGCCCCATGTACTCCTAATTAATTGTTGAACACAACTTGTATTTATTTCTATTTAAATTGAGGATACTATTTTATCTGATTCTGAAAATCCTAATTTAATTCCAGTGCCCTGCCATTTGAGCCCATATCGATCATACAGCGCCCCCTGACCCTACAAAATACCGGACACCGAATCGCCCGCCAAATTTTTGTCATTTTATGCGTTTGTGCAATTTCCCAAATTTAAGGGGCTAAGTTGCAAATATTCAATTGTAGGTGTCATCACCCCATTGTCCAAGACCAAATGGAAAGGTTATTTATTTATGGACCAAATTGAAAGTTTCCCCATATGAAATTTACTTCATGAATAATCTGGACCACCCATTTAATTGGGTGCATCCTCACCATTAGATTCACAAACCCTCTTCCCTATATAATGTCTTGTCACATCATCAAACCCTAATCCCTAGACTACCTAGGAAACACCACCCTCCTCAAGCCTTCTCCCTCTCTCCTACGTATGTAAAATCTCCTCCATTCCTTTCCTTCTTCTTCTTCTTCTTCTTCTTCTTCTTCTTTCTTTCTTCTTCTCCTTCTTTTATTTATTAGTTAAAATTCAAATTCAAGGGGGGGGAGGGAATACTGTGCACTTCTCCCCTTACTGTGCATCCCGGCCGACCTTACTGTGCATCTCGGCCGACCTTACTGTGCACCCGGCGAGCATCCCGACCATTCCCTGTTCCCGGCGGCCTGCTGGCTGTAGCCCGGCCCCGCTCCGGCCATTGCCCCGGCGCTACATCTGCTCCCTGCATCCCCGGAGCTCCCCCTCTGCTGCTCGACCACCCATCCCCGACTCACTCCGGCGTTAAGTCCGGCGGCTGCAACCACCACCACCTCCATCTTCACCATCATCTCCAATCACCACCACCACCTCCATCCTCACCATCATCTCCCAACCACCCCCACCAACCGAGCTCTTCCTCCTCCTCCTAGTTCCCTCGCACCACCGGCCAGGCCAACTCCTTCAGCCTGGCGGACTGCACCTCGACCCCGAGCATCCTCCCCTCGCCACTGCTCCTTTCTCGACGGCGCTGCTCGGCTCTGACCGCCCATTACTGGCCTTCCCCGACTCCGGCGGCGAGCTCCACTTCCTCCTCCCTGCTGTGTTTCCACCACCACCATCAGTACTCCGGCCAGCCCCCCATCACAGTAAGTTTCTTCTTCTCCCCTCTCTCTCTTTCTTTATATATATATATATATATATATATATATATATATATATATATGTATGTATATATAATTAATTGTATGAAAGTATGTATGTAGGTATTAATGTATATGTATGGTTAATTTATGTATAGTATGTATAGTATGTATATTAGTATAATGTATGTATTCTATGTTAATGGATATATAACTAATGTAATGTATATATAATTGTGTATATTTAATCAATGTGTAGGTATACGTATAGTATTATTTAACTAATACTATATATGTATATGTAGAGCTTTTATCTAATTAATGTTTAATATGTATATATGTATAGTATATAAATACATTGGTAATGTATGTATTTAAAATATGTATACGTATATTATTTATTTTATTATTATTTGTATAAGTATAGTATTATTTAAATAAATTGTATAATTATAGTATGTATAATTAATTTTATAATGTGTAATTAATTGTATACCTATAGGTACACTGTTTTTTCATAAATTGTACTTTATAAAATATACACTATATTATTAGTGTAATTAATGTATATGTATTTATATGTATTTAATTAATGTGAATGTAAGTGTTATATATATATTTAATTGGTATAATTACCTGAATATAGTATAAATATTATTTTGGTATAAATATTATTTTGGTAAATATATATAGTATATATATAAAACAGTATTGATATATATATGTACTTGTAAAACATATTTTGGTATAAATATATATATCTTTATTGTTCAATTGGCATAGTATAATATGTATATATGTATCCCTACGAGATGACCCTAGCTGACTAGTGCCCTGCCTGGCATGGCCCTGAGGCCAGTGTTTATAGACTGTGTGTTAGTGTAGCATCTGATGCAAATATGGTTTTGCTTGTGATATATTTTTAGGACTGTTGGTTCACCAGGGAATACTCTGGAACAGGACATCCATAATTACCAGCTAAGGACCCAAGGCAAGTATATTCTCTGATAATTTCCAATTCTTTGATAATTTTTATAAGTTCAACAATCATGAAATGTTACATCTGAATCCTTGACACTGTGCTACACGGACTAGTATAGCTTGGATCTGCAGTCATGAGATGTTACCTTGATTATCGTATTGACATTGTACACGACATGTATATTAGACATCGTACATGATAGACTGGACTTGCTCGTGTATCATGACGTGTCATGGTTGGATCCACAGTACTAGTTGGGGGCGGGGAAGTAGTTAGTAAGAAATGTGATCATAACCTCTTATTGTAGTATAGAAAATTGTAAGTGTTAATCATGCTCTTCACCCATGATTAGCCAGGCCCTGTAGCTATCGTACATGTTCCCAAGCCGATCACATTTTGAAACTACTATTTCAAACACTTAGAGTAGATTACAGTTCCCTATTTTAAATCATATACTACATCACCCGTATATGATACTGTTCCTTGTTCTTTTTATTTTCATACATGCACTGACTGTATCATATTGCCTATTGCCTGTCTCTTTACATTGCCTGTCTCTCTTAAATTGCCATTGCATTTATTTCACTGTCTTCTCAGTAGCTAGCATGACATGTTTTATTGTATTATAGACATTATCAATTAATGGAACTGTTATTTGAGAGTGTTGCTTTGCTCTTTCCTGACTGGAAACATTTTTCCAGACTATGCCTTAGAGGACCGCTATCCGACATTTTGTGGACCGTATGGTGAGTAGCTGCAGACTTGGTAGTTTAGTAGTGATTCGGGAGATCTAGCCGGAAATCACTAATCTTCTAGTTAGTTTCCTTCAGTAGTTTATTTGGTACCGGATTTGTCTCCGGCATTTTTGATGAGACTTGGATTTTTGTTGAGTTAGATTATTACTTTTTGACTTGTGTTGTATTTAATTTTTGTTGGATATCTTATCGTACTGTCGTCCTGTGATTGAGTATGTGTTCATTTATTGTGTCATCCGTGCCTCCTTATGGAGATTGGATGTTGCGTGAGATTGATTAGATAGATTATTGACCTAGACAGCGTTCTACCGTCGATGTTGCGGCGTAGGCTGGACGTACCCACGCTCTCGTGCCCCTATACCGGGTGCGGGTCGTGACAGTGTGCCAGCAGGTAAAGGCGGAGAGGCAGAGGCCAGGAGGTTTGCTCCAGCCTTTACCCATTCCAAAGTAGAAATGGGAGCATGTGACCATGGATTTTGTTTTTGGACTTCCCCATTCTCCAGGAGGAAAGGATGCAATTTGGGTCATCGTAGACAGGTTGACCAAATTAGCCCACTTTCTACCATTCAAAGTGGGTACGTCTACGGAGCGACTAGCAGAGATGTATGTATGCCAGATAGTCAGACTGTATGGAGTTCCTGTGAGCATAGTATCAGATCGGGATAGTCGCTTTACTTCACATTTTTGGAGGAGTCTGCAGGCTAGCTTGGGCACCCAGCTAAAGTTTAGTAGTGCATATCACCCACAGACAGATGGTCAGTCAGAGAGGACTATCCAGACACTTGAGGACATGCTTCATACTTGTCTTTTGGATTTCAGAGGCTCTTGGGAGGATCACTTGCACTTGGTAGAGTTTGCTTACAACAACAGCTACCAAGCCAGTATCGAGATGTCACCATTCGAGGTATTGTATGGACAGAGGTGTCGCACTCCATTATCATGGGATGATGTAGGTGAGAGACCTTTGCTTGGCCCGGAGATGGTGGTTGATGCAGCGAAGAAGGTCAAGCTCATTAGAGATAAGACTTCGGGTGGCGCAGGACAGGCAGCGGCATTGGACCGATAGCCACCGGGGACCTTTGGAGTTCGTGGTATAGTTTAGAATTTAGATTTTGTTCTTGTGTTTGCTTGTGATTGCTTGTTTTAGATTAAGTGATGAGACCTTTTTTGAGCTAGGTTGGAGATCTGGTGTTCCTGAGGATTTCTTCGACGCAGGGTACTATTCGTTTCGGTGGAGGCGAGAAGCTTAGCCCACGTTTCGTCGGACCTTTCAGCATCCTTGAGAGGGTCGGTACGGTGGCATATACGCTAGATTTGCCGCCTACGCTAGAGGGAGTTCATGATGTGTTCCACGTGTCACAGTTGAGACGGTACGTGGTGGATCCCAGTCATATATTGGATCACTCAAAGATCGTGGTGGGCCCTACTCTTAGCTATCCACAACAGCCAGTGGAGATTTTGGATCGACAGGAGAAGGTGTTGAGAAACCAGACTATTCCCTTGGTTCGCGTCGCGTGGAGGCATGTCACGACCCGCACCCGGATATTCGGGCACGAGTACGTGGGTACGTCCAGCCTACGCCGCAGTGTCGGCGGTAGTACGCTGTCTAGGTCATAATCACAGGTAATATAAAATCTAGCTCATTCACAATAATTAGATAGACAGGGAAAATAACAGAAAAAGGAATGCTAGGATTTCATAAACAGAATGTGACAAACAGATCCAGAGTTATTACAAAATCAGAAAATAAATCGGGGACAAACCCGATTACTAGGATGAAAGGAAATAAATAACTACTGCTAACTACTCCGCAGGAGTAGTCTCCTGTGTGGGAACCGGCTCCACAACTGTATCACCTGCTGCCTCATAGGGGCCATAATAGGTGGGGGCAAGGTTCTCATCATCGCCTAAAACAACGGATCCAGTCAGGAAAGGAGCAAAGTACACAATGCACAACAAAGATTAAACTAAATATTTATGACAAGTAGAAGAGAACTGACAAGTATCATATTGAGAATATGCATAAAAGAAGCAACAATAACTAAGAGTTAATGCTATAAACAGGAATATGAGTAAACAGGAACAATATGAGACAGGAAAATGAAACTACAATAAGACAACAGGAACTGCAACGAGACAAGAATCTATGTGTGTGAACTTGTGTTTATTTTAGAATACCTAGTTGGCATGTAGGGGTTTATAAGGCTAATCCGGCCGTCATAGACGGCTATTAAACATGAATAATCGAGATCCGGCTGATGGACAGTCGTGTACCAACAGCTATTAAACACGGCACGGGGAAGGGTAAACTACATGCCTTTTAGTATTCTCCCACCCGACATAAAAAACAAGACATGAACTCCAGTATTCAAGACATGAAGTCCAGATTCTAACACTACGTGTAAAAATCCAATGGTACTAGTAGAGCAAGGAATTAATTATCACAATATAAAGAATAAACTTGAAGTGCAGGTACTTGCCTGATGTTTGGATCCCACTACGGTTCTATCCTCGGGAAAATTCCAGAAATGACTCCGGATGTTGAAATAAATATTACCATCATGCTCAGAAGATATCAAATAGCTAGAAACGCCTGTCCTTGAGTCCAATTTGGAGACAAGGGCAAAAACGGCAATTTCGGGTCAAAACGGGGTCCACATGTGGGCCCGCTTTGCACCGAAAAACGTGTCAGGGTCAAAGGTCTCCAAATTTACCAAACTTAGTGTCAACAGGTCAGGAACGATGATACGAACCCAACGGAACTTCCAGAATTGGATTCCGGTGAGCCGAACACAAAATCGCCCGTCGAGTGGGGCCTATGGGGCCCACGACACGCGATTTCGTCAACGTTCTCAGAATTGAACCAAACTTGACCCACAGGACCAGCGCATTGCTACGAGTTCGATGGCGCAAGTTTCGTTTTGATCCGACGTGTGTACACAGAGTTAGGGTAAATTGTAGAAAAATCGGATACGGGACGATGTCCGCGGATACGCATTGGTTCTGGTGTGCACGCACACCCGAATCAGCTTCCGCGAAATCCTACGTCTGTATCAACGACGCGCACGTATCTGTGAAGACCGCACGCGACCAAGTCGTCCCGTTTGGGGGGGCGTACCCAGTTTCGGGGTGAATCGGGTCGTTGTTATTTCCTGTTTTTGGATCACGGTGTGCGATCACCACAGGACGCGATGCCCCGAGCGGGTTGCACGGACACCGAGAGGGTCATACAGGCTTCGCAACGCAATTTACGGAATCAAAATCGGAGATACAGAGTGCAAGATACGAGTACCTGAACGAGGCCTGAACAACTGGGGTTTTCGGGGTCCGACACGCGATTTCGTGTCCTGGATGTGTCCACGCCGTGTCCGGTCGGATGTGTCCGGCCTAGGGCTGAGGTCTGCTGACCCGCGGTGGCCGACGACAGGGTGGCATCGTCGGGCTCGGGTGAGGGCGGTGCCGGCCGGACCGCTTCGCGGAGGCGGGATGTCCTCGGTCGACTCGGCGTCTGGCCGGTGAGGCGGTGAGGAGGAAGGAGGCGGGGAGAAGAGAGTCAGGGAGGGAGGATCTCGACGGCGGCTCCTGGGCGCTGTTGGCTGAGGGAGGAGGTCGGCGGGGTTAGGTGCTGGCCGGCGTAGGGTTAGGGTTCCGGCGGGAATTCTGGAAGGGGGTGGAGTGAGGCGGAGGAGGAGAAGAGGGGGGATTTATAAGGGCTCAGGCGGGTGGTTCGTGGCCGGGTTAGGCGGGCTGAGGGGGAACGTGGCCTCCTCCGGCGGAGGCGGCGCGGAATCCGGGCGTCGCCGGAGGAATCGGGCGCCCGGACGTCGTGGGGAAGATGGGTTGGGAACCGGGTTCGGGTCGGTGCGGGTTCCGGGTTCGGGCGGACCCGCCCGACCCGCTAGCAGCGGCTGGGCTGGGCTAATGGGCTCGGCCCACTGGGCCGGGCCGGGCCCCAAAACAATAATAAATGATAATAATAATAATAATAAAACAATTAATTAATTAACCAATAAATAAATAAATAGTTTTTAGGTGTTTTAAATTCGGTCCGGGGCCCGATAAAATCCAGGAAAATTACCCTAAGTCCGGTTTTCTATTTTACACCCAAAAATATTATTTCCATAATATTTTAATATTATTTATTAACAATTAAAAATCATTTAATAGTTTAAAACTCTGATTTTAATTACAGAAAAATCCAAAAAATTGTGAAAAATCCAAGTTTAATATTTTTTTGAAAAATCAGGGGCTTACAATCTACCCAACTTATAAAAATTTTGTCCTCGAAATTAAAAATATGGTAGGGTTCTCTCTATCCAATCTCACTTGATTACAGTCTAACGGGTTCCTCTCAGGTGAACATTGTGGTCTCTACCCAACTTAGAATGTACCCATCTATCCTTTAAGGCTATACAACTAGTAAAGCTAGGTCCCAACTTAATCAATCATGGTATTGAATTCTTAAGTCTTTAACACCAACTCATCACCTATGGTATTCCCTTAATCATAAAGGGTCATCATCAATTCGACCGGTCTGAGGGGTATACCTAGTACTATCTATATATCAAACTTATACTAAGCACAAGATTTCGTCTTTCCGAAATAAGGGAAGACGAAGATCAAATAAAGAGTTCAAGGATGAGGTGATATAACAGAAGTATAGGGATCAAGGCGTTTAAAGAATTCAAATGGGAATTGTCAAGCGGTTATGGATTGAAATTCTATTTCTGGTAATCACTTGTTCGCATGCTCGTATTAGTACAGTTATGTAACTGATACGATATGCTCGGACATATTTAGGGGCAAGTATACTGGTCAACTATATATCTCAATCCACGTAAAGTAGTCGTGCAAAGTGCGAATCAAAATGCACTAAGGTTGATCAGACCGTAGTACACTGATTCTGAATAGACACTTGTATTAGTGGGGTTGATCAGGCCTCAATAATACATGTGTCATGAACAAGCCCGATAAAGAGTAAGCTTGCAAAACTAGGCTATAAAATAGCAGCATAAGTCAAGTTCAGCAAATTTAAGTGCGCTAGATGATGATGAAAGGAGGTACAAATTATTTAAGTTCACAAAACAACACACAAAGCACAGTAATAAAAGACTCTAAAGTCTCTATATTTATCAAATATAAAAGCATACCAGGTTATTTAGCAAGTTCAAAATTACTAGGTTGGGGCTGAGGTCACGAACCATTAGGCACGGGCTAAACAATACTAGGAACGGTATCTACGAATCACTTACGCGCATTAGCTGCTCCCAGAGTCTGCGCGTTCTCCATGGTCATCACGTAAGCTTGTCCGCGTCCTGGAGTAGCAGGACAGTCCCTTACTTGATGTGCTGTTGATCCACAATATAGACAGGCACCTAGCCTCTTTCTACAAACTCGCCAAATGTGACCTTGTTTACGATAAAAGCCACAAGTGGGAACTCGTTGGTTCTGTCCTTGAGCTTGGTGTTGGGGTGCTGTGGCTCGAGGGAGAGGACGCTGGGTTTGCTGCGGGGCCCTCTGCTGTGGTTGTTGTTGGAACGGGCGTTTGTGGGGTCCCATACTTCCAGTATCTCTCTCCCGCTTTAGTCTATGTCCCATGTCTCTCTCAACACCTTGTGCCACGCTCAAGATTTCTTCGTAGGTACGAGCTCGGCTAGTGGTGACAGCAAGGCGAATATCAGGAGACAACCCCTTCTTAAATCTACGGGCTCTATCTTCAGGGGTACGGACTATATATTCTGCAAAGTGGCTCAGTCTGCTAATTTCAGCCGTATACTCATCAACAGAAAGATTACCTTGTTCCAGCCTCTCGAATTGACTTTCGAGAGCTTCCCTAGCCACTTCGAGATAGAACTTCTTCTTGAACAGCCTCTTGAAATCCTCCCAAGTGAGCTAAGGAGCAGATAACTGAGGCTTATCTCTAAACCAGGTCCGAGCTATGTCGAATAGTTGCAGGCTTACAGATTCCACCTTAAGATCATCAGGGACCCGAGCAGTCTTCAGGAGTCGCTCCACATTCTCTATCCATTCATCGGCATAGAGAATGCCTTCAGTCCCATAGAATTCCAGGGGTTTAAGGTTCTTGAAGTCTTTGGCACTTCCTGGCCTCTTGTGTGGTGCCTCCTTGGAGCGAAGAGCATCCGAGAAGTTAGTTCGTAGCAGGGTAGTCTGTTCCTTCGGGGATTCTATGAGTCCCTGGAACACTCCGAGTAGCTGTGCCCCATCCATAGTAACTGTCGGGGTAGTTGGAGGCGGAGGGAGCACAAGAGTTTCAGGCACAGTCTGCTCAGCGGGTTCGGATGCATCCTACAGTATTCCTTGTCTGAACCATTCTGGAAGATTAAGGGATAGGAAGATTAGAATAGATTACTTGGAAATCAAGGGCGATAGGAAAATTGATTAGGAATGATAGCAAGATTTGAAATAAAAGATCCTATTCTGTGAATGAGCTTTTTCCTAAAAATTCTCAATCTCGTTGCAGGCCTGTTCGGTCCCTAAGTTGAAACCGAACAATTTAGTCATTTGACCTGCATGGGCCACCACAAAAACGTGTCACGACCCGCACCCGGATATTCGGGCACGAGTACGTGGGTACGTCCAGCCTACGCCGCAGTGTCGGCGGTAGTACGCTGTCTAGGTCATAATCACAGGTAATATAAAATCTAGCTCATTCACAATAATTAGATAGACAGGGAAAATAACGGAAAAAGGAATACTAGGATTTCATAAACAGAATGTGACAAACAGATCCAGAGTTATTACAAAATCAGAAAATAAATCGGGGACAAACCCGATTACTAGGATGAAAGGAAATAAATAACTACTGCTAACTACTCCGCAGGAGTAGTCTCCTGTGTGGGAACCGGATCCACAACTGTATCATCTGCTGCCTCATAGGGGCCATAATAGGTGGGGGCAAGGTTCTCATCATCGCCTAAAACAACGGATCCAGTCAGGAAAGGAGCAAAGTACACAATGCACAACAAAGATTAAACTAAATATTTATGACAAGTAGAAGAGAACTGACAAGTATCATATTGAGAATATGCATAAAAGAAGCAACAATAACTAAGAGTTAATGCTATAAATAGGAATATGAGTAAACAGGAACAATATGGGACATGAAAATGAAACTACAATAAGACAACAGGAACTGCAACGAGACAAGAATCTATGTGTGTGAACTTGTATTTATTTTAGAATACCTAGTTGGCATGTAGGGGTTTATAAGGCTAATCTGGCCGTCATAGACGGCTATTAAACACGAATAATCGAGATCCGGCTGATGGACAGTCGTGTACCAACAGCTATTAAACACGGCACGGGGAAGGGTAAACTACATGCCTTTTAGTATTCTCCCACCCGACATGAAAAACAAGACATGAACTCCAGTATTCGAGACATGAAGTCCAGATTCTAACACACGTGTAAACATCCAATGGTACTAGTAGAGCAAGGAATTAATTATCACAATATAAAGAATAAACTTGAAGTGCAAGTACTTGCCTGATGTTTGGATTCCACTACGGTTCTATCCTCGGGAAAATTCCAGAAATGACTCGGGATGCTGAAATAAATATTACCATCATGCTCAGAAGATATAAAATAGCTAGAAACGCCTGTCCTTGAGTCCAATTTGGAGACAAGGGCAAAAACGACAATTTCGGGTCAAAATGGGGTCCACATGTGGGCCCGCTTTGCACCGAAAAATGTGTCAGGGTCAAAGGTCTCCAAATTCACCAAACTTAGTGTCAACAGGTCAGGAACAATGATACGAACCCAACGGAACTTCCAGAATTGGATTCCGATGAGCCGAACACAAAATTGCCCGTCGAGTGGGGCCTGTGGGGCCCACGACACGCGATTTCGTCAACGTTCTCAGAATCGAACCAAACTTGACCCACAGGACCAGTGCATTGCTACGAGTCCGATGGCGCAAGTTTCGTTTTGATCCGACGTGTGTACACAGAGTTAGGGTGAATTGCAGAAAAGTCGGATACGGGACGATGTCCGCGGATACGCGTTGGTTCTGGTGTGCACGCACACCCGAATCAGCTTCCGTGAAATCCCATACGTCTGTATCAACGACGCACACGTATCTGTGAAGACCGCACGCGACCAAGTCGTCCCGTTTGGCAGGACGTACCCAGTTCCGGGGTGAATCGGGTCGTTGTTATTTCCTGTTTTTGGATCGCGGTGTGCGATCACCACAGGACGCGATGCCCCGAGCGGGTTGTACGGGCATCGAGAGGGTCATACAGGCTTCGCAACGTAATTTACGGAATCGAAATCGGAGATACAGGGTGCAAGATACGAGTACCTGAATGAGGCCTGAACAACTGGGGTTTTCGGGGTCTGACACGCGATTTCGTGTCCTGGATGTGTCCACGCCGTGTCCGGTCGGATGTGTCCGGCCTCGGGCTGAGGTCTGCTGACCCGCGGTGGCCGACGACAGGGTGGCATCGCCGGGCTCGGGTGGGTCGGTGCCGGCCGGACCGCTTCGCGGAGGCGGGACGTCCTCGGTCGACTCGGCGTCTGGCCGGTGAGGCGGTGAGGAGGAAGGAGGCGGGGAGAAGAGAGTCAGGTCGGGAGGAGCTCGACGGCGGCTCCTGGGCGCTGTTGGCTGAGGGAGGAGGTCGGCGGGGTTAGGTGCTGGCCGGCGTAGGGTTAGGGTTCCGGCGGGAATTCTGGAAGGGGGTGGAGTGAGGCGGAGGAGGAGAAGATGGGGGGATTTATAGGGGCTCAGGCGGGCGGTTCGTGGCCGGGTGAGGCGGGCTGAGGGGGAACGTGGCCTCCTCCGGAGGAGGCGGCACGGAATCCGGGCGTCGCCGGAGGAATCGGGCGCCCGGACGTCGTGGGGAAGATGGGTTGGGAACCGGGTTCGGGTCGGTGCGGGTTCCGGGTTCGGGCGGACCCGCCCGACCCGCTAGCAGCGGCTGGGCTGGGCTAATGGGCTCGGCCCACTGGGCCGGGCCGGGCCCCAAAATAATAATAAATGATAATAATAATAATAATAAAACAATTAATTAATTAACCAATAAATAAATAAATAGTTTTTAGGTGTTTTAAATTAGGTCCGGGGCCCGATAAAATCCAGGAAAATTACCCTAAGTCCGGTTTTCTATTTTACACCCAAAAATATTATTTCCATAATATTTTAATATTATTTGTTAACAATTAAAAATCATTTAATAGTTTAAAACTCTGATTTTAAATACAGAAAAATCTAGAAAATTGTGAAAAATCCAAGTTTAATATTTTTTTTTGAAAAATCAGGGGCTTACAAGGCATCAATCTCCAGGTGAGTCGACCTGGGAGAGGGAGGATGAAATGCGCGAGCGATACCCCTATCTTTTCGAACCCTGAGGTATGGTTCTTTCTTTTCCTTGCATTCATGTCCTAGTTTCGTCTTTTAATTTTGAGGACAAAATTATTTTAAGGAGGGTAGGCTTGTCACTACCCAATTCTAGAAAATAGGGTTATTTTTTATTTTTTTGGTAAATTATGTATTGTTTATAAATAATTATATTTATATTTAATTGATGGTTGTATTATTTTTTTATTGGTTGTTTTAGGGTTTTGGCTAGTCTTGACCCATGTCAGACCCTAGTGGACCAATGTCCGACCCAACCAACACCCTTGTGAGACTTATTTTTGGGTTTAGAATAATTATTATATTTTATTTTAGTTAGTTGGGGAGTTTTGGTTTAGTTAGAGTGTGTTTTGGAACCCCAAACCCAAATCCCAATTAGAATGACTAATTAGGAGGGCATTTTAGTCATTTGACTTAGCCCTAACCCTACTTTACTTCACTTGGCCGGCCCCTTTATGCACCTACAGCAGCAGCCCCACCCTTCTTCTTCATTCCTTCTTCTTCTTCTTCTTCTTCTTCTTCTTCTTCTTCTTCTCCTTCTCCATTCCATTTTCACTTCTTCTTCTTCTCCACACTCCATTCTCCACTCTTTTTCTTCTTCATTCTTCCAAGTTTCAAGTAAGTTCTCCATTTCTTCTTTTTCTCCTTCTATTTCTTTTATTTATTATAACCCTAACCATTTACTTTTCCCTAACCTAGGTGTGTAGAGCCTAGACTTAGTGTAGAGGCTTGGTTTGGAGGCTTGGAAGCTTGAGAGTGGTAATTTCAAGGGTTTTGGAGACTTTGGCCTTGGGATTCCAACTCTCAAGAGATAAACCCTAACTTTTCCCTTACTAATTTCTCTAATATAGTATAATTAGTAGTTTAGAACCTTTCTATATCTTAAGACTACTCATGAAATAAAGTTAGAACTTGTTTGGTTGTGTTTGGAGACTTTGACATTAGGTTTTGTGTCAATTTTGGGTGAAATCCGAGATTGGCCCAATTTTGGATGATGCCCTAGGTTAGACAGACCTAAGTAGACATGCTTGGGTGTCTTGAGAGTAAGTACGTGTCTTCGTTCGGACACGTGAGGTCGTATCGCGAAGAAATGGCATTTCAGGCGATTTGGGGGTTTTCGTCGTCGTAAGTTATATGTGTGTGCACATTTTTGCCACGGATCTAGAATCAATGAGTTAGCATTTTTTTTATGATCTAGACATTGTTTAGAACCCGTTGGTAAATTTGAGGCCGATTCCGAGTAGATTTGGTGTACGTTTCATGAGGTTTTGTGAACCGTACTGCACGTGTTCCTCGAAATGACCGAATGGCCATTTCGACTTAGTTTCTTGGTTTCGGGCTCATCCACGCGTTGGGTTAGCTTCGTAGAGTGTCTGCTAGAGTTCTTGGATTATATTTTATATATATATAAATATATTTATTAGTGTATGGGTCATTGTGCGTGCGTTGGTATTGTGTGTTGAGTATTGTGTGTATTGGTTGTGTGTGTTGTGTTTATATATATGTATATATATGAGTTTATATATATGTATGTGTGTCTCTTTCTCTCTCTCTCTCTCTCTCTCTATATATATATATATATGTCTGTGTGTTTATATATATAGATATGAGTGTTTGTATATATATATTTGGTTGTGTGTATATATATATATATGTATATATGCTTGTGTATATATATATCTATAAGTGTGTGTGCTTGCGTGTTTGTATGTGTGTTTATATAGATATATGTGTATGTACTTATATACATAAGTGTGTAAGTGAGTATATATATATATATATATATATATATATATGGTTGTGTGTGTATATATATATATATGTATATATGTTAGTGTATATATATATATATATATATATATATATATATATATAAATTATTGTGTCTGTATATGTGTTTGTGTGTATATATATATATAGATATATATATGCGTGTTTGTGTGTGTGTATGGTGTGTCGAGAGGGCAGCAGAATACTGGAGTAGCAGCAGCAGAGTTGAAGAGGCAGCAGCTAGCAGCTTGCTTTAGCAAGCGCAGCGTGGCGCAGCATATGCAGTAGCACTGGCTGGCAGTAGCAGCAGGTAGCGAGAGGGATAGGGAGATCTATGTCTAGATAGCTAAGATAGATAGATAGTTTCGTATAGATAATAGATATAGTAAGATAGTTAGATATATATTTATGAGTTGTGTGTATATGTGTGGTTATATATATTATAGATATATGGATATATATATATATATATATATATATATATATATATATATACATATGTGTTTATATATGTAGTAGCCTAGATAATTACTGTTTGATGATAAACGAAAGAAATGAAACTAGCTTTATACGAAACCCTTTCTTTATGTACAAACAAGAAAAAAAGTACAATTAATCCAATACAAGGATGTTAAGTACAATAAAAAAATATTTATGGGGAAATATTACGATAGGAGTCTGATCTGCGGTGGATCACTTTGTCCCTTGGACCACACGATGACGAAGAAGTGCTATAGAAGGAGAAAAAGCTTCAAAGATTGCAGGGGGGATTGACCTCTGGTTGCCAAAGTTGTAAATCACGACTCTCTGTCTGTGCTCTCTCTCTGATCTCTTTTTTTCTCGATCCTCTCTGTAAAACCACTATTTCTAAAAATCGTATTTATTATTTTTTTATTAATTAATCATTATTTATAGTAATTATGTGCTAATTAGGAGAAATAGATTTTTATTAATTTTTATTTTAGGTGTTGGTGCACTTAGGTGATTTATGGGACCATTAGGAATTTTTTCGAATTTATTTCATGTAGGAGACCCCTTGAGCAGTTGCTAGCTTAATGGTATGTATTAGTGTAATTCTGGAATTTTTCTATGAGTATATATATATATATATATATATATATATATATATATATATATATATATATATATATATATTTAAAAGAAAAAGAAAAAGGAAAAGAAAAAAAAAGAAAACCTACTAATAACTAACTACAACTACCATTCCTATCATAACCACACCTTAGCAAAGTAGTAGACCCGCTGCCTTTTTGCTCATAAACCAGCAGAACATAGCTCGCAGCTTAGTTGCAGCAAGCCCCTTAGCCTGCGAGCAAACCGAACCCCCCTTCTTCTCTTTCCTATATATATATATATATATATATATATATATATATATATATATATATATATATATATATATATTCTATTTCAATAAAACCCTAACCCTAGAACATCCAAACCCTTTCTCTTCCTATCTAGACCTAGAGAGCACCGCCACCGCAGTCGGAGAATCCCGTCAGGCCGTCCAAACCAATCCCGACGACCGCGACCTCGCGCACTGCAGATTTCTGCAACAAGGTACCTGTGTTCCGGAGTTATTTTCCGTCGCCTCGCTCAACCAAACGCCACCTCGTCTTTACCGGTATGCTCACCCCTTAACCCTCTTCCATATCTGTGTGATAGTAGACCTCGAACATAGGCGAAAATAGTGCCAAAGTTGGCAGAAATAGACTAAATTCTGGGATCCAAGAAAACTGCGGTGATCACCCATGTTTCCGAGTTCGTATCTCCCACCACAGAGATCCGAATTCGATAATTCTTTTTGGTATGCATAGACCACTTGACCTAGTTTAATTTTTTTAAATAACCCTAGATTATTAACTGCTGTAGACAGAATTAAATTCGTTAGAAATTCCTGCGAACACACTTTTCCAGATTTTTAAAAGTTGTAAAACGGAGCACGTCCCACCAAACGGGATCGCCCCGCCATGTACCAAGTGTACCAAACAGTGCACGCAGTGTAACTGGATACGTGAGAGTTCGTGGAAACTGATTCGGACGTGTGCGCGCACCGAAATCAGCCCGTATCCGCGGACACACCCCGTGTCGCAACTTTTGCGAAAGTTGTGCGCATTTTTTGTATGTTTGTCAGATTGTGACGAAACTTGTGCCACTGGACTCGTGGTAAAGCGCTGGTCCTGTGATCCAATTTTCATGCAATTCTGAGATAGTTGACCAAGTCGCCAATTGGCGGGCCCCACGGTTGACTTTTTGGACGAAATTGTGTTCGGCTCATCGGAATCCACATTTGGACATACCGTTGGGTTCTTATTGACATATAGAGTTGTTTGACCAATAATTTGTCCCATTTAGAGACTGTTACCCTTGGCACACTTTTCGGTACAAAGTGGGCCACACGTGGACCCCACTTTTACCCAAAATTACCGTTTTGCCCCTGTATCCAAATTGGACGAAAGGGAAGTGCTTTCTAGCTATTTTGCTTATTCTGGGAACATTGGTGATGTTTATTTCAGCATCCGAAGATGTTCATTCTGAGGCCGTAGCTTCTGACTCTTGGTGTGGACATCGAGACACTACATTTTGTAGCTTTCTTGCCAGGCAAGATACCTTGCCAAATTGCTTACAGTATTTTGCATGCTTAGCATATTTCTGTATATTTATTACATTTCTGTATATTTTTTGCATGTGTAGTTTTCTTTCAGTCATTACTATGTATTAGATATGTTGACACACATATGGCACTTAGTATCATGAGAGGACAATCATTAGGCGTATGGGCTTTTAACCACTCTGGTAAACCGTAGTATATAGTTCGTACTACGGGAGTGTGTTCGATAGTCGCTACCCCCGAGGTACGTCGATTGATGGAGTCACGAGGGTCGGTACCCCCGAGGTATGTCGGCTGATGATGTTCTAGACGGGTGTATGAGTTGTGAGGCTTAGATCGAGTAGCCTACCCTTGCCCATACGTCAAAAAGTTATCCTCATTTGCATGCATATAGATTGTCTTGTACAGCGTACTTATATATTTTTAAACATTATACATGTTCACTGTATTCAAATGACTTGCTTCTATTTATCTTATTATGTCCCTCTAAGGACCTGGTCCCTTGCCAGGTATAGACGACCAGGAGTATCCACAGGAGTACAGGCCTGGACCTGACGTATTCCTTTCTACCGAGGAGGTCTTACCTTCTGAGCATTTTTTGTTACTTCTAGCGATGGATTCTTCTAGCTGATAGATTTTCTTCTTCACATTATTTTATATTAGAGAGTTTATACTCCTCTCTCATTTCAGTTTTGGATATAGTCTTTGGTAGTGGATTTGTCTCCACCCGACTATTATGTTGGATATTTCAGACTTATTATTCTAGTTAGTATTTCTTTTCTATGACTTATTGTGTGGATGAGATTAGCATATCTGTGACTTGTGACATTATATATACCACATGTGAGTTTATATTCATTCTACAGCGTACGTGTGTATTATGGTATCCATATATTGGAGTTGCCATATACATACGGCTGGCATGCCTACGTGTTCCTAGTCCTACGTATTTTGGGACTGGGCGTGACATATTTTTGTGGTGGCCCATGCAGGTCTAGTTAGCCATTTCGGTTACATAACTGTACCGAGCGGGCCTGCACATAGGATTAGAATTTTAGATCTCATCCACACTTGACTATAACTTACCTTTCTTCCAACATGTCCTACTTAAGTGCTTGCATCCTGCTTGATTCATGTACTCTTCTTAACCCTTCGTCCATCTCTTGTAGAGAGATGAATTTACATAACGGGCATGTCGCCACCGGGGATAACACCTCTCCAGAGGACGACGACCAATCACCCGGAGTGACCTCAACGACACCTCTTCTTCCCGGACCGGATGGACTGACTAACAATCAAATTCCATCAACTCCTTCCATGATACCTAATGGGACTTTTCCAGCTCCACTAGCACCGCAGGATGGCCAGACACAGTTGTTCTAATTCTTTCAAATTATAATACAGGAACAGAGGCAGCAAACAGCAGAGCAGAGGCTAGAATTTCTGGCAGCACTTGAGAGAATGGCTGACGCTAGCCACTACACCAACCCAGGTACTAGTTTCAGTACCACAAGCTCGGGTTGGTTCAGTCAAGGACTTTGTGCAGATAGGCCCTAAGCCATATAAGGGCAATGAGAGTCCAGAGGAGACCACGAACTGGATTGCCAATACCAAGAAGTTGTTAGAGGCATCACAACCACCTACTGACCTATGGATGATAGGCGTGAGGACTCAGTTAGAAGGCAACACGCATCACTGGTGGGAATTAATAGAGCGCCAGTTGGGTACGCGTCAGACTTGGGGACAATTCTTGGAGTGCTTTGAGAGAAAGTACTTTCCGAATACTATAAGGGATGCGTTGTACGATCAGTTCCTCCATCTGGAGCAGGAAAACAAGACGGTTGATGAGTATGACGCAGAGTTTAGCCGTCTCAGTAAGTATGGCACAGTCCTAATACCTAATGACTTGGAGAAGGCTAAGAGGTTTCACCATGGGCTGACTCAGGAGCTCCAGCACTACACTAGCTCACAGTCCCGGATCTCTTATGCCGAGTTATTGACAGAGGCCAAGATTCAGGAGGCCATCAGCAAGGGAAACGGAATTCAACAAAGAAGTCACCAAGGACCAGTAAGGACACAGCCAGGAGGACCCATTAGACACCCTTTGATACGCCAGCAATCAGATAGTGCTGCACCATATCCAACTAAGGAGCTTCGTACTTATCACTATTGTGGTAGGACAAGTCATATTCTAAGAGACTGTCATCGTCGATTGGGACTGTGCATGATATGTGGATCAAGTCACCATCAAGCCCGAGAATGTCCTCAGCAGAACCAGAGTTCTATGGCATTAGAATCAAGAACACCGCCCTCAAGTATAGAAGACCAAAGGGATCTGCCACTGCTTCTACAGTCTGCACAAATGGAGGGGATTAGACCCCAGTTGAACAACCAAGGACAAGGCTAAGCACTCATTATGACAAGTATGGGAGAGTAGACACAGGAAGCTGTAGATACAGGTACAACCTTTTAGTTATAATTATCTTTGCATACTCATAACCCCAATGTGACACAAGATCTTTGATGTACAAATAGATATAGAATTATATATATGGTAGCTTAGCAGTTATGAGGATGTATGTATATTTTACCCAGATGGCATACACGCGATGCTAATGGATGACGTGAGTAGCAGTCATAGTATTCTTTCTCTATCCTTATCTCGCCCTCTTGGGTGACTCATCTCCTCCTTTTATATTTATTCCTTATCTCGTGCTTAACTCTTCCTATCATAGTTGTATCTTTTCGTGCCATTATTAATTGTTTGATTTATATCAACCTCACCCCTATTTTGTTAGTAAAACATAAATGTGTTAGTAATGCTTGATAAATAAGGATGAGTACTTAATATATATATGCACTATAGCAATATCTGTATTCTTTATTAGTTTAACCCTTAAGTAGCACCATGTAGCCTAATAGAAATTTGTTAGATCATTGAAAATAGATTATATCCCTAATAGTTAGTCAAGACCTTAAGTGTTTCCCTAAAAACTTAGACTATGCCTAGGAAAGAGTTGAAGGCACTTATTACGAACTGATGACTATGACAAATCGTTGGCGAGGTAGCGACATTTGCAGCCAAACGATTTTGGTAGAGTAGTCGAATTACTTGCAGCCATACTGTCCAAGTGGCGTGGCAGTATTAGACTATGATACTTGACAGTTATGGAAAAAGTCATAGTTATGAGATTCTAGACAGGTATCCCAAGATTCTCGACCCAATAAAATATAATTGCCTTACAACCTAGACAATAGCTACAAAGAATGTGACTACTAGTAGAATTTTTGTAAGTTGGGTAGTGTAGACGAGTTAGAGGATGATAGAATAGTGTATGGACAATAGATGAGAAAGTATTAAAATTGCAGACCATGAGTTTTAGGATTCCTGCTAGACACCAATGTAGTATAATAGCAATAGTGATCATTATGAATATGGGTTAGTGTCAATTTCGAGAACAATATTTTTGTAAGTTGGGTAGAATGTAAAACTCTATTTCTAAAAACCATATTTATTATTTTTTTATTAATTAATAATTTAATTATAGTAATTATGTGCTAATTAGGAGAAATAGATTTTTATTAAATTTTATTTTAGGTGTTGGTGCACTTAGGTGATTTATGGGACCATTAGGAATTTTTTTGAATTTATTTCTTGTAGGAGACCCCTTGAGCAGTTGCTAGCTTAATGGTATGTATTAGTATAATTCTGAAATTTTTTTATGAGTATATACGTATATATATATATACATATATATTTAAAAGAAAAATATAAAAGAAAAAGAAAAAGGAAAAGGAAAAGAAAAGAAAAGAAAAAGAAAAAAACCTACTAATAACTAACTACAACTACCATTCCAATCATAACCACACCATAACAAAGTAGTAGACCCGCTGCCTTTTTGCTCACAAACCAGCAGCACATAGCCCGCACCTTAGTTGCAGCAAGCCCCTTAGCCCGCGAGCAAACCGAACCCCCCTTCTTCTCTTTCTTATATATATATATATATATATATATATATATAAATATTCTATTTCAATAAAACCCTAACCCTAGAACATCCAAACC
The DNA here is from genome assembly GCA_036927795.1 of Iris macrosiphon. NCBI lineage: Eukaryota > Viridiplantae > Streptophyta > Magnoliopsida > Asparagales > Iridaceae > Iris > Iris macrosiphon. Next base: position 191,165,274 of record JAYESA010000007.1, read on the forward strand.
CTTCCTCTTCCTATCTAGACCTAGAGAGCGCCGCCATCGGAGCCGGAGAACCCCGCAAGGCCGTCCAAACCAATCCCGACGACCGCGATCCCGCGCACTGCAGATTTCTACAGCTAGGTACCTGTGTTCCAGAGTTGTTTTTCGTCGCCTCGCTCAACCAAACGTCACTCCGTCTTCACCGGTATGCTCACCCCTTAACCCTCTTTCTCTTCCATATCTGTGTGATAGTAGACCTCGAACAACGTAAGACCATAGGCGAAAATAGCGCCAAAGTTGGCAAAAATAGACCAAATTCTGGGATTGCAGAAAACTGCGGTGATCACCCATATTTCCGAGTTCGTATCTCCCACCACAGAGGTCCGAATTCAATGATTCTTTTTGGTATGCGTAGACCACTTGGCCTAGTTTAATTTTTTTTAAATAACCCTAGATTATTAACTGTTGTAGAAAGAATTAAATTCGTTAGAAAATCTCGCGAACACACTTTTCCAAATTTCTAAAAGTTGTGAAACGAAACGCGCCTCGCCAACGGGATCGTCCCGCCGTGTACCAAGTGTACCAAACGGTACACGCAGTATAACAGGACACATGAGAGTTCGCAAAAACTGATTCGAACGTGTGTGTGCCGAAATCAGCCCGTATCCGCGGACACACCCCAAGTCACAACTTTTGCAAAAGTCGTGCGCATTTTGTGCACGTTCGTCAGATTGAGACGAAACTTACGCCACTGGACTTGTGGTAACGCGCTGGTCCTTCGACCCAATTTTCACGCAATTCTGAGATAGTTGACCAAGTCGCCAAATGGCGGGCCCCACAGTTGACTTTTTGGACGAAATTGTGTTCGGCTCATCGGAATCCACATTTAGACATACCGTTGGGTTCGTATTGACATCTAGAGTTGTTTGACCTATAATTTGTCCCATTTAGAAACTGTTACCCTTGGCACACTTTTCGGTGCAAAGTGGGCCACACGTGGATCCCACTTTTACCCAAAATTACCGTTTTGCCCCTGTGTCCAAATTGGATGAAAGGAAAGTGCTTTCTAGCTATTTTGCTTATTCTGGTAACGTTGGTGATATTTATTTCAGCATCCGGAGACGTTCATTCTGAGGCCGTAACTTATGACTCTTGGTGTGGACATCGGGACACTACATTTTACAGTTTTCTTGCCAGGCAAGATACCTTGCCAAATTGCTTACAGTATTTTGCATGCTTAGTATATTTCTGTATATTTATTACATTTCTGTATATTTCTTGCATGTGTAGTTTTCTTTCAGTCATTACTATGTATTAGATATGTTGACACACATATGGCACTTAGTATCATGAGAGGACAATCATTAGGCGTATGGGCTTTTAACCACTCTGGTAAACCGTAGTATATAGTTCGCACTACGGGAGTGTGTCCGATGGTCGCTACCCCCGAGGTATGTCGGTTGATGGAGTCACGAGGGTCGCTACCCCCGAGGTATGTCGGCTGATGATGTTCTAGATGGGTGTGTGAGTTATGAGGCTTAGATCGAGTAGCCTACCCTTGCCCATACATAAAAAAGTTGTCCTCATTTGCATGCATATAGATTGTCTTGTACAGCGTACTTATGTATTTTCAAACATTATGTATGTTCATTGTATTCAAATGGCTTGCTTCTATGTATCTTGTTATGTCCCTCTGAGGACCTGGTCCCTTGCCAGGTATAGACGACCAGGAGTATCCGCAGGAGTACGGGCCTGGACCTGACGCATTCCTTTCTGCCGAGGAGGTCTTACCTTCTGAGCATTTTTAATTACATCTAGCGATGGATTCTTCTAGCTGATACACTTCCGTCTTTATATTATTTTATATTAGAGATTTTATACTCCTCTCTCATTTCAGTTTTGGATATAGTCTTTGGTAGTAGATTTGTCACCACCCGACTATTATGTTGGATATTTCAGACTCATTATTCTAGTTAGTATTTCTTTTCTATGACTTGTTGTGTGAATGAGATTAGCATATCTGTGACTTGTGACATTATATATACCATATGTGAGTTTATATTCATTCTAAAACGTACGTGTGTATTATGGTATCCATATATTGGAGTTACCATATACATACGGCTGGCATGCCTACGTGTTCCTAGTCCTACGTATTTTGGGACTGGGGCGTGACACTCTCTCTTCCCGACCTCTTCTCTTTTTTCTTTTTTGTGACCGGAGCTCTCTATTTATAGAGCTCGGTCATAGTAACTGTCCAGTCGGCGTAAAAGCCATACTGTGAAGAGAGTTGCACTCTTTACGCGGCGGTTATAATAACTGCTACCCACATCTGAATAATCTTCTTAATCCGTGTGTGACGCGTGTCCCATTATGAGGTAACGCGTGTAATCGCTTATTGAAGATCATGGCATACAAGCCACGTAGGTAACTGCCTCTCGCGTAGAGATGGTTGGCATAAAAGCCAAATAACTGTCTTGTTAGCATAAAAGCCAAATAGCTATCTTGTTGGCGTAAAAGCCAAATAGCTTTCTTGTTGCCATAAAGGCCAAATAGCTGTCTTGTTGGCGTAAAAGCCAAATAGCTGTTCTGTTTGCATAAAAGCCAAATAGCTGTTGTGTTTGGCGTAAAAGCCAAATAGCTGTTTTGTTGGCATAAATGCCAAATAGTTGTGCTGTTGGCGTAAAAGCCAAATTCTTCATAGAGCTTGATGCTGCATAAATAGGTAACCAGCATAAACTAGCTAATTATCCTTCCTGACTGAGGTCTTGAGCATATTCTGGGCCAAATAGCCTTGCCACGTACCTTCACAAATATAGCCTGAGTTGACGTATTACAAGAAGATAGCATACGATGTACTCCTATAGTTGAAAATAGCCTAGTTGGCGTATTTCGAGGAGATAACATACGTCGTGCTCCTATAGTTGAAAATAGCCTGGTTGGCGTAACATACAAGGATGGTGATGTGAGCGTATTAGCCCTAATTTTAGCTCTCCCAGTCATTGAAAATAGAAAAAAATCTCGTGCATTAATTGCAGAGATCTGCCCCCATCTCGCGCATTAACTGCAGAGATATGCCTCGAGTTCTATACGAAGAACAGCTTTTGACGTGGCATCTGATTTTGTCTCATGTTGAGCGTAAAGGCTCATTTCTGCCTGTGTAAAATAGGCAGCGTATTCCTTGAATGCGTAAAAATGGCTTGTATCAAGGATATGTCACTAAACAATAGCCTGGACCTCTGTGCAGAATTATCATTACAGCCATCCTCTCGATCATCGTGCAGTACTCTTTGTCAGGAGTCAGGTTCACTGTTTTGTCTGACAGGTTCATTCAAGAAATACGAAGAGTTTCTCGTACAACTTCACGCTGCATTAAAAGCAGACATATTTTACGCCAGAGTGGCGATGTAGCAACCTTTTTACGCCAAAGCAGTCTGGAAATACTGCTTTACGTGGACTGTTCTGGAGCTCTATTTTACGCTGACTTCATGCATATTGGGGATTTTTACGCGTATAATTCTCCAGTATATTTTTTATGCATCTACAAGACCCACTTCAAAGTTTTCAAATTTCTTGTAATTTGAAATACTTTGAATGAAGCATGAAACGGTCAAATTTGACTCGTTCTGCGAGGCTGATTTTTTGGCAAAATTTAGGAATTTATTGGGATTAGGTATGTTCTCTTCTGCATATATAAAGGCACGTGAGTAAACCTATCTTTCCATACTTCCTTCACCAAAAAGATGGTTGCCGAGATCCATTGGGCTGACATGAGGAAGAAGAAGATCATATTCTTCCAGCATGTAAGGAGCTGTAAGAAGAGGCATCTTCGAGCAAGTATCCTCTGCAACGATGGATCATGGAAGGATATCATAGCTTCCTTTCCTCGGGATAATTAGCAATTTTATATGGCAATTCATCCAGGAGAGAGTTAGGGTCTCATCGGACCACATAGCTTGATAGCTATATTTTCCCCCATTATGAAGCTGGACGAAGGTAGGCAGCTTGGCCCTGTCTTCCAGTATTGTGTTGGGTCTGAATCCCAAACACAATTCTAGGGCGTGGCTGCCATGGCGTATGGAGGGTGGGCTTAAAAACATGCCCAGTTTTGTATCCTTCTGCCATTAATCATTCAGAAGCCGATGAAGGGCCGTGGAAGAAGAAAAAGATCTACACCAATATGAGAACCCGATACAACAGATTCCCAGCGTAATCTTTAATGAGAAATCCTTTGTAAAAATGGATTTCCATCATATGTAATCATGATTAATGAGAAATCCTTTGTAGAAATGGACTTCCATCATATGTAATCATGATTAATAAGCTTGTCTTCTTCTACGCATTGCTGATTTGCCATATTTTCTGTGAGAAAGTCTGATAATGTGCAGCTTTGACACGTCTGATTAACTTTATGCTGACTCTGATAAATGTTTATCCTGTTATGTCCCGTCTTTTACGCGTAACGGAAGATGCGTAAAAAGCTCTTTAGCATTAAGTTATTTTGAAGATCCAACTGTCATGCTATTTTTGGATGAGGAGTTGCATAGAATTCTGAACTGTCACTTCTCTGATACGAAGAATTTTTGTTCAGAACATCATCTTCAAGAATGGCTTCCCGAAAGTTCCTTGAAACAGGGCAAGAATTGTCCGCCGAACAGGCCATACTTGAACTTAGATGTAAAGGATTCTGGCTAGACTTTGAATAAACTTTCAGTGGCCCAAGAAGAAGAGTCATCTTCAATGCTGATATCTGTGTGTTTCAGGTATTTAGAATATTTTGTAGCCAAAAAGGAGCATTTTTTGCATAAACCCTTGTAATTGGCCTTCTCGAAAAATTCATAGACCGTAGCATCTGTTAGCTTCTGAGCGTAAACTCATAGATTTGTAGCTTCTGTGCGTAAAACCATAGACCTATAGCTTCTGAGCATAAAATCATAGATTTGTAGCTTCTTAGCGTAAAACCGTAGATTTGTAGCCTCTAAGCGTAAAACCGTAGATCTATAGCTTCTGAGCGTAAAATCATAGTTTTGTAGCTTCTGAGCGTAAAACCGTAGATTTGTAGCCTCTGAGCGTAAAAGCTTCTGAGCGTAAAATCATAGATTTATAGCTTCTCCGCGTAAAATCTGGATCCACTACGCAGTATAACTGTCCATCTTCCTTTTTCAAAATGATAGGCTGACGTGGTCCCAAATCATAACCTACTATTAAATATCGAATTTGGTTAGGGATTCAAAGAGTTATCCGAACTCTATAAATAGTCCAAGGTCTTGAGAGAGAAACCCTTCATCTGTCTTCGCAAAACCCTTGCTCTCCAAAAACTCTTCTTCTTCGTCTCTTTTCTGAGAACTCAGACTCGCCATGGCACCTAAACATATTTCCACTGCTAAGGGAAAGAAGATCGCTTCCACATCTCGCTCCTCTGCTCAAGCACGAGCGACCCCCATTAGGCTGAGCGAGCCCCGATCTGAACGCAGTGCTCCACCGTCGAGCTGTGCTCCGGACATTACATGTAAAGACTTCGAGAAAAAACAAAGAACCCTCCGCACAAGTTGTACGTATATGCGAAACAATAGGCCCACATTTCTAATGTGTCAGCGTAAAAACTCCATATTTTTGCAGTCTGGCGTAAAAACTCAGATTGTCAAAATTTGGCGTATACTACAAACTTTGAGTTTTACGAGCTGGATGTAAATTCCAGCATAAAAACTCAACTTTTGACAGTCTAGCGTAAAAAAGCTCAGACTGTTAGATTTTGGTGTATACTGCCAACCTTGAGTTTTACACACTAGAAAATAGATTCCAGAATAAAACTTAAGTTTTTACAATCAGGCGTAAAAGCTCAGACTGTTAATCTTTGGCGTAAACTGCAAGAGTGTAGCGGCTAGCGTAAAACTGACTTGTTTTCTTGTATTTTGCAGATTTCTCCTTTGGCTGAAGTGATGGGCTCTGCTGCTGGGATGCTGAACTCAAACTACCTGGAGGACTTATCCCATGTGACATTTCCTATCTCTGAAAATGAGTATCCTCAAGAAAGGGGAACTCTGATCTCGTCCCAAGGAGAACGAATGCTGCTGAGTATGATCAGTGGGGAGCCCCTGACATACATAGATGGGACTGAATATAAGAAACCGGGTTTCTTATTCCGGGATATTATCGATAAACAATCCCAGACTAAGCCCAAGAAGGAGAATTAGGTGTTTTCTGCTGAGGGAACGGTCATGTATCTGCCAAGGATGCCCAGAGATGACCCTATCTCGGCCTTCTTCCATGCCACCCATCCCAGGAAAATGATGCAGACTCTGACTCCCGATCTTCACGGCCGGCCGGGGAAGATTTTATACAACAAAGGATTGAACCGAGGAGCCTATATGAGAAGTCCTTCAGGCCCTGTTATGCCTTTTAGGAGATTACTGCCGGGCAGCGTCCCGAGTGAAGATACTTCACTGATACAGCCAGTTCAGATATCATCTTTCTACAATGACTTTATGGGGCAGGGAGGAGTGTACCCCAAGGTTAACCCTCGGACCAGTGGATGGCTTAGCCTGAGGAATCTTCGATGGGCCAGTTTAACTTTCTGGGCCCTGAAGCACTTCCAGATGGAGCTGGAGAGCTTTAGTTTGTTTGCGGCTGTGAGTGCCACTAGTGTTGGGCTGCTTGTCAACCCCAACTTGTGCTTAGCCTTGATGGAGCGATACAACTCGCTTACTAGGACTTTTGCCACTCTGCTAGGTGAGTTGGGCTTAGCCCTTCATGAGATGGCAGAGATTTCAAAGCTGCCAATGGGGGACACTCCTTATGAAGAGTACATTCCCACAAATAGGGAGCTGAGGGATACAAACCCTCCGACAGTGGCGGTATACCAGGAGCTGATGAGCCACTATCTTGCCTGTACCACTTTCTACAAAGAGCCCTCTAATTTGGCTCATATCAACAAATGAGCATCCTATCTCTTCTTTCATCAGGCCAGAAATGCTAAGCCGGACTAGGTTGTAGATAGCAGAGATAAGCACTTGAACCTCCTGAGCATACTTAGTGCCAACACGGTCGATGACCTCATTGAAGACGCAGGGGCTTCAGATTATATTCTCGATGAGGAGATAGGGGGTTATCCTGCAGGCACTAAAGCCTTCAGTTATATGAGGCATTATCGCAAGCCTCTGTTAAGGGAAGCTCAACTGGCTGGCTTCCTCTCTGTCTGGCTACTCCGATGGGTAGTGCCTGGCATTGCGTCTGCGGATCGCATCCATCGTAATACTTTATGGCCCGCAGTGCATTTGGTATTTTGAGAAAGACTGGGCCTGCTTCCTGCCATGGTATATAGAATATAAGCTAGCCTGAGGGCCATTACTGATGGGCTGCTTACATATGATACACAACATGAAGGGTTTTCCAGAGTGGAATTACCATTCCTATACCTTATGGGATGGTTAATCCTTCACAACACCAAGGTGATGTCTCCCGGCTCTGCCAGCGGTTCGGGAAATAACTTCTTGTTGAATTACAAGAATTCCCTTTGGAATATGGCGAGCGTCATAGATTGTCTGCGAGCCTTAAATTTTGCCCATGGTTGGAAGCTCTTCTGTACCGTCCTACCCGTACATATCAATCAACAGGGGACGAAACTTAAGGATGCAGGTCAAGGGAGGACTATTCTTTCTCCTGAAGCCTTCTACTGGTTGGTCTACATTAGACCTTCCCACCTGCTGTACAAAAGTGAGGACCACTGCTACTTGGAGCCTTATCTGCCCAGCCGATTCGTCAGGCAATTTGGGTACGACCAGTTGCATGTGGGGAATCCCATCACCAGCTTCAAGTCCAAAGGTGGACTTATTGATGGAGCCAGAGGATGGCGGTATTTTAGCACGGGTTGTATTGGTATAATTTTTGATGTTCCCGTGACTTCTCTCTCTATGGAGTTGCGTATTTTTCATTCGTACGTGCAGTATTATGCGTCCATCAACACCTTCCATCGTAATTTTGATGTGTATGGAAGTTTCAGGATGCCCTCCCATATGTCCACTAGAAGAGAGAAGTACCCATCCGTCTTCTCTGATGAAGGTGAAGACACTACCGGGGCAGACGAGTTCTTGTTGATAATACCGAGAGACATAATAGCTCCGCCAGCAGAGCCTCTCGTTATCCCAAATAAACGGAAGGCTTCGACTCTGAAAGAGCCTTCCCCCCGCAAGAAGAAGACGGTCAGAGGTTCGAAAAGGGTTTCCACCAAGGGGGCCTCGAGGAGTGAGCCTGTTGTTTCCCCTGTTGGGGATGATTCTTTGATCAGGGGTCCTTCGCCTTTTAGACAGGAAATGTCCATAGTTCCAGCTGACAGCGCTGGAGATTCTTTGCCCGTGATTGCTGCCGCTACCACCGCTGCTGGCAGTGCTTCGAGATTGCCTTCGAGGTGAAGCATACTAAGAATCAATATACCTTCATCCAGACAAATAATGGGTCTAGCCCCTCCTTCGTTTGTAAGTATCTCAAGTGAGATTCCACCCGATGAACCTCGAGTGGATCTGGGTGACGACTGGGATGACTACCCTCAAGTGTCAGTTGGTGCACCCTCTTTTCCAGGTATGATGGCTTATTTAGCATCATTAAGAAATGATTTAGCTATACAGGCCACAGACGCAACATACATACCATCGGCCATGGGTAAATGTTGTCTTTATGCTTCTTTTAGGAAAATTAATATTAAATTGATATTAACTTTCTCTTATCTTCTTTTTAGGTGAAGACATCTTTGGGGATGGCGGAGTCGACACAACCTCTGACTTTGTTACGGATCCGGCCGATGAAACAGCGGTGCTCGACGTCGAAGAAGCATGCTTTGAAGCTGCCGATCTTTCATCCGCAATATTTTCGGGTGTCGTCTCGCCAGCAGCAGTTCAGATATCATCAGAGGAGGATGAGCCCACCATCTCGACTGTGCCTCCTTCGTTGAGTATGCCAGCAATTTCAACCATTGCTGGTGTCCCTTCTTTTGTCGCGCCATCTGTAGAAGCAACGATTGTGGCGACATCCTCTGAAGTCATTCTTGGAGAAAGATTTACCGGTATTGCAGCCACTCCCAGCGTACATCAGATCTTTGCCACGCTAGTTGAACAATACACTAGCATATTCTACCTCACTTTGAAAGAACTGATATCCATGGTACTGGAGAAGAATCTAAGCTTTGATGCTCTGAAGATGTCCTCCATGCTCACCATAGCGCCGATTAGAAATTTCAACGATGCTGAAAGAGCTAATGCGCTAGAGCAAATAGTTAATGGTTTAGAGCAACCCATTAACGAATATTTGCAACTATCTCGGGGAAGTATTGACGATCTGGTTCAGGCTGAGTATGACTCCCTAACTGCGAAACATGCTCAGCAGATAGAATCTCTAAATAAAATCCATCCAGGAACAGCAGCAAGAGATGGATAAAGAGCAAGCAGTATTGGTGGAGTGTATTCCACAACTAACTAACTAACTGAGGGTTCGAGAATTGGATGCTGAACTCGCTCAGGCAAAGGAGAGCCTTCTCAAGACATCGGCAGTCCGTAATGTGATGAAAGGCCAAGTGGATACAGCTAAACAGAACTTGACGCATGTGGGTGTCATCTACGCAAGTTTTGTCGATGCTCGGTCTGAACTATCTCACTTGAACAATGACAAAGCAAGGCTGGAACGAGCTCACACTAACATTATGAACTCCAGGAATGAGAGGATGGCTGCTTTGTCGCGACAGATCAGGGATTTAACTGCTCCTCCCCAATAATGTACCTTTTTGCTTCTCCTGTAATTTCTCAGAGATAATAAAGATACAATTTCTGACTTTGTAGACCCATCACTTTAGAATATAAATGATAGGCTAAGATAAAATAAATCAGAGGTAATATGAACATGATATACTTTCGTTAAGGTTTAGCTAAATATAAATCTATTCAGAGTTAACATGAACCTGATAGAATATAATCCAACTAAATTTGTATACTAAACACTATCAGAGGTAATATGAACATGATAGGTTTACAAATTAGTTAAGGATATCTATTTAGAGGCCACATGAACCTGATAGAATATGATCCAGCTAACCTTTGTATGTAGTATTGCCAGAATGAGATCTTCATCATACTCCATTAAGCAAAGGAGATCAAGTAGAGTACTTCTTCAGGAATTTGCAGTTGATAGGAGCCAGTATCAAATTTCTATTAGGCTTGGCTCATCTGTAAGCACCCTTTGAGAATGTTCTTTCAATTAGAAAGGGCCCTCCATTTCTTTATGATTGTTTGTGAACTTTGGATATCGTACCAGAGGTAATATGAATGTAGTACAATACTATGTTTGTCGAGGACATCCCACTAGGGGATCTTTGGTGGACCTATTATTTGTTACGCACGTTGAGTGCAAATAATAAGTTTGAAATAAGTCCATGGCTAGTATAGACATCCTGTTGGAGAATTTTTGTGGACCCATTACTTTTTGTGCACGAGTGTACAAATAATATGTTTGAGACAAGTCCTGACGGATGCTTGTAAAATATGACTCTGTGGGGATGAACATGGACTGAATCTTTCTTTGCTGGGGAAAGAAAAATAGTTCAGAGATAATATGTTCCAAATGGGAGTTTTTTTTTTTTTGGACCTATTAGCTTTTGCGCACGAGAGTGCAAGTAATAAGTTTAGAACAAGCCCTGCCAGAGGTAATATAGACGTGGCAGTTTTTGGTGGACTTAACACTACTGGCGTACTTAAGGTTAATTACAGATGTTAAGTTGAGATGACAACCGATATCGGAGGTAATATGGACATGATAATCGATAGCCAATAATCGAAAAGTTTGCTCAGAGGTAATATGAACATGACAAACTTTTGAGTTGTGACTCCACTGGGGATCGAGGTATATATCTGCTAAGAGGTAATATGGACATGGCAGTTTTTGTGGACTCAACACCACTGGCGTACTTAGAGTTAAGTACGGGTGTTAAGTTGAGATAACAACCAATATTAGAGGTAATATGGACATGATAATCGATAGTCAAAAACTCGGAAGGTTTGCTCAGAGGTAATATGGACATGACAAACCCAACCTGAGAGAAATATTATGACCGCAGTTCAGAGGTAGTATAGATGTGAACTAATGTATGAAAAATTCATTAAGGAGTAATTTGTCGAGTGTGGTCTATCCGAAATATCAAGATAGACGAAAGGATCATTTCGCTGGGAAAAGAATGATGGGACGATAGCTCAGAGGTAATATGAACATCGCTAGCATTTAACGAGATTGGTTTGAGAAGTCACTACGGGAGCGTGCAAGTAGGCCTAAGGATTGCTTCATTGGGGAAATTTTAAGGATCCGTCATCCATTGCGTATCCGGGACTCTTGGATATGGATGATGGCTATTTACCCAAATTTATAATGAAGAAGAAAATGTTTGCATATTGGCCCTTGCTGGGGATGCCAACTTGCTGATCATATCTACTCAGAATATGATAAGCACTTGCTGGGGATGAAAAACCAAGAGTCGATTTGTATATCTGGGTTATGGACTTATTTCCCATGGCGTACCTTAAGTACAGATAATAAGTTGACATGACTAGCACTTCCAGGGGTTATGCGACCGTGATAGTAGAAAGTCAAAGAGAAGAACTTTACTCAGAGGTTATATGGACGTGGAAAAGTTTTGAAGATATCTTACTCAGAGGTAATATGGACGTGGTAAGATATGACTCTTTGGGGATAAAGAAAAAATAGGACAGAGTTAATATGGAAATGACCATTTTTTTGTGGTGAAAGATTTACCCTATCGGGGAAAGTGGAGAGACATAGATTAGAGATAATATGGACATGAACTGATCGATAGCAACAACCAGGGAGGTTTGCTCAGAGGTCACTTGGACATGTCAAACTCAACTGAGGAAAATAACATTTGGATAACAGTTCAGAGGTAATATGGACGTGAACCATGTCCGAAAAATTTACCGGAGAGTGATTTGCTGGGATAGTCCTGAAGGTTGCTCCGTTGGAAAGGTTTTGAGGACTCATCATCCGGCGCTTCTTGAGGAGCAAATTGCCACGTTGGAGTGAGATCGATCTGTAGTGACCGTCATCTTGTTTATAAATGTAAAGTGATGACTTTGGCATCGATCAATTCTTGGATTCTCCTTTTCAGTACATAGCATGCCCTTGTGGGGTGATGAATGTACCGATAAAAGAGACAATATTCTGGGTCATCGACTTTGCCAGCCCTTTCAGGGTATCTGATGTTGGGTAGCTGAAGTTTGTTTTCCTTCATCAATATATTAAAGATTTCAATAATGTCATCTTTATTGAAGGAGAAAGTCCCCCTTGGCCTTTGGTCTCCCGATGCCTGAGTTTTACGGTCTTCTAGGAAGATGGTCATAGTTGCATCATATTCGGACACAGAGGGGATTCTACCCTCAGCTTTGGATGCCACTCCGTTCTGTGGAGGTAGACTACCCACAGACATGTCGTTGTTTGGTTCTTCTTATTCTTTTTGTCCACCTTTATAGACAGAAGTTGATTTAGAAGGACCTGCCTCTGGTATTACAGGATCAGACTCTGGAGGTTTGGAGTTTGCAAGAGATGCGATATATCCTAACCCAAAACGAGTTCGTTGATAGTAAAGATTACCATGCAATGGTGTTCGTCCGCCTTTTCCATAGTTGAGGCCTATTTTCAACTTCAAATCATAACCGATGCTTTGTATAATCTTTAAAGCCTGTGGGCTATATCTGTGTATTTGCATTCTTCCAGTATCAGACTCGAGAGAATCTTCTTATACAATTGGTCTATTCCGCATTCGACCGAAGATTATTTGATGCTGATCGTTGCGAGTAGGTGGAATAATAAAGAAAGATTCTTCATGTGGCCTATCTGTCATGACGACATTAGATATTGATGCTACATTCCACATAATTTTCCCACGCTTGGTAGTTATGGGCACTAAATCTTGATTTTGACCCTTGTCTTTGCGCTTCTGGATCAAAAAATCACGCAAATCAGGAAGATTACCAAAAGAAGAAGAAGGCTTATTCCGCCTTTTTACATCGGTAGGGGCGTGGAGATTGGGAACCATAACCCTTTCCCTGCCATAGGAATACAACAGTTCAGCCATGTGAGTAGCACATGATCCATGAAGAGCGTATCTTCCCGTAAAATAAATCTTTCTTACACGGACAGACCTATCCTGGCATAATTTGGAGTTCAGCATAGGTTCCCATGAAACAGGGAAGGTCCAAGTAATCTGAAGAGTGGGCAACTTCTTCTCTTGGGGGCATACAACTCTAGAGGCTGGGAGATTCACCACTCATTTTCCTTTGATGTGATCCAAGGGTCCATCTGCTTTATCATAGACGAGAGATATATTTTTACACGCAGGGCGCGTTTGAAATTTTCGAATTGGCGTTGAGGCCTTGTCGAAAATTTTGTCTGCCATGTCACAAACGGGCGACAAAGTTTTACGCGCAAGGCGCTTTTGAAGCTTCTGGATTGGCACTGAGGTATTACCAGAAGTTTTGTCTGCCACATCACAGACGGAAGATAAAGCTTTACGTGCAGGGCATGTTTGAAGCTTCTGGATTGGCTCTGAGGCATTGCCAGAAGTTTTGTCTGCCACGTCACAGACGGGAGATAAAGTTTTATGCGCAGGGCGCGTAGGCTGTATTATCACAGCTTTGTTGATCAGAGAGTGAGAGCTTGTAGGAAGGGTAGAGGACGTCTTAGACATCCACTTTTTACACAGCTTCCTGTTGTTCTGGACAGAGGAAGAATGAGAGCTACCCTCTGCATGAAGCATGTCTTTATCAGCAGATTGGTCGAACTGAACGATCAATGTCTTCTTCATCGATCCAATGGATACAGTATCGTGTTGCACAATGGCTTTCTCGTCATATGAGAAAGTATTCTCCAGCAAAGTCGCTATCTTTTGTTTGATGATAAATGAAAGAAATAAAACTAGGTTTATACGAAACCATTTCTTTTTTTACAAACAAGAAAAAAAGTACAATTAATCCTATACGAGGATGTTAAGTACAATAAAAAAATGATTCTGGGGAAATATTATGATAGGAGTCTGATCTGCGGTCAATCACTTTGTCACTTGGACCATACGATGACGAAGAAGTGCTGTAGAAGGAGAAGATGCTTCAAAGATTGCAGGGGGGATTGAACTCTCGTTGCCAAAGTTGTTAATCATGACTCTCTGTCTGTGCTCTCTCTCTGATATTTTTCTTCTCGATCCTCTCTCTTCCCAACCTCTTCCATTTTTTCTCTTCTGTAACTGGAGATCTCTATTTATAGAGCTCAATCACAGTAACTGTCCAGTCGGCGTAAAAGCCATACTGTGAAGAGAGTTGCACTCTTTACGCGGTATTTGTAATAACTGCTACCCACGTCTGAATGATCTCCTGAATCCGCGTGTAACGCGTGTCACATTATGAGGTAACGCGTGTAATCGCTCATCGAAGATCATGACATGCAAGCCACGTAGGTAACTGCCCCTCGCGTAGAGATGGTTGGCATAAAAGCCAAATAACTGTCTTATTGGCGTAAAAGCCAAATGGCTATCTTGTTGGCGTAAAAGCCAAATAGTTGTCTTGTTGGCGTAAAGGCCAAATAGTTATCTTATTGGCGTAAAAGCCAAATAGTTGTTCTGTTGGCGTAAAAGTCAAATAGCCGTTGTGTTTGGCATAAAAGCCAAATAGCTGTTCTGTTGGCGCAAAACCAAATAGCTTTGCTGTTGGCGTAAAACCCAAATTCTGCGTAGAGCTTGATGCTGCATAAATAGGTAACTAGTGTAAACTAGCCAATTATCCTTCCCGACTGAGGTCTTGAGTGTATTTTGGGCCAAATAGTCTTGCCACGTACCTTTGCAAATATAGCCTAAGTTGGCGTATTTCAAGGAGATAGCTTACAACGTACTCCTATAGTTGAAAATAGCCTGGTTGGCATATTTCATGGAGATAGCATACGGCGTGCTCCTATCGTTGAAAATAGCCTGGTTAGCGTAACATGCAAGGATGGTGATGTGAGTGTATTAGCCCTAATTTTAGCTCTCCCAGTCATTGAAAATAGAACAAAATCTCGTACATTAAATGCAGAGATCTGCCCCCATCTCGCACATTAACTGCAGAGATATTCCTCGAGTTCTGTACGAAGAACAGCTTTTGACGTGGCATCTGATTTTATCTCATGTTGAGCGTAAAGGCTCATTTCTGCCTGTGTAAAATAGGCAGCGTATTCCTTGAATGCGTAAAAATGACTTGTATTAAGGATATGTCACTAAACGACAGCCTGGGCCTCTGTGTAAAATCGTTATTACAGCCGTCCTCTCGATTGTCGTGCAGTACTCTTTGTCAGGAGTCTGGTTCACTGTTTTGTCTGACAGGTTCATTAGAGAAATACAAAGAGTTCCTCGTACAACTTCATGCTGCATTAAAAGCAGTCATATTTTACGCTGTAGTGGCGATGTAGCAACCTTTTTACGCCAAAGCAGTCTGGAAATACTGCTTTACGCGGACTGTTCTGGAGCTCTGTTTTACGCTGACTTCATGCATGTTGGGGGTTTTTACGCGTATAATTTCCCAGCATATTTTTCATGCTTCTACAATTACCTAGGTGTATATGTATATACATAAATAGTTAGCTAGATGGGTAGTTAGAGAGGGATTAGAGGGATATCTTAATACCTTGAGATATCAAGGTATCTCAACACCTTGAGATACCCAAGGTATTGAGTATCGGGTAAGGTTTTTGAGCAATTTCCTAGGGTTGAGGTCAAAGTTGGGTTTTTATGTATATGTGTATATAATTACGCGTGCTAGCATAGGTTTTAGCGGGTATAGGCGGGGTGCGTAGTCTAGGTTGAGATATTAGATACCGAGGATATCCCGGTATCTCGTGGAGGCGAGTTTGAGGGTTTACTAGCTTAATGAGCTAGTTTTGACCTAGAATTTTAGGGGCACCCTAGTTTGACCTATTGTTGACCATAATTGTCCTCGTTGACCGTAAAAGTCAATGTTTGACCTAGTTTTGACCTAGAGTTGACTTGTTGGACCCCGGGTTGACTTTTTGATCCAAATTTTATCGTTTTGACCCGTTCGACCTAGAATAACCCTAGAACCTTATTTTTAGTTATTTTATATCATCTTAACTCTTTAGAACTCCGTTTAATCTTGTTTTTCACAATAGGTTCTTGCGACGCCAGTCCGGATCTCGATCCTCATCAGTTGCTCAGGATGTCAAGCGAGTACCTACCTCTGATTGTTTTCATTTCATGATAGCGTTTATATCATCTGTTCTAGAACTGTAATACTTGATTCTGACATATTTTTTCATGAGCTGGTACTAGTTGGATCCCGTCAGGAGATGTTATCCCCCTTACCGTGTTCAGCGGGTACTCTATCACGTGTATTTCATCATGTGCTTCTGGTATTGATTCTCATACGCTATCATGTGCTTCGTATGCTCTCGCCTTCATGTGTGCGAGTTATTTATCATGTACGTAGCTTGTCGTGGTTGAATCTAAGAGTATTAGTGGGGGAGGAGAGTAGGAGTTGGTTACGTGATCAAAGTCAAACAGTATTCATGTGTATGTCGGTTATGCAACTCAAGTATAATGGAGTTATCGTAGATTATTTATGTGCAACCTAAGCCGATCACATAACAAACTTATGCTCAAGGCACTTAGCTTGTATTCCTGTTTTCTCATATGTAGTTACTTCTCTACTACTTGTATTGTTCTCCAGTTTATATTGCAGCTACTTTATCTGCTCCACCATGTATTTATTTTCCTGTGCATCTTGTATACTTTTTTATTGCTAGTCATATACACCTTACCTTGTATTTGAAGTAATTTTCAGAGTTATGTACTTTGCTCAAGTCATGACTGGATATTTTTTCCAGAGGATCCTGAGAATTTTTGCCCTACATTCTCTGGGCCGGGCGTCGAGGAGTATTGTGACCCAGAGATTGAGGAGGAGCCCGTAGAGGAGACGCCGTTAGCACCTTAGTCAGCTTGGTGGGTTTTCCTGGGTTGTTCCCAGTTGATATTTTGGATGACTGTATTTATTGTTTTGTTATTGTGAGATATTGTAGACTTTAGACTTGGACTGTATATTTGGATATTATATTTCTCTCTTTGGTTCTTGTTTATTTGTGATATGTTATTGTGCTTTTACTCTTCCCCTAGTTATTATGATTGAGGCATATATATATATTGCGTGGTTGCCCTCCTTTTGGAGAGTTTATTATGACTGCTCATTGTGAGATATAGATATTGTGACCTAGAACGTACCTTTACAGCGTTTCATCATTGATTTTGTGGTGTAGGCTGGACGTACCCACGACTCATGCCCAATTTTTCGGGTGTGGGTCATGACAAAAGCAAACTCAAACAAGCCCTCCAACTTGGCGATCCCGTCCATTACCTTATCTAGTGCGGTCCTACCTTCGAACTTCGGAGGGTTCAACTTCAGAAACTCTGTACCTCTAAAGGTAGACTTCCTGGGCGCCCGTCGAGGTTTATCAGTTTCTACAAAGCTTGATTCCTGAGGCACAGTCACGACTGCCACATGTGTCACGATAGTTCCCGATGTACCACTGTGGGCTACCAGTTTTGTTACTATTTGAGTCAGAGAGTCAAGCTGTTGTTGTTGTGCCAAGGTTCTAACATCAACCCATTGCTGCTAAACTTTGAACCGTTCATGTTAGGCCTCATGTCGTTCATTCTAATTTTTGAACATAGCAATCAGCCTATCGACTTGGTCATCTCTCACGCTCGCTACGTGTAATGGCCATTGATTACCTATTTTGGTCATCCTGCTACAAAAAAGAGTAGCTTGCATTAGTCTCATAATTTATTATGGACTTATTGCATGGGACGTTGGGTTTTCATATTCTTCCAGATTAGGACATATAATACCATCAATTTATCTTTATAGATTCACAACCATTTTTGAAATTCGGGACTTTTAAAATCGCTTGAAAACTTATATCATTTTTAAAAACGATATTTGAAGAGGCTAAGGATGAAAGCCGTACTCTGATACCACATGTCATACCCCGATCGCGTAAGGGCCGATCGTCCTCGCTTGGTCCTTAAGGAACCGATCATCCTCACTTGGGCGCGATGCCGTACAATCCTAAGTTGCGCTTGCACAAGACATATTACCTGCACAAGATACAAGTTAGAGAAAAATATACATATATACAAGCACGAAATATAAAATACAGAGAACCAAAGTTGAATACATTTGATAAGAACACAAAATACATCTTTATTAAATACTTGAAGATTGGATTACAAAGTACTTGCTTGGCTGATTACAAAATATACCATAGATGGCTTACAACTCTTTTTACAAAACTAAAACTAGCCACAATGCCCAAGCATCATATCCTTTTAGTAGAAACAAAATCAAAACACCTAGCAGAAGAAGAACTTGCACACTGGAGAGGAAAGCCTTGGAAAGCAACACGAGCACGGTTCCGCTTAAAGGGGTGCGCTTCTAAAGCTTTAAAATGCTTGTCAAACTCTCGCTACCAGAACCTGAAGATTTGCCCATAAATGTGGGTCAGTACTACAACATGTACTGGTGATCGATCTTTGCCAAACTCACCTATAAATTCACACTAAGTAAACAAGTAAAGCTAGCATTATTAGGTGATCTTTCTAGTTGTCTAGTTTTTTTTTAACAATTCATGGAAAGAAACATAATCGATAGGTTGAACCATGCATATGATAATATTTTACCCACGGCTGAACGATTATCCCTACAGCAGACACATAAGTTAGCATCAATTTGCATATATGTATCTAACTCATGAGTCAATCTTTGTATCAAATATTAGGTATGCAAGAAGGTAAACCTAGCATGCGACCTAACTACATGATGGTCCATGGGTTGCCCCATGATTAGCAGTGGTGACTCAAGGATCAGCTCTGCACTAGCATACATGTATGTCAGCAGCTGTGACTCAAGGTTCAGCTCTTCACTAACACACACAAATACTTGCAGTTGTGACATCATGGTTCTTCTCTTCACTAATAGACAAAATACACTACTATATCACAAGGACCGTATATCTCAGGATGCAATAAAATATCTTCTGGACCGGTCGATTTCCAGTACCCCAGGAACCGTTCGAGAGATGAACCTTGTGCACAAGTTGTCCGAGACCAATGCATGACATAAAACATCTAGCAGATAAAATACTATAATGCATAGGTGATCAACAAACACACGATTTCATCTTTCTCTTTCTTATCCCACAGATTATTTTCAAAATATAAGGACTTGCTATAGACCAGGTTGTGCTACATAGAAATGAGGGACATGCAACATAATTGATAGTAAAGAAAATTATAATACTTCAAGCATGCATAACTGCTCTTTTAACTTATCTTGTTAGTGAGGTATCATTTGAAACATTTGAAATATGCAATTAAAGTGAACTAGAGATCATTTTATTACGTGTACAGACGAAGGATTCATCGAAGGGCCGAAGATACTCACCGTACGAATTAACCCGAGATATGGAAAAGCCTTATGCAGTGATCACTCCTTGGTTATGCATCCAGAAATTACAATAATACTTGGTTAGCATCCTTCGATCTCTTTCTTGTACGATTCGATAAGAATGCGCAAGTAAGAAAAGCGAATCATGAAAACCAAGTCATCGAAAGCAAGACAAAACACAAAGCAACACAAAACCAACCAGCAAAACAACCAACAAAAACTTTTGGACTCATTTCAATAGAAACAGTTCCATCAGTTTGAAGGGTTCATTGCATTTCGTCCGTATTGATTTGGCGGTAAGGTTTTTCTAAGACTCGATTCTCAACCGAGTCAAAGTAACAAGTGTTCCATAAGTAAACTGCTAGAAGCGGGGCATTACATAATACCCCACTAATAAAAAGTTTTATTCTTAAAACTTAAGAGATCAAGGAGTCAAAGATCAAGGCATAAAGAGGTCAAAGGAATCAGACTCACTAACATCGTGTCCACTCGCATCACGCTCAATATTCAGCTGAAAAACTCTAGCCCTTCTTGTATGATCATTTTGTCTATTAGCTTGAGCTGGAACTGATACGGGATTCTGATTCTCATTCTGACCAGTGTTGTCATTGCGGTGTGGTGCCAAAGCACTAGTGCTTGGACAATCTCGAATTATATGACCCTGCTCTCCACATCTGAAGCACCCTTGAGAAAGTGATGACAGATTTCCTTAGTATGACCCGAACGGCCGCAGAGACTGCACTCTTTTCTATGGTACTCATGTGTATCGGCCTTTTTCTCAGTATTGGTCTTCCTCTTACCGTTGTGGTATCTTTTGGTAGAAGGATTTTGAGGAGCCGATGCCTTTTCTAGAGCACTTCGTGGTATGAATTGCTCATTCTGCACTGCTGCCTCAAATTGTTGGGATGGATCTACCATTAATAGGATTATTGGTGGTTCTAAATTTGAAGCTATTAATGGTGTATCCATCCCAACAATTTGACCTCTTACTTGGTCTAATAGCTAATACTCGAAGTCCTTCATTATGTAACTTGGTACCAGAAAAAAAAACCCTGAAACATCACATATCATAGGCATATTAGACAATGTATGAGTACTAAAAATTTACAACACTTGATTTTTAGGATCTTATAATTATAGAACCAAGACAAAAAAAATTATATCAACATCTCTGGTGAATTCATCATTATCAATATTAGGTCTATCCAGTTTTACCTCAACTATAAAAGTACTGTGACAATAATAAAAAAAAGTTAGGATACTTCTTTGCCAACTATAAATAAAATAAAAATAACTAGCAAAGTTGAGTTGCTTATTTCTCAATATCTTGTATCTCATTTATACCACTATTTAATAATATATGCCGATGAGCGGCTTCAAGCTCATCGTCTTCCCTTAATAGCACTTGTAGGCTTGCCCCCCTCCCACCACATAAACATGAAGATAGTTTGAATTCCACGATTCGGTGCATCAAACCCACTTTTATCATTTCTTGGGACTCTATTTCAATTTATTCTAACATGAGTATCAAAATAGATGGAGCATAAGTTTTAAAACCTCCTCAATAATATAAACTTCGTTTATTAAAGTTTCTAGCCATATTGCCAATTTTCTTCATTAGATGATGAAGATACCTAGCTAGAAATAACATATTAAAGATTAGAATTATGTGAATAAACAAATTACTTGTTTAATCTAATCAATTTATACCTCTCAAATGGGCATATTCATCAAAAATGGATGGGAGTATAGATACGTGCTTCGTATGCAAGATTAATCTTAAAATACTCCATATTATAAAAAAAACCAAGAGAATACCCTATCTAACTGGCACATTGTCAATACAATCTTCTTCTCTAGTTCAATCATATATTGTATCGTCAACTTGCTTGAATACAAATCTCTAAAGAATATAGATAACTCGGCCAGTGGAGTCCATACTTGAAGAGGCAACATCTCTCTTAGAGCAATTGGTAGTAACCTCTTCATGAACATATGTCAATCATGACTCTTCATCCCTATCAGTTTGTATTCCTTGAGATCAACACATCTCGCCATTGCCGTCAAAAAATCTTAACTTTAAAATCCAGTTGGTTTTTATTAATTTATCATCCTTACTCAATATGAATAGAGTTGGACGCTTGATCAATTACTATTGGCCCTTCATTTTAGGTGCAACTTTGGATGCCAATACATATTTTCTAAGTCCTTTCTTTCTTTCGTATTAACTTTTATTTTCCTCTTGATATCCATCACCGTATTGAAGATATTGTCGAATACATTCTTTTTGATATATATGACATCAAGATTAAGTCTTATAAGATTGTCCTTCCAATAAGGTAAGTCCCAAAAGATACTCTATTTTGTCTAAATATGACTATATCTGAATCCTTCAAAATGAATGTATGATCTCGATTCTTCCATCACAGTCAAAAAATCCTCTACCACTTCCCAAACCTTATTTCATGCCAATCTCAATGGGTGAGAAGATAGTTCATATTTACAAGCTCCAAATTGCATCTCTATTCCTTCTCCACGGATGTGACCCAGGAAGGAACTAATGGATACAATAAAAAAACTTATTTTTCCTCCATACTGAAGATGGAATACCTTACTGTTTCCTATACAGATCAGATAAGACTTAGTACCATGACTACTATACCTGGTAATTTCTCGTATGCTGAAAAATTCTTGATAGTCCACATGAGTGACACTCTTATCAGCTTCTCTATCTAATGAATGAGGATTCCATTTGAAAATCGTCCGCTCTGCTCCCACCCCCCAAGTATATGATTCTACAGTTCTTCTCCTTCGATATATCATACCTCTGAATGCCAAAATAACACAATTTATTAACTCATCTACCAAAAGATGCAAGTCGATCTTCTTTAGATTTTTTGGAGCGAATATGAAAAGTATAAATGACATGTATGGAGTCTCCATGAAAATCTACGATGGTGGATCGTAAAGGTTAAAAATCATCGGCCAATAAGAGTACTAAGATTCTGACTGTCCGTAAGGAGTGAATCCATCAGAACATAAAGCCAACTGAATATTCCTAGGCTTTGCATCAAATTCTGAATGACACCATTAAAAATTCTTCCATGCCTCTCCATAAGAAGGGTGAGATAATTCTTCTTCATCCATATTTTGTTTGTTGTTATACCATGTCATGTGATGTGTTGTATTTGCAGATATATACATTCTCCGCAGCTACTTTGTGATCGGCCAAAATTGTATGTACTTGTAGGGACACAACTTTTCTTGGATAGTTGACTTTCCTTTGCTCTGAATTATCTTATATTGGTCTGCATGACAGAAAATGCATCTGTATTTCTCCTTTTTATTCTTGTTCTATAATATGAAGTTATTTTGACAATAGACTATCTGTTCGTAGCCTAATCTGATTTTTTGAATCATCATCTTCGACTTTTAGAAGTTTTCAGACAAGTCCTTTGATCATTTTCACAAAAACTCTCTAACAAATTTAATTATCCGTTCATGTTATTCCTACGAAAAGTTAAAATTATATGAGATTCAATAGCCGCATCAGCACCGACATAACCAAATGAGAATCATAACCCGGATATAACGGAGTATCTATATCCATGAATATATTATAGAACTCTTTTGCATCAGGAATTGAATTCTTCGGATCAAAACTAGGGCCAACCACAACAAATACCATCTTCCATGCTATGTTTTGTTGTCTATATTCAAATTGTTCTCTGAGAGTGGACTCTCCCACCTCCATACTAACGGAGGAATGATATTGCAAAAATAAAGATTCTTCTTGAGCCGTCTACTCCTTGTAGCTCTGTATGAAATCCTTATTGTAGAGATGCTCCCTCACAAGATCTACATCTTTGAATGGTCTATTATGATATTTGACACAAGGGCACTTGATGTGTCTCCCATCAGTAAAATTAGGTTGGCTACTAGCATATTTGAGAAATTCTTCAACGTCCACCTTGAAATCATCAGTCAAACTAATCTTGCTCTCATGTCACCCATTGTATATCCAAGAACGGTTAATTAAGTATCGATACATTGCTTTCTTACCCATGAATGATTCTACACCATATATATTCGAATAATATAGATTAGATACAATTTATAATTTTTATATCAAAAAATTATCTCATTGCTTTTAAGCTAACGTGATTATATCTCTACTTCTAACTTAGGACCTAATTATAACTATATTAGTATGAAAAAAGAGAGGAGAATCTGAAGTATTAGTTCCATGTATTATTAGATCAAGGGAATGTATACTCATTGATGCAATTCTATATAGTGATTGCTTCAAAAGCTAATAACATGAATAAATATTAGAATAATATTTGTATCCCTATCAAAATGATATATGTATCCCTATCATGTTCATACCATTCATGTCTATATTCGTGCAACATAGATGACTTATACTTACTATACATGTCTGAAAATATCTATAATTTGTATCTGTATCCGTATCAGTCTCGTTATTCAAAATCCACTCCTTTCTTACAAACTCACTTAAAACTAATTCTATCAAGGAATACACTTTTTTCCTCAAGTAGAGTCGAACCCACAACATGCTTGGGCCTCTTAACTGTTCAACTACCTTCACTATTGATCCATTCTTTATTCTTGTATTACTTTCTAACTTTTTTCATACTAAAAAGGCAAACTAACAAAATCTTTCCCTAATTGTCGGACACGACGTTGCTCAGTTTGGCTACGATCATTAACTCCGATCCACTCCTGACGCCATGGCAACAATTGTCGAACCTCGAGGAAACTAGGGTTTCGATGTGGAGATGATGAGGAAGAATGGATGGAAGAGATCAGCTGATCCCCATGGCTTCCATGACCACGAGCTCGTGATCGAGAAGTTACAGAATCGTTATGGTTGTTGGATGTGGCGGTAAATGAGCTGTGGATTTGGTTTTGAAGAGAGGAGGTTGGGATGGGCCATATAGAAATAGGCTGTTAATGAATTCAATAGAAAATATTAGATGTATTTATAGGGTTGGGTAGAAGTTTCTAGAGCTAGGTGGTTAGGGTGGTTACAAGTTAGTTAGGTTAGTTGGGAGAAATTTTCTAAAATTCTTTAATCCCCACATGTTCAATTAAAAAAAATATAATCTTATTTACATATTTACCAAAATACCCTTCCTTAATCCCTCTTCTGATTTTAATTAATTCCTTTGAGCTAATTTAATTAGGAAAATTTTATTTTGTGTAATTTTTTTATTATTTATTTTTGAAATTAGAGGAGTTACAAACTACACATCTTAGAAAAAAAAATTCTCGAAATTTTAAAATAGCATGATCGAGGATAAAAGAAGTAATATGTTTTATTGAGGAAATCAAATAATGAAGAATAAAAAATACAGGTAAGAAAGGAAACTACAAGGATCTATGTCACAATGCTAAGTAAACTACTATTAGCTCTAATCAACCATTATTTTAAAGGCATGCTCCTTAACCAGACTTCTATTTACAAATCCTCCTAGGTGGTACCTGAAACCTCACAATCATATCTCCGTTCTAATTTTCTTGTGCTCTGTTATTCTCTTTGGGACAATCTCTAATCCTTTGCTCAGTCGATCTAGAGCTGAAGCATTACTTCATTCACTTCCTACATTCCTTTCGTCCATGTTTTGGCCTTTTACAGTAGGCATAAGTAATCTGGTTCTTCTGTTGCTGAACCGGAGCTACCTTTGGAAGGATTTCCTACTGCTAAACTGGAACCTGATCTGGAAAAGTCTTATAATGGATGTTGTGGCGCTTAGCCGATCCATGATTAGGATCCTTGCCTCCATCACGATCTCTCTTGGGTTGGGGTTCCAAGTCTATCTCAACACCCTCTTGTACACTTAATATTTTATCGTAGGTACGAGCTCGGCTGGTGGTGACGGCTAGACGAATCTCTCGGGATAAACCCTTCTTGAACCGACAAGCTTGATCCTCGGGAGTACAGACCATGTACTTGGCAAAGTGACTTAGACGACTGAACTTCATAATGTACTCATCGACGGTAAGACTACTCTGCTCCAGCTGCTGGAATTGGCTCTCAAGGGCCTCACGAGCAACTTCGGAGTAGAAATTATTTTTGAATAACACTTTGAAGTCCTTCCACATAAGTCATGGAGCTGATAGTTGTCACGGCCCAATCTCCCGCAGGAATCGGCAGTCCCGGCTGGGCGCAAATCAACCTGCCAGGGCTCCCGTAGGACGTTCGTTCCCATCTGGACATGATGTCGCACGAGCACAAGCTGCGCCTGTACAAGGCCATGAACCGAACAGGCGATAAAATAACTAAGCCACAGAGTCGTACAGATAGTCTAAATGTAGCGAAATAAGAAAAGAGCAGGCAATTGGTAACAATTTCACAGAGTCGTAAATAGCGGAAGCAATGAATAACACAAGTATAGAAGTAAAACAAGCACTTTATTGATATTGCACGAGTATTGCAAGCAGTGCTAGGCCAAGATTACAAGTTGCTCAAGCTCTCTTTCCCTCTCTAAATAATAAAGGCGTGCCAAGCCGCTTACAACTTGATATGATACATAGGCGATGTTCCAATATTATGTCTTGTATATGTGCTTCAGTTTCGGACGCAATAGAGAAACCTGGGATTTGGCCGCTTTGAGAATGAATTAGAATTATATACCAATCATATTGAGACCATCAAGGGTCAAAAGTGGAGCCATCAATCTTAGTACCCAGCAAATGATCAAAGTGGGTCAATATTTACCGTCTCATGTCCTTCCTTGACCCTTCAGGAAATTGGATGGGATGGGGAACCTGCTCCAAGGCTCCAGAGCGAACCCCATTCCTTAGCTCGTACGAAGGGTTTTTTTGCACTGAACGAGGTTCTCCCACACCCTGCAAGCAGTCTGGTGGGATATCAGTATATGAAGGCAATTAAGAGGAGGCTTCTCGCCTGCTCGACAAATCCAAACACGTTATATAAGTTTCGTGCACCATCTATTAAGTTGTCTTTCTAGTCTTGCCTTAGGATCAGTTTCATGGCAATGATGTAAAGCCTAACTAGTGTGGCAGTGCGCCGTGTGATATAAGAGAAACACGGCAAAATTTAGCAACTTACCATTCATCCTTCCCTGTCCAAGGTAAACCAAGTTAAACCAAGCACGAGTATATATAATGAAATCCAGGGAAAAATGTATAAGCAAACACGGGTGTCACTAGTGTGGTTCTGTTTCAAGTGCACGAGTTACACGGATTATCCAGAAGTATTACAGAAGATTGTTTAAGTGTTCAATTATGTAATACTTATAATCGTTCAGGTATTTCATATTATAAGGTGCAATGCAATGACTCGCACGCGGATTGCCGCTAAGCGAGGTTGACTTATCTATATGAATAGGAGTCGCTAGCATAGCCATAAAGGATCACGATTTAGTCTTGAGGGAGAATGGTATGTGACTCATAAAATATGAGGCATCACATGTCATCCTGCCCGAACACGTGACTACTTAGTGTTTGAGCGAGAATGGCGTAAAATAAAAAGTATACGAGGTGCTACATTCTATCCTGTCCGAATACGAAGACTAACATGATGTTCCATCTAGATCAGATCAGCCGCAGTGCTCCAGAGACCGTCATCAGGAACAAATTGAATATACCTTGTGCACAAATTATCCATGACATGCAAGTCTTAAGTCTAAGATTTACGAGGTTCATGACATGACATGTTTATTCTTGATTCTTATTCTGCACGAGTATTGCTCTACGAGAAGTGATTCTTGCTTCTTAACATGATGCAATCCCTTAGTTCGGAAAATGCCTTGGCGACCTAATGATCCCGAATACTTGTAAGTTCATATTGCACATAAAGTCTAATTGATAGTCTGCTGGCTAACTAGATGCATGCACGACACGGATAGTGTTACAGGATCGTGGCATAAAATTATGTGACAAGCATTGGAATGAGACAAACGAGTACAAGTTATAATATAAGCAGGCAAGCATACATTTTTTGGAAGCATAAGCATAAAAAAATATATTATATAGTCTACCTTAGAACATAAGCCTTTACGTTAGCACAGTTCTAAGGGGTAGTGCGAGGAGTGAAACCGTACAGGGACATATCGAGCGACATAATCTATGGGGCGAGCAGTATAAACATGTGAAGCAGTGCACTATGAAAAATATATATAATGATCTTATCGAAGAATTAGCGGAGTCTACTAGCACGAAGCTAAGGTAGCATGCGAGGGTCCAATTATAATCTAATTTTTATTTCCATATTCTAACACTAGCAAGACAAGATGGGATTATTCCCTTAGCTATGTGCGTTGTATTCTTTATTAGCATACAAGGGTGATTCACCTAGCGATTAGCATGTATCGTCCAAGTTTTATGTGCGCTGGCTAAGAAAAGACAAGTTTATCATAACCACCCACCTTAGCGATGATTTGCCTCGATCGAGCGATACTTCGAGCGAGCCTTTGAAAGTCTAAGTCAGAAATCCTGAAGGGCCAAGTCTGAAATATTTTGCCTCAAGCAAGTCTTCTCGCTGAGCAAAGCGGGATGGGTCGTAATACTTGGGCCGTTTGAATCGGCTATCCGTTTGAAAGGAACGGTTCGTTACATTATATACCACTAAAAAAAATTCTCGTCTTCGAGACATCTTGAGCGCAAACCGTTCTATCCTTTACTATCGTATCTATCTCAAGCATAACAATTAGTGTCGCATGCATGCTGGGTCTGTCTCATTGAATGACTCTATTATTCAATCCAAGCTCTGATTTGGTCGCTAATACGCCTTAGTGCGTAACATATAGCTTAACGTGGGGAACATATCGAAAACTTATCCAAATTTTATACTCGTCCATATGAATCTAACATATTCACTTGCACTAGCATTCCAGATCAACATATCGCGAGTTTGGATCGTGCACATATTCAAGGCGTCCCTTAAGCATATACATGTCAACCAACTTAGCGATAGCAAAGTCTTTACACTCGAGTTCAATATATCACTGAGTCTTAGATCGTGTACACGTTCAAGGCATCCCTCAAACAAATGTATTCAACCAAACTTAGTGATAGTAAAGTCGGACAAGCTACCTGAAAAAAGTCTCCAGGGTTCTCGTTTATGATTCACCATGATTCCTTCAATGGGGTCAATCAAAATCCAAGTCATTTTAAATCCCACTCAAACCAAGTATTGCATTACCGTTAAACATGGTATATCCGGTTTAACTGACTAGCGTCCATGTCCTATCGCACATTCCGTTCGTGTGAAACATAGCACACACTTACCGTTCCAAGTCTAATTCTATGTCTTGTTACCCCAGTTCTATGGCTTATTCAAGAAATACGCTAGAGTCAGTCACACAAGTTCTTTCACTCGGCACAGGGTCGTCTGCCTAGTTACTAGGTCAGCTCACAAGGTCATAGGTATAGTTCATGTTCATGACTCATCGTGCAAATTTGTCGGATTATGCTTGCCCCAATTCCTAAGGTCAAACCATTGTTCATTTGCACAAAATATTCTACCCAAGCTGGTTTTACTCTAATTTCTAAACATCGAGCACATATTATCCTACTCACAGTAACACGTTTATTTGTACAGGGTCTGAGTCCGTTCAGTCAAAATCCATAATATAACCATGTTGCATATCAAGCCTAGAAATTTACATAGTCTATCTCCTCAAACATGTTTGATAAAATTCATATATCTAATCTAAGTCTAGACCACCAAGCCATGATTAAAATTCTAAATCTTTGATCTTAATCATAACTCCAAGTCGTTCAACAAGGTTCATGTATCCGTTCATGAAACTATCAAGAGTGTCATACTCCATGTTCTAGACTAACTCATCAATGAAATACTTCTGATTCACTTGTGTTCTCAAATTTTTCTTATCGTGTCGAACCACAAGTCAAGATGATCCTTTAATTATCATGCTTTGGTCTCCCGTAAGTTCGATCATCCTCGTTGGACGTGAGATCACCACACCAATGCTCCCGCTAGATAATCGTCCTAATCCGGGCGTGACGTATGTACGAGCATGGAGTTACGCTCGCACAAGACAAGAACGTTGAACGTTATGGTTATCATCAAAATGATCGAGACACTCTATCACTACACTTTTGTTTCATCCATGTTATATATATAATCCTTTAAGTCATGTTCATCCATGCCATGATTATAATTTGTCTAGCCAATCGTCCAACTTTAATGTCACCGTTTGATCAATCCATAGTCTACTTTTAGCATTCCTCAAACTATGAAGTTTAAATATTCAAGCCAAAGTCTATCCACTTTTTATATATTCCATTTCATCGAGTTTGTTTGAATAATCACTGAACATGTTCCCGCGAGTTCAATCATCTCCATCGGACGTAAAATCACCACGCCAGCACTCTCGTAGGATAATCGTTCTCAGCTGGGACTGATTGTCGAGGGTTATCTTTCGAACTAGATTCAAGATCATTCTTCCAAACTCTAGATCAAATCCGTTATCGCTTACCTCTTTCATCGTACCACAATATTCCTTTACTTTATCAATTCGTGCTATCTTCCAATTTTTGATACCATATCAAGTCTATTAATTTGAAACCACAATATCCATACTCAAGTTTAATCCGTTTGATTTAATTCAAAATTGCCAGTATGATCCATCAAGTTTTTTTTGACCAAGATATTGATTATATTACCTTGAATCCCCAATCGATATAAGCCTCATTACTTGTTCAAGACATTCTCAACCGTTCAAACCAACTATCGCATGAGACCTATGAATTTGTTTGAATATTTCAAAAATGATCTATATACCACTCAGGAATCTAGTCATCTTATTAAATTCTCAATCATTTTCTCACTACTCGCTAGCATATTCACAAAGTCGTTCCTTTGAACTTCTGCAAGAGACCTAAGCATCGCCTGATACATCTTAGTCTCGTATATAACTTTATTGATAGTCATTCAAGTAAACCATATTTGATTCGTATCTGCCAACACGAAATACCATCCGAGCTATTTCCCCAAAATCTAATCATGATCCTCTATATTCGCCTTAGTGATAAACTGATAATATTTCTATTGGTTGTCACTCTAAGTCTGACTTATACTTATCTGAACGATATCCCAATCTCGCTTGCAAACTATCTCATACCAAAAAGGGTCTTGGCATGCGATACTCAACATAACTTAGCTGAAAGGCTGTGTGCATAGCAAACTGTTCGAACGATACTCTATCTTACACATTAACCAGCTTGGTAATCATGTATAGGTATTCGGGTTCGAACATAACTTACAATTTCTATCACGAGTCTATTCCCACAAAATCTAACACAGGTCGAAACAATGATCTTCGTATAACTATTCATTACAAGCAATCATATGCAATTTTTAAAATTATTTAGACTCATTGTATAGAACATCCCAACGGGTCAACAAAAGAGAGCATTTTGTACAAAACCTACGAACGAGCTTTCAAAACTGAGAAAATTGATATGAAGTCCAATGACGTAAAGACAATGCTCTGATACCACTATGTCATGTCCGATCTCCCGCAGAAATAGGCCATCCCTGCTGGACGAGAATCACCGCGCCAGCGCTCCCACAGGACGTTCATTCCTATCTAGATGTGATGTCATACGAGCATAAGCTGAGCCCTTGCAACACCATAATCCAAACAGGCGGTAAAATAACTAAGCCACATTGTCTTACAGATAGTCCAAATGCAGCAAAAAAAGAAACGAACAGGTGATTGGTAACAAGTTCACATAGTCGTCAATAGCAGAAACAATTAATAACACCAGTATAGAAGTAAAACAAGCACTTTATTGATATTGTACAAGTATTAGAAGCGGTGCTAGGCTAAGATTACAAGTCGCTCAAGCTCTTTCTCTCTCTCTAAACAATAAAGGCGTGCCAAGCCGCTTATAACTTGGGATGATACAAAGGGGAAGTTCTAACATTAGGTCTTGTATATGTGCTTCAGCTCCGAACGTAACGCTCCAATGCTCCAGAGCGAACTCCATGCCTTAGCTCCCACGAAGGGGTTTTTCATACCGAACGAGGTTCTCCCACACCCTACAAGCAATCTGGTGGGTTATCAGTACATGAATGAATTGGTGGGGAGGCTTCTCGCCCGTTCAACAAATCCAAACATGTTATATAAGTTTCGTGCACCATCTATTAAGTTGTCTTTCTAGTCCTGCCTTAGGATCAGTTGAATGGAAATGATGTAAAGCCTACCTCATGTGGCAGTACACCGTATAATATAAGAGAAATACGGCAATACTTACCAACTTACCATCCATCCTACCCTGTCCAAGGTAAACCAAGTTAAACCAAGCACGAGTATATATAATGAAATCCAGTAGAAATTGTATAAGCAAACACGAGTGTCACGAGCGAGGTTTTGTTTCAGGTGCACGAGTTACACGGATTATCCAGAATGTTGTAGAAGATTGTTCAAGTGTTCAATTATCTAATACTCATAACCGTTCAAGTGTTTCAGATTATAAAGTGTGATACAATGACTTGCACACGGATTGCCGCTAAGCATAGATGACTTATCTATATGAACAGGAGTCACTGGCATAGCCATAAAGGACCACGATGTAGTCTTGAGGGAGAATGGTATACGACTCTCACTACCAGAATAAGTCAAATTAGCGACGTAAAGAAACGTCGCTAAATGATCAATAAATGCCGCTAAATAATTTTAGCGACATAATTAGCGAGGTTTTACTGAAGTCGCCTTTAAGCTAGTCGCTGACAAGAAAAATGTCGCCAAACGTCGCTATGCCGACGTTTTCTAGCGACGTAAAAGCATCGCTAGATTAGCGACTTTAGCGATGAAACATCGCTAAATTAGCGACATGGGTATTTGTCGCTTTATGTCGCAGATTAGCGGCGTAAGTAGCGACGTGTATAGGGACGTTACTAAGACCTGGTAATATTGCCATGTCAACAAATTGCGACGTGCAACGACTTTCTTTAGCAATATTTTTAGCGACGTCTGTAGCAACATTTTTAGCGACATAAGTAGCGATGTAATTAGCGACGTTATGTAATTTCGTAATTGTCACAAAATGTTGCTAAAAAATGTCGCTAATGATACAGTAAAAAAAATAAAAAAAATGAATACTAAATTTTTTCCAAACTATTCTTCCTGTAGTTTATTAATTCATAATATGTACAAATAGACCCAGAACAACCCTCCGTTAAATTTACTGGGTTCGCCAACCCCCTTGGGTTGAACACTCAACACCAGTAAATTAACATATATTTAATATGAATAATATAATAAAATATGAAGAAAATAAAATATTGAAATTAAAAACTGAATCAGAAGAAAATATCGTCGTAAAGAATACAACAAATATCTGTACAACTGAGTCTCGTCCTAAAGAATACAAAGAATACAACAAATTAAAAGCCTCATCCTAAATAACACAAAAAATAATGTCTGGAACACAAACAATCAATAATAAAACGATCCTAACTAGGACTACTGTGGATCTGCAAGAGGATGACCACCGACGCGCATGAAGGATAAGAACAGATCATACTGCTCCCGTGAAATTAACACCGATGTCGATGGAGAAGGCAGTGACGTCGGTGGAGTCTGTGTCAAAGTAGGCGCACCAGGAGGACGTATCCGCTCCAACTCTGTGAGTCGCTGGTTGTAAGAATCTATGGTAGATAATAGCCTCGTACTGCTATAAACTATTGAATCCTGCATTATCGTTAGCCTCTCACCCATGGATAGCTGCGATGCCTGCAACTCCGTCATGCTGTGCTCTATAGAGGCTCAAAGATCATTTGTCTAATCCTGGAGCTTCATGATGCTGCAGTCGAGCATAACAAATTATGAAATGAGCGTCGGATCGTTCGCCTGCGGCTGGGACCAGGGCTGCTCCTCCATCCTTCGTAGCAACTCATTACGGAGAGACATAATCTGACAGTCAACGGCATTCTGGACTCGGGCTGACGACTGCGAGGGCTATAGGGAATGCACACTTTTCGGGGAGGCCCTAGATGACTGCATCGCAACCAGGGCGCCCTAGGATCCCGTACCGTAGTATGTACCCCTCTAGAGACAACCAGCGGCGGTCACCTACAGCTTGTCCACCGATGAAGCTTGAGTGGGCTGCGAGAAAGTACCAGCCTCTCCAGTTGTAGGTGCACTAGCAGTCGCCCGCTCACGCAGCCTAAGATACTCGGCCTAGAAAAGAGTGGATACTCGATAATTGTCTAAGTTATATTAAAATTAACACAAAGTAAAGTAATACTTACATAGATCTGCGAGGCCCTTTCATCAATGAGATTTCTATCCTTTCGATGGGTGGTCAAGAAGACGGTCACTATATTTGCATCCTCACCACTCTATACCTGTTAAAAATATATGATTTAGTACTAAAATTAAAAAAAAATTCTACTACCATTTTATCGTACTTTCATCAATGGCTGCTAGGCGGAATGCTGCAAAGTGATATGGTGGCTCGATTCCGAGAGACACAATCTGACAGTCAACGGCATTCTGGACTCGGGTTAACGACTGCGAAGGCTATAGGGAATGCACACTTTTTGGGGAGGCCCTAGATGACTGCATCGCAACCAGGGCGCCATAGGATCCCGTACCGTAGTATGTACCCCTCTAGAGACAACCAGCGGCGGTCACCTACAGCTTGTCCACCGATGAAGCTTGAGTGGGCTGCGAGAAAGTACCAGCCTCTCTAGTTATAGGTGCACTAGCAGTCGCCCGCTCATCCAGCCTAAGATACTCGGCCTAAAAAAGAGTGGATACTCGATAATTGTCTAAGTTATATTAAAATTAACACAAATTAAAGTAATACTTACATAGATCTGCGAGGCCCTTTCATCAATGAGATTTCCATTCTTTCGATGGGTGGTCAAGAAGACGGTCATCATATTTGCATCCTCACCCCTCTGTACCTGTTAAAAATATATGATTTAATACTAAAATTAAAAAAAAAATTCTACTACCATTTTATCGTACTTATATTAAAATAATATATCTTAAATAAAAAATATACCAAACGACAAAAATGTTTCGTCATCGGAATCGAGCCACCACATCACTTTGCAGCATTTCGCCTAGCAGCCTTGGCCATCTCAGACCTTTCCTTGTACCTCAGATTGTCAAATCTAGCCCTCATCGCAGTCCACTGCTCAGGCGTGATCCAAACTTGGATCGGTTTTCTAGTATGATCATGAGCCTTCTGGTCATCCAGAGCATCACGTATAAGCTTGGCGGTAACGACAGAAAATATTCGCTCAATCCACTCGGCCCGGTGTGGAGGATAGAAATACGTTTGCTGCAATAAATAATTTCATAAGTGAGCATCACGGATAAGTTATATAATATGCATAAATTAGAGGATTTATATAATATACTTTTATCTTAAAGTGCGTAAACCAGAACGCCTTTCTCTCATCCAGAGCTTCAGAGTAGTTGATCCAAGGGCCACTATAGTTGTTCCTCGGAACGAGACCCAGGCGTCTCTGAACCGACGATGAACGATATCTATACAGAGATAATTATTTTTATCAAAAAAGTTAATATATGATGAATAAAGAAATACATGATATATATAATGCTAAACCATCTAATTGACTTACTTTGTACCATTGGCCCAAATCTCTGTCCTCGTCTCCTCCGAAGGTGCGCATGGAGGATCTAGCTGATGCTGGGACAACGTCGGCACGACCTCCTCCATATATTCATCTGTCTCCATGGTTCCATCAGTAGAAGAAACGCTGGACAAGGGAGTACTATCAGGCCTGGAACTACTCGCCCTAGGAGTGATGCCACATAACGTCGTCGTAGTCGGAGATGTGACAGATCGATATACTGGAGTACTGGGCGACGAGAATTCAGAACCAACAACAGGTAGTACCGGAGGAGCACTCTGTCTACCTCAGGACCTGCCAAACCCTCTGTGTTATTCTGTCATACCTGATAACAACATATGATGAATAAATAAATACACACATATATAGTACATTCTATAGTCAAAATATTATGCATATCTCACAGCATTCATAGAATTGTACAGTAAATAACTAGTGGTGTCACAAGTCTAAATGGATAATACATTCTATAGTCCAAATATAATACATATATTCGTCAAAATAGTACATTCTACAGTCAAAATATAGTTACATTCTACAGGCAAAATATTTTATTTTCAATCATCTTCCGAAAATTCATCTTGTTCGCCTTCCTCGTCCTCCTCTTCCTCTTCCTCCTCATAGCCTTCACTTTTATCTACTTTGCCTTTGTCTTTGTCTTCCTCTTAGGATAATTCTATATTTTCTACGTTATTACTCGTGTAATGAGTAATTTCCGTTGAGTCCACATCTATAATATTTGTTACAAGAGGTAGCTCATCCTCCTGATAAGCTATTTCGTCAATATAAAAGGTATTTCAAGCTTTAGTCTTGTATACTGCCCACCAATCCGACCTCGTGTCCCCCATCTAGGATAAGTTATGAAGTACACGAGCTAAGCCTGACTTGATAGGACAAATGGTTCATAGCCTTGATATCTACTCTTGTAGTTTATATCCACAAGGCCATGCTTGTCAATTTTCTAACCTTGATCTTGAATTAGATCGAACCATTCACACTTGAATAGCACGATATTAGCAAGTTCTGTGCCATAATTATATGTCAACTCCACAATCTCTTGTAAGATACCAAAGAAATTATTGCCTGGATCGACGTCTTTGTAGTTCGAAGATTTGATACACAAACAACTATTTTTCGTGGAATCAAGATCTAGAAAGCTGTCTCTGATAGGGGCATTTGTTGACTTGAACCTAAACCCATTCACATAGAAACCTGGCCATATTTTAACGACAGTAATTGGTCCCTTGGCTAGAGTTCTAATAGATTCAGTCTCGGGTGTCATTAGACGATCGACCTAAAGACCAAAGTAGCGAAAGTAAGTTATTTATTTTGCAAGTGCAGAAATAAAAAGTAATTACCAAGCTTCTTACGTATGCGCTCAACCAAGAAAAAAATGGCATCTCATTTCCTGTTCTACTTCTTCGTCTGTTATGTAGGGTCTAACCGACCTCAACTCATTATTATATGTGATGAAAAACAATGAAGCAACTGCTGATTAGTAGCATAATAGTAGCTTATACTATTACATTGAGATGATGTAAACGTGAACGTATTAACTACTTACCTCTCTAGCTTCTCCACTTCATCCTCATCGCAATTGAGTAATATATACAATTGAGCAACCCTTAGCTCATCGTCATTCAAATATCTCTTCTTTATTTTCCCCGAAGGCTTTACGGACGCATTGAATACTTTGAGTATTGCATCATTAGATTTTTGATATCCATCGTCGTTTCTCAGAGCTCTTGTTCTATTAGTAGCAACAATAGGTTTAAAATATATCGAGCAAAAGTTTGTAATCTCCTCGAGAACATAAGCTTCACAAAAAGAGCCCTCAACCCGTGCCTTATTTTTCACCTTTCTCTTTAGGTGATTCAGATGCCGCTCGAAGGGGTACATCCACTGATAACCGACAGGACCACCAACATGTGCCTCATAGGAAAGATGAATTGTCAAATGCTCCATAGAGTCTAAGAATCCAGGAGGAAACACCTTTTCGAGCTTACATAGTGTTACCGTAATATCCTTCTCTTCCTTTTCTAGACGATCGACGAGCAACTTAGTAGAATAAAGATTTATGAAGAATATGCTGAGCTCTGTCAATGGATCCCAAATGACCTATGGTAAGAATTCTCAAAACGCAATCGAAATTAACCTCTCCATGAATATGTAACAATCGTGGCTCTTCATACCTGCCAGTTTATTCTTCTTGAGGTCGACGCATCTTCTCAAGTTCGACACGTACCCGTCTGAAAACTTTAGACCCTGAATCCACCTAGAAAGTCTCCCTTTATCCTTCTTCTCCTGTGAGAAAACTGACTTAGGTTGCTTTAACTTTCTATTTCCCTCCTCTATTAAATACAACACAGGACGTCTACATATTTCTTCTAAGTCCAAGCCTTCAGATTATCTTTCATCTTCCCCTTTATCTCTATTATAGTATTAATTATGTTATCAAACACATTCTTCTCGATATTCATGACATCAAGGTTATGTCTGATCAGATTGGTGCTCTAATATGGCAGATACCAGAATATACTCATCTTCGTCCAGTTTTGAGAGTGACCAAATCCGTCACACTTGTAACCCTTAGCAGGCTCTTCGATAGCACTTGGTAAATCTTTTACCTCTTTCCATATCGTGTATCCGGATTACCTTGGCGGTGGATTGGCCTTCTCTACAATGCTCGTACGAAAAGCATTCATGTTCCTCCGGTGTGGATGATCCTTCGGCAGAAATTATCGATGACAATTGAAGAAGTACGGTTTGCCTCCATATTTCACACAGAAAGCCTTAGTACAGTCAATACAATATGGATATAAGAGACGACCATGAGTGCTCTATCCTGATAATATTTTATAGGCCGGAAAGTCATTGATGGTCCACATAAGTGCTGCCTTCATCTAAAAATTCTGCTTTCTAGAAATATTGTACATGTTGGTACCTACTTCCCACAGCTGATTCAACTCATCTATCAAAGACTGTAAATACACATCAATATTCCTCTTCGAATTGTTTGGACCCGAGATAATAACGATTAGGAACATATACGGAGTCTTCATGCACATCCAAGGCGATAGATTGTACGGAGTGACGATCACAAGCCAAAATGAATACTTGAAGCCCGAAAGTCCGAATAGGATAAAACCGTTAGAGGAGAGCCCCAATCTGACTTTACGCGGATCCGAATCAAAATATGGATACTTTCGATCAAAGTGCTTCCATGCTTCTCCATCGGATAGATGATCCAATACTCCTTCGATCTATTTTCGCATGTGCCAACTCATATTTTTTGCAGTCTCCTTAACCATAAACAACCTCTGTAACAGCGGCA
Organism: Iris macrosiphon; assembly: GCA_036927795.1. Taxonomy (NCBI): domain Eukaryota; kingdom Viridiplantae; phylum Streptophyta; class Magnoliopsida; order Asparagales; family Iridaceae; genus Iris; species Iris macrosiphon. The sequence continues at coordinate 191,203,741 of JAYESA010000007.1, forward strand.
TCAAAGGCAAGTAGTGCATCGAATCGGTAGGCTTTCTTGCACCGACAAACTTTCCTCTACCAGTGTCCTTGTAGCGATCAGCACCACAGAATCTGCACGCATCTTCATCCTTGTCGTCTTTGTAGTACAATATGCATCCGTTGTGACAAGCATCCATTTTCTCGTATCCCATCCAGAGCGATCTCACCATTCTCTTAGATCGATAAATGTCTTTAGGCAACTTTGCTCCCTCGGGCAAGATCTCTATAATCAAATCGATCAGTCGATTATAGCATTCTTGTAACATGTTAAAATCGGACTTGATGCTCAGCAATCTTGTAACCACCTCTAACGGTGAATGATCCTCACAACCAGGATATAATAGAGTCCTTGCATTCTCCAGCAACTCTATAAACTTTGCAGCATCGGCATTCGGTGGCTCCTCAGCTGCATTATAATTGTCCGGATTGAAACTAGGCCCCGCCTCATCAAAAACTATGTTCACCCACCCGTCGTCCTAAGCAGCGTGGTCGTGGACATCCATATACGGCTCCATATAAGGCTCCGATTCTGATGCTAGAGACACAAGTTCCCCGTGCATGGTGCACTGATAGTAATTCAGGATAAAACCCTTCGAGTATAAATAATATATGACTTCCACTTCTGGTTGATATATTAAGTTGTGACATCTCACACACGGACACTTAATTTTGGTACCATCCATGTACTGAGGGAACACCTTGGCGAACTACAGAAACTGCTGTACACCCTCATTGAATTCATCCAGCACATCGCACATGTCATCAGGATGACAGTTGTACATCCACGAATGATGATACTGATAGTAATTCATATCCATTTCTAGATACTTTTGCAAAAATGATAGTATGTGTCCTATAAATCGTTATATATAGTGTGATTCTCTAGTGTTGAGGATACAGTGCACATCATTTTCAACTAGAGCAACAGTATCTGCTGTAGGTTATTGTTGCTGTAGAGTGGTGCACAGGTAGAGTAGGGGAAAAATTTGGTAGTTGTGTGTTCTGGGTATATATGTCTATATGCTTATATGATTATATAAGTTTTTTATATATATATATATATATATATATATATATATATATATATATATATATATATATATATATATAGTGGTTGTGTTTACTGTGATAGTGAATATGGGTATCGGGTTAGATGCGTAGGCCACATAACAATAGCAATAACAGGTAGATAGGTGTACTAGAGGGTGCTTGAGTATGAGGGGATATGATTATTGTGTGTGACAGGTGGTATCGGGTACTGGCTATGTGCAAGTATTGGTGTTGGTGAGATGTGCAGTTGTGGGTAGGAGTATATGTCAATGTGCGTGTGTATAAGCTGTTGGGATTAGAGGTAGCTAGTTGTGTCAAGACACATAACCTACATGTTCTTATTCATCCACTAAGGCTTGGGACAGTTGAGTATTTGAGGTTAAAAAGCTATGTTTGTGTGATACACAGGTGTAGAGGTATCTGTGTAAGTTGTGTTAAGTGCTAGGGTTAAGAATGGGGAGGGGTTAGCAGCAGTTTTACTTGCAGCAGCAATGAGCACCTTGTGGACGGTAAGTTATAGTAAAAATGTTTTCTGTTAGATTGAATGCAGGGATGCACTCAGTTGTGTGTGAGGGTAGGTGTTCCTGAATGCAGGGTATCAAGAAGAGGTTTTCAACACTGTATGGGCAGTGGGGGAGGTCCTGTAGGCTGAGCATAATTTATGTGCAACAGTATGCACAGGTTGTGCAACCTGATTTGGGGTAAACAGTGTGCACATGGTTGGGTAGTGCTTATGACCAGTCTTGAGGTATTATGAATAATGAGTGAGTGTTGAGGTTATTTAGGGGCAAGATTGAGGTGTTGAGCGAGGGGTGGTAATTTGGGGTAAATGATACTTGATTGTATCACTGGGTTGAGTAATGTGTGTTGAGGTTGTGAAGGGATGTGAAGATTTGGTTTCTAAATATTGGAGGGTAAGTACTTGTAGGTAATATCAGGAGCAAGGTGTTAAGTGAAGTATGGACAGTGTGTATATTAGGGGCTTGAGTTCCTGCACCTGCAGATAGTAGGTGGGGGTAATGGGTAAGGGGTACAGGCCTTGAGTATAAGGTATCAAGGTCTAGTACCAAGTTATTTTTATAGCATCTTCTAGAGGAGTGACTGATACCTGATAGTATCTGTAGGTAGCATGCCTATGTGTTAGAAATTGGCTAAGGGTGACTATTAGATACTAGGATATATAGATACACTAAGGTATTGGAGGAAATTGTCATAAGTTAAGGTATTGTGTGATAGTAGCTAGATATTAATACCAAGTTAAGAGGTAAAGTTAGGTTAAGGAGTAGTACCAAGGTATTGAATTTAGATAAGGTATATGAGTTATATTAATAAACATGGTAATGTTGGGATACGGGTTGAAACACTAGGATACGGGTTAGGTATTTGTTCTAGACTAAGGTATTAGTAGGTAAATACTATAAATATATCTATTAGCAAGGTATTGGCCTAGAAACCTAGGTATAACTTATTTTTGACTAGTGTTGACTAGTTTGAAGAGTCATTCCCGTGTCTGTATCTGTGTCCATGTGTCTGTGTCAGTATTAGGGTTAGTATCCTCATGTGTTAGTGTGTCTGCGTGCGTGTGTGTGCGTGTGTTCGAGTTAGGGTTAGGGTTAGTGTGTGTCATATTGTGTCATTTTGTGTCGTATTGTGTCATGTTAGAGAGAGAGTGAGATACAGAGAAAGGAGACAGAGAGAGGAGCTCACCAAGGAGGGGAGCCAGAGGAAGGACGCCGGAGGGAGGAGGGAAGCCGGAGGAAAAAGGAGCTGACGGCGGAGGGGGGAGGACGCGGCCGAAGGGGTGGTCTTTGGGAGGGAGGAGGGGAGCCGGAGGGGGAGGACACGGCTGGAGGGGGATCACGGGGAGGGAGGAAGCTAGTCGCCGGAGGGAGGAGGGAAGCCGGAGGAAGGATGAGCCGGAGGGAAGGGGGTTTTAAAATTTGGGAGAGAGAGAGATCGAAAGAAATGGGATAAATCAGCCCTAAATAAAATATATTTAGAAATATTTTAGCGACACAAATAATGACGTCGCTAAGTTAGCGACGTCTATAACGTCGCTAATAACGTCGCTAACTGTCTAAAAAAGATACGTTGCTAAGTACGTCACTAAATATCACTAAATAAAATATATTAGCGACGTTTAGCAACCTTAATTAAACTTATAGTGACTAATCTTTTAAAAACTGAATTACAGTAGCTAAACGTCACTATATATCGCCAATTAGCGACGTCTAGCGATATTTTTCCTTTGAGTTGCTCATATATTTAATATTAGCAACGTTTTACTTTGACGTCGCTAAATAATGTTGCTAATCCCACTTTTTCTGGTAGTGTCAAATAACCCGAGGCGTCACATGTCATCCTCCCCGAACATGAGACTACTTAGTCTTTGAGAGAGAATAGCGTGCAACAAAAAGTACACGAGGTGCTACATGCCATCCTGCCCGAACACGAAGACTAATACGATTCTCTGTCCAGATCGGATCTGCCGCACTGCCCCAGAGACCGTCCACAGAAACATATTGAATATACCTTCTACATAAGTTGTCTGCAACATGTAAGTCTTGGGTCTCAGATTCATGAGTTTCACGACACGACATATTTATTCTTGATTCTTGTTCTGCATGAGTATTGCTCCATGAGCTATGATTCATGCTTCTTGACAAGATATAATCCTTTGGTTCAGGAAATGTCTTGGTGACCTAACGGTCCCAAATACTTACAGGTTCATATTATAAAGAAAGACTAATGGATAATCTTCTGGCTAGCTCGATGCATGCACAACACGGATAGTGTTACAGGATCATGGCATAAAATTATGTGACAAGCATTCAAATAAGGCAAAGGAGTACAATTTATAATGTAAGCAGGAAAGCATGCATTTGTTGGAAGTATAAGCGTAAGGAAACATACTGTATAGTCTACCTTAGAACATAACCCTTTATGTTAGCATGGGTCTAAGGGGTAGTGCAAGGAGTGAAAAAGTACAGAGACATATCAAGCGACATAATCTATGGGACAAGCAGTGTAAATAAGTCAAGCAGTACACTACGAAGAATATATATAATGATCTGCTCAAAGTATTAGCGGAGTCTGCTAGTACGAAGCTAAGGTAGCATATGAGGGTCCAATTATAAGCCAAGTTTTATTACCATGTTCTAACACAAGCAATACAAGATATGATTATTCTCTTGGCTATGTGCGTTGTATTCTTTATTAGCATGAAAGGGGTGATTCACCTAGCTATTAGCATGTATCGTCCAAATTTATGTGTGTTGGCTAAGCAAAGACAAGTTCATCATAGCCACCCACCTTAGCGATGATTCACCTCGATCGAGCGATACTCCGAGCGAGCCTTTGAAAGTCTAAGTCTGAACTCCTGAAGGGCCAAGTATGAAATTATTTAATTCACGCAAGTCTTCTCGCTGAGCAAAGCAGGACAGGTCATTGCACTTGTGTCGTTTGAATCAGCTATCCTCTTGAACGGAATGGGTCATTACAATAGTCATAGTATATCTCGATACAAAGTACGGACTATGTCGAATTGTTGTATGCTAGCTGGTTTAATCTTGAGAACCTCGGAGACTCGTGTAATCTTTAGGAGTTGCTCTACATTCTCTATCCACTCATCGGCATAGAGAATCCCCTTGGTGCCATAAAAGTCCAAGGTTCCAAGGTTCCAAGGTTCTTAAAGTCTGAAGCCTTCCACATTTTGGGAGGTGGAGGTGGTGGAACCTCTCAGGTTTAGAAGGGATCTACAATACTGGCTTGGAAGGTTAGAGCTTGCTATCTTTGGGAGTCGATGAGCCATTAAAAAATTCCAAGTAGCTTGGCACCATCCATGGTGACAACTGGAGTAACAGGTAAAGAAAGAAACTCAGAGGCTTCGAGTACAGTCTGCTCAAACTCTCCAGGTGGGCCTCCTAAGGTATTCCTAGTCTGAACTGTCGACATCACAAAAAATATAGGAAAAGTTGAATGAACTTCGTATTAACTGGAATAGAACAAAAGGTACAAAAAAAGATTTAATGCGTAAAGTTTTGAGTACAAAATAAATCTGGGCAAGTGTGACGGTGGAGATCAAGTCTGAGGTCGACTTCTTTACTCCGTTGATGGTTCGACGAGAGAGAATAGTAAGGCTTTTGGGAACTTAATATGCGACTCAATGGAGGTCCCTTATTTTGTCACTTTTTTTTTGCCTTCTTCTCCTCTTTTTTTGTGTGTGGGAGACGTCCACTATTTATAGATTTTAAAAGATTATGCTTGCACATAAAATCTCATGGATTTCACTTTGCCATATATCATCTTCCAAGAATGGAGGTTGCAAATTTATAAGCGCATGCTTCATTGTGGCTGCCACGTGTCAATTTGAGATCTAAGGTTGCTAATGCCAAAAATCTGTATGCCAAAAATCTGTGCAATACGTGTCATGTGTTGATTGCTTGCAGATCTTGGCTGTTAATAACAGAAAGTTTTGACACTGCTATATGAAAACTCTGGCACATGAGGAATACTGCACATGGGAATATTGCCGCATGGGAGTATTGGGAGCATTGCGGAAGGTGATCTTTGTTGTACTGTTCGAAGTAGTCCGTTAGTGATGGCACATGTTTGTATTCGGCGTATATCTGTCTATAGTGCATGATTTTGGCTGTATTTGGCACATGACTATGAATGTCTTTGGCTGCCCTTAACATATGACTGCACATGTCTTGGTATTTCTATTGGCACATGGTGTAGATTTTTCTATGCTTCTACAAGATACTATTCAAAATTTTCGAATTTAATTAAGTTTGGAATACTTTAAATAGAAGCATGGATGATGAAGGCGCATAGGCTATTTTGGTGCATCAGTTTATTGGTGCATCAATGTTCCTGGCGCATAGGTGAGGATACTGAGTTGTCTTACCTCAAGCACTGAGCTGGCATAGTCACAACACATGTTACATGGTTTTCAAAAGACCTATTTTGACTTGCCCATCCATTTCCCCTAGGCGTAGGTTCATTCATTGAATGTTAGGTTCATTCCTCGAACTTGGTGCCCAACTACTCGGGGGATTTATTTGCCATCCTTGCCTATAATAGGTGCCATGGGAGAAAGAGAGAAACATTTCTCCTTCGCAAGATGCCTTTGCAAAAATTGGACACAGGGTGTCTGGTCGAGCATTTCGTTGTTCCTATGCCTTTGATGGTCGACCATTCGGCTGCCACTTCTGAAGGTAAAGAAAAAAATATTGTTTCTTCTTTCTTAAAATACACAGACACTTTTGCACAGTCTGTTTTACATGGGCAAAGAATTGCCAAGAATATGCGCAAACAAACTCTACGGCTTGACGAGCATGGCCGTAGCCGAAAGCCTTCGACATAAAGATGCGCTGATGGATAGAATCCTTCACTAGGTGCATGGGTGATGCTGTCTCAGGATGCTCATCGAAAGCATGCACTGAAAGGCTAAGTACGACCACTCTCCGCATGGTTGTGACCGTCTCTCGTGGGGGGCGTCGAGTCTGTAACATACGCTACGGCCGAGATACACATATATATTAGTCTGTGTGCATGATGTTCCTGCGCATGGGTAACTTGCTTCTGATTTGCCTGTACATTTTATTTTGCTGCCTTCATTGTAAGTGTTTTGACTTGTGTGTGTACTTGTCAAGCAGGAGTTGCCTTCGGTCGCCTTCATCTTGATGGAGCATGAAAGGATATCATAGGTTCTATTGTTCGCGTTGAACAAACACATTACCCGAAAGATTGTTCACAGTCTTCCAACCTAGCTCACTGTAGCTATTCCCTATATATGGATGTCATGATTACAGGGTTGGGATTAACATCCCAAGTGGGACTTCTGTGGGCCCTTTCACACGATAAAGTTGGGTCTACATTTTATGTGGGCTCAGCTCTATGTTGTAACCACTTTTGTTATCCATTATGTATTATAGCTTGCACTAAGGAGCTTGCTAAAGTAATGACCCAGAATGCGTTGAGTAGCCGACTTTACTACGTTGGTAACATAAGAAGCACAGAGGGGTCCCCTTCTTTTCAAATGTACTCGTAATCTTGAATATCAATAAAAATCCTTTTTTGAATGTAATGGACTTCTATTATATGTACTCACGATCTTGAATATCAATAAAAAAATTTATTTTCCTTTCAGAACTTTTTTTGTTGTGGTTGTAGAAGCATAAAAAATACGCTGTAAAGCTGTACGCAGTATTTTAATACTGGGCGACGTAAGACATGATTTCAGAGCCATCGGCGTACAACAAAGCTTCATCGCTAGTGCAGCGTAAAATATAAGCTCCAGAGACAACCCGCGTATAAATGCAGTATTTCCAGACTGCTTCAGCGTATAAAGGTTGCTACCTCGCCTTTACGGCGTAAAACTCATCTGCTTTTTAATGCAGTGGGAAGATTATATGAGGAACGCCTCTTATCCCTCAAAACGAGCTGTACGAGGAATACTTTGAATTTTGTGAATGAACCTGTCAGACAGTACAATGAACCTGACTCCTGACAAAGGGTACAGCATACCTATCCAGACGACGGCTGTAATGATGATGTGGCACAGAGATCCAAACCGTCGTCTAGTGATATTTCCTTGATATAAACTGCTTTTACGCATTCAAGGGAATACGCTGCCTAGTTTTATACAGGTAGATATGAGCTTTTACGCTCTGCAGAAGACAAAATAAACTGCCACGTCAAAAGCTGCTCTTCGTACAGAGCTCGAGGCACGTCTCTGCATTTAATGCTCAGAATGGGGGCAGATCTCTGCATTTAATGCACGAGATCTGGTTCTATTTTCAAAGACTGGGTGAGCCATGATTACGGCTAATACGTCCACATCATCACCTTTACATATTACGCCATCAGGCTATTTTCAGCTATAGGAGTACGCCGTTGCTATCTCCTCGGAATACGCCGACCTGGCTATATTTGCAGTATTGAATGATGAGACTATCTGGTACAGAATACGCTCAAGACCTCAGTCGAAGAAGGATAATTGGCTATCTCTGCGTCGATTACCTATCCGTGCAGTATTAGACTTCTACGCCTATTTTTGGCTTCTATGCCAACACGATATCTCTCAGGCTTCTGTGTCTACTTGGCTTCTACGCCTACTTGGCTTCTACGCCATCAGAACAGCTATTTGGCTTTTACGCCAACGAGACAGTTATTTGGCTTCTACGCCAATCATCTCTACTCAAGGGGCAGTTACCCACGTGGCTTTCATGCCATGATCTTCATAGCAGTTATACGCATTATCTCTTAATGGGACACGCATCACACGCTCATTCTAAAGATCATTTATACGTGGGTAGCATTTATGATAACCGTCGCGTAAAAGGTGCGGTTCTCTCTGCTGTTCAGTTTCTACGCCTATAAATATAGACCTCCGGCCACGGAGTTCAAGCGTCGAGGATTAGGTCAAAGATTAAATCGAGGGGCTAGAGATTTAGAGGTCTGAAACTGTAATGCCCCGTTCCCCCTATTCGGGGAGCGCGGCCAAGAAATACTTACGACCGTCCGAACGGGACAGATTGAATTAAGATCCTTTCCTCGTTATGGATTGGTTTCTTCGGAATTAGGTCCCATATACAATGGATTGTTCCTCGAAGATGGACTCGGCGGCAGAGTCGAGAGGGGCCTTTCCGTTGCGTTGGTTTCTTGTCCGTTTTCGTGCCGCTTGGTTGCTTTCTTGTTGGTTTTATGACTTGCGTTTTCTTGAACGGTTTTAATGGATTTCATTGCTTTCGTTCTTAGGATTTCGTATTTCGTATCGAGCCTTGGAGACCGAAGAAGGAGGTATTGATCATCCGTTGGTGCGTGCAGGTGATCGTGTAGACGACGCGCGAGCGGAGTCTTAGAGATCTCTCCTTCTTCTTCCTATTCAACCAACTTGTGAGTGGCTCTATTTCGATAAGCACCTTCTTTCCAAGGGCTCCATTCTTAATAAAATTGACTCAGTGGTGCATTCATTCAAACGATACCAAATATATATAAAGTTGAATGAAAAGATAAGAAGTAGGCTTGGAACATTCATTGCTTGTCATTCAGAACCTTGCATAAATTCATTGATGCATGCACGTTCGTTGGGTATATTAATTGATCGGCACTTATTTATAGCACAAGTTGTTCTTCTTTAAACTGCTGAATGTTATTGCATATAACTTGTTGGTTGATTATGGTAGAACAGTAAAGCGGTTCCGTACATGCCGTTTCTTTAAATTCTTATGTGTTAACTATGTGTTTGGTGGGTTGGTGTTAGACAAACTTGTATACAAGGGGTAACGTTCTACGAACGGTCGTCGGGGCACCGGGACCGCTTCGACCTGGGTAGAACATTTGCTAGTGTAGTCCTAGCGCTTGGATGGGTCCGTGCGTCCGCCAAAGGCTAGCTACCTGAGGCGAAATGTCAGCCGATCTATCCCCCGTCCAACCAAGAGATGTTGTTGTTGTATATTTAAACTGTGTAGACTAACTATGTCTTTATGACAGGGAAGGCTAAGGTAAGTTGTACAGGTGGTTCAGACGGTACTGGTAAAGTCACCGAACGGTGGCATGTGGAGTTATGTTATTTTGTTCTTGCATACCTGCTAAATGAAATCTGAACTAGGCAAGAATAGAAACCCACCTAAGAACATAATTGTAGCATACTCATTAGATCTTATCTCATGAGCTTGGTAAAGTTGAGCAGCTAGCCTTCACCAGTACTTTTCGAAGTACTGACCCTCGTTGTAGCAGGTTCCCCGGCGCAAGGCAACGCGGTGAGGAGCTGAAGTTCTCTCCGGACTTTTGGGATCCTTGGCGGTTCATGGCCAAGACTTTTGGAGGCTCAAGCTAGAAGCCTTTCACTCTCTCCGTTGCTGAATATCGCTAAGGCGATGGTGCTTACTCGCACCCAAGGTGTTTTGTGTTTTTTTAAATCTATGTAAAGGGACATAATGTATGGATCGGCTATCTCATTTTGCGTCCAAGTTTGTAAGCCCGTGGGGCATTTTATACTTTTGAGTCAAGCGATGTAAAAAGATGTTCATTATGAATAAAAGAGAAACTTTTCTATGCCTCAACCTTGTGTTATCTTATATGTCCACTCTGTTGCATTGTTCTAAAGAATATCCTTATGCCTAAGGCCTTGTGCACGCGCGCCCTACGCGTGCACGGCATCACGCCCGGGGGACGATTATCGATTAGCCAAAATCGGGGCGTAACATATTGGTATCAGAGCATGCTTCAGATCCTTTGATCTCACAAAGAAAGTTTCTAAAGAGGACCTTGTTCCTTCCGAGTAGACCCTTGAATTCGCTTGGCCAAAATGGGATACGTTCCATACAGTGAGTCCATAATATACCTTGAGACTAATACAAGTTACTTTCCTTTCAAGGAACGATTTCCGAGCCGGGTGCACAAGCGCAGATGGTGGCGCAAGTGCAAGCGAGTAGTTCAGGCACCTCGGGCAGCTCTGGGAGTCCAGCTGCCGTACCCTCTGCCGATCCGTTCGAACGAATAATACGTTTTATGGAGACGCAGCAGAAACAAGCTGAACTACGGCAGAGTCAGTTCGAGTCACGGATTGAGGCTCAATTCGTGGCACAGCGATTTCAGGCGGATACACAACAGAAGCAGATGAATAGTCTGCAAACAATGGTGACGAATATGGTCGCCAACAATCATTCTGCATCCGCCCCCGCAACAGTGCCTATAGTTGCTGAAGCCACCGGACCGCAGAATTCCCAGGGTACCTTACCCTCAGGCGAGAATGGGTCAATCGTGTCGATATCTGAATTTAAGAAGATGTGCCGTGCTACGTTTAAAGGCACCGAGGACCCTTCCTTAGCGATGGACTGGCTGGTCGAGTTGGAGGACCACTTTGAAGCGCTGTGCCTCGACGAGACCAAGAAAGTGGCGTGTACCCAGCTTCAGCTCCGACAAAATGCACATGATTGGTGGGATGTGCACAAGCAAGCTATTATGAGTGAAGGTGGCACAACGGCTATCTCCTGGTCCGTGTTTCACAAGGCCTTCATGGAGGAATACCTTCCACCCGCCGTCCGTCGAGAAAAGGAAGACGAGTTTGCACTACTGAGGCAGGGAGACATGACGGTGCGTCAATACGCCTCAGAGTTCAACCGACTTGCAAAGTTTGCCAAGTCGCAGATCGCCGACACTGAAAGTCGTACACGGAAGTTCGAGCTCGGACTACGACCTTCTATCCGTGCCCACGTCATAGCGACTCAATATCGTACCATACGGGAGTCCCTGAATCATGCACTGTCCCTTGAGTCGCAATATCCTCCAGTTCGCACCGGCGCTGTGCAAAATTACAATCACAAGCGTCCTGCCAACACAGGAGGAAACAACGCGCAGAAGCGCCCCAACAACGGCGGTAAACAGGGAGCAAACCCGGGAAGGGGTAACGAAGCCGTCTGCCATCGATACAATCGTACGGGACACATCGCACGGAACTGTCGGGTGTTCAATGGATCATGCTTTAAATACGGTCGTCAGGGCCACATGGCAGTGAACTATCGTGTTAGCGGGCAAGAGCAGCAGCAGCAACAAAACCAGGAGCCTCAGCATCAGGGGCAAACTCAACGAGCGAATCAAGCACCGCCAAACGCTCAGGGCCGAGTCTATGCTTTGACTCGGGACGAGGCACTTGCATCGAACACGACGGTGTCAGGTATATTACTTTTTAATAATGTACCGGCTCGAGTATTGTTTGATTCTGGTGCAACACATAGCTTCATTTCGGCGAATTTTGCCGTCGAACACACATTCCCTATGACACCGCTAGGCTTAAACCTAAGTGTTAGCACTCCTTCGGGCGTAGATTTATCGGCTCGCTTAGTCTGTCGTGAAGGTAACATTTGCATCGGGGGACGGAGATTGTCATTAGATGCGATAGTTCTAGACATAAGGGACTACGATCTTATTCTGGGGATGGATTGGCTCGGCGCTTGTTCAGCTACAATCGACTGTGCGAAAAAGGAAGTCGTGTTTCGTTTGCCCGGCGAGATCGAATTTCTCTTCACGTGCAGTCCTGAGTCGAAAGTGTCGAATACCTGCATGGTGATCTCAGCAATGTCTGCTCGACGGATGATTCACTCCGGCTGCGAAGGGTACTTAGCGTCCGTTCGAGACATTCGGCAAGATTGCGCAAACGTTGAGTCTATTCCCGTTGTGGCGGATTTTCCTGATTTGTTTCCCGACGAGTTGCCAGGCATGCTGCCCGATCGAGAGACAGAGTTCACTATAAACACATTCCCAGAAACTCGACCAATTTCCAAGACGCCGTATCGAATGGCCCCGGCAGAATTAAAGGAGCTTAAAGTACAGTTGCAAGACTTGCTAGATCGAGGATACATTCGGCCTAGTGTATCTCCGTGGGGTGCACCTGTACTATTCGTAAAGAAAAAAGATGGCTCGTTGCGGCTCTGCATCGACTATCGAGAATTGAATAAAGCAACCATTCGTAACCAGTATCCTCTTCCAAGAATAGACGATCTTTTCGATCAGTTGCAAGCTGCCATGGTATTCTCTAAAATCGACCTCCGTTCGGGCTATCACCAACTAAAGATCAAGCTAGACGATGTGCCAAAGTCAGCTTTTCGAACTCGCTATGGCCATTATGAGTTCCTGGTGATGCCGTTCAGACTAACCAATGCACCCGCTGCCTTTATGAGTTTAATGAACCTTGTGTTCCGGCCCTATCTCGATAAGTTTGTAGTAGTATTCATCGATGATATCTTGGTGTATTCGAAGAGTGAGGAAGAACATGCAGAGCACTTGCGGACCGTGCTACAAACTCTTCGGGACAATCAGCTATATGCTAAACTGAGTAAGTGTGAATTCTGGCTAAGTAGTGTATCTTTTCTCGGGCACATCATTTCTGCGGGAGGCATCTCAGTCGATCCGAAGAAGGTGGAGGCCATTGTCGAGTGGAAGCGACCTGCATCTGTTAGCGAGATTCGAAGCTTCCTCGGGCTAGCGGGCTACTACAGACGGTTCGTGAAGGATTTTTCCAAACTTGCACTACCTCTGACTCGCCTCACACAAAAGGGAGTCGCATTTGAGTGGTCCGCCGACTGCGAAGCTTTATTTAAAGAGTTAAAGCATCGCCTCACCTCTGCCCCGTTACTTGCACTACCAGACGAGATCTCGGGATTCCAAATATTTAGCGACGCGTCCGGGCAAGGCTTGGGGTGTGTACTTATGCAGCGAGATCGAGTGATAGCCTATGCCTCCAGGCAACTAAAGAAGCACGAGAAAAATTATCCTACACACGACCTAGAATTAGCGGCAATTGTCTTTGGCCTAAAATTGTGGCGACACTACCTTTATGGAGTGCCTTGTCGAATTTATACTGATCACAAGAGCTTGAAGTACCTATTCACCCAGACGGACCTCAACCTTCGTCAGCGCCGTTGGCTAGAATTGATAAAAGATTACGACTTGACGATAGACTACACGCCTGGAAAAGGGAACGTTGTAGCGGATGCTTTGAGTCGGATCTTCGTTGGATCTCTGTCAGTCGATCGAAGGTTACGAAGGGACTTAGAAGAAATGGGCATCGAACTCCGAATTCGATATCGTGGCGCGTGGGTCGCTCAAATACGATTCGTACCCAACCTAATAGAGCGGGTCACATCTACTCAGAAAGACGACCCTTTCCTAAGGAAGATGCACGAGCAGATTCTAGCGGGGAAGGCGAAGGACTTTGCAGTAGATGAAAATGGAGTGTTACGGGTGAAAGGAAGGCTATGTGTCTCCGATGATTCAGAACTTAGAAAGGAGATCCTTGCGGAAGCTCATTACGCAGCCTATATGATCCATCCCGGGAGCACGAAGATGTATAAAAACCTCCGAACGACCTTCTGGTGGCACGGCATGAAGAAAGATGTTGCACTCTTTGTGTCCCAATGCATAACTTGTCAAAGGATGAAAGCAGAGCATCAGAGGCCGGGCGGGGAGATGCAAAATTTTGCTATCCCAGAATGGAAGTGGGAGCACATCTGCATGGATTTCATTGTTGGCCTGCCAAGGACGCAACGGGGGAACGACGTAATCTGGGTTATCGTCGACCGGTTAACCAAGTCTGCACACTTTATTGCCATCAAAAGTACTTGGAGCGCCGATCGCCTCACCCAGACCTACCTTGACGAGATAGTCCGGCTGCACGGAGTGCCAGTTTCTATAGTATCAGATCGGGACGGGCGATTCATCTCGCGTTTCTGGGAGAGCCTTCAGTTGGCGATAGGGACCAAGTTGAAGTTCAGCTCAGCCTATCATCCACAAACCGATGGTCAGACGGAATGAGTGAATCAGATACTAGAAGACATGTTGCGTCTCTGCGTGATCGATTCGAAGTCAAGCTGGGACGTCTACCTGCCGTTGGCCGAATTTGCATACAACAACAGTTATCAGTCCAGCATCGAGATGGCTCCGTACGAGGCTTTGTATGGGCGGAAGTGTAGGTCACCAATCTGCTGGGACGAAGTCGGAGAACGGCAAATCCTTGGGCCGGAGCTGGTTGAATAAACCGTCCAAAAGGTTTGGTTGATTCGTGAACGGTTGAAGACAGCACAAAGCCGACAAAAGAGTTATGCCGATGCTCGACGTCGCCCCCTTGAATTCTTTGAAGGGGACCATGTGTTCTTGAAAGTCTCGCCTATGTGCGGAGTCATGCTGTTCGGAGTAAAAGGAAAGCTAAGTCCGAGATTTGTTGGACCGTTTGAAATTCTCAAACGGGTTACTCCGGTCGCCTATCAAGTTGCTTTGCCGCCTGCCCTATCAGAAGTACACAATATTTTTTATGTTTCTCAGCTGAGAAAGTTTGTACACGACCCGAACCACATAGTCGACTTGGGGCAGTTGAATCTGCAAGCGGACTTGTCGTACGCGGCGGAGCCTGTCCAAGTTTTGGATCGTAAAGAGAAGCAGTTGCGGAACCGAACCGTCTCGCTAGTGCGCGTCCTGTGGCGGAACCACTCGGTCGAGGAGTCGACCTGGGAACTTGAAGCTGATATGAGGAAAAGGTTCCCCTCATTATTCCTTAGTGGTAGGTTCTATTCCTAAGTTTTAGGACGAAACTTTCTTTTGGATGGTTATGATGTAATGCCCCGTTCCCCCTATTCGGGGAGCGCGGCCAAGAAATACTTACGACCGTCCGAACGGGACAGATTGAATTAAAATCCTTTCCTCGTTATGGATTGGTTTCTTCGGAATCAGGTCCCATATACAATGGATTGTGCCTCGAGGATGGACTCGGCGGCAGAGTCGAGAGGGGCCTTTCCGTTGCGTTGGTTTCTTGTCCGTTTTCGTGCCGCTTGGTTGCTTTCTTGTTGGTTTTATGACTTGCGTTTTCTTGAACGATTTTAATGGATTTCATTGCTTTCGTTCTTAGGATTTCGTATTTCGTATCGAGCCTTGGAGACCGAAGCAGGAGGTATTGATCATCCGTTGGTGCGTGCAGGTGATCGTGTAGACGACGCGCGAGCGGAGTCTTAGAGATCTCTCCTTCTTCTTCCTATTCAACCAACTTGTGAGTGGCTCTATTTCGATAAGCACCTTCTTTCCAAGGGCTCCGTTCTTAATAAAATTGACTCAGTGGTGCATTCATTCAAACGATACCAAATATATATAAAGTTGAATGAAAAGATAAGAAGTAGGCTTGGAACATTCATTGCTTGTCATTCAGAACCTTGCATAAATTCATTGATGCATGCACGTTCGTTGGGTATATTAATTGATCGGCACTTATTTATAGCACAAGTTGTTCTTCTTTAAACTGCTGAATGTTATTGCATATAACTTGTTGGTTGATTATGGTAGAACAGTAAAGCGGTTCCGTACATGCCGTTTCTTTAAATTCTTATGTGTTAACTATGTGTTTGGTGGGTTGGTGTTAGACAAACTTGTATACAAGGGGTAACGTTCTACGAACGGTCGCCGGGGCACCGGGACCGCTTTGACCTGGGTAGAACATTTGCTAGTGTAGTCCTAGCGCTTGGATGGGTCCGTGCGTCCGCCAAAGGCTAGCTACCTGAGGCGGAATGTCAGCCGATCCATCCCCCGTCCAACCAAGAGATGTTGTTGTTGTATATTTAAACTGTGCAGAATAACTATGTCTTCATGACAGGGAAGGCTAAGGTAAGTTGTACAGGTGGTTCAGACGGTACAGGTAAAGTCACCGAACGGTGGCATGTGGAGTTATGTTATTTTGTTCTTGCATACCTGCTAAATGAAATCTGAACTAGGCAAGAATAGAAACCCACCTAAGAACATAATTGTAGCATACTCATTAGATCTCATCTCATGAGCTTGGTAAAGTTGAGCAGCTAGCCTTCACCAGTACTTTTCGAAGTACTGACCCTCGTTGTAGCAGGTTCCCCGGCGCAAGGCAACGCGACGAGGAGCTGAAGTTCTCTCCGGACTTTTGGGATCCTTGGCGGTTCGTGGCCAAGATTTTTGGAGGCTCAAGCTAGAAGCCTTTCACTCTCTCCGTTGCTGAATATCGCTAAGGCGATGGTGCTTACTCGCACCCAAGGTGTTTTGTGTTTTTTTAAATCTATGTAAAGGGACATAATGTATGGATCGGCTATCTCATTTTGCGTCCAAGTTTGTAAGCCCGTGGGGCATTTTATACTTTTGAGTCAAGCGATGTAAAAAGATGTTCATTATGAATAAAAGAGAAACTTTTCTATGCCTCAACCTTGTGTTATCTTATATGTCCACTCTGTTGCATTGTTCTAAAGAATATCCTTATGCCTAAGGCCTTGTGCACGCGCGCCCTACGCGTGCACGGCATCACGCCCGGGGGACGATTATCGATTAGCCGAAATCGGGGCGTGACAGAAACAAGGTCAAAAAAGAGAGCTAGAGAATTTAAAGTCGGAAGTTGATTTTCTTCGAGAGAGAAGCTAAACATAGACAGAGAGTAGTGATCGACGATTTTGACATCAAGCATCCACTCCCCTTTGCAACCTGTGAAGCTTCTTCTTCTTCTACAGCACTTCTTTATCATCGTGTGGTCCAAGGGACAAAATGATCGACTGCAGATCAGACTCCTATAGCAATATTTACCTAGATTAAATTTTGTACTTAACATCCTTATATAGGACTAATAGTACTTCTTGTTTGTAAACCTAAGAAAGGGTTTCGTATAAACCTATTTTTGTTTCTTTCATTTATTATCAAACACCAAGATGACGACTCTGCTGGGGACATCTTTCTCTTTTGATGAGAAGGCAATTGCTCAACACGATGCTGTATCAGTAGGAGCAACGAAGAAGACTTTGGTCGTTCAGTTCGACCAATCTGCTTATGAAGATATGCTTCGTGCAGGGGGTAGCTCTCACTCTCTCTCTGTCTAAGACAACAGGAAATTGCGTAAAGTTTGGATGCCCCGGACATCCCCTACCAATCCTGCTGACTCTCTGGCTTCTCCGACCAACGAGGTTCTAGCATCGCTCCCTCCGCGCCTTGCGCGTAAAACTCAGTCTCCCGCCGCTGGCGGAATAGACAAAACTTCTGGAAATGCTTTAGAGCCAATCCAGAAGTCCACTCTGCGCCTTGCGCGTAAAACTCAGTCTCTCGTCGCTGGCGGAATAGACAAAACTTATGGCAATGCCTTAGCGCCAATCCAGAAGTCCACTCCGCGCCTTGGGCGTAAAACTCAGTGTCCCGTCGCTGGCGGAACAGACAGAACTTCTGGCAATGTCTCAGTGCCCACCCAGAAGTATACAACACGCTCTGCGCATAAAAATTCGTCGCCCATCGCTGACGGGGCAGACATAATTTTTGACAAAGCCTCAACGCCAAGTCAGAAAATTCAAAAGCGCCTTGTGCGTAAAATCACGTCTACCGCCAATAAGGTGGCAGATGGTCCCTACAATCTACGCAAGGGAAAACAAGTGGCAGAATTTTTGACCTCTCGACTTTTACGCTATACAGAAAAGAAGTTGCCTGCACTTCAGATTACGCGGGATGATGAGGGCCATTTGAAGACTTCTCATATTTTACGCTATTCTGAGCAAAATTCCCAATTACGCAGGAGAAGCCCCTCGGCGTAAAGAAGGCCTATTTTGTGGATAGATACGCTCCTTATGGGTCATGTCTGGTCATATGGCTGAACTATTCTATTCATATGGTGGGAAGAGACTTATGATTCCCAATATCCGTGTTTCGACTGATGTAAAAAGGCAGAATAAGCCTTCTTCTTCTACTCCTGTTAACACCCCGGATTTGCGGGATTTCCTGATCCAGAAACGCAGAGCCAGAGGTCAAAATTATGACCTAGTGCCCTTAACTACTAAACGTGGGGAGATCATATGGGGAGTAGCTTCAACAGCTAATGTCGTCATGACGTATGGACCACACAAAGATTATATCTTTATCGTTCCATCTACTCGAGACGATCAGCATCAAATAGTCTTCGGTCGAATACAGAATAGACCGATTATACAAGAAGATTCTCACAAATCTGATGCTGGGAGAATGCAAGTCCACCGATATAGCCCACAAGCATTAAAGATTATGCAAAATATGGGTTATGATTTGAAGAAGAAACCAGGCCTCAACTATGGGAAAGGCAGACGAATACCGTTGCATGGTGATCATTACTGTCAACGAACTCGTTTCGGGTTAGGATATACTGCATCTCATGCGAACTCCAAACCCCCAGAGGCAGGTCCTTCTAAATCAACTGTAGTGGACAATGACATGTCTGGAGATAGTTTCCCTCGACAAAATAGAGTAGCATCCAAAGCTGGGGGTAGAATCTCCTCTGAATCCGAAGATGATGCAATTAGGACCGTCTTCCCCGAAGACCGTACGACTCAGGTATCAGCAGTCCGAAGGCCAAAGGGGACTTTTTCTTTCAATGATGATGATATCATTGAAATCTTCAATTCACTGATGAAGGAAAATAAACTTCGGCTAACCAATATCAGACACCAGGGAAGGGTTGGCGATATAGATGACCCAGACTATTGTCTCTTTCACCGGTACGTTCATCACCCCACAAGGGCATGCTATGTACTGAAGAGGAGAATCCAGGAGTTGATCGACGCCAAACTCATCACTTTGCATTTATAAACGAGAAGAGGGTCACTGCAAATTGGTCTCACTCCAACTTGACAATTTGCTCCCTCACTCCAATGCTGGATGATGCATCCAAACAAAATTTCCCCCAGCTGAGTTTGTTATGTCCAAGTGACCTCTGAACAAAACCTCCTGGGTTGGTGTTATCAATCAGAACTTTTCCATGTCCATATCACCTCTGAGTAAAGTTCTTCTCTTCGACTTTCTACTATCATGTTCGCATAACCACTGATAGTGCTAGTCATTTTAGCTTATTATCTGTACTTAAAGTATGCCATGGATAATAAGTCCACAACTCAAAAGTTTGTCATGTCATATTACCTCTGAACAAACTTTCCAAATTTTGGCTATCGATTATCATGTCCATATTACCTCTGATATTGGTTGTCGTCTCAACTTAATACCCGTACTTAACTCTAAGTACGCCAGTGGTGTTAGGTCCATAAAATCTATCACGTCCATATTACCTCTGGTAGGGCTTGTCTTAAAACTTATTACTTGCACTATTGTGCACAACAAGTAATAGGTTTACAATGGACATCAGTTCACGTCCATACTACCTCTGAACTGCTGTCGTAATATCTCACTTCGGCTGAGTTTGTTATGTTCATATTACCTCTGAACAAGCCTTCCAAGTTTTGGCTATCGATTATCATGTCCATATTACCTCTGATATCGGTTGTCATCTCAACTTAGCATCCGTTCTTAATTCTAAGTATGCCAGTGGTGTTAGATCCACGAAACCTATCATGTCCATATTACCTCTGATAGGGTTTATTTCGAACTTATTATTTGCACTCTATGTGCGCAACAAATAATAGGTCCACAAAAAATCTCCCAGTGGGATGTCCTCAACAAATATGGTATTGTACTACGTCCATATTATCTCTGGTATGATATCCGAAGTCTATACAAACAATCGCAAAAAAATGGATAATTTTTATACGATCAAAACAACACTCCCAAAGGGCGCTTACAGATTAATCAAACCTATTGAAAATATGATAAATGGCTCCTATCAACAATAAATGCCCGAAGAAGTACTATACTTTAATCTTCTTTGCTCAAATGGAGTATGGTGAAGATCTCATTCTGACAATACCGATTCCAAAGAACTAATTGGATCATATTCTATCATGTCCATATAACCTCTGAATAGATATGTCTAAAACTAATTTGGAACATCAAAACCTATCACGTCCATATTACCTCTGATAGTGTTTTGTGTACAAATTTTAGTTGGATCATATTCTATCATGTCCATATAACCTCTGAATAGATATGTCCAGCTGAAGCTTACCAAAAGTATATCATGTCCATATTACCTCTGACATCACTTTTACCCTAGCCTATCATTTATATTCCAAAATGATAGGTCCACCAAAGTCAGATAAAGTCTCTTTATTATTTCCAGAAAGAGCAAATTACATAAAAGCAAAATGTACATCATTTGGGAGGAGCAGTTAAGTCATGAATTTGTTGCGCCAGAGTAATCATGCTATCATCCCTGGAGTTCAAAACATCGACGCGAGCCCGCTCCAACCTTGCCGCATCATTGTTCAAAGCAGATAGCTTGGACCGAGCTTGTACAAGACCTGCGTAGGTGACACTCACATGCGTCAGATTCTGCTGAGCTGTCTCCCTTCGACCCCTCAATACATCGCGAGCTGTTAATAAAGAGAGAGCCTTCTCCTTGGCCTTAGCGAGGTCATCTTCCAATTTGCGGACCCTCGCTACCTCTTCCTCATATTCGGCCTCGCACTGAGCCAGCTTGGGAATGACATACCCCAATTCGGCACGATATTGATCCATCTTCTGCTGTTATTCCTGGATGGAATTGTTCATAGACTCCAATTGCCCAGCAAACTCTGCAGTTAAGGAGTCATACCTAGCTTGAACGAGACCGTCAATTTTGCCTCGAGATAGCTGCAAATAATCGTTAATGGGTTATTCCAAACCATTAACTATTTGATCCAGCGCATCAGCTCTCCCAGCGTCGTTGAAATCTCTGATCGGTGCTATCGCAAACTGGGAGGACCTCCTCAAAGCCTCGAAGCCTAGATTCTTCTCCAACACCATTGATATCAGCATTTTCAAAGTGTTGTAGAAAATACTAGTATACTGCTCAATCAGTATGGCGAAATTAGATTGGACGCTGGGAGTGGCTGCAATATCGGAGAATCCCCTTCCAGGAATGATTGCAGACGACATTGCCACAGTTGTCGCCTCAACAGATGGTGCGACAAAAGAAGAAGCGCCAACAATGGTCGAAGCGGATGGCATACTCAAAGGAGACATAGTCATAATGACAGGCTCATCCTCCTCTTGAGATATCGGAACCATTTCGGGCAAGCCGGCACCCGAAAACGTTTCCTCTTCAAAGTCAGGCACCTCCGTGTCATCGACAAGAGCTGAAACCAAGCCAAAAGTTGCATCAATGCTGCTGTCCCTGTAGATGTCTTCCCCTGAAAAGAAGACAAAAGAAAGTTAATATCAACATGATGTTAATTTTTTTAAAAGAGGCATAAAGACGACATTTACCAATGGCTGATGGTATATACGGCGCGTCTGTAGCCAGTATAGCTAAATCATGTCTTAAGGATGCTAAGCGAGCTGTCATACCTGGAGAAGGGGCTGTGCCAACTGACACTGGCAGGTATTCTTCCAAGTCTTCACCAAGATCCACTCGAGGCTCATTGGGTGGAATCTCGCTGGGTATACTTACAGACGCAGCAGGGGTTTCTCCCATTGCTTGTCTGGATAAAGATATTCTTATTTTGCTCGGCCTCGAAGGCGATCTCGTACCACTACTTGAAGCGGTAGCAGCGACAGCAGCCTCGAGCAAAGATTCTCCGGCACTGCCAACCAGAATTTTGGAGGTTCCCTCTCTAATAGGCAAGGGACCTCTAGTCAAAGAATCATCCCCAACAGGGGAAACAGTAGGCTCACTCCGAGGAGCCTCATGGCTGGAAATCCTGATAGGACTGTTTGTGGTAAAAAACGAAAGAATAAAATATATTCAAGACGGGGTTTATACGAAACCCGTTTTCTTTGGTTTACAAACAAACTTGTACAATTTAATCCTATACGAGGATGTGGGAGTACAATTTATAAATCTGGGTAAATGTTGCTATAGGTGTCTGATCTGCAGTCGATCACTTTAGCCCTTGGACCACACGATGGTGAAGAAGTGCCGTGGAAGACGGAAAGCAGTTCGGAGGTTGCTAAGGAGGATGGATGCACGATACCAAAGTTGTTGATCGCTACTCCTTGCCTGAGCTCTGGATTCTTCTCTCTCAAAGACTCTTCGACCCCTCTTCAATCTCCAATGTTTCGACCCGTGGTTCGATCTCTTTGGAGGTTTTTTGACCAATTTCTTCGACCCTTTTCTCCTGAATTTGCCGACCTTGTCCTCTGTTGATAGAGGTCTCTATTTATAGAGTTTTAGTGACAGTGACCACTCAGTTGGTGTAGAAACCGAGAAGTGGAAAGTGTAGCACCCTTTTACACAACGGTTAAAATAACCAATGCCTGCGTATAGATGATCTTTTGAGTGAGCATGTGACGCGGGTCCAGCTAGGGGACAAAACGCGTATAACTGCTACGAAGATCATGGTGTAGAAGCCACGTAGGTAGGTATCCCTTGTGTAGAAGGGGTTGGCGTAGAAGCCAATGTCTGTCACCATGGCATAGAAGCCAAGTAGACATAGAAGCCGGGTAGGCGTAAAAACTTGATGGCATAGAAGCCGAATAGGCATAGGAGCCGAGTGAGCATAGAAGCTGAGGAGGCGTAGAAGCCGAGTGGGCACAGAAGCTGAATGGGCGTAGAAGCCGCTGCGTAACGTGCCAGAGTGATGATGTGGATGTCTTAGCTGGAATTACGGCTCTTGGAGATATAATCAAATCTCTCGCATTAAATGCAGAGATCCGCCATCATCTTGTGCATTAATTGCAGAGGCATGTTCTGAAGGCCTGCCACCGTTCTGAGCATTAGGTGCAGAGATGTGCCTCGGGCCCTGCACGAAGAGCAGCTTTTGACGTGGCAGTCAGTTTGTCTTCCGCGGAGCGTAAACAGTTTACGTCTGCCTGTGTAAAACAAGGCAGCGTATCCCCTTGTACGCATAAAAGCAGTTTATGCTGAGGAGATGTCAGTAGACGACGGTTCGGTGATATTAATCAAATTCTCTACATTAAATGCAGAGATCCGCCATCATACTGTGCATGGAATACAAGAGCGCGTCCCAAGTGGTCTGTCACTATTTCAGCCGTCGTCTGGGTAGCCGTGCAGTACTTTTTGTCAGGAGTCAGATGTCAGGTTCACTGCGTGATTTGACAGGTTCATTTCGGGGAAGACGAAGCGTTCCTCGTACGCTTTAATGCTGCATTGAAAGCGGATGAGTTTTACGCCATATAGGCGATGAAGCACCCTGTCTACGCTGAAGCAGCCTAGACATACTGCATTTACGCAGATGGTCCTTTGAGCTTTATATTCTACGCTGTGCTCAGCAGAAAAAGCTCCGTTGCACGTTTGATGGCTCTGAGGTCCTCTGTTTACGCTGCCCTGCATCACCATGCTGCGTAGAGTCATCCAGCGTATTTTTCATGCTTCTACAAGACCCCCTTCAAATCTTTCAAATTTCTCGTGAGTTGAAACGCTTTGAATGAAGCATGAACCGTTCCTCGTAACTCGAAACATTTTCTAAATGGAGCCTGAAATGGTCAAGCCTGACACGTTCTTTCAAGGCTGACTTTACGGCAGAGTTATTAGGGATCGGTGTGATCTCTTTCGCCTATAAAAAGGCTGAGGAGTTAACCTGTTCTTCCCACGTTTCCTTTACCACGCAGAGATGATCGCCGAAGTTCATCGGGTCGACCTGAGGAAGAAGAAGTCCATGTTCTTCCAGCATGTAAGGAGCCGAAAAAGACGGCGTCTTCGAGCAAGTGTCATCTGCAACGATGGATCATGGAAAGATATCATAGCCTCCCTTGCTCGGGATAATCAGCAACTTCATATGGCGGTTCTTCCAGGAGAAGGGAAGGGTTGCGTTGGACCACACAGCTTGCAAGCTGTATATTTTCCCCTGAGACTTCCGCGGATGAGAGCAGACAAACTGTAACTGCCGTCCTAGATTGAGTTGGGTTAAAGAAGCCTCAACTGGATCTGACATGGCGTATGGAGGATGGGCACTTTGATACCGGCCCAATTCTGTATCCTCCCGCCATCGATCTTCTTGTTCATGACTGTGGTGGTCGATGAACTTCCATGGAAGAAGAGGAAGATCTGTACCGATGCAAGAACCTGGCTGAACAGATTCTGGGGTGGCCTTCCAATGAAGATGAGGAAATCCTTTGTAGACGAAATTTCCCTCACATGTAATCATAAAAAATAAAGAAAAACCCCTTTGTAGACAGGATTTCCCTCATATGTAATCATGATTTTAATTTTAATAAAATCTTCTTCTTCTGTGCATATGATCGTTTTGCCATATGTTGCTGCGAAGTTTGAATATGTGTAGCTTCGACACATCTGATTCTTTACTTCGACTCTGTTCTAGATAGAGTGCTAGGTCCTATCCTGTCTTTCGCGCATAGCTAGGGGCGCGCAGAAAGCTGCTTCAGGAATGAGGAACCGCGTAGAATTCTGAACTGTTGCTTCTGATAAACAGAATTCTTGTTCAGACGTCATCTTCAAGAATGATTTCTCAAAAATTCCTTGGAACAGGGTCGAGAAGTGGCTGTCAAACTAAGTTGCCATCTTGAATTTGTAGATGAAATATTCAGACTGGAGTCTGGATGAACTTCGAATCGACCCATGAAGAAGAGTAATTTTCAATGTTGAACTCTGTATGCTTCGGGTACTTGGGATATCTTCTGGTCAAGAAGGAGTATCTTCTGTGTGAACTCTTGCAATTGACCTCTTTGAGAACCGTTCGGATGTACGCGTACTCTGGCCTGCGTATCCTTCAGATGTGCGGAGAGTCATAGCATAAGATCATAAGTTCATAGCCTCATGAGCGTAAACTAAACGCCATCGAGCGTGAAATCGTAGATTTTGTAGTTCCTGAGCGTGAAGTCGTAGGTTTGTAGCCTCTCGAGCATAAAAGCTACCGAGCACAAGGGCATCCGGGTGTAAAACCATAGACTTATAGCCTGCGAATGCAAAATAGCAGATTCGTAGCTGTCGAGCGTAGAAAGCTTCTTAGCGTAGAACTGTAGATCTGTAGCCTGTGAAAAGGAAATCTTCCGAGCGTGAAGTAGTGGATCTGTTGCTTCTGAGCATAAACTAAACACCACCGAGCGTGAGATCATAGATTTGCAGCTGCGGAGCATGAAGTCGTAGGTTTGTAACCTCTCGAGCATAAAAGCTTACCGTGCATAAAGACATCCGGGCATAAAACCATAGAATTATAGCCTGTGAGCGTAAAACCGTAGATCTGTAGCTGTCGAGCGTAGAAAGCTCCTTAGCGTAGGAACCGCGAATCTTCTTCGCGCAAAAACTTTTTGAATTCGCTGACTGTCCGCCTTCCGAGAAAAATAGGCTGACGTAGTCCTCAATCATAACCTAACATTAATTAGGAGATTTGGTTCGGGTTTCGAGGAGTCCATCCGAACTCTATATATACCCCCAAGTTTCTGAGAGAAAAACTTTTCATCCGTCTTCTGCGAAAGAAAGCCTTCGACTGTTCGAGTTCTCCTTCGTTTCTTCTCCGAGTCTTCTAAGTTTCCAGTAATGGCCTCGAAGCAATCCTCCTCCTCTAAGGGAAAGAAGGTCGATTCCTCTTCCCGTTCTCCTGCTCAAGCGGAAGTGTCTCCGGTCGGGCAAGGCGAACCTCATTCTGGGCAAAGCGTCCCGCCGACGAGCAGTGCCCCTGGCCTGCAAGGTAGAGTTTTTGGGACGAAAAGAACGACTTGAAAAATCCTTCGCACACGTTGAACGTGACCACGCTAGGTCGTCTTCTGTGCTGATAGCCTCTTTGAGGAAGATGATGCACGGAGACATTTTATCTTTTACGCCCATATTTCTAATGTATCAGCGTAAAAACTCTAGGTTTTCGCAGTTGAGCGAAAAATCTTTGACTACCGAAAACTTGGTGTATACTGTAAAAATTTGAATTTTATGCTTGTGGATGAAAATTTTGGCGTAACAGCTCACATTTTGGCAGTCTGGCGTAAAGCACAGATCGTGTGCTGCCGACTTGAATTTTACGCTTCTGGATGATCATTCCGGCGTAGACGATCAAGTTTGTACAGTCTTGGCGTAGAGCACAGACTGTTGCCTCTTGGCGTATGCTGCAAGATTGTAATGTCCAGTATAAAAACTGACGTGTTTTCCTTGCACCCTTGCAGTTAACTTGGGTGAGTCTCCGTTAGCCGAGGTGATGGGTTCTGCCGCCGGGCTGCTGTACTCCAACTATCTGGAGGATCTGTCCCTTGTGACATTTCCTATCTCCGGGCCCTAATATCCCGAAGGGAGGGAAATTTTGATATCGGCTCAGGGCGAGCGAACGCTGCTGAACATGATTAATGGAGAGCCCCTAACGTACGTAGACGGGGACCAGTATATAAAGTCGGCCTTTCTCTTCGGGGACATGATTGATAAGCAGTCCCAGACGAAGCCAAAGAAAGAACTCTAGGTTTTCCCTGCCGGGAGCTTGGTCTTGAGTCTGCCCAAGATGCCGAGAGATTATCCCATCTCGACATTCTTCCATGCTACACATCCCAGGAGGATGTCGTGGACGCTGACTCCCGATCTTCACGGTAAGCCGGGGAAGATCTTCTACCAGAAAGGATCTGGCCTATTTGTCAGCCGCCCTTCCGGTCCTGTAACGTCGTTCAGGGGACTGTACCCGGGCAGTGTCCCGAGTGAAGACAGCTTGGTGCTCCAGCCGGTGCAATTTCCGACCTTCTGTAATGATTTCATGGGGCGCGGAGGAGTATACCCCAAGGTGAATCCTCGATGCAATGGGTGGATGACCCCAACAAATCTTCGATGGGCTCGTTTAGTCGATTGGGCCTTGGAGCACTTTCGGATCGAGTTGGAGAACATCGGTCTGCTTGCAGCTGTGAGTGCCACCAGTCTTGGGTTACCTCCTAACCCTAACCTGTTTGTGGCACTGATGGAGCGATATATTCCGCTCACCGAGACTTTTGCCACTCCACTGGGGGAGTTGTTATTGGCCCTCCATATGATGGCAGAGATCTCAAGACTGCCGATGGGGGATACTCCGTATGAAGAGTATGTTCCCACGAACCGGGAGTTGGGGGATTCAGACCCTCGGGTAGTGGAAGTGTACCAGGAGCTGATGTGCCACTACCTTGCTTGCACCGCCTTCTATGCTAAGCCTTCAGATTTGGCTCATACCAGCAAGTGGACGTCCTACCTCTTTTTTCACCGGGCCAGGGCTGCTCAGCCGGAGAAAGTCTTGGAAGGCAAGGATGAGCCCGTGAATCCTCTGAGCGTGCTTACTGCTCAGGAAGTCGACGATCTTATGGAGGATGCTAGGGCTCCAGATCAGATCCTCGTCGAAGGGATAGGAAGATATCCTGCAGGTACTAAGGCCTACAGCCATCTGAGGCATTGCCGCAGGGCTCCACCCAAGGAAGCTCAACTGGCTGGATCCTCTCTATATGGCTGCGCCGACTGGTGGTACCCGGTATCGCATTCGAGGATCGTATTCACCGCAACACCCTGTGGCCGGCAGTGCGTCTGGTGTTTGGGGCGAGACTGGGCTTGCTCCCTGCCATGGTGTGCCGCATACAAGCTGGCCTGAGGGCGATGACTGAGGGGCTGCTTATTGATGAAGCTCGGCGTGAAAGCTTTCCCCGGGTGGAATTACCATACCTGTATTTGATATGATGGTTAATTCTCCATAACCCCCGAGTGATGTCTCCAGGTTCCGGCAGTAGCTTGGGGGGGAGTTTCTTGCTGAATTACAAGAAATCCTCCTAGAACGTGCTTACAGTTTTAGACTGTCAGCGGGTGTTGAATGGCGGCCATAGCTGGAATCTCCTTTGCACTGTTCCCCCTGTTCATCGTAATAAATCGGGGATTAGACTTGAGGACTCAGGTAGAGAGAAGACCGTTCTTTCTTCCGAAGCTTTCAATTGGTTGGTCTGCATTAGACCTTCCCACTTGCTGTACAGAAGTGAAGACCACTGCTTCTTTGAACCCTACCTGCCTAGTCGGTTTGCCAGGCAATTTGGGTATGATCAGTTGCACGTGGGCAACGCCGTCACCAGCTTCAGGTCCAGAGGTGGACTCATTGATGGAGCGAGGGGATGGCGATATTTTATCATGGGCTGTACTGGGGCAATTTTTACTGTGCCCTTCACCACTCTTTTCACGGAATTGTGCATCCTTCACACGTATGCCCAGTTCTATGTGGCCACCAATACCTTCCATCGCAATTTTGATATGCCTGGAAGTTTTAGGGTGCCCTTGTCACGACCCGCACCCAGTATAAGGGTACGAGAGCGTGGGTACGTCCAGCCTACGCCGCAGCATCGGCGGTAGAACGCTGTCTAGGTCACGTAATTATCTAATCAATCTCTCACGAATATCCAACTCCATAAGGAGACATAGATATCACAATCTAATATGGAATATACTCAATCACATAAACTAAAGCACGATGAGATATCGAAGCAAACAATGAAATACAAGACAAGTCTAAACAACAATAAATAATCTAACCTGTAATCAATAACATCCAATCTCCAATTATGCTGGAAACAAGTCCTCTATGTCACAGTCTGGAAAAAATATCCAGTCAGGATTGGAACGAAATATACCTATAATAGCAGTTCCACATATATTGACGAAATCTATAGCACAGTGTAAAGAAATACAAGACAGATAGGAATACTGGCAATAAGAAATACTGACGAGCATGGATATACTGGAAATAGAAATACTAGAATAAATAGAATACTGGAATAATGAAGTAATGGAGCATGTCATCATCAATATACATCTAGCAATGAAATAGGAATCCAAGTACACGCAAGAACAATGAACTGGTATATAAATGTGTACAAGAACAACAACTAGAACATGTAGAGATGCTAGATCAATATACTAGAGATGCATGTCAATGATCCTCTAACCAAGTGTGTGAAATATCAGTATATCATGTGATCGGCTTGGGACTATATGACTCATTACATGGATTAGCGATCATCCCCAACAGGTCAGGCTAACCAGAATATAACAGCGATGAGGCATGTAAGGGTAAGGCTGCACCAACGTGAGATGTGGGTGAGCTAATGCTGCATGTAAGGGGTATGATCACATAACTACTAATACTTTCCCGTTTCCCCAGCTAGCACGATGGATCCCAATCACGACTCCTCGTGACAGGTCTCAATAATGCCAACTCGTGTAAAAGACAGTGTCAGAGTCATGTACGCTATACAACAAGAGTTATAGAGATAATCAACATAATGGAAACTGTCAGAGAATGTACTCGCCTGGGGTCCTTAGCTGTCAGTACCAATGTCCTATTCCAGAATATCGTCTGGATGATCTAACAATCCTATAGATATATCATAAAACAATACAACACTGCATCAGACACTAACACATAATCAAAAATACCTCCAACTCATGGGCTATGCCAGGTAGGGC
Source organism: Iris macrosiphon (assembly GCA_036927795.1). Taxonomy (NCBI): domain Eukaryota; kingdom Viridiplantae; phylum Streptophyta; class Magnoliopsida; order Asparagales; family Iridaceae; genus Iris; species Iris macrosiphon. Next base: position 191,233,543 of record JAYESA010000007.1, read on the forward strand.
ACTAGTCAACTAGAGTCATCTAGTAGATAGACACATAAACATATTATACGTATTATCAATCAGCATTAATACTTACAATATATACATGCACCAAATTAAATACATATACAATATATATATATATATATATATATATATATATATATATATATATATATTTACCAATTAATTACATGTATAATATATACATTAGTTAAACAATATATATGTACTATATATACCAATTATATATACTGAAAATATACTAAGTATATACAAAATATATGTATATACATTTACCAATTAATATATATACTATATATATATATGTGTATATATTATTAAAATACACTAATACTAATACCAATTGAGTTTATACTATATATATTTATTAAATATATACTATACAAAAATAAACCAATACACATATATATACATATGTATGTATATGAATACATATATAATAATACGTATGAATACATTTATACATTACATATGAGGAAAGAGATCGTACTTGAGCGCACGACGTCGGCGAAGACGTCGACGACGAGGAGGATGACGAAGACGACGATGATGGCGAGGTGGCTGTGTCGAGGCTGCTCGGGGGCTGCTGTCGACTGAAAACGGGAGGAAAAACTGCCGGAGTTGATGAGCGACCGGGGTGCAGGGAGTTGGCCGCCGGCTGTCGATGGTGGTGGAGGAGACGTTCATAGCGAGGTATGCTCGAGACTGGAGGAGACAGGGGTGGTTTGGCTCGGCTCGATGGGGGATGACTCACCGGAGTTGAGAGTCAAGGGGGTGATGTACTGGTGGTACTCGGTCGCGTTCGGCCGAAGAAGATGGAGGCTGGGGCGAAGCCGAGTGCAGGGACATCGGATTATGGAGTCGAGGGGAGCTCGACGCCGGAGTCGGGAAGAGGATGAACTGGTTTGTTGGTGGAGGAGATCCCCGTGGCCGGAGAAGATGACAGTTGGCCGGGATCGTGAAGAGGGGAGGAGCAGCGGAAAGAAGGTCGGTGCTCGGTCGGCTGAAGTGGGGAACGGCCGGGGATGAGCTCGGGGTTGAGTGCACAGTGGCCGGGGCAGCGTGGTGTTGACGGGAACGACGGGAGGACATGGATGAACAGGAGATGGTAAGGGGTGTATGTTGGCTGCTATAGGTTTAGGGATAAAGAAAAAGAAAAAAAGTAAAGAAAGGGAAAAAGAATATTTATAGGTACAATGTTGGGTTGACCTAGAAATAGGGCTTGGTCAAACCCTTGGGAAAAGGGCTTGCCAATGATATATTTCAAGGGCTAGGATTCAAATGGATTCAATTGAATGGCCATGATTGCAAGGTTCAAAATAATGGAGGGCTACGGTTTGAGGAGGTTGATGTAAAATTATACACTCCCAAAAATTATGGAAAAATATACCAATGAAAGAGGAATAGGTTTATTCAGTATTGTGCCCAATGGGGTGGGCACCTTAATGCACTTTTGCACAAAAGTGCCCAACAATTGAAAAATTGCACGAAGTTGGGTTTACGGTTCAATTAAATTAAATAAATGCAATTGGTGTTCAAAAATAATTAGAAGTACAAGGGGCCAAAATTAGGTTGTGTCCTAAATATCATTAGTGAAGAAGACTCGGAACAGAATATTACCCTAATTTGGGTTGCACGAAAAATGGGTCAGGATTGCCTCCAATTTTGATTGGAACGCACAACGATACAAATTGGAATTTATTTAGAAATTAAATAAACGTCCGCGACGAATATTGTGCGGCTAAAATGAAGCACAAGAGAACATAATTACGAGTGACAAAAAGGGTCAGAATTGAAGGTGGACACGTCTAGGGCAAGGTTGTGAATTCTGTTGGAAGTCAAAAGATAGGGTAGCGCTCCAAATATCGAAGCAACATTAAGGCGCAATAATGAAATAAAAATTACGACAATTAAATATAATTAAATATTATGAAATCATTTATACATTAATTTATGAAAAGACGAAAATATCCCTAATCTGAAATGTGGGGGTGACAAGTCTACCCTCCTTAAAAGAATTTCTACCTAAAAATTTAAGATCCTCAACGGTCGTATTTATTTATTCATTTTCCATCAAATTTTAAATTCATCGAATCACATAATCATGAAGTGAATCCATATTGCTATTTCACAAAATTTCTTTCCAAATTCTATAAGTACATATTCCTGAAAATCTTCAAATATAAAATCAAATTTCATTCTTATCACAATCTCCTCCAAATTTTCAAGTTCATAACTAAATACTCAAAAATTAATACCCAATCCTCAAATTTTTTTTTAATCCAATCAATCTATATAAAATTAAAATCTTGTCCCAAAATGTTAATTCAAACTCTAATCCATTAATCATCTTACTCCTCTAATTTAAATCCAATCGATGTATATTTATAAAATTTAAATCCTCATAAAAATTTGAATTCAAACGCTAATCCATTAATGATCTTACTCCTCGATTCTTTTTCCACACAATACTCAAATAATATAATACTCGCAAAATCTTCAATTGCAATATTCAAAATAAATCTATATCTTGCAGTCAAATAAATACAATGATAATCTTCTTAATTTCTTCAAAATTTATTGATAAATTCAATCATTTCATAATCTTCATAAAATCAACGTTTTAACAAGATCGCCAATCCTGTCATATTAAGTTCTCAACTCTTTGTTTAAATTAATGTTTATCCTCGAAATTTAAGGCACATTGTCTCTCTTTGTCAAATCATAACCTCTTCATTAACTCTTTACTATGGTCAAACCCTCAACAATCAAAGTCTAAGAGAATCCTACCTATAGTCATACAACACGCAATACAACACGCAATCTAGATAAAATATGCAATCTAGATGAAACATGCATGGTCATAGTCTCTTTTGTCATGGTATTACAGTCTCTGTCGAGGTGTACTACTAACTATATTCTAGCAAGAAAATCATTGATACAAGCTACGGTACTAAGGAATCAATCAATCAATCAATCAAAGACGGAAAAAGGAACAAAAAGAAAGAACATAATACAGTCTTCTAACCCATTACTTGGACATCTACAACCTCTATCATACACTTAACTCTAGCACATTTATTCACAAATTCCTGTCCCTATATACTGTTACCCATATCAACTAATCTCTAGTCCACAAGATATCCATGGATACATCCACATTACACACCTCTGTCTATTTAATACCAAAATATGATACCAAGGACCTCTAACACAATCATAGGTCAAATGATGCATCCAAAGTTTGATACCTCTATCTCTTTAGGTACCACTGTTTCTACTACAAGCATACTCACTGCTAGCTCTCTTACCTACTACAACTGTTTATACTAGTTATTCTTATCACTCAAGGGCACACTAAGTGCAACACACCATACTAAGTACTACTCATTCTAATACAACTCTAGATGGACACCCCAGTCTGTTTGTAGTGCCATTTCAATCATGCTCAAGTCAACAGATCCTTACACATGCACATCATCTACTCATATACTGTTACACATTTCTTACCCACCATAAAATTTTATCCTCAAAATAAAATTATCAAAATTTACTTCTCGAACGATTTGAAATAAAATGCATATACTTTCCTCAAAAGTCAAAAGCTCAAATATCGAAATAAAAATTTTAATCACTTCCAAAATCTTTATAGCTTTGACTATGTTTATTGAATTGAATTTGAATCCTCAAAAAATTTTAATAACATAAAATCTCAACTCCTCAAGATTCTTAAAAATCAAAATTTATTTCCAATCTTCAAATTATAAATTTAAATTCACAAGTATACATATAAATACTCACAGTCTCAATACTTCCAAGTGCATACAAATACATCAATTATCTACAACTCTCAACTGTGTACTGAATATTGCACTGCCTGGATTACTTGTAATATTACTCCCAATAATCAAAGTTATCATCACACATTTTTTTTTCCAATAATTTTCTATCTATATTAATTGATACACCAATCTAATTATCATCACATGAAGTACTTACTGTTATTAGCACCTTTCTCAACTAATCCTCGATATAGGAACATTAACTCTCTTGGTATGGTAACAGTAGCTTCATCATTAGATTACCTCATCATACTTAATAAAACTCATGATCACTTGTACTTTCTATAATACCCATGATTCACTTCAATCTCAAGGGCAGGCATATGGTTACATATCTCGATTTATGTATATGTATCTTCCCTTAAATCTTTTACAGCCTGTTACACTAGTCTGTGATATACTTCATACCTTGCATGATCCATCTTGATATTTTCCTACCCATGGCACACTCATTAATACCCTTTATGCATATGAATTTCTTTACTCTTGACACACCCAAGTATCAACCATTAAATTGAATATCATGCTCCATTAATCTTTAACACAATTTCTTGATACTTAATTGTTTACATAGATCATCCAATTACATAAATTATGACTATCCAGAACTGGCATGCTGATTTTTGATACTTACTCTTGGAACCTTCACTGATAATCTTACTCCTCTTTCTATAATACCAATACTAATTATAATAACACCTATCATAGAACTATTGCTACAAGGTACTATGCTATGGGTATCTCTAGATTAATGCCTAATGCTCCCATGTCCAACTAAGAAATACTTACAACTCACAAGTCACACTCAGTCAAACTAATACAAGACACAACCAAAATTGCAAGTCACTAATTATCATACTAACAAAGAATCCTCAAAGAAAAGAAGCTCAAAAGAAACTGGGTTAAGGACTGAAGGTATCTTTACTGCTAGTAAAGAAAAAGAAGCGATGGAACAAAGTCCTAGAATAACAGAAATAGATAAGCCTTGAGATGATACTTTAAGAACCAATTTAAGATACAACCTGATAATCATACGCGTCTGTCAGAAATTATGACACTCAGAATTCTCGCCACGCCAGTAAGCATAAATACGATAAACGACAGGTTCCGTAACTAAGGTATGCAATTCTATAATTATGTCATCTAGAATCTTTGCCACGCCAACCGGTATGGCTGCGAGAGACTCTAAATTTCATAACTTAAGTATGTACATCCAAGTCAGGTTCCTACGTTCTCGTCATGGCAGCTAGTATGGCTGCGATAAACTCTAGGTTCCATAACCAAAGTAGACGTTTTTCCTTTCTCACTGTCCTCATCAATATATGTCATCAGGTGATACCGTAAATTTTAGCCCATAAAATTCATCTCGATATGAAATCAAAACTCAACAACGATACCAAGAATTAAATTTAACAACTGGTCAACAAGAATCAAACTCAACAATGATACCAAGATTTTAATTTACTAACTGATCAACAAGAATCAAGTTTAATAACAACAAGCAAGAGCGGACGAAAACAAGGAAAAAGATTTAAATTGGAAATTATAATAAGATTCTCAAGGGGTCGTCCCAGGAATCTCTCAAGATTTTTTGTGATTGAGTATCCTCTCTCATCCTAGTATCCTATGTCCTATATTCTATAGCAGGCACGCAGTAGTACAACTAAGACGTCGCACTACCACGACATCGCACAACTTGCGAAGTCTGACCTGCATGGGCCACTACTAAAAACATGTCATGACCCACACCCAGTATAGGGGCACAAGAGCGTGGGTACGTCCAGCCTACGCCGCAGCATCGGTGGTAGAACGCTGTCTAGGTCATGTAATTATCTAATCAATCTCTCACGAATATCCAACTCCATAAGGAGACATAGATATCACAATCTAATATGGAATATACTCAATCACATAAACTAAAGCACGATGAGATATCGAAGCAAACAATGAAATACAAGACAAGTCTAAACAACAATAAATAATCTAACCTGTAATCAATAACATCCAATCTCTAATTATGCTGGAAACAAGTCCTCTATGTCACAGTCTGGAAAAAATATCCAGTCAGGATTGGAACGAAATACACCTCTAATAGCAGTTCCACATATATTGACAAAATCTATAGCACAGTGTAAAGAAATACAAGACAGATAGGAATACTGGCAATAAGAAATACTGACGAGCATGGATATACTGGAAATAGAAATACTGGATTAAATAAAATACTGGAATAATGAAGTACTGGAGCATGTCATCATCAATATACATCTAGCAATGAAATAGGAATCCAAGTACATGCAAGAACAATGAACTGGTATATAAATGTGTACAAGAACAACAACTAGAACATGTAGAGATGCTAGATCAATATACTAGAGATGCATGTCAATGATCCTCTAACCAAGTGTGTGAAATATCAGTATATCATGTGATCAGCTTGGGACTATATGACTCATTACATGGATTAGCGATCATCCCCAACAGGTCAGGCTAACCAGAATGTAACAGCGATGAGGCATGTAAGGGTAAGGCTGCACCGACGTGAGATGTGGGTGAGCTAATGCTGCATGTAAGGGGTATGATCACATAACTACTAATACTTCCCCGTTTCCCCAGCTAGCACGATGGATCCCAATCACGACTCCTCGTGAAAGGTCTCAATAATGCCAACTCGTGTAAAAGACAGTGTCAGAGTCATGTACGCTATACAACAAGAGTTATAGAGATAATCAACATAATAGAAACTGTCAGAGAATGTACTCGCCTGGGGTCCTTAGCTGTCAGTACCAATATCCTGTTCCAGAATATCGTCTGGATGATCCAACAATCCTATAGATATATCATAAAACAATACAACACTGCATCAGACACTAACACATAATCAAAAATACCTCCAACTCATGGGCTATGCCAGGTTGGGCACTAGTCAACTAGAGTCATCTAGTAGATAGACACATAAACATATTATACGTATTATCAATCAGCATTAATACTTACAATATATACATGCACCAAATTAAATACATATACAATATATATATATATATATATATATATATATATATATATATATATATATATATATATATATATATATATATATATATATTTACCAATTAATTACATGTATAATATATACATTAGTTGAATAATATATATGTACTATATATACCAATTATATATACTGAAAATATACTAAGTATATACAAAATATATGTATATACATTTACCAATTAATATATATACTATATATATATATATGTGTATATATTATTAAAATACACTAATACTAATACCAATTGAGTTTATACTATATAAATTTATTAAATATATACTATACAAAAATAAACCAATACACATACATATACATATGTATGTATATGAATACATATATAATAATACGTATGAATACATTTATACATTACACATGAGGAAAGAGATCGTACCTGAGCGCACGACGTCGGTGAAGACGTCGACGACGAGGAGGATGACGAAGACGACGATGATGGCGAGGTGGCTGTGTCGAGGCTGCTCGGGGGCTGGTGTCGACTAGAAACATGGGGAAAAACTGCCTGAGTTGATGAGCGACCGGGGTGCAGGGAGTTGGCCGCCGGCTGTCGATGGTGGTGGAGGAGACGTTCGTAGCGAGGTCGGCTCGAGACTGGAGGAGACAGGGGTGGTTTGGCTCGGCTCAATGGAGGATGACTCGCCGGAGTTGAGAGTCGAGAGGGTGATGTACTGGTGGTACTCGGTCGCGTTCGGCCGGAGAAGATCGAGACTGGGGCGAAGCCGAGTGTAGGGACGTCGGATTATGGAGTCAAGGGGAGCTCGACGCCGGAGTCGGGAAGAGGATGAACTGGTTTGTTGGTAGAGGAGATCCCCGTGGCCGGAGAAGATGGCAGTTGGCCGGGATCGTGAAGAGGGAAGGAGCAGCGGGAAGAAGGTCGGTGCTCGGTCGGCTGAAGTGTGGAACGGCCGGGGATGAGCTCGGGGTTGAGTGCACAGTGGCCGGGGCAGCGTGGTGTTGACGGGAACGGCGGGAGGACATGGATAAACAGGAGATGGTAAGGGGTGTATGTTGGCTGCTATAGGTTTAGGGATAAAGAAAAAAAAAAGTAAAGAAAGGGAAAAAGAATATTTATAGGTACAATGTTGGGTTGATCTAGAAATAGGGCTTGGTCAAACCCTTGGGAAAAGGGCTTGCCAATGATATATTTCAAGGGCTAGGATTCAAATGGATTCAATTGAATGGCCATGATTGCAAGGTTCAAAATAACGGAGGGCTACGGTTTGAGGAGGTTGATGTAAAATTATACACTCCCAAAAATTGTGAAAAAATATACCAATGAAAGAGGAATAGGTTTATTCAGTATTGTGCCCAATGGGGTGGGCACCTTAATGCACTTTTGCACAAAAGTGCCCAACAATTGGAAAATTGCACGAAGTTGGGTTTACGGTTCAATTAAATTAAATAAATGCAATTGGTGTTCTAAAATAATTAGAAGTACAAGGGGCCAAAATTAGGTTGTGTCCTAAATATCATTAGTGAAGAAGACTCAGAACAGAATATTACCCTAATTTGGGTTGCACAAAAAATGGGTCAGGATTGCTTCCAATTTTGATTGGAACGCACAACGATACAAATTGGAATTTATTTAGAAATTAAATAAACGTCCACGATGAATATTGTGCGGCTAAAATGAAGCACAAGAGAACATAATTACGAGTGACAAAAAGGGTCAGAATTGAAGGCGGACACGTCTAGGGCAAGGTTGTGAATTCTGTTGGAAGTCAAAAGATAGGGTAGCGCTCCAAATATCGAAGCAACAGTAAGGCGCAATAATGAAATAAAAATCACAAAAATTAAATATAATTAAATATTATGAAATCATTTATACATTAATTTATGAAAAGACGAAAATACCCCTAATCTGAAATGTGGGGGTGACAGCCCTCTTCCACGCCTGGGGGAAGAGTCGAAGTCCCCTCGGTTTCTTCTGACGAGGGTGAGGAGTCCGTTACTCCGGACAAGCCTCTTATATCGGTACCGAGGGGTAAAATACCTCCGCCTGCAGGGGCTTTGGTAATCTCTGGGAAACGAAGGGCTCCTGCTCCGAAGGAAACTTCCCCTCGTAAGAGGAAGAAGAAGACGGTTGCTCGTCCTCTCCGGATTCCTGGTATTGAGGCTCCTGGAAGTGAGCATGTTTCTCCCCATATTGGGGATAATTCTTTAACTGGAGGTTCCTCGCCTTTTAGAGAGGGCCCTTCTACAGTTTCGGCAGGCGGTGCCGGAGAATCTTAGCTGGAGGCTGCTATCGCTGCTACTGCTTCAGGTAGTAGAACGAAGTCAACTTCGGGGCTGATTATAAGACTCCATATACCTTTATCCAGATCAGCATTAGGAGAGACCCCTGCCGTGCCTGTCAGTGTTCCTAACGAGATTCCAGCTGATGAGCCTCAAGTGGATCACGACGAAGACCTGGAAGAGCATCTCCCAACGTTTGTTAGTAGGCCCCCTTCTCCAGGTATGACAGCTTGCCTAGCATTACTAAGAAATGATTTAGCTGTACAGACCGCAGACGCGACATATACACCATTGGCCATGGGTAACTGTTGTCTTTTCATGCCTCTTCTTTTAGGAGAATTAACATTATGTTGATATTAACTTCCTCTCGTCTTCTTTTCAGGGGACGACCCCTTCGGGGAGGGCAGTGTAGATGCACCCTTCGGCTCTGTGTCAGGTCCTGGCGTCGATACGGAGGTGCCTGATTTTGAAAAGGAAGCATCTTCGGGTGCCATATCGCCTGCAGAAGAGGACGAGCCTGTCGTTGCGACAATGCCTCCTTCGAGTATGCTGGTTACTTCGTCCGGTGTTGGCGCTTCCTCTTTTGTCGTACCACCTGTTGAGGCGACGACTGTGGCTACACCGATTGCGATCGTCCCTGGCTCGAGGTTCGACAACATTGCAGCCACCCCCAGCGTGCATTCGGGTTTACCTGTGCTGACCGAGCAATATACCAATATCTTCTACAACATTTTAAAAACGCTGATATCAATGGTGTTGGAGAAGAATCTGAACTTTGAGCGTCTGTGGAAGTTCTCTCAATTTTCGATAGAGGCGATCAGGGACCTCGACGATACTGGGTTAGCTGATGCCCTGGAGGAGGTAGTTAATGGTTTGGAGCAACCCGTTAACGAATACTTGCAGCTATCCCAAGACAGCATCGAAGCTTTGGCCCAGGCTAGACACGACGCCTTGACTGCGCATCTTGTTGAAAAGATGGAAGACCTGAATAAAATCCTCTAGACAAATCAACGGGAGACGGATGAAGGAAAAGTCGTTTTGGAGGAGACTATTGCTCTTTAGACGAAGTGCCAGGCCGAGCATGATGGGAATGCAGCGAGGGTCCGCAAACTGGAGACGAAGCTTGCTCAGGCAAAGGAGTGGGCTTCTCAGTCGTTGGAAGGTCTCTATGTGGTGAATGGCCGACTGATCATAGCAAAACAGAACTTGGCGAGAAAGGATGTCGCCCGCGCTTGTTTCCTTCGAGCTAGAGCCGAGCTATCCCTCCTGATTAATGATGAGGCACGGCTGGAGCGGGCCCGCGCTGATGTCTTGGATTCCAGGAATGAGAAGATGGCCAGACTGGCGCAGCGGATTCGTGATTTGACCGTTCCCCCCCAATGATGTACTTTTCTGCTTTGCAAATATAATTTTGCTCTTTTTTTTTGGGAATAATGAAGAGGCTTTTCATCTGACTTTGTGGACCTATTATTTCGAAATGCAAATAACAGGTTTGAGTGAAAGTTATATCAGAGGTAGTATGGACGTGATATACTCTCGGTAAACTTTAGCAGGACATATCTATTCAGAGGTCATACGGACATGATAGAATATGCTTTAGTAGGACATATCTATTCAGAGGTTATATGGACATGATAGAATATGCTTTGACTAAAGTTTTTACACAAAATACTATCAGAGGTAATATGGACGTGATAGGTCTTGCAGTTCCAAATTAGTCGAACATATCTATTCAGAGGTAATATGAAAATGATAGAACATGACCCAACTAGTTTTTTTTTTGGAAGTAGTTTTGTCAGAATAAGATTTTGCCGTATTCCTCTTGAGTAGAGGATGTTAAGCATAGTACCTTTTCAGGAATTTGCCATTGATAGGAGCCATTATGAGGTCTTCGTTAGGCTGGGCTAACCTGTAAGTGCCGTTCGAGAATGTTGTCTCGATCACATAAGGGCCTTTCCATTTGGGCTAGAATTTGCCTTTACTCCTGTGAGTAAGAATCATCGGCCTTCTTACGGCTAAGACTAGCTCGCCGACTTTGAACACCCTTTCCTTTACTTTTTGATTGAAAGCTCTGGAAATGCGTGCCTAATAGAACGCGATGCTCTGTTGAGCTTGAAGGCGTTTCTCGTCTAATCCTTCCACCTCTTGAAGCCTTAATAGGTCATTCTTTTCCTGAGTCAACTTATTAGCGACTGCTATCCTGAGTGACTGAATTTAAATTTCGATGGAAAGAACTACTTCACTCCCGTAGACCAATAAGAATGGGGTGCAACCTGTCGGTGCTGGGACCGTTGTGCGGTACGCCTAGAGACATTCTTTCAGCTTCTCGTTCCAATCTCTCTTATTCGAGGAGACGAACTTCTTCAAGAGTTTTGATAATGGTTTTGTTGAAGGCTTCCGCCAAACCATTAGCTGCTGGATAATATGCCGTAGAGGCGATATTTTGTAGCCGATTTTTATCGCAAAATCGATAAAACGCTTGGCTGATAAACTGAGGCCCATTGTCATGGATTATCCTTCGGGGAATCCCAAAGCGATAAATAACGTTATGCTTGATGAAGCTGATCACATTAGACGTCTTCACCTCAGCTAGAGGTATCACTTCTGCCCATTTAGAGAAATAATCCGTGATGGCCAGTATGAACCGATGACCTCTGGAAGAAGACGGGTGAATCGGACCACTGATATCCATACCCCATGCTTCGAAAGGCCAGGATGCAACCGTGGGATGTAGATGTTCAGACGGCTGATGTATGAAGTCTGCATGAACCTGACAGGCCCTGCATTGTCTTGCATATTTGATTGCGTCTGCGATCATAGTGGGCCAGTAATAGTCCATTCTCCTGATACGATCCTGTAGCTTAGGACCGGGTTGATGCGCCCCGCATACGCCGTCGTGAGCTTCACGGATAATCCGCTGTGCTTCGTCGCCAGAAAGACATCTCAATAGCAGTCCATCGTAGGTCCGACGATATAGGCATTGTGAAGATGCATCGAAGTAGAAGCGTAATGATCGTCTTTTGACAGATACTGCTTCTTTAGGGTCCTCCGGCAAGATTCCGTATGCCACAAAATCTATAAAGGGGCTTTTCCAATCTCTCGTAGGAGGATCGGTGTTTACAGCGTAGCTGCGCTCTATGTGAGAGTTGTTCTTCACACAGAATAGGTCTCTGTTAAGAAGGATTACCGAATTCTGCCTTCTTATAGGGGTAGCTAAATCTGCAGCTAGACTGGCTAGGGCATCGGCTTCTAGATTCTCAGATCGAGGTACATGCTCTAGGAAGAACCCTTTGAATGTCATGGCTATCTTGACCGTTGCTCGGTGATAGGGGATGAGGTCGAGATTCCGGACTTCATATATTCCTCTGACTTGATTGACGATAAGCAGAGAATCACCGAAAGCTTCCAGGGATTCGACCTCCAGCTCTTTAGCGACTTGGAGCCCGATAAGTAGAGCGTTATACTCTGCGACATTGTTGGAACAGGGCTCGCTAAGAGAGTATGCTCGGTAGATGACGAGTTTGTCGGGAGCAACCAGGACAATTCCTACCCCTGAAACTACGTTTCCCTTGGGACCAGTCCTGGAGGCGCCGTCGAAGAACAGTTGCCATGCGTCACTTTTCATTGCGGAATTACATTCTGCAACTTCGTCGGGAATGTCCTCGTATAATTTGGAGGCCTCCGGGATCGGATGAGCAGCTAGGAAGTCAGCCAGTGCTTGGCCTTTGATGGACTTTTGAGGGACGTACAATATGTCATATGGTGTTAATAATATCGCCCAAGTTGCGAGTCGGGAGTTAAGAACACTTGGCTTGTTCATTAGTACCCGAAGAGGATTGATCCTGGAGATGATATGAATGGTCTGGTCGGTGACATAGTGCCGCACCTTCTGAATAGCGAACATCAGAGCCAAATATTCCTTCTCCACTGGATTGTACCGGTGCTCAGCTCCGATTATCATTCTACTTAGATAGTAGATATCCTGTTCATGCCCCACATCGTTCTTCTGTACGAGAAGAGCTCCCAGAGAATGGTCCATTGCTCGAACATATAGGAAAAATGGTCTTTCTACGACGGGAGGCACCAGAACTGGCGGATGAGTGAGGTAGCGTTTGATATCGTTAAACGCTTGCTGACAGGCTTCGTCCCATACGAAGGATACACCTTTCTTCATGAGACGAGAAAAGGCTGATATCTCCCAAAGAGGTTGGATATGAACCTCCGGATATAAGCCAGACGACCTTAAAATCCTCTGAGTTCCCTCAGATTACGGGACGGTCGCATTTCTGAGATGGCCTTGACTTTATCAGGGTCCACTTGTATGCCTTTGGCGGTAATGACAAATCCCAGGAATTTGCCACTAGATACACCCAGAAAGGACTTTGTAGGATTCATCTTGAGTTGATGTTGGCGCATCAGCTCAAACACCGTCTTCAAGTCTTGGATGTGATTGTTCTTGAGGCAGCTTTTGACAGCTATATCGTCTACGTAACATTCTACTGTCTTGCGCAAATGCTTGTGGAATATGTTACTCATAGCCCGTTGGTACGTAGCCCCGGCGTTCTTTAATCCGAAGGGTATGACCGTATAGCAATATACCCCCAGTGGTGTCCGAAAGGCAGTATGCTTCTCGTCTTCAGGATGCATCTTGATTTGATTATATCCTGAAAAGCCGTCCATGAAAGACATACGTTCAAAACCGCATGTATTGTCAATCATGACGTCTGTGATGGGAAGAGGAAACTCGTCCTTGGGGCAGGTTGCATTCAGATCTCGGTAATCGATGCAGACGTGTACTTTCCCATTTTTCTTCATGACCGGGACAACATTGGCGACCCAGTCGGGATGTTGTTCCTTCCGGATGAAACCACAGGCTATCAACTTCTTAATTTCAGCTTCGATGGCGTCCATCATATCCGGGCGGAACCGGCGTTGGTGCTGCTTCACTGGCTTCGAAGGCCTGGCATATCCTCATAATTCTACATAAAGACATTGATGTATTCTTTTATCAGTTGAATAACTTCTTCCCTTTCAGTTGGGGAAAGATTGTTACTGATAAATATCGGCTTTGGTAAAAGTTCATCCCTAACATTGATCTGGATAACTTCATCTTCAGTGGGAGGTTCTCTCTGTTCGAAGCGGAACTCCCATTGTGTATTCATTTGTTGAGCCCAAGAGTCATTCTCAAATGACTCAGATTCTGGTTCGTCTCCTTCGAAGGAATCTGCCACTACCATATTCACTGATAATGTTCGTTCGAGAGCCTCGGATGAGTCGGAGCACGATGAGCCATCTTGAAAAGAGGAAAAGATATCCTCGTCCGACTTGGAAGTTGCAAGGGAGGCGGTATACCCTAACCCGAAATGAGTTTGTTGATAGCGGGGATTGCCGAGCAGCGGCGTTCGTCTGCCTTTCCCGTAGTTGAGACATGGTTCCAGCTTCCAGTCGTAACCCATACTTTGAATGATCTTCAAAGCTTGTGGGCTGTACCTGTGAACTTGCACTTCGCCAGCATCGTCATCGAAGGAATCTTCTTGTATAGTCGGTTTGTTGCTCATGCGACCGAAGACTATTGAACGCTGACTACTGCGTGCAGGAGGAACAATGAAGATAGAATCCTCATGTGGTCCATATGTCGTGACGACATTGGATGATGATGCTACTTCCCATACGTACGGATGATAGGAATCTACAGCTGCCAAGAATTTCTGTGCTATAGGCTCTATATCGTTATGGGAAGAGGATTCCTGATTTGGAATTTGGGCGTCGATATACTGGAAAAGAGGTCCTTTATTATCATCGAAAATCGCATTCCTGGTCGCATTTACATCAGTCGGCTGCCTTGTCAGCGGATAATCCCCGAGGAGGGTGTCTTTCCGCAAATTGAGCCTTCTTTACGCCGAGGTGCTCCTCCTGGCGTAATTTGGCGCCGTGCTCCGGCTTGCGTAGAGCTGAGGAGGCCCTTAGTCGGCCATCAGTTCCTCGCGTAATCCGGAGGGCGGGCAGATTTTTCCCTTGCTGGCGTAGAGGCCGAGGAGTTGAGTAGTCCGCCACTTGCTTTCCCTTGCGTAGATTGCAGGGATCATCTGTCTCTCCACGGAGGGCAGATGCAGTCTTACATGCAGAGCACGAAGTGGACTTCTAGGCTAGCCCTAAGGCATTGCCAGATGTTCTGTCTATTCCGCCAAGGACGGGAGACTGATTTTCACGCGCTAGGCGTGGAGTATACTTCTGGGTTGGCGCTGAGGCCTTGCCAAAAGTTTTGTCTATTTTGTCGAGGACGGGAAAATGATTTCTATGCGCAGAGCGTGGTGTGGGCTTCTGGACTAGCTCTGAGGCATTGTTCGAAGTTTCGTCTGTTCCGCCGAGGATGGAAGACTGAATCTCACGCGCAAGGCGTGGAGGATACTTCTGGGTTAGCGCTGAGGCTTTTCCAGAAGTTTTGTCGGCCCTGTCAGAGACAGGCGACTGAATTTCACGTACAGGGCACGGAAGGAGCAATGCTATAACCTCATTGGTCGGAGAGATCGGAGAGTCGACAGGAATGGTAGTGGATGTCTTGGGCATCCAGACCTTGTGCAGCTTTCTGTTGTCTTGTACAGAGAGAGAGTGGGAGCTACCCCCTGTCCGAAGCATGTCTTCGTAGGCAGATTGGTCAAACTGGACGACCAGTGTCTTCTTCACGGGTCCCACGGATACCGCATCATGTTGAGCAATCGCTTCCTCATCAGAAGAGAAAGATATCGCCAGCAGAGTTGCCATCTTGTTTGTGGTGAAAAATAAAAGAATGAAATGTATTCAAGACGGGGTTTATACAAAACCCATTTTCTTTGGTTTACAAACAAACTTGTATAATTTAATCCTATACGAGGATGTGGGAGTACAATTTATAAATCTGGGTAAATGTTGCTATAGGTGTCTGATCTGCAGTCGATCACTTTAGCCCTTGGACCACACGATGGTGAAGAAGTGCCGTGGAAGACGGAAAGCAGCTTCGGAGGTTGCTAAGGAGGATGGATGCACGATGCTAAAGTCGTTGATCGCTACTCCTTGCCTGAGCTCTGGATTCTTCTTTCTCAAAGACTCTTCGACCCCTCTTCAATCTCCAATGTTTCGACCCGTGGTTCGATCTCTTTGGAGGTTTTTTGACCAATTTCTTCGACCCTTTTCTCCTAAATTTGCCGACCTTGTCCTCTGTTGATAGAGGTCTCTATTTATAGAGTTTTGGTGACAGTGACCACTCAGTTGGTGTAGAAATCGAGGAGTGGAAAGTGTAGCACCCTTTTACACAACGGTTAAAATAACCAATGCCTGCGTATAGATGATCTTTTGAGTGAGTGTGTGACGCGGGTCCAGCTAGGGGACAAAACGTGTATAACTGCTACGAAGATCACGGTGTAGAAGCCATGTAGGTAGGTATCCCTTGTGTAGAAGGGGTTGGCGTAGAAGCCAATGTCTGTCACCATGGCATAGAAGCCAAGTAGGCATAGAAGCCGGGTAGGCGTAGAAACCTGATGGCATAGAAGCCGAATAGGCATAGGAGCCGAGTGAGCATAGAAGCTGAGAAGGCGTAGAAGCCGAGTGGGCACAGAAGCTGAATGGGCGTAGAAGCCGCTGCGTAACGTGCCAGAGTGATGATGTGGATGTCTTAGCCGGAATTACGACTCTTAGAGATATAATCAAATCTCTCGCATTAAATGCAGAGATCCGCCATCATCTTGTGCATTAATTGCAGAGGCGTGTTCTGAAGGCCTGCCACCGTTCTGAGCATTAGGTGCAGAGACGTGCTTCGGGCCCTGCACGGAGAGCAGCTTTTGACATGGCCGTCAGTTTGTCTTCTGCGGAGCGTAAACAGTTTACGTCTGCCTGTGTAAAACAAGGCAGCATATCCCCTTGTACGCGTAAAAGCAGTTTACGCTGAGGGGATGTCAGTAGATGACAGTTCGGTGATATTAATCAAATCCTCTGCTTTAAATGCAGAGATCCGCCATTATACTGTGCATTGAATGCAGGAGCGCGTTGCGAGTGGTCTGTTACTATTCCAGCCGTCGTCTGGGTAGCCGTGCAGTACTTTTTGTCAGGAGTCAGACGTCAGGTTCACTGCATGATTTGACAGGTTCATTTCGGGGAAGACGAAGCGTTCCTCGTACGCTTTAATGCTGTATTGAAAGCGGATGAGTTTTACGCCATATAGGCGATGAAGCACCCTGTCTACGCTGAAGCAGCCTGGACATACTGCATTTACGCGGATGGTCCTTTGAGCTTTATATTCTACGGTGTGCTCAGCGAAAAAAGCTCCGTTGCACGTTTGATGGCTCTGAGGTCCTCTGTTTACGCTGCCCTGCATCACTATGCTGCGTAGAGTCATCCAGCATATTTTTCATGCTTCTACAAGGACCACCAGTAACCTTCTTCTTCTTGCGAGGGGAAGTTTCCTTTAGAACAGGAGCCCTTCGCTAACCAGGGATAACCAAAGGCTCTGCAGGCGGAGGTATTTCACCTCTCGGTACTGTCAGCAAAGGCTCATCTGGATTGACAGAGTCTTCTTCTTCGTCAGAGGAAACTGATGGGATTTCCACTCGTATCGTAGACTTAGAAGAAGGCATCCTAAAACTTCCACGCATGTCAAAATCGCGATGGAAGGTATTGACGGCCACATAAAACTAGGCGTGCGAATGGAGGATGCGCAACTCCATGGAGAGTGAAGTCGCAGGCACAGTAAAGGATGCTCCAGTATAGCCCATTATGAAGTATCGCCATCCTCTCGCTCTATCAATGAGTCCACCTCTGGGCCTAAAGCTGGTGATGGCATTGCCCACATGCAATTGGTCATATCCAAACTGCCTGGCAAACCGACTAGGCAGGTAGGGCTCCAAGAAGCAATGGTCCTTACTTCTGTATAACAAGTGGGAAGGTCTAATGCAGACCAACCAATAAAAAGCTTCAGGAGAAAGAATGGTCGTCCCTTGACCTTCATCCTGAAGTCTCATCCCCTGTTGATTGATATGTACAGTAGGGATGGTGCAGAAGAGCTTCCAGCTGTGAGCAAAATTCAACGCTCGTCGATAGTCTAAAACTGTGGTCACGTTCTAGGTAGAATTCTTATAATTTAACAAGAAATTACTCCCCGAACTACTGCCAGAGCCGGGAGACATCACTCTGGGGTTATGGAGAATTAACCATCCCATCAAATACAGGAATGGTAATTCTACCCTGGGAA
The DNA here is from genome assembly GCA_036927795.1 of Iris macrosiphon. Taxonomy (NCBI): domain Eukaryota; kingdom Viridiplantae; phylum Streptophyta; class Magnoliopsida; order Asparagales; family Iridaceae; genus Iris; species Iris macrosiphon. Next base: position 191,251,913 of record JAYESA010000007.1, read on the forward strand.
ATCTATCACGCCGTGTTTCATCGGCAAGCATCCCATCAGTAATGGCCCTCAAGCCAGCTTGTATGCGGCACACCATGGCAGAGAGAAGGCCCAGTCTTGCCCCGAACACCAGACGCACTGCAGGCCACAAGGTGTTACGGTGAATGCGATCCGAAGATGTAATGCCTGGTACTAACAATCGGCACAGCCATACAGAGAGGAAGCCAGCCAGTTGAGCTTCCTTTGACAGAGGCCTGCGCAAATGCCTCATATAACTGTAGGCTTTAGTGCCTGCAGGATATTTCCCTATCCCTTCATCAAGAATCCGATCTGAAGCCCAGGCGTCTTCAATAAGATCATTGACTATCTGAGCATTAAGCACGCTCAGAAGGCTTAAAGGCTTATCCCTGCTATCCACGACTTTGTCGGGCTTAGCATCCCGGGCATGATAAAAGAAAAGATAGGCCACCCATTTATTGGTATGAGCCAAATCAGAGGGCTCATTATAGAAGGTGGTGCACGCAAGGTAATGGCTCATCAGCTCCTGGTACACGGCCACTACCCGAGGATTTGTATCCCCCAGTTCTCGGTGTGGGAATATACTCTTCATAAGGAGTATTCCCCATTGGCAGTCTTGAAATCTCTGCCATTTCGTGAAGGGCCAATCCCAACTCTCCCAGTGGAGTGGCAAAAGTCCCAGTAAGCGAGATATATCGCTCCATCAAAGCCAAAAACAGGTTAGGATTGAGAGGCAACCCAACACTGGTAGCTTCCAGAGCCGCGTACAGACTGATGCTCTCCAGCTCAGTCTGAAAGTGCTTCAGGGCCCAGGCAGCTAAATGAATCCATCGAAGATTTGTAGGAGTAAGCCATCCATTGGTCCGAGGATTAACTTTGGGGTATACTCCTCCATGCCCCATGAAATCATTGCAAAAAGAAGATAATTGGACTGGTTGGAGCAATGAAGTGTCTTCACTCGGGATGCTACCTGGAAATAACCCCCTGAAAGGCATCACAGGGCCAGAAGGAAAGCTCACAAATGATCCTTGGTCTGATCCTTTCTGATAAAATATCTTCCCCAGCTGGCCGTAAAGATTAGGGGTCAGAGTCCACGACATCCTCCTGGGATGCGTAGCATGAAAGAATGCCGAGATAGGGTAATCCCTCAACATCTTGGGCAGGTACGTGACCAAGCCTCCAACAGTAAAAACCCAGTCTTCCTTCTTGTGCTTTGTCTGGGATTGTTTATCAATCATATCCCCGAAGAGGAAAGCTGGTTTTCTGTATTTTGTCCCGTCTATATACATCAGAGGCTCTCCGTTGATCATGCTCAACAGCATTAGCTCTCCCTGAGATGATATCAGGATTCCCTTTCCTTCAGGATACTGGGGTCCAAAAATAGGAAATGTCACATGGGATAAATCCTCCAGATAATTGGAGTGCAGCATCCCAACAGCAGAACCCATCACCTTAGTCAATGGAGAGATCTGCAAGTCAACTACCAAATGCAAGAAGAACATGTCAGTTTTATACTAGACATTACAGTCTTGCAGCTTATTGCCAAAGATCAACAGTCTGTGCTTTTACGCCAAGAATGTAAAAACTTGAGCTTTTTACGCTGGAATCCATTTTCTAAGGCTGTATACAGTCTGTGTTCTACGCCAGACTGCAAAAGTTTGAGTAATTATGCCAGAATTTTTATCCCGAACGTAATACTCAAAGTTTGTAGTATACGCCAAATTTCAACAGTCAGAGCTTTTACGCTAGACTGCGAAAATATGGAGTTTTTACACTAACACATTAGGAATGTAGGCGTAAAATAGAAAACATCTCTATGCATCATCTTCCTCGAAGAGGCTCTCAGGATAAAAGATGACCTAGCGCGTTCACGTACAACGTGTGAGAAGGGTTTTCTTCGTTTTTTTCGTCCCAAAAGCTTTACCTATAACGCCCGGTGCACAGCTTGACGGTGGGACGCTTCATTCCGATTGAGGTTTGCTCTGACCGACGGGAGTCGCTCGTGCCTGAGCGGAGGATCGAGAAGAGGAGGCTGCCTTCTTTCCTTTGTTGGTAGAAGATTGTTTTGGCGCCATTCTTAAAACTCAGTATTCTTGAGAAAGAGACGAAGAGGAAAGACCCTTGGAAAGCTAGGGTTTCTTGCAAAAAGACAGGTGAAGAGTTTCTTCTGTGAAGGCCTTGAGGTATTTATAGAGTTCAGATAGACTCCTCGAATCCCTTACCAAATCCGATATTTAATATTCGGTTATGATTGGGGAACACGTCAGCCTATCATTTGAAAGGAGAAGACGGACAGTCAACTGATTCAAAATTCAAGTACAGAGCAAGTCTATGACTTTACGCTCAGGAGTTCTATGCTCAAGAAGCTACAAATCTATGATTTTACGCTCAGAGACTATAAGTCTACGGTTTTACATCCAGATGCTTTTATGCTCGGTAGCTTTTACGCTCGAGAGGCTACAAACCTACGACTTTACGTTCAGAGGCTACAAAGCTATAATTTCACGCTCGGGAGTTTTACGCTCAAGAGGCTACAAGTCGACATTTTTTTTTGCTCAAAAGCTATGAATCTACAGTTCTACGCCCGGATGCTTTTATACTCAGTAGCTTTTACGCTCGAGAGGCTACAAACTTATGGTTCTGCGCTCAGAAAATACAGATGCTATGGATCTGACTTTCTGCATATCTTAAAATACGCAGGCCAGAATATGCGTATATCTAAACAAATCTCAAGCGGCCAATTACAGGGGTTCACTCAAAAGATACTCATTTCTGGCCTCAAAATATCCCAAGTACCCAAAGTATACAGTGTTCAACATGGAAGATGACTCTTCTTCTTGGGTCGATTGAAAACTCATCTGAAATCCAGTCAGAATCTTTTCTCTACAGTTCAAGCATAGAAGTTTTGACGGCCATTTCTCGCTCTTTCTTAAGGGATTTTCGGGAAATTTCTTGAAGATGATGGTCTGAACAGCAAGTTCTTCTTAAAGAAATGACAGTTCAGAGTTTTATGCGACTTCTCGTCCAAGACAGTATGACAGTTTGATCTTTAACTTAAATGCTAAACAGTTTTTTACGCGTCTTTAGTTACACATAAAAGACAGAACGAGTTCAGTTATCAAAGTCGGCGTAAAGTTATTCAGATGTGTCGAAGCTGCACATTATTCAGACTTCATCACAGCAAAAATGGCGAATAAATCATCAAATGCGTAAAAGAAGACAGTTTTATTAATCATGATTACATATGAGGAAAATCCAATTACAAAGGGTTTTCATCTTCATGATTACATATGAGGGAAATCCCGTCTACAAAGGGTTTGTCATCCTCATTTTCTGTCTTCTACAGCAGTTCATTGACTTCCACAGTCGATGAACAAGAAAATAATTAATTGCAGGAGGATACAAAATTGGGCCTGTATAAATTATTTTAGGCCATCCTCCATACGCCATGACAGATTGAGTTGAGGTTTTAGACCCAACTAAATACTGGAAGACAGGGCTAGTTTGTCTGCCCTCGTCCACGAACGATAGAAAAAAATACACCTTGCAAGCTGTGTGGTCGAATGTGACCCTTCCTCTCTTCTGGACGAATTGCCATATGAAGTTGCTGATTATCCCGAGCAAAGGAATCTATGATATCCTTCCATGATCCATCATTGTAAAGGATATTTGCTCGAAGACGCCTTCTTTTTCGGCTCCTTACATGTTGGAAGAACATGATGTTCTTCTTCCTCAAGTCGACCCGACGAACATCGGCAATCATCTCTGTGTGGTGAAGGAAATATGGGAAGAACAGGTTAACTCATCAGCCTTTTTATAGGCAAAACAGAACACACCGAATCCCAACAAATCCCCAAAAATCTGCCAAAAAATCAGCCTCGAAGAACGAGTCAGACTTGACCGTTTCATGCTTCATTCAAAGCGTTTCAAATTACGAGGAATTTGAAAGCTTTGAAGGGGGTCTTATAGAAGCATGAAAAATACGCTGTAAAGCTATACGCAGTATTTCAATACTGGGCGGCGTAAGACATAAATTCAGAGCCATCGGCGTACAACAGAGCTTCATCGCTAGTGTAGCATAAAATATAAGCTACAGAGACAACCCGCGTATAAATACAGTATTTCCAGACTGCTTCAGCGTATAAAGGTTACTACCTCGCCTTTATGGCGTAAAACTCATCTGCTTTTTAATGCAGTGGGAAGATTATACGAGGAATGCCTCTTATCCCTCAAAACGAGCTGTACGAGGAACACTTCGAATTCTGCAAATGAACCTGTCAGACAGTACAATGAACCTGACTCCTGACAAAGGGTACAACACGCCTATCCAGACGACGGCTGTAATGATGATGCGGCACAGAGACCCAAACCGTCGTCTAGTGATATTTCCTTGATATAAACTGCTTTTACGCATTCAAGGGAATACGCAGCCTAGTTTTATACAGGTAGATATGAGCTTTTACGCTCTACAGAAGACAAAACGAACTGTCACGTCAAAAGCTGCTCTTCGTACAGAGTTCGAGGCATGTCTCTGCATTTAATGCTCAGAATGGGGGCAGATATCTGCATTTAATGCACGAGATCTGGTTCTATTTTCAAAAACTGGGTAAGCCATAATTACGGCTAATACGTCCACATCATTACCTCTATATATTACGCCATCAGGCTATTTTTAGCTATAGGAGTACGCCGTTGCTATCTCCTCGGAATACGCCGACCTGGCTATATTTACAGTATTGAATGATGAGACTATCTGGTCCAGAATACGCTCAAGACCTCAGTCGAAGAAGGATAATTGGCTATCTCTACGCCGATTACCTATCCGTGCAGCATTAGGCTTCTACGCCTATTTTTGGCTTCTATGCCAAAACGACATCTCTCAGGCTTCTGCGCCTACTTGGCTTCTATGCCTACTTGGCTTCTACGCCATCAGAACAGCTATTTGGCTTTTATGCCAACGAGACAGTTATTTGGCTTCTACGCCAATCATCTCTACGCAAGGGGCAGTTACCCACGTGGCTTTTATGCCGTGATCTTCATAGCAGTTATACGCATTATCTCTTAATGGGACACGCGTCACACGCTCATTCTAAAGATCATTTATACGTGGGTAGCAGTTATGATAACCGTCGCATAAAAGGTGCGGTTATCTCTGTTGCTCAGTTTCTATGCCGATAAATATAGACCTCCGGCCACGGAGGTCAAGGGTCGAGGATTAGGTCGAAGATTAAATCGAGGGGCTGGAGATTCAGAGGTCTGAAACAAGGTCAAAAAAGAGAGGTAGAGAATTTAAAGTCGGAAGTTGATTTTCTGCGAGAGAGAAGCAAAACATAGACAGAGAGTAGTGATCGACAATTTTGACATCAAGCATCCACTCCCCTTTGCAACCTGTGAAGCTTCTTCTTCTTCTACAGCACTTCTTCATCATCGTGTGGTCCAAGGGACAAAGTGATCGACTGCAGATCATACTCCTATAGCAATATTTACCCAGATTAAATTTTGTACTTAACATCCTTGTATAGGACTAATAGTACTTCTTGTTTGTAAACCTAAGATAGGGTTTCGTATAAACCTATTTTTGTTTCTTTCGTTTATTATCAAACAGTGGTATGTATCGTGGTTACGAGTATTATATTAGAGATAATGTGAACGTAGTACAGTATCATAACTTATGATAAATATGCCGTATCAGAGGTAATATGGACATGATATTTAGAACTTTTCTTCAAGAAATTATTTAAATGATACACCATCTGCGATGGTTGGGACATTTTGCTACAAAAACTGGTAAGCAAGAAATTTTGCTTGTAGATGATGAGTGCGAACAAGGTGAGATATTTTTCTGGAGATAAAAAGAAATGAGTCAGAGGTAATATGGACATAACTATTTTCTTCTACTATACTGGGGAGGATGAACAACTCATAGTTCGGATGTGATATGGACGTACATTTTTGCCTTGAAGAATTTTTTGAGGATCTATTATTCATTGGGCACTCGGGACCCCCGAGTACGGATTACAGATTTTTATCGGGTACAGCACAGGCAGACTAGATTATATGCCTGGGAAGAAATAAAATACATACATTCTCCTTTTTTACATTCCTAACTTAGGTATAATATTTTTTAGAAATTTGCTATTGATTGGCATCATTAGCAAGTTACCGTTAGGCCTAGGAAGCCTGCATGTGCCATTGGATTAGACTGTCTCCACTATGAATGGGCTCTCCCACTTGGCTTGGAACTTTTCTATCGACTTGGGGTTATGACCATTGGTCTTCTCACCGTTAGGACGAGATCGCCGACCTGGAATGTCCTTTAGTTTACCTTTTTGTTGAAGGGTTAGGAAAGACGTGCTTGATATAGCTCGATGCGCTGTTGAGCCAAGAGAAATTTTTCGTCAAGTGACTCCAACTCTTGTAGATGCCGATGATGGTTGTCTTAGGCGGTTAGCTGGTTGGAGAGAGCTACCTGGAGAGAAGGAATATGGGTTTCCTGGATAAGTATGACTTCGCTTTCGTAGAACAGAGAAAATAGCGTACTGCAAGTCGGAGTTCAGATCGTCGTATGGTAGGCCCATAGATAGTTGCCAAGCTTCTTGTTCCAATCACATTTGTTGGACGAAACAAATTTTTTGTGTAACTTGATTATCGCCTTGTTGAACGCTTTTGCTAATCCATTTGTTGTTAGATTGTAGGCGGTCGAAGCTATATTATGGATTCAGTGTTCATCACAAAATTAAAAGAAAGCATGTCTTACAAATTGTAGATTGTTGTCATGAATGATCTTACGAGGCAAGCCGAAGTGATAGATGACATGATGTTTCATGAAAATAATCACGTTGGATGTTTTCACTTATGCGAGCGAAACCACTTTCTCCCATTGAGAGAAGTAATCCTTGATAGACAGGATGAACCAGTACATCTTAGACGAAGGTGGACTAATCGGCCCGATGATGTCCATACCCTACGCTTCGAACGAAAATAATACAATGGTCAGGTGTAGAAACTTCGAGGGTTGGGGGATAAAATCCACATAAATTTGACACATTCTGCACTTCTTCGCATAGGCAATGGCATCTTCTATCATCGTTGTCCGGGTTGGTGTGCACCGCAAACACAGTCGTGAGCCTTATAGAGTGCTTGCTTCACTTCTGCATCCGATAGGTATCATAGCAAGAGCCCATCATATGAACGATGGTACAATATCTTAGTGGTTGTATCATAGTCGAACTGCATGGAGCATCTTCTAACGAAAATGGCCTCCTTCGGGTCATCTGGAAGGATTCCGTAAACAACATAGTCTATAAATGTGAGCCTCAAATCTTTGACATTGATGTCTATTTTCGGATAGTGGCTTAGACACAAGCATAAGTTGTTCTTAGGGCAGACCAGTTCTTGACCGACTACTGTGATCAATTGATGGGTCTTAATCAGGATTGCTAAGAAAGCTGCGAGACAGGCAAGAGTATCAGCCTCGATGTTTTACAACCGCGACACATCTTCTATAAAGAATCCTATGAAGGTGGAAATTATGTCGACTTCTGCTTGATGGTAGGGACGTAAGTCCTCGTGATGGATTCGTACTCACCATGGACCTGACTGACTATCAATTTAGAATCACCATAGGCCTCTATGTAGTTTACATCCAATTATTTAGCCAACTGAAGTCCAATAATGAGGTTATTGTATTCTACCATATTGTTGGAACATGACTCTATAGGTGAATAAGCATGATTGATAACCAGATTATCGGAAGAAATTAATACTACCCTACTCCAGCGATAATATTGCCTTTGGGCCCTATTTTGAAAGCACCATTGAAGAACATTCGCCAAACGGACTCTCTTTGGGACCTTTTCTTAGATTCTAACACTTCGTATGGATCTCGTCGAAAAGCTTCGAGGTTTTCTTGGAACATATTTTTATTTTAGCATGGTTGCATGTGCATGGAGACTAGACCCATTCTTTAGTTTAAACTAGTTCATGGTTCATTTATGGGTTAGTTCAAGTCATGAGAACCCTTGGTTCAACCCTCAACCCTACCATATATAACCCAACCTTTTTCTTCTCTCTCTTTATTACTTCATTCTCTTTGTCTTTCGTGTTTTCTCTCCCCTTTTCTTAGACAAGTACACCTTGCATGAGAAATAAAGAAACCCTCTATATTATTATTTTATTATGTTTGTTATATATTTCTAAGCACTTTTAGAACTTGGAGTTTTCAATTTTGATGAATAGTTTTTAGTAGATCTATATTTCTAACTTATGATTTTATGGGTTTCATGAGTTTTTCTTAGTTTTGATCTATTAAACATGTAATTTTGAAAACAAGTTTTTGCTACATGATCGAGCTTTCAATTTAGAGTGTTTTGGCTTTTGGTTCACTATATTTGTACTTAAAATGAGGATTTTATGGACAAAACAAATTTCAATTTTTTGGAGCTTTTCCCATGACCGAACCTGCTGTTTGGAGAAGATGAAGTCTTCATGTTTAGAGAAGATGAAGTCTTCATGCCTGAGCTTTCGTTGCATATTGACCAACATGCGTGCATCTTGTTGGATGCATGACTGTCATCACACAAGTGTTCTGGAGCTTATCCTTGAACTCCTTGTGTGTTCACTCGCTGAACAAATAAGAAATTTGTTAGGTCCTAGAGACCCCCATGTGGAATTGAACTCCATGCGATACCGACCCATATGCGATAAGTAGGCATATACGGCAAGCAGAGCATGCAGCCACTTTACCTTGGACTCATGACTCTGAAACCTTGGCACATCTTTCTATGGTTTGGTCTTTTCTTCCTGACATACTATGGATTGTCACATCAATCACTTTATGACACATTACTGACACTTATTGATTGCCCGTCACTTTAATACTTGTCCCAAGGATTAGGCCCTAATCCTGAGCATGAGGCCTGACTTCATTTGCGACCAAGTGGTTCATGCGGCCCTGACTTCATATGCGGCCAGAACTTGTCATGGGCCAGGACTTCATGTGCAGCATAGAGTCATATGGGGCCTGGACTTCCCTTGCGGCCTAGAGACCCATGCGGCCTTGCTTGTTTTGATTGAATGTTTTATTATTCTTTCGTGACCCAATATATAATTTGTAATTGGACTCGAATACTGTATCCGTGCTGATACCACTATTGCCTGATAATTGTCCATGATATTAATGTGCGCCAAGGTACGACACATCATGTTACCTGTTTAGTGATTATATTTGGGTTGTGCATCAAAAATGCCTCCAAATTCCCGAATGCATGATATTATAAATATATATCATTTTCCCAGCACGGGTATAATAAGTGAGTCAACTACCAAACCGTGGTTAGGATATTAATTATCTGAATATTGTATACACGCTCGGGTGAATCCAGATTTGACTTCCATGGAGTCGAATCTAGCGTTACCGTACTTTGTACGACATCTTAAAAGAAATTCTCAGGTAACCACGTCTTGAGATTTTGAGCACAACATAGGGCTAATTAGGCAACTAAAAGTGGTAATAACATTGGAGGGAACGTCATCTCGAGATTATGTCAACGAACCTTCCCATAGAGATTCATTCTAAGTGCGTTATGGGCATGCCACCACAGATACTATATATTATCTGCCTAGTGGAGTGCAGTATTTGACCTATTATTATGTTGAGCTACTATTTTACTATAGGAATACTGGAACCGCTAATACCATATTTTTAGCACAGTGTCCCTACAGAAAAATGGTGCATCTCATGAACACCTATTTTATTCATCTATTGGTTCGGTTAGCTTATATTTGGCACTGGCATAATCTGAGGATACCTATTATGTATTATTTTTGAGATAACCTCAGACTCCACAATTAGCAAGCCGTAGAAGTGATTGGCCGAATTAAAAAAATAAAATTGGTTGTGATTAGCCTAGGAAGATGGACTATCATAGTGCGATGGTTCAACCCCTATTTAGTTGTAGGGTTGGGTTGGGCCTTTGTGTTAGGATATGCCATGGACCTAAGCTGCGACAGTGAACCTATGTATTATTATATTATTTCCTTGGGTTTTTGTTTCTCCATTTAGTGCTTCCTTTGTGGTACTTACTATTTGGGGTCTAACCACACTGGTTTTGCATGGCCAGGTTTCGATCCACCACCCGAGGATCCAGCATAACATTCCCCAACTCATGGCGCTTACCAGGAACATGGTTGTAGGGGATAACGAGTAGATTTTCTTTTGGGCATTTAGCCATCGGCACTTGTTAGCCGGCTTATCTGGATATTAGTCTCCTTACATGATTATATTAAATCAGACTGCAGCTGATCACTATCATGTACTTTTGTTACTCTTCCAGCCTCTTATTTTGCACAGCTGGTCTTTAAAAAATTTGAGAAAGTATTTGGGATACCTTATTGTTTTATCATATATGATCTATTCTTACTGTTTCCTGTTTGAATGATTGAGACATAGAAGTACTTGACCCTAGGAGACTTGATTGTAGCATTCACCCCTTTGTATTATATATCCATGATCATCGTAAGATGTATAGCACCTTGTACGGGGTAGCTGTCCATGTCCGTCTCCGTATTCCGGTACTGGGATGTGACAAGATTTTAGTGGTAGCCCATGCAGGTCTGTTCTTCATACTTGCGAGGTATCATGGTCATAGGTATCTCAATCAAACACGATCCTTCTTGAAATACTGAATTTGTCCTCTTCGATACTCTGCTTGAATTCTTCCAGATTGGTTGCTTCCTTATTCCTTTTTGTCCTGTACTTGATATTTTATGTGCTTTTCTTTAGGGCTTCTCCTTCTCCTGATGCTGCAGTAACAAGAGAGACAGAGTTGCCGGTGGAACGAGATCCTGTGGAACCCCAGCCAAGGGTCCGAGTTTATCCTACGATAAATGGGACAGAGCAGCAGGCTCCAGGTATTCCCATACCTCCGACAGTGCCGACAATACTGGATACCTCAGCCATGCTAGAGATTATATATGGATTATTAGCTGCCCAATAACACTAGATGGTATTACAATAATAACAACAGCAACATCGGCAACAATAGCTTCAGTAGCATGAACAGAATGTCCTGTTGAACCAAGGGTTACAAATTGCCCTAGAACGAGACGAAAGAAAAGATTCTGGGGCATTTGTTAGATTTTATAGACTGAACCCCAAATATTTTGATGGTATGGAGGACACAATCACGGCAGACGATTGACTCCAAGATATTGAGACCATTCTGACAGCAGAAAATGTTTTGGCTGAGGAACATGTTGACCTGGTTTGATACAAATCCTGGATCTTGCAAGAGATTGGTGGTCCACGATGGAGGTAGGATTGAGGCACCTATTTTATGGGAGGATTTCCGGAACCAATTCAGGGCAAAGTACCTTGGGGTTGTGGATCAGTATGAGTTATAACAAAGGTTCATTAACTTCAAGCAAGCTGAAAGGACAATAGACGGCTATGCGGCAGAGTTTTATCGACTAAGCAGATTTGCTCCAACCATGGTGGCAACAGAGTTGGAGAGAGCAATAATGTTTCGGCAGGGACTTCACTTAGAGATCTTACACATGGTAGAGGTACATGACTACCAGACCTTTGAGTCGGTATTGATAGCAACTAAGAGGGTTGAACTTACTTCTCAAAGGATGGCATTAAAAAGAGTAGATCGAAAGAGGCCTCATATACAGAAAAGTGAGGGAGGACCAGTATAGCTAATGTCAGTACCATCCTCTAGCATTTGTATCCATGATGTGACACAAAGGAGGCTAGTGACCTCGACAGTAATGGCACCAACTCAACAATAGCAGCAGAGGCAGTAACAGGAATAGCAGCAACAACAACGACGAATAGCACCGACATGTTGTACCTACTGTGGCAAGGGAGGTCATACCCGGGATATTTGTTGGGTAGCTAACAAACTATATTTGAGATGTGGGAGCCCTGATCACAAGGTTGCCACGTGTCCATTGATACAGAGTCCAGGAGGTCCAGTACAATAGTTTCCTGCATTGCCAGCTCCAAAGGCAGTGCATCAAGAAGGACCAGCAGTAGTATGGCCTTTAGCTCAGCATCCGTTGCCAACGAAGGCCCAGCTTTACCGACAGCAGCAACAGCAGAATTAGCAGGGGTCGTAACTACTATAGCAAGGAAGACAGCAGCAGGGAGCTCAACAAGGACAAAGGCAGGCACTCACCTTGTCTTTGGAGGAAACTTTGGCGTCGGTCGACGTACTGGCCGGAAGCATTTCTGTTACAACCTTTCCTACTATAGTTTTAATTGATTCTGGAGTTTCACACTCATTTATATCTGCACAATATAAAACATATATTGTATTAAAGTTTGAGGTATTGCCAGAGAGGCTGAATATATTCACTGGCAATGGGATCGTAGAAGTTATTAGGGTGTGCCTATCATGTCCAGTCGTAATAGGTAAAAATTTATTAACTACAAAGATGATCGAGTTTCCTATGGGTAACTTTGACATTTTCTTAGGCATGGACTAGTTGAGAGACAGTCATGCAATGATAGACTGTCGTGAGGGTAGAGTGTTGGTTAGAATTCCCGGTCTAGAAGACTTTGTCCTTAGCAAAATAGCAAGAGACCAACATAAAGGAGGAGTCACAACAGTAGCAAAGGAAGAAGACCCGGTGCCTAAGATAGTTAAAAAGTTTATGGACGTCTTTATGGACGAGCTTCCCGAATTACCTCCAGTTAGAGTAGTAGAGTTCTGTATAGAGTTGATGCCAGGGGTAGAACTAGTATCCCAGAAGATTTACCAAATGTCACCATCATAAATTGATCAGTTATATCGACACGTGGAAGAACTGAAGGCGAAGAAGTTTATTCGGACCAGTAGATCACCATTGGGAGCACCAGTGGTATTGGTAAAGAAGAAGAATGGATCGACGTAGTTGTGTATGGATTACAGGCGGCTTAATACAGTGAGCGTGAAGAACAAGTACCCATTACCAAGGATTAATGATTTGTTTGACCAATTAAGTGGAGTAGGAGTCTTCTTTAAGATAGATTTATGATTAGGATATCATCAGGTATGAGTCCGAGATTAGGATATACTGAAGACAATATTTAGGACACGATATAGACATTACGTATTCTTAGTTATGCCATTAGGACTGACTAATGCTCCAGCAGTATTCATGGATTTGATGAACCATATCTTCTTCCCATACTTAGACTAATTTGTGGTAGTATTCATCAATAACATCCTGGTTTATTCTCGTAATGAGGGGGAGCATGAGGAATATCTCAGGATAGTGCTATAAACTTTGAGGGAGCACCAATTATATACGAAGCTTAGTAAGTGTGAGTTTTGGCTAGATCGCATATCGTTTCTTGGGCACATTATTTCTGTGCCTTTAAGTGTTCTGGTAGCCGTTAGGGCAATACTTAATGAAATGAATACTGTTAATCTGAGCAGGAGTGTCAGTTGATCCTAAGAAGGTAGATGTAGTAGAGAATAGTCCAATTTCGAAGATAGTAGCAGAATTAGTAGCAGAATTGCGTAGTTTCCTGGGCTTGGTAGGATACTACAGAAGATTTGTGTCAGATTTTACTAAGATCTAGGCACCATTAACTCGGTTGACACGTAAGAAATTTAAGTTTATATGGTCAACGGAATATAAGATATCATTTGAAGAGTTGAAGAAGAAGTTAATCTATGCACCAATCCTTACTCTTTCAACAGGCTCCGGAGGATTCACAATGTATTATGATGCATCTGGCAAAGGACTTAGATGTGATTTGATGCAAGAAGGGAGAGTGATAGCGTATGCTTCTTGGCAGCTTATAGATCACGAGAATAACTATCCAACTCACGATTTGGAGCTAGCATTATTAGTGTTTGCACTTAAGCTATGGAGGCACTACTTATATGTCGATCGAGTAGAAATATTCACGGATCATAAGAGTTTAAAGTTTGTGTTCACGTAGAAGGACCTGAACATGAGGCAGAGGTGGCTAGAGTTATTAAAAAATTATAATATGGAACTTCAGTACCATCCAGGCAAGGCTAATATAGCAGCTGATGCACTTAGTAGAAGAGATGGCAAATTTATGTTGAATACTCAGAAGCACATTCTAGAAGACTTATGAGAGATGGGTATCGAGATAGTAATTTCATAAAGCACAGGAGTTCAGGCTTGCCAACAGATTCAGTCAACTTTGGTAGATAGAATCAAAATAGCTCAGGCAGGGGACCCAAAGAATCAAAAGCTACGAGAATAATGTGATTCGGGTCTTCGGAAGGAGTTGACAATACTTACGGATGGAATGCTATGATTTGGTATTCGTCTATGAGTACCAAACAAGGATATTCGGCAAGAAGTTATGACTGAAGTATACAGTTTCCAGTATTTTATTTATCCGGAAGACACGAAGATGTATCAAGATATGAAGCAACACTTTTGGTGGAACAAAATAAAAAGGGAAATAGCACGCTTCGTATCGCGATGTCTGATATGTCAGCAAGTGGAGGCAGAACAACAGAGATCGGAAGATTATTGCAGCCGCTTCCTATTTCAGAGTGGAAGTGGTAACACATCACGATGGATTTTGTGACTGATTTACCTAGATCATCGACTGATCGAGATACTGTTTGGGTGATAGTGCATCGTCTTACAAAAGTAGCTCACTTATTTCCTTTTCAAGTAGGACAGTCTACAGAAAAATTAGCTAAAATATATATACGACATATAGTGAGACAATACGGTGTCGTAGTAAGTATCATGTCAGATCGAGACACTCGATTCACTTTATATTTTTTGAAAAGTTTGCATCAGAGTTTGGGTACCAATTTAAGATTCAGCACAGCTTACCACCCTCAGATAGACGGACAATCAGAGAGAACCATCTAGACCTTGGAGGATATGCTATAAGCCTGTACCGTAGACCTTGGTGGATCTTTGAAGAATCACCTTCACTTGGTAGAATTTTTGTATAACAATAGTTATCTGGCCAGTATACAAATGGCACCTTTCGAAGCACTATACGACAGGAAGTGTAGATCACTGTTGGCTTGGGATGACATTGGTGAGTGAAAGACGTTAGGCCCTGAAATGATCATGCCGACAGTAGAGGTTGTCAAGAAGATTAGGGAGCGACTTCGGGTTACACAAGATAGGCATCAGCATTGGGCAGATCAACATCGTAGACCTTTAGAGTTTTATGTCGGCGACTATGTGTTTTTGCAGATTTTGTTGACCCATTGAGTCATTATTCTGGGTTGGCGGGAAGCTTAGTCCATGATATATAGGTCCTTTCTATATTCTCGAGCTGGTAGGCGATGTTGCTTATCGTCTTGTCCTTCCACCTTCGCTCTGTGAGGTACACGATGTATTTTATGTGTCTCAGTTTCATAGGAATATTCTGGATCTAATTTATATCCTCGATCACTTGAATTAGTCGTTGGTACCTGTTTGTGGTGATAAACGAAAGAATAAAATGTATATAAGACGAGGTTTATACGAAACCCGCTTTCTTTGGTTTACAAACAAACTTGTACAATTTAATCCTATACGAGGACGTCGAAGTACAATTTATAAATCTGGGTAAATGTTGCTATAGGTGTCTGATCTGCAGTCGATCACTTTAGCCTTTGGACCACACGATGGTGAAGAAGTGCCATGGAAGACGGAAAGCAGCTTCGGAGGTTGCTAAGGAAGATGGATGCACGACGCCAAAGTCGTTGATCGCTACTCCTTGCCTGAGCTCTGGATTCTTCTCTCTCAAAGACTCTTCGACCTCTCTTCAATCTCCAATCTTTTGACCCGTGGTTCGATCTCTTTGGAGGTTTTTTGACCAATTTCTTCGACCTTGTCCTCTGTTGATAGAGGTCTCCATTTATAGAGTTTTAGTGACAGAGACCACTCAGTTGGTGTAGAAACCGAGGAGTGGAAAGTATAGCACCCTTTTACACAACGGTTAAAATAACCAATGCCTCCGTATAGATGATCTTTTGAATGAGCGTGTGACGCGTGTTCAACTGAGGGACAAAGCGCGTATAACTGCTGCGAAGATCACGGTATAGGAGCCACGTAGGTAGGTATTCCTTGTCTAGAAGAGGTTGGCGTAGAAGCCAATGTTTGTCACCATGGCGTAGAAGCCAAGTAGGCATAGAAGCCGAGTAGGCGTAGAAGCCTGATGGCATAGAAGCCGAATAAGCACAGAAGGTCGAATGAGCATAGAAGCCGAGCGAGCATAGAAGCTGAGGAGGCGTAGAAGCCGAGTGGGCACAGAAGCTGAATGGGCGTAGAAGCCGCTGCGTAACATGCCAGAGTGATGATATGGATGTCTCAGCCGGAATTATGGCGCTTGGAGATATAATCAAATCTCGCGCATTAAATGCAGAGATCCGCCATCATCCTGTGCATTAATTACAGAGGCGTATTCTGAAGGCCTGCCACCGTTCTGAGCATTAGGTGCAGAGACGTGCCTCGAGCCCTGTACGAAGAGCAGCTTTTGACGTGGCAGTCAGTTTGTCTTCCGTGGAGCGTAAACAGTTTACGTCTGCCTGTGTAAAACAAGGCAGCGTATCCCCTTGTATGCGTAAAAGCAATTTACGCCGAGGGGATGTCAGTAAACGACGGTTCGGTGATATTAATCAAATCCTCTACATTAAATACAGAGATCCGCCATCATACTATGCATTAAATGCAGGAGCGCGTCTCGAGTGGTCTGTCATTATTCCAGCCGTCGTCTGGGTAGCCATGCAGTACTTTTTGTCAGGAGTCAGACGTCAGGTTCACTGCGTGATTTGACAGGTTCATTTCGGGGAAGACAAAGCGTTCCTCGTACGCTTTAATGCTGCATTGAAAGCGGATAAGTTTTACGCCATGGAGGCGATGAAGCACCCCGTCTACGCTGAAGCAGCCTGGACATACTGCATTTACGCGGATGGTCCTTTTATATTTTATGCTGTGCTCAGCGGAAAAGCTCTGTTGCACTCTTGATGGCTCTGAGGTCCCCTGCCTACGCTGCCCTGCATCACCATGTTGCGTAGAGTTATCCAGCATAATTTTTATGCTTCTACAAGACCCCCTTCAAAGCTTTTAAATTCCTCGGAATTTGAAACGCTTTGAATAAAGCATGAACCGTTCCTCGTAACTCGAAACGTTTCTGAATGGAGCCTGAAACGGTCAAGCCTGACACGTTCTTTCAATGCTGGCTTTATGGCGGAGTTATTGGGGATCGGTGTGATCTCTTTCGCCTATAAAAAGGCTGAGGAGTTAACCTGTTCTTCCTACGTTTCCTTCACCACGTAGGGATGATCGCCGGAGTTCGTCAGGTCAACCTGAGGAAGAAGGAGATCATGTTCTTCCAGCATGTAAGGAGCCAAAAAAGACGGCGTTTTCGAGCAAGCGTCATCTGCAACGATGGATCATGGAAGGATATCATAGCCTCCCTTGCTCGGGATAATCAGCAACTTTATATGGCGGTTCTTCCGGAGAGAAGGAAAGGGTCATTTTAGACCACACAGCTTGCAGGCTATATATTTTCCCCTGAGACTTCCGCGGACGAGAGTAGACAAACTGTAACTGCCGTCGTCGATCGAGTTGGGTTTAAAGAAGCCTCAACTGGATCTGTCATGGCGTATGGAGGATGGGCACTTGATACAGGCCCAGTTCTGTATCCTTCCGCCATCGATCTTCTTGTTCATGACTGTGGTGGTCGATGAACTGCCATAGAAGAAGAGGAAGATCTGCACCGATGCGAGAACCTGGTAGAATAGATTCTGGGGTGGCCTTCCAATGAAGATGAGGAAATCCTTTGTAGACGGGATTTCCCTCATATGTAATTGTCATGCCCCAGTCCCAAAATATATGGGACCAGGCCACGTGGCATTGGCCAGCTGACACGTCTCCGAGGATATCCCAATTTAATGGATCCTGGCGAAGCGTGCTACGCTGTCCTAAAACTAACAAGTCTAATATCATCAACAGTCAATGTCTAATCTCATCCACAAACAACAAGTAAAATACTGAAATGAAAGACTGGAATATAAGGACATAGTCGAATGACATAGTACAACTGAAATATGTCTGGTGGGAACAAACCCACTACAAATGTTGGAGATAAAGTACTGATAGTCTGAAATAAAGTACTGATAAGAAGAGTGACTGGAACAACGGCTAACTAGGTATGGAGCTCCAGTCATAGGCGGAAGGCCTACCAAATCTGATCAGGGGTACTCTGATGGAAGGACCTCTAGCTCCTCGTCAAGAGCAAACCTCGTCTCCATACCTGGCCCGTATACTGTGGGATAATAGGCCTCGTCCAGATCTGGAAGATAACCAGGTCCTCAGAGGGACGTAACAAGATACAATATGCATGCCAGATATAGTACTGAATAAAAGTAAAGAGGGGTGTGCTAACCATCTAAGTGAATGCAATGTAAGGACAACCTCGGAACGTATAGGTAGGTGTAGGCATAATGTCCAACGTCCTCTAGAGTGTGGTATCTGCAACGTCCATCATTCCGAAGAATGAGGTATCTGTATATATGTATAACGTCCACACTCTAAGGAAGTGGTGTCTGTAAATGTATATACGTCCGTAACACTCCGAAGAGCGCGGTGTCTGAATATAGGGAGTCACCGGGTCTATGGTTCCTCTGGATACCACGGAATCCGGTGGGGGTATCCCATATGTTTATCAGTTGTCCTTCCCACCCAATGTAGATACGCAAGTCGAATACACGACGTGAGTGTACCGTATCTAAATGCCAAGTCTCAGCTAACTATACTACTCTAGTAAACAGGCTAATCCGTGATGCATGTCGTACGCACCGATAGCGAATTGGGTACGCGGACCCGCATCCCAATATGAATGTACCATCGTGTAACTGTCACGGTCTAGGAAGATATCAAAATATCCTCGCAGTAGTGGGTGAGTCAGCTAACAACTAGGTCAAGTACACTACTCATCGACGCAATGTCGACTGCACCCGAGTCAATCTCGGACGCGCACAGTTCATGTATATTTACAATATTTAATTTTAAGCAGTAATCAGCAAGGTATACTTGCCTGTCCCGGGTAGCTGTGAAATCCAAAGTCCTGCTCCTGATGCCTCGGCGGTACTGTCCAGCAATCCTATATAGGATATAGTAATGACCAAATTAGTCGCTACAATAGCACGACTAGGACACACTGCTTGTATCTACAGCTGACATAGGGTCGGGACTGTATATATATATAGCTAATACAAGTATCTACATATACACTAAATCATATTTAATTATATTAAAATATTATATTTGTTTAATAGTACAAAAAAATAGTACTTATGTATTAATTAGTATATACTAATAATACACACAGTAAATATGTATACATAATTGGTAATAACATAAATTCATATATTTATACATATACATATATTTAGATAGAAAATATGTACATAAATTAATATATACAACATAATAAAAGGTATATAAAATATATACACATACATGTAGGTATTATATATATATATATATATATATATATATATATATATATATATATATATATACATATAATATACTTAATTTCCAGAAAATGTATTTAACACAATAAATACTATATATTTAATATTCTTCATATTTTTAAAAAGTACATACATACATACTTGCAACATATGTATAAGTATTAATACGAAAATATACTAGGAAAATAGTATTATATTATATAAAATATTAAATCACAGAAATTACTTTTATTAAGATTTATATTAAAAGCTTACTGATTTATACATTATACATACATTTATTTATATATATCTACATATAAATATATACATTTATACGCAATAGGTATTTATATACACACACAAGATACACTTCTATAATCCTATTATATATAATACTAATTACAATAACTATATATATATATTACAGAATTTATACAGGAGTATTTTAAATATGAATACTGATAAATACAGAATACACTATTTAATACTGAATACGTATATAAATACCTAAACTAATACATGAAGTTATATACATTTATGTGCAACCTTAGATAAGTATTTAAATACCAGTATTTATACATAAAATACCGTACCTCAGCGAAGCTCGGGTCGAGGGGGTCACGGTGGCCGGCCGTCGTCGGCTGGGGTGGCCGGACGGAGCTCCGGCGTCGCGCGGGGGGATCGGCAACAGCAGTAGCGGGCCTGAAAGTCGACGTCCGGGGCTGAAAGTCGACGGGGAGGGAGAGGACTGGCAGGGGGTGGCGATTCTGCTCGGGGTGTCGACGTCCGGGGCTGAAAGTCGACGGGGAGGGAGAGGACTGGCAGGGGGTAGCGTCGGTGAAGTTTGGCGGTCGGCGGTGCTAAGGTGGCGGAGTACAGGCCGGTCGGGTGGTCGGCTTTGGGCGTGGGAGGGTGATGCTCGGGTTAGTGTGGACTACTAGGGGAGTTGCTGCCGGCGGCTAGGCGGCCGGTGGCGGTGGTGGCAGGTGGGGGAGGGTCCGGCGAAGGGGTCTGGGTCGGTGTGGGGGTCGCCGGACACGGTGGTTGGCCAGAGTAGGGCGGCGGGTGAGGGAAGGCAGGGGTCGGGCTAGGCTGGTCGTTTTAAGGAGAATAGGTTTCTCTTGGGTTTTTTTGGGTTTGTGTGCCTTCTATGTGGTGTAAATTAATGTATAAGTAGGAAAGAGAGTGAGGGGGGGCTGCCTTGGGATTAGGGCCGGCTGGACCTAGCTTTTGGGGAGTTGGGGATGTCCATCAAGATGAGGGGAGGGCTAGGAATGGGGCATTTCAAATGTAGGGCCATGATGTGCCCTACATAAAGTAAGGTAAGTACAAAGGAATGGGGAGAAAATAAATGGATACGGTTAGGGCATGACCAATTCTTTCTTCATGATGTTTGGGCCAATGAGAGGGGGACACCTCATTGCAATTTTGCAATTAGGCCCCTGAATAATTTGGTATTTGCACAATTTCTGGAATTGGGGATTTAATGTAACCAAACACCATGTTTGGTGTTCCTCATTGGGCTAGGATGGTGTATGGTATTTTGTATGAGGCTTGTGGGTGTGGATGTGGGTTTGGGTTGGAGTTGGGTCTAATTCAATTGAGGTTAGGTCACCACATTAATTAATTCATAATTAATGAACCGATGTTTCTAATTTAATTTAATAAAAAATTCGGGGGTCTAAATTTGGTTGGACAAGGGTCATTAGTGTAGTAGGCTCAGTGTACAATAATGTCATGATCTGGGTTGGTCAATACGGATCAAGGTGTGGTCTCAATTTCGATTGGAACGGACAACGAACGTAATTGCACAATTTATTTAAATTGTGTACGGACGTTGTAACGACTTTTGTGCGACTAAAATCTGGCACGAAAATCAGTATCCGGAGTTTGTTCTAGGTTCAATATGATGGTTTAGCAGGTCTAGGCCAAATATATGGAATTTATTTTAGGGCAACAGCTAGGGTAGTATCCTAAAATAACAAATCATTGTACAAGTATTATAATACTATATAATAAATCTTAATTATACCTAGTTAACCTTAATTAGGCTAATTTAATTAATTAACCCTAATTTCTGGTCGAGGGGGTTTACAGTAATCATGAAAAATGAAGCAAAACCCCTTGTAGACAGGATTTCCCTCACATGTAATCATGATTTTAATTTTAATAAAATCTTCTTCTTCTGTGCATATGATCGTTTTGTCATATGTTGCTGTGAAGTCTGAATATGTGTAGCTTCGACACGTCTGATTCCTTACGCCGACTCTGTTTTAGAAAAAGTGCCAGGTCTTGTCCTGTCTTTTGTGAATAGCTAGGGATATGCAGAAAGCTGCTTTATCATTTAAGTCGAGTCTTCGAACTGTTCTGCTGTTAGGAATGAGAAACCGCGTAGAATCCTGAACTGCTGCTTCTGATAAACAAAATTCTTGTTCAGACATCATCTTCAAGAATGATTTCTTGAAAATCCCTTGGAACAGGGTCGAGAACTGGCTGTCAAACTGAGTTGCCATCTTGAACTGTAGATGAAATATTCAGACTGGAGTCTGGATGAACTTCCAATCGATCCATAAAGAAGAGTAATTTTCGATGTTGAACTCTGCATGCTTCGGGTACTTGGGGTATCTTCTGGTTAAGAAGGAGTATATTCTGTGTGAACTCTTGCAATTGACCGCTTTGAGAACCGTTCGGATGTACGCGTACTCTGGCCTGCGTATCCTTCGGATGTGCGGAGAGTCATAGCATAAGATCATAAGTTCGTAGCCTCGTGAGCGTAAACTAAACGCCATCGAGCGTGAAATCGTAGACTTGTAGTTCCTGAGCATGAAGTCGTAGGTTTGTAGTCTCTCGAGCGTAAAAGCTACCGAGCACAAGGGCATCCGAGCGTAAAACCATAGACTTATAGCCTGCGAACGTAAAACCGTAGATTCGTAGCTGTCGAGCGTAGAAAGCTCCTTAGCGTAGAACTGGAGATCTGTAGCCTGTAAAAAGAAAATCTTCCGAGCGTGAAGTCGTGGATCTGTTGCTTCTGAGCGTAAACTAAACGCCGTCGAGCGTGAGACCATAGATTTGTAGCTGCTGAGCGTGAAGTCGTAGGTTTGTAGCCTCTCGAGCGTAAAAGCTACCGAGCACAAGGGCATCCGGGCATAAAACCATAGACTTATAGCATGTGAGCATAAAATCGTAGATCTGTAGCTGTCGAGCGTAGAAAGATCCTTAGCGTAGAAATCGTGGATCTTCTTTGCGCGAAAACTTTTCGAATTCGCTGACTGTCCGCCTTTCGAGAATAATAGGCTGATGTAGTCCTCAATCATAACCGAACATTAATTAGGAGATTTGGTTCGGGTCTCGAGGAGTCCATCCGAACTCTATATATACCCTCAAGTTGCTGAGAGAAAAAACTTTTCATCCGTCTTCTGTGAAAGAAAGCCTTCGACTGTTCGAGTTCTTCTCTGTTTCTTCTTTGAGTCTTCAATGTTTCCAGTAATGGCCTCGAAGCAATCCTCCTCCTCTAAGGGAAAGAAGGTAAATTCTTCTTCTCGTTCTTCTGCTCAAGCGGGAGTGTCTCCGGTCGGGCAAGGCGAACTTCATTCTGAGCGAAGCGTCCCGCCAACGAGCAGTGCCCCTGGCCTGCAAGGTAGAGTTTTTGGGATGAAAAGAACGACTTAAAAAATCCTTCGCGCACGTTGAACGTGATCGCGCTAGGTCATCTTCTGTGCTGATAGCCTCTTTGAGGAAGATGATGCACGAAGACTTTTCATCTTTTACGCCCATATTTCTAATGTGTCAGCGTAAAAACTCGAGGTTTTCGTAGTTGAGCATAAAAGCTTTGACTGCCGAGAACTTGGTGCATACTATAAAAATTTGAACTTTTACGCTTGTGGATGAAAATTTCGGCGTAACAGTTCAAACTTTGGTAGTCTAGCGTAAAGCACAGAAAGTATACTGCCGACTTGAATTTTACGCTTCTGGATGAAAATTCTGGCATAAACGATCAAGTTTTTACAGTCTTGGCATAGAGCACAGACTGTTGCCTCTTGGCATATGCTGCAAGATTGTAATGTCCAGTATATAAATTGACGTGTTTTTCTTGCACCCTTGCAGTTAACTTGCATGAGTCTCCGCTAGCCGAGGTGATGGGTTCTGCCGCCGGGCTGCTGCACTCCAACTATCTGGAGGATCTGTCCCATGTGACATTTCCTATCTCCGGGCCCCAGTATCCCGAAGGAAGGGAAATCTTGATATCGGCTCAGGGCGAGCGAACGCTGCTGAACATGATTAGTGGAGAGCCCCTGACGTACGTAGATGGGGACCAGTATATAAAGCCGGCCTTTCTCTTCGGGGACATGATTGATAAGCAGTCCCAGACGAAGCCAAAGAAAGAACTCTGGGTTTTCCCTGCCGGGAACTTGGTCTTGAGTCTGCCCAAGATGCTGAGAGATTATCCCATCTCGACATTCTTCCATGCTACACATCCCAGGAGGATGTCGTGAACGCTGACTCCCGATCTTCACGGTAGACCGGGGAAGATCTTCTACCAGAAAGGATCTGGCCTATTTGTCAGCCGCCCTTCCGGTCCTGTAACATCGTTCAGGGGACTGTACCCGGGCAGTGTCCCTAGTGAAGACAGCTTGGTGCTCCAGCCGGTGCAATTGCCGAACTTTTGTAATGATTTCATGGGGCACGGAGGAGTATACCACAAGGTGAATCCTCGATGCAATGGGTGGATGACCCCAACAAATCTTCGATGGGCTCGCTTAGTCGATTGGGCCCTGGAGCATTTTCGGATCGAGTTGGAGAACATCGGTCTTCTTACGGCTGTGAGTGCCACCAGTATTGGGTTACCTCCTAACCCTAACCTATTTCTGGCACTGATGGAGCAATATATTCTGCTCATCGGGACTTTCGCCACTCCACTGGGGGAGTTGGGATTGGCCCTTCATGAGATGGCAGAGATCTCGAGACTGCCGATGGAGGATACTCCGTATGAAGAGATCTGATTTTGAAGAGGAAGCCTCTTCGGGTGCCGGCTCGCTTGCAGAAGAGGACGAGCCTGTCTTTGCGACAATGCCTCCTTCGAGTACGCTGGTTACTTCGCCCGGTGCCGGCGCTTCCTCTTTTGTCGCACCACTTGTTGAGGCGACGACTGTGGCCACATCGATTGTGGTCGTCCCTGGAGCGAGGTTCGACAATATTGCAGCCACTCCCAGCGTGCATTCGGGTCTAGCTGCGCTGACCGAGCAATATGCCAGTATCTTCTACAATACTTTGAAAACGTCGATATCAATGGTGTTGGAGAAGAATCTAAACTTTGAGCGTCTGCGGAAGTCCTCTCGATTTTCGATAGAGGCGATCAGGGACCTCGGCGATACTGGGTTAGCTGATGCCCTGGAGGGGGTAGTTAATGGTTTGGAGCAACCCATTAACGAATATTCGCAACTATCCCAAGACAGTGTTGAGATCTGGTCCAGGATGAATACGACTCCTTGACTGCAAGGCTGGGAGAGTTGGAAGCTCTGAGCAGGTCCCTCGAGATGCGGCAGAAGGAGATGAGTGACGAGCACACCCTCTTAGAGTATGGTGTTCCCCAGTTGGCCAAGAGTAAAGCTGAACATAAGAGAAATGAAGCGAGGGTCCACAAGTTGGAGGCTGAGCTCGATTTAGCGAAGGAGTGGTCTCGTGCTTCAGCCGCAGGTGTACATATTTTACAGAGCCAAATGGAAGAGGCTCAACAGAACTTGGCACTTGCGAGTGCCATGCACGCCGCTCTTACACATTCTCTGTCTGATTTATCTGGCTTGAATGATGAGGAGACAAGGTGGGAGCGAGCTCGAGCTACCGTTTTGGACTCCAGGAACATGAGGATGGCTGCACTGGCGCAGCAGATTCGCGATTTGACTGCTCCTCCTTAATGATGTACTTTTCTGCTTTGCAAATGTAATTTTGCTCTTTTTTGGGAATAATAAAGAGGCTTTTCATCTGACTTTGTGGACCTATCATTTCGGAATGTAAATGACAGGTTTGGGTGAAAGTTATATCAGAGGTAGTATGGACGTGATATACTCTCGGTAAACTTTAGCAGGACATATCTATTCAGAGGTCATACAGACATGATAGAATATGCTTTAGTGGGACATATCTATTCAGAGGTTATATGGACATAATAGAATATGCTTTGATTAAAGTTTGTACATGAAACACTATCAGAGGTAATATGGACGTGATAGGTCTTGCAGTTCCAAATTAGTCGAACATATCTATTCAGAGGTAATATGAACATGATAGAACATGACCCAACTAGTTTTGTTTTGGAAGTAGTTTTATCAGAATAAGATTTTTGCCGTATTCCACTTGAGCAGAGGAGGTTAAGCATAGTACCTTTTCAGGAATTTGTCGTTGATAGGAGCCATTATGAGGTCTCCGTTAGGCTGGGCTAACCTGTAAGTGCCGTTTGAGAACGTTGTCTCGATCACATAAGGGCCTTCCCATTTGGGCTGGAATTTGCCCTTACTCCTGTGAGTAAGAATCATTGGCCTTCTCACAGCTAAGACTAGATCGCCAACTTTGTACACTCTTTCCTTTACTCTTTGATTGAAAGCTCTGGAAATGCGTGCCTGGTAGAACGTGATACTTTGTTGAGCTTGAAGGCGTTTCTCGTCTAATCCTTCTAGCTCTTGAAGCCTTAATAGGTCATTCTTTTCCTGAGTTAACTCATTAGCGACAGCTACCCTGAGTGACAGAATTTGAATTTCGATGGGAAGAACTGCTTCACTCCCGTAGACCAATGAGAATGGGGTGCATCCTGTCGGTGCTCGGACCATTGTGCAGTACGCCCAGAGACATTCTCCCAGCTTCTCGTTCCAATCTCTCTTGTTCGAGGAGACGAACTTCTTCAAGAGTTTGATAATGGTTTTATTGAAGGCTTTCGCCAAACCATTAGCAGCTGGATAATACGCCGTAGAGGCGATATTTTGTATCCGATTTTTATCGCAAAATCGATGAAACGCTTGGCTGATGAACTGAGGCCCATTGTCATGGATTATCCTTTGGGGAATCCTAAAGCGATAAATGATGTGATGCTTGATGAAGCTGATCACATTAGATGCCTTCACCTCAGCAAGAGGAATCGCCTCTGCCCATTTGGAGAAATAATTCGTGATGGCCAGTATGAACCGGTAACCTCTGGAAGAAGACGGGTGAATAGGACCAATGATATCCATACTCCATGCTTCGAAAGGCCAGGATGCAACCGTAGGATGTAGATGTTCAGACGACTGATGTATAAAGTCTGCATGAACCTGACAGGCCCTGCATTGTCTTGCATATTTGATTGCATCTGCGATCATAGTAGGCCAGTAATAGCCTATTCTCCTGATACGATCTTGTAGCTTAGGACCAGGTTGATGCGCCCAGCATACGCCGTCGTGAGCTTCACGGATAATCTGCTGTGCTTCGTCATCAGAGAGACATCTTAATAGCAGTCCGTCGTAGGTCCGGCGATATAGGCATTGTGAAGATGCATCGAAGTAGAAGCGTAATGATCGTCTTTTGACGGATACTGCTTCTTTAGGGTCCTCCGGCAAGATTCCGTATGCCACAAAATCTATAAAGGGACTTTTCCAATCTCTCGTAGGAGGATCGGTGTTTACAGCGTAGCTGCGTTCTATGTGAGAGTTGTTCTTCACACAGAATAGATCTCTGTTAAGAAGGATTACCGAATTCTGCCTTCTTATAGGAGTAGCTAAATCTACAGCTAGACTGGCTAGGGCATCGGCTTCCAGATTCTGAGATCGAGGTACATTCTCTAGGAAGAACCCTTTGAATGTCATGGCTATCTCGACCGTTGCTCGGTGATAGGGGATGAGGTCTGGATTCCGTATTTCATATATTCCTCTGACTTGATTGACGATAAGTAGAGAATCACCGAAAGCTTCCAGGGATTCGACCCCCAGCTCTTTAGCGACTTGGAGCCCGATTAGTAGAGCGTTGTACTCTGCGACATTGTTGGAACAGGGCTCGCTAAGAGAGTATGCTCGGTAGATGACGAGTTTGTCGGGAGTAACCAGGACAATTCCTACCCCTGAAACTACGTTTCCCTTGGGACCAGTCCTGGAGGCGCCGTCGAAGAACAGTTGCCATGCGTCACTTTCCATTGCGGAATTATATTCTGCAACTTCGTCGGGAATGTCCTCGTATAATTTGGAGGCCTTCGGGATCGGATGAGCAGCTAGGAAGTCAACCAGTGCTTGGACTTTGATGGACTTCTGAGGGACGTACACCATGTCATATGGTGTTAATAACATCGCCCAAGTCGCGAGTCGGGAGTTAAGAACACTTGGCTTGTTCATCAGTACCCGAAGAGGATTGATCCTAGAGATGATATGAATGGTCTGGTCGGTGACATAGTGCCGCGTCTTCTGAATGGCGAACATCAGAGCCAAATATTCCTTCTCCACTGGATTATACCGGTGCTCAGCTCTGATCATCATTCTACTTAGATAATAGATAGCCTGTTCATGCCCCACATCGTTTTTCTGCGCGAGAAGGGCTCCCAGAGAATGGTCCATCGCTCGAACGTACTGAAAGAATGGTCTTCCTATGACGGGAGGCACCAGAACTGGCGGACGATTGAGGTAGCATTTGATATCGTTAAACGCTTGCTAACAGGCTTCGTCCCATACGAAGGATACACCTTTCTTCATGAGACGAGAAAAAGGCTGACATCTTTCGGAGAGGTTGGATATGAATCTCCGGATATAAGCCAGACGACCTTGAAATCCCCTGAGTTCCTTCAGATTACGGGATGGTCGCATTTCTAAGATGGCCTTGACTTTATCAGGGTCCACTTGAATGCCTTTGGCGGTAATGACAAATCCCAGGAATTTGCCACTAGATATACCCAGGAAGGACTTTGTAGGATTCATCTTGAGTTGATGTTGGCGCATCAGCTCAAATACTGTCTTCAAGTCTTTGATGTTATTG
Organism: Iris macrosiphon; assembly: GCA_036927795.1. Taxonomy (NCBI): domain Eukaryota; kingdom Viridiplantae; phylum Streptophyta; class Magnoliopsida; order Asparagales; family Iridaceae; genus Iris; species Iris macrosiphon. Next base: position 191,280,346 of record JAYESA010000007.1, read on the forward strand.
TCCTTGAGGCGGCTTTTGACAACTATATCGTCTACGTAACATTCTACTGTCTTGCGTAAATGCTGGTGGAATATGTTACTCATAGCCCGTTGGTACGTAGCCCCGGCGTTCTTCAATCCGAAGGGCATGACCGTATAGTAATATACCCCCAGTGGTGTCTGGAAGGCAGTATGCTTCTCGTCTTCAGGGTGCATCTTGATCTGATTGTATCCTGAGAAGCCGTCCATGAAAGACATACGTTCGAAACCGCATGTATTATCAATCACGATGTTTGTGATGGGAAGAGGAAACTCGTCCTTAGGGCAGGCTGCATTCAGATCTCGATAATCAATACAGACGCGTACCTTCCTATTTTTCTTTATGACCGGGACAACAATGGCGACCCAGTCGGGGTGTTGTTCCTCCCGGATGAAACCGCAGGCTATCAACTTCTTGATTTCAGCTTCAATGGCGTCCATCATATTCGGGCGGAACCGGCGTTGGTGCTGCTTTACTGGCTTTGAAGCGGGCAATATATTGAGTTTATAGGTAGCCACCTTTGGATCAAGTCCTGGCATATCCTCATAATTCTACGCAAAGACGTCGATGTATTCTTTTATCAGTTGAATAACTTCTTCCCTTTCAGCTGGGGAAAGATTGTTACTGATAAATATCGGCTTTGGTGAAAGTTTATCCCCAACATTGATCTGGATAACTTCATCTTCAGTGGGAGGTTCTCTCTGCTCAAAGCGGAACTCCCATTGTGTATCCATTAGTTGAGCCCAAGAGTCATTCTCAAACGTCTCAGATTCTGGTTCGTCTGCTTCGAAGGAATCTGCCACTACCATATTCACTGATAATGTTCGTTCGAGAGCCTCAGAGGAGTTGGAGGGCGACGAGCCATCTTGAAGAGAGGAAAGGATATCCTCGTCCTGCTTGGAAGTTGCAAGGGAGGCGGCATACCCTAACCCGAAACGAGTTTGTTGATAGCGAGGATTGCCGAGCAGCGGTGTCCGTCTGCCTTTCCCGTAGTTGAGACCTGGTTCCAGTTTCAAGTCGTAACCCATGCTTTGCATGATCTTCAAAGCTTGCGGGCTGTACCTGTGAACTTGCACCTCGCCAGCATCGTCATCGAAGGAATCTTCCTGTATAGTCGGTTTATTGCGCATGCGGCCGAAGACTATTGAACGCTGACTGCTGCGGGCAGGCGGAACAATGAAGATAGAATCCTCATGTGGTCCATATGTCGTGACGACATTGGATGATGACGCTACTTCCCACACGTACGGATGATAGGAATCTATAGCTGCCAAGAATTTCTGTGCTATAGGCTCTATATCGTCATGGGGAGAGGATTCCTGATTTAGAATTTGAGCATCGATATACTGTAAAAGAGATCCTTTATTATCGTCAGAAACCGCATTCCTGGTCGCATTTACATCAGTTGGCTGCATGTCGCGCCGAAGATTGATGACCAAGGGTGGAGGCTTCTGGTTCAAAGTGATCACCAGAGGACGACCTCCTCTTCCTGACCTGGTTCTGTTCAGGTGGATAGCCATAGGCTCCATGGCTTTTGGACGAGTAGTTCGCCCTTTCACTCTGATTGACAGTGGTTGTTCGACAGAGGGTTCTTCAGGCTCCCGGTAGGATTCTTCTCTGTTTGGGCTGACACCTCTTCCGCGTAGTCTTGAGAGTACAATACGACATCGGAGTAGTAGGATTCTACTCCTTTAAACGGGTTCAGGTCAGCAAGCTCCGTTTGTACTGTTCCTTGGGCGTCTACATATTTAAGGCATTGATGTAGAGTCGAAGGAACAATGTTATGGCTGTGGATCCATGGTCTGCCCAGCAAAATGTTGTAGGATACCTCTGAATCAATGACGTAACACGTAGCCACCGATCTGAGGTTGCTAATCTGGATCCTCAGGCAAATTTTCCCTGATGGCTTACTTCTTCCGGCGTTGAAACCCATGATTGTAGTGGTGGTATACGCCAATTCACTGGTAGGAATCCTCAATGGTCTAAGCAGACTATGAGGAATGATGTTGATTGACGATCCCGGATCTATGTGAATCCGGTGGACCTCCATGGAACCGACGTATTCGGTATAATCGAGGGGGCTGTCAGGCCTGTTATGTTTTAACATCATGTTATCTTGAGTGAAAGTGATGTTCGGGACCACCTCCATCATACTGTGGCATTGAGGGCACGCCACTGGTTCTTCGTCAGGGGACTTGAGATGGGTCAAGTATGCTTCCGCCTGCATCAGCGCTTCACTCAGGGCTAGACGAGTGTCTTGGGAGAGCCTGAGTAGCTCGAAGATGGATAACCTGGCTGGTGTATTAGCCAGTTGGGCCAGGATATCGAAGTTGTACGGCTTTTCGAGACCTTTGTTTTGAATATTTTTTAAAGGTTTGTCGAAACGTACTTCTTTTTGCTTCCCCTTGTCCGCCGAAGTTGGTCTGGAAGGACCGGTCTCTGGTACGACGGGCTCTGGTTCTGAAGGCTTGGCAGCTGAAGTGTCTGCCGGAGCATCTTCCTGACTCGCTCCGTAGTCCTTGAGGTAAGCTTTCCCTGAACGGGTCACAGCCAATACCTCGTCTTTGTCTGATGTCGAAAAAGTCGCAACCATATGGCATGGTTTGCATTTGGAGCTCTTTCTAGACTTAGCCTTAGTAGCATTAGTCTCTTTCTCGAGCTCCGACACCAAATCTGGATAAACCCACATAATCTTGCTCCGCCGGGTGGTTAGGGGCACCAGGTCATGATTTTGACCCCTAGCTGGAGGGAGATTGACGATGTTCATCGTTGTCCGAGAAATAGGTGTAACACCGTCCGGGACCTCTTAGGGAGGCATATTGCCAAATTACAGAGAGATCATGTTGGTCGTGACCGTCTTCTCGCTATTGTGCAGAGTGATGGCCTTGGCATCGATCAGCTCCTGGATCTTCCTTTTTAGTGTGTAACACACCTTTGTCGGGTGGTGTACGTATATGTGGAAGATACAGTACTTAGGGTTGCTAGTACTGCCGGCTTCTTGGGGCCGCCTCTGTTCCGAAAGGGTGATCTTGCCGCTCTTGACGAGACACTCGAATATACTTGATATCGTTGTCGTCGAAAGAGTAGACCTCGATGGGCCTGGAAGTCCCAGGTCTCGTCTGTGTGGTCGTCGCAGTCTTTTGCCTGGACGTGTTGATTGTCAGGGCCTCTTTTCCTTTGGAACTGCGAGGATGGTCGCTGTTGGGAGATGACCTCTTGCCTCTGTCGGAGGCAGAGATCATGATGCCATTGTCCCACGCCTTCCGACTGTTGTCTTCGGCGGCTACTGCTGAGATGATGAATGAGGGCCAATCATGGAACTGATATGGTCCCGTGAAGATCGAGATAACGGGAAGAAGGTTCTTCCTGCAATTGTCCACCAATGCCGAGTCTGGAACTCCGGGAGGCATTTGCAAATTGGCCTGACGAAAACGTTCGATGAAGGTGCGAACGTTCTCTTTTTTCTTCTACTTTACTTCGATGAGAGAGGACATAGACATGTCCATCCCTCCCTCGTAGAATCGTGTGAAGAATAAAGCCTTGAAGTCTTCAAAGGACGAGATGCAGTTGTCCGCCAGGCTGCGGTACCACTGATAAGCTACTCCCGAGAGACAGCCTTTGAACACCCGGGTGAGGAGGGCGTCATTCCCTTGTAATAGCACCGTCATCATACTGAAGTAGTTCTTGTACTGACTTGGTGACATTTTTCGTTCGAACAAAGCCATGGTCTGTGGCTTGTATCTTGGAGGGAAAGGGACCTCTTCCCAAATAGCTGGGTATGGCTGATTGATTCCCAATTTCTTGAACTGATCCTTGTGCTTCATGGCATCAAATTGGGATTTCAACTCCCGTACTGCTTGCATCGGATTGTCAGCCGGCAGCGAGACCACGGAGTGGTGCGGAGTCGGTTGTATCGTGACCCCAACAGGAGATAATGTATTCTCCGAGTGAGGAAGAGGAGGACCTGCTGATTCTTGATCTAGAGCAGGCTCTTGGATCGTGTTGAATGGTGGTAAGTCCACCCCCTCACGTATCTGAGTTGGAGGGACCGCTGTTTGAGCCATAGCAGCTGCGTGGTGGGTTAGCATCATCTGGTGCATGTTCTCCATCATGGATTGCATTTGTTTTAGAGACGTCTCCAGTACAGTGATGCGTTGTTCAGCGCTCCCTGACGGCGAAGATTCCTCGTGTTCATCTCCGATGGCATAAACTCCCATCTCCCTGGGTGTCATTAAAGGATTAGTATAAGTCGCTGTAGAAGTTGACTCTATACTTTCAGTATCTGATTTGGGAGACTGGCGACCCCCAGCGTCGAAATCAGACGAGTACGAAGCCGGCTGTCGTGACTTCGAATGGGTGTTTTGGAACACCCCAGCTTCAGTGCTTCTAAGGAGCTGGTTGAATCTCCTTCGGCTTGGAGTTCTAGAGGGATGACGCCTTGAGCATGACTGCCCTCTAGGTATGTGCGAAGCCATGTTCACCGATGCATGTGTGGGCTCTTCTTCTTGGGAAGACGGAGAGTAGCTTAGCAGGTCGAAAACCAATCGTCTTGCTTCAGAACAGCAACAATTAACTGCAATCCTATGACTATTACCATGGTGCTCGCTAGGAGGCGTAATAGACATGCTGGAAGATCCCCTATCCTTGCATTTCTGGATTAGATATGTACGCAGGTCAGGAGGATTTACAGAAGAAGAAGATTGCTTGTTCCTTCTGTTCACCGCAGTGGGCATGCGGATGTTGGGAACCGGAGTTCTCCCTGTGCCACCCGTATACAATAGGTTGGCCATCTAGTCAACGGATAATCCCCGAGGAGGGTGTCTTTTCGCCAATTGAGCCTTCTTTACGCCGAGGGGCTCCTTCTGGCATAATTTGGCACTATGCTCCGGCTTGCGTAGAGCCGAGGAGGCCCTCAGTCGGCCATCAATTTCTCGCGTAATCCGGAGGGCGGGCATATTTCTCCCTTGCTGGCGTAGAGGCCGGGAATCTGAGCAGTCCGCTCCTTGCTTTCCCTTGCGTAGATTATCTGTCTCTCCGCGGAGGGCAGATGCAGCCTTACGTGCAGAGCGCGAAGTGGACTGCTGGGCTAGCCCTAAGGCATTGCCAGAAGTTTTGTCTATTCTGCCAAGGACAGGAGACTGAATTTCACGCGCAAGGCGTGTAGTATACTTCTGGGTTGGCGCTGAGGCCTTGCCAGAAGTTTTGTCTATTCCGCCGAGGACGGGAGACTGATTTCTACGCGCAGAGCACGGTGTAGGCTTCTGGACTAGCGCTAAGGCATTGTCCGAAGTTTTGTCTGTTCCGCCGAGGACGGGAGACTGAATCTCACGCACAAGGCATGGAGTATACTTCTGGGTTGGCGCTGAGGCCTTGCCAGAAGTTTTGTCGGCCCCGTCAGAGACAGGCGACTGAATTTTATGCTCAAGGTGCGGAGGGAGCAATGCTACAACCTCGTTGGTCGGAGAGATCGGAGAGTCGACAGGAATGGTAGTGGATGTCCTGGGCATCCAGACCTTGCGCAGCTTCCTGTTGTCTTGTACAGAGAGAGAGTGAGAGCTACCCCCTGTCCGAAGCATGTCTTCGTAGGCAGACTGGTCGAACTGGACGACCAGTGTCTTCTTCACGGATCCCACGGATACCGCATCGTGTTGAGCAATCGCTTCCTCATCAGAAGAGAAAGATGTCCCCAGCAAAGTCGCCATCTTGTTTGTGGTGATAAACGAAAGAATGAAATGTATATAAGACGAGGTTTATACGAAACCCGCTTTCTTTGGTTTACAAACAAACTTGTACAATTTAATCCTATACGAGGACGTCGAAGTACAATTTATAAATCTGGGTAAATGTTGCTATAGGTGTCTGATCTGCAGTCGATCACTTTAGCCCTTGGACCATACGATGGTAAAGAAGTGTCATGGAAGACGGAAAGCAGCTTCGGAGGTTGCTAAGGAAGATGGATGCACGACGCCAAAGTCGTTGATCGCTACTCCTTGCCTGAGCTCTGGATTCTTCTCTCTCAAAGACTCTTCGACCTCTCTTCAATCTCAATGTTTCGACCCGTGGTTCGATCTCTTTGGAGGTTTTTTGACCAATTTCTTCGACCTTGTCCTCTGTTGATAGAGGTCTCTATTTATAGAGTTTTAGTGACAGTGACCACTCAGTTGGTGTAGAAACCGAGAAGTGGAAAGTACAGCACCCTTTTATACAACGGTTAAAATAACCAATGCCTGCGTATAGATGATCTTTTGAATGAGCGTGTGACGCATGTCCAACTGAGGGACGAAGTGCGTATAACTGCTGCGAAGATTACGGCGTAGGAGCCACGTAGGTAGGTATCCCTTGTGTAGAAGAGGTTGGCATAGAAGCCAATGTCTGTCACCATGGCGTAGAAGCCAAGTAGGCATAGAAGCCGAGTAGGCGTAGAAGCCTGATGGCATAGAAGCCGAATAAGCACAGAAGGCCGAATGAGCATAGAAGCCGAGCGAGCATAGAAGCTGAGGAGGCATAGAAGCCGAGTGGGCACAGAAGCTGAATGGGCGTAGAAGCCGCTGCGTAACGTGCCAGAGTGATCATGTGGATGTCTCAGCCGGAATTATGGCTCTTGGAGATATAATCAAATCTCGCGCATTAAATACAGAGATCCGCCATCATCCTGTGCATTAATTGCAGAGGCGTGTTCTGAAGGCTTGCCACCGTTCTGAGCATTAGGTACAGAGACGTGCCTCGAGCCCTGTACAAAGAGCAGCTTTTGACGTGGCAGTCAGTTTGTCTTCTGCGGAGCATAAACAGTTTACGTCTGCCTGTGTAAAATAAGGCAGCGTATCCCGTTGTATGCGTAAAAGCAGTTTACGTCGAGGGGATGTCAGTAAACTATGGTTCGGTGATATTAATTAAATCTTCTGCATTAAATGCAGAGATCCACCATCATACTGTGCATTAAATACAGGAGCGCGTCTCGAGTGGTCTGTCATTATTCCAGCCGTCGTCTGGGTAGTCGTGCAGTACTTTTTGTCATGAGTCAGACGTCAGGTTCACTGCGTGATTTGACAGGTTCATTTCGGGGAAGACGAAGCGTTCCTCGTACGCTTTAATGCTGCATTGAAAGCGGATGAGTTTTACGCCATGGAGGCGAGGAAGCACCCCGTCTACGCTGAAGCAGCCTAGACATACTGTATTTATGCGGATGGTCCTTTCATATTTTACGCTGTGCTCAGCAAAAAAGCTCCGTTGCACTCTTGATGGCTCTGAGGTCCCCTGCTTACGCTGCCCTGTATCACCATGTTGCGTAGAGTTATCCAGCATATTTTTCATGCTTCTACAGTACCGACTTATGTTACGAGGAGCAACCCATATCCATATTGGACCGAAAGGAGAAGGAGCTCAAGAACCAGACTATTTCTCTTGTCCGGGTTACTAGGGACCATCACTCTCTAGGGGAATCGATGTGGGAGCGCGAGGACGATACTCGATCCCGGTACCCGCACCTATTCGATTCAGAAGATATATTCTTTCTTAAGCCTTCATATCTCGAATTCTGTGATCAGGTGATCACCTATATGTTGTGATGATATTGCTTGCATGAGTATCTGATAGTAGATTTGAATCGTGCTTGTCCAGACTTCTCTAGATATTGCTTGGATTTGAATTCCGAGGACAAAATTTTTCTAAGGTGGATAAAGTTGTCAGTTCCCATTTCTAATATACGTATTTGGTACATATTTTTTATTTTAGCATGGTTGCATGTCCATAGAGACTAGATCTATTCTTTGGTTTAACCTGGTTCATGGTTCATTTGTGGGTTGGTTTAAGTCATAAGAACCTTTGGTTCAACCCTAAACCCTACCATATATAATCCAATATTTTTCTCTCTCTCTTTATTACTTTATTCTCTTTCTCTCGCTTGTGTTTTCTCTCCCATTTCCTTAGGCAAATACACCTTGCATGAGAAATGGAGAAATACTCTATATTATTGTTTCATTATGTTTGTTAGGTATTTCTAAGCAATTTTAGAACTTTAAGTTTTCTGTTTTGATGGATAATTTTGAGTAGATCTATATTTCTAACTTAGGATTTTATGAGTTTCATGAATTTTTCTTGGTTTTGATCTATTTCCTGATAATTATCCATAATTTTAATGTGCGTCCAGGTACGACACTTCGTGTCACGTGTTAAGTGGTTATATTTGGGTTGTGCATCGAGAATGCCTCTAAATTTCTGAATGTGTGATATTATAAATATATATTATTTTTCCAGCACAGGCAAATAAGTGAGTTAGGTAACTAAAAGTGGTAGTAATTAGGTAACTAAAAGTGGAAATTCTTATATGACATCTTAAGGGAAATATATGACATCTTAAGTGGTAAATATATGACATCTTAAGGGAAATTCTTATATGACCACGCCTTGAGATTTTGAGCACAACATAGGGATAATTAGGTAACTAAAAGTGGTAGTAACATTGGAGGGAACGGTATCCCGAGATCATGCCAACAAACCTTTCCACAGAGATTCATTCTAAGTCCGTTATGGGCTGGCCACCACAGATACTGTATATCATCTGTCTTAGTGGAGTGCAGTATTTGACCTATTAATATGCCGAGCCACTATTTCACTATAGGAACACTGGAACCGCTAATACTATATTTTTAGCACAGTGGCCCTACGGAGAACTGGTGCATCTTATGAATACCTGTTTTATTCATCTATTGGTTCAGTTAGCTCATGTTTGGCACTAGCATGATCTAATGATACCTATTATGCATTATTTATGAGATAATCTCAGACTCCATAATTAGCAAGCCGTACAAGTGAATGGCTGATATAAAGAAAATGGACTTGCTTGTGATTGTATTTTTCGGTTAGAAGCCAAGGGATATTGTCACGACCCGCACCAAAAAAATCGGACATGAGTCGTGGGTACGTCCAGCCTACGCCACAACATTGGCGGTAGAACACTATCTAGGTCTACTGTCTTGCTAACAATCTCACACAACAATATAAGTACCTGCCAAGATCTCAACTCCAAACAGATGAACAATATGATAAAGAAAAATTTAAATACTCAATCATGATCTAAGCACGATAAGATAACAAAAAAGTCTAACAACTACAAAGTCTAACAACAACTACTACTAAAACCATAACAATAATAATAACAGCAATATCCTGAATCAAATATAATACAAAGTCTCAAACCAAAAGCCGGGGACAAATCCGGTACCAAAAGCTAATAAATACAACTGAGGTCCTAGTGATCCCGGCTACCAACCCAAAAATTACTCCTGAACTAGGGGGTCCCTGTCTGCACTATCGACAGGCTGAGGTCCATAAAACGTCGGACATCAATCTTTCGGATCCTCTTAAAAATATATCCAGTTATGATTGGAGCAAGTAAACCTCTAACAGCAGTTCCAATTAAATGACAAAAACTATAAAACAATTGTAGCAAGTAACACAAGGTGAAGAAAATAAACTATGAACAAGGAAATATATATATATATATATATATATATATATATATCAGCTGGTGTATCAAGGTAAAGATGCATAAAAATCAGAAGTAAGATAATGATGACTGTAGGATACAAGAAATCTAAACTAAGAGCAAGTGTGTGCACAATAACGTAAAATAAGTCCAGCAAGAGTAAATATAATGAGTCTAGTCTAGAAAGTATAAGTGAGACCAGTCAAGAAGTGTAAGAGAGTCCAGACTAGAAAGAATAAACTCGTGTCTCTGAAATACCTATTTTGACATATAAATGGCTAGGGATAAGTATGGCTCACCGCACACGGGGTGTGCGGCTGCTATCATTTCAGATTAGACTAGAGGGAGTGATTCCAGTAATTCCAGATTTAGGAATTTTTACATGTCTACTCGAGTATTTTCCTGCCCCGACTAGTACAAGTGAATCCAAGATCCGACATGCAAATCAAGTATGAGTCCAGCCAAAAACATGAGTGATTCCTGTAGTGAATCCTGATGTAATGCCAGTAGGTGATTACAAAAATAGAGGCCAAAAATATGAAATATATGTGTCGCAAGTGAATAAATCCAGAAATACTAGTCAGTGTTGTGCCAAAAAATCAGATAATACTATACTAGAAGCTAAATCATAATAATTATCAGATAATAAAAACTATCAGAGAATGTACTCGCCTGACGTCCTGAGAAACTAGCGAGGATCGAGGTCCGAACTGGTGTTACAAAGACCTATTACAAAAAACAAGGTTAAACAGAATTCTAAAGAGTTAAACAGATATAAAATAACTAAAAATAAGCTTCTAGGGTTGTTCTAGGTCAAACAGATCAAACCGGTGAAATCTGGATTAAAAAGTCATCCCGGGGTCCAAAAAGTCAAGTCTAGGTCAAAATTAGGTCAAAAGATGACTTTGGCGGTCAATCGGGGCAACTACGGTCAAACTATAGGTCAAACTAGGGTGCCCCTAAAATTCTAGGTTAAAACTAGCTCATTAAGCCAGTAACCCCACAAACTCACCTCCTTGAGATACCGGGATACCCTCGGTATCCGATATCTCAACCAATGCTGTATACCTCGCCTATACCCTCTAATATATATATACTAACACGTATATATATATATATATATATATATATATATATATATATATAAGTAACTCTAACTCTATATATATATATATATATATATATATAAGTAACTCTAACTCTATTCCTAGGGAAAAACCCAATACCTCGTCCCGATACCCAATACCTTGAGTATCTCAAGGTATTGAGATACCTCGCCTAACCCTCTCTAACTCTAACTAACTAGCTAACTATCTATATATATACACTACTATATATATATATAACATCAATATATATATATATATATATAACCTAGTATTAGGCTATACCTCAATATCTCGCCTCCGATACCCCTATACCTCAATACCTTGGTATCTCAAGGTATTGAGATACCATACCCTCTAACTACGCATCTCACTATCTAACATATAACTATACCTATATATATATATATATATATATATATATATATATATATATATATATATATATATATATATATATATATATATACATATACATATACATATACATATATATCTCTATATATACATATATATCTATGTATATAATATCTCCTTCTCTAATCTCTGCTGCTGCTACTCCTACTGCCAAGCTACTGCTACTGCTGCACTTGCTAACTGCTACTGCTGCTATTGCAAAATGCTGATGCTGCTACCTAAGGCTACTGCTAATGCTGCCCTTTGATGCTGTTGCTGCAGCTACTTTGCTGCTGCTGCTGCTCTCTTCCCTCTTGTTGTTGCTGCTGCTCTACTTCTCTCCCTCATCTCTCTATCTCACCCTCTCTTGATCTCTCTTCCATTCTTCCTCTTCAAATCCCCCCACTACCTCACTCACTCACTCAAATAATACACACTACATACACATATATATACACACACACACACTTACACACATATATAAATACACACACACACACACACTTACATATATATATATATATATATATATATATATATATATATATATATATATACACAAACATATATATATATACACACACACTTACATATAGGTATATATACACACACTTACATACACACACAAATACATCTATATATATATATATACACACACAAACATATATATATATACACTTATATATATCTATACATATATATATACATATACACGCACACATACACACATATACATATACACCTATATATATACACACACACATATATATATATATACACACTTATATATCCATACATATATATATACACACACACACATACACATATAAACATATATAAACCTATATATATATATATATATATATATATATATATATATATATATATATATATATACACACACAACCACACACAATCACCCATATGCATATAAACACACACATATATATATATATATAAATATAAACCCAAAACTCTAATACACACTCTCCAAGGCTAAACCAACCCGTGCATAAGCACAAAATCTAGAAACCGGGTCGAAATGGCCATTCGATCATTTCGATGAACACGTAGAGTGCAGCTCGCGATACCTCGTGAAATGCACACCAAACCTAATCATAATTGATCCAAAATTTACCCACGAGTTCTAGTCGATGTCTAGGTGTCACGACCCGCACCCAAAGTTGGGTCACGAGTACGTGGGTACGTCCAGCCTACGCCGCAGCATCAGCGGTAGAACGCTGTCTAGGTCATAATACTATCTAAACAATCTCACACGAGCATCCAATTCCATAAGGAGACACGGATAATCATAATATAATATGAACAACATATTCAATCACATAACTACAGCACGATAAGATATCGAAGAATAAAATAAAATGCAACACAAGTCTAAATAGAAATAATCTAACTCAACAATAAATCCAAATCTCAACAAAGTATGCCGGAGACAAATTCGGTACCAATAGACTGCTAAAAGAAACTAACTAGATAACTATTAATTCCGGGTAGACCGTCCGAAATCACAACTGAACTACCAAGTCCAAGTCTGCAGCTACTCTACCTGTGGTCCATAAAATGTCGGACACCAGTCCACTAAGGCATAGTCTGAAAAAAATATTTCCAGTCAGGAAGGAGCAAAGTACATCTCAAATAACAGTTCCATTTAATTGATAAGGACTATAAAATAATAAATAGATGATGCTAAATACAGAGAGAAGGCAATAAATAAATGCAATAACAATATAAAGAGACAGGCAATATAAGCAATATGGTACAGTCAGTGCATATATAAAATAAAGAGAAAGAGCTACAATATCATATACAGGTGATGTAGTATATGAAAATAAAATGAAGAACTGTAACTATTCTAAGTATTTGAAATATCGGTCTATCATGTGATCGTCTTGGAACAAGATCAGGCTTGTTACATATGATTAGCTATAATTCATGTATGGTCAGGCTAACCATTTGGTTAGCTATAATGCAAGTAATAGTCAGGCTAATCATATATAATAAGCTATGAGGCATGTAATGGTCAGGCTACACCCGACGTGAGGTGTGGGGTGAGCTATGATGCATGTAGAGTTGGATATGATCACATAATCTACTAATATTTCCTACCGCCCCTAACTAGTACAGTGGATCCAACCATGACACGTTACGATACATGATTAATGTGCAATATATCATGTATGATGTCTAACATTAATGTCGTGTACAATGTCAATGCGATAATCAATGTAACATCTCATGACTGGAGATCCAATCTATATACTAGTCCGTGTAGCATAGTGTCAAGAATCAGATGTAATATTTCTAGATACTGGAATTATAGATATTATCAAATAATTGGAAATTATCAGAGAATGTACTCACCTTGGGTCCTTAGCTGGTAATACCAATATCCTGTTCCAGAGTATCGTCTGGATGATCCAACTGGTCAACTAGGGTCAAGTGTGCGTCTAATTGCACGGGTGTCGTGATTGTAATTGCTGCGAATTTGGAAAGTCGGTGATACGGGTCTCGCCAGTACGTCGGTGTACATATAGCAGCCTGCTAATAATTTACAGGGTTACAGGTCAATATAAATACGGGGTATCCGTAATTACACTCGGGTCGCCTAGTACGTTTATCAATTAGCGTATATCATTAATTAAACATATATATATATGTGTATACAAATAATTACATACAGAAATATATATAAGTGCATATACACTAAATAGAATTTTTATACTATATATATATGTTTATATATTCATACCACATATTTATATATATATAACAATCATTATTTATATATATACAAAAGAATATATATACTGAATATATATATATATATATATACATATACCAGTGAAAATATACATAACTATATTTATATATATATATACCAATTTTAATACATATACTATAAACTTGTATATATATGTATATATATATATATATATATATACCAAAATATATACTAACATATATTATGAATACGTATATACTAATATATATGTTGAATACATATATACTAATAGAGAAATACACTATATATGTATATGTATATAAATATACGAATCCTACCTATACTAATACATATACTACAAACATACATGCATACACTCATATACGTATACGCGTGCGTGTACGCGAGGGGGAGAACCGAACCTGTGCGCGTGCACGACGACGGCCAAGACGACGAAGACGAAGGTAACGAAGACGACGAAGGTGGTGTTGGTGTAGGGGGCTGGTGGTGCCGGGGTGGTCGAGAAGGAGTAGGCAAGGCTGAATGGGGGTTGCTGGCGAGGAGTGGTAGTGATAAGGGTGGTGGCTGGTGGTGTAAAGCCGGAGAAGAAGACGTGGGTGGTTCGTCAGCGGGAGGAGGAAGCTCGGGAGGAGAGCAGGGTGGTGATGCTGGTGGCACTGGTGGTGTAGGGTGAATGGTGGTGGTCGACTGTGAGGCTGGAGGTGGCTCAGGGGAGTGTTGGCCGGAGTGGTGGAGGGAAAGAGATGGACGGGTGGTTGCAGCCGCGGATGGGGGTTGCTGGCGGCCGAGGTGGAGGCATTCAGGCGAGCGGCGTTGATGGAAGGAGGTTCAGCGGTCGGCTCCGGCGTTGGCAGCGGGGGTGGTAGCTCGTGGAGGGATGGCTCGGGGTGGTTCAGATGGTGGTGGTGGTTCTGATGCAGCGGGGAAGAAGAAGGTGGTGGAGTCGAGGCGAGGCCGGGGAAGATCGGGTGAGGCAGAGGAGGTCGGAGGAGTTCGTGCGGGGGGAGAAGGAGTGGCTGGGGAAGGAAGGAGCTCGGCCGGGTGGAGCTCGGGTTGTAGCAGCCGGGGTGGACTCAGGAAAGAGGGGAGGAGAGAAGGGAGCTCGGCTGAGGTTGTGACCGGAGTAGGGGGTCAGAGTTTGGCCAGTGGGGAAGAAGTGGAGGAGGTGCAAGGAAATGGTGGAGGTGATGGCAGTCGACGGGGATTGGCCGGCGGGGGTGGGATCAGAGCTACAGGGCCGGGGTGCTGTTGATATTGGTTTTCTTTTCCCTCCCCTTTTTTTCTATTTGAAAGGAGGAGAAGAAGAAGAAGAAAGGAAGAATAAGAAGAAGAAAGGAAGAAGAAGAAGATGGGAAGAAATGGAAAAAGAAGGAGGCTACGGTTTATGTGAGGAGGGAGGAGAGAGAGAGATGGGGGCTTGTTTCCTAGGTTTGGAGATTAGGGCATGCTTGGGAAGAGTGCATTGAAGAGACATTAAATAGGAGATGGTGAGTGGGAATGTGTGGTGATGATGCTCCCATTTTGAATGAGTGGCCGGGATTTGACATAAAGAAATCATTCATGAAAGGAGAGGGTTGGGTTGACTAGTCAAATATTAGGGCTTCTCCATTTGGTTGAACCAATGGGGTGTTGACACCTAATACAACATTTGTAAATAAGCCCCCTTAAATTTGGGTATTTGCACAAACGCATGAAATGATAAAAAATTGGTAGGCGATTTAGTGTTTGGTATTTTATAGGGTGAGGGGGCGTTGTGTATTTCGTATGGGCTTAATTAATGGGATATTTGGATTAAATTGGGTTAAAACGGGATTAGTCAAAGTTGGTATCCCCAATTTAATTAGAAACAATGCAAGCAATGTTCTATAATTAATTAGAAATACATGGGGCTAAAATTAGGTTGGGTCACAAATATCATTAGTGAAGAAGACTCAGAACAGAATATTATCCTAATTTGGGTTACACGAAAATGGGTCGAGATTGCCTCCAATTTTGATTGGAACGCACAACGATACAAAGTTGGATTTTATTTATAAAATAAATAAATGTCCGTGACGAATATTGTGCGGCTAAAATGAAGCACAAGAGAGCATAATTACGAGTTACAAAAAGGTCAGAATGGAATGCGGGAACATCTAGGGCAAGGTTATGAAATTTGTTGGAAGACAAAAGATAGGGTAGCGCCCCAAATTTCGAAACAACGGCAAAGCGCAATAATTAAATAAAATTATGGTAATTAATTACAACCTCAAATAATTAAATTCTAAATAATACAAATAAATTCATAACCCTATAATTCGGTCAGGTGTTTCATTTAGTGGGCTTCTAGGTCAAGTCTACTAGCTCAAACATTAAGAACACTATACATAATATATATGTAAATACACATCTCATACAATTATTTAAATTAATACACACAATATTAATAATATACAAAAGTCAAAAATACCCCTATTTTTAGAATATGGTTGTGACAAGTCTACCCTCCTTAAAAGAATTTCGTCCTCAAAATTTAAAATCCTTAATAGTAGTATTTATTCGTATATTAATTTCCATCGAAATTTAAATTCATGAAACCCATAATCATAAAGTAATCCATATTGTCATTTCACAAAATTCTCAAATTTAAAAATTCTCAAATTTAAAAATTCTCAAAATTCTCAAAATTCTCAAAATTCTATGAATATAATATTTCTGAAAATTCTCAAATTTAAAAATTAATTTCAATTCTTATCACAATCTCCTCCAAAATTTTAAGTTCATATCTAAATATTCGAAATTTGATATCCAATCCTCTAATTTAAACTCAATCAATGCACACTTTTATAAATTAAGAAATCCCATCTAAAAATACTAATCCATGAATCCAATCGATGCATATTTATAAAACTTAAATTCTTATCTCGGATTGAATTCAAACAATAATCCATTAATGATCTTATTCCTTGATTTCTTTTTTCCATAAAATACTCAACAATGCGATACTTATGGAATCTTCAAATGCAACATTCATAATATAATTTTTTTTTAAATTCATATCTTGTAATCAAATAAATATAATGACAATCTCCTTAACTTCCTCGAACTTTAATGATAATTTCAACCATATTTTAATCTTCATAAAATCATTGTTTCATCAATTCTGTCATATTAAATTCTTAACTCTTTATTTAAACTAATGATTACCCTCAAAATTTAAGCATCTTGTCTCTCTTGTCAAGTCATAACCTCTTCATAAATCTTTACTATGGTCAAACCCCCAATAATCAAGGTCCAAGAAAATTTTACCTACAGTCATACAACATACAATCTAGAGGAAACATGCATAGCTATGATCTATTTTATCATGGTATTGCAGTCTCTGTCAGGGTGTGCTACTAACTATATTCTAACAAGAAAATCATGAATACATGCTACGGTACTAAGGAATCAGTCAATCAATCAAACAGAAAAGGACAGAAGGAAAGAAAAGAACAAAACCTGCTAACACGTCACCTGCAGTATCTTCTATTTCTAATATACACTTAATTCTGGCACATTCACTAACTAATTCCTATTCTTGTACACTGATACCCATATCAACTAATCATTAGTCCATAAGACATCCATGAATATATCCTCATTGCATACACTTGTCTATTGATTCCTAAATCTGATACCAAGAATCTCTAATATAACCATGGTTTAATAATACATCCAAAGTTTGATACCTCTATCCCTTTAGGTACCACAGTTTCTACTACTAGCACACTCACTGCTAGCTTTCTTACCTACTGCAATTATTGATACTAGTTGTTCTTTTTACTCTAGTGCACGCCAAGTGCAACATAACACACTAAGTAATACTCCTTCTAATGCAACTCTAGATGGACACCCAAGTCTGTTTGCAGTGCCATCTCAAGCATTCTCAAGCCAATAGATCCTTACACATGCATATCAATCACTCATATACTATTATACATTTCTTACCCATCATAAAATTAATCCTCAAAATAAGATCATCAAAGTTTAACTTCTTGAACAATTTAAAATAAAATACATATACTTTCCTCAAAAGTTAAATATTTACATATTGAAATAGAATTTTAATCACTTCCCAAAAATCTTTATAGCTTTGACTATGTTTGTTGAATTGAATTTGAATCCTAAAAAATTTAATAACATAGAATCTCAACTCGTCAAAATTCTTAAAAATTGAATTTTATTTCCACTCTTCAATTTTAAATCCACAAGTATACATATAAATACTCACAGTCTCTAATACTCAAGGTGCACTCAAATACACCCATTGTCTACAACTCTCAACTGTTTACTGAAATTTGTACTGCCCGAATTACTTGCACTATTACTTCCAAATGATCAAAGTTATCATCATACGTATTTTCTCCAATGAGTTTCTGTCTATATTAACTGATATACTAATCTAACATTATCATATAAGGCACTTACTGTTACTAGCATATTGCTCAACTAATCCTCGATATAGAAACATTAATACTCTTGGTATGGTAACACTAACTTCATTATTATATTATCTCATTACACTTATTAGAACCTCTCAAAGGCATGTATATGATTCTATATCTCGATTGATGTATACGTATCTTCTCTTAATTCTTTTACAACCTGTTACATTAGTCTGTGATACTCTTCATACCTTGTACGATCCATATTGATATTCCTCAATCCATGGCATCTTATTAATACCTTTTATGCATGTATATTTCTTTACTCTTAATACCCCCAAGTATCAATCATCAAATTGAACATCATGTTCCATTAATCTTTAACATAATTCCTTGATACTTAATTGTTTACCTAGATCATCCAATTACATAAATTAATGACTATCCAGGACTGGAATGCTGATTCTGATACTTACTATTGAAACCTTCACTGATACTCTTTCTTCTTCTATCTATAGTACCAATACTAATAATAATGACACATTATCATAGAACCATTGCTACAAGGCACTACGCTATGGGTTAACTCTAGATTAATGCCTACTGCTCACATGTCTAACTAAGAAACACTTACAACAAACATGTCACACTCAGTCAACATTAATACAAGACACAGACATAATTACAAGTCACTAATTACCATACTTAACAAGAAATCCTCAAAGAATAGAGCTCAAAAAGGAACTGGATTGAGGACTGAAGGTATTTCTACTGCTAGTAAAGAAATGAAGCGTTAGAACAAGGTCCTATAATAACGAAATAGATAAGTATTGAGATAATACTTTAAGAACCAATTTAAGATACAACCTGATAATTATACATATCTGTCAAAAATTATGACACTCAGAATCCTCGCAACGCCAGTAAGCATAGATACGATAAACGACAGGTTCCGTAACTAAGGTATGCAACTCTATAATCATGTCATCTAGAATCCTTGCCACGCCAACCGGTATGGCTGCAAAAAACTCTAGATTTATAACTAAGATATGTACATCCGAAGTTAGGTTCCTACGTTCTCGTCACGATAGCTAATATGACTACGATAAACTCTAGGTTCCATAACCAAAGTAGACGTTTTACCTTTTTTTACTATTCTTATCAATATATATAATCAGATGATACCATAAATTTTAGCCCATAAAATTTATCTTGATATGAAATCAACTCAACAACGATACCAAGAATTAAAGTTAACAACTGGTCAACAAGAATCAAACTTAATATCAACAAGCGAGAACAGACAAAAACAAGGGATTTAAATTGGAATTCATAATGAGATTCTCAAGGGTCGTCTCATGAATCTCTCAAATAATTCATGATTGAGTATCCTCTTTCATACAAGTATCCTATGTCCTATATTCTATAGTAGGCACGCAGTAGTACAACTAGGACGTCGCACTACCACGACATCGTACAACTTGCGAAGTCAGACCAGCATAGGCCACCACTAAAAATATGTCATGACCCGCACCCAGAATTGGGGCACGAGTACGTGGGTACGTCCAGCCTATGCTGCAGCATCGATGGTAGAACGCTGTCTAGGTCATGATACTATCTAAACAATCTCACATGAGCATCCAATTCCATAAGGAGACATAGATAATCATAATATAATATGAACAACATACTCAATCACATAACTACAGCACGATAAGATATCGAAGAATAAAATAAAATGCAACACAAGTCTAAATAGAAATAATCTAACTCAACAATAAATCGAAATCTCACCAAAGTATGCCGGAGACAAATTCGGTACCAATAGACAGCTAAAAGAAACTAACTAGATAACTAGTAATTCTGGCTAGACCTCCCGGAATCACAATTGAACTACCAAGTCCAAGTCTGCAGCTACTCTCCCTGTGGTCCATAAAATGTCGGACACCAGTCCTCTAAGGCATAGTCTAAAAAAATATTTTCAGTCAGGAAGGAGCAAAGTACATCTCAAATAACAGTTCTATTTAATTGATAAGGACTATAAAATAATAAATAGATGATGCTAAATACTGAGAGAAGGCAATAAGTAAATGCAATAAAAATATAAAGAGATAGGCAATATAAGCAATATGGTACAGTCAGTGCATATGTAAAATAAAGAGAAAGAGCTACAATATCATATACAGGTGATGTAGTATATGAAAATAAAATAAAGAACTATAACTATTCTAAGTGTTTGAAATATCGGTCTATCATGTGATCGGCTTGGGACAAGATCAGGCTTGTTACATATGATTAGCTATGATTCATGTAAGGTCAGGCTAACCATTTGGTTAGCTATGATGCAAGTAATGGTCAGGCTAATCATATATAACAAGATATAAGGCATGTAATGGTTAGGCTGCATCCGACGTAAGGTATGGGATGAGCTATGATGCCTGTAGAGTTGGGTATGATCACATAATCTACTAATATTTCCCTCCACCCCCAACTAGTACAGTGGATCCAACCATGACATGTTACGATACACGATCAATATCCAATATATTATGTACGATGTCTAATATCAATGTCGTGTACAATATTAATGTGATAATCAATGTAATATCTCATGACTGCAGATCCAATCTATATACTAGTCCGTACAGCACAGTGTCAAGAATCAGATATAATATTTCTAGATACTGGAATTATAGATATTATCAAATAATTGGAAATTATCAGAGAATGTACTCGCCTTGGGTCCTTAGCTGGTAATACCAATGTCCTATTTCAGAGTATCGTCTGGATGATCCAACAGTCCTATAGACATATCATAAAATATAATATTGCATCAGATGTTACACTAACACACAAAACACGATGAACTCAGGGTATGCTAGATATTACACTGGTCAACTAGAGTCAAGTATGCATCTAATTGCATGGGTGTCGTATCTGTAATTACTGCAAATTCCGACAGTCGGTGATACGGGTCTCACCAGTACGCCGGTGTGCATATGGCAGCCTGCTAATAATTTACAGGGTTACAGGTCAATATAAATACGAGGTATCCGTAATTACACTCGGGTCGCCTAGTACATTTATCAAATAGCATATATTATTAATTAAATATATATATGTGTATACCAATAATTATATACAAAAATGTGTATAAGTGTATATACACTAAATAGAATTTTTATACTATATACATATGTTTATATATTCATACCACATATTTATATATATATAACAACCATTATTTATATGTATACAAAAGAATATATATACTAAATATATATATATATACATATACCAGTAAAAATATACATATACTATATTTATATATATATACCAATTTTAATACATATACTATACATTTGTATATATATGTATATATATATATATATATATATATATATATATATATATATATATATATATCAATACATACATACTAGCATATATATATGCTACATATATATATGTATATATATATATACCAAAATACATACTAACATATATTATGAATACGTATATACTAATATATATGTTGAATACATATATACTAATAGAGAAATATACTATATATGTATATGTATATACATATACGAATCCTACCTATACTAATACATATACTACAAACATACATGCATACACTCATATACGTACACGCGTGCGTGTACACGAGGGGGAGAACCGAACCTGTGTGCGTGCACGATGACGGCGAAGACGACGAAGACGAAGGTGACGAAGACGACGAAGACGATAACGATGAAGCCGATAACGATGAAGGTGGTGCTGGTGTAGGGGGCTGGTGGTGCCGGGGTGGTCGAGAAGGAGAGGCAGGGCTGAATGGGGGTTACTGGCGAGGAGTGGTGGTGATAAGGGTGGTGGCTGGTGGTGTGAAGCCGGAGAAGAAGCCGTGGGTGGTTCGTCAGCGGGAGGAGGAAGCACGGGAGTAGAGCAGGGTGGTTCAGGGTGGTGATACTGGTGGCACTGGTGGTGTAGGGTGAAGGGTAGTGGTCAACGGTGAGGCTGGAGGTGGATCGGGGGAGTGTTGGTCAGAGTGCTGGAGGAAAAGAGATGGATGGATGGTTGCAGCCGCGGATAGGGGTTGCTGGCGGCCGAGGTGGAGGCGTTCAGGCGAGCGACATTGATTGGAGGAGGTTCAACGGTCAACTCCGGCGTTGGCAGCGAGGTGGTGGCTCGTGGAGGGACGGCTCAGGGTGGTTCCGATGGTCATGGTGGTTCTGATGCAGCGGGGAAGAAGAAGGTGGTGGAGTCGAGGGGAGGTCGGGAAAGATCGGGTGAGGCAGAGGAGGTCGAAGGAGTTCGTGCGGAGGGAGAAGGAGTGGCCGGGGAAGGAAGGAGCTCGGCCGGGTGGAGCTCGGGTTGTAGCAGCCGGGGTGGACTCAGGGAAGAGGAAAGGAGATCAGGGAGCTCGGCTGAAGTTGTGACCGGAGTAGGGGGCCAGAGCTTGGCCGGTGGGGAAGAAGTGGAGGAGGTGCAGGGAAACGATGGAGGTGATGGCAGTTGGCGGGACTTTGCCGGCTGAGGTAGGACCGGAGCTACAGGGCCGGGGTGCTGTTGATGTTGGTTTTCTTTTCCCTCCCCTTTTTTTCTATTTGAAAGGAGGAGAAGAAGAAGAAGAAGGGTAGAAATGGAAAAAGAAAGAGGCTACAATTTGTGTGAGGAGGAAGGAGAGAGAGAGATGGGGGCTTATTTCCTAGGTTTGGGGATTAGGGTATGCTTGGGAAGAGTGCATTAAAGAGACAATAAATAGGAGATGGTGAGTGGGAATGTGTGGTGATGATGCTCCCATTTTGAATGGGTGGCCAGGAATTGACATAAAGAAATCATTCATGCAAGGAGAGGGTTGGGTTGACTAGTCAAATATTAGGGCTTCTCCATTTGGTTGGACCAATGGGGTGTTGACACCTAATGCAACATTTGCAAATAAGCCACCTTAAATTTGGGTATTTACACAGACGCATGAAATAATAAAAAATTGGTGGGCGATTTGGTGTTTGGTGTTTTGTAGGGTGAGGGGACGTTGTGTGTTTTGTATAGGCTTAATTAATAGGGTATTTGGATTAAATTTGGTTAAAACAGGATTAGTCAAAGTTGGTATCCCCAATTTAATTAGAAATAATGCAAGTGGTGTACTAAAATTAATTAGAAATACATGGGGCTAAAATTAGGTTGGGACACAAATATCATTAGTAAAGAAGACTCAGAACAGAATATTATCCTAATTTGGGTTGCACGAAAATGGGTCGAGATTGCCTCCAATTTCAATTGGAATGCACAATGATAAAAGTTGGATTTTATTTAGAAAATAAATAAACGTCCGCGATGAATATTGTGCGGCTAAAATAAAGCACAACAAAGCATAATTATGAGTTATAAAAAGGTCAAAATGGAAGGCGGACACGTCTAGGGCAAGGTTATAAAATTTGTTTGAAGACAAAAGATAGGGTAGCGCTCCAAATATTGAAGCAACGGCAAGGCGCAACAATTAAATAAAATTACGGTAATTAATTACAACCTCAAATAATTAAATTCTAAATAATACAAATAAATTCATAACCCTATAATTCGGTCAGGTGTTTCTTCTAGTGGGCTTTTAGGTCAAGTCTACTAGCTCAAACATTAAGAACACTGTACATAATATATATGTAAATACACATCTCATACAATTATTTAAATTAAATATACATAATATTAATAATATACAAAAGTCAAAAATACTCCTATTTTTAGAATATGGTAATAACACTAGGACCTTACAAAAATGCTAACTCTCTGATTCTAGGTCCGTGGCAAAATTCTACATGCATGTGGAACCCACGACGACGAAAAAACTCCCAAATCGTTCGAAACGTCCAAAACTCTGCGATACGACCTCACGTGTCTGAACGGGGACACGTACTTACCTTCAAGATACCTAAGCATGTCTACCTAGGTCCGTCTAACCTAGGACAATATCCAAAATTGGACCAATCTCGGATTTCATCCAAAATTGACACAAAATCTAATGTCAAAGTCTCCAAACACATCCAAACAAGCTCCAATTTCCTCCCATGTGTAGCCCTAAGGTCTAGGAAGGTTCTAAACTACTAATTACACTATATTAGAGTAATTACTAAGAGAAAAGTTAGGTTTTACCTCTTGGGAGTTGGAATCCCAAGGCCAAAGTCTCCAAAATCCCTAAAATCTACCACACCAAGCCTCCAAGCCTCCAACCCAAGCTTCTACACCAATTCTAGGCTCTACACACCTATTTTAGGGGAAAATAGAAGCTTAGGGTTTATATTTAAGAGAGAAATAAATGAAGGAAGAGAAGGAATGGTGAGAAACTTACTTGGAATTTGGAGAAAATTAAAGGGAAGAGGTGAAGAAGGAGAATGGAGAGTGGAAAAGTAAAGTGGAAAGAATGGAAATAAAGGGGAAGGGGCCTTCCATGTAGGAATTAGTAGGATTAGGGTTTTGCACTTAGGTACAAAGGCCAAAATACCCCTAAATTAAGTCATCCAAAATAGGATTTGGGTTTGGGGTTTCAAATATACTCTAACTAAACCCTAATCACTCCAACCAACTAATTAAAATATAAATAACTATTCTAAGCCAATAAATAAGTCTGACAAGGGTGTCGGTTGGGTCTGACATGGGTCCACTAGGGTCTGACATGGGTCCAAACTAGCCAAAACCCTAAAATAACCAATAAAAATAAACACATGCATCTAATTAAATATTAATACAAATATTTATGATCAATACACAATTTACCAAATTAAAAAAATACCCTACCCTGGAAATGGGGTAGTGACAGAGATAGACTATCATAGTGCGATGGTTCAACCCTTGTCCTTATTTGGTTGTAGTGGTGGGCCTTTGTGCTAGGATATGCCATGGACCTAAGCTGTGATACTGAACCTATGTATTATTATATTATTTTCTTGGGTTTTTGTTTCTCTATTTCTTGCTTTCTTTGTGGTACATGCTATTTGGGGTCTAACCCCATCGGTTTTGTCAGGACAGGTTTTGAGCCACCACCCGAGGATCCAGCGTACCTTCCCCTAACTCATGTCGCGTACTAGGAACATAGTTGCAGGGGATAACGAGTGGGTTTTCTTTTTTCCTGCTCATCATTGTGCATTTATATCTTTTTAGCATTTAGCTACCGGAACCTGTTAGCCAGCTCGACTGGACATTAGTCTACTTACATGATTGTATTAAATCAAACTGCAACTGATCACTGTCATATACTTTTGTTACTCTTCAAGTCTCTTATTTTGCACTGTTAGTCTCCAGCAAATTTGAGAAAGCATTTGGGATACCTTATTGCTTTATCATATATTATCTATGCTTATTATTTCTTATTTGAATAATTGATACATAGAAGTTCTTGACCCTAGGAGACTTGATTGTAACATGCACCCCTTGTCTTATACAGCCGTGATCGTTGTACGACGTATATCACCTTGTATGGGATAGCTGGCCATGTCCACCTCTGTATTCTAGTACTGGGGCATGACAGGATGAGCTTCTAGAAAGTCAGCTAATGCTTGAACCTTGCTGTCTTTTGTGGGACAAATACCATATCGTAAGGTGATAGTAGTATTGTCCATGTGGCTAAATGAGTTAAGTACCCCAGGGCTAGTCATGAGGACTCTGAGGGGGTTAACTCATAAAATTACATGGATCATTTTTCCAGTTAAATAATGATGGATCTTTTAAACAGAGAAAAGTAGGGCGAGGTACTCCTTCTCGATAGGGTTGTATCTATGTTCCACGCGTATCATCGTCCTGCTGAGGTAGTAGATGGCCTGCTCATAACCTATGTCACTCTTCTGGCTAGCAAAGCATGAAGAGAGTAATCCACTGCTCATACGTAGAGCAAGAAGGGTTTCCTATGACTGGAGCCACAAATACTAGGGGCTTCGTGAGGTAGTTCTTGGTGTCGTCGAAGGCTCGCTGATATTCTTTGGTCCAAATGAAAGAGACTCCCTTTTTCATCAGTTGAGTGAAGGGTTAACATTGCCCAGAGAGGTTGGATATGAATCACCTGATATAGGCTAAACTTCCTTACAGACCGCGAAGTTCTCGAAGGTTTTTTGGAGGGTGCATATCAATGATGGCCTTGGTCTTCTCAGTGTCAATATAAATACCCTTCGAAGTTGTGATAAATCTTAAGAACTTACCTCTAAAGACTCCCAGAAAGGACTTAGTGGGGTTCATCCTTAGTTGGTGCGCTCGCATCAAGTCGAATACTATCTTTAGGTCATGGAGGTGGTCCTCCTAGAAACGGCTCTTGACAGCAATATTATCAGCATAACACTCGACTGTCTTACGCAGGTATTCAAGAAAGATAGTGGTCATTGCTTGCTGGTATGCCACACCTGCATTCTTTAACTCAAAGGACATTATTGTATAATAGTATATTCCTCTCGGTATTCAGAATTGTATATGCTTCTCATCATCTGGAAATATCTTGATTTGATTGTAGCCTGAGAACCCATCCATGAAGGACATACGCTCAAAATCTCAAGTGTTTTCAATCATCACGTCTGTGATTGGAAGTGGGCACTCATTCTTTAGGCAAGCGACATTCAAATCGCGAAAGTCTATACAAACTCAAATTTTACAGTTTTTCTTGATAACGGAAATAATATTAGCTACCCAATCAGGATATTTCTCTTTGTGAAAAAAGCCGCTTTCTATCAGCTTATTCACTTCATATTGAATTGCGTCCATAATATCTTGACAAAATAGCCTTTGTTTTTGCTTACTGTATTAGCGTTTGGCAGAATATTGAGCTTGTACATTATGATTTGAGGATCCAAGCTCGGCATATCCTCATAGCTCCATATAAAAATGTTAATGTATTCCCTTACCAGCTGGATAAGGGATTTATGCTCTTCGGTGGAGAGGTTTTTGCTGATGAAGATTGGTTTAGAAGCAGAGTCATCACCCAAATCAACTTGCACCACTTCATCTTCAGTAGAAGGTTCCCACTGGTCAAACCGTAATTTCCATTGTGCTTCGAGTTTTTGAGCCCATAGTTCTACTTCAAAGAGCTCGATCAGGTATTTGTCGTCTTCCTCTGGGTCAGCTAACACCATGTTGATAGACAATATTTATTTGAGCAGATCTCCAATGATAGCGTCGGAGTCCCAAGTGGATAATTGTGAAGAGTGAGATTGCAGTTCATCCTTTCTCTCCGAATCTTTGGGAGTTGTAGGAGTTGTAACATACCCCAAACCATGACCGGTTTGTTGGTAGTACGCTCAGGCTTGCCCTTGGGAGCAAAGTAATATAATGACAAGCATCGCCCTTTGCCATAGTTTAGGTCTTGGTTGCTCTTCAGGTCATATTCCATCTTTTAGAGGATGCAATTAGTTTATATGCTATAGTGGTAAAGTTGTATTCTGCTGCTTTTTGGTTCTAGTTCTTCCGATATAAAGTCTCGTCGACCTTCGATTTTTTCAAAACTGATGGGTTTATCTCTTTTTTTCTTGCCGAAATTATGAAGCAGGAATCCTGGTTAAGGAATATTTGGTCTACTGTGTAAACGGTAGTTATTTGTGTGTGCAAATTTAGACCTATACCATATTATAAAGAATACATGACATTCCAATGTGCAACGATAGAGTAATTCAAAGGTAGCCCTTTATTGAGAAAATATAGTATCTTTTCTGATGGAATTATATCTCAGTAGGACGGTATATCAGCGAAAGCCGTGATGTACTCTTCAAACTTATCTCTTTCAGTACCCGTTACTAATGTTGACGGTGCTAGATCTTTCCTGCGGAGTCTATCTACTAGAGGTTCTGGGGTCATTATTGCAGAAGGATCCTTGCTTGATGGATGTTCCTGCCTTTGGAGCTTGACTACCAAAGGTTCAAGAGCCTTTCTGCGAAGCTTGACCACCAGAGGAGTAGACATGTGGGCGGGGCATCCTTTGAGATGGACTCTTAGAGGTTTGTAATGAGCCAAACTAAAGTCTGATTCATCATTGACGTCGTTACCTCCTTTATCCTGGTAGATCTGTTTATACAAGATCGAGTTGGAGTTGTAGGCTTCGACTCCTTTGAAGGGATCAACATCGGCGAACTCCGTCTTGATGATGTCATTATTGTCCACATATTTTAGGCACTAGTAAAGAGTCAATGGTACGATCATGTACTCATATATCCAAGGATGCCCCAGGAGGACAATGTAGGACACATCCACATCGATGACATAGCAATTCACCTATGTTCGCAGGTTGTCTATTTGACATTTTAGGCGATTCTTTCCCAGAGGATAACTCCTCCCAGCATTGAAGCCACTGATGGTCGTATTGGTGGATGCCAACCGATGCATGGGAATTCCAAGGTCTGGAGCAGGCTTTAGGGGATAATAATAAGAGAATACTGAGAGATAATCCTGGATCAATGTGCATCCAGTCCACCTTGATGGCACCAATATACCCTGTATAGTATAAGGGTCTATCATGCCTATTATTTTTTAGCAACATATTTTGTTACGAGAATATGATGTTCGGGATTGTTTCCATTACATTGTTGTAGCGAGGACATACAACGGGATCCTCGGCTGGTGGCTTGACTTGGGCCAGGTAGGAGTCAACATTCTGTAATGCCTCATTCAGAGCATCACGAGTCTCTTTGGAGAGACGAAGTAGCTAGAAGAGTGATAACTTTGCTGGGGTATTGGCAAGCTGTGCCAATATGTCAAAGTTATAAGACTTTTTCAGCCCTTAAGCTACGTCTTTTTTCAGAGGTTTATCAAAGCGAACCTCTGACAACTTCTACATGTCTGCCATAGAAGGGTAGGATGGGCCTTGTTCCAATACTAGTAGAGCTGTAGGTATGGTAATCAAAGGTGTACTATCCTTTGGAGCCGCATCATAGTCTCGTAGGTAGGTTTGACCTGACCTGGTTACCCCATCCCAGACTTCTTTAGTTGATGAAGAGACTGTGTGACAGGACCTGGTCTTGTTTCCTTTAGATTTGGCAGTAGGAGGTGCTGCTTGCTGTATCAAATCTGGGATGATGTCTGGGTGAACCCACATGACTTTGCCTTGAAGATTGTTGAGTGGTACCAGCCCTGTTCCTAGAGCTGGATAAAGGATAATGACCTCCATCATTGTCCTAGGTATCGGGACAACCCCTTCTTGGGCTTCTATTGCTAGAAAGTATCAAAATTGGAGGAAAACCATATTGGCAGTGACTGTCTTGCCTTTAAAGTCAAAAGTGAGAGCTTTGGAGTCGAACAGTCGTTGGATATGCCTATTCAACATGTAGCAATCTCATTTTGGATGATGGATGTATCGATGGTAGTGGCAGTACTTGGGGTCGTCGACCTTATTTGCCTCGTCCAGTCGTTTGATGTCATGTAGCTGAAGTTTATTGCCTTTTATCAGCACATGGAAAATCTCGATGACATCATTATCGTCGAAAGAGTATGTTCCTCTCAGCTTGGGTGCTTTCGCCTGCCTTTGAGTGAGCGTGGCCGAGATTTTAGACACACTGACAGTGAGATCTTGCTTCCCATTATTTTTATGTCAGTTGCTGCTGACGTTATTATTGAAGGGACGCTTCCCTCTGTCTTTGCTGGTAGGGAACTATAGTCCTATCAAAAGGGAGTCTTATATATTTTTTTGTGACGATAATGCTTATAATGAACACCGTCCAATCCTAGAGTCGGAATAAAGTTGTCCATAGCTTTACTGCAGATACCAAATTATTCCTGCAAGTGTCTATCATGTGGCTATCAAGAATTCCTAGAGGCAGTTTCAGTGTCGCCTACTTGAATCTTCTATGTACTCTCGGGAAGGTTCCTTCTCTTTTTGAATTATATCCATGAGGGAGCTCATAGTCATGTCCATTCCACCATCGTAGGATTTAGCGAGGAAGAGGCGTCAGAGATCTTCTAACAACGCGTTACAGTTGTGCGGTTGACCACAAAATCAGCCGTAGGCTACTCCGGTCAGAGTTTCGACAAAAATCTTGGTAAGGAGGGCATCGTCACGAGGTAGATGTGTCATGACCCACACCCAAAAATTGGGCATGAGTCGTGGGTACATCCAGCCTACGCCACAGCATTGACGGTAGAATGCTGTAAAGGTCTATAATACTATCTAACATGTGACAAAAGATATATATACAACTTGGCAATGGTAACTCAACTCCAAAAGGAGGACAAGCTGAATATATAGCATCAATACTAAATCAATCAAACTAGAGATAGATAATGGCACGATGTCATAAACAGAAGAGAATCATAATTCATAGTAATAAAAATTCTATAGTCTAACAATACACATAAATAGTCTCAATGTAATCAACATGCCATAGTCTAATGCTGGAGATATATACAGTACAATAAATACTAGCTAAGGGTCTGTTATAGCTAGATATGTCTCCTCTATGATTGGTGCCTGATCGTCCTGGGCTAAGGGTGCTACCTCAGCTAGTGTCACGCCCCGCTCGAAGAATACTACGTAAATACGGGGACTGACATAGCCAACCGCACCTGGCAGAGTACTGAAGTAAGCCGCAATATGTTAAGGTTGTCTAAAAGACAAATGAGTGAACTCTAGCAGGCTATGACGTCATTCCTAAGGTGAAAAAATCCTATAATCTTAATCCAAAAACACAAGCACAAGAGTATATCATACATGAAGGTAAAAAGGTGTCCCAAATTATATGTCACATATGATCATGAAGCTAGTGAATACAAAATGTTGCCCTGGCAAAGTTTAATAATACATGATCAAAATATACCAGCAATGGTCTAATATATATACATCATGTCGACCGTAGTCTCAAAAATATAAGGAGCTAGCTCGGCACCTTGCTAAACACCATAAAATAAACTAATCAAGACGAGGGGTGAAAGAAAGGAATCCCACTCGCGAGCTTCGGTCGCAGTCCTACGAGTTTGAACCATCTTGCTAAAAGCGCAGAGGATCCTGGTTCTCTTCGGGGTAACCTGGCCATGCAAAGCCAGTAGGTTCAGAACCCCAAGCAACAAGTACCACAAAGGAGCTCGAGGTGATAGACCAACACAAC
The DNA here is from genome assembly GCA_036927795.1 of Iris macrosiphon. NCBI lineage: Eukaryota > Viridiplantae > Streptophyta > Magnoliopsida > Asparagales > Iridaceae > Iris > Iris macrosiphon. The sequence goes on from JAYESA010000007.1 coordinate 191,311,584, forward strand.
ACAACATAAGAAAAAGAGACATAAGAAATAAATATTGACCAAGACTTGTACGGTACCAAGGTACTTATCTCAACATAATACTGAAGAACTGATAATAAGCGCAGAAATGAAAGTAAGGCGACGAGCGGCAAGATAGTATAGGAACTACTCTAGATCAGGGCCACAACCCTTAAACCAAAGTAGGACCGGGGTTGCAGACCTTTACACGAGTATAATTTAGCACCCTAACCATGCGCCAGGAGAAAATAAAACTAGAAGAGCAAGCTATACAAATAACAAACATCCAATTCACGGCCAAACATGCCTACGGCTTGCTATAATTAACTAACTAGGATTATCACAAGCCCTAATTACTAGAAATACATTGCTAAGAATATTGCTACCACCAGTACTGCAGTTAACCTGAATAGCCAAGGGTACGCTTGTCTCAAAAATTTAAATGCATAGTCAACCATACAATAATATAACTTGTTACTAGTCGCATACATAAATTTAACTCGAAAGCTTAAACTTGAACTAGAAATCATAAACTTGCTTTACCAATATAAACTTGTATATAAACTTGTCTTGTAAGTGCCATAGCACTCGTAAACTTGGTCAGTCATGGAGCCCTTCCATAGCAGGGTTGTCCATGTCGCATGGGGCCCTTGGGGATCGGGGTGGCAGGTAGCACAATATTATTTCCTCCCAAAATGCTCTCGGTAAATCTTATCTTATTTAATCATTACTAAATTATTTCAAGATCCTGAGTCGTGGACACTTGAGAACTCCCTAAGATGACGAATCGCGAGTACGTGCTTTTCATGAGTTATCATATTCGTGACATGCGATACATTGGAGAATGCTCACACTTGAATGTCTGATGCCAAATGTAATAGATTTTCATACACAAACATTTCCACGGTGTCGTGCAGATTATGAACTTGTACATAAATATGTCTTGTAAACTTATATACAAAACTTATATGGTATCATAAACGTGTATTGATATAAGGAAGCATACAACAATAAATTATTTAGGAATTTTTAATCAATAGGGAACACAAATGCACACAAGAATTCCTGGTCGCATACGCCCACTAGCCGCATGCACTCAATGGCCGCATGCACTCACTGACCGCATGGACTCTATAGCCGTATGCACTCACTGACCGCATGGACTAAATTTTGGACTTAGCTAATTTTTATTCGTTCAGTGAGTACGAATGAATAGACAGTCATGCATCCAACAAGATGGACGCATGCTGTCAGCATGCGGCAAGAGTTCAGGCCGCATAACCCTCTCAGGCCACATGGAACTCTTGGACACATGGCTCGCTGGCCGCATGAAGACATCATCTTCTCAAACAGCAAGTTCAGCTATGGCCGAAACTCCAAAAAAAAAGAAAATTGTTTCTACATTAAAACTCTACTTTAAGTCCAAATCAAGTGAAACAAAAGCCAAAATACTCGAAATAAAATGCTCTAACATAAAAAACTACTTGTTTTTGAAAAAACAAAGATTTAATAGATCAAAACCAAGAAAAACTCATAGAACACATAAAAACTATAATCTTAAAACTCAAATCTACAAAAATTTATACATCAAAATCTAAAACTCCATCAACTAAACATGATTCGCAACTCAAGGGGTACATTTTCTATCAATTTTTTTTAAAACAACAACATATATAAAAAATCTGAAAATCCATGATTTTAATATTGAGCAAGATGTACTTGCCTTGGGTAACTCTAAGCCTTTACCTCGTACGGTCCAGTCGCAGCAACTTTCCTAGGGTTAGTGTTTGGGGGAGCTTGAGGGAGAGGAGGAATAAGGGAAATATATTGAATAAGAAGAAAGGGAGGAGAGAGAAAATCTACATATATACTAAGAGAGGTGAAAAAGAGGGTTTAGTCATGGGTTCACCCAAATGAATCGAACCAAGGATCCATTCTACATGCGGGTCCTAACCCGGGTCTATGGCAATGCCAATAGGTATTCTACTGGTCTCGAGTAGTCTCTCTCAAAATCAGGAACAATAAAGAAAAATATAATAACAGGTAATAAAATAAGAAATACAGCAGAAAATACATTATCATGAAAAATTAAATTCTAAAAATTCAAGAAATACTAAATCTGGGATCGAGTATGATATCTCTACCCTCCTTAGAAAAATTTTGTCATCAAAATTTTACCAATGCTTGTCGAGCTGGAACACACGAGAAAGTTCAATAAAATAAATTATAATTCAATGATTATACTAAGCAAATAACTGAAATAGAAAATATAGCTGCAGAAGTAACTAATGAATAAATGCATAAAAGCAACACACAGGAAATTGGAGGCATATTGATACATATGCTCCTGAGTCAGTCGAATAGGAACACGTCCTCGCTTGCTTATGCTGACTCACACAAATAGACAAGTGCCAAGCCTGGAGGTAAGTCGGTACCAATGACTATATTCGAGGACATGACTCTAATCCAGGATATAACTTCACAGTCGGGACCATGATAGATACCATGTACCACGAGATACGAAGGCAGAAGAGTGGGTACGACGAACTCGCCTTTTGCTCAACGAAAAGATCAAAATAACTATCGTATCTCGAACGTGTCAGAATACGAGATCGTTCGACAAAAATCTACGAATGAGACAAGCTAAAGAGAGCTCAAAAATCTTACCCACAATTGTAGCGTCTTCAGCTAACAACTTCTCTAGGTTGCCAAATATTTTGTTAGGCCATCATCCAGGGGCCCTAGCTCTGACTTGCTGCTGGTTTCGTCTTGCTGGTTGGGCTTGATGGACTCGCACATACTACGCCGGACATTGCTGCTAGAATTGCTGGGTCTGCGTCGGAAGAGAACACTTGGCTGGTGGTCGAATTGCTAATACTGGTACTCGCAGGCCTTCAGTCGTTGCCTGAGGCTGAGCTGGTAACTTTCGGACTGAAGAAGCTTCTGGGTAAAGGGTTGGATATGAACTAATCATGTTGTCGGATGCCCCACATCGGAGACACTGGCCATTGACCCTCCTGTACTGTTCTTTTGTATGCCCTGGCTTGCTGCAGTGGCTGCATCCTGCTTATACAGACTGCTTGGTAGAATGTACCGAGGTTACTGTAGAGGTTGGAAGTGCTGGCGGGCGAGGTATTCTTACTACTGGTGTTGGAGGTGATGACTGAATACTGGCACTTCTCAGGGATGGGTGGAACCTCTTTTGGCCTCCAGTCCTTGCTACTAATCTTTAGCCGGCAAGTTTTTATGACCTAGCTGCCCTGAGTACTATATCGTATATGGTATAATTATGGCCCACCATAAATTGTTGGAGCTCTAGATGTAAGCCTTGCTCAAATATCTTGGCTCAGTCTTCCTCGAAAGCTACCATATGCGGAGCAAATTGGTAGAGTCGGCAAAACTCGGCCGCATACTGGTCGACCAATCTTGTATTCTGACGGAGGTTTATGAACTGCTGCTGGAGCTAGAGCCTGGCGGTAGTGTGAAAATACTTCTTCTAGAAGCGCTCCTTGAACGTCTTCCAGTCAATGGGCTTCAAAAGTGACATTTCTTATGATGTCAACCAATCTTGGGCAAGATCTAATAATTGTAGCTTTACGACTGCTACCTTCTCATTATCTGGGTTCTTAGTTGCATCCAGGATGGCCTCAAAGTCCTGGAGCCGAGAATCTGCTGAAACTGTATCTTCTGTGTCGAGAAACTTGGCTAGGCGCATAAGACTAACATTGGTTGCTGAGTTGTGAGTATAACGCCCATTGTTCTCGAGTGATACTCTAACTCCCTGGTAAAGACTAGTATTAGTTTGGTCTTGTCCTTGCTAAAACTACTGGCAGAGGTGGACCACTTATTGCTAAAGCTGGAGCTGTTATTGCTGTTATTTTTATTGTACCATCATCATAGTTTAGATCATTTCTAATATAGCATAAGAGCCTACTTGCCCTAGTTGTACTGGAAGGACTGGTGGTATTGTCTGGGCTGGCTTGGCTGGTATGTATGACGAAGCAGGCTGAGCTGGCTGTTGAAAAGCTAGTGACGTTTGTCCTTGGTTCAATATCGGGATCTGGTCCTGGCCTACTGGATCTGCTAGAGTTATCGGTGCAACAGAACCCTCAGAAGGAGGAGCAGGTGGGGTATCCCTGAAGGATAAGGACACATAGATATCAACAAGGGACGAGAATAGAATAATTATGTCAAACAAGTTTAAAGTTCAAGGAAAATGAGAAGTGCATGTTGCTAGTCGAGTTCAACTGAAGATTAGTAAAGGATTGAGATTCTGACAAGATAAGTCCTCCCACAAGTATAAAAATTGACCTACATGGGCCGCTAATAAACTTTGTCACATCCCGCTCCCTGAATACTGGGTAAATACGGGGACTGACATGGCCAACCGGACCTTGTAGAGTACCGAAGTAAGCCGCAATGTGTTAAGGTTGTCTAGAAGACAAATAGTTAAACTCTAGCATGCTATGATGTTAGTCCTAAGCCCGATAAATCCTATAATCTCAATCCAACAACACAAGCACAAGAGTATATCATACAAGAAAGTATAGAGGTATCCCAAATTATATGTCACATGTGATCATGAAGCTAGTTAATACAAAATACTGCACTAGCAAAGTTTAATAATACATGATCAAAATATACCAGACATGGTCTAATATATATACATCATTTCGACCATAGTCTCAAAAATATAAGGAGCTAGCTCTGCTCCTTGCTAAATACCACAAAATAAAGTAATCATGACGAGGGGTGAAAGAAAGAAAACCCACTCTCGAGCTTCGACCACAGTCCTACGAGTGTGAACCATCTTGTTGAAAGTGTGGAAGATCCTGGTTCTCTTCGGGGTAACCTGGCCATGCAAAGCCAGTTGGGTCAGAACCCCAAGCAACAAGTACCACAAAGGAGATTGAGGTCATAGACCAACACATCACAACAAATGCAAAAGAGATATAAGAGATAAATGGTGACCGAGACTTGTATGGTACCAAGATACTTGTCTCAACATAATACTGAAGAACTGATAATAAGTGCAGAAATGAAAGTAAGGCGACGATCGGCAAGAGAGCATAGGAACTACTCTGGATCAGGACCACAACCCTTAAACCAAATTAGGACCGGGGTTGCAGACTTTCACCCGAGCAAAACTTAGCACCCAAACCACGCACCGGAAGAAAATAAAACTAGAAGAGCAAGCTATACGAATAACAAACATCCAATTCACAGCCAAACATGCCTACAACGTGCTATAATTAACTAACTAGGGTTATCATAAGCCCTAATTACTAGAAATACATTGCTAAGAATATTGCTACCACCAACACTGCAGTTAACCCAGATAACCAAGGGTACGCTTATCTAGTAAATTTAAATGCACAGTCAACCATACAATTACATAACTTGTTACTAGTCACATACATAAATTTAACTCGAAAGCATAAACTTGAACTTGAAATCATAAACTTGCTTTACCAACATAAACTTGTATATAAACTTATCTTGGAAGTGCCGTAGCACACGTAAAATTGGTCAGTCATGGAGCCCTTGCCTAGCAGGGTTGTCCATGACGCATGGGGATCTTGGGGATCGGGGTAGCCGGTAGCGCAATATTCTTTCCTCCCAAAATGCTCTAGGTAAATATTATCTTGTTTAATCATTACTAAATTATTTTAAGTTATCGAGTCGTGGATACTTGAGAACTCCCTAAGATGACGAATCGTGATTACGAGATTTTTATGAGTTATCATATTCACGACACGCTATACATTGGACAATACTCACACTTGATTGCCCGATGCCAAATGTAATGGATGTTCATACACAACCATTTCTACGGTGTTGTGCTGATTATAAACTTGTACATAAACTTGTTTTGTAAAATCATATGCAGAACTAGCATGGTATCATAAACGTGTATTGACATAAGGAAGCATACAACAATAAATCACTAAAGAATTTCTAATCAACAGGGAACACAAAAGTACACAAGAATTCATGGTCGCATACGCCCATTAGCTGCATGCACTCACTGGCTGCATGCACTCACTGACCGCATATACTCTCTGGCCGCATGCAGTCACTGACCGCATGGACTCTCTGGACGTATGCACTCTTTGACTGTATGGACTTACATTTGGACTTAGCAGATTTTTATTTGTTCAACGAGTACGGATGAATAGGCAGTCATCCGTCTAACAAGATGGACGCATGTTGTCAGCATGCGGCATGAGTTCAGGCCGCATAACCCTCTCGGGCCGCATGGCACTTTTAGCCGCATGGCTCGCTGGTCTCAAGAAGACTTCGTCTTCTCCAACAGCAATTTCAGCCATGGCCGAAAGTCCAAAAAAACAAAAAAAAATTCTACATAAAAACTCCATTTTAAGTCAAAATCAAGTGACTTAAAAGCCAAAATACTCGAAATAAAATATTCTAACATAAGGAACCACTAGTTTTAAAAAATACTAAGTTTTACTAGATTAAAACAAAGAAAAACTCATGGAACACATAAAAATCCTAATCTTAAAACTCAGATCTACAAAAATCTAAACAACAAAATCCAAAACTCTAAGAACTAAACATGATCATCAACTCAAGGAAAATATTTTCCATCAAAACATTTTTTAAAACAACAATATATATAAAAAATTTCAAAAATCATTAATTTCACCATTGAGCAAGATGTACTTTTTCGTTTTGAACCATTTTACAAAAAGTGACAAATTCAGATAATATTTCAATTTTGTTTGAAAAAAATAAACCCATGTGTATCTTGAAAAATTATCAACAATAACATAAGCATAAAGCTTACCGCCAAGACTAGCGACTCTACTGGGTCCAAAAAAGTCCATATGGAAGAGTTGTAGAGGACTAGAGGTGCTTACATCATTGATTGACTTAAAGAAAGATTTAGTAGATTTATTCTTTTCACAGTCAGCATATACCATATCTTTCTTAAAAGTAATATTCGGTAAGCCTCTTACCTGCTCCTTTGTGCACAGTCTTGCAATAGTGTCCATGTTCGCGTGCCCTAGACGCATGTGTCATAGCCAACTGTCATCTTTGTTAGACATCTTCCTGCATTGTTAGTGTCCTTTGCAAGATAAAAAAAAAATATTATCTTCCCTGATCCCTTCAAAGATAATATTACCTGTGGATCTTTCATATATAGAGCATTTGTCTTTAACGAAGTTAATACCATAACCATGGTCAGCTTGATGACTGATGTTGAGTAGGTTATGTTTTAATTCCATTACTAGACAAACGTCTTTAATGACAGGATATGGAGGAATACCTATATTACCATTATATAAAATATATCCTCTAAGGTTATTACCGAAGTAGACATAACCTTCTTTCTTCATCGATAGCATTGCAAATAGGTTACCATCACCAATCATATGTCGTGAGCAACCACTATCGAGAATCCACTTACTTCTAGCATAAGAAGGTTGGTCCACCTGATCAGCCAGTGCTATGAAGCATAGGTTTGCTACTTTTCAAGGATTCTCCTCTTCGAATTCACTAGCTTCACTTTTATGCCAGATACTAGTGTTTACATATTTTTGTGATAATGTTCTTCTGGATGAGTGATTGTGGTGATTTCCTTTTCTTAGGGTTGGATAGTCTTTCTTTATATGCCCTGTCTTTTTACAGTTGTATCATATAGACTCTTCATCACTGTGGTCATTAAGCTCCTTCTTCTTTGATCTCTCAAGATTTAGGGATTTCCTGAAGTTCCGAGTGATAAGGGCAACTTCCTCATTTTGAGATTAATCATCGTCGAAGTCATAAATTGTGACCTTCTTGTGATGCACCTTGAGAGCAATTGTCTTCTCCTTTGGAGTGGGTTCTTTAAATTTCTTGAGATCCCGCTGGTGAGTCATCAGCTTACCCATGAGTGTCTTGATGGTCATCGTAGTGAGATCATTCCCTTCTATGATTGTAGTGGCCTTGGGATTCTAGTTCTTGGTGAGTCCCCTGAGTATTTTGTGAATCTTTTCATGATTGTTGTACTCCTTGTCAAGAGATGATTGAGGGTTGACGATGTCGAAGAATTTTGTGAATATTTGAGTGATTGTCTCATCTTGCTTCATCTTGAATGCTTCATACTCTTGTGTCAGAAAACTTATTTTTGATTCTTTCACTTAGGAGGTTCCCTCATGATTGGCCTTAAAAAGTTTCCATACTTCGTGTGAAGTGCCGCAAGTGGAGACCCTGTTAAATTCAATTCTGTCTACAGCACAAAATAGAGCGTTAATAGGTTTAGCATAAAGACTAGCCTATTTTTTTCAATGTCTGTGTACTTATCATGAGATTTCTCTACAAGGTTTCCATCTATGACTATTCTAAGTGGCTTCTTGTATCCTTCTACTACTATAACCCAAAGGTAAAAATTAAGTGACTTCAAGTAGAAACTCATATGTGTCTTCCAGTATGTGTAGTTAGTACTATCAAATAGGGGTAGCCTATTTGTGGACTAGCCTTCACCATTGTTGGTGTGGAAAGATCTAATAGTTGTCATACGTCTCTAAGGATGTTAGGTCAAATATCAAGGGAACCAGCTCTGATACCAATTGAAGGACCGTAAAGCAACTCTAGAGGAGGCTTAATAGAGTGCAGCAAAATAATCTACCCAATTAAAAATTAAGCAGAGTGAAGGCAGTAAATAACTAGCAGTGTATATAAAATATAATAAAGTAAGAGAAAGAGAGCACAAACACAAATACCGCAATGTATACTGGTTTCCCTCTGAGAGGACTAGTCTAGTCCCGAGAACTCAAGCTCAAAGTTTTATCCATAATAATCACTAATAGTGAATCACAAGCTTTGATCCGAAAGCTTGCTACTTCTTTATACCACGATATTTGATCCGAAGTCTCACAACTTCACAGCAAGAGAGAGAGAAAAAACTGATGGAGCTAAGCTCTTTACAACTCTGTAGACTTCTAGACCGAGACCGCACTTGGCACTAGGAAGGATAGGGAGTTGCTATGGGAGATGCAAAAGTTAAGGCTCAGATATTTTCTCACAATAGGATAGATGGATTAAGAGAATATGAGTGAGTAGGAATATGGAAATCCAATCCTATTTATAGTATATTGGCAAACAAAATTCGGCGAGAATTTGGATGGGGTTTAATTCAAATTTCGAACGCTGGGCCAGGAAATCAGGGATATCACAACTGTACTGATTTTATACCAAAGTGGTAACCGAGTTCGGCATGAATTTGACCCGAGTTTGGTTTCTAAGTATGGTAGGCTTTGTGAATGAATGTTGACTGATTTTGTGGTTGGGTTCGAGGTTTATTTGAGTGGACTTTGGGTTATGCCAGTGTGACTCGATTTACAAAAGTCCTATACTCAAATAAATTAAAAAATTATATTTGAAAGACGCAGTACGGACGGCATGTAACAACAGTATTGAGTCTTCAGATTGTGATATATTAATGCATGGTCTAATTAACTATCAAAATCAAGTTGACTAAGACCGGATGGGCCAACAACTAATGCCCCGACGGTATTTATGAATTTGATGAACAAGGTATTCCACCAGTATCTTGACAAGTTCGTGGTGGTGTTCATCGATGACATTCTCATATACTCGAAGACGCCGGAGGAGCATGAAGAGCATATGTAGATTGTGTTGGATGTGCTGAGGAAGGAGAAGTTGTCACTACTACTTTCCCGGAGAGGGGTATTTTTGACTTTTTCCTATTTCTTGTTATTATTGTGAATATTTGTATTTCTAATTATTGTTGAGTGATAAAAATTATTCTTTACAAAACTTGCATTTATATTTTTGGATTATTTTTATTCCAATAATTAGTATAGTTGCATATGTTATATTATTATATATGGTTAGTGGTTAGCCATTAGTTAGATTAGTTGTTAGTGACCCTAGTGCTCTATAAGAGGGCTGATACTAGGATACCTGATACCAGTTAGTGTATGTTAGATATTAATTAGTATGGTATATATACCTATTGGTAGAAATAAAGTATCAAGTTCAGTTGTGCATATTAGTTAATAGTGATATAGTTACCATTTAAGATAGTGTTAAGACATTGGAGAGGAGCATACAGTATACTTGGTGCACTGTACAGGTGTTGTGAGTGCCAATATGACTTAGGTATTCAGTTGGATATGGGTGCAGGGGTATCTGTGGTATGGTGAAAGTGTCACATTGGTATGATTGTGAGTTCACTGTGAGTAGTGAGTGTACTATGACCAATGCTAAGTGTATAAAGAATTGGTGTGTGTCTGCGTGAGTGTTTGAGGAAGGGGGATGCTTGAGCTCAGTTTGACAGCAGTTGCATTGGGAGAGAGATGTAACATTGCACTGAGTGCAAGAAGTTGTAGCAGCAGTTGCATCAGGTTTAGCTACTGCTACAATCAGAAATGTGAACTTGGGTTTAGGGGAAATAATCAGGTTATAGGTGCAGTACTAAAGGAAGAGGCAATAGTAGGTGTAGTACCAAGTAAAGGCCAATATGGTATTGCTTACATTATCGGATATACTAATACTTTGTATACACTGATTGACTCGGGTAAGGATACCTAAAGATTGGTATATGATGTGAAGAGAGGTATAGGTTGCAGTGGCTTAGGGAGTTATGTGTATTAGAGTGCACTGTATTTCCTTACAGCCATTGCACACATCCTGTGTGTGCACAGCAATGTGCAAGTCGGGATGTGACTGCTCATATAATAGTAGAAGAAAGGAGCAGTTGGGTCTGATGTGGATTGTTAAGGAGGGAATATGGGTTCCTGTTATGTAGCAGTGAGGGGGAAATCTGGATCTGACCAGGGTATTCATGCCATATTACAGAGGTAGTAGAGGGGCCTGCGGTTGCCGTGCATAGGGGGAGCTCGAGCAGTAGTAGCAAGTGTAGGTAAGGGCCTGGTGAGTGAAGGGTAGTGAGATCTAGTGCACAATTTTTTTGTACTCAGAGTGTTAAATGAGTGGCTCAGGTTTGGAAATCTGTGGGTGCAAGTAGGCTGGTAGTCCTTGTACTGCATTTAGGTACCATTTAAAGTATAGTGCAAGGGTGTCTTGCCAGGGTGCAATCTAGGATAAGTCTTCACTTGGGTGTAGGATAGATCATAAGCTCTGGTATTACTACATGCATTAGGGTAAGTTGTTGGGGTTGGTATTAAATCGAGTGTATTGGTATGGTGTTATAAGTATCTTGAATATATATACTTATATATGAAGAAAATTACCTGAGTAGTTAGGTGTGTGCGTGTGTTTGAGAGGGGATGCTTGTGCTAACAGTTGTGCTAGGCATCAGCTTCCAGTATGCTGGGGTACTAGGCTTTAGGTGCATCAGTGACTGGCCTTAAATATCAGACCATTTTGACTTAGTAGCAGTAGCAGTAGAATGTTGAGGGGAAATCAGTAACAATATTTTTGTTATGTTTCGATATAATAGTGAATAAGAAGAGGGGTAAGGTAAGTTCCTAATACCTGTAGTAAGGTCTCAATTAGTTATATTAGTAGTATAAGTAGTTAGCATTTTGGTAGTCATTAGTTGGTGTTATATCAGTTAGTTAAGATTAGGAGATAGTATATATGTACCAGTTAGTAAAGTGTACCTAGGATATTAGTTATTATTATTAGTTAATATAATTATTGTTGTTTAGCATTGAACTAGATAATTAGTATAAACCTTAGTGTGGATCTAGTTTTGCTAGGATAACCTATAAATGACCTAAAAATTGACTAGTTTACTTAATTATCATTTCCAAACCTTGTATTGATGTTTTATTTAATATTTAGGTCTTTGAGACACCGAGACGGACACTGATTTGGTAATCATTGCTCTGGACCACAGGCGAGTACATTCTCTGATAGTTTCCATTATTTGATAAATTCTATGATTATAGTTTATAGTATTATTTTACCTGATTCTCCGATACTTGGATACACGGATTAGTATTATCTGGATTCACTTTCTTGCGACACGTACATTATACATGTCTGGCCTCTACTTTAGGACTCATTACTAGCATCATATCAGGACTCACTTATTGGCATCACTTACTTTTATCTGGTTGAACTCATATTTGATTTACGTATCGGGACGGATTCATTTATAATAGTCAGGGCGGGGAAATACTCGAGTAGACATATAACCGTTCTTAAAAATCTGGAATCACCCCTTCTGGTATAATCAAGAATGATAGCAGTCGCAGACCAAGTATGCGATGAGCTGTATTAACCCCTAGCCGTTTACATGTCGAAAGCGGTAGTTCAAAATATACTAGTTAGTGTATTCTTGCTGTTACGCCACGATTATGCCCAATCTATAATCGTCCCCCAGGCTTGATGACGTACACGCGTAGGACGCACGTGCACAAGGCCTAGGCATAATGATAATCTTTAGAACACATGCCACAGAGTACACAAATAAGATAACACACATTGAGGCATAAAAAAGTTTTCTTTTTATTGATAAAGAACATCTGGTTACAGACTCTTCTTAACCCAAAAGTGATAAAGATGCCACACGGGCTTACAACTTGGATACAAAATGAGATATCTGTTCCATACATCATATCATTTTACTAAAAGTTTAAAACAATATAGACACCTGCAGGCGAAGCTATCACCTTCCCTCGGAGATGTATATATGGGTTGCGTGGGATCTGGGTGCTTTGTACAAGCTTCAAAAAGTCATGAACGAGATACGACGAGTACTGGACAGGTCAGGGGAGGAAGAAGCTTTATCTCCTCGCCGCGTCGCTTGGGCTCGGGGAACCTGCTACAACGAGTGTCAATAGATTAAAAAGTATCGGTGAGGGCGAGCTAACCCAACTAACCAAATCCATAGCTGTTTATATCAAACATGCAATTTATCTGTGGTCTATCTATCTTGCCTTAGTTTATTTTTACATGCAAGCATTGAGTAAGCACTTTATGGAAATAAATATGCCACAATTTGGTTACTTTTACCTTCTCGTCTGAATAACATGTACATTACTTACCATGTCCTTCCCTGCCATGATGATATTATTAGTTTGAGCAAGCAATGCAGAAATATATATGTACTAGGTCATGGCACATTATCGCCATCGTGGACAATAGCTACAGTAAGACGGTGACCCTTGCGGCTCGGGTAGCAATCACCGCCACAAGGCTCCCGCATTACCCATGCTAGGCTTGCTAGCGTAGCTATCCGAGTTTCGCCAGGAACGAAACGGCCCCAGTGCCGTGGACACCGTTTGCAGGAACTAAACCTTGTGCACAAGTTGTCCGACGGAACTACGCATTAACACTAAGTTAATAGATAAAGCATTCAAGACAAAAGAATGTACATATTTACTTTAGTACAGTACATTTTGCATAGTCTACCAGTCCAAGTGATTGCATTCAAATTAGTTTGCACCATACATCTGTACAGTTATATTGTCATGCCCCAATCCCAAAATATATGGAACTAGGCAACGTGGCAATAGCCAGCTGTCACGTCTCCGCGGATATCCTAATTTAATGGATCCTAAAGAAGAGTGCTACACTATCCTAAAATACTATTATGTCCAATATCAATATCAACAGGTAATCTAATCTCATCCACAAAAATAAACAGCTAAAATGTACTAATAATAAGTGCTGAAAGATAAACGGCAGTCTCAAAATATTATAGTACAACCAAGAATGTCTGGTGGGGACAAACCCACTACTATGACGAAATAAAGTACTGAAATGATAGATAAAAGATAAGGACTAGGGCATCGGCTGACTAGATAATGATGCTCCCAAATCCTAGGCAGAAGGCCTACCAAGTGATCACGGAAACTATGACTGTAACACCTCTAGCTCCTCTACGGTAGAGAACCTCGTCTCCTGTCCTGGACCGTATACTGTGGGGTAATATGCCTCATCCAAATCTGAAAAGGTACCAGGTCCTCAGAGGGACGTAACAAGATATATAGAAATATGCCATATATAAATACTGAATAAAATAAATACAATAAGGGTGTGCTAACCATCTAAGTGAATGCAATGTGAAGACAACTTTGGTACGTATGGGTAGGCGTAGGCATAACGTCCAACACTCCGAAGATCGTAGTATCTGTAACGTCTATCATTCCGAAGAATAAGGTATCTGCAATATATATACGTCTGTATCACTCCGAAGAGCGCGATGTCTGCAATAAAGGAAGTCATTGGATCTGTGGCTCCTCTGGATACGACGGAGTCCAATGTGTGTATCCCATACGCCTAGTAGCTGTCTTCCCCGCCCAATATAGATACACTAGTGGAATACTCGACGTGCATACCCCGTATCTATATGCCAGTCTCTATAAATAAAATATCCTGAGTTACGTACTAACCGTGATGCATGTCACACGCACTGATATCTAGTCGAATACGCGGACCCGCATCCCAAAATAAATATCACAGTTAATACGTGTAAAAGTGTCATGTCTTGGAAGATATCAACGTATCCTCCTAACTGGGGTGAGTCTACTAATGACTAGGTCAAGTATACTAAATCATCGACGTATCCGTCGACATCACCCGAGTCAATCTCGGACGCACACAGTCATATGAAATAAGCAAGAAAACATCATACAACATATGCAATATTTAAATTAGAAAGTAAATATAGCAAGGTATCTTGCCTGAGTCCTCAAGCTGTGAATGCCAATAGCCTGTTCCTGCGGTATCTCCTGGCTGATCTAATATCCTAAATACATAATATAATATAGCAATCTATCATCAGACACTAAGGGAATTACATGCTTAATTATGACGCTGTTCTAGGTACTTTCATGAGATTATGGTTGGTCGACTACAGAGCCGCGTGTGCACATAGCTAGGGTGTACACATGTTCTATCCTAGGCTACCATGTACCTCGAGACAATAATTTTTTACGTTATGGTTTTACGGAACTCTCTGCGTTTTTGCATAGATACATGTTCTTCTTCCTCATGTTTAAGTGCACTAGGTCTAGGCCTACATTTTTACTGCTGAAATATATAAGTCTTAAATTACAGGTCATTCATTACGGTAATTGCTATTAATTAATTTACTATCTAATTTAGTTAATACTTATACATAACCATATAGGGTTTCTCATTGCATAACTTGTGTCCAACCCTATGATACACGATACGACGATGCAATGGAAGGATGATAGGACACAAAGCAAGTAATATTGGTGGATGAGTACCTGATCAATAGGGCGAGGGAATCTGCTTCGTCGACGTGCCCGCTCGCCGTCGATCGGAGCTCCGGTCGAAAGTCTACGCAGCAGCGGCAGTACGTGTAGCAGCGGCAGCAGATGCAACAGCGGCGGCAGCTACTTTGGCAGCGGCGGGGGGGCTGAGGATGGTGCTGGGATGGTCGGCTTAGGCCTGAGAATGGTGGTGGGCGGTGACCGAGGCGGCGGGGTCGCTCGGGGGCAGCGGCTAAGGAGTCGGGTTAATGGGGAAGTTGATGATGTCGAAGGAGATGGTGGCTATAGTGGATGGAGGTACTGCACTGGCGGTGGGGGTGGTAGCCAATAGCGAAGGGATGGTCTGGTGGTTGGGGTGGCGGCCTGAGGCGGTGACTGGTCGAAAGTGGGGGGGTAGCTCGGGTTGTAAGGGAACGGCTAGGGTTTAAGGGT
The DNA here is from genome assembly GCA_036927795.1 of Iris macrosiphon. Lineage (NCBI taxonomy): Eukaryota > Viridiplantae > Streptophyta > Magnoliopsida > Asparagales > Iridaceae > Iris > Iris macrosiphon. Next base: position 191,327,198 of record JAYESA010000007.1, read on the forward strand.
GGTGGTGAATAGTAAATTAGGGTTTGAAATGTTAGGGAGTATATATATTTATAAGAGGAATTTGATAGGCTAGCCTCGGAACTTGGGCCTGTCTGGGCTCATTGGGGAGGGGCTGATCCATGGGAAAGGGTGCACCTGGGCTTGGTTGGGTCCTGCTTGAGGTAAAACTGCTCCTAATTTAATTTAATTAAACAACGCATCCGGTGTTTATTAATGAATATTGCGAAGCTAAGGTGAGACGCAATGACGAGTATCTAAGGTTGCAAAATGGTCAGAGGGGTAGCCTGGCATGTCTAAGAGATGTATATGACTTTTGAGTTGAAGGCAACTACTAGTGTAGCACTCCAAACATTGAAGCAACGGTAAGGTATATTAAGTCACATAATTGTTGTACCTTAATTCTAATTGTATCCAAATTATTCCTAGTCTTCTCAATTTAAATTAATAAATCCTAAATTAGTCGAGGGAGTTTACAATCTACCCTCCTTAGAGCATTTCGTTCTCGAAATTAAAACATACGTAAGGTAAGATCTACTGACTAAAATTAAAATGATACGACATACCTAGTCCTTCGAAGAGATGGGGATAACGATGTCGAATATCCTCCTCATGCTCCTAGGTCGACTCGCCTGGTGCATGATGCCTCCATGCGATACGGACTAGGGGGATAGTCTGACCTCGCAATACCTTCTCGCTCCTATCCAGGATCTAAACAGGCTCCTCTTGGTATGATAGACTGTGGCCGACTGTGATCCCTGAATGGTCAAGTACATGACTCGAATTTAGTATGTACTTCCTCAGCTGAGATACATGGAAGACATCGTAGACTCCTTCCAAAGTCTGCGTCAAGGCTAACCTGTAAGCAACCTCTCCGATGCGTTCTAACACATCGAATGGTCCGATGTACCTCGGACTCAGCTTTTCTCTGCCTCTAAATCTGATGGTCCCTCGAGTAGGTGAGATCTTCAGAAACACGTGATCTCCAACCTGGAAATCTAGTGGTCGTTGATGCACATTCGCCCAAAGCTTCTGCCTATCCTGTGCTGCTCGTAAGTGTCCTCGGATCTTCTTGACCTTCTCCACTATCCGAACAACCAACTCTGGCCCGAGAATCTGTCTCTCTCCTATATCGCTCCAACATACTGGGAAACGACACTTTCTTTCATACAACGCTTCATAGGAGGCCATCTGGATGCTCGCTTGATAGCTGTTGTTATAAAAAAATTTGACCAAGTAAAAATGGTCCTCCTATGATCCTCCGAAATCTAGCATGCACGCTCTTAACATGTCTTCCAATGTCTGAATGGTGTGCTCCGACTGGCCATCTGTCTGTGGATGATACGTTGTGCTAAAATTTAGGCGGGTACCGAGACTCTCTTGCATACTCCGCCAAAAGTAAGATGTCAGACACTATGCTAAATGGCACTCCATGCAGTCGTACTATCTCTCTCATGTACATCTCTGGGAAGACCTCTGTAGATTGTCCAACTCTAAAGGATAAAAAGTGTGCGGACTTGGTGAGTCTATTTATGATTACCCATACTGTATTGCGACCATTAGGACTCCTCGGAAAGCCCATAACAAAGTCTATAGTGATGTGCTCCCATTTCCATTCCGGTATCGGAAGCGGTTGGAGCAATCCTGCAGATCTCTGATGCTCAGCCTTGACTTGTTGACACACCAGATACTTCGCCATAAAGTGGGCTATTTCCCTCTTTATTCTATGCCACCAGTAGTACTGCCTTAAGTCTCTGTACATCTTCATGCCTCCTGGATGAATGGAGTCGGTTGAACTATGTGCCTCTGACATCAACTCCTGGCGAAGTTCTCCATTTGGAACATAAAGACGATCTCCACATCTCAAAGTCCCATCTTTATGTATATGTAGTCTTGTCTGTATTCCCGCCTCTGTCCTCTTTCGTAGCCTCTGAAATCTGGCGTGTGTCGGCAGGACAGCCTTGATCCTCTCCACTAATATCAATTGCAACTGGAAACTCGACAACTGTCCATCTATTTTGGGCATAACAACCTCTATACCCATCTGCTCTAGATCTCTCAATAGATATTGTTGGGTAGTCAAGAAGAATGCCATGGGTCTTCTGCTCAATACGTCAGCTACTACGTTGGTCTTTCCCGGATGGTACTGTAGCTCAATTTTGAAGTCTGTCATCACCTCGAGCCAACGTTCTGTCTCTGGTTCAGATCCTTCTGAGTATAGACGTACTTTAGGCTTTTGTGATCAGTGAATATCTCTACTCTTTCTCCATATAGGTAGTGTCTCCAAAGCTTTAAAGCAAAGATCACTGCTGCAAGCTCCAAATCGTGAGTGGGATAGTTCTTCTCATGGGTCCTCAATTACCTAGAGGCATAGGCCACAACCTTCCCATGCTGCATCAAGACACATCCTAATCCTTTTCCGGATGCATCTCTATAGATCACAAATCCTCCGGGTCCAGAAGGTATGGTCAAGATAGGTGCTGTAGTCAACCGCTTCTTCAGCTCATTAAATGCCTTTTGACACTCCTCTGTCCAGGTGAACTCCTGCTCCTTACGAGTCAAGCGAGTCATCGGTTTTGCAATCTTTACAAAGTTCTCTACGAACCTCCGATAATATCCGCCAAGTCCTAGGAAACTTCTCACTTCTGAAATATTGGTAGGGGTTGGCCATGTCTCTACTGATGAAATCTTCGCCGGGTCTACTGAAATGCCATCTTCTGAGATAACGTGTCCAAGAAAAGCGATATGATCTAAAAAAAACTCGCACTTGCTCAGTTTGGCATAAAGTCTCTCTCTTCTCAGTGTCTCTAACACTAGTCTCAAGTGCTCTTCATGCTCCTCGTGGCTTTTCGAATACACTAAGATATTGTCGATGAAGACTACTATGAACTGGTTTAAGTATTAGTGGAAGACTCTATTCATCAAGTTCATAAATACAGTAGGTGCATTTGTCAGTCCAAAAGACATCACTAAGAACTCGTAGTATCCATAACGGGTCCTGAATGCTGTCTTTTGAATGTTTTCTCTTTGCACATTCACTTGATGGTATTCCGATCTCAAGTCGATCTTTGTGAATACCACTGCTCCTGTCAACTGGTCGAATAAATTATCAATCCGCGGCAGGGGATACTTGTTCTTGATAGTCAAAGCATTAAGGGCTCTGTAATCAATGCACATACGTACCATTCCTTCCTTCTTAGGTATAAATAACACTGGTGTTCCCTATGGTGATGCACTAGGACGGATAAATCCTTTGCTCTTTAACTCCTCTAATTGTAGCTTCAGCTTATCTAGTTCCTTCTTTGCCAATCGGTATACATTAGAAGATACAGGTGCTGCTCCGAGTACTAGCTCAATAGTAAACTCTACGTCTCTATCTGGCGGTAAACCTGGCAATTCTTGAGGAAAAACATCCTCAAATTTTATAACTATTGGTGGGGGTAGCATCTCCATAGCCATATAAGTTCCAGTTGTCTGTCCTACTCCTTGCTCGATGGTCCCTCGCATGTACTCAAACTCTGATTGATCTGGCGGTATAAAAGTGACACTACCCTTCCGGCAGTTCAGTACAGATTATACTGGCTTAACCAGTCCATGCCTAGCACAACATCAAAGTACGACATAGGCAATACTATGAATCATGCTCTCATCTCTCTACCATATACGACTACCGAACATGTTTGAATAGTGCTGGTAACCGGCACGATACCCCCTCCGGTAAGAATCTTTCAACTCTTAGGTAAGAAAGAAGTAGCTACTCTATGAATTGCTACGAATCTACTAGATATAAATGATAATGTAGCAACAGAATCAAACAATGCAGTCGTAGGTAATGATACAACTAAAATGGTACCTGTGATTGCTTCTCCTTCTGTTTCCTCCTCAGTAGATGCTAATGCAAAGGCCTGTCCATGCCTCTATCCTCCAATCTGCTGTCGGGGCTAGATCAAACTGTGCCTGCTATGGGGCCCAAGGTGGTCCCCTCTGAAATCCTCTAGGTGCTGGTGGACGCTGACCTCCTGGTGGGGGTAGTATCCTCGGGACTGGTGCGACTGGCCTGTGTCCGGTATTGGGTGTTGCATCTCTGCGCTGTAGGCAGTCTCGGGCAAGGTGCTGACTGGCCCCATATATCATGCATAATCCCAGCTTCTTTCGACAATCTCTAACGATGTGTCCCTTCTTGCCACAATGGTGACAAGTCGAGAGCTCCTGCTATGGGTATGGTGCTGCCCTATGATGTGTCTGTGCTCCGGGACAATGGATCGGTCCTTCTGCTTCAAGCTGGGCTCTAGCTGGTGTAGTCGTGCTGGAACGTCCAGCTCCTCTGATGATGGCCTCATGGATCCTCGCCTCTGCAGGAACCTCCTCATAAGAAATCCTCGCCTGTATGGTAGTATACCTTTGTAGCTTAAAATTGAGGCCGTAATGGAATCTCTGGGCCTTCTCTAGATTATTGGGTATCAAGACGGCACCAAATCTGCTAAGATGGCTGAACTCTACATTATATGCGTCTACAGTCATATTCTCTTATTCTAGATATAGGAACTAGGAGTACAGGGCATTTCTGACTGTAGCCAGGAAATACTTCATATTGAAGTACTCTAAGAACTGTTCCCCAGTCTGGTTCTTGCCTACACTGCGCTCAATAGAATCTCACCAGTAATAGGTATTGCCTTTTAGTTGGGCCCTCACTGCGGTCATCCAAAAGTCTGGATGCAGTTGTGAAGCCTCTAGTAACATCTCCGTGTTGGCGACCCAATCAGAGATCTCCTCGGCAGTCTCATTACCTGAGAAAGTATCGGGTCCCATCTGTCGGAACCATCTAACAGTGCCACCTGTCTGGGCTGGTGGTGGTGCTGGTACTGGTGTTGTGACAGGCAGTCTCATTACCTGAGAAAGTATCGGGTCCCATCTGTCTATCTCCTGCTACGGTCCCTAAAGGTTCGATACGAAATACAAAATCCTAAGAACGAAGGTAATAAAATCCATCCAAACAGTTCAAAAAAATGTAAGTCATAAAACCAATAAGAAAGCAATCAAGTGGCATCAAAAATGGGCAAAAAAACTAGCACAACAGAAAGGCCCCTCTCGACTCTGCCGTCGAGTCCTTCCTTGAGGCACGATTCATTGAATATGGGACCTGATTCTGAAGAAACCAATCAATAACGAGGAAAGGATCTTGATTCAATCTGTCTCGATCGAACGGTACCAAGTATTTCTTGGCCGCGCTCCCCGAATAGGGGGAACGGGGCATTACATTATAACCATCTAATAGAAAGTTTCATCCTCAAAACTTAGGAATAGAACCTACCCTTAAGGAATAACGAGGGAAACTTTTCCCTCATATCGAATTTGAGTTTCCACATCGATTCTTCGACTGAGTAGTTTCGCCAAAGGATGCGCACTAGCGATACTGTCCCCTTCCGCAATTGCTTTTCTTTACGATCCAAAATCTGAAAGGGCTCTACAACGTACGACAAGTCCGCTTGCAGATCTAGTTGACCAAAGTCTACCACAAGGTTCGGTTCATGCACGTTCTTTCTAAGCTGTAATATATGAAAATTATAGTGCATATTTGATAGGGCTGGTGGCAATGCAATTTGATAGGCAACTGAAGTGACTCGTCTGAGAATTTCGAACGGGCCAACAAATCTCGGACTTAATTTTCCCTTTACCCCGAATCTCGTTACTCCTCACATGGGAGAGACCTTTAAGAACACATGGTCACCCTCTTGGAACACAAGGGGGTGACAACGAATATCGGCATAGCACTTTTACCGACTCTGTGCTACCTTTAATCGTTCTCGAATCAACCAAACCTTTTGGACTGTTTGTTCAACCAGTCCTAGCCCAACGATTTGCCTCTCCCCAACTTCATCCCAGAAGATCGATGACCTACACTTTCTCCCATATAGAGCCTCATACGGAACTATTTGGATGCTAGACTAATAACTGTTGTTGTATGCAAATTCGGCCAGCGGCATGTAGACGTCCTAACTTGACTTTGAATCAATTACGCAAAGGCGCAACATATCTTCTAGTACCCAATTCACCCATTCTGTTTGGCCATCTGTTTGAGGAAGGTAGGCTGAGCTGAATTTCAACTTGGTCCCCATCGATGACTGAAGGCTTTTCCAAAAATGTGAGACGAACCATCTGTCCCGATCTGATAGTATAGAAACTGGCACTCCGTGCAGCCGGACTATCTCATCAAGGTAGGTCTGAGCGAGGCGATCGGTGCTCCAAGTACTTTTGATGGCAATGAAGTATGCAGACTTGGTTAACCGATCAACGATGACCCAGATTACATTATTCCCCCGTTGCATCCTTGGCAGGCCAACAATGAAGTCCATGCTTATATGCTCCCACTTCCATTCTGGGATAGCAAGATTCTGTATTTCTTTACCCGACCTCTGATGCTCTGCTTTCACCTTCTGTCAGGTTATGCATTATGACACGAAGAGTGCCACATCTTTCTTCATGCCTTGCCACCAGAAGATAGTGTAAAGATCCTTATACATTTTTGTGTTCCCGGGATGGATCGTATAGGCTGCATAATGAGCTTCCGTAAGGATCTCCTTTCTGAGTTCTGAGTCGTTGGGGACACATAGCCCTTCCAGCTAGAATATGCTCATGCATTTTCCTTAGGAATGATTCGTCCCTCTGAGTAGATGTGACCCTCTCTATCAAGTTAGGTACAAATCACATCTGAGCAACCCGCGCGTCGCGATATCGAATTCAGAGTTCGATGCCCAACACTTCTAAGTCCCTTTGTAACCTGCTATCAACGGACATGGATCCCGCAAAGACCCGACTCAACGCATCCGCTATCACATTTCCCTTACCAGGTATGTAGTCTATCGTCAAGTCGTAATCCTTTATTAATTCTAGCCAACGCCACTGTCGTAGGTTCAGATCCGCTTAGGTGAATAAGTACTTTAAACTCTTGTGATCGGTATAAATTCGGTAAGCCACTCCATAAATGTAGTATCGCCATAATTTCAGTCCGAACACAATTGTCGCCAATTCTAGATCATGCGTGGGATAATTTTTCTCGTACTTTTTCAGCTGTCTGGATGCATAGGCTATCACTCTGTCTTGTTTCATAAGTACACACCCTAGGCCCTGCCCTAATACGTCACTGAAGATTTAGAATCCCGAGGTCTCGTCTGGTAGTACAAGTAACGGGGTAGAGGTGAGGTGATGCTTTAACTCTTTAAACGATACTTCATAGTCGGTGGACCACTCAAACGCGACTCCCTTCTGTGTGAGGCGAGTCAGAGGTGATGCTAGTTTGGAAAAATTCCTTTACGAACCATCTGTAGTAGTCCACTAGCCCAAGAAAGCTTCGAATCTCACTGAAGGATGCAAGTCGCTTCCACTCGACGATGGCCTCAACTTTCTTTGGATCGACTGAAATGCCTCTCGTATAAATGATGTGCCCGAGGAAAGATACACTGCTCAGCCAAAATTTACACTTACTCAGTTTTGCATATAGCTTGTTGTCCCGAAGAGTCTGTAGCATGGTCCGCAAGTGCTCTGTATGATCATCCTGATTCTTCGAGTATACCAAGATATCATTAATGAATACTACTATAAATTTATCGAGATACGGCCGAAACACATGGTTCATCAAATCCATGAAGGCGGCAGGGATATTGGCCAAACCGAATAGCATTACCAAAAACTCATAGTGGCCGTAGCGAGTGTGAAAGGCTGACTTCAGCACATCGTTCGGCTTAATCTTGAGCTGATGGTAACCCGAGCGGAGATTAATTTTTGAGAACACTGTTGCATCTTGTAACTGATCAAAGAGATCATCTATTCTGGGAAGGGGATACTTGTTTTGGATATTTGCTTTATTCAATTCCTGATAGTCGATGCAAAGCCGTAATAAGCCATCCTTTTTCTTAACGAACAGTATCGGCGTACCCCACGGAGACACACTAGGGCAAATATACCCATGATCTAGCAATTCCTGTAACTGAATCTTTAACTCCTTTAGTTCTACCTGGGCCATTCGATACGGAGCTTTAGAAATTGGTCGGGTTTCTGGAAATGTGTTTTTAATGAACTCTATCTCTTGATAAGGTGGCATACCGGGCAACTCGTCTGGAAACACATCAGGAAAATCTGCCACAATGGAAATGGACTCAACGTTTGCACAATCTTGCTGAGTGTCTCGAACGGACGCCAGGTACCCTACACAGCCAGAGTGAATCATTCGTCGAGCAGACATTGCTAAGATCACCATGCAGGCATTCGACTCTTTGGACTGTGGACTGCACGCATAGCAAAACTTGATCTCGCCAGGAAGATAAAACACGACTTTCTTTTTCGTACAATCAATGGTCGCTGAGCAAGCATTGAGCCAATCCATACTCAGAATGATGTCGTAGTACCCTATGTCTAGAACTATCGCATCAAGCGCCAATTTCCTTCCTCCGATGTAAATGTAGCCATTACGACAAACTGATTCGGCAGGCAAGCTCGTGCCCGACGGGTACTGACACTAAGCCTTAGGCCTAACGGTGTCTGAGTAAATTAATGCTCTCTACCAAAATTTGTTGATACAAAACTATGTGTGTCACCGTAATCAAATAGCACTCATGTAGGTACATTATTGAATAGCAACATACCTGACACTACGGTGTTCGAGGCGAGCGCCTCATCCCTCGTCAAGGCATAAACCCGGCCCCCAGTATTCAGATGATGCTCCTGTTGTTGCGCAGGCCGATTAGCTTGGGGTCCCTGACCGGAATTCTGCTTCTCTGCTTGGCGCTGAGGGACTCGGTTTGGACAATCAAGACAGTCTCGAGCATAATGACCCAGTCGACCACTGTTGAAGTATAACTAATTTCGATATTAGCTAGCCTGGTGCCCTGTACGGTTGTATTTTGCACAGCGCTGCCCCTGGTTTCCCCTTGTGTTGTTGCCCTGGTTATCGCTATTGTTTGCACGCTTATTACCATTGTTTCTTCCAGCATTACTAGGACGCTTGTGATGAGAATGTTGCACTGGGCCGACAGTATTGGAAGGATATTGCGGTTCCAGGATAAGGACATAATTAAGGACTTCCTTCATCGTCTCGTACTACGGAGTGACTACGTGCGCATGAATGGAAGATCGCAGACCACCTTCAAATTTTCTGGCTCGTTATGTTGCATTGGGCAGGTAAAAACTAGCAAACTTGGCCAACCGGTTGAATTCTGTGGCATACTGTTTTACTATCTTAGTTCCTTATTGCAGGCGCACAAAATCATTCTACTTCTGACAATGAATGGGTGGGGGGATAAACTCCTCTTCAAATGTGCCATGGAAGATAGACCAAGGAATTATCTCGCCACTACCATCTGCGAAAAAAGATCTGCGGTGTACATCCCACCAATCGTGCGTATTCATTCAAAGCTGGAGTTGGACACAGGCGACTTGCTTGTCATCGGGTACTTTTAGAAGCTTAAAGTAGTCTTCTAGCTCGGCCAACCAATCTAGTGCCACAACGGGATCCTTTGTCCCACGGAAGGACGTGTTGCAGACCTTTTTAAAGTCGGCAAAGTCGAAGGCAGTCATATCCTTCTTCTTTGCGGTTCGGGGTACTTTGACTTTATCTGTTGCTAGCTCCACTGGTATCGCTACTGTCATTACGGATTGGTTGGAAGCTAAGGTCTGAACAATTTGTTGCAGAGCGTCCACTTGCTTCTGCTGGATCTCAAATGGGGCTCTAGATTTTTTTTTGAACTTGTCCTGTCGGGCCTCAACCCTCTTTTGTTATGCCTCTAACATTTGCATCATCTGTTTAACCAGATCGACAGAGGGCACATGTCGTTGGCTCTCAGAACTAGCCGAAGTGCCAGAAGTACTTGTATCAACTTGCCCTATTGCTTGGGTTTGGGCCATTCCTGCTAAAACAAGGAACTTACATCAGTCTCATAGAATATTACGGACTCACTATACGGAAGGCATCTCATTTTGCTCTAATCTATTTCAAGAGTTCAACTCGGAAGGGACAAGGTCATCTTAAGAAAACTTTCTGACACGAGATCAAAGGATCTGAAGCTAGGCTCTGATACCAATATGTTACGCCCCAATTTTGCCCAATCGATAATCGTCCCCCGGGCGTGATGCCGTGCATGCGTAGGATGCGCGTGCACTGGGCCTAGGCATAATGACAATCTTTAGAACACATACAACAAAGTACGCAAATAAGATAACACACATTGAGGCATAAAAAAGTTTTCTTTTTATTGATAATGAACATTAGGTTACAGACTCTTGACCCAAAAGAGATAAAGATGTCACACGGGCTTACAACTTTGATACAAAATGAGATAGACGTTCCATACATCACATCCTTTTACTAAAACTTCAAACCAATATAGACACCTGCTGGCGAAGCTATCGCCTTCCCTCGGAGCGGCATATAAGGGTTGCACGGGCTTCGGGTGCTTTGTACCATCTTCAAAAAGTCACAAACGGGTTGCAACGAGTACTGGACTGGTTGGGGAAGGAAGAAGCTTCAGATTCTTGCCGGGTTGCTTGGGCTCGGGGAACCTGCTGCAACGAGGGTCGGTACTTTGAAAAGTACCGGTAAGGGCGAGCTAACCCAACTAACCAAATCCATAGTTGTTTATATGAAATGTGCAATTTATTTATGGTCTATCTATCTTGCCTTAGTTCATTTTTACATCCAAGCATTGAGTAAGCACTTTATAGAAATAAATATGCCACCGTTTAGTGACTTTTACCTTCCTGTCTTATTATACAATACTTACCATGTCATTCCCTACCTCGAAGACATTATTAGTTTGAGCAAGCAATGCAGAAATATATATGTACTGGGTCATGGCACATTATCGCTACCGTGGACAATAGCTACAGTAAGGCGCTGACCCTTGCGGCGCGGGTAGCAAGCCCCGCCACAAGGCTCCCGCATTATCCATGCTAGGCTTGCTAGCGTAGCTATCTGAGTTCCACCCGGAAAGAAACGGCCCCAGTGTTCCGGGCACCATTCGCAGGAACTAAACCTTGTGCACAAGTTGTCCGACCGAACTACGCATTAACACTAAGTTAATAGATAAATAATTCAAGATAAAAGAATGTACATATCTACTTTAGCACAGTGCATTTGGCATAGTTTACCTGTCCAAGTGATTGCATTTAAATTAGTTTGCACCATACATCTATACATTTATATAGAATAAGTTTTAGCTACAACTGAAATATGAATATATAAATGCATAGTGGACAAGCACGCCTCAATGTGATCGCTTGAGAATTCTAGGTGACAAGCATTATAATTGTTTCAAGCCTAACTCTTCTTTCATTTGACTCAATTTATTCTTATTATGATATCGTTGGAGCGGGATGCACAAATGAGCCAATTTATTTAGAGTGAAGACTTAGAAGAAGGGTGCTAATCGAAGTAAAGCCACTCACAAGTTGTTAAACTGGGGAAGAAAAATGGGAGATCTTTAAGACTTCGCTCGTGCGTCGTCTACCCGATAACCTGCATGCACCAACAGACGATCAATATCTCCTACTACGGTCCCCAAAGGTTCGATACGAAATGCGAAATCCTAAGAACGAAGGCAATAAAATCCATCGAAACGTTCAAGAAAATGCAAGTCATAAAACCAACAAGAAAGCAACCAAGCGGCATCGAAAACGGGCAAGAAAACCAGCACAACGGAAAGGCCCCTCTCGACTCTGCCATCGAGCCCTTTCTTGAGGCACAATCCATTGAATATGGGACCTGATTCTGAAGAAACTAATCCATAACGAGGAAAGGATCTTGATTCAATCTGTCCCGATGAAACGGTACCAAGTATTTATTGGCCACGCTCCACGAATAGGGAGAATAGGGCATTACACTTACATGTTTCACATTAGACTTGCTGGACTTATATCATACCTGTTTAGTTTAGTTCTTCTCTATTTACAGTCATTATTGCCATGCTCTCTGGTTCACCATATTTACCTTCATTGCTCTTTAGATAGATGTTGCTTTATTTCTTTCTCTGATTTATTCTATTTCTTGCTCATCAAGTATTACTTACGATAACTGTTTATAGACTTGGTCAATTATTTGGAAATACTATTGGGTTGTATTCGTTCCATCCTGATTGGATATATTTTTTAGATGACTGTTTAGAGGACTAGTGTCCCACCTACTAAGGAGCCGAGAAGGGAATAGCAACCATGGGTCCTGATACTTAGGACTGACTATCGAGGGACTTAGTTACTCTTATAGCAAGGTATTAGATTCATTATTAGAATTTTTGGCGTGTATATATATTGGAGACTTTGTTATTGTATTTGATATTTGGATTTTAATATTGTATTTAGAAGTTGTTGATGTTTAAACTTTGTAGTTTAATATACTTCTTTGATATCTTATCGTGCTTTAGATTATGATTGAGTATTTAGTATTATCAGTATTATATTGTCCTCCATTGGAGTTGAGATCCATGATAGGAATAATATATATTGTGTGAGATATTTAGATAGTATTGATGACCTAGACTGTGTTCTATCGCCGATACTGTGGCGTAGGCTGGACGTACCCATATACTCGTGCCCCTTTACCGTGTGCGGGTCATGACAGCTGTATGGGAAGCTGTCCAAGGGTGCGTTCTTCCTGGACAAGGTGGAGTTCTTTGGGCATGTTATGATTGGTGATGGGATTTTAGTGGACTCGAAGAAGATCACAACAGTGGAGTCTTGGAAGACCCCGAGTTTAGTTGCATAGATCAGGAGTTTCTTGGGTCTGGCAGGCTACTAAAGGAAGTTTGTGTAAGATTTTTCGAGGATTGCTGAGCCGATGACCAGACTCACCAGGAATGATACGAAGTTTGTTTGGACACAACAGTGCCAGGCTGCTTTTGAGGAATGGAAGACAAGGTTGACGTCTGCTCCTATTTTGACGTTGCCATCACGGTCTGGAGGTTTCACTATCAAAAGTGATGCATCATGGAAATGTCTGGGTTATGTTCTTCAACAGAATGGGAAGATGATTGCCTATACATATAGGAAATTACGTCCTCATGAAAATAATTATCCTACCTACGAGTTGGAGTTGGCAGCGATCATCTTTGCTTTAAAGTTATGGAAAAACTATCTGTACGGAGAGCGTGTGGAGATCTTCACAGACCAAAAGAGCATGAAGTACATTTTCATTCAGAAGGAGCTGAACATGAGGCAACGGCGGTGGCTAGAACTGATGAAGGATTTTGATATATTCTTACAATAACATCCTGTCACGACCCGCTCCCAGAATTTGGGTACGAGTAAGTGGGTACGTCCAGCCTATGCCGCAGCATCGTTGGTAGAACGTTGTCTAGGTCATGATACTATCTAATAAATCTTACACGATCATCCAACTCCAAAAGGAGACCCGAATAACACAATATAATATGAACAACATACTCAATCACATAGCTAAAGCACGATAAGATATCGAAGAATAAATAAAATGCAACACAAGTCTAAATAGAAATAATCTAACTCAATAATAATATCCAAGTCACAACAAAGTATGCCGGAGACAAATCCGGTACCAAATAATCTGCTAAAAAAAACTAACTAGATAACTAGTGATTTTGGCTAGACCTTCCGAAATCACAACTGAACTACCAGGTCCAAGTCTGCAGCTACTCTCCCTGTGGTCCATAAAATATCGGACACAAGTCCTCTAAGGCATAGTCTAAAAAAATATTTCCAGTTAGGATAGAGCAAAGTATATCTCAAATAACAGTTCCATTTAATTGATAAGGACTATAAAACAATAAACAGATAATGCTATATACTGACAGAAGATAATGAATAAATACAATGGCAAAAATAAAGAAATAGGCAATATAGGCAATATGGTACAGTCAGTGCATATATGAAATGAAGAGAACGAGATACAATATCATATACGGGTGATGTAGTATATGATCTAAAATAGAGAACTGTAACTATTCTAAGTGTTTGAAATAGTAGCTTCGATATATGATCGGCTTGGGAACATGTATGAGAGCTATATGGTCTGGCTAATCATACGTGAGGTGTATGATTAACACTAACATTATTCTATACTTTTACAATATGGATTTAATCATATTTCTCACTAACTACTTCCCCGCCCCCAACTAGTACAGTGGATCCAACCATGACACGTCATGATACACGAGCAATATCAATATATCATGTACAAGGTCTAAATATCAATATCGTGTACAATATCAATGCGATAATCAATGTAATATCTCATGACTGCAGATCCAATCTATATACTAGTCCGTGTAGCACAGTGTCAAGAATCAGATGTAATATTTCTAGATACTGGAATTATAAAAATTATCAAATAATTGGAAATTATCAGAGAATGTACTCGCCTTAGGTCCTTAGCTGGTAATACTAATGTCATGTTCCAGAGTATCATCTGAATGATCCAACAGTCCTATAGACATATCATAAAATATAATATTTGCATCAGACGTTAACACAATCACACACTCATAAATACATTGAACTCAGGGGCTATGCTATGTATGATACTGGTCAACTAGGGTCAAGTGCACGTCTAATTGCGCTGGTGTCGCATCTGTTATTGCTGTGCAAGACAGACAGACAGTAATAATACGGGTCTTGCCAATACGTGAGTGTAGATATGGCAGTCTTTATATTTACAGGGTTACAGGTCAATATAAATATGGGGTATCCGTAATTACACTCGGGTTGCCTTGTACATTATAATTATACATATTATCAATTAGCATATATCATTAATTACTTATAATATATATATATGTGTATACCAAATAATTACATACATAATATTTATATGCGTATATACACTAATAGAATTTTATGCTATATATATGTTTATATATTCATACCACATATTTATATATATATAACAACCAATATTTATATGTATACGAAAGAATACATATACTAAATATATATATACATATACCAAGTGAAAATATACATATACTATATTTATATATATATGTACCAATTTAATACATATACTATATACATGTATATATGTATATATATATACCAATACATACATACTAACATTTATTATTGAATACGTATATACTAATTTGAGAAATATACTATATATATGTATATGTGTATATATACGAATCCTACATATTCAATATATATACTACATACATGCGCTAATACATACTAATAGATACATGCATACACCCATATACCAAATATGTACATGCGTACGTGTACGCGAGGGGGAGAACGCGAACCTGTACGCGTGTACGAGATCGGCGATGACGACGGTATCCACGAGGTTGAGGATGACGATGACGACGATGAAGGCGATAATGACGATAACGAAGATGACGACGAAGGCGACGATGACGATGACTAAGATAACGAAGACGGTGGTGATGCTGGTGGAGGAGGCAGGTGGTATAGGGTGGTGATGCTGGTGGTACGAGGTGGTGTAGGGTGGTGTTACTGGTGGTGGTAGGGTGGCACTGGTGGTAAATAGGGTGGTTGCAGCGGGAGGAGGGAGCTCGGGAAGAGGAACGGGTGGTAGAGATGGCTCAAGGTGGAGGGCAGTCAGTTTGCTGCTCGGCCGTGGTCGTGGCAGTGGTAGCTGGGTGGCCGGTTCGTGGAGGGACGGGCTAACCGGGGGAAGAAGAAGCGTCTCGGGTGGTTGCAATGGTGGTGGTGACTCTGATGATGATGGTGGTGCTGCCGGAGGTGAGTTGGCCGATGGGGAGGTTGCAGGTCGATGTGGTGCCGGAGACTGGAGGCGGTGGGGAGGTTTGGCCGCCAGGGTCGGGTCGAGCTGAGGTGAATGGGGTGGTGGAAGGAGACGTACAGCGGGGACGGGACTGTGGTAGCAGTAGCCGGGGAAGAAGGCTGCGGGCTCGTGGTTGTCTGCCAAAGTGGAGGCCGGTCGGGGTGGTAGTCGATGGGGATGCTGGAGGGAGGTGCTGGTGGCCGGGGGAAATCTTTTTCGGAGCAGGGAGGTCGGGTGGTACGGGTTGGGTGCAGTGGTGAGCTCCGACGGGTCGGCCGGAGTTAAGGGCCGGACTAGGTAATGGTGGTGGAGTTTGGTTTTCCTTTCTTTTTTTTTTTAAAAGAAGGTAGAGAAGAAGTGAAGAAGAAGAAGAAGAAGAAGAAGAAGAGAATAGGAAAAATGCTATGGTTGTGTTTGTGAGGAGGGAGGAGTGAGAAGGTGGGTGGGGTTTTTTAGGTTTGGGGATTAGGACATGCTCTTGGGAAGGGTGTGATGAGACATTAAATAGGGGATGGTGAGCTGAAATATGTGGTGATGATGCTCCCTATTTGAATGAATGGCCAGGATTCGACATGAGAAAATCATTCATACAAAGGAGAGTGGTTGGGTTGACTAGTCAAAGAATTAAGGATTCTCCATTTGGCTTAAACCAATGGGGTGTTGACACCTAATACAACATTTACAAATAAGCTCCCTTAAATTTGTGTATTTGCACAAACACATGGAATAATGAAAAATTTGTGGGCAATTTGGTTTTTGGTGTTTTGTAGGGTGAAGCGTGTTATGTGTTTTGTATGGGCTTAATTAATGGGATATTTGGATTAAATTGGGTTAAAATTGGATTAGTCAAAGTTGGTATCCCTAATTTAATTAGAAACAAATATGAGTAGTATTCTATAATTAATTCAAGGTACATGGGGCTAAAATTAAGTTTAGACACAAGTATTATTAGTGAAGAAGACTCAGAATAGAATATTACCCTAATTTGGGTTGCACGAAAATGGGTTGAGATTGTGTCTCCAATTTTGATTGGAACGCACAACGATACAAAGTTGGATTTTATTTAGAAATTAATTAAACGTTCGCGACGAATATTGTGTGGCTAAAGTAAAGAACAAGAGAGCGTAATTATGAGTTATACAAAGGTCAGAATGAAAGACGTGGCACATCTAGGGCAAGGTTGTGAAATTTGTCGGAAGGCAAAAGCTAGGGTAGCGCTCCAAATATCGAAGCAACGGTAAGGCGCAACAATTAAATAAAATTACGGTAATTAATTACAACCTCAAATAATTAAATCCTAAATAATATAAATTAAATTCATAACCCTACATCTCGATCAGGGGTTCATCTAGTGGGCTTCTAGGTCAAGTCTGCTAGTCCAAACATTAGAGAACACTATATATAATATATATGTAAATACACATCTCATGCAATTATTTAAATTAAATACACACAATATTAATAATATATAAAAAGTCAAAAATATCCCTATTTTTGGAACGTGGTAGTGACAAGTCTACCCTCCTTAAAAGAATTTCGTCATCGAAATTTAAAATCCTCAATAGTAGTATTTACTCATTATATATATTATTTCCATCAAATTTAGATTCATCAAGCCATATAATCATAAAGTAAATCTATATTGCTATTTCACAAAATTTTAAAAATTATATAATTATCGTATTCCTGAAAATCCTCGAAATAAAAATCAAATTCCAATTTTTTTATCACAATTTCCTCCAAAACTTTAATTTAATAATTAAATACTCAATTAATTTAATATCCAATCCTCTAATTTAATTTCTATCAACGTATATTTATAAAATTTGAAATCTCATCCGAAAAGTTTGAATTCAAACACTAATCCATTAATCATCTTACTCCTCAAATTTTAAGTCCAATCGATGCGTATAAAAATTTAAATCCTTATCCCAAAATTTTGACTTTAACACTAATCCTTTAATGGTCTTATTCCTCGATTTTTTTTATTTCTACATAATACTAAAATAATGTAATAGTTACGAAGTCTTCAAATATAACATTTAGAATATAATCATTCAATATATATCTTCTAGCCAAATAAATATACTGATAATCTTCTTAATTTCCTCAAATTTTAATGATAATTTTAATCATATATCAATCTTCATAAAATCAATGATTCATCAATTCTGCAATATTAAATTCTTAACTCTTTATTTAAATTAGTATTTATCCTCGAATTTTAAGCATCTTGTCTCTCTTGTCAAGTCATAACCTCTTCATAAATCCTCACTATGGTCAAACCTCCAATAATCAAGGTCTAAGAAAATCCTACCAACAATCATACAACATGGAATATAAAGAAAATATGTATGGTTATGGTCACTTTTTTCATGGTATTGCAGTCTCTGTCAGGGTATACTACTAACTATATTCTAACAAGAAAATCACAAATACAAGCTATGGTACTAATGAATCAATCAATCAATCAAATAGAAAGGACAGAAGGAAAGAAAAGAACAGAACCTGCTAACATATCACCTGCAGTATCGGTCTCCTCGACCGTCATCGCAAATGCCCCGTCCTACTGGGGTGGCTCCCTTCGCGGGTGCTGAGCAATCTGCGGTTCCACAGGCGGCCTAACTGGATCTCTATGATTTGGAGCTGCTCGCTGGCCGGGAAGATAAGGAGCTAGAAGATAATCCCTCACTCGATATCCCACAGCGCCACAGTGCAAACAAAGTCCTAGCCTCATTCTACAGCTCTCCCAAAGGTGACCTGGCTTCTTACAGAAATGACAAATCTGCTGTGTCTTTCTCGGAGGCTGCTGCTGATCCTGCTGAACACGAACTGGTGCCTGGTACTGCTGTTGATACTGAAACATCCTCGATTGTTGTTGAATATGGGGACGCTTGGCCGGTCCCGCGCTACTATTCGTATCTCCAGAAATATTGTGACTCCTCTTAGGCCTGAGATCTAGATCCTCTTCTATAATCTGGCCATCCATCAAGATATTCTCAAAGGTAGCGGTACGATGACCAGAAGTGCGCGACCTAATCTCTCTCGTCAACCCCTTTCTAAACTTTTGGGCTCAATCTCCTAGGTCCCAAATCATAGATGATACAAAATGGCTCAAAAGACAAAATTCTGTGGCGTACTCGTCGACTGACATGTTCCTTTGGACCAAGTCATGAAACTGACTTTCCAAGGTTCCCAAGGCCACGTCGGGAAAGAACTTCTCCTTGAAAATCTTCTTGAAGGTCTCCCAAGTAAGTCCTTGTGCAGTGAGTCTCAGCTCCGTGTGATACCACGTGAGTGCGATATCGAACATCTGACTGCCAGCGGCCTCTATCTGCAAGCTCTCCAAAATCTGTGCCAATCGCAGGCTCCTCTCTATATCCTCTAGCCAGTCGTCTGCGTAGAGTATCCCTTCGGTGCCTTTGAACTCTCGAGGCATCATCCTTTTGAAATCAACTATGGTGCCTGGTCTCTATTGTGCCTGCTGACCAGGATACTACTGGGCAACTCTCTCAACTGCCTGTAGAGCCACCTGATGAGTGTTCTCCATGCTCTCTCTCATCAGCTCTGTTTGTGCCTGGTGTGCCTCGGCTTGCACCCTCTGTGCCTCAGCTTGAACTCGCTGAGCGTCTACCATGCTCGGGACCAAAGTAAACGCCTGTGTCCCGTCAATGGGCACTCCTCCGAAAATCGGAGTCGGTAGAGGTGGAAGGTTGTCTGTCATAGCTGGGGCAATCCTCTGAACAGGTGGGGGAGGAGGACCCCTGAAAAGTACAGATACTCCTACATGCACAGATGTAGGAGGAACTATAGATGTTTGTCCATCATGTGGAGAGGTGGCAGACCCCTCTAAAGCTGATGCTCCCATTCTCATAGATCTTGTCTTTGGCGGCATCCTGAAGACAGACCCAAAGAATCAATTAAGGCAATAAATACGATATCATCAAGGAAGGATAGTAAAGTTCTAAAAAAACAACATTCAGAAGGAATAAAGATAGCAAGATAAATGGATTGGAGATATTCCTAGTTGTGATTGAGTATTTGCTCTCATTCCTAGTATCCTATGTCCTAGATCCTATTGTAGGCACGCAGTAGTACAACTAAGATGTCACACTACTACGACATTGCTCTAATTGCGAAGTCTGACCTGCATGGGCCGCCACTAAAAATATGTCACGACCCGCACCCAGAATTTGGGCACGAGTACATGGGTACGTCCAGCCTACGTCGTAGCATCGGCGGTAGAACGCTGTCTAGGTCATGATACTATCTAAACAATCTCACACGAGCATCCAACTCCATAAGGAGACCGGATAACACAATATAATATGAAAAACATACTCAATCACATAGCTAAAGCACGATAAAATATCGAAGAATAAATAAAATGCAATACAAGTCTAAATAGAAATAATCTAACTCAACAATAATATCCAAGTCTCAATAAAGTATGCCGGAGACAAATCCGGTACCAAATAATCTGCTAAAAGAAACTAACTAGATAACTAGTGATTTCGGCTAGACCTCCCGGAATCAAAACTGAACTACCAAATCCAAGTCTGCAGCTACTCTCCCTGTGGTCCATAAAATGTCAATCACCAGTCCTCTAAGGCATAGTCTGGAAAAATATTTCCAGTCAGGATGGAGCAAAGTACATCTCAAATAATAGTTCCAATTAATTGATAAGGACTATAAAACAATAAACAGATGATGCTATATACTGACAAAAGATAATGAATATATACAATGGCAAAAATAAAGAAACAGGCAATATAGGCAATATGGTACAGTTAGTGCATATATGAAATGAAGAGAACGAGATACAATATCATATACGGGTGATGTAGTATATTATTTATGGTGGTAAACAAAAGAAAATACAAGGACGAGGTTTATACGAAACCCGCTCTTTGGTTTACAAACAAGCTTGTACAATTAATCCTATACGAGGATGTCGAGTACAATTTTTTAATCTGGGTAAATATTGCTATAGGAGTCTGATCTGTGGTCGATCACTTTGTCCCTTGGACCACACGATGACGAAGAAGTGACGTAGAAGACGGAAAGCAGCTTCGAAGGTTGCAAAAGAGGGTGGATGCACGATGCCAAAGTCGTCGATCACTACTCTTTGCCTGAGCTCTGGATTCTTCTCTCTCAAAGACTCTTCGACTCTTGGTTCCTTGACTTTTTTCTCCATCTTTCGGTTTTTTGACCAATCCTCGATCTTTCGACCTTTGCTCGATCTTTCTGAAGTTCGACCTTTTGATCTTTTGACTAATTTTTTGACCTTGACCTCTGTCGATAGAGGTCTCTATTTATAGAGTTTTAGTGACAGTGACCACCCAGCCGGCGTAAAAGCTGAGCCGTGGAAAGTATGGCACCTCTTTACGCGATGGTTATAATAACCATTGCTTGCGTATAAATGATCTCCTGAATGAACGTGTGACGCGTGTCCAATTAAGAGACGATGCGTATAACTGCTACGAAGATCATGGCATAGAAGCCACGTAGGTAGTTATCCCTTGCGTAGAGAGGGTTGGCGTAGAAGCCAATAGCTGTCACTATGGCGTAGAAGCCAAAGTATTATCAAACTGGCATAGAAGCCGAATAGGCGTAGAAGCCGAGCAGGCATGGAAGTCGAGTGGGCGTAGAAGCCGAGTGGGCATAGAAGCCGAGTAGGCACAGAAGTCGAGGGGGCGCGAAAGTCTGATGGCGTAGCGTGCCAAAGTGATTCTTAGCCGGAATTACGGCTCTTGGAGATATAATCAAATCTCTGTCATTAAATGCAGAGATCCGCCATTATCCTACGCATTAAATACAGAGGCATATTCTGAAGGCCTGCCATTATTCTGCACAATAAATGCAGAGACGTGCCTCGAGCCCTGTACGAAGAGCAGCTTTTGATGTGGCAGTCGGTTTGTCTTATGTGGAGCGTAAACAGCTCACATCTGCCTGTGTAAAACTAGGCAGTGTATTCCCTTGTATGCGTAAAAGCAGTTTACGTCGAGGAGATGTCAGTAAACGATGGTTTGGTGACATTAATCAAATCTCTTGCATTAAATGCAGAGATCTGCCATCATTTTGCACATTAAATGCAGAGGCATGCCTTGAGGGTCTGCCATCACTCTGCCCATTAAATACAGAGACGTGTCTCGAGCCCTGTACGAAGAGCAGCTTTTTACGTGGGAGCCTGTTTGTCTTCTGCGGAGCATAAACAGCTCACATCTGCCTGTGTAAAACTAGGCAGCGTATTCCCTTGTATGCGTAAAAGCAGTTTACGCCGAGGAGATGTCAGTAAACGACAGTTTAATCAAATCTTTTGCATTAAATACAGAGATCTGCCATCATCCTACGCATTAAATGAAGAGGCGTGCCTCGAGGGTCTGCCATCATTTCAGCCGTCGTGTGGGTAGCCGTGCAGTACTCTTTGTCAGGAGTCAGACGTCAGGTTCACTGCGTGATTTGACAGGTTTATTTTGGGGAATACGAACCGTTCCTCGTACACTTCAATGCTGCATTGAAAGCGGATGAGTTTTACGCCATAGAGGCGATATAGAACTCCTTTTTACGCTGAAGCAGCCTGGACGTATTGTATTACGCGGATAGTCCTCGAGCTTTATATCGGGAAAGCTCTGTTTGTACGTCGATGGCTCTGAAGTTAGCTTTTTACGCTGCCCAGCATAAAAATGCTGCGTATAGCTATCCAGCGTATTTTTCATGCTTCTACAAGACCCCCTTCAAAGCTTTCAAATTCCTCGTAATTTGAAACGCTTTGGATGAAGCATGAAACGGTCAAGTCCGACACGTTCTTCAAGACTGAATTCTCGATGGATTCTCAGGGATCAGTTGGGGATTCGGTGTGTTCTCTTTCGCCTATATAAAGGCTGGGGAGTTAACCTGTTCTTTCCACTTTTCTTTCACCACACAGAGATGATCGTCGGAGTTCGTCGGGTCAGTTTGAGAAAGAAGAAGACCATGTTCTTCCAGCATGTAAGGAGCCGAAAAAGAAGGCGTCTTCGAGCAAGTGTCCTCTGCAAAGATGGATCATGGAAGGATATCATAGCCTCCCTTGCTCGGGATAATCAGCCACTTCATATGGCAGTTTGTCCAGGAGAGAGGAAGGGTCATTTTAGACCACACAGCTTACAAGCTGTAAATTTTCTCCTGATACCTTCGTTGACGAGAGTAGACAAACTGTAATTGCCGTCCTCGAGGATCGAGTTGGGTTTAATACCTCAAATGGATCTGTCATGGTGCTGGACACAGGAAAGCAGATTTAACTTGCTGTCCTGTATTGGAGGATGGGTCTAGGCCCAATTCTGTATCCTCCTGCCAGTAATCATTTTCTTATTAATCGATCACGGAAACCAATTAACTGTTGAAGAAGATGAAAGATCTCCACCAATACGAGAACCTGGCAGAACAGATTCTGGGGGTGGCCTTCCGATAAAGATGAGGAAATCCTTTGTAGACGGGATTTCCCTCATATATAATCATGAAAATGAAGAAAAACCCTTGTAGACAGGATTTTCCTCATATATAATCATAATTTAATAAAAAATTGTCTTCTTCTGTGCATATGATTATCTTGCCATATCTTTTGCTGTGATGAAGTCTGAATATGTGTAGCTTCGACACGTCTGGTAACTTTATGCCGACTCTGATAGAAAGAGTATTATGTCTCGTCCTGCCTTTTACGCATAACTAAGGATGCGCAGAAAGCTGCTTAGCATTTAAGTCGAGTATTTGAACTGTCCTGCAGTTAGGAAATGGGGAGCCGTGTAGAATTCTGAACCGTTACTTCTGATAAGAAGAATTTTCGTTCAGACCATCATCTTCAAGAATGATTTTCCGAAAATCCCTTGATCTTGGGCGAGAAACGGCTGTCAAATTGAGTCGCCATCTTGAACTGTAGATGAAATATTCAGACTGGATCCTGGATGAACTTCCAATCGACCCAAGAAGAAGTCATTTTCAATGTTGAACTCTGTGTGCTTTGAGTACTTGGGATATTTTTAGGGCCAAGAAGGAGTATCCTCTGCGTGAACCCTTGTAATTTATCGCCTTGGGAGTTGTTCAGATATGTACGCATACTCTGGCCTGCGTATTTCTCAGATATGCGGAGAGTCATAGATCTGTGAATGGCGATGAGCGTAGAATCGTAAGTTCGTAGCCTTTGAGCGTAAAAGCTGCCGATCGTGAAGTCATAGATTTGTAGTTCCTGAGCGTGAAGTCGTAGGTTTGTAGCCTCTCGAGCGTAAAAGCTACCGATCATGAGAGCATCCGGGCATAAAACTATAGACTTATAGCCTCCGAAAGTAAAACCGTAGATTTGTAACTGCCGAGCGTAGAAAGCTCCTTGGCGTGGAAACCGTAGATTTGTAGCCTTTGAAAAGGAGATCTTCCGAGCGTGAAGTTGTGGATCTATTGCCTCTGAGCGTAAAAGCCACCGAGCCTGAAATCATAGATTTGTAGCTTCTAAGCGTGAAGTCGTAGGTTTGTAGCCTCTCGAGCGTAAAAGCTACCGAGCACAAAGGCATCCGGACGTAAAACCATAGACTTATAGTCTCTCAGCATAAAACCATATATCTGTAGCTGTCGAGCGTAGAAAGCTCCTTGGCGTAGAACCACGAATCTGCTTTGCACGAAAACTTTTTGAATTCGCTAACTGTTCGCCTTCTCTGAGTAATAGGCTGACGTAGTACCCAATCATTAACCGAGTATTAATGGTCGGATTTGGTTCGGGATTCGAGGAGTCCATCCGAACACTATATATACCCCAAGGCTCTAAGAGAAAAACTTGTCATCTGTCTTTTGCAAAAGAAAGCCTTCGTCTCTTTGAGTTCTCTTCTTCGTTTCTTCTCCGAGCATTCAGAGTTTTCAGAAATGGCGTCGAAACCGATCTTCTTCCCCTCTAAGGGAAAGAAGGTCGACTCTTCTTCTCGTTCTTCTGGCCAAGCGAGAGTGACTTCCATCGGGCAAGGCAAGCTTCCTTCTGGACGAAGTGTCCCGCCGACGAGCAGCGCACCCGGAGTTAGAGGTAAAGCCTTTGGGATGAAAAGAACGACGAAAAATCCTTCGCACACGTTGTACGTGACCGCGCTAGGTCATTTACTGTGCTGATAGTCTCTTTGAGGAAGATGATGTACGGAGATGTTTAATCTTTTACCCCCACATTTCTAATGTGTAAGCGTAAAAACTCCATATTTTTCGTAGTTAAGCGTAAAAGCTTTGACTGTCGAAAATTTGGCGTATACTATAAAATTTAAGTTTTACGCTTCTGGATGAAAATTTTGGCATAATAACTCGAATTTTGGCAGTCTGACGTAAAACACAGACTGTATACTGCCAACCTTGAATTTTACGCTTAGGAAATGGATTCCAGCGTAAATGATCAAGTTTTTACAGTCTTGGCGTAAAGCACAGACTGTTGCCTCTTGGCATATGCTGCAAGATTGTAATGTCTAATATAGAAACTGACGTATTTTTCTTGCATTTTGTAGTTGACCTGCATGTGTCTCCACTGGCCGAGGTGATGGGTTCTGCTGCCGGGATGCTGCATTCCAACTACCTGGAGGATCTGTCCCACGTGATATTTCCTATCTCCGGACCCCAGTATCCTGAAGGAAGAGGAATCCTGATATCGGCTCAAGGCGAGCTAATGCTGTTGAACATGATCAACGGAGAGCCCCTGGCGACCGTAGACGGAGAGCAATATATAAAGCCAACTTTTTTCTTCGGGGACATGATTGACAAGCAGTCCCAGACGAAGCCCAAGAAAGAACTCTGGGTTTTTCCTGTCGGGGGCTTGGTCATGTACCTGCCCAAGATGCTGAGAGACTACCCCATCTCGGCATTCTTCCATGCCACCCATCCCAGGAGGATGTCATGGGTGCTGACTTCCAATCTTCACGGCCGTCCGGGGATGATATTTTACTAGAAAGGATCTGGTCAAGGGTCGTTTGTCAGTCGTCCTTCCGGCTCTGTGGTACCATTCAGGGGATTGTATCCGGGCAGTGTCCCTAGTGAAGACAGTTCAGTGCTCCAGCCGGTGCAATTACCGACTTTCTGTAATGACTTCATGGGTCATGGAGGAGTATACCCGAAGGTTAATCCTCGGTGTAGTGGGTGGATCACCCCCAACAAATCTTCGATGGGCTCGCTTAGTTGCCTGGGCCCTGAAGCATTTTCAGAACGAGCTGGAGAGCATTGGTCTGTATGCAGCTGTGAATGCTACCAGTGTTGGGTTACCTCTCAACCCCAACCTGTTTCTGGCCTTGATGGAGCGATATATCTCGCTCACCGGGACTTTCGCCACTCCACTGGGGGAGCTGGGGTTAGCCCTCCACGAGATGGCAAAGATCTCGAGACTGCCGATGGGGGATACTCCTTATGAAGAGTATGTTCCCACCAACCGGCAACTGAGGGATTCAGACCCTCGGGTAGCGGCAGTATATCAGGAGCTGATGTGCCACTACCTGGCTTGCACCGCCTTTTATGGTGAGCCTTCAGATTTGGCTCACACCAATAAATGGACGTCCTACCTTTTCTTTCACCGGGCCAGGACTGCTCAGCCGGAGAAAGTCTTGGAAGGCAAGGATCAACCTCTGAATTGTCTGAGCGTGCTTACTGCCCAGGAAGTCGACGATCTTATGGAAGACGCTAGGGCTCCGGACCAGATTCTTGACGAAGGGATCGGGAAGTATCCTGCAGGCACTAAGGCCTACAGTTATCTGAAGCATTGCCGCAGGCCTCTGTCCAAGGAAGCTCAATTGGATGGCTTCCTCTCTATATGGCTGCGCCGACTGGTGGTACCCGACATTGCATCTGCGGACCACATTCACCGCAACACCTTGTGGCCTGCAGTATGTTTGGTGTTTGGGGCAAGACTGGGCTTGCTCCCTGCCATGGTGTGCCGCATACAAGCTGGCCTGAGGGCCATGACTGAGGGGCTGCTCGCCGATGAAACTCTGCATGATAGCTTTCCAAGGGTAGAATTACCATACCTGTATTTGATGGGATGGTTAATTCTCCATAACCCCAGGGTGATGTCTCCCGGATCGGGTAGTAGCTCGGGGGATAGTTTCTTGCTGAATTATAAGAAATCCTCCTGGAACATGACCACAGTTTTAGACTATCGGCGGACGCTGAATTTTAGTCACAGCTGGAAGGTCTTCTGCACTATCCCCTCTGTACATCGCAATCAATCGGGAGTTAGGCTTGAGGATTCAGGTAGAGAGAAGACCATTCTTTCTCCTGAAGCTTTTAATTGGTTGGTCTGCATTAGACCTTCCCATTTACTGTACAGAAGTGAAAACCAATGCTTATTTGAACCCTACCTGCCTAGTCGGTTTGCCAGGCAGTTTGGGTATGACCAATTGCACGTGGGCAATGCCGTCACCAGCTTCAGGTCCAGGGGTGGACTCATTGATGGAGCGAGAGGATGGCGATATTTTATCATGGGCTGCACTGGAGCAATTTTTACTGTGCCCGTCATTACACTCTCCATGGAGCTGCGCATCCTCCACACGTATGCCCAGTTTTATGTGGCAACCAACACCTTCCATCGCAATTTTGATATGGGTGAAAGTTTTAGGGTGCCTTCCTCTAATTCCGGGGGAAGAGACGATGTCCCATCAGTCTCCTCTGATGAGGGTGAGGATTCCGTCAATCCAGACGAGCCGCTGTTGGCAGTACCGAGGGGTGACATACCTCCGCCTGCAGGGGCTTTGGTCATCTCTGGAAAGCGAAGGGCTCCCGTTCCGAAGGAGACTCCCCCTCGCAAGAAGAAGAAGGTGGCTAGTCGTCCTATCAGGATTCCTGGCCATGAGGTTCCTAGAAATGAACCTGCTGTCTCCCCTGTTAGGGATGTTTCTTTGATTGGAGGTTCCTCGCCTTTTAGAGAGGGAACTTCCATAGTTCCGGCTGGCGGTGCCGGAGAACTCCTACTTGAGGCTGCTGCCACTACTATCGCCTCAAGCAGTGGTATGAGATCGCCTACCAGGCCGAGCCCAATAAGGATACCTTTATCCAGACCGGAAATGGGAGAAACCCCTACCGTGTCTGCAAGTGTACCCAGCGAGATTCCAGCTGACGAACCTCGATTGAGTCTGGGTGAAGACTCGGAAGAATACCTGCCGATGTCAGTTAGCATACCCCCTTCACCAGGTATGACAGCTTGCTTAGCATCATTAAGACATGATTTAGCTGTACTGGCCGCAGACGTAACATATACCCCATCGGCCATGGGTAAATATCGTCTTTACGCCTCTTTTTTAGAAAAATTAACATTATGTCGATATTAACTTTCTTGTCTTCTTTTTAGGGGAAGACATCTTCGGGGAGAGCAGTGTTGATGCGCTTTTTGGCACTGTTTCAGTGCCTGGTGATGACATGGAGGCGCCCGACTTCGAAGAGGAAATATCTTCGGGTGCCGGCTCGCCCGGAGTGGTTTTCGACATCTCAAGAGGAGGATGAACCTGTCATTGTGATATCGCCTCCTTTGAGTATGCCGATAACTTTGACCGTTATTGGCGCATCTTCTTTCGCCGCACCACCTGTCGAGGCGACAACTGTGGCAACATCGTCTGTGGTCGTTCCTGGAGAGAGGTTCGCCAATATCGCAGCCACTCCCAGCGTCCATTCGGACCTAGCCCTGCTGACTGAGCAGTATACCAGTATCTTCTACACCACCTTGAAAACGCTAATATCAATGGTGTTGGAGAAGAATCTAAGCTTCGAGCCTCTGAAGAGGTCCTCTTAGTTTGCGATAGCGCCGGTCAGGGAATTCGGCGACACTGGGGTAGCTGACACCCTGGAGGAGATGGTTAATGGTTTGGAGAAACCCATTAACGAATATCTGCGGCTATCTCGAGACAACGTCGAAGCTCTGGTCCAGGCTAAATACGACTCCTTGATTGCGCAGCTTGCTGAAAAGATGGAAGGCCTAAATAAATTCATCCAGACACATCAGCAGGAGATGGATGAAGGAAAAGCCATCTTGGAGGAGGCCATTGCTCTTCAAGCGAAGTGCCAGGCCAAGCATAGCTGAACAGAATTTGTCGCGTGCAGGAGTCTGGAAACAAAACTCGCTCAGGCAAAGGAGTGGGCTTCTCAGTCGTGGGCCGGTCTAGATGTGGTGAATGGTCGACTGGGCATAGCTGAACAGAATTTGTCGCGTGCAGGAGTTGCCCGTGCTGGTTTTCTTCGGGCTAGAGCCGAACTGTCCCTCCTGAATAATGACGAGGCACGGCTGGAGCGGGCCCGCGCTGATATCTTGGGTTCCAGGACTGAGAGGATGGCCGTACTGGCGCAGCAGATTCGCGACCTGACCGCTCCCCCCAAATGATGTACCTTTTTGCTTTGCAATGTAATTTTGCTCTTTTTGGGAATAATAAAGAGACTCTTTTCTGACTTTGTGGACCCATCATTTTGGAATATAAATGATAGGTTTGGGTGAAAGTGATATCAGAGGTAATATGGACGTGATATACTCTCGGTAAGCTTTAGTAGGATATACCTATTCAGAGGTCATATGGACATGATAGAATATGCTTTAGCAGGACATATCTATTCAGAGGTTATATGGACGTGATAGAATATGCTTTGACTAAAGTTTCTACACAAAATACTATCAGAGGTAATATGGACGTGATAGGTCTTGAAGTTCCAAATTAGTCGAACATATCTATTCAGAGGTTTATGGACGTGATAGAATATGATCCAACTATTTTCGTTTTGGAAGTAGTATTGTCAGAATGAGATTATACTCTATTTGAGCAAAGGAGGTTAAGCGTAGTACCTTTTCAGGAATTTGTCGTTGATAGGAGCCATCAACAAGTCTCCGTTAGGCTGGGCTAACCTGTAAGTGCCGTTTGAGAACGTCGTCTCGATCACATAAGGGCCTTCCCATTTGGGCTAGAATTTACCCTTAGTCTTGTGAGTAATGATCATTGGCCTTCTGACAGCTAAAACTAGCTCGCCAACTTTGAACACTCTTTCCTTTACTCTTTGATTAAAAGCTCTGAAAATGCGTGCCTGGTAGAACGCGATGTGCTGTTGAGCTTGAAGGCGTTTCTCGTCTAATCCTTCTAGCTCTTGAAGCCTTAAGAGGTCATTCTTTTCCTGAGTCAACTCATTAGCGACTGCTATTCTGAGTGACGAAATTTGAATTTCTATAGGAAGAACTGCTTCACTCCCGTAGACCAATAAGAATGGGATGCAACCTGTCGGTGCTCGTACCGTTGTGCGGTATGCCTAGAGACATTCTCCCAGCTTCTCGTTCCAATCCCTCTTGTTCGAAGAGACGAACTTCTTCAAGAGTTTGATAATGGTTTTGTTGAAAGCTTCCGC
The DNA here is from genome assembly GCA_036927795.1 of Iris macrosiphon. Lineage (NCBI taxonomy): Eukaryota > Viridiplantae > Streptophyta > Magnoliopsida > Asparagales > Iridaceae > Iris > Iris macrosiphon. The sequence continues at coordinate 191,357,313 of JAYESA010000007.1, forward strand.
CGAGTAATTTTGAGATTTTGTTCCAACTTCCATTGATTTTTCGTTAGCCTCTTCTCATGATTGGACTGAGTAGGTAGCCTTAGTCCGGACCACTTTACATTGTCGTCGTCTTCTTGGTCATCTTCATGGTTCTATCCCTAGGCTCCTGAATCCGTCGCAGATGATAAAATAAAGACTCGGAATACTATTCGTGTCGCGAGGATACTTAGGATGACCACGATGAGCGGATCGTTGATTTCATCATCTCTTCTATTGATCAGTCACTTCGTCCAGATCTTGAGGATATGCAGTCTGCTGCTTTATTATGGGATCATTTGACTACGCAGTTTGTTCAGTCGAGTGATGCTCGGGAGTATCATTTGATCACCCAAGCTTCTGCCGCCAGACGGAAGGATCGTACTATTCAGGAGTTTTCCACACTTATGTGGGATTACAGGCGTGAGCTACTAAAATTGGAGGGTATTGGCCCTAATTTCGTACGTGCACGCACTTATCGGGAATGTCGATAGCTTTTCAGTTTTTCATGGCCCTGCGTCCCGAATTTTAGTCCGCAAGCGGTCGGATCATTCAGAATAATGTCACTCTAGATGCTGCTATCTATGAGCTTACAGCTGAGGAGACTCGTATGCGTTCTCTTTCTACTGACATCTCTACACCAACTTTGGGTTCTGAGACTGTTCTTGCTGCTGCTCCGCTTCCTCCATCTGCCACTTTCAAGAAGGCTCATGCTCCCACTTCTCTTCGTCCTTCATGTAACTATTATGGAAAGCTTGTTAATTCCGCTGTCGCTTGCTATGCTCGTCAGCGGTCTGGTATGATATGTGCTCACTGCCAAAAGTTCGGACACTCAGTGGATAATTGTTTTCTACTTCACCCATATTTAAAAACTCAATTCCTCGAGCAGATGAAGACAAAGTTTTCCTTCTTGACTCGTTTTCCAGTACCTCAAGCTCACATTGTTGATAGTACTCAGACATCGACAGATATTCAACATTATCTTACTCAGTTAGAGCTCCAGCTACAGTGCTGGCCTACCTTTATAGGCTCCTCTGCATGTGCATTTTCTATTTCAACTGGCCGAAATGAAGTTGGAAGAATTCAACAGGGCCCACCCCAAGCAACGGGCCCACAATATAGCCAAGTGCCGGCTCAGATGTACCCTCCTCCCTCTCCAGTCATGAATCCCATCCCATTTGGGTACATGGCCTACCCAAGTGATTATGCATACTAACAAAGCGTTTATAATCCTCAAATGATATCACATTACTACAATCAGATATACGGAACAATTTTATCATCTACTGTTGGCCCGCAAGCATATCTTTACTCCTACATTGAATACGACAAGAAAAATTTGAGGGAAGACTTTCAGTCGCCAATGCAGGCCCATCGTCCAACGTACGCGCAGTATCCTATAATCCACGTAGAAGGATCCTACGTTCCCTCACTGTCCTACAACTTCCACCTTCATCCCCTACCGTACGCAAGCCAGCCCGTTAATAACGCAGATTTCAAGGATTTTAAGGCACTATGTGACTTCATTTGATTAGGTGGCAGATTATTATTATTAATATTATTTTTACAAAAGTCACACCCCACGTCACGCTTTCAGTTTTTGTTGGACAAACTCATGTTGTTTGACCCACCATGAGTTTGAAGGGGGGTGTTAAGATTAATTAGGTTAGATTTAGGATTAGGATTATATACTAATTAGATTTATGATTGGATTTATTCTCCTCTAAGGATACATATTGTTTCTCCTACTTCTATACGGATATGAATCTGTTTTTCATCTATATATATTCATAGTTGTATTACTCTTTTACAATATCCATTAATAAAATTTAATATTGTTGATTTGTCACATCATACACTAATTAATATCACAATTGAATCATTTAAAGAATGAACAAAGTGAGGAATAGAAGTTAAGAGTTTTTCAAATATTGGATAAAATATGACTAAACTTTCGCAATAGCCAATAATTCGAGAAGTTAATGAAATAAAAACTAATAATATACACAAATACAACTAATTAGAGATGATATGGGTGACTTCTAGATGACATGCAAGTATTGCAAGTGTCTGGGACTCCTTTGTATTATCCGAACCGAACCAAACCAAACCAAACCAAACCAGAAATTGACTTGGCATTGATGTGGGATGAAAAATTTCTATGAGAGTTTCTACATAGAAATTCTTAATATCTTATAGAAATTAATATTGGGTCTTACTCCATTAAATTCATCTTTTAATTTTCTTACACCTAGAATAAAAATTGAGAACCAATGGATAATGTTTTTTTGTGTATACAATTTTTATATAGAAACTCTACAAAATACGATATAAATTTTTTTAATTTAAGTATAATGTAAGTATGATAGAAACTCAATTTTAGAAATTTCGGCTGAAGACGGCCTCGATCACACGATTAGAAAACATAACAAACGAGTCTGAACAAAAGTACAAATTTATTTAGTGACATTACATATATTCTCACTCACACCAAAAGGAAAGTTGCAACAGCACACGACTTAAAAAACATTCAAACGATTCTGGTCACAAGTAAGTACCAAGTTTATTTAGCAAGCATACAAACGATTCTGATCACAAGTCCATGCATGGCATTATTTAGTGATCCTGCATCAGAGCAGACGACGGATCTCTTATAATTTAGAGTTGGGATAGCAACAGTAGCTACTATATATTTCATGCATGGCTCGATCAGCCTTCTCTCTCAACTGGTCATGGCATCAATTGCCACACTCCGGAGCACAACTGTTTCGACCGTGAGACCCGGTCCGAACCCCATCAGCACTCCCCACTCCATTCCCTCTCCCGTTGTCGTCTTTCCTTCGGAGACCGACTTGTTCCTCATCTCGTTAAGAATAAAGAACACACATACACTGGACATGTTCCCAAATTCCTTGAGCACTTCTCTAGTGGCCCTTAATCTGTCCTTGTCCAAGTCCAGCTTCTCTTCCAATCGGTCTAGAATCGCAGCACCACCAGGATGCGGAACCCAGAACATCGAATTATAGTCTTCCATGTTAACCCCCAATGACCCGAATCCGTGGTCCAAGCTCTCTTTGACGTGCCTTGCGATTAACTCCGGCACGTGCCTGGATAACTGAAAATGTAACCCCACTTCCCTTAAATGTCCTTCAATGGCGCCCTCGGAGCCGGGGAGAATAGTCTCGGATGCGTGCATGAGGTGGTAGAGCGGGTGCTCGAGAGCAGGGTCAGGGTCGGAGCCAATGATGAGGGCAGCGGCACCGTCTCCAAATATAGCCTGCCCGACAAGACTGTCCATATGTGTCTCGCATGGCCCACGAAAGGTTGTGACAGTGAGTTCGGAGCAGACGACGAGGACACGTGCCCCGCGATTGTTTTCTGCTAGGTCCTTGGCAAGGCGAAGAACCGTGCCACCAGCAAAACAACCCTGCTGGCAATAAATAATTACGTGCGTAGATTAATTGTAACATTAATTAATTGTAGCATGCATGCATGCATCTGCATGTGCTGTTTAGACAAATATAAAAGGTGTAGAATAGAATCATCAGTACCTGGTGGTAGAGCATGACACGACGAACGGAGGGGCTGAGGTTGAGGAGCTTAATGAGTTGATAGTCAGCTCCAGGCATTTCGACACCGGACGTGGTACAGAAGATGACATGAGTGATCTCAGATACTGGTCGACCCCATTCTTTGATAGCTACTGTGGCCGCAGCTTTGGCTAGCATTGGGATTTCTCTGATCATTATGTCCTGACGGTCGTTGAGAGAGGGAGCCTCATATGCACAAATGTTGGGGTACTTCTTCAGAATCTCCTCGGTGAGATATATGTGTCGCTTGCGGATCATCGTCTTCTCACCTAATTAATTAATTAATAATCAACATATGATATTGTTATCCCAAGAAATTTTTTCAGTTTATAGCTATCTAGCTAGCTAAATTAAGGTTCAGTTACTTCTAGTGATGTACTTCTTCTGTTATTTGTTCAAAAGTAGCTACTTCTTTTGGTATTCTTTGGCGACTCAGATCTCGTTGTAAGTAAAAAAAAAAAAACTGTTGTACCGACTTTTATCATTTTTGAAAAGATATGGCTATCTTACATATTTTCTTGAATTTCTCTTTGAGCTTAGTGAGATGCTCGCTCTCCGTCAATCTGAAATAGTAGTCCGAAAAATCAGTTTGGTACACAATGTTGTCCGGATTGGCCGTCCCGATAGCGAGCACCGCCGCTGGGCCCTCGGCCCGACACAACTGTGGAATCTTGTCCCAACTTGTCGACATTGCCAGAATTAATATCAAGTTGAGGGTACTTGGTTGATGAGAAGAAAGGCGAAGAAGAACAAACTGCAATGGTAAGTGTGGAAGAAACGATGGAATGGCCCGCTTTTTATAGGGAAAGTCATGGTATTATGTCTTAGATGACATAAAGACTTGCGACACCTGTGATTTAAGACTTGAAAAATCATACGCGCACACCCTAGTGAAAAAAAAACTTGTAATAACTCACCAGTAAATCCTTGGAATATATATTGGATGCCGATCTTTAAAATAGGAGAGAATCAGCTCATACACGTTCACTAAAAAATATGATTCGTCGCTGACTAGCGACCGGAGGGCGACTCATTTGTGGCTCAGAATTACAAATCCAATATTCCTTCCATAAACTAGGTGTCAGAATTTAACTAGCGAGACTTAGCAAGACCATTTCCTTTGCAAAGATATGTAAAACTGCTAGAACAAATTACTTTTCTCATTTTCAAGACCAAGTCACGTTGCCATCTACGTATCCAAACGGACTCTAGTCCAACTTGAATACATATATGTTATCCATATCCGATCAAATATCCATATATACACAACAAACATCCACAACTCTATCTGTAATGCTATGAACAAAAATAGAAAATAATACAATGGAATAAATTAGACATCATATGCCGATAACTGAATCCCAGAAAAAATATCTCCAATAATCCAATATCAGATCTCAGCAATAAGCTGAAAGAAAACCATGTCATCAGAGAGACGTAGCAAGATACATAATATACATGCCATAAATTAAATACAATAAATATCATGCATGAACTCAAAGTTATTACTCATAAATAAAATAATAGAAACTAACTGAGAATAACCACAACAACTATCTGACATGCACTTGAGGACAACGTTCGCACACAAGAACAGTGTGGTTGAAATGGAATCGATATAATTTCTCTTGGAAATCAGGGGCCATAATGTGCATAAAGCTCATTAAACACCAGAGGCCAACTATAAACATGTATATCTCCAGGGTCATCATACCCGCATCTCTGGCAGAATGTGGGGTTACAAAAAAAAGTGTAAGTAGTTCATACCTCTAGTGACTATCCTCTCCTCCCAATGATATTGTTTGGGTTGAATCAATGACACATCAGTATGACTCTTCAAGTAATAAGTGTAGTCAATTATGTACAGAAGCCGATCCAAAACTAGGTAATATCACATATTATATACGTCTCCTATATATGCCAACAGAATCTGCGTACCATATATAATGCATGTGTGTCAGCAGGGATGATCATGTAAGTAAACTGATACTAAAACAGGAATGCATGTGACAAATATGTATACATAGAACAACTAAATAAAAGGTACTAAGTATCCAAATATTGTAATCAAATAAGCAAGGTATACTTGCCTGGGGTTGCCGAACGTTGCTGAGACCGCGATAGCAAAGTCTGGTCCAAACCTCACTACGAGCTAAAGTTGGTACAATCATAAAAAAAATCTACAATAACCAAAACAGACAACCATGAATTACACACAATATATATACACATATAAATTGACAAAATTTTTATTACGATTTTATTTACAAGATAATTTCTTTTATAATTTATATATTTAAGAAATCTATTATGTTTATTCTAAATAAAATTGTATATATACTTATATAAATCTTAAAATAATAATATAGATATAACACAAGTTCATATATAAATTTTAATATAACAATATACGTTTTCATTTATAGGTATAATTTTTATTTAAATATAGATACATAATTTTATGTACATATTATAAATATTTATAAACATATATATAAGTATAAAAGACATATATGTAATAATCATATAAGCAACTAATTATGTATATAAGAATAAAAATGATATTTATGTTATTATATATTTGGGTAAATGGGATATGAGTCAATGCACATGTGGACCAATAGGAATACAGTGTATTAGTATACATAGGTGCACATATGATGTAGGAGACAATTTCTATTGGCCCACATGTGCATGACTCATGTAGTAATATGAGTCTATGGCTTATATCTCGTTTATCCTATATATTTATACATATATAAATACTCATACATACAAATAATCATATTAGTGTCACTCCCCTATCTAGTATACTCGAAATATACTCATGTTGGTGCACTTTTGGAGTGTTTTTTATTTTTGGTGCACTTAGGGTATACTTCAAGTGCACGGTTGAATAGAGCTTGGCACACATTAACTAAGTATCGAGTGTGTGGTAATGTAGGTAGGGCGTGTGGCTTGGATTTGTTGGAGAGATGCGATGGTTCACCATCAACCCCTTGCCTATATATATTCTTGTTCTCATTCTCTCTCCTCACTTGTTCATTTTTTTTGTTTTACTCCTAGTTTTCTTCATAGGCAAGTACATCTTACAAATATGAAGAAACTGTAATGCCCCGTTCCTCCTATTAGGGGAGCGCGGCCAAGAAATACTTGGTACCGTTCGATCGGGACAAATTGAATCAAGATTCTTTTCTCGTTATGGATTGGTTTCTTCGGAATCAGGTCCCATATTCAACGGATCGTACCTCAAGGAAGGACTTGGCGGTAGAGTCGAGAGGGGCCTTTCCGTTACGCTAGTTTTCTTGCCCATTTTCGATGCCGCTTGGTTGCTTTCTTGTTGGTTTTATGACTTGTATTTTCTTGAACGGTTTTGATGAATTTTTTTGCCTTCGTTCTTAGGATTTCTCATTTTTGTATCGAACCTTGGAGAACGAAGCAGGATATATTGATCATCTATTGGTGCGTGCAGGTGATCGGGTAAGCGACATGCAAGCGGAGTCTTGAAGATCTCATATTTTCTCTCCTAGTTCACCAACTTGTGAGTGGCTTTACTTTGATTAGCACCCTTCTTCCAAGTCTTCACTCTTAATAAATTGGCTCATTTGTGCATCCCGCTCCAACGATATCATAATAAGAATAAATTGAGTCAAATGAAAGAAGAGTTAGACTTGAAAAACTTATAATGCTTGTTACCTAGAATTCTCAAACGATCATATTGATGCTTGCTTGTCCACTATGCATTTATATAATCATGTTTTAGTTGTAGCTAGAACTTATTCTATATAACTGTATAGATGTATTGTGCAAACTAATTAAAATGCAATCACTTGGACTGGTAGACTATGCCAAATGTACTGTGCTAAAGTAGATATGTACATTCTTTTGGCTTGAATGCTTTATCTATTAACTTAGTGTCAATGTGTGGTTCGGTTGGACAACTTGTGCACAAGGTTTAGTTCCTGCGAATGGTGCCCGGGGCACTGGGGCCTATTCATTCTGGGCGAAACTCGGATAGCTACGCTAGCAAGCCTAGCACGGGTAATGCGGGGGCCTTGTAGCGGGGCTTGCTACCCGCGCTGCAAGAGTCACCGCCTTATTGTAGCTATTGTCCACGGTGGCAATGATGTGCCATGACCCAATACATATATATTTCTGCATTGCTTGCTCAAAATATTAATGTCTTCGTGGCACGGAAGGACATGGTAAGTATTGTACAGACAGTTCTGTCACCCTCACTTTTCAGATTAAGGGTATTTTCATCTTTTCGTAATTAATGAGTAAATGATTGCATGATAATTAATTTCATCTAAATAATTATGATTGTTAATTGATTGTTGCACTTTACCGTTGTTCGATAATTAGAGCGCCACGCTAGTCATTGTCTTCCAACGGATTCACACCCTTGTCCTAGACGTGTCAGTCTATTAATAGATGCTTGTGTCCAACTTAAATTTAGTCCTTTGTACTTCTAATTGATTTTAGAACACCCCCTTGCATTTATTTAATTAATTAAACAATAAATCTATCCTGTGCAATTTTTTAATTATTAGGCACTCTTATGCCAAAGTGTATTAAGGTGTCCACCCGTTGGACACAACACGTGAACAAAACCCATTTCTTCTTCATTATATTTTTCTATGATTTTTGAGAGTGTGTAATTTAACATCAACCCCCTTGAAACCATAGCTCCAAACCCTTAAACCGATGTAATTCTCGCAATTTTATTAAACACATTCGAACCCTAGCCCATTGAAATATCTCCATAGCAAGCCAAGGCCTTTTCCAAGTATTGACCAAAGTCAATATATTCTAGGTCAAACCCAACATCAACATATATATATATTCCTTTTCCCTTTTTCTTTTTCCTTAAACCAAAAATCAACCCTAACTCAGCCGATTCCCTTCCCATCACTGTTCATCACCCCCTTTCGATTTCCGCCGCCGCCTAACCGGAAACTCGGCGGAGTCGTGCCTGAGACCGCCGCCAATCTCTGTCAACCCGCTGTAACGATCGGTGATCCACAACCGACCTGAGCACCTGCACTCACCGTCCACTGGCTCATCGACCACCCATGCTTGACTGACCCACCGAAGCCGCAGTCCCTCGTTGAATACCTCGACCATCTCGTTCCTTACCCACCTTGCCAACTCTGGTCGCCCCCTCGTCGACAGCACACGACCGGAGCAGTAGCAACTCGACCCGACTGCTCGGACCATCGCCTGGAGCTTGACCCAGCGCCGGACTGAATGCCTGTACCGCTGCTGAAGCCGGAGACCACCTTGTTTGATCAGAGTCGAGCAGCCCCGCCATTGCCTGAGACCGGTCTTTTGTCCCTGATGTACCGGAGCCCGCCTAGATCTCGACTCGTCGGAGCGCCTGAGCAGCGGTCCCGCTGCCCATTCCGACTGTGCCGTACACGACGATCAGTCTGTCTCGTCATCTCCACCCCGTCCACGTGTAGGTTTGACATGAACCTAATCTCGAATGAGTACGCATACGCATGTACGTATGTTATGCATTAGTATATGTATGTATCGGTATATGCATGTATGTACGTAGTTGCATACGTATAGGTATATAAATATTATATGCTCTCAAATAATATCAATACGTACGTATATATATGTATTATAAGTATCCCTAGTATGAATATTTAATATTTGTACACATGGTATAAGTTTTGTTAGTATAGATATATACATATGTTATAACGGTAACTAACGAATATTAATGTATATGCACATGAACCGTATAATTCTTAATTAGTGTAAGACATACGTATATGTATTTTTGTGCACCTTTAGTACCTGTTTAATATATGTATATATGTACATTGTATAATTGATTAGTATGTATAAGTATACGCATATAAACATATATAATGTAAACTCTATTAAGTAGCTAAATGCATATATCTATTAAAATTGTAATTAGTAGTATTGATGTTTATGATAAATAATAATAGACATTATTTTCCCGTGTACTAGGTGACCCTAATGAAATTACGGATATCGTAGCTATCTTGACTTGTGACCCTGTAGCATATTAAAAGACTGATGCAGTATTATGGTGTTTGATTGTGTATTAGTGTAATGTCTGATACAGTATTATGTTTATGTTATATCTATAGGACTGTTGGATCATTCAGACGATACCTGGGAACTCGGACATTGGTATTGCCAGCTAAGGACCACAGGCGAGTATATTCTCTGATGGTTTTCATTATGTTGATTATCTCTATAACTCTTGTTGTATAGCATACATGACTCTGACACTGTTATTTACACGAGTTGGCACCATTGAGACCTGTCACGAGGAGTCGTGATTGGAATCCATCATGCTAGCTGGAGAAAAATGGGAAAATATTAGTAGCTTATGTGATCATACCCAACTTTACATGCATCATAGCTCACCCACACCATATGTCGGTGCAGCCTGACCATTACATGCCTCATCGCTGTTACATGTGGTTAGCCTGACTTTACAAGGATGATCGCTAATCAATGTAATGAGTCTTATTAGTCCCAAGCCGATCACATGATATACTGATGTTTCACACACTTAGTTAGATGTTCTTGACATATATCTCTAGTATATTGATCTAGCATCTCCACATGTTCTAATTTTAGTTCTTGTACACACATATATACCAGTTCATTGTTCTTGCGTGTATTTGGATTTCTATTTCATTTCTAGATATACATTATATGCTCCAATATTCCATTTATTCCAGTATTCCTTTATTTCAGTATTTTTTATTGCCAGTTATTCATATATGTCTTGTATTTTGTTACACTGTGTTATAGTTTTTTGTCAATATATGTGGAACTGCTGTTAGAGGTGTATTTCGTTCCAATCTTGATTGGATATATTTTCTCAGAGGATCTTGAGGAGTTCTGTACCACACACTATGGAACAGGTATAGATACAGACTGCACACCAGAGATCCGAGAGGAGACTATGCCTTTAGATGAGACATTACCTGTAGCTATCTAGATAGTATTTATATTATGCATCTGAGACTTCTGGAGGTTATTTCAGTTTCTATTTAGACTTATGTTAAGTTTAATTTGAGACTTGTGAAGACTTTATATTGGACAGCTAGACTGTGATTTATCTTTATGTTGAGGCATGGTATTTTACTATGTCACTTCTCTCGTCTTTTATCGTGCCTTATACTTTATAGTTGTTGTGATTGAGTTACATTATGGGATATTATGGAGATGTATATCATTGACATATGTTTAGTTATATAGTATTACTGTGACTTAGATAGCGTTCTACCGCCGATGCTGCGGCGTAGGCTGGATGTATCCACGCTCTCATGCCCCTATATCGGGTGCGGGTCGTGACACATTTTTAGTGGTAGCCCATGCAGGTCGGTTTCGCAAGTTATGCGATATCGTGGTAGTGCGACAACTTAGTTGTACTGCTATGAGCCTGCAATAGGATATAGAAAATAGGATCTAGGATGAGAGTATGCTCAATCACACTAGGAAATTCTGATCTTCATATTGCTATTCTGATTGATTGCTTCTTTTCTGTCCTTTCCTAATAATATCGTACCTATCATTGATTCTTTTGATCTGTATTCAGAATGTCGCCGAATACTAGATCTATGAGAGTGGGAGCATCAACTTCAGAGAGGTCTGCCACCTCTCAACCTGACGAACATATACCTGGAGTTCCTCCTACATCTCCTATTCGTGTAGGAGTATCTGCAGCTAACAGGATTCCTCCTCCACCTATCCAGAGGATTGCCCCAGCCATGACAGACAACCTTCAACCACCACCGACATCGATTCCCGGAGAAGTGCCCACTGATGGGGCACAAATGTTCGCACTGATGCAGGGCATGCTAGAGGCCCAGAGGGTAACAACGAAAGCTCAGTGTGTTCAAGATGAAGCCCAGAGGGCGCAAGCAGAAGCACACCAGGCGCAGACAAAACTGATAAGAGAGAGCATGGAGAATGCTCATCAGGTGGCTCTCCAGGCTGTGGAGAGAGTAGCACGACAACCGCAACATCAGGGTCAGCAACAACAGAGGTCCGGTACCATAGTGGACTTTAAGAGGATGATGCCATGAGAGTTCAAGGGAACAGAAGGAATACTCTATGCTGATGAATGGTTAGAGGACATAGAGAGAAACTTACGCTTATCACAGATCCCGAAGATTCTTCAGATAGAGGCCGCTGGCAGTCAGATATTTGATATCGCTGTTTGATAATAAACGAAAGAAATAAAGCTAGGTTTATACGAAACCCTTTCTTAGGTTTACAAACAAGAAGTACTATTAATCCTATACGAGGATGTTAAGTACACAATTTAATCTGGGTAAATATTGCTATAGGAGTCTGATCTGCGGTCGATCACTTTGTCCCTTGGACCACACGATGATGAAGCTGTGCTGTAGAAGAAGGAGATGCTTCAAAAATTGCAAGAGAGAGTGGATGCTCGATGTCAAAATCGTCGATCGCTACTCTCAGTCTATGCTCTTCTCTCTCAAGAGTAAATTTCTGACCTTTCGACCTTCTGACTTCTATTCTCCAAGTTTTCGACCCTTGTTCCCCCCCCCCCCCCCCCCCGGACCTCCATGGACGGAGGTCTCTATTTATAGGGTTTTAGTGACAATAACCGACCAGTCGGCGTAGAAGCCGGACAGTGGAGAGTGTGGTACTTTTTACGCGGCGGTTATAATAACTGCCACCCACGTATAAATGGTCTTCTGAATAAGCGTGTGACACTTGTCCCATTAAGCAATAATGCGTATAACTGCTGCGAAGATCACGACATGCGAGCCACGTAGGTAACTGCCCCTCGCGTAGAAAAAGGTTGGCGTAGAAGCCAATAACTGTCACCATGGCGTATAAGCCAAATAGCTGTCAAACTGGCATAGAAGCCAAGCAAGCGTAGAAGCCTGATGCTGGATGGATAGGTGGCTAGCGTAAAAGATAGCTGATCCTCCTTCTTTGACTGAGGTCTTGAGCGTATTCTGGACCCAATAGCCACGCACAAATACAAATATAGCCTGAGTCGGCGTATTCCGAGGAGATAGCATACGGCGTACTCCTATAGTTGAAAATAGCCAGGTCGGCATATTTCAAGGAGATAGCGTACAGCGTGCTCCTTATAGCTGAAAATAGCCTGATGGCGTAATATGCAGAGGTGATGATGTGGACGTATTAGTCATAATTATGGTTCACCCAGTCTTTGAAATTAGAACCAAATCCCGTGCATTAAATGCAGAGATCTGCCCAATCACGCGCATTAACTGCAGAGACATGCCTCGAGCTCTGTACGAAGAGCAGCTTTTGACGTGGCAGTTCGTTTTATCTTCTGCTGAGCGTAAAAGCTCACATCTTCCTGTATAAAACTAGGTAGCGTATTCCCTCGAATGCGTAAAAGCAGTTTATACCAAGGAAATGTCACTAAACGACAGTCTGGGTCTCTGTGCCGCACCATCATTACAGCCATCGTCTGGATAGTTGTGAAGTACTCTTTGTCATGAGTCAGGTTCACTGCATGATCTGACAGGTTCATTAGGGAAATACGAAGCGTTCCTCGTACACTTCCATGCTGCATTAAAAGCGGATGAGTTTTACGCCATAAAGGCGATATAACAACCTTTTTACGCTGAAGCAGTCTGAAGATACTGTATTACGCGGGTTGTTCTGGAGCTATATTTTATGCTGTACTAGCGACGAAGCTCTGCTGTATGCCGATGGCTCTGAAGTCATATCTTACGCCACACAGTACTGAAAACTCTGCTTTACGCGGGTTCTGTGCATACTGCGTATAACTCTGCAGCGTATTTTTTATGCTTCTACAAGACCCCCTTCAAAGTTTTCAAATTCCTTGTAATTTGAAACACTTTGAATGTAGCATGAAACGGTCAAACTTGACTCGTTCCGCGAGGCTGATTTCTCGACAAATATTTAGGAATTTGTTGGAATTTGGTGTGATCTCCTCTACCTATATAAAGGCGACTGAGTTAACCTGTCTTTCCCACACTTCCTTCACCACACAGAAATGGTTGCCGAGCTTTGTCATGCTGTCTTGAGGAAGAAGAAGAAGATTATGTTCTTTCCGTTCATAAGGAGCCATAAAAGAGGCGTCTTCGAGCAAATATTCTCTGCAACGATGGATCATGGAAGGATATCATAGCTTCCTTTGCTCAGGGATGATCAGCAATTTCATATGGTAATTCGTCCAGGAGAGAGGAAGGGTCATATTAGACCACACAGCTTGCAAGCTATATTTTCTCCCATCATGGCGGTGGACGAGGGTAGGCAGTCTGGCCCTGTCTTCCAGTATTGAGTTGGGTCTGAATCCTAACTCAATCTGCCAAGGCGTATGGAGGATGGGCTTGAATAATTGATACATGCCCAGTTGTGTATCCTCCCGCCATTAATCATTTTCTTGTTAATCGGCCGTGGAAGCCGATTAACTGCTGAAGAAGACAAAGATCTCCACCAATATGATAACCTGGCGTAGCAGATTCTTGGTGTGATCTTAAGTGAAAATGAGAAACCCTTGGTAGAACAAGGATTTTCATCATATGTAATCATGAGGATGAAAAATCCTTTGTGTACTGGATTTCCATCATGTGTAATCATGATTATTAAAATTGTCTTCTTTTACGCTTCTGATGATTTGCCATATTTGCGGTGATGAAGTCTGAATATGTACAGCTTCAGCACGTTCTGAATAATTTTATGCTGACTCTGATAAAAGAGTATCTGATCTCGTCCCATCTTTTACGCGTGACTGAAGACGCGTAGAAAGCTTCTTTAGCATTAAGTTGAAAATCCAAACTGTCATGCTATTTTGAACGAGGAGTTGCGTAGAATTCTGAACTGTTACTTCTCTGATACGAAGAATTTGCTGTTCAGATCGTCGTCTTCAAGAATGGTTTCCCGAAAATCCCTTACAATAGGGCGAAAAATGGCCGTCAAAATAAGCCATACTTGAACTTGTGTAAAAAAATCTGACTAGTCTTTGGATGAACTTCCAATAGCCCAAGGAGAAGAATCCTCTTCAATGTTGAACTCTGTATGTTCTGGGCACTTGGAGTATTTTATAGCCAAGAAGGAGCATTTCTGCATAAAAATCCATACAATTGACCATCTGTAGTTGTTTGAGCGTAGAATCGTAGATTTGTAGTCTCTGAGCGTAAAGTCGTAGGTTTATAGCCTCTCGAGCGTAAAAGCTACTGAGCATAAAAGCATCTGGGCGTAAAACCATAGACTTATAGTCTCTGAGTATGAAATCATAGATTTGTAGCCTCTGAGCGTAGAAACTTCTGAGCGTGAAATCATAGATTTGTAGTCTCTTGAGCGTAAAAACTCCTGAGCGTGAAATCATAGATTTATAGCTTCTGAGCGTAAAGTCATAGGTTTGTAACCTCTCGAGCGTAAAAGCTACCGAGCATAAAAGCATCCGGGCGTAAAACCATGGACTTATAGCCTCTGAACGTAAAACCGTAGATTTGTGGTCTCTTGAGGGTAAAAACTCCTGAGCATAAAATCATAGATCTGCTCTTCGCATAAGTTCTGGATCCACTGACTGTCCGTCTCCTTCTTTTAAATGATAAGCTGACGTGGTCCCAAATCATAACCGAATATTAAATATCAGATTTGGTTAGGAATTTGAAGAGTTATCTAAACTCTATAAATACCCCAAGGCCTTGAGAGAGAAAACTTTTATCTGTCTTCAGAAATCTCTAACTTTTCAAGAACTCTTCTTCTTCGTCTCTTCTTTTGAGAACTCTGAGTTTTTAGCAATGGTACCGAAATAACCTTCCGCTGCTAAGGGAAAGAAAGCTGCCTCCTCTTCTCGCTCCTTTGCTCAACCACGAGCGACTCCCATTGGTCTGAGCGAACCTCGCTTTGAACGAAGCATCCCACCATCAAGCTGTGCACCGGGCATTATAGGTAAAGCTTTTGGGACGAAAAAAATGAGAAAAACCCTTCGCACACGTTGTACGTGAACGCGCTAGGTCATCTTTTATGCTGAGAGCCTCTTCAAGGAAGATGATGCACAAAGATGATTTATCTTTTACGCCCACATTCCTAATGTGTCAGCGTAAAAACTCCATATTTTCGCAATCTGGCGTAAAAGCTTTGACTGTCAAAATTTGGCGTATAGTACAAACTTTGAGTGCTACGCTCTGGATGAAAATTTCGGTGTAACAACTCAACTTTTGGCAGTCTGGCGTAAAAAACACAGACTGTATACTGCCAACCTTGAATTTTACGCCTCGGGGATAGGTTCCAGCGTAAAAACTCAAGTTTTTACAGTCTTAGCGTAAAAGCATAGACTGTTGATCTTTGGCATAAGCTGCAAGACTGTAATGTCTAGTTTAAAATTGATATGTTTTTTTTGCACTTTGTAGTTAACTTATAAATACCTCTGTTGGCTGAGGTGATAGGTTCTGCTGCTGGTATGCTGAACTCCAATTACCTGGAGGATCTGTCCCATGTGACATTTTCTATTTCCGGACCCCAGTATCCTGAAGGAAGGGGAATCCTGATATCATCTCAAGGAGAGCGAATGATGTTGAACATGATCAACGGAGGGCCCCTAACGTATATAGACGGGGACAAATACATAAAACCAGCTTTCCTCTTCAGGGATATGATTGATAAGCAATCTCAGACCAAGCCCAAGAAGGAAAACTGGGTTTTTACTGCTGGGGGCATGGTAATGTACCTGCCCAAGATGCTGAGAGATTACCCTATCTCGGCATTCTTCCATACCACGCATCCGAGGAAGATGTCGTAGACTCTGACCCCTAATCTTCACGGCCAGCCGGGGAAGATATTTTATCAGAAAGGATCCGACCAAGGATCATTTGTGAGCCTCCCTTCAGGCCCTGTAATGCCTTTCAGGGGATTATTTTCGGGCAGTGTCACGAGTGAAGACACTTCACTGCTCCAACCAGTCCAATTATCGACTTTCTGCAATGACTTCATGGGGTATGGAGGAGTCTACCCCAAAGATAATCCTCGGACCAACGGGTGGATTAGCCTTGGGAATCTTCGATGGGCTCGTTTAAGTGCCTGGGCCCTGAAGAACTTTCAGACGGAGCTGGAGAGCATTGGTCTGTACGCGGCAGTGAGTGCTACCAGTATTGGGTTACCTCTCAACCCTAACCTATTTTTGGTTTTGATAGAGCGGTATATCTCGCTCACTGGGACTTTCGCCACTCCACTAGGGGAGTTGGGATTGGCTCTTCACGAGATGGCCGAGATTTTGAGACTGTCAATGAGGGATACTCCTTATGAAGAGTATGTTCCCACAAACAGGGAGCTGGAGGATACAAATCCTCGGGTAGTGGCAGTGTACCAGGAGCTAATGAGCCACTACCTTACATGTAGCACATTTTATAATGAGCCCTCTGATTTGGCTCATACCAACAAATGGGCGTCCTATCTCTTCTTTCATCATGCCCGAGATGATAAGCCCGACCAAATCGTGGATAGCAGGGATAAGCCTTTGAGCCTTCTGAGCGTGCTTAATGCTCAAGTAGTCGATGATCTTATTGAGGACGCCGGGGCTTCAGATCAGGTGCTTGATGAGGGGATAGGGAAATATCCTACAGGCACTAAAGCCTACAGTTATATGAGGCATTATCGCAGGCCTCTGTCAAAGGAAGTTCAACTAGCTGGCTTCCTCTCTGTATGGCTACGCCGATTGGTAGTACCTGGCATTGCATCTTCGGATCGCATTCACCGTAACACCTTATGGCCTGCAGTGCGTTTGGTGTTTGGGGCAAGACTGGGCCTACTCCCTGTCATGGTATGCCGGATACAAGCTGGCCTGAGGGCCATTACTGATGGGCTGCTTGCCGACGAAACACGGTGTGACAGCTTTCCCAAGGTAGAATTACCGTTCCTATATCGGATGGGATGGTTAATTCTTCATAACCCCAGAGTGATGTCTCCCGGCTCTGCCAGTAGTTCGGAGAATAATTTCTTGTTGAATTACAAGAATTCCACTTGGAACGTGACCACCGTTGTAGACTGTCGGCGAGCATTGAATTTTGCTCATAGCTGGAAGCTCTTTTGTATCATCCCCACTGTACATCTCAATCAACAGGGGACGAGACTTTAGGATTCAGGTGAAGGGAAGACCGTTCTTTCTCTCGAAGCTTTTTATTGGTTGGTCTGCATTAGACCTTCCCATTTGTTGTATAGAAGTGAAGACCATTGCTTCTTGGAGCCCTACCTACCTAGTCGGTTTGCCAGGCAGTTTGGGTATGACCAATTGCACGTGGGAAATGCCATTACCAGCTTCAAGTCCAGAGGTGGACTTATTGACGGAGCGAGAGGATGGCGGTACTTCATAATGGGTTGTACCGGAGCGGCCTTTACTGTGCCCGCGACTTCTCTCTTTATAGAGTTGCGCATCCTTCATTCGTACGCCCAATTTTATGTGGCCACAAATACCTTCCATCGCGATTTTGATATGCGTGGAAGTTTTAGGATGCCCTCTTCTAAGTCTGCTGGAAGAGAGGATGTCCCATCAGTCTCCTCTGACGAAGGTGAAGACCCTGTCGGTACAGATGAGTTTTTGCTGACAGTATCGAGAGGCGTAATACCTCCGCCTGAAGAGCCTCTGGTTATCCCTAGGAAACGAAGGGCTCCTGTTCTGAAGGAGACTTTCCCTCGCAAGAAAAAGAAGACTGTTAGTGGTCCTGTCGGGACTTCCAGCCATGAGGCTCCTAGGAGTGTAAACACCCTAAATTTCAGAAATAAGATTTATAAAATTTTCCCTATTTTTGGTATTTTTCTGGAATTTATCACTGAGGTTTGTGGGTTGAATAATTTTAAGTGTGGCTTAATGGAGTTAAAATATTCTGGAAGTAAAAATTTATTTTGTATAATGGAGAACCGGACGCACGGCAATTTTCGGTGAATTTATTGGACACCGGAGCAACGTATCGAGGACCTTTAACTATTGGATATAAAGACCAAACCAAACCAAACCTGGCTGAACCAAAACAACATATTGGGTCGGGTCGGGTCGGATCCGAGCCAAACCCGACCCGGACCCGAAATCCAATTGGAAACCCTAACTTGCCGGATTTACTGTAGCCCTATTTAATCCCCGCCTCGACATCCGTGCCCAGCCCCTCTGTCCCTCATCTCCGCCGCACCCAGCTACCTCGCCCCTGACCCGTCGAACTCCGATCGCCACCGGCACCCTCATCTCCGCCAGGCCGCCCGTCGAACTACTCGACAGAACCCAACCACCCTCAACCCGTTGATCCGCCCCGATCGACGCCGCCGTTCCTCCCCCGAACTCCTCCACCTCGCTGCTGCCGCCAGGCCGCCGCACGACCCCTGCCCGTCGATCCCCCGAACCCTGCACCCTGCTCCTCCCCGTCCGGCTGACCGACCAGCCGACTTCGACCCAGAGTTCCCTCTCCGGTCCCGTCGGTGCAGCCCCTACTCCGGCTGTGCACAGCGTCCCCCGTCCGGCGGCGCTGACCCCGACTCCACCGCTTCGCCGGCGCAGCAGTGCCCTAGCACGGACGCGTCCGTTCTCGAACACGAACAGCACATCGGACACGGACGCAGGACACGAAGGAGACTCTCGGACACGTGAATCTCAGCATTCACGGGCCCTGTTCAGGTATCGTTTTCTCTCAAACCGTAGCTTCGTTTTAATTTCTGTCAGTTGCTATGCGTAGACTGTATACCCCTCTCGGTGCCCGTGCAACTCGCTCGGTGCAGCGCATCCTGTAGTGATCGTACACCGCGATCCAAAACAGGAAAAAACAACGCCCTGTTTCACCTCGGAACTGAGTCCGCCCCGCCAATCGGGACGACTTGGTCGCACGCGGTCTTTACCAAACTGTGCGCGACGTTGATACGGTCGTGTGGGTTTTCGCAGAAGTCGATTTGGAGGTGCGTGCACCCCGGAATCAACGCGTATCCGCCGACGACACCCCGTATCCGTCGATTCTAAAACACGCTGTAACTTCGTGTATACACGTCGGATCGAGACGAAACTTGCGCCATCGGATCCGTAGTAATACGCTGGTCCTGTGAGCCAAGTTTGGTTCGATTCTGAGGATATTGACAAAATCGCGTATCGTGGGCCCCACCGGCTCTACTTGACGGGTGATTTTGTGACCGGCTCATCGGAATCCAATTCTGGAAGTTCCGTTGGGTTCGTATCATCGTTCCTGACTTGTAGACACTGAGTTTGCGGAATTTGGAGACCCTTGACCCTGATGCGCTTTTCGGTGCAAAGTGGGCCCACATATGGAACCCGCTTTGGCCCGAAAATGACCTTTTGCCCCTGTGTCCAAATTGGACGTAAGGACAGGCATTTCCAGCTATTTGACATCTTCTGAGACTGTTGGTGATATTTATTACAGCTTTTGGAGTAGTTCCCACCGGATCCACGGATACCAGGACAGTTGTTGATATTCGGACATCAGGCAAGTGTACCTTGCCAAACTCTGCAGTTTAGTTATCTATTTTCCTTATTTTATATATATTGCTGTGCATGCTCAACCTAGGACCGTGTGACTTACTTAGCGTCCGATTATCAGTCGGGTGCCGACACTGTACGCAGTGTTGGGTACGGTCATCTAGAGATGGACATCCGTGACACTTTATATTCTCGTACTTGTCTTATCAAGTACCATATGACCCAGGACACTTGACACTATTCATGAGACAGGATTTTCCCGAGATATTCGTGGTGATTCTGTATAGGATACAGGACATGGACATTATATTATTAGATACTTATGACTGGTTGCATTTAGCTATGATCGCGCTTGACATGGGCATGAGACGTTGTGGTCATGATTTGCGTGGTTACATTGGGTGGGGAGAGACACACAGGCTACAGGCTGTATTTATGTATATCTTCTATTATTGAGAGGTCGTAGACTCTCGTAGCAGAGTCTGACCCACTACCGGTTATTACCGCTACCGGCTCCCCGACACAGAGCTTGTAGTGGCTCAGCCTGAGACTAGTGATGCTCTCACTTGCATTTACACTTAGATGGTTACATATTTACCCCATTGCTCATTTAGTTATTTATTTGCTGCACTGCTTATCTGTATTTATTGGCATGAGCTTTCTTGTACCTTGCTATGTCCCCTGAGGACCTGGATCCGGATTTTGTTCCCCAGATTTTACAGACGTGGTTTATCCCGAGATCTACGGGACTGGAGCAGGAGCTGATCCAGGAGTTGTACCACCATCTGAGGACGAGGTCTTAGCTGAAGACTTCTCTTGAGCATCCATGTTTATGCTCAGCTTTTATTATTTATTTCAGTCTTTTATATTCTGGTCAGATGAACCATTGTACTAGATATTTATCGGGTTTTTCCCCGAAGTACTTTGTGAGACTTGCTGATGATTTACATTCTTTATTTATTCTGTGGATCATATTTTATATCTTGTGTGGATGAGATTAGTTGTGCCATGAATGTCGTAGACTTGTTTTACAGCTTAAGTATGCCCTGATGGATCCATTATATTGAGTTGGTCCATCGGTGCGTACTGCTGGCCGTTGCCACGCGTCTGGTCCCACGGTATTTTGGGACTGGGGCGTGACATGGTTTTTGTGGTGGCCCATGCAGGTCTACGACAAATAGTTCGGTTTCAACTTAGGGACCGGACCAGCCTGCCCTAAGGACAGTATAAACTATAGGATCTCATCCATCATTTAACCAGTTGTTGAACTCTATATCGACCTCGAATTTTGTTACTTGAACTGCATCCTGTATTGATTCCTCTGAGCGTTCTCATAGTTTATCTTTTGATTGCAGAGCAATGGATTCCGGGAACAGAGATGATATCCCTTTGGAGACACCACACGACGCTGTGGTTACTTATGGAGACGAAGTGACACCAGGGGATGGTGGACAAGCATCGCAGAGTGATCAAACCGGGCAGCCTAATCCAAGGTTCCGGAGAGATGATATTCCACCACCACCTCAGTTCACTCCCCAGATGCCAGTATTCCCGTCAGGACAAGCCATGGACGGACAGCAAATGTTCCAGATGATGTATGCTATGATGCAAGCACAGCAGCAAGTTCAGCAAGAGGCTCATCGGCAGGAGGCCGAGTATCTGAGGACCAGCCTGGTATCCGCAATGGAGCAGGCAAATCCGGCAGCGAGGAGAACATCGACGGGATCTATTACCGATTTCCGTCATCTCAAGCCTCACACGTTTTCCGGTAAAGAAGGGCCAACGGAAGTTCATGAGTGGCTCACCAACATTCAGCATCAGTTGGAAGCCGCTGAACTTCCAAGAGAGAAGTGGATGACTGCAGTCAGAATGCAGTTGACTGATAATGCGCATCACTGGTGGTTAGCAGAAGAAAGGAGGCTTGGACAGGACCGAGTCACATGGGAAGAGTTCTCCAGACTCTTCCAAGAGATGTACATTCCAGCCATTGCACGGTCAGAGCTCAGAGACAGGTTCAACCGCCTTATCCAAGGCAGCATGTCAGTAGAGGAATACAATGCGGAATTTATTCGCCTGAGCCGCTTTGCCCCAACACTGATTTCAACGGAGGAAGAAAAAGCAGAGAAGTTCTTTGACGGCTTGAAGTTCGAACTTCAGAAAGTGATTGGAACGGTAGCACCTACCTCTTATACCGATGTCCTTGCAGCAGCCCGACGCTTGGAGCGCGTCACCAGGAGGGAATCTAATTTGAAGAGGCCTATCACATCAGCACCATCCAGGCCAGCACAGGGGGATTCAGCAAAGCGAGCCCAAAGGGGTATGCCAGATAGAGCAGCACAGAGAGACAGACCCCTTCCTACTTGTCACCACTGCGGCAAGGTAGGACACATTGAGAAGGAATGCAGGCGTAAGTTGGGACTGTGTTTGAGCTGCGGATCCAACCAGCACTTTTCCAGGGACTGTACTGAGCGCCGGGACGGAGCACCAAGACTAGCATTACCTGCACCACGACCAGCTTATCCAGCAGCAGGAGCCCAACAGACAGGAGTTGGTGGGGTCAGACCACCAGCCCCCGGAGGGAACCAGCAGAGACCACCCCTGGCACCACAGGCAGCCCTATTTCATCAGCAGCAGCAGCAGCAGAGAGGTCCAGCTCAGGGACGGGGACAGGCATTCCCATTAGCTGTTGAGGAGGAGGCTACAGCAGGCGAAGTCATCGCAGGTACTATTTTAGTAGCTTCATTACCTGCAGTAGCTTTATTTGATTCTGGAGCATCGCATTCATTTATAGCAGCTAGCTTTGTAGCCACCCATAGAGTAGCTACCGCACCCCTTCCGAAGATGAAGAGGATTCTTACGGGAGGCGGTATTATTCCGGTTAGTGATGTCTGTAGATCATGTTCTGTAGTAGTTTGTGGCCGAGAAATGCGAGCGCAGTTTCTGATATTTTCTATGCCTGACTATGATGTCGTACTTGGTATGGACTGGTTGAGTCAGTACCATGCGACTCTTGATTGTCGGCTTGGGAAGGTTATATTTAGACCGCCTGGCCACCCAGAATTCGAGTTTCACCGCGAAGCAGTAGAGCAAGGAGTTCAGCCTACTCTTAGGGTATTATCTGTAGAAGAGGAGACAGGTTACCCAAGAGTCATATCAGAATTTGTGGACGTATTTCCTGATGATCTTCCAGGTTTACCGCCTGATCGGGAAATAGAATTCACAATAGACTTAACTCCAGGAGCAGAGCCAATCACTTCATCGGTTTATCGGCTAGCACCTAAGGAGTTAGTGGAGTTGAAGGAACAGGTAGATGATCTATTGGAGAAGGGTTTCATTCGCCCCAGTATTTCACCTTGGGGAGCACCCATCTTATTTGTGCCGAAGAAGGATGGAACAGTACGGTTGTGCATTGATTACAGGGCACTGAATGCCGTGACCATCAAGAACAGGTATCCTTTACCACGCATTGATGATCTATTCGATCAATTGAGTGGTGCAAGGGTATTCTCGAAGATTGACCTTAGATCCGGCTATCATCAGATCAAGGTGAGGAAGGAAGACATCCCGAAGACAGCTTTCAGGACGAAGTATGGGCATTACGAGTTCTTGGTGATGCCGTTTGGTTTAACCAATGCGCCAGCAGTGTTTATGAGTTTGATGAACAGAGTCTTTCATCAATTCTTGGATAAATTCGTAGTGGTATTCATTGATGACATTCTCATATATTCCAAGAGCCCTGAAGAGCACGAGGAGCATCTCAGAATCGTGTTAGAGACCTTGAGGCAAGAGAAGTTATATGCCAAACTCAGTAAGTGTGAGTTCTGTATGGACAAAGTGCCTTTCTTGGGACACATCATATCAGGAGAAGGACTTTCAGTGGATCCAGAGAAAGTTGCGGCGATAGAGACTTGGCCTACACCTACATCAGTAGCAGAGGTGAGAAGTTTTCTCGGACTTGCGGGATATTACCGAAGGTTCGTAGAAAATTTCTCGAGGATTGCAGAACCAATGACGAAGCTAACACGAAAGGATCAGGAGTTTATATGGACAGAAGACTGCCAGAAGGCTTTTGAAGAACTGAAGAGAAGATTAACGACAGCACCTGTCTTGACTCTTCCTTCAGGGTCAGGAGGTTTTGTTGTTTACAGTGATGCATCAGGCAGTGGACTAGGATGTGTTTTGATGCAACACGGCAAGGTCATTGCTTATGCGTCAAGACAGTTGAAGGACCACGAGAAGAACTACCCGACACATGATCTGGAGCTAGCAGCTGTTATATTTGCACTGAAGATATGGAGGCACTATCTTTATGGAGAGAGGGTAGAAATCTTTACTGATCACAAGAGTCTGAAGTATGTGTATACACAGAAGGAGCTTAACATGAGACAGAGACGCTGGCTAGAACTGATGGTAGATTTTGACATAGATCTGCAGTATCATCCGGGAAAGGCGAATGTGGTTGCAGATGCACTCAGCAGGAAGCCTACGACGTATTTCTTGACGATGCAGCCCGAGTTATTGAGAGATTTACAGGAGCTACAGATAGAGGTTATCGTACCGGGACAGAATGGATTGATGGCTAACCTTGAGATTCAGTCATCACTCGTGGAGAAGATTAAAGAGGCATTGCCCATCGATGCTAGATTCCGAAGACTCAAGGAAAGGACAGAAGCAGGTATTCAGACAGGACTTCGTATTCACGAAGACGGGACATTGAGATTTGGAAACCGCTTGTATGTTCCAAATGGAGAATTGAGACAAGAGTTAATGACTGAAGCGCATAGCTCTATGTACTCTGTTCACCCAGGAGGAACTAAGATGTACAGAGACTTGAGACAGTATTACTGGTGGCATGGAATGAAGAGAGAGATCGCCAGATTTGTGGCCAAATGTTTAGTATGTCAACAAGTAAAGGCCGAGCATCAGAGGACTGCAGGTATGTTACAACCGCTCCCGATACCGGAATGGAAGTGGGAGCATATCACGATGGACTTTGTCACAGGATTTTCGAAGAGCCCCAGCGGAAGAGATGCAGTTTGGGTTATAGTGGATCGACTCACTAAATCGGCACACTTCTTGCCATTTAGAGTTGGACAGTCCACAGAGGTACTAGCTGACATGTATATGCGACAAATCGTCAAATTACATGGAGTACCTGTTAGTATTGTATCGGATCGAGATTCGAGATTTACATCTCATTTCTGGAGAAGCATGCAAGAGAGTCTGGGCACCAGACTCAAGTTCAGCACGGCGTACCACCCGCAGACAGATGGACAATCGGAGCGCACTATTCAGATCTTAGAGGACATGTTGAGATCATGTATGCTAGATTTCGGAGGATCTTGGGAAGATCATTTGCACTTAGTAGAGTTCTCCTACAATAACAGTTATCAGGCCAGCATCCAGATGGCGCCATTTGAAGCTTTATACGGAAGGAAGTGCAGATCACCTGTGTGTTGGAGTGACGTTGGTGAACGTCAAATACTGGATCCAGAATTGGTCACCCAGACAGTGGAGAAGGTGAAGCAGATACAGAATCATCTACGAGCAGCTCAGGACAGACAGAAGCATTGGGCAGATACACACAGACGTCCCCTAGAGTTCAAGGAAGGAGATCACGTGTTCTTGAGGATTTCGCCCACTCGTGGTACTATCAGATTCGGGAGCAGAGGCAAGCTGAGCCCAAGGTATATTGGGCCATTTGACATTCTAGAGCGCGTTGGTGAGGTGGCTTATCGGCTTGCATTACCTCCATCCTTAGAGGGAGTGCATGACGTATTCCACGTCTCACAGTTGCGAAGATACGTGACCGACCCAAGTCACGTAGTCGATCATTCAGAGATCGCAGTAGGCCCGAGTTTGAGATATGAGGAACAGCCAGTTGGCATCCTCGACGTCAGTGAGAAGACACTACGGGGACAGACGATCAGACTGGTTCGTGTAGCATGGAAACATCATTCACCAGGCGAATCGACTTGGGAACGGGAAGATAGTATGCGTCAGCGATACCCCCACTTGTTCGAGGAGGCAGTTGTAAACTAGGCCACCTTGTATTTCCATAACTCTTTCTTTAGTAGCTTATTCTTGATTGCGAGGACGCAATCCTTTTAAGGAGGGAAGATTGTAAACACCCTAAATTTCAGAAATAAGATTTATAAAATTTTCCCTATTTTTGGTATTTTTCTGGAATTTATCACTGAGGTTTGTGGGTTGAATAATTTTAAGTGTGGCTTAATGGAGTTAAAATATTCTGGAAGTAAAAATTTATTTTGTATAATGGAGAACCGGACGCACGGCAATTTTCGGTGAATTTATTGGACACCGGAGCAACGTATCGAGGACCTTTAACTATTGGATATAAAGACCAAACCAAACCAAACCTGGCTGAACCAAAACAACATATTGGGTCGGGTCGGGTCGGATCCGAGCCAAACCCGACCCGGACCCGAAATCCAATTGGAAACCCTAACTTGCCGGATTTACTGTAGCCCTATTTAATCCCCGCCTCGACATCCGTGCCCAGCCCCTCTGTCCCTCATCTCCGCCGCACCCAGCTACCTCGCCCCTGACCCGTCGAACTCCGATCGCCACCGGCACCCTCATCTCCGCCAGGCCGCCCGTCGAACTACTCGACAGAACCCAACCACCCTCAACCCGTTGATCCGCCCCGATCGACGCCGCCGTTCCTCCCCCGAACTCCTCCACCTCGCTGCTGCCGCCAGGCCGCCGCACGACCCCTGCCCGTCGATCCCCCGAACCCTGCACCCTGCTCCTCCCCGTCCGGCTGACCGACCAGCCGACTTCGACCCAGAGTTCCCTCTCCGGTCCCGTCGGTGCAGCCCCTACTCCGGCTGTGCACAGCGTCCCCCGTCCGGCGGCGCTGACCCCGACTCCACCGCTTCGCCGGCGCAGCAGTGCCCTAGCACGGACGCGTCCGTTCTCGAACACGAACAGCACATCGGACACGGACGCAGGACACGAAGGAGACTCTCGGACACGTGAATCTCAGCATTCACGGGCCCTGTTCAGGTATCGTTTTCTCTCAAACCGTAGCTTCGTTTTAATTTCTGTCAGTTGCTATGCGTAGACTGTATACCCCTCTCGGTGCCCGTGCAACTCGCTCGGTGCAGCGCATCCTGTAGTGATCGTACACCGCGATCCAAAACAGGAAAAAACAACGCCCTGTTTCACCTCGGAACTGAGTCCGCCCCGCCAATCGGGACGACTTGGTCGCACGCGGTCTTTACCAAACTGTGCGCGACGTTGATACGGTCGTGTGGGTTTTCGCAGAAGTCGATTTGGAGGTGCGTGCACCCCGGAATCAACGCGTATCCGCCGACGACACCCCGTATCCGTCGATTCTGAAACACGCTGTAACTTCGTGTATACACGTCGGATCGAGACGAAACTTGCGCCATCGGATCCGTAGTAATACGCTGGTCCTGTGAGCCAAGTTTGGTTCGATTCTGAGGACATTGACAAAATCGCGTATCGTGGGCCCCATCGGCTCCACTTGACGGATGATTTTGTGACCGGCTCATCGGAATCCAATTCTGGAAGTTCCGTTGGGTTCGTATCATCGTTCCTGACTTGTAGACACTGAGTTTGCGGAATTTGGAGACCCTTGACCCTGACGCGCTTTTCGGTGCAAAGTGGGCCCACATATGGAACCCGCTTTGGTCCGAAAATGACCTTTTGCCCCTGTGTCCAAATTGGACGTAAGGACAGGCATTTCCAGCTATTTGACATCTTCTGAGACTATTGGTGATATTTATTACAGCTTTTGGAGTAGTTCCCACCGGATCCACGGATACCAGGACAGTTGTTGATATTCGGACATCAGGCAAGTGTACCTTGCCAAACTCTGCAGTTTAGTTATCTATTTTCCTTGTTTTATATATATTGCTGTGCATGCTCAACCTAGGACCGTGTGACGTACTTAGCGTCCGATTATCAGTCGGGTGCCGACACTGTACGCAGTGTTGGGTACGGTCATCTAGAGATGGACATCCGTGACACTTTATATTCTCGTACTTGTCTTATCAAGTACCATATGACCCAGGACACTTGACACTATTCATGAGACAGGATTTTCTTGAGATATTCGTGGTGATTCTGTATAGGATACAGGACATGGACATTATATTATTAGATACTTATGACTGGTTGCATTTAGCTATGATCGCGCTTGACATGGGCATGAGACGTTGTGGTCATGATTTGCGTGGTTACATTGGGTGGGGAGAGACACACAGGCTACAGGCTGTATTTATGTATATCTTCTATTATTGAGAGGTCGTAGACTCTCGTAGCAGAGTCTGACCCACTACCGGTTATTACCGCTACCGGCTCCCCGACACAGAGCTTGTAGTGGCTCAGCCTGAGACTAGTGATGCTCTCACTTGCATTTACACTTAGATGGTTACATATTTACCCCATTGCTCATTTAGTTATTTATTTGCTGCACTGCTTATCTGTATTTATTGGCATGAGCTTTCTTGTACCTTGCTATGTCCCCTGAGGACCTGGATCCGGATTTTGTTCCCCAGATTTTACAAACGTGGTTTATCCCGAGATCTATGGGACTGGAGCAGGAGCTGATCCAGGAGTTGTACCACCATCTGAGGACGAGGTCTTAGCTGAAGACTTCTCTTGAGCACCCATGTTTATGCTCAGCTTTTATTATTTATTTCAGTCTTTTATATTCTGGTCAGATGAACCATTGTACTAGATATTTATCGGGTTTTTCCCCGAAGTACTTTGTGAGACTTGCTGATGATTTACATTCTTTATTTATTCTGTGGATCATATTTTATATCTTGTGTGGATGAGATTAGTTGTGCCATGAATGTCGTAGACTTGTTTTACAGCTTAAGTATGCCCTGATGGATCCATTATATTGAGTTGGTCCATCGGTGCGTACTGCTGGCCGTTGCCACGCGTCTGGTCCCACGGTATTTTGGGACTGGGGCGTGACAAGGAGTGAGCCCGCTGTTTCCCCGGTCGGGGATGATCCTTTGATTAGAGGTCCTTCACCTATTAGAGAGGGAACCTCCACAGTTCTGGCTGGCAGTGCGAGAGATTCTTTGCTCGAGGCTGCTGTCGCTGCTACCGCTTCAGGTAGTGCTACGAGATCGCCTTCGGGACCGAGTCAAATAAGGATATCTTTATCCAGACCAGTAACAGGAGTAACCCCTGCCGCGTCTGTAAGTATATCCATCGAGATTCCACCCGATGAGCCTCGAGTGGATCTTGGTGAAGACCTGGAAGAATACCTGCCAGTATCAGTTGGCACACCCCCTTCTCTAGGTATGACAGCTCGCTTAGCATCATTAAGAAATTATTTAGCTGTACTGGCTGCCGACGCGACATATATACCATCGGCCATGGGTAAATGTCGTCTTTACGCCTCTTTTAGAAAAATTAACATCATGTTGATATTAACTTTCTCTTGTCTTCTTTTCAGGGGAAGACATCTACGAGGAGGGCAGCGTCGACGCAACTTTTGGTTTTGTTGCAGCTACTGCCGATGACACGGAGGTGCCTGATTTTGAAGAGAAAACATCTTTGGGGGCCGACTCTCCCGAAATAGTTCCGATATCTCGAGAGGAGGATGAGCCTGTCATTACGACTATGATTCAGCGACGTTTAGCGATCTTAAAGTAGCTTATAACGACTATGCTTTTAAAAAATTGAATTACAGTCGCTAAATGTTGCTATGTGTCGCCAATAGCGACGTATAGCGACGTGTATTTTTGGAGTCGTTCAAATTTTTAATATTAGCGACGTTTTAATATGACGTCACAAAAATGTCGCTATTTTATCATATTTCGGTAGTGGCTGCTGATGTGTCTGCTGGAATAGCGTCCTGACTGGCACTGAAAACTGCTGACACTGAGCTTGGAAGGCCCGCTGCTGCTGGAACTGGGGTCGCTTGGCTGGACCCGCGCCGCTACTAGCTCCCCCTGATACATCCCTCATCTTCTTGGACCTGAGCTCCAAGTCATCCTCTGCTCTTTGGGCATTCGCCAATATCTTCTCGAATGTCGCAGTGCAATATAGTCCCCATAAGTGTAGGAAACATTGATTCCTTTATCATTATGAACTATAATAAAAATATAGAAATAAACATATTTGTATATAAAAGGATATATGTAAATGCGTATATACTTATATTTGAAGTTAAAACATATTTATAATGAAACATTCATATTTTTTTGTGTGTGTGTATATATATATATATATATATATATATATATATATATATATATATATATATATATATATATATATATATATTTATATTGATTTAACATATTTGTACTTGTATCTATTTATATAACATTCAGATATAACTAAACTTATATTGAGTTACTTACACACAACCATATATAAAGAAATACATATTTATGACATATTTGTAAATACTTATACATACAAAATAAATTATTCCCTTATATATAGAAGGACACATTTGAAATTATATATATATATATATATATATATATATATATATATATATATATATATATATATATATATATATATATATATATATATATATATATTAATCTAAATTAAGAAAACATGAGATTATATTTTCCACGGTAAATTTAGCCATGGAAAAAATTTGTTTACAAAACACCCCTACGAGGGTGTTTGGCACAAGGAATACTATGTAACAAAATCAATTTCTTGGAATTAAATTCAAGGATAAATTATATTCGCATATTTGGTGATTATATTTTTATTCGCTAAAAAAATATAAAAGAAAAACTCTTTAAAATATGAAAAAGTTAAAAAAAATGGAAAAACCAAAGAAAAATGAAAAAGAACCAAACGTATTCTTAAAGAATAAAAAAGATAAAAATAATAAAAAAAATTTAAAAATTTTAAAAATGTAAAAAATCTTTAAAAATAAAAAAAACAAAAAATTGAAAAAGACCAAATAAATAAACATCATTTTTAAAAAAGAAAAATGAAAAAGAAAAAATATTCTAAAAACCTTACCAAATAGAAAACTTCAAAAAATGAAAAACAAAAAATAACAAACAAAAAAAATCTTAGAAAATAAAAAGAAAAAAATTCGAAAAAAAAATCATAATCATTCTTATAAAACTGACAAAAATAAGAAAAAAACAGTCTAAAAAATCCGAAAACAAATAAAAAATTCTTCAAGAAATGAAGAGGACAAAAGCAGAGAAAAATTTCTTGAAAATAAAAATAAAATAGACAATAAACTAAAAAAAAGAAGAATTTTTTTTTACCCGGACAAAAATAAAATAAAATACCCACCTATTCTAAAGAGGGTATTTTTATGTTTTGTAGGCAAATTGTTTGCGTGAATATTCTTAATTTTCGTGGATAAAGTTTTTGTAAGCTAAACCAAAATTAGAATATGTTTTTCCCTTAAATTTGACGAAAAAAGAAAAAAATATTTCTGCTATCAAATACCCCCTAACATAACAGATATTATTCCTTTGATAGACAAATTATTTATCCCAGTATTAATAATTTTTGCAAATTATTTTTTATAAGCTAAATCAAGGACTTTGGCATAATTTCGTACAGCTTCACCTCCCAATACCTAGGGGTGCAACTCAGACGAGTTGGGTCGGGCTTGAGCTCAACTCGAGCCCAACTCGATGAATCATAATACTAGTCCAAGTTCGACCCGATCTCAGATTCAACATATGTAGTCCAAGACCAAGTCTGGAAGATCGGGTTGGATCGTGTCCATCGAGTTTATCGGAATCTAATGTGATATTTAAAATAATTTTAAACAAGAGTAATATTAAACACATAATCAAATAACAATCAAGTATCAATCATTACAAAATTCAAACCGAAATGATATTTATGATAAGGAGTTGAAGGGTTTAGGTGGAGAAATTTAGGATTTAAACTTTTTTATTTAAGAAATGCAATGGAGGAAGCACATTTTAATTTCTGTGAAAAAATTAATGTGAGTAGTGGTGCGGTTGAAGTGCGATGCATGTGTGGTTCAAGTGCAGTGCAGGTGCGGGCCTTTTGGCCGAGATGTGTGGGACCTTCGAGCCAAGAAAGTAGGCATTCGGACTAGGAGTCTGTAACATAATTACCTCTTCCAAAATATATATATATATATATATATATATATATATATATGGATAAACGAGATATGAGCTATAGTGTTCATATTCCTGCATGAGTCACGCACATGTAGACCAATTAATGGAGTCATACATCCCATGTGCACCAATGTGCACTAGTACACTCTATTTCTATTGGTCCACATAAGTATGGCTCATGTAGGAGTATAAGCACTATGACTTATATCCCGTTTTCTATATATATATATATATATATATATATATATATATATATATATATGGATAAACGGGATATGAGTCAAAGTGCTCATATTATTCCATAAGTCATATACATGTGGACCAATATAAATAGACTTCCACAACTCATGTTTACCCATGTGCACTAGTACACTCTCTTCCTATGAGTCTACATATGTCCGACTCATATAGGAATATGAGCACTATAACTCATATTTCGTTTACCATATATATATATATACGGATTTCAGGTTCTTTGGGTAACCCGACACAAGAATCCGAGTCCAATTCAATTTTTGATTTGTTCAAGTATTTTAATCCGAATTCGAATTCGAATTCGAATCCGAATCCGAATATCTTCAACCCAAAGTTAACTCATTAATGAATTTATCCGACTCGGGTTTAGTCCATCCGAGTTGCACCACCCAATCCGAGTCCGAGATACCATCGTTTTTTCACGTGTTTGCCATCTACCCGCAAATAAGAAGTAAAAGTCACCGCACGAAACTCTCAAGCGCCATCAATTTTGAAAATCTGTAGTCGACAAGATGCTTCAACTTACTGCATGTTGGCTTACTATAAATACAAGAAGGATGAAGCAACAGCAGCAGCAGCAGCTATGGAGGGAGCAAGAAAGAGGGCACCCAAGGCTATCGTGGTCGGCGGGAGCATCGCCGGTATATCATGTGCTCACACACTGATCGGTGCCGGGTGGGACGTCACCGTCATTGAGAAGACGATGTCCGCACCGACTGGCAGCCCAACTGGAGCGGGTCTCAGCCTGGAGCGGCAGGCCATCGAGGTCGTCAACCGCTGGCTGGGCGATCCTTCCATCCTCCGTGACATCGAGTTCGGCATAGCCACAGTAGTGGTACGCACTTAGATGTTAAATTTTGTTGAATTTCTGTTATGTGGCTTCAAAATTCTAGAGTTAAGTACAATGATCATTGAGACTTTTACTTAATATCCTTAATTAGCACCAAACCTACGACAAGGAGAAGAAGACTATCCAGACTCTAAGGAGATACTCGTTTGATAACATCTCACATACGAATGTCCACTGGACCGATCTCCACTCCGTCTTACGCAAAGCACTGCCGAAGGATGTCGATCTCTGCTGGGGCCACAAATTTCTTTCTTTGTGCACTTCTGAGGGAGGATCGGTTAAAGTCGAAGTGAAAAATCTGAGAACCGACGAGACAGTAGAGTTCGAGGGGGATCTACTCGTAGCAGCAGATGGTAGCATATCTGCTATCCGTCAGCATTTTCTTCCCGACCATAAGATGAGGTCAGTAAAGAATCAGTGGTACTTTAGGACGCACCCAAGATTTCCAAATATATCCAAATTTGTGCTTGAAAATGAAGAATATGTGTTTTGGCAAGGAACTAGAATACCATGCAATCAAAAGTGCAATAAATTTTCATCTTGATACCCTCAACTATCCAAAAAATTTAACTTGATATCCTAAACTTTAAAATTATATTATAATTTGATATCTCAACTACAATTGTAAAACTTAATATCCTACTGATGTTAACAGAAAATGATAAATGACTACTCCTTGCCTTTCCTCGACAGCAGCGACGGCGGGGGGAGAGGAGAGGGTGGTTGGTTTGAGTGGGAGACTACAAGAGAAAAGGGGGAGGGTGTATATATATATATATATATATATATATATATATACCAAAAGTAAGTTTCATCGTGCAATTTTTTTTTCAAAAGTAAACTTTTATTATATTTACTAACTAAAAAGCTTAATTCAAATTAATAGGGGATATCTTAGTAAATACAAAAGTTTTTCTTTGGTATTTCTAATTACAATCTCTTAAATGCATTGATTATCAAACAATAAGGCATTAAAAAATGAACTTTGTTTGACATAATTCATTCATTGAAAACTTAACAAATTTTGACTACCCTAAATTAACTTAAAAATTTTCAATAGTTGATGCTATCAAGTTGTCGAGTTTTAAAGTTTAGAGTATCAAGTTGAAAAACTTGAATAGTTGAAGGTATCAATTTGAAATTTAGCCATTAATAAGGATTGATGACAATATATATATATATATATGAGCCGTGGTGCTCATATTCTTACATGAGCTATGCACATGTGGACCAATAGGAATAGACTCCTACATCCTATGCGCACCCATGTGCACTAGTATACTCTATTCCTATTGGTCACTAGTACCCATGTGCACTAGTACACTCTATTCCTATTGGTCCACATGTGCATGACTCATGTAGGAATATGAGCACTATAATTTATATCTCGTTTACCGTGTATATATATATATATATATATATATATTATTTTGCGAACCAGTCTTTTTAATGTACTTACTCATTTGCCGTTTATCGATACAATTTTGCTCTTCGTCACCCATAAAATTTGGGTGATGCCCTTCAATTAGATAGCATCTAACATAGCAGCTGACATGTCAAATTTTAATCAAAAAAATTACTCACAAATTTTTTTAATATTAATAATAATTTTAATATTAATTTTATAATAATAATAATATTAATATTAATACAATATTAATATTAATGTTTAAAATTGTCCATGTTAGATGACAAATAATGGAATATAGCATCACCCAAATTTTTTGGATGACGAATAGCATTTTTGTTATTAATATCCTACCAAAAATTATGTTTTCACCATCTTGCGACCACAGGTACTCGGGTTACTCAGCATGGAGAGGTATCTTCGACTACTCCGATGTCGAAAAAGTAGACACGGTCACCGGCATACGAAGAACATATCCGGAACTAGAAAATTGTTTGTACTTCGACTACGCCGACGGGAACCATTGCGTATTCTTCCAAATCAACAGCAACCGGCTCAACTGGCTCTGGTTTTTCAATACGCCCGAATTCGGCAGAGAGGTATCGAACTATTTGTTTCCGTTCATTCCCTCTCCCGACCAAATGATATTTACACTCGTTATATTATAATATGTTACTCTGGTTCACAACAAAATGATCATAGGGAACCTCCGTGACGAGGAAAGCAAATGAAGAAATGATCAAGGACATGCACGACGAGGCAAGAAGGATATGGAACCCCGAGCTTGCTGAGCTCATTAAGGAAACCAAGGCACCATTCATCAATCTTATCTATGACAGTGATCCTCTGCCCCAAGTATTCTGGGACAATGTGGTGTTGGTAGGAGACGCTGCTCACCCGACAACTCCTCATGCTGCCAAGAGCACTAACATGTCGATCCTCGATGCTGAGGTATTAGGGCTCTGTGTCAAGAAGTGGGGAGCGAAGAACCTGCCCAAGGCTTTGGAGGAGTATCAATCGGTGCGACATCCTATCGTGTCGAGCATCGTCCTACAGGCACGGGAGCTGGGACGTTTCACGCAAGGCTTGCCTGTTTCCAATGGCATATGGTTTCGCCTCAACGAAGGAAATGAGTGTGATAATCTTCCACTTGGGATTATACCACCGCTCGAGCCTGTTATCGCAGCAGAGTGATTTATATATGTTTGGTTTAACTCATTGCAAATTTTAGTTTATTGTATATAAAAAATAAGTGTAAGCTTTACGCTATACATGTAATCAAAATCTTATTATGTATCTTTTGAGAGAAGTTTTATTACTAAATAATTGATGCTAAAGCAATGAGTTTGACCAATGTTAGTGGGAAAAGACTAGTGCTAGAAAGAATTCCTCTATATATTTGAAGATCTTAATAGTGCACTATTGAAAATTTGTTTGAATGCAGAAGGTTATCAATCTTCAAGTTAACTTTATTAACTGGGTAACATTTCCAGAACAGAGATATGTACTGAAAGATAAAAAGACTGATTTACTTCAATTGTGCAGTGCATATGATCCAGTCTAAAAATATTTACTTCAAAGTTACTTGTCATAGAAATTGAGTGCTCATTTTCCAAACTAATACATATTGATGTAAGAGATTGCATTACAAACATAGAATCCTAATCTCGATCACTTAGATCTGAAACTTGTATATAGAAACAGTTTTCTAGTCTTGCTTGTCGATGTGATTATATTTTGCACAAAATTGTTGTGATTCTGATTTTAATTATATATACGGGTATTATTGTAGGTCCCCTCTCCTTATTGGAGGGTACTATATCGGAGATCCTGTCAGTATCGATTAATCGAGACAGATTGAATTAAGATCATTTTTTCGTTATGGATTGGCTTCTTCGTAATCAAGTGTAGAGTCCGTTTCCCGCATAGATAGCGCGGCTAAGAAAAACTATCAGTATCGGTTGATCGGGACAGATTGAATCAAGATCATTTTCTCGTAAATGATTGATTTCTTCAAAATCAAGTCATATATTCAGCGGATTGTGTCTCGAGGAAGGACTCAATGGCAGAGTGGCGAGGGACCTTTTTGCTGCGTTGTTTTTGTTGCAGCTTTGCTGCTTTCTCGTTGGTTTCATGAATGCATTTTCTTAAACAATTTTGATAGATTTTATTGCTTGTGTTCTTTGAACTTCGCATTCGTATCGAATTGTGGAAGATAGTGAAGATGAGGTATTGATCGTCTGTTCCGGGCAATACATGTGACCGAGTAGGCGACGCTCAAGTGGGACACTGAAGAACTCCTTTCTCTCCCTTTTTTTTTACCAACTTGTGAGTGGCTTTAACGTTGACCCTTCTTTCCAAGTCTTCACACTTAATAAATTGACTCTCTTGTTGCATTCTGATAAATGATACCATAATAATAATAAAAAGAGTCAAGATAAAAAAAAAGTAGGCTTAAAAATACTTGATGCTTGTCACACAAAATTATGAAACGATCATACTATTGCATGCTTGTTCATTATAAATGTACTCTTATCAAGTTTCAGTTGTAGCTAGAATTTATTCATCTATCAATGTGCAATGAGTAATACATACTTTATAATACGATCACTTGAGTAGGTAGACTAGCTATGCTATCAGATTGTTCTTATTTATGTTTTATTTATGTTGTCTTACAATGCTTCATTTGATAACTTAGTTATAGAGTGGCATGGTCACGGATAACTTGTGAACAAGATTTAGTTTCTATAAACGGTCACTAGGGCACTGGGACCGATTCATCCCGGGCGAAACTTGGATAGTTGTGCTAGCAAACTAGCACGGGTGATTTGAGAACTTGTAGTGGAGATCGCTACCCACGCTACAAGGATAGCCGTCTAACCAAGCTATAGTCTACGATGGCTTATGGTGCCAGTTGTGGTGCCCTGTTCCCCCTATTCGGGGAGCGCGGCTAAGAAATACAAATCAGTATCGTTCGATCGGGATAGATTGAATCAAGATCTTATCCTCGTTATGGATTTGCTTCTTCGAAATCGATTTCCATACTCAGTGGACCGTGCCTCAAGGATGGACTTAGCGGCAGAGTCAAGAGGGACCTCTCTGTTACAAGTTTTCTTGCCTAGTTTTTGCTGTCGCCTTGTTGCCTTCGTGCTTTTGAGTTGGTTTTCAGATTTATGTTTTCTTGAATGATTTTGATGGATTTTATTGCTTTTGTTTGTTGAACTGCATTTTATTTTGAGCTTAAAAAGAGTAGAAGAGGTATTGATCAGTTGTTCATGGCAATGTAGGTGATCGTGCAACAGACATCGTACAAGCGGAGTCTTGAAGCACCTCTTTCCTTTCCTTTCTCCAACCAACTAGTGAGTGGCTATATTCGATTCAGCTGACCCTTCTTCCAACTCTTCACATCTAAAATTTAGCCTTCTTGCTTGTTCCGATCACGATACCATAATAACTAAATTATATCAAGATAAAAAGGAATAGACTACAAACTTCATTAATAGCCTGTCAATCCAAGAAAGCTCCTGATCTCTGCCACTGAACTCAGGGTAGACCATGACTCAACTGTTGATATCTTTTTTGGATCTACTAAAATCCCATCTTCTGTCACAAGATAACCAAGGAATTTAACCTTGTCAAGGAAGAAATCACACTTTGAAAGCTTGCCATAATGCTTCTCCTTCATGAGAGTCTCCAGAACTATCCTTAGGTGTTCCTCGTGCTCCTCCGGGGTCTTCAAATACACCAGAATGTCATCAATAAACACCACCACAAAATGATCAAGATACTGATAGAACACCTTATTCATCAGGTTCATGAATACCATTGGGACATTAGTCAACCCAAACGGCATCACCAAGAACTCAAATTGCCCATACCGAGTCCTGAAAGCCGTCTTCGGAATGTCTTTCTTCTTCACTTTTACCTAGTGGTACCCCGACCTCAGGTCTATCTTCAAGAATACCTTCACTCCGCTCAATTAATCAAACAAATCGTCAATCTGCGGCAATGGATATTTGTTCTTGATAGTGAGGTTGTTCACAGCCCTGTAGTTGATACATATGCGTACCGACCCATCCTTCTACGGTACAAACAATATCGGAGCACCCTATGGTGATGAATTGGATTTGATGAAGCCCTTGTCCTGCAACTCATCCACCTGCTTCTTTAACTCTTCTAGTTTACTAATGTTGACTATATAGATGTGTTGTGGTATTGGCTCTGCATCTGGCAACAAATATATTGAGAACTCAATATCTCGGTCTGGCGGCAAACCTGGTAATTCCTCAGAGAAGACATCCATATACTATGCTATCAAAGGATGTGGTGGCTCCTTCTCCTCCACCAAAACTCCACAAAAGACTTCCCCGCTCTGCTCTGCTACTCCTCTGGCAAACTCAAACTCTGGCTCTCCTGGCGGTCTAAACAAAACTCTGCCTCTATGATAGTCGATACTAGCATGGTGCCTACTGAACTAATCTATCTCGAGTACTATATCGTAACTCGGAAGTGGCATTACGAGTCAGCACGCGCTCAACTCCCGGCCTTCCAATATAATTGTTCGATCCTTGCAAACATCACCGACCAAGAAAATGCTACCACCGGTCATGATCTTGCAAGTCCTAACCAAAGGTTCAGTCTCTAAACGATGCTTGAGAGCAAAGGATACATATGCAAAACTATGAGAAGCACCAGAATCAAATAAAGCATGAGATAGAATAGAATCAAGATAGACTAAACCTGAAATAACATCTTCGACTGGCACATTCTCCTTAACTGTCAAGGCAAAAGCTTGTCCCTGCTGAGCACCCCTCTGCTGCTGTTGTTGCTATGTGTACCTCTGCTGCTACGTCGGCAACAGAGGTCCTCTCTACTGACCCACCGGTGGCCTCGCTAGTGTTCTTTGTGCCTGGGCTCCTTCTTGAACTGGACGAGCTGGATCCCGAGGACAATCCCTCAGCTGGTGGTCCCCTGATCCGTAGAATAAGCACTTACCCAATCTCATTCTTCACACATCCCATCCATGACCTAACTTCTTGCAGAATGGGCAAGGAATAGCTGGCTGAGCTGGCCTCTTAATCTGAATCGCATGTTGTACTGGCGCTCAAAATGATGTAGGTAACTACTACCTCTAAGGCTGGAAGTGCCTCTGTTGCTGCTGAAAATGAGACTATTTTGCTGGGCCCACACTACCACTAGCTCCTAGATTATCCTTTGCTTGCTGTGCCTCCGCGAGAATCTTCTCAAATATAGCGGTGCGATATCTACTAGTATGAGATTTGATCTCCTGGTTCAGACCCTTTCTAAACTTTCTGGCCTTCCTCCAGGGATTCTGTCCCTCCACAAAGTGACCCAATCTGCAGAATTCTGCTACGTACTCATCCACTAACATGCTCCCCTGGATGAGGTCCAGGAACTGACTCTCCAGGAAACTCATAGCTACATCCGGAAAGAACTTCTCCTTGAAAAGCTTCTTAAAATTCTTCCAAGTCAGAACTGGTACTGTGATCCTCGGGTCTGTCCTGAACCATGTCAAAGCAATATCAAACATTATTCTTCCCGCTGGCTCCACCTGTAAGCTCTCTGGAATCTGCGCCAGTCGTAGGTTTCGCTCAATATCCTTGATCTAATCATCCGTATACAAAATTCTCTCGGTGCCCTTAAATTCCTTGGGCCCCATCCTCTTGAAGTCAATGATAGTCCCCGACCTCGGCTGTTGTGGGGTGGGCTGAGGTGGTGCCACGTGTGGCTGGACTGAGCCAACCCTATCTAATGCGACGAGTGCTAGCTGGTAGGCATTCTGAATACCCTGCCACATCACCTCAGACTGATGTTGATGGGCCTCCGTCTGGGCCCTCAAGGCCACTATCATCTACTAGAATAACGTAAATATCTATGCCAGATTAACTGCTTGTGGTGGTGGTGGATTGAGGGTGAAATTAGCCAAAAACTTGGTCTTTATAAAACCCTGGTTTTCTCGAAATTGGGTGTGCCCCGCTAAATGAGGCAACTTGGTCATGTGCGAACTTCACCGAAAGGTGTGTACTGTTAATACAGATGTGTGGGATTTTACGAAAGTTGATTTGGATGTGCGTGCACACCGAAAATGCGTATCCGTCGATAATACCCCGTATTGATCTTGTTCTGAAACTCGTTGTAACTTCGTGTACGCTTGTC
This sequence comes from Iris macrosiphon, assembly GCA_036927795.1. Lineage (NCBI taxonomy): Eukaryota > Viridiplantae > Streptophyta > Magnoliopsida > Asparagales > Iridaceae > Iris > Iris macrosiphon. Next base: position 191,398,168 of record JAYESA010000007.1, read on the forward strand.
ATTTCGAAACAAAACTTGCGCCATCGGACTCATAGCAATATGCTGGTCCTGTGACCCAAGTTTGGTTTGATTCTGAGAACATTGACAAAATCCCGTATCGTGGGCCCTACCGCTCCACTTGACGGGTGATTTTGTGATCGGCTCATCGAAATCCAGTTCTGGACATTCCGTTGGGTTCATATCATCGTTTTGGACTTGTAGATACTAAGTTTGATGAATTTGGAGAACTTTGTTTCTGGCACATTTTTCGGTGCAAAGTGGGCCACATTTAGACCCTGCTTTGACCAGAAACTGTCACTTTTGTCTCTGTCCAAATTGGACTTATGGACAGGCAATTCTAGCTATTTAATATCTTCTAAACATGATAGTAATATTTATTTCAGCAACCGGAGGAATACCTGCATATCCCGCTGATACCAGAGTATCAGTTGGTAAACAAACCCCAAGCAAGTATACCTTGCCAATCTTGCAGTTCTTCTTACATAATATTCCTTTAATTTATTTATATGTTGTATTTGTTCAACCTAGGACTGTGACATTACTTAATGTCCAAACAAGATTCGGGTGTCAACGTCGTACGCAGAGTTGTGTAACGTTACCTAGAGATGGATATCGAGACACTATACATTCCGTGCTTGCATTATCAAGTACGTCATACCACAGGACACCTGACACTATTCATGAGACAGAATCTTCTTAAGATATTCATGGTGATTCTGTATAGGTTATAGGATTTATGACATAGACTTTATATTTTATAGCTATCATTATGACTTGCTGCATTAGATATGATCTTGCGTGTCATGGACATGAGACTTGTGATTACATTGGGTGGGGAGAGACTTACCATACTAATGGCTGATTATATTATATATATATATATATATAGTTATCTGGAGGTTCCTTAGACTCTGACATAGAGCTTTGGCACATATACTGGCCCTTCGAGAAAATATTGCTATGGGTTTCCCCGACACAGAGCCTATAGTAGTCTCAGCCTGAGTATGATTAATGCTCTCAACTTGCATATCACTTAGCTGGTTACATAAGTTACCCTATTGATTCATTTATTATTATACTGTATTTATTTTTGCTTGAGTTATTCTTGTACCTTGCTATGTCCCCTGAGGACCTGGAATCTGAATTATGTCCCCAGGTTTAGCAGAGGAGATCTACCTCGAGGTGTACGGAACAGGAGCAGGCACTGGAGTAGTACCAGAACCAGAAGATGAGGTGATCGCCGAGGATTTCTCCTGAGTATCTGATTTATTATACTCAGTTATTTCTATTTGTTGATCTTCTATTTCCTGTCTATTGAACTGTTGTATCAAACATATTATCGGGTTGTTCCCCGAGATATATTTTATTGAGACTTGATGTTGAATTATATTTTATATTGATGTATTCATTTATGTGGATGAGATTAGTATATTAGACCCTTACTGTTGTTTTAACAGCTTAAGTACACCCTGATGGATCCATTAAATTGGGTTTGCCCATCGGTGTATGCTGCTGGCCATTGCCGCGTGGCTAGTTCCTCGATAATTTGGGATTGGGGTGTGACACCGGCTACTCCATCGTCGACCTCGCCATGACGAGCAGCCTCAACATCATCATCGTCGTCTTCATCATCATTATCATCATCATCATCACCACCACCATCATCATTATCACCATCATCATCATCACCATCATTATCATCATCATCGTCATCATCATCATCATCGTCATCATCATCATCATCATCACCATCATCATCACCATCATCATTATCATCATCACCATCATTATCATCATCGCCATCGTCGATCACCCTCGACCTTCCCACGACCATGCGGCTACCCTCGCCGGAGCCCGAGCACCGTCTCCGGTCAGCGTCACCCTCCTCGATCACGTGCACGCACAGGTTCGAACTTGCCCTCCCTTCATAATTTTGTGTGTGCATGTATGATTGGTATCTAGTATAGTAATTACTTCCATAGTCATTAGGTTTAGAAATTAATTGCGTAGTAATTAGGTTTATAAATTACTTCATAGAAATTGGTGTTAGTATTTACTCCTTAGAAATTTAGGTTGGTAGTCGTATATGTAACATATTTTTTATGTTAGGTATGACCCTAGCTGTGTATTAATATAAATATAGTAGTGGGTAATACTATGTAATATATACTAAGGTATATATATATTTATATATTAAACATATTTTGGTAACTCACTGCCTTATGTGTACCCCCACCTACTAGCTAGACCATGTGTTAGTGCTACACGAGATTTGGAGATTTGGACATTGTGTTAAGTTAGTTTTTTGTTTTGCTATGCATGGTATTCAAGGATATGACACCTGTGTGTTTAGACATGCACACTTGACCCTGCTAGTTGACCAGTTATCACCCCTTTGCATAGTTTCTGAGTGCAGTGTAATTGTGTTTGTGTTTGTGTGTGTGCTAGTGTAACGATCGATGCTATATTATATTATATTATTTATATATAGGACCATTGGATCGTCCTGCGAGACTTCGGGAACAGGACATTGGTATTGCTCGCTCAGGACCCCGGGCAAGTACATTCTCTGATAATTTCCGTTATTTGATAATTTCTATAATTCAAGTATTTAGAAATATTACATCTGATTCTTGACACTGTGCTATATGGACTAGTATATAGATTGGATCTGCAGTCATGAGATGTTATATTGGTTATCGTATTTACATTGTACACGATATTGATATTAGACATTAATATTAGACATTGTACATGATATATTGGACATTGATCGTGTATCGTAACGTGTCATGGTTGGATCCACTGTACTAGTTGGGGGCGAAAAAATAGTTAGTGAGAAATGTGATCATATCCCTATCGTACAAGTATAAAATTATGTTAGTGTTAATCATACACCTCACTTATGATTAGCCAGGCCATATAGCTCTGGTACATGTTCCCAAGCCGATCACATATCGAAGCTACTATTTCAAACACATATAATAAGTTCAGTTCTTCAATTCAGTTCATATACTACATCACTCCGTATATGATATTGTAGTTCTTTCTCTTTATTTCATATATGCACTGACTGTACCATATTAACTATATTGCCTGTTCTCTTTATTTTGCCATTGCATTTATTTGTTGTCTTCTCTCAGTATATAGCATCATCTATTTATTGTTTTATAGTCCTTGTTAATTAATTCGAACTGTTATTGGGTTGTACTTTGCTCCAATCCTGATTGGAAATATTTTTTTCGACTGCGACTTAGAGGACTGGTGTCAGACATATTATGGACCACAGGGAAAGTAGCTACAGCCTTGGACCTTGTAGCCAGGTGTGATTCTAGGAGGTCTAGCCAGGATTACTAGTTATTCAGTTAGCTCTTTTAGCAGATTATGGTACCGGATTTGTTTCTGGCATACTTTGAGACTTGGATGTTATTTTTGCAGTTAGATTTTTTGTTGTTGTTTAGACTTGTGTTGTATTTCGTTTATTTTCTTCGATATCTTATCATACTTTAGTTCTGTGATTGAGTATTTACATATTATATTGTAATATCTGTGTCTCCTTATGGAGTTAGATATTCGTGTAAGATTGATTAGATAGTGTATTAACCTAGACAGCGTTCTACCGCCGATGTTGCGGCGTAGACTGGACGTACCCACGCACTCGTGCCCCTATAACGGGTGCGGGTCATGACAAAAAACTTCTGGCATATGCCGTAATGGCACAACAACTCTTGGTATACCGCCAAGATCTTCGGGTCCTCTACTTCCAATTCTTCGAGCTTTTCATTGCTCGGGGTACACTCCTCATAGGGTTCATCGCCCCAAGGGAGTTTTGAGACGGCGTGCATCTCATGTAAATCCAGTCTTATTTTGTCGCCAGGCATAAAGAAGGTCCCCGTACGAAGATTGTATAGCTCCATCAGGGCGACGAACAGAGGGAGGTTTACCTCCAAGCCATAACAGGTACCCCTCATGGCAAAGAACAAATCAGCGGCTCTGAGTTCCCGCTCGTATTTCTTCAAGATCCACTGGGTCAGGCGATACTAGGAGGCGTTGTAATGCGCCCAGCTGAGAGCACGCAACTACCCGGTGGGGTAGATTACCTTCTTAGCAACTTAGTAGAGGAAGGTGCCCACCTCTTATACGCTGAGGTTCGGTCCCAGGTCACTGCCGACGAAACCAGGATTCAGTCCTAGCGAGTAAGAAGGTGACTCATTCGCCCTATAAAACTCTCCCTTGTTCTTTTAGGTCCCGCATCAGATATTGCTAATGAGGGCCCCCTGAGGCTCAGGGGTTAAGTTCCAGTCAATCCAACATGGTCCCATTATCACCTTCAGGTCTGACAGAGGCAGGTGACGTTCGAAAGAAAAAAAAAAGTTATCTCCATCTCGCGGAAGGTGAAAGAGCAGTTCTCCCTGGTCGTCCTCATCTCGGACTGGGAAGGCTCCAGCGCGTCATCGAACAAGAAGTATGGCTTCTTGAAGAAATTATTTTTGTCTTTAGCAGGGATCTCCTACGAGTTGATTTGACTCAACAAGAAAGAGGGAGTCTGCTCGACGATCTTTTATTATCGCTCGGGCGGGAGATCTTTGTCAACTTCTTTTTGGATGCTTGCAGCAAGGTCCTCGAGATTTACGTTCAAGGGTAGCGGATGGTGCCCAAGGACCAGTTCGCCAGAAGTAGTGGTAGGCAAACTCACTATAGAAACTACAAAGGCGTAAGATCAGATTAATGTTCAAAAGCAATATGCTCATGTGGCCACGCCAAACATGCGGCCAAGTCAGCCATGCGGCCACGCCAAACATGCGGCTGAATCAGTCATATGGCTACGCCAAACATGCGGCCGAGTCAACCACGCGACCCAGGCACGCATGCGGCTCAGTCAGCCTTGCGACAGTGAATAAGTGGCGCATAGATGCATCCATGCATCCAACCATGCATATGTGTCTATGTGTTCCAGAATCCGAAGGTCTTCTCCAGAAAACCAACCCTCGATCGGCAACTGAACATCGTCGGGGGGCGAAGGGTCCACCGTGGCAGCACGACCCTTTCCCTTAGCCTTGTCATTGCCCTTAGGAACCTTCTTAGCGGCAACGACGACGGAGGAAGCATCCTTAGGAGCCATGGCGACAGCAAGAAAAAGGAAAGAGAAAAGTGAGTTTAGAAAAAAGACTTCTTTCTCTCTCTCTCTCTCTCTCTCTCTCTCTCTCTCTCTCTCTCTCTAACTCTCTCTTCCCCCTCTATATATAGGAGGACTATGCAGCAACGGATGACGACGGTGGTTGTTCGAATCCCGATCCGCGATTCACCTCGATCCACACAGCAACAACGGTTGGCAGTGACTCCTCGTTAGTTGAGCCACTGTATCTATTGACGACGCAGAATCCCAAGAGATCCGCGAAAGATCAAAGCAAATCTCCTTATTTAATGATCGGACAGCCTGTCAGAGATAACTATACGGCAATGGGACTATATGGCATGACCTGCATATGCGGCCAATAGCCCTCGTCCATGCTTCTTTTCAAAGTATCCCAAACTTGTCATTTTGGAAACTTTTAAGGGGGTCTTGTAGTAAGCATAAAAAATTATGCATGATGCATAAAGGTCATGCCCCATCAACAAGCCGCAGAGAAGCCACATGCGTCCTGAACAATCAAGCCGCATTAAAACCATATGCGGCCTGAACAATCAAGTCGCAGAGAGTCCATATGCGGCTTGATCAACCAAGTCACAGAGAAGCCATATGCGGCCTGATCAACCAAGTCGCATAGAAGCTGCATAGTATAATATATGCGGCCTGAAAGACCATAGAGCAGGAAGGCCGCATAAAAATCCCCTAATACAGATTCTGATGTCTGTCAAAAGCTCGGACACATCACTCATCACTCTGAGATGCTTCGAGACTCGTGAAGACGATGGCTCAGGAAAAGATAATAAGTCACATCAGTACACGAATTATTTTGACAAATATGCCATGCTATGTGTCCTATGTATGCAGCTACAAGATCCATACGGCCTTCTCAACATGCGGACAGAGTGTCCATCCGACCAAGGCCAGACGAGAGCTCGCATGCGGCCACAACGTTATACGGTCAAAGTGTTCATCGACCAAAGTCCAAACGAGTGTTTGTATGCTGCCACAACGCTATGCGGCCTCTCCAACATGCGGCCAAAGTGTCGATCGACCAAGGCCAGATGAGTATTTGCATGCGGCCACAACGTCATACGACCACGCCAACATGTGGCCAAAGTATCCATCGACCAAGGCCAGCCGAGAGTTTGTATGCGGCCACAACGCCATGCGACCTCGCCAACATGCGACCAGAGTGTCCATCGACCAAGGCCAGATGAGAGTTTGGATACGACCTCGCAAACATGCGACCAGAGTGTCCTGACGACCAAAGGCCAAATGAGAGCTCGTATGCGACCGCGATAATGGGAGGCCAAGTTGCTATGAGGCCTCCAACTTACAAAATCTTCCTGTTACAACTACAGAGATCTTCGCACAGATGGTGCTGACTACGTATCCAGCTGACCAAGTCACACACACAACGAGTTAAAAATAACACAGAGATCTCTTCAACAGCATATCTCAACCAAGATCACATGAAAATATGCCCATGGAATGCGGCTACAGTTGCAACCGTATTTTAGTAAAGAAGCCTTATGTGACCACCAAACAGAGGCACATGCGGCACCCATAGTCTATCAGCATGATGGCTATAAATAGGAGCAACTTGAACGTTCTAAGAGCTGGCTTATTTCTTCTGCTTCAGAGAAAGAGCATACCACCCCCGGCCAATAAATAAAGAGAGCATACCGAGATGAGCGAAGAGAGAATGTGAGCTTCTTCACCCTACATCGGATCGTCTACGGAGTAAAAGAGACGCCATAGCACTCCTTGTCCATCGCCACGCCCAGAATCAAAAATATTTTACTTAGATTATCTGTCTAAGACCTCTTTATACTTTCTTTCGTTTATTTATTAAATAAATCTCTTTCAGAACTTTTGAATTTAATGGCGAATAATACATGATCAACCCTAGGATATGTCAATCATGCTATTACCTGTAAGCTAAATGATCAAACCAAAACATAAGCTAAACGCGTGCTCGGTGGCTAAAAGCCAACAAAAGTAGAATGTATATCAGAGTGGGAAGTAAGAAAATTCACTCAAGTGGTCTGGTGCTCATAGTGGTCACCATCCTCAGGAAAGTATGAAAGATCCTCTGATGCTGCTACTAGATCTGGCCATGCAAAACCAGTTGGGTCAGACCCCAAATAGCAAGCACCACAAAGAAAGCCAATATAGGAACTTAAACCAACAACACAAGCCATACAAATACTGAAAGTAAAGGCTGAATGTAAATAATCTCAGGATAATAAGAAAATACTATAAACCTGTAATGAGACATATCCTGAACTGATAAGCAATAGAGTAACAAGTACAGAAAATAAAGGTGTGATCATGTAAAGCCTAAACTAACCATTATCTATAAATTACGGTAAATTATATAAGTACAGCTTGATACTTTAACTAACTAGGGTTATCACAATCATAATTACTAACAATTATTATGCAATGCGATGCTAGAGTTCCTTCTGATCGCATGACCCTGTAGTCTATCAGGGATATCTATATGCACAAACTAGCACCAGATACTCCTCAAGATACTTCATAATATAAACCACTGGATACTCCACAAGATAACTGATGAATAACAGGGACTGCATGCAATCTAGGAAAATTCCTACCCATGTACTAAGTGAATCTCTAATTATTAATTCCTAGATTTTTTTGTATGAATCCGGTTGTAGCATTCCACAGAATCCATCCTAGACATGATGCAACAAAATAAGTTCTAATAGTAATATAAATAATTGTTAATATATATTGCACAAATGAACTCAAGTAAGCCACGACAACAACTACGCCATGTAAAACCGAGTGAAGCTAGGTAAAGCCATGTGAAGCCATGTACAACCATGTGAAGCCAAGTCCATCCAGATGAAGCAAAGTAAAACAAAGTCAAGCCATATCCGATGAAGCCATGTAAGTCATGCCAAGTCAAGTCCAGTCAATCATGTCATCACGTGTAGCTGGGCAAAGTCGGATAAAACCGAGTAAAGCCAAGTCAAGTCAAGTCATCTGAAGCCATGTAAGTTCATGTCTAATTAGGTTAAGTCATCGCATGTCCAAGCAAAATCCAGAAAAATAAAAATAAAATCACAAAAAACCAAGAATTTCTAAAGAAAGAGCACGATCTGTATACCGTCGGTATAGTCTAGTACATCGTCGGTATAGTCCAGTACATCGTCGATATACCAGTCCAGAGATAGAAAAAATACAGCAAGTTTTGGATTCCAAAAAACTGGTATAATATAGTATATCGTCGGTATATTATTCCAAGTAGGCAAGAAATATTCTGGAAAATAAAATTTCACAAATTGGTATAGCGTCGGTATATTATAGTATACCGTCGGTATGCTGGCCAAGAAAAATATCTTGAAGTCGCTTAACAATGTCGGCAATGATCGGTATACCGTCGGTACACTATATTATACTATCGGTATGCCGATAAGGTTCACAGAAAATATCTAAAAATTTAAGTCGGTCAAAATCAGTATACCGTCTGTATAGTGTAGTATACCATCGGTATGTCGATTCCCAGGGATAAACAAGGTTAAAGTTAAGTTTAATTTTTGGGACCCAAATCAAATTCCAAAAATTATCAGAATCAAGTCTAACAAGAAGTCAAGTCTAGGATAAGTCTCATATCACAATATGGACTAAATCTTATGGTCACAACTCCGGTACCGTATCCGTTACTGAGTCACCAAAAAAGAACGAAATAAGATTCTACCAAAAATTAAAACCAAAAAGGTCACTAGGCTAGAAATCATGATATGAATAACTATAGTAAAGCATGTCTAGCTAAAAGGTAACAACCAAAGATCCAGAAAAGTAAAATAACATAAAGTAAAAAAAGTTCACAAAATTGACAAGGTGTACTTACCTAAAATGAGCTCCCAGCCTAAACTTTCTAGTCCACCACCATGAAGGGCTTCAGAAATCACACTTCAAATCTCAAGACCAAGCTCCAAGCTCGAGAGAGAAATGAAGAAGAGAAGAGAGAGAAAGAGAAGGAGAGAGAGAAAGAAATGAAATAAACTCGAGTACTATTTATAGAGAAGTTCTCAAAAATATCTCAAAAAGTAAAACAAATATCTTTCGGACAGTATACCATCAGTATACTATAGTATACCGTTGGTATACCGGTCAGATAGTAAAGTTTTAATTTTTAGAATTTTGGAGCTTCCTCGAGAGCCAATAAAATACAATAAATAGAACAAAAATACGTATCCGCATAAATACGAATACTGTGAGACGAGTCTCACAGTATTCCCAAGTGCTAGAAGGGCTATGCGCAACTAAATCTTAAGTGTTCCCATGTGCTAGCAGCGTTATGTTCCACTAAATCTCAAGTATCTCTATGTGCCAGCAGTGCCATGTGCCCCTACCCCTCAGTCATTTCCATGTGCCAAGTGGTAGTGTACCCAAGGTACAATCACATCCATCAAAATTAGGGCATGATACGTGTCACGAATATTATGGGCATCAGCAACCCAAAATCTCGACTTGCCATGTAGCAGCCTTAACATAGTATACGCCTGCCATGGCATGTGCCAATATACAGCCAGCGTACATGTGCCTGCATAATGCCTTCCAAAAGGCTATAAATAGTGAGTGTTATCCCACGAAAAATAGGCATACAGAAGAGGAGGAGAAGACAGAAGCCTTGAATCCTCATCAACCCCCTTGGTCCCAGATCGTCAACGGAGTAAAGGAGCCGCTGTAGTGCTCGATTTCTCTCGTCACACTTGCCCAGATCTTTTTGTACTTGGATTATTTTGTAATAGGAATTTTATTGTACTCTTTTTCAATTTGCAATCAATAAAAAGTCTACATAACTTTCCACCCGTTGTCAGTATTTATTGATTTATCTTTATAATCTTTTCGGCGATGTCGACATAGGAAATATTTTATCTTCTAGCCATATCCCTACTAAGACAACTAAAAGCTCCCAATCTTTGGGTTGTAAGCATCAAAGAGATGCCATTGACAATTACATGCCCAATTTGGTATCCTCTTTGCATGTAATTGGTGATGCACTTGAAGTTTGCTTTATGGGGCTTATGTGGATAAGTTGGGTACCAAAGTATGGAATATGGTTGAAAACATTGAGGAGTTTGTTAAGACTGTGGCATATTATTATCTCATTGATAATCATCGTGATGGGAAAAGATTTGTGGGTTTATCGTTAGCCCAACGCTTGAAATGGTTAAGAGGATTTCAGGTACAAGATGTTTCCTCTACCCAATAAAGAATAGTATTTTCTTGCTAGTCAAGCCATGCTTGAAATTTGGTCAAGCAGGAAGGAAGGCCTTAATATTTTGCCAGTTCTTGTATGGGTTCTAAGAAAGACTGGATGATATAATGATGTAAATATTCAGGTTTTAAGACTACTATGCTTGATGTTTACTCAAGCAGTAAGGCCATGTATTTTGCTACTTAACATAACCTAAACTAAAATTAAATTTTAATATTTTTATAAAAAATCAGGTTAGGACTCATGGATTCTATGCTTGTTAGTCAATTAGGAAGGTAATATAGTATTTTTCTACTTAAAAAGTCCCAACAATATCTATATGATATACGGCATTTTCAGGATAGGGACAGGAATTAATGTCTGTCAGAACTGAAAGCCCAACTACTGCTTACCCATCAATTTTTTATCTGAACCAAACTATGGGTGTGGGTGGTTTTGGCCCCTAAATAGTATGCTGCATATTTTTGGATAATTTCATATATATTGGGTATTTTCTACTATTTTCTCCTATTGTAAACTCCCTGATTTTTTAGAAATTTTTAAAAAAACAAATTTCACAATTTTCTTGAATTTTTTGTAATTTTTAACTAATTAAAAATCAAGGTATTTGGAATTAAATAATTTAAATAATTTTAATCAATATTAAAATTTTATAAAAATAATATTTTTAGGTGTAAAATAAAATATTAGACATAGGATAATTTTTCTGGAATTTATTGGACCCCGAAAATATTTTTAAAGACATTAAAACTAATTATTTAATAAACCATAAATAAACCCGGTTTAATTTTGACCCAAACCAACCCGAACCGGACCGGACCAGGTCTAGCTGAACTGGGCCCAACCCTAGCGGGTCGGATCCAGGCCCGTTAGCCGACCCGACCCGGTGCTACAGTGAACCCTAACCCCCGTTTTCCCCCGACCCTTCGACTCCGCCGCCCTCCGCCCGTAACCGCCGGCTGTCCCGCTTTCCGCGCTGCTCGGCCACCCCGCTATCGTCCAAGCGCAGCTCCGCCTCCCAGCAACCGTCCCCGGCCCTTCTCCTCCCTCTCCTCCTATAAATACCCCCGCAGCCCCGTCGTCCCCGGCCAACCCCTCTCCTCCGTCATCTCCACTCGTCGCCCGCTGCCACCTTCGTCCCTAGCCCCTCCCCAGCGCCTCTCTCCACCGACCACCTCCCGCAGCTCCAACCTCCGCCTTCAGCTCCAGCCCCTGCTCCGCCGAGCTCCCCCAGCGCCGACGACGCCTCCGCCTTGACCTCGTCGGCGAATGCAGCAGCAGCAGCAGAACCTCGCCGCCTCCAGCTCCGGCAGCCACGATTGACGATGCCACTATAAAGACCCCGGCGAGCAGCCTCCAGCGCATCCACCAGCTCCGGCCGCCTCCGGCGACGTCCAGCGTAAACCCTAACCCTAGCAGCCCTGCCGCCGTGTCGCAAAGCCTCGTGAAGCGCACATTTCAGCTTTCTGCGGAGCCCTGTTCAGGTAGCCGTTTCTTTCTCCTTACTGCCCTGTTTTCCATTCCGTCTATTGTGATACGAACCCTGCATGATCCTCTCGATACCCGTGTAACCCGCTCGGTGTGTCACATCCTATGGCGATCGCGAACTGCGATCCAAAATTAGGAAAATATTTGCCCTATTTTTCCCTGGAACTGAGTGCGTCCCGCCAAACGGGGCAACTTGGTAGTGTGCGGACTTTACCGAAAGGTGCGCGCCGTTAATACGGACGTGTGGGATTTTACGGAAGTTGATTTGGATGTGCGTGCACACCGGAATCAACGCTTATCTGTCGACAATGCCCCGTATCGACCATGTTCTGAAACTCGTTGTAACTTCGTGTACACACATCAGATCGAAATGAAACTTATGCCATCGAACTTATAGAAATACGCTGGTCCTGTGACCCAAGTTTGGTTCAATTCTGAGAACGTTGAAAAAATTGCGTATCGTGGGCCCCACGGCTCTACTTGACGAACGATTTTGTTATCGGCTCATCGAAATCCGGTTCTGGATATTTCGTTGGATTTGTATCGTCGTTCTGGACTTGTGGACACTAAGTTTGACAAATTTAAAGAATATTGTCTCTGACATATTTTTTGGTGCGAAACGGGCCACATGTGGACCTCGCTTTGACCAGAAACTGTTATTTTTGCCCTTGTGTCCAAATTGGACTCAAGGACAGGCATTTCTAGCTATTTGATATCTTCTGAATCTGATGGTAATATATATTTTAGCAACCAAAGGACTACCTACAAATTCTGCTGATAACAGAGCTACAGTTGGAGCCATAACCCAGGCAAGTGTAATTTACCAAAACTTACAGTACCTGCTTCATATTGTTATTCTGATTTATTTATATGATGTACATGCTTAACCTAGGACTGTGTGACATTACCTAGCGTCCGAATAATATTCGGGTGTCAACACTGTACGCAGAGTTGTGTAATATAACATAGACATGGATATCGAGACCCTATACATTCTCGTGATTGCCCTATCAAGTACATCATAACCCAGGACACCTGACACTATTCATGAGACAGAATCTTTCTGAGATATTTATGATGATTCTGTATAGGTTACATGATTCATGACATAGATATTGCATATGCTTAGCTAGCATTGTGACTTGCTGCATTAGACTTGATCTTGCGTGACATGGACATGAGACATTGTGGACATGAGACGTGTGATTACATTGGGTGGGGAGAGACACACAGGCTACAGGCTGATTTTATATATATTATGGTGCCGTAGGCCCAATACATAGTAAATTACATAGTATATCTACTACAGGCTCCCTGACACCAAGCTTGTCGTAGTCTCAACCTAAGTCTAGTGATGCTCACACTTGCATTTCACATAGATGGTTACATAGTTTACCCTATTGTTTCATTTATTGTTGCACTGTATTATTTTTGGCATGAGTTATTCTTGTACCTTGCTATGTCCCCTGAGGACCTGGATTCCGGATTATATCCCCAGGATTAGCAGACGAGATCTATCCCGAGGTATACGGGACAGGAACATTAGCAGGAGCAGAAGCAGGAACAGGTGCATACATTGGAATAGTACCAGGAACCGAGGATGAGATAATTGTCAAGGATTTCTCCTGAGTATATGCTTTTTCTATACTCAGTCTTTGATGCTATTAAAATTCTTGTTTAATGAACAGTTGTATCAGACTTGTTATCGGGTTGTTTCCCGATTTATTTACTTGTGACTTGATGATGATTATATTTCACTTTGTTGATATTGATGTATTCATTTCTGTGGATGAGATTAGTAGACCTTTATTGTTGTACTATAGCTTAAGTATATCCTGATGGGTCCATTAAATTGGGTTTGCCCATCGGTGTGTGCTGTTGGCCATTGCCACGTGTCTAGTCCCTCGATATTTTGGGACTGGGGTATGACATAATTTTTGTGGTGGCCCATTCAGGTCTATGAAAAAATTGCTTCATTTTCAACTTAGGAACCAAGCAAGCCTGCAATAAAAATAGGATGAGTTTTTAGGATCTTATCTACTTGCTTGAATCGTTCTTGATATCTATATCAGATTCGAATTAATTTCTTGACTTGCATCCTGCCTTAATTCCTGTGCGCCTCTTATAAGTTTATTTATTGATGCAGAGTAATGGATCCGAGAACCGGTGACGAGAATCCCTTAGGTATACCACACGATATTGTGGTCACCTATGATGAAGGAGTGACACCTGAAGACCGAGGACAATCAGCTCAAAGCAATCAAGTGGGCCAGCATACTTCCAGGTTCCGGCGTGATGATATCCAACCTCCTCCGCAGTTCGTTCCACCAATACCTGTTTTTCCACCATGACAAGTCATGGATAGGCAGCAAATATTCCAAATGTTTTATGCAATGATGCAAGCCCAGCAACAGGTTCAACAAGAGGCTCAGCGTCACGAGGCAGAGTATTTGAGGAACAGCCTAGTAACTGCACTGGAGCAAGCAGATCTACCAGCACGACGGCCAACGACGGGCTCTATCACCGATTTCTGCTAGCTGAAGCCCCATACCTTTTTAGGCAAGGAGGAGCCCATCAAAGTTCATGAGTGGATCACCAACACTCAACATCAATTAGAAGAACCTGAGCTTCCAAGGGAATGTTGGATGACTGCCGTCAGAATGCAGTTGACGGACAATACACATCACTGGTGGCTATCTGAGGAGACACGGCTCAGACTAGACCGAGTTACTTGGGAAGAGTTTTCCAAACTCTTTTAGGAGATGTACATTATAGCTATCGCTCGATCAGAACTTCGGGACAAGTTCAATCGCCTCACTCAGGAAAGTATGACAGAGGAAGAGTACAACGCTGAGTTCATTCATCTAAGTCGCTTTGCCCCAATCTTGATCCCGACAGAAGAAGAAAAGGCTAAGAAGTTCTTCGACGGACTAAACTTTAAGCTACAGAGACTGATCGGATCCGTTGCACCTACTTCTTACTCGGACGTTCTTGCTACAGCCCGACGCATGGAACGCGTCACCAGGAGAGAGACCAGTCTAAAATGGTCTTCCACATCAGCACTAGCCAGAGCACCACAGGAAGAATCTGCAAAGAGACCTCACATGCATCAGCTACCCAGAGCATCTCTGCAAATACTACCTACATGTCAATACTGTGGCAAGGTATGCCATATTAAGAGGAAATATAGATGCAAGTTGGGATTATGCTTGATTTACGAAACCAATCAACACTTAGCCAAGGATTGTCCTCAGCATCGAGAGAGAGCACTAATGTTAAACAGACAAGCTTTACCAGCACCAAGGCTAGTCTATCCAGCATTGGGAGTACCACAAACGGGAGTTGGAGGAGTCAGACCACCAGCCCCAGGAGAGTATCAGCCGAGGCCACCCTTGGCACCACAAGCAGCACTTTTCCAGCAGGCCCAGTAGCAGCAGAGGAATCCACTGTGAGGATGCGGACAAGCTTTCACGATCTTGGAGGATGCACAGACTCATGGAGTAGCTAATACGCGTAAGTTATTTTGTAGCTATCTATTCTAGTATTGCTTTAGCTCGTGCATGTTGGTTCGTGACCTTAGCCTTAACCTGGTAATTTTGAACTTGCTAATAATTGATAACCTAGTATGTTTTATAAGTGATAACCTAGTTTTTCTAAACTATAGTTTTCTAGATTTCCTTCACTCTAGAAATTGCATAACTTCCATTGCTTAGGGAAATGATTCCCTAAGTGTTTTTGCTTAAACCCCCATCCTTGATTCTCCTTGATCGTGATGTGCTTCGAACAATTCTTGCAACCATGTCATCTCTGTTGACTGGTTATTCTTTCATTGCGAGAACGCAATCCTCTTAAGGGGGATAGATTGTAAACCCCTTGATTTTTTAGGAATTTTAAAAAAAACAAATTTCACAATTTTCTGAAATTTTCTGTAATTTTTGACTAATTAAAAATCAAGGTATTTTGAATTAAATAATTTTAAATAATTTTAATCAATATTAAAATATTATGAAAATTATATTTTTAGGTGTAAAATAAAATATTAGACATAGGGTAATTTTCTTGGAATTTATTGGACCCGAAAAATATTTTTAAAGACCTAAAAACTAATTATTTAATAAACCATAAATAAACCCGGTTTAATTTTGACCCAAACCAACCTGAACCGGACCAGACCCGGTCTAGCTGAACCGGGCCCAGCCCTAGCGGGTTGGATCCGGGCCCGTTAGCCAACCCGACCCGGTGCTACAGTGAACCCTAACCCCCATTTTCCCCCGACCCTTCGACTCCGCCGTCCTCCGCCCGTAACTGCCGGCTGCCCCGCTTCCCGTGCCGCTCGGCCTCCCCGCAACCGTCCCGGCGCTGCTCCGACTCCCAGCAACCATCCCCGACCCTTCTCCTCCCTCTCCTCCTATAAATACCCCCGCAGCCCCGTCGTCCCCGGCCAACCCCGCTGCTCCGTCAGCTCCACCCGCCGCCCGCTGCCACCGTCGTCCTCGGCCTCTCCCCAGCGCCTCTCTCTACCGGCCACCTCCCGCAGCTCCACCCTCCTCCTTCAGCTCCAGTCCCCGCTCTGCCGAGCTCCCCCAGGGCCGACGATGCCTCCGTCTCGACCTCGCTGGCAAAAGCAGCAGCAGCAGAACCTCGCCGCCTCCAGCTCCGGCAGCCACGGTCGACGATGCCGCCATGAAGACCCCAGCGAGCAGCCGCCAATGCAGCCACCAGGTTCAGCCACCTCCGGCGACGTCCAGCGTAAACCCTAACCCTAGCAGCCCCGCCGCCGTGTCGCGAAGCCTCGCGAAGCACACGTTTCAGCTTTCTGCGAAGCCCTGTTCAGGTAGCCATTTCTCTCTCCTCGCTCCCCCGTTTCCCGTTTTGTCTGTTGTGATGCGAACCCTGCGTGACCCTCTCGATACCCATGCAATCCGCTCGGTGTGTCACGTCATGTGGCAATCACGAACTGTGATCCAAAATCAGGAAAATATTTGCCCTATTTTTCCCCGGAACTGAGTGTGTCCCGCTAAAAGGGACGACTTGGTCGTGTGCGGACTTCACCGAAAGGTGTACGTCATTGATACGAACATGTAGGATTTTACGAAAGTTGATTTGGATGTGCGTGCACACCGAAATCAACGCGTATCCGTCGATAATGCCCTGTATCGACCATGTTATGGAACTCGTTGTAACTTCGTGTACACACGTCAGATCAAAATAAAACTTGCACATCGGACTCATAGCAATACGCTGGTCCTGTGACCCAAGTTTGGTTCGATTCTGAGAAAGTTGATAAAATTGCGTATCGTGGGCCCCACGGCTCTACTTGACGGGCGATTTTGTGATAGGCTCATCGAATCCAGTTCTGGATATTCCGTTGGGTTCGTATCGTCGTTTTGGACTTGTGGATACTAAGTTTGACAAATTTGAAGAACATTGTCTCTGACATATTTTTTGGTGCGAAGCGGGCCACATGTGGACCTCGCTTTGACCAGAAACTGTCATTTTTGCCCTTGTGTCCAAATTGGACTCAAGGACAGGCATTTCTAGCTATTCGATGTCTTCTAGATCTGATGGTGATGTCTATTTGAACAACTAAAGGACTACCTGCAAATTTTGCTGATACCAGAACTACAGTTGGAGCTAGAACCCCAGGCAAGTGTACCTTGCCAAAACTTGCAGTACCTACTTCATATTGTTATTCTGATTTATTTATATAATGTACATGCTTAACCTAGGATTGTGTGACATTAATTAGCGTCTGAATGATATTCAAGTGTCAACACTGTACGCAGAGTTGTGTAATGTCACATAGACATGGATATCGAGACCCTATACATTCTCGTGCTTGCCCTATCAAGTATGTCATAACCCAGGACACCTGACACTATTCCTGAGATAGAATCTTCCTGATATATTCATGGTGATTCTGTATAGGTTACATGATTCATGACATAGATATTGCATGTGCTTAGCTAGCATTGTGACTTACTGCATTAGACTTGATCTTGCGTGACATGGACATAAGACATTGTGGATATGAGACGTGTGATTACATTGGGTGGGGAGAGACACAGGCTACAGCCTAATTTTATATATATTATGGTGTCGTAGGCCCAATACATAGTAAATTACATAGTAAATTATATAGTATATCTACTACAGGCTCCCCGACACAGAGCTTGTCGTAGTCTCAGCCTAAGTCTAGTGATGCTCTCACTTGTATTTCACATAGATGGTTACAAAGTTTACCCTATTGTTTTATTTATTGTTGTACTGCATTATTTTTGGCATGAGTTATTCTTGTACCTTGCTATGTCCCCTGAGGACCTGAATTCCGGATTATGTCCCAAGGATTAACAGACGAGATCTATCCCGAGGTATACGGGATAGGAACATTAGCAAGAGCAGAAGCAGGAACAGGTGCATACATTGGAACAGTACCAGGAACCGAGGACGAGGTGATTGCCGAGGATTTCTCCTGAGTATATACTTTTTTTATACTCAGTCTTTGATGCTATTAAAATTCTTGTTTAATAAACAGTTGTATCAGACTTGTAATCGGGTTTTTCCCTAATTTATTTACTTGTGACTTGATGATGATTATATTTTACTTTGTTGATATTGATGTATTCATTTCTGTGGATGAGATTAGTAGACCTTTATTGTTTTACTACAGCTTAAGTATATCCTGATAGGTCCATTAAATTGGATTTGCCTATCGATGTGTGCTGCTGGTCATTGCCACGTGTCTAGTCCCTCGATATTTTGGGACTGGGACGTCACACCTACTATGCAATATGTTGAATGTATAACAAACAGCATAACACGTATGTTATGTTAGATATTATACCATTTTCCCCTACTATATGGTATGTTGCATGTACAAAAAACTATTGTATGTATGTCGCATCTTTACTATTTTGTGATGGATATTTATACAAGTGTATTCTTTACTATTTTTTCCTACAAATGTGTTCTACCAATCTATGTTGGATTTTTTTTAATGTTTTCCCCCTATTTTTATATACAAATTTTGCTATATGTTTTTTTAATTGTTTGGATATTATACAACCCTCACCCTAGAATATCATTCCTTACTATGTTGTTCTGAAGGAAAGAATGTCTGGTATTTATACAAATTGGTTTGAAGGCTACAGTCAGGTCCATGGTTTTAAGGATGCTGCTACTTCAAGTTTCAAGATAGGGTGGAGGCATTTGGATACTTCCAAAGCTAGTATTTTCATAACAAACCCTTGCATAGAACACTAAAACAACCAAATGTACATGTCCAGTGCTTCAAAATGTTTCCTATTTGCACTCTTTTTCTTATTTTAGTGTTGTATATGTTTTTCTTCTAGAATCTTAACTATGGAACTCTCATGAGGGAGAAAATATGATCTTTATAATGCTTATTTTTTGCACTATTTTTCTTCCGGCCCTACTTGACAGTTTATTTCCTTTTTTTCCGTATTCACTTATGAGAGGGAAAATTTGAGGGCATTGGTAATTATACTAAATCTTTAGTGGGTATGGTAGCATTTATTGTTATGTGTGATGTATTAAAGAGGTATCTGT
Organism: Iris macrosiphon; assembly: GCA_036927795.1. Lineage (NCBI taxonomy): Eukaryota > Viridiplantae > Streptophyta > Magnoliopsida > Asparagales > Iridaceae > Iris > Iris macrosiphon. Next base: position 191,417,613 of record JAYESA010000007.1, read on the forward strand.
AACACCCCGTTTCGCTCAAGCGGACTGCCGTTTCAAACGACAATAGTGCAGCTATCCCGACCTGCTTTGCCTCAAGGAGAATGCAAAGGATATCCAGACTTGTCCCTACAGGAATCAGCTTAGGCTTTCAGAGGCTCGCTCGGCGTATCGCTCTACCGAGGTGAACCATCGCTAAGGTGGGTGGCTACGGTGAACTTGTCTTTGCTTAGCCAGCACACATAAAATCTGGAATATTTATGCTAGTCGCTAGGTGATTCACCCCCTGCATGCTAATAAATCCAACGCACCTAGCTAAGAGAATAATCCCAACTTGTATTGCTTGCTAGAACATGGAAAATGAAATACTGCTTATATTCAGACCCTCGCATGCTAAGAACCTAACGATCTAACTCTCGGCTTACCTTCGGGTCCGAGCAAACGTGCCTGCTTACGTTCCTTAGAAACGCATGCTTGTCTGCTTGAATGTTGCCATGTTTTCATCCAAATATAGCCCGAACTCGTCTGGACATCGCCTCTACAATCATTCCATAATTGTAGCCACTTGGCACGCTTTTACTGTTTCAGAGAGAGAGGCTTGAGCGACTTGTAATCTCGGCTATACGCCGCCTGTAACACATGTTTATATCAATAAAAGAGCTTGCTTTACTTCAACTTGTGTTTCAATGCTTCCGCTATATTGTCGACTCAGTGAACCTGTTACCGAATCGCTATGCGTTCATGACTTCGCTGCACTCGGACAATCTGTGCGACTCTGTGGCTTAGAACTCTTATCGCTAGCCAATGAATCACGGCCTTGCACGGGCGCGGTTCACGCTCATGCGGCATCACGCCCGGATGGGTCAAAGCGATCGTTCCGCGGGAGCGCTGGCGAGGGTGATTCCCGCCTAGCGGGAACGGCCGAAATAGCCTGCGGGAGATCGGGGCGTGACAGTATCATCCTTAGTATGATGCATGGGTCAGTGCGATACTAAGGAATGATGCATTCTTCATCATGTTTAGATGGGTTGAAGAGGTAATCATTCTTACTATAAAAAAATCTCAATCTTTGAGTCTTTCTCTTATGGTTATTTTCTTAAAACTATTTTAGCCTCTCTTATGATTTTAAAAATATAGACGATGTTGTTCAAACTGCGTATCTTGTACAAAATTTGTTTGATATGTATTTTATACAAAAATATATTATGTATTATGTACAAATGTATTATGTATTATGTATTATGTACAAAAACTATATGTTGTGTACTCTTGGTGAAATTTAATGTCTATTCTGTACAAAACTATGTATTCTGCAAATTTTTTTGCAAAAACTATGTATTCTAACAAAAATCTACAAGACTTTCTGCAAAAACTGTATTCTGTAAAGATTTATAGGGGTAACCATAACCTATTTGAAAGTGGTAATTATATCCCACTAGCATGTTTAGTTGACAAACATTGAAAGTGGAAAAATAAAAATTTCAACTCCAAAACACAAAGAAAGAGCTGTAGAAGCATAAAATATGTTGGGGAATTGTACGCGTATTATACAGTCAAAATTCCCAACATACATGAAGTCCGCGTAAAAAAAAGCTTCAAGACTGTTTGGCGTAAAATAAGACTTCAGAGCTGTACGCGTAAAATAACTTCAAGGTTGCTTAGCGTAAAACATGACTTCAGAGCTGTACGCGTAAAACAACTTCAAGGTTGTTTGACGTAAAATATGACTTCAGAGCAGTCCGCGTAAGGCAGAGCTTCAAGGCTATGTGGCAAAAAATATGGCTTCAGAGCTGTACGCGTAAAATAGAGCTTCAAGATTGTGTGGCATAAAATATGGCTTCAGGGCAGTCCGCATAAAATAGAGCTTCAAGGATGTGTGGCGTAAACTATAGCTTCAAGGTTGTGTAGCGTAAACTATGGCTTCAAGGCTGTACGCATAAAACAGAGCTTCAAGACTATTTGGCGTAAAATAGGACTTCAGAGCAGTCCGCGTAAAGCAGAGCTTCAGGGTTGTGTGGCACAAAATATGGCTTCAGGACAGTTCGCGTAAAGCAGAGCTTCAAAATTGTACGCATAAAGCAGAGCTTCAAGACTATTTTGGCGTAAAAGGTTGCTACACGTTCCTGTGTAAAGTTTAAAATACGTTATTTTTAATGTAGCGTAAAGTTGTACAAGGAACTCTTCGTATTCCTCGGATGAATTTGTCAGATAAATTAATGAACCTGACATCTGACAAAAGTACTGCACGATGATCGAGAGGACTGCTGTGATGATGATTTTGTACAGAGACCTAGGTTGTCATTTAGTGACATATTCTTGATACAAGTCATTTTTATGCATTCAAAGAATATGCTACCTATTCTACATTGACATAAATAAGTTTTTACGCTCAAGATAAGACGAAATCAAACGCTACGTCAAAAGATGTTTCTCGTACAGAGCTCGAGGCATATCTCCGCATTTAATGCATGAGATAAAGGCATATCTCTGTATTTAATGCACGAGATTTTGTTCTATTTTTTAAATTTTGTCATGACTGGGAAAGCTAAAACTGTGACTAATACTCTCACATCACCATCCTTGCATTTTATGCCAACCAGGCTATTTTCAACTATAGGAGTATGTCGTATGCTATCTCCTCGAAATACGCCAATTCGGCTATATTTGCAAAGGTACGTGATAAGGCTATTTAGCCCAGAATACGCTCAAAACTTCAGTCGTGAAGGATAATTAGCTATTTTACGCTGATTGTCTATTATTCATGAATTATCAAGTTTTACGAAGAGTTTGGCCTTTTACGCCAAAAAGACAGTCACTTGGCTTCTACGCCAACCATCTTTATGCAGGGGCAGTTACCTACGTGGCATGCATGCCCTGGTCTTCGAGAAGCGGTTATACGTGTTACCTTATAAAGGGACACGTGTCATATGCAGATTCAGAAGACTATGGGAACGTGGGTAGAAGTTATCATAACCGCAGTGTAAAGGAAGTCTTCTTCTTCACAGTTTGGCTTTTACGCCAACAAGACAGTTATTTGGCTTTTACGCCAACCATCTTTACGCAGGAGCAGTTACCTACGTGGCTTGTATGCCACGATCTTCGAGAAGCAGTTATACGCGTTACCTTATAAAGGGACACGTGTCATACGCAGATTCAGAAGATTATTGGAACGTAGGTAGCAGTTGTCATAACCGCAGCGTAAAAGATGCAACTTTTTTCACAGTTTGGCTTTTACGCCAACGAGACAGTTATTTGGCTTTTACGCCAACTAGAAAATTATTTGATTAATCTCTATAAGTAGAGACCCCTGGTCACAAGGAAAAAGGGGCACAAGGCAATCAGAGGCACATCGCACAAAGATTATATCAGAGAGAAAAAAAGAGCACAGACAGAGAGTTTTGGCTGACAAATTTGGCAACAGGAATTTGATCCTACTTGCAACTCTTGAAGCTTCTTCTACAGCACTTCTTCATCATCGTGTGGTCCAAGGAACAAAGTGATCGACCGTAGATCAGACTTCTATAGCAATACTTCCCCAGAATCATTTTATTGTACTTAACATCCTCATATAGTTTTAAGTGTACTCTTTTCTCGTTTGTAAAAAAAAAATTGTTTCGTATAAACCTCTTCCTCATTTTGTTTATCCAAACAAAAATGGCGACTCTGTTAGGGAGGACTTTCTCCTCTGACGAGAAATTAATTGCTCAACACGATGCTGTATCCATCAGATCGACGAAGAAGACTTTGGTCGTCCAGTTTGACCAATCTGCCTATGAAGACATGCTTCATGCAGGGGGTAGCTCTCATTCCTCCTCTGTCCATAACAACATGAAGCTGCATAAAGTATGGATGCCTAAGACGTCCTCTACCGTTCCTACAAGCTCTCACTCACTGATCAACAAAGCGGTAACAACACAGCCAATACGTCCTGTGCGTAAAGGTTTGTCTCCCATCTATGACGTGGTAGACAAGACTTCTGGCAATGCCTCAGTGCCAATCTAGAAGTCTCAGACGCGCCCTGTGTGTAAAACTTTGTCTCCCGTTTGTAACATGACAGACAAGACTTTTGGCAATGCCTCAGTGCCAATCCAGAAGTCTCAAACATGCCCTGTGCGTAAACCTTCGTCTCCCGTCTGTGACGTGGCAGACAAAACTTCTGGGAAAGCCTCAGTGGCAATTCAGAAATTTTAAACATGCCTTGCGCATAAAATTATATCTTTCGTCTATGATGAGGCAGATGTACCCTTTGATCACATCAAAGAAAAACAAGTGACGTATCCTTCAACCTCTAAGCTTTTACGCCCACAAGAGGAGAAAGTTTGAAGCTTCTTCTACTCACCAAGGTACACCATCGGTGTTAAGTCTACGAAAACTGCCACGTACATATTACCTCTGGCAGGGTGTTAAGTCCATCGGTGTTAAGTCCTCGATCATATACTTCTTCCTTATGTCTTGGATGGCAAGTCCTGAGAGCAAAATATGGACTTTCTTTTAGATCTCATGTGGACAAATGCCCTGAATTTCCACCTGGTCCTCTATTTTGTGCCTCAACCCATATATATAGTTGAGAAACCCTAGTTTAGATCATATAAATTCCTAAATAGAAAACCTAAAATAAGAAACTCATTACCAAAATAGCAAGCACCAATTATGGATATCCAAATATGGTCAAATTAAATATTTAATACAAATTTATTTATCTAATCAAATCAAATATTTAATATAGATTCTAAATCGCATCAAATCAAATCTTTGATCATATTTGGGCACAAAATTTATTGTTACCAAATCCAGACTTGACCCAACATACTCTCCCCTCCAGTCTGATGAGAGGATGTTGACCCCATGGCTCCTCAATTGGACTCTAGACATGTCGCACCATGACAGAGTTCATGCTCCCACATTGTCATACTCCAGAACCAGAATACTGGAGAGCAGGGGCAGACAAAGCCAGCTACGTATACCAGAATACTATATACCTCGAGATACGGTCACATCTGACTAGACATATGAGGGTTTACTCTATAATCCATCAGGCAATCCTGGGTTAAGAATTCTAGGTGTCTCAATATCAAGCAAGCAACAAGTTTACAAGATGTATGATCAACAATATATAATAGTAAGGCGTCCCAAACTATACATACCCAGATGATCATGAAGCAAGTTACCAAAATAAAGAACTAGCAGAGTACAATGTTACATGATCAGCTCTAGCTATAGCCTAAAATATGCTTTACATATAGGCCCGCGGGATAGAATGTCAAGTCCCAAAATACGAACTAAACATGTTCTCGGTGGCTAAATGCCTCAAAAGAATAATTATACAAGATCAAGTGGGTAATGAAAGAGGAACCCACTCATGGCCCTGGGTGCTCCTGGTGTTCACTATCTTGAGGCGGGAAGTATGGAAGATCCTACGGCCCTGCTCCGATATCTGGCCATACAAAACCCGTGGGGTCAGACCCCAAAATAGTAAGTACCACAAGGGAGCCAAACTTATGAACTAAAATCAGCATGCAGACAAATCAGTAAGAATAGCAGATAAAGTAATAGTTAAACATTTCTGGAGTATTTAAACAAGGACATCTGGAATCAGTACTCCAGTTACCATTTTTGGATCAGCTGCTAATTTAAATTAGGATAGGACTAGACTGGTAATCAAGCAATCACAGCCAATCATGCCCTACGGCTTGCTATCATTAGCTAACTAGGGTTATCGGAGTCCTTGTTATTGACACATGCAATTTGAGATTCCTTAAAGCCACATGCCCTGCAGACTATCTGGGTTATCTAGACGAACGAGTACATACTATAGGTTTATCAGGTATAATTATTTTCTTATCTTTTCTTGTAATACAATACTCGTCAATGTGTTAGAAGTGTGCCCCTCACGATGGAGAGCTCCAAATCCATCAGGTGTCATTGGGATACCGGAATTACATGTAGCCAAGAAATCTCTCTAGATGTTATCTAAATTATTATTCTAGTTATTATCCAGAACAATTATCAAGGATTCTCGACCATGGTGCTCAAATATCTGCCTTAGACATGATACAAAACAAGACAGTAGCTTGACGAGTATAATCAAAATCAACCATGGGGATACATGTCATGAAATACAGGTGCTACTAATAGCCTTGATCACGACAGTTATAGGATTCTTGTGTCAGGGGTATGCTACGTCGAGCCATTATCAGGATTATCAGTACATTATTAGGATTTTCAGTACAGTATCAATGTAAACCCCCAGACTTTTTAGGAATTTAAAAACAATTTTTTAGGATTTTTATTGATTTTTAACTAATTAAAATAAATGATTTCTGGTATTAAATTAATTTTAAGATTTAATAAATATTAAAATATTATGAAAATAATATATTTTGGTGTAAAATAAATAATTAGACTTAGTGTAATTTTTTTGGATTTTATGGGACCCCAGAACTATTTTTAAAGACCTAAAAACTAAGTTTTTATTTAAACCAAAACAAACCAACCGGTTTATTAAACCAAATTGAACCAAACCCTGAACCGGGTTAACCCAACCCAACCAAAACCAATCCTATTGGATCGGGTCGGATCTGAACCCGACCCGACCAACGACCCGAAACCTATCTACAGTAACTAATCCCTAACCCGATCGTCCCTCCGCCGTTTCCCCTCCGTCGTCGCCTCGTCACCCCGATCGGTGACCCGCCGAGGCTATTCGCCTCCCCGCCGCATCGTCTTCCCCTACCGGCCGGACCCTACCCCTTCGCCTCCCCGCTAACCGTCGGCCGCCGTCCTCTATAAAATCCGCGGCCGACGAACCCCCACCACTTCACCATCACCAACCACCACCACAGCCCCGGCCATCCACTGCCCCTCTCCATCAACTTTGGCCACCCCGACGACTCCCCCACCGACACAGCAAACCGCCTCCACCTCGAGCATCCCCGGTCGACTTTTCCTAGAGCAACCCTGAGCCCAGCCGCCGAGAGCCGCCTCCGCCCGAGCTTCCCCGGAGATGACCAAGCGCCGCCACTACCATCTCCACCATGGCCGGTGATGAAACCCCAGCAGCCGCCGTGCCCTGCAGCACCGTCGCCGACAAGCCCCGCCACCCCGCAGTTGCAGCGCAACCTCGCGTGTATGCGTTGAACATTTAATTTCGGCATCCTGTTCCCATAAGCATTTCTCTCTCCTCGTTGCCTCATTTTCCATTCTGTCGAATTGTGTGCATACCCTGCGTGACCCTCCCGAACCCCGTGTAACTAGTTTTGGGTATCGTATCTTATGGCGATCACAAACTGTGACTCAAAATCAGAAAAATAAATCCCCTTTTCTGAAAATTCAGAAAATGTCCCGAACTCCCCAGTTTTCGGCCGTTTGCGACTAACCTGTTAAATGTTTTTAAAATTGGCTTGAACAGTAATTTAGACCATATGACCTAGTTTTAAAACCCTATTTTCGTTTAATTTATTGAGCTGTAATTTGTAATTTATTCGAGGGAATAAATAATCAAAAACTTGATATTTTAAAACCCTAATTTTTTCGGAACTGTGTGCGCCCCGCTAAACGAGACAACTTGGTCGTGTACAAATTTTACCAAAAGGTGTGCACCATAAATACTGACGTGTGGGACTTCGCAAAAATTGATTTGGATGTGCGTGCACACCGAAATCAACGCGTATCCGTCGACAACGTCCCGTATCGATCCTGTTCTGAAACTCGTAACTTCGTGTACGCTCGTCGTATCGAAACGAAACTTGCACCATCGGACTGGTAGCAATACGCTGGTCCTGTGACCCAAGTTTGGGTCGATTCTGAGAATATTGACAAAATCCAGTATCGTGGGCCCCACGGCTCTACTTGACGGACGATTTTGTGATCGGCTCATCGAAATCCAGTTTTGGATATTCCGTTGGGTTTGTATCATCGTTCTGGACTTGTGGACACTAAGTTTGACGAATTTGGAGAACATTATCTCTGGCACATTTTTTGGTGTGAAGCGGGCCACATGTGGACCCCGCTTTGACCAAAAACTGTCACTTTTTCCCCTGTGTCCAAATTGGACTTATGGACAGACAATTCTAGCTATTTGATATCTTCTGATTCTGATGGTAACATTTATTTCAGCAACCAAAGGAGTACATGCAGATCCCGCTGATACCAGAGCAGCAGTTGGAAATCAAACCCCAGGCAAGTGTACCTTGCTATACTTGCAGTAAATTGATTATTATTATTCTCTTGATCTATTCTGAGTTATAACTATTCAACCTAGGACCGTGTGACATTACTTAACTTTCGAATAATATTTGGGTGTCAACACCGTACGCGGAGTTTTGTAACTCACCTAGAGATGGATATCGAAACCCTATACATTTTCGTGCTTGCATTATCAAGTACGTTATTCCACAGGACACCTGACACTATACATGAGACAGAATCTTCCTGAGATATTCATGGTGATTCTGTATAGGATACAGGTTTCATGACATATACTTTATACACATGCATAGATATCATTATGACTTACTGCATCAGTTAGAGGTCATGATCTTGCATGTCATGGACATGAGACGTGTGATTACATTGGGTGGGGAGAGACACACAGGCTACAGGCTGATTTATATATATATTTATTATTGTGAGGCCTTAGACTCTATATTAGAGCTAGGCACTCTACTAGTGATATTACTACTACCGGCTCCCCGACACTGAGCTTGTAGTGGTCTCAGCCTGAGTTCTAGTGATGCTCTCAACTTGCATATCACTTTGCTGGTTATATAGTTTACCCTATTGATTCATTTATTTATACTGCACTTATTTGGCTTGAGTTATTCTTGTACCTTGTTATGTCCCCTGAGGACATGGAATCCAGATTATATCCCCAGGTTTAGCAGAGGATTTATATCCCGAGGTATATGGAGCAGGAGCAGGAGCAAGAGCAGGAGCAGATACTGGAGCTGAACCGATCCCCGAGGACGAGGTGATAGCCGAGGATTTCTCTTGAGTATTTGCTTCATCTATACTCAGTATTTGTTATTGTCAGACTCTTTCATTTCTGGTCTGTTGAACCATTGTATCAGACTTATTATCGGATTGTTCCCCGAATTATATTTTATTGAGACTTGACATTGCTATATATTTTATATTAATTATATTTATTTCTGTGGATGAGATTAGTACCATAGACCCTTATCATTGTTTTACAATTTAAGTATACCCTGATGGATCCATTAAATTGGGTTTTCCTATCGGTGTGTGCTACTGGCCATTGCCACATCTCTAGTCCCTCGATATTTTGGGACTGGGGAGTGACATAGTTTTTATGGTGGCCCATGCAGGTCAACGACTAAATTGCTTCGGTTTCAACTTAGGAACTGAGCAAGCCTGCAACAAGGACAGGATAAGTTTTTAGGATCTCATCTACTTGATTGAATCGTTCTTGATATCTATATCAAATTCGAATTAATTTATTAACATGCATCCTACCTTGATTCCTCTGTACGCCTCTTATAGTTTATTTTGGATGCAGAGTAATGGATCCACAAGCAAACGATAAAACTCCTGCAAGAACACCACAAGGTGCTGTAGCCACATACGAAGAAGATGAAGTAACATTAGTGGATGGAGGTTAATCAGCACATCAAAGCAGTCAAGCCAATCAGTATTCCTCAAGATTCCGGCGAGACGATATTCTACCTCAGCCACAGTTTACTTCACCAATGCCCATATTCCCACAAGGGCAGGCTATGGACGAACAACAGATATTTCAAATGATCTACGCAATGATGCAAGCTCAACTGCAGATTCAATAAGAGGCTTTGTGAAATAGCCTAGTAATCGCACTAGAGAAGGCGAATCTATCAGCACGACGACCATCGACGGGCTCAATCACCAATTTTTGCCAGCTGAAGCCCCATACTTTTTTTGGCAAGGAGGAGCCCATTGAAGTTCATGAGTGGCTCACAAACACTCAACATCGACTAGAGGCAGCTGAGCTTCCAAGAGAGCGTTGGATGACTGCCGTCCGGATGCAATTGACTGGCAATGCACATCACTGGTGGTTAACTGAGGCGACACAACTCGGACCAGACCGAGTCACTTGAGAAGAGTTCTCTAGACTCTTTCAGGAGATATATATTCCAGCTATTGCTCGGTCCAAACTTTGGGACAAGTTCAATCGCCTCACTCAAGACAATATGACAGTGGAAGAGTATAATGCGGAGTTCATCCGTCTGAGTCACTTCGCACCTACCTTGATACCGACCGGAGAGGAGAAGGCTAAAAAGTTCTTCGACGGACTAAACTTTGAGCTACAGAGATTGATCGGATCCGTTGCACCTACTTCTTACTCGGACGTTCTTGCTGCAGCCCGACGCATGGAGTGCGTCACTAGGAGAGAATCCAGCCTGAAAAGGCCATTTTTACCAGCACCAACCAGAGTGTCACAAGAGGAGTCTGCAAAGCGTCAATAGATAAATACACTACCGAGAGCAGCACCAAGAGCCTCACTCCTTCCTACTTGTCACTACTGTGGCAAGGTAGGCCATATTGAGAAAGAGTGCAGACACAAGTTGGGAATGTGCTTGATTTATGGATCCAGCCAACATTTAGCAAGAGATTGCACGACTCATCGAGGAGAAACATTGATGATTAATCGAGAAGCCTTACCAGCACTGGGAGGATATCAGCCGAGGCCACCCTTGTCACTACAAGCAGCACTCTTCTAGCAGGCTCAGCAACAGCAGAGGGCACCACCACAAGGACTCGGACAAGATTTTATAATAACCTTGGAGGACGCGCAGACTCGTGGAGTAGCAAATACGCGTAAGTTATTCATAGTTGTCTATTCATAATATTGCTTTAGCTTATGCATGTTAGTTCATGACCTTATCCCTAAACCTAGTATTTTGAACTGGTTAATAATTGATAACCTAGTTTTCTAAGCTGTAGTTTTCCTTGCTCTATCCAGATTTTTTTACTTTTGAATTACCAAATCCTTCATTGTCTAGGGAAATACTTTATTCCTTCCCTAGGTGTTTTGCTTAACCCTCGTCCTTCGATTTCTCTTTGGTCATGATTTTTTGATAATGTCGTACTTCGAACATATTTTGCAACCGTGTCATTTCTTCTGACCAGTTATGTTTTTTTTATTCTTTGATTGCGAGGATGCAATCCTCTTAAGGGGGTAGATTATAAACCCCCAGATTTTTCAGAAATTTAAAAACAAATTTTTGGGATTTTTAGTAATTTTTAACTAATTAAATAAATGATTTCTGGTATTAAATTAATTTTGAGATTTTAATAAATATTAAAATATTATGAAAATAATATTTTTTGGTGTAAAATAAATAATTAGACTTAGTGTAATTTTTATGGATTTTATGGGACCCCAGAGATTTTTTAAAGACCTAAAAACTAAATTTTATTTAAACCAAAATAAATAAACCGGTTTATTAAACCAAATTGAACCAAACCCTGAACCGGGCTAACCCAACCCAACCCAAACCAATCCTATTGGATCGGGTCAGATCTGAACCCGACCCGACCCACGACCCAAAACCCGACCCGAAACCTATCTACAGTAATTAATCCCTAACCCGATCGTCCCTCCATCGTTTCCCCTCCGCCGCCGCCTCGTCTCCCCGATCGGTGACCCACCGAGGCTATTCGCCTCCCCGTCGTATCGTCTTCCCCCACCGGCCGGCCCCTACCCCTTCACCTCCCCGCTAACCGTCGGCCGCCCTCCCCTATAAAACCCGCGGCCGACGAACCCCCACCACTTCACCATCACCAACCACCACCACAGCCCCGGCCATCCACCGCCCCTCTCCGCCAACTTCGGCCACCCCGACGACTCCCCCACTGACACAGCAACCCGACTCCACCTCGAGCATCCCCGGTTGACTTCCCCTCCATCAACCCTGAGCCCAGCCACTGAGAGCCGCCTCCGCCCGAGCTTCCCCAGAGACAAAAAAGCGCCACCACTACCAGCTCCACCACGGCCGACGACGAACCCTCAGCAGCCGCCGTGCCCTGCAGCACCGCCACCGGCAAGCCCCGCCACCCCGCAGTCGCAGCGCAACCTCGCGTGTATGCGTTGAACATTTGATTTCGGCGTCCTCTTCCCATAAGCATTTCACTCTCCTCGTCGCCTCATTTTCTGTTCTATCAAATCGTGCGCGTACCCTGCGTGACCCTCTCGAACCCCGTACAACTAGTTCAGGGTATTGCGTCCTGTGGCAATCGCAAACTGTGACGCAAAATCAGGAAAATAAATCCTCTTTTCTGAAAATTCAAAAAATGTCTCGAACTCCCCAGTTCGCGACCGTTTGCGACTAACCTGTTAAATGTTTTCAAAATTGGCTTGGACAGTAATTTAGACCATATGAACTAGTTATAAAATCCTATTTTCGTTTAATTTATTGAGCTATAATTTATAATTTATTCGAGGGTATAAATGATCAAAACCTTGGTATTTTAAAACCCTAATTTTTCTGGAACTGGGTTCGCTCGGCTAAACGAGGCGACTTGTTCGTGTGCAAATTTCACTGAAAGGTGTGCACCGTTAATACGGACATGTGATATTTCGTGAAAGTTGATATGGATGTGTTGTACACCGGAATGAACGCGTATCCGTCGACAACGTCCCGTATCGGCCATGTTCTGAAACTCATTGTAACTTCGTGTACGCTCGTCGTATCAAAAAGAAACTTGCCATTAGACTCGTAGCAATACGCTGGTCTTATGACCCAAGTTTGGTTCAATTCTGAGAACGTTGACAAAATCCAGTATCGTGGGCCCCACGGCTCTACTTGATAGGCAATTTTATGATCGGCTCATCGGAATCCAGTTCTGGACATTCTTTTGGGTTCGTATTGTCGTTCTGGATTTGTGGACACTAAGTTTGACGAATTTGGAGAACATTGTCTCTGGCACATTTTTTGGTATGAAGCGGGCCACATGTGGACCCCGCTTTGACCAGAAACTGTCACTTTTGCCCCTGTATCCAAATTGGACTTATGGACAGGCAATTCTAGCTATTTGATATCTTCTGATTCTGATGGTAACATTTATTTCAGCAACCAAAGGAGTACATGCAGATCCCGCTGATACCAGAGCAGCAGTTGGAAATCAAACCCCAGGCAAGTGTACCTTGTTATACTTGTAGTAAATTGATTATTATTATTCTTTTGATCTATTCTGAGTTATAACTATTCAACCTAGGACCGTGTGACATTATTTAACATTCGAATAATATTCGGGTGTCAACACCGTACGCGGAGTTATATAACGTCACCTAGAGATGGATATCGAAACCCTATACATTTTCGTGCTTGCATTATCAAGTACGTTATACCACAGGACACCTGACACTATACATGAGACAAAATCTTCCTGAGATATTCATGGTGATTCTGTATAGAATATAGGTTTTGTGACATATACTTTATACACATGCATAGATATCATTATGACTTGCTGCATCAGTTAGAGGTCATGATCTTACGTGTCATGGACATGAGACGTGTGATTACATTGGGTGGAGAGAGACACACAGGCTACAGGATGATTTATATATATATATATATATATATATATATATATATATATATATATATTTATTATTATGAGGTCTTAGACTCTACATCAGATCTAGGCACTCTACTAGTGATATTACTGCTACCGGCTTCCCAACACTGAGCTTGTAGTGGTCTCAGCCTGAGTTCTAGTGATGCTCTCAACTTGCATATCACTTAGCTGGTTATATAGTTTACCCTATTGATTCATTTATTTATACTGTACTTATTTGGCTTGAGTTATTCTTGTACCTTGTTATGTATCCTGAGGACCTGGAATCCGGATTATGTCCCCATGTTTAGCAGAAGATTTCTATCCTGAGGTATATGGAGCAGGTGTCACGCCCCAGTCCCAAAATATCGAGGGACTAGCTACGTGGCAATGGCCAGCAGCACACACCGATGGACAAACCCAATTTAATGGACCCATCAGGATATACTTAAGTTGTAATACAACAATAAGGGTCTACTAATCTCATCCACAGAAATGAATACACAATATCAAAATATAAAGCAATATCAAGTCACAATAAAACATAAGTCGGGGAACAACCCGATAATGAGTTTGATACATTAACTCACAAATAATGGAAATAAAGAGTCTAACAATAGAAATAACTGAGTATAGAATATGCTTATACTCAGGAGAAATCTTCAGCGATCACCTCATCCTCGGATTCTGGTACTGCTCCAAAGACTGCTCCTGTCCCGTACACCTCGGGATAGATCGCCTCCGCTAATCCTGGGAACATAATCCAGATCCAGGTCCTCAGGGGACATAGCAAGGTACAAAATAACTCGTGCCAAATTAAATGCAGTGCAGCAATAAATGAAGCAATAGGGTAAACTATGTAACCAGCTATGTGACATGCAAGTGAGAGCATTATTCATACTCAGGCTGAGACTACTACAGGCTCTGTGTCGGGGAAACCCATAGCAGTATTTGCTTGAAGGGCCAGTAAATGTGCCAAAGCTCTGTGTCAGAGTCTAAGACACCTCTAGTAAAGTAATATATATATATATATAATCAGCCTTTTGTATGGTAAAACTCTTTCCACCCAATGTAATCACACATCACAGGTTCACGATGTCTCATGTCCATGTCACGCAAGATCATATCTAATGCAGCAAGTCATAATGAGATCTAAGCATATATAAAGTATTTGTCATAAACATGTATCCTATACAGAATCACCATGAATATCTCAGGAAGATTCTGTCTCATGAATAGTGTCAGGTGTCCTGAGGTATGACGTACTTGATAAGGCAAGTACAAAATGTATAGTGTCTCGATATCCATGTCTAGGTGACTTTACACAACTCTATGTACAGTATTAACACCCAAATATTAGTCGGACGCTAAGTAATGTCAAACGGCCCTAGGTTGAACAGAGATCTTACAGCCATAAATTAAGAAAATAGTATAAACATTGCTGCAAGTAGGGCAAGGTACACTTGCCTGAGTTTTGGTTACCAACTGCGGCTCTGGTATCAGCGGGTTCTGCAGGTACTTCTCCGGTTGCTGAAATAGATATTACCATCATGCTCAGAAGATATCAAATAGCTAGAAACGCCTGTCCTTGAGTCCAATTTGGACACAGGGGCAAAAATGACCATTTCTGGTAATAGCGGGGTCCACATGTGGGCCACTTTGCACCGAAAAATGTGTCAGAGACAATATTCTCCAAATTTGTCCAACTTAGTGTCAACAGGTCCAGAACGATGATACGAATCCAATGGAACTTCCAGAACTGAATTCTGATGAGCCGATCACAAAATCGCCCGTCAAGTGGAGCCGTGGGGCCACGATACGCAATTTTGTCAAAGTTCTTAGATTCGAACCAAACTTGGGTCACAGGACCAGCGTATTGCTTTGAGTTCGATGGTACAAGTTTTATTTTGATCCGACGTGTATACACAAAGTTACAACGTATTTTGGAATAGGGCCGATACGGGGCGTTATCGGCGGATACGCGTTCTCGGCGGATACGCGGGTGGCTGAGGCGCTGCGGGGAGTGGTTCGTCGAGGTCATCGACGACGGGGTTCTCCGAAGACTGGAGGAGAGAGGCACTGAGGGAGGTCGACGGAGCGGGGCGGAGGCTAGGGTTGTATAGGAGGCGGGGAGAGAGGAGAAGCGCTGGAGAAGACGACGGGCTGGGGTGCTGCACGGCTGAGGGCGGAGGCGCTGACGGTGGAGCCAGGGCGGAGAAGGGGGTGGCTGGAGATGACGGGGAGGCCGAGGACGGCGCTGGGGAGTTCGATGGTGGCGGTGGCGCTGGAGATTCTGGTCGGGGAAGAGAGGCGGAGACGACGGTGGTGATAGGGTAGCCGGAGGTGGCGGATCGAGGGTTGCTTTGGTGGTTGAGACGGCGGTGGCTGGGCGGGTTTATATAGGGCGAGGGCGAGAGGGAGGAGCTGGGTGGTTACGGGCGGATGAGGCGGGGGTGTAACGGGCGGAGAGAGGGCAGAAATGGCCTCGGGGAAGGCGGCGGAGGTTACTGGCGGCGGTCGGCGGGGGAAGTCGAGGGTTTACAGTTACTGTAGATAGGGTAGCGGGTCGGGTTAGGGTCGGGTTTAGGTTTTAGGCCCGGATCAGACCCAATAAGGATTGGGTTGGGTTCAGGATGGGTTCGGTTCAACATGGTTTGGTTCGGTTTGGTTCACAAATAAACCGAATTTATTTAGGGTTTAATAAATAATTAGTTTTTAGGTCTTTAAAAATATTTTTGGGGTCCAATAAATTCCAGGAAAATTACCCTATGTCTAATATTTTATTTTACACCCAAAAATATTATTTTCATAATATTTTAATATTTAATAAAATTATTTAAAAATACTTAATACCAGAAAATAATTGATTTAATTAGTTAAAATTCATCGAAAATTCTAGAAAATTCATTTTTAAAATCTAAAAAATTTCTGGGGGTTTACAGTAGGAGCAAGAGCAGGAGCAGACACTGGAGATGAACCGATCCCCGACGACAAGGTGATAGCCGAGGATTTCTCTTGAGTATTTGTTTCATCTATACTCAGTATTTGTTATTGTCAGACTCTTTCATTTCTGGTCTGTTGAACCATTGTATCAGACTTATTATCGGGTTGTTCCCCGAATTATATTTTATTGAGACTTGACGTTGCTATATATTTTATATTGATTGTATTTATTTCTGTGGATGAGATTAGTACCATAGACCCTTATTATTGTTTTACAGCTTAAGTACACCCTGATGGATCCATTAAATTGGATTTGCTCATCGTGTGTGATGCTGGCCATTGCCACGTGTCTAGTCCCTCGATATTTTGGGACTGGGGCGTGACAATCAAGATTATCAGTTCCATGTCAGGATTATCAGTACAGTATCAGAATTATCAGTTCCATGTCAGGACTATCAGTTACATGTCAAGATTCAGGAGTTTATTTATAGTGTACAATCACTAGATCATGTCAGAAAATCAAGATCAATATCCAGAATGTCATATTCAAGGAATAACCAAGATTAACTAAAATAACGGGATAAAAGAGAACCAGAGAATCATCAAGAGTTAAGCATATTAAAGAGAATACTGGCATACAGGTGCATAAATCATCCATTCAGGGTTAGCGCATAAAATCAGGCAAGAAAATAACATCTGCGCACAATGAGCCAAAACAACTATTGGCGCACAAATGGCCAAAAAAGGTATTGGCGCACAAATGGTCAAAAACAGTTTTGGCGCACAAATGGCCAAAAATAGTTTTGGCACACAAATCACTAATCTGGGCAGTTCTGGCGTACTTTGATACAAAAGTGCTTCGAGCAAAAGGTGGCACACAAATCATACTAAAGCGCACTTCTAGGACCTAGGCAAATAATGATAGAAGTGTGCGAGCCAGGAGCTTTGCACATAAATCTATCATTGGCACACAAATAAAAGTACCCAAGATATGAACTTGGTGCACTTTCATCAAGTATGCCAGTAATGAGGTTTGGCGCACAAACAAGCGTAGGAAGGTCTACTAAAAGACAAAATACAAGTTTCAAGGCATGGCATAACAGTCAAGACAATCCTGCAGTCAAGAACATAATTCTCAAGAATGGTCAAAAGTTATTGCTTAGTCATTAAGTAATTACGAAGGGCTACAAAGTATGCCATCTCTGGAGAATGCCACATAGTGCTCCAACACAGCAAAGTGCGCCATTCTCCAGAAGCGACAATGTGCGTCGGTAAGAAAAGTTTTACCAAAGTGCGCCAACTCTGCAATATCTACAAAGTGCGCCAACTTGGCTATTTAAGCAGTGGCGTGCATTCTTGATGACTTGTAGACCCATTCAAAAGTATGCCAAGTAGGATTGGCGTACTTTTGAAGGAATTGCCATAATGCAAAATGTGCGTAGGAGTAAAGAAGTGCGCCTAGAGTACTTAACCTATCTTGGCGCACTCTCTAAGAAATTTATGAAACACACACAAGTGTGCTCACTGGAACTTTGCTTTATGCGATAAGGGTTCCTTGCGTACTTTTTGTATGCATTCTTGGGCCAACTTTGCATTCTCCAACTTGCTATTCTCGGGCTACATGAGCAACACAATTCAAGGAAAAACAAAATCATCAATGAGTTCAGTTATAAGTGTTACCCAAAAATAAAACCGATCAAATGATTAAAATAGTTATATTAAGAATCAAAGCAAGATCCATAGTTGTTCCTTCGGTTGGCAAGATGTACTTGCCTACGGTCAAGTTCTAGCCTAATACCAACACTACCAAGGTTACCCACGGCCAAGTCCAAGCTCGGGTGCTGCTCTCTACTGGGAAAAAATGAAGAAGGAAAGAGAAATTAAAGGAAAAAAAAAGTAGAGGAAAGAGAATGTGATTGCTTATATAGTAAGAGCTAGGATTGTAGGCCATTAGATCATAATCCATGCCCCTCACCCAGATTTATCACAGCCACACAAGAGAACAACGGTCCAAAGCATGCAACTAAGGGAAACTTACAAAAATAACCTAAATAATGCATGAATGGTATAAAGCATGATGTAAGAAATTAAACGATAAATGAGCTATACATGTATAATATGCGTATATCGGGTACGTATACTAGATCAGTGAGACGAGTCTCACACCCAGGACACCAATCTCCAATCCCCCAAGATTTTTTGCATCTTTCTTCGTCTCCAGCTTCTCGACTGTCATATCGACCCTAGATGCCATTAGTAGCACCTCCTACACCATTGGGATCCTGCCGATATCAATGAGACAGCCAAAACCAAAGTCCCTAACAATCAACCTTACTATAAGTCTTGGCTGCCTATCCCCAATTTCTGTCTTCCACCTGAAAGTACTACTATTTTGATGAGCTTCTTCACCCTTGGCTAGCCTGCCGATATCAATGACACAGTCAAGACCAAAGTCCCTAACGATCAGCCTTACCATAAGTCTTGGCTACCTGTCCCCGATTTTTGCCTTCCACCTGAAAGTACTACTATTTCGACGAGCTTCTTCACCCTTGGCTAGCCAAACCAAGCGGACGGTACGGTTCTTCCGAGATTCAAACTCATGAACCTTTCTACCTTCGTGTCCAACATTGAAGCTCCCTCGTACATATGCATCCTCGAACAGAATATTATGCACTTTGCATGTTGTCAATGACCCACAGCTCCCTCGAAACTGTGCAAATGGAGATGCACCCACCTTTGATTGAGTTTTCTACATACCTTGATCTTCTCCCTGGCTTCGAACTACTGAAACCAATATTGCTCCGTGAAGCTTTGGCAAACCATCTGTCACCAAAATCAGATCCGTGGAATAACCCCCACTTGGAGACCGACCAGTTGTCATGGGACTGACTGACTGACCCTCAATATTTGGCTCATCACCATTCGTCGCTTTGTCTCAACGAACAAATCCTCTGTATCCCTCAAAATATCTTGAAGGCCATCCTCAACAAGTTTTCGACGATCCACTAACTCATGTTGAACTTCCCTCGAGCCTTAATCCTATGTCTGTGGCTTGTCTTTATAACTCAGCGGCTTTAGCCTGTACATGCTACAATATAAATCTCCTCTAGTCAGCTCTTGGGAACCCTTTGTAAGCATCCAATCTTTGTCCCCAAACACGTTACGACAGCCATCATCCGTCAGCCTCACTATTGAAACTAAGTTATAGCACAAACTCGGTACATATCACACACTATTGAGAAAGAGCTTCTCACCAAGCTCCGTTGTCAAGTTCACATCACCGATGCCTACAACTGTAGTTGTTCCCATGTTTTCCATCTTCACACGTCCAAACCTACTGCCACGGTAGGACATGAAGATCCTCTTAGGTGGAGTGGCTGATACGACGCCCCTATGTCCATGATCCAATCATCGTCATGACACATGTCACAAGGTTCCTCTGTATTGGTTGTTGTGATGATAAGATCTCTTATAGCCATGAGATTCTCCTGATCATCCTTACCTTTGGCCTTCTCAACTTTGAACTTCATACAGCTTCTCTTGATATGACATATTTTGCCACAGTAATAACAGCCCTTATTACGGTCTACAGTCGCAAGATCCTGAGAACTCCCCCATGTCCTAGCTTGTGACTTAGGTCTTCCCTTCCCGTAGGAAGAAACCAGAGCGGACTCCTGTGAAGATTCAACTAGCTTATGCCGGACCTCCTTATTCAACAAACAAATTGTAACTGCCTCCATCGTGACAACTCCATCAAGCGCGGAGTTGCTCACCAACACCACCAACGTCTTTCAGCTTTCTTGCAGAGAACTCAAAAGCAAAAGGGCCCGAAGCTCATAATCAATCACCATCTTTATCGCAGACAGCTGATTGATGATACTCTGAACCTCGTTCAGATATTATACCACTGGGACACCCTTTGTGTACTTTGAGTTGAGGAGTTAACGAGTTGGCGAATAAGAAATACATTATTGCCAATCGTCTTTATTTCGTACAACGAATGCAGCTTCTTCCATAATGCTTTTGCGAAACTCTCTATGGATACGTGGTGAAATACCGAATCGTCCAATAATTAGTGAATGAATCCATCGGCATTCCGATCCAGTCATTTCTAGTCATCAACAGCTTTGTCCGACGGCTTGGCGTTGTCGCCCGCCAACGGACCATGCAAGTCCTTATACCAGAGTAGTTCCTCCATCCTTGGCTTTCAAATTGCCCAATTTTCTCCTGTGAGGGTGATCATGCGTGTGTTCATCTTTTCTGTAGAAATGGTTGCACCTTCCCTCTCGTGAACCTGAAAGCTCTGATACCAGTTGTTGGAAATCAGACACCAGAGCCAAATACTCTGACACTAGATGTTGAGATCAGACACGTCCTACAAGCTTCTACCACCATGTTTGAAACTGACCGCGATGAAAACTTAGGTCAACCCACCTGATATAACCAACTCCCATCTAACGAACACCAAGCACAGATAAAGATAACGTATATGGCGGTGACTACGTCACCTAGACAAATCTCAATCTATATAACTCATGTGAAATTACAAGATTGACAAAAAAAATGATGTTGAACTCTTTGCCCTGATAGCCCTCACCACACTCAAGAAGAAAAGACAGAGATTACAATGAAATCACTCACCATACCTGAAGCGATCTCCCTGAATGAAGGAGATGACTCCTCGATCAGATATCTTCTTCCTTCTGTCTTTGATGGCAAGTCCTAAGAACAAAGTATGGAACTAAGAGCAAAATATGGACCTTCTCTTATATCTCATGTGGACAAGCACCCTGAATATCCACATTGTGCTCTATTTTGTGCCTCCACCCTAACACATATATATAGTTGAGAAATTCTAGTTTAGGTCATAGGAATTCCTAAATAGGAAACCCTAAAATAGGAAACCCATTACCTAAAATAGCAATCACAAATTATGGACGTCCAAATATGGTCAAATTAAATATTTGATACAAATTTGTAAATCTAATCAAATCAAATATTTAATGTAGATTTTTAAATCGCATCAAATTAAATCTTTGACCATATTTAGACTCCAAAATTTATTGTTACCAAATTTAGACAGGACCCAACACTTTACCAGTTCAGAATTCCAATACAAAATACAAGTTGTAAAAAGTTACTTTCCACTTATATTTTCGCATGCAATTTACCACACAGGTCCGAAGGTAATTGTGATTAGGGATTGAATGGTCATCTGTAGACTATTATTGTGCAACTATACAAATTTACTCTTATAATGAGGCTTGAAAATGGTTTAAAATTGAACCGTCTAAGCTGTATGTAAAAACTCCACTAACTTTTTTTTTAATTACTAAGTATTTAACTACCTAATATTATTTATTTACAACTAAACAATTTTAACTCAAGTGATTAAGGTGGGAGATTTTTTTTTTTAGTTATTTGAGTTTGATTCCTAGAAACGATAGTATTTATAATAATTTTATATTTATATTTTTTTTTTACGTTGGTGCGGTCCAC
This sequence comes from Iris macrosiphon, assembly GCA_036927795.1. NCBI lineage: Eukaryota > Viridiplantae > Streptophyta > Magnoliopsida > Asparagales > Iridaceae > Iris > Iris macrosiphon. The sequence continues at coordinate 191,439,588 of JAYESA010000007.1, forward strand.
ATATATGTTACTTGGAGTTTTGAATGACCGGAGTCGGACACCGATTCGATGTGGTATGGGATTTGATAATAACTATACATATATGACATCTATATTGTCCTATCAAATTAAATATATAACTTTTAGTTATCTAACACAAGCTGGTAGTATGGATTAGAGAATAAGACAAAGTTTGTTAGTACTAGACTTCTAGTTTCATATTGTTGTTGCTATTTATAAAATATCATAATAAACAACTTTCACTATCCGACTTGATTTCTGATAATTTGTTCGTTACTGGATTCATGATAGATAACCAGACATTATTTAGTGCAAGTGGTGAGCACGTGACAATGATAGATGCGGTTCAATGTATACCGACACAAAAAGAGAAGAAAAGAAAAGTGCGTCAACTTATCTAAGGTAGTAACGTGCAAGCCTAAAAATTTTAAAAAAAATCATATAAATTTATGATAAATACTGTCCTTTTTTATGATGTTTGACATAATGTTCAAAATTTTGTGCATGATGCGTTATATGTCTTTTGGGTCCACTGTCCTCCAACTCCTACTATTTATAAATGGAAAGAATAATATCCCTCTATGGCTCGATCCACCGATCCTCAACCACCCACCACCCAGCCAGCCAACCAGAGCTCTTATGCCTCTCTCTGGTGAGCACAAAGGTCATTCGAGTTCGTCATTATTAGAATTACAAATATTGTCGTTTTTATGAATTTAATTCAGACAACCACAAAAAAAAATTTTATAAAAGTACTACAAAACTAACTTAGGACGGCCAAAAAAATGTTTGTTTTACTTAAAAGTTTGACACCATGAAAAAATTGGTTGGGGCGGCCCACTACATAGTATATAAGACAACTTTGTTTTATCCATTTGTCTTCTTCTTCCCCTTCTCTCAAAACACTAAATCTAATTTTCTATGGAAGATGTGGTCCCAAGTCACTCCAAGCCAACTTAATGATTCTCCTATGAATATTCGACCTTTAATCAGTATCTCTTCGACAAAATGTGACGATAAAAATTTTCAAGTATTTGGTTCTCCTCAAATTATTAAATTATATCCGACCAATGTAGGAGATATACACGAAAATCTCTTCGACGAAGAAATCGGATCATCGAATCCACTAAACCCTGATTGCGCACCTTCCTATGAACATCTTGATCCTTCCGAAGCACCCTCAATAAGCATCCTGACAGCCCTAGTTTGACAGTTTTCGTGTTAGGACAGTCAAAAATTATGACAGTTCAAAATTCATAATGGGCTATCAAAAATTTTGACAGTCCTAATTTACACAGTTATAATTAGGACTGTCAGAAATTTTTACAGTCCATCATATTGGTTGGACTGTCAAGATATTTGATAGTCCTAATTTATACTGTTATAATGAGGACTATCAAAAAATTTGACAGTCATTCCTATTGGTTGGCCTGTCAAAAATTTTGACAGTCCAACCAATAGAAATGACTGCCAAAAAATTTAATAGTCGTAATTATAACAATGCATTTTCTACTTGATTTTGCATGTCTTTTTAACTTTCTTTTCTATTGGTTATAGGGCATACCGTCTATAGTTGTTGTTGTACATCCTGCTATTGTCGTTGATGTAGCCAATTTATTCTCGATGGATATTTTAGTTTGAATCTTATAAAGAAGCGTTAGATTGGTACAGACAAGTTGGACTTCAACATAACATAGTCATTGTCATTTTAAGATCGATCAGATCCCAGCCGAATCAAAAATATTTAGAGCTTTAATGTGAAATAGGTGGTGTGTTCATGTATCATCATAGAAAAGATAAACTTTTCGACAGAAAAGTCACGGAGAAAATCGTTGGGACGAAGAAATATTGGCACGTTCTATTTTCCAAGATACGAAAATCTGAGTGCAATGATACATCTCCAGGCTACGCACTCATATAATACTCTGGTATTATATTTGTGATTGTCGCATGTAGGTTCTAGGATAAGTATAGGATAGCAAAGATACATTCTAAAATATTCACATATTATACATACACTGCTTATCGTGGATCACCCATTAATTGCTATAAGGGATCAGGAACTGCATCAATTTGTGCTTGAACGGATACTGACTCCCATTATATTTACACTGACAAGTTTTCTTCCAGAAATCATAATTTACATAAAACAGCTACAAAATGAGGTAGGCTGTTTTTAAAATCTAACTCCCTTACTCGTCCATCTCATTCTTCCTCATTTTTTTTATTTTCTAGTGATCAAAACTAGGTCGTCAGAACGACTAGCAAGCCCTTATATCAAGGAATGGTTAAAATAAATGATAAGATAATTACAAAATTTCAAGGATAAGTCATATCAGAATATAAGAATAACCGATATGAAAACTGGAATACTTGCAGCTGATTAATAGTGTAAGCTTGAAATATGAGGCTTCATATTCCTGATAAAACTTATTCTACAAAGTGTCAAAAACACAGTCACAAACACTATCCACAACACAAAATTCTTATATGCAAATCCAATTTAGAGAACGTTTTTGGATCACCATCATCACCTATTATCTCATAAATAATCTCATATACCCTGGATCAGGTAATTACTACATGGACGATGCTTAGATTACAGTCTCACAGTATTGTAATATCATTGTATCTCGATAATAACCATTGAATCACATTAAATGTGATAACACATGATATAAACAATTATTGAATTTTTTTCTTTATTTTAAAGAATTCGGAGCATGTGATAATATAACGATTATCAAATATCGACATAAATTAGAATACTTGCAGCTGATTAATAGTGTAAACTTGAAATATGAGGCTTCATATTCCTGATAAAACGTATTCTACAAAGTGTCAAAAACACAGTCACAAACACTATCCACAACACAAAATTCCTATATGCAAATCCAATTTAGAGAACATTTTTTGATCACCATCATCACATATTTTCTCGTCAATAATTCCATATACCCGGGATCAGATAATTACTGCATGGACGATGCTTAGATTCCAGTCCCACGGTATTGTAATATCATTGTATTTAGATAATAACCATTGAATCACATTAAAATATGATAACACATGATATAAACAATTATCGAATTTCTTCTTTATTTTAAAGAATTCGGATCATGTGATAATATAACGATTATCGAATATCTTGAACATTTCCAAGATTTCGAAAAACAGGTCAACATTGGATATACACAATTATCGAATTTTCTTGATCGTTTTCAAGAATTTGGATCCAATGGCAGGTAAGTGATCTAAGCCTCACCTCAGTAATCGTATGGCCATACATATGCCGGAACTACTGATCAGCATTAATTTTTAAAATAATTAATATTGCTAAGAGCTCGACGATGTGATCCAAATGTTCTCTCTCATCCCAATGCAATTCTATAAAATTACAATCATTTATATCTAACAATCACTACTAAAAATTACGGGATTAGCGACGTTTTAAGCGACGTCAAAGTAAAACGTCGCTAATATTAAATATATCAGTGACTCCAAAGAATAACGTCGCTATAAGTCGCTGTTTGGCAACATATAGCGACGTTTAGTGACTGTAATTAAGTTTTTTAAAAGAATAGTCGCTATAAGTTTATTTAAGGTCGCTAAACATCGTTGAGTTATATGATTAACGACGTTTAGCGACGTATTTAGCGACGTTTAGCGACGTATTTAGCGACGTTAATCTATTAAATATTTAGCGACGTATTTAGCGACGTTATATTTATATTAGCGATGTCATTAGTTAGCGTCGCTAATTTATTTTATTTAGGGTTGACGAATTCCTTTTTCCCCCATTTCCTTCGATCTCTCTCCCACAAATTTTTAAACCCCCCTTCCGTCGTGTCTGGCTCCCCTCCTCCCTCCAGCGTCCTCTCCTCCCTCCCGGGTCCCCACCTCGGCGACCCCCTCCCTCCGGCGTCCCCTCCTCCCTCCGGCGTCCCCTCCTTCCTCCGGCTCCCCTCCTCCCTCCGGCGTCCTCCTCCCTCCGGCGGCTCCTCCTCCCTCCGGCTTTCTCCTCTCTCCAGCTCCCCTCCTCCTCACTCAGTGAGATCTCTATGTCTCCTTTCTCTGTCTTTCTCTCTCTAACACGACACAACAAGACACGATACGACATGACATGACACACACTAACCCTAACTCGAACAGACACACACACACACGCACGCGAACACACTAACACATGCTGACACTAACCCTAATACTGACACGGATATACCGACACACATAAACATAGACAAGACATGACATAGACATGACATGGGATACGACACAGACACATACACTGATGTGACCTTATTTCTAGTTTAGTGAGCACAGTAGTATCAGTGTAGGAACTCAATGTTAGAGCTCAGCTGTGACCGAGTATCAGAGCTTGCATATCTTGCAGTGTAGATCTCAGCACTCAGCATTTCAGAGTGAGAATAAGCTCTCTTGTCCAGTCACCTGTAACAAGCCAGCTTAGCTCCACTGCACAGTCATCAAATTAGTACAGTCAGCAAATTACGATTAGCTGCTAATACATGTAATCAGTTTATTATAAATAAGAGAATGAGGGAGAATAGAGGGGATGGATGTATTGTTGCTTTCTTAATTTCAAATTACTTTAGATCTGTAACTACTTCTTCTTCCTTACAACTCTAATAAAAACCCTAGGATTTCCAAATCCCTATCTCTTTCTTCTTCTATTACTGAATTTCTTCATTTCCATGTCTAATTCATATGTTTCTCCTTCTTCACCTGGACTCCTACAAAGAGGACCGTATTATACACTGACATGATACAAAATATGACACAGACCCTAACCCTATCTATCTTCTAGTTAGCTGTCTGAGTTTAGACGCAATCTTGCGTATCTGCATCGTATATAATACGATGCAGATCTCGACTGAAGAAGAGTCGTATACACTAACACGAAAATGACTCTTCAAAGCCGAGACATGATACGGTATTGGCTTCTTCTAGAACTCATATCCAAACGATGCAACTGCTCTCCCTTCAGTTGATTACTGCCAAATGATGTATACTAAAAACTGTGAACTGCTCTCCCTAGTGACCCGAGCTCACTCAATCACTCAAACAACCATATACACACACACACACATACATAGGGCATTGTGTATCAAGTTAGAGCAGTTTTTACCTTCCTCCAGAGAATCACACTGTATTTAACAATTTATAGGACATGTACTGTCACTTTTACAGAAGTATCTAGAAATGGATATGAATTACTATCTACGTAATTGTTTGTGGATGTACAACCGTCATCCTGATGATATGTATGGTGTGCGGGATGAATTCATTGAGAGTGTACAGCAGTTTCTGCAGTTCGCTAAGGCATTCCCTCAGTAAATGGACGGTACCAAAATTAAGTGTCTGTGTGTGAGATATCACAACTTGAAATATCATCCAGAAGTAGAAGTCACATATCATTTGTACTGGAAGGGCTTCACACCGAATTACTATCAGTGGACCGCGCACGAATAACTTGTGTCTCTAGCATCGGAGTCGGAGCCTTATGTGGAGCCGTATATGGATGTCCATGACTACGCTGCTTACGACAACGGATGGGTGAACATAGTTTTTGATACGACGGGGCCTAGTTTTAATTCGGACAATGATGATGCAGCTGAGGAGTTACTGAATGTCGATGCTGCAAAGTTTATGGAGTTGCTGGAGAATGCAATGACTCTATTATATCCTGGTTGTGAGGATCATTCACCGTTGGAGGTGGTTACAAGATTGTTGAGCATCAAGTCCGATTTTAACATGTCGCAAGAATGTTATAATCGACTGATCAATTTGATTATAGAGATCTTGCCCGAGGGTTCAAAGTTGCCTAAAGACTTCTACCGATCTAAGAGGATGGTGAGATCACTCTGGATGGGATACGAAAAAATTTATGCATGTCACAACGGGTGCATGTTGTACTACAAATACAACAAGGATGAAGATGCGTGCAGATTCTGTGGTGCTGATCGCTACAAGGCCACTGGTAGAGGAAAGTCTGTCAGTGCAAGGAAGCCTACCGATTCGATGCACTAGTTATCTTTGACACCGCGGTTGCAGAGGTTGTTTATGGTTAAGGAGACCGCAGAAAATATGAGTTAGCACAGGCAAAAATAGATCGAAGGAGTATTGGATCATCCATCCGATGGAGAAGCATGGAAGAACTTTGATCGAGAGTATCCAGATTTTGCTTCGAATCTGCTAATGTCTGATTGGGGCTCTCCTCTGACGGTTTTACCCCATTCGGACTTTCGGACTCCCAGTATTCATGTTGGCCTGTGATCGTCACTCCGTATAATCTACTACTTTGGATATGCATGAAGACTCCGTATATGTTCCTAACTGTTATTATTCCGAGTTCGAACAATCTGAAGGGGAACATCGATGTGTATTTATAGCCTTTGATAGATGAGTTAAATCAGCTATGGGAAGTAGGTGCCAATACGTACGATATTTCTAGAAAGCAGAATTTTCAAATGAGGACAGCACTTATGTGGAACATTAACGACTTTCTGGCCTATGAAATATTATCGGGATGGAGCACTCATAGTCGTCTCTCATGTCCGTATTGCATGGACCGTACTAAGGCTTTTCGTTTGAAACACGAAGGCAAATCGTGCTTCTTCGATTGTCATCGACAATTTCTGCCGAAGGATCATCCGTACCGGAGGAATATGAATGATTTTCGTGCGGGCGTTGTGGAGAAGGCCAATCCACCGCCAAGGTGGCCCGGATACACGATATGGAAAGAGATAAAAGATTTACCAAGTGCTATCGAAGAGCCTGCTAAGGGGTACAAGTGTGACGGATTTGGTCACACCCATAACTGGACGAAGAGGAGTATATTCTGGGATCTGCCATATTGGAGCACCAATATAATCAGACATAACCTTGATGTCATGCATATCGAGAAGAATGTGTTTGATAACATAATTAATACTGTAATGGAGGAAAAGGGAAAGACGAAAGATAATCCGAAGGCCAGGTTGGACTTAGAAGAAATATGTAGACGTCCTGCGTTGTATTTGATAGAGGAGGGGAATGGAAAGTTAAAGCAGCCTAAGTCAGTTTTCTCACTGGAGAAAGAGGATAAAGGGAGACATTGTAGGTGGATTCAGGGTCTAAAGTTTTCAAACGGGTACGTGTCAAACTTGAGAAGATGCGCCAACCTCAAGGAGAACAAACTGGCGGGTATGAAGAGCCACGATTGTCACGTATTCATGGAGAGGTTAATTATGATCGCATTTCAAAAATTCTTACCGCAGGTCATTTGGGATCCATTGACAAAGCTCAGCATATTCTTCAGATATCTTTGTTCTACTAAGTTGCTCGTCGATCGTCTAGAAAAGCAAGAGAAGGACATTGCGATAACACTATGTAAGCTCGAAAAGTTGTTTCCTCCTAGATTCTTTGACTCTATGGAGCATTTATCAATTCATCTTTCCTATGAGGTACGTGTTGATGGTCATGTCGATTATCGGTGGATTTACCCTTTCGAGCGGCATCTGAATCACCTAAAGAGAAAGGTAAAAAAATAAGGCACGGGTTGAGGGCTCTATTTGTGAAGCTTATATTCTCAAGAAAATTACAAACTTTTGCTCGACGTATTTTAAACCTCATGTTGCTACTAATAGAACGAGAGCTCCGAGAAACAACGACGGATATCAAGAATCTAATGATGCAATACTAAAAGTATTCAATGCGTCCGGAAAGCCTTCGAGAAAAATAAAGAAGAGATATTTGAATGACGATGAGCTAAGGGCTGCTCAGTTATATATATTACTCAATTGTGACGAGGATAAAGTGGAGAAGCTAGAGGGGTAAGTAATTAAAACGTCCACATTTATATTATCTTAATGTAATAGTATAAGCTACTATTATGCTATTAATCAGCAGTTGTTTCATTATTTTTCATTACATATAATGATGAGTTGAGGTCGGTTAGACCCTACGTAACTGTCATGCCCCAATTCCGTGGAATCGAATGTCGTCCCCAGGGCGTAACCGCCGTACGGGCCTAGGTTGCACACCGCACAAGGCAAATTTATTTCGTATAGCTAGCACATATTCAGAGTACGCACATAAATTGAAACGCAAATTAAAGATGGAAAAGTTCTCTTTATTGATAATGAACATCTATTACAAACTCTTGAACGAGTCAGTTAATTGCCGCACGGACTTACAAAAGTGTTGACACAAAATGAGATAGCAGTCATGTACATTACATCCCTTTACTAAACTTAAAAATGTAAGACCTCCTGGAGGGATGACGGCTTTCCCTCTTAGCTGTATTGTGTTTGGGTTGCAAGCTCTTGCTTCAAAATGTTTCAAGAGGCACAATCTGAACATGCCTACAGCTGGACAGGATCGGGAAGATGACTTCAATGCCTCGCTCGGATCTCCTTAGTGCGGGGAACCTGTTTCAACGAGGGTCAGTACATTAAAATATACTGGTGAAGGCGAGCTAACCCAACTATACCAATCAACACGTTGTTTATATGAAGCATGCATATTATTTGTGGTTTTTCTATCTTGTCTTAGTTCATTTTACAAGCAGCAGTATATATATATAATACTAAATGAACTTGCCACCGTTCGGTAGCTTTTACCTGTCCGTCTGAACCTTCTGAACAATACTTACCATGTTCGTCCCTGCCAAGAAGACACAAGTTAGCATGCAATAGGTTTAAATATACGTGGGGATCACTGGCGTAAGCCATAATGGATGATAGTCTTTGGCGGAATAACATGCAACGAAAGTACAAAAGGCGCTGCAAGACATTCCGTCAAGTATAAGAGACTAAACAATAGGTTTTGCCTGGACCGGATCGGTGCCAGTGCCCCAGCAACCGTCCGCAAGAATCGTGACCTTGTGCACAAGTTGTCTATGATCAAACGTGACTAGGCTAAGTTATCAATTTATGCTATTGAGGCAATAAGAGTACAAGACAAGCAGCATTGCATAATTTATTTTGCATAGTCTCCCTGAATAATTCTAGCATGGCATGTTCTATGCATAGCATAATTTATAGAAAAAGTATGCATTCTAACTAAAATTGAAGCATATGATGAACATTTGAATGAACTTAGCATGCAATAGATAACCGTTCACAAGTTTAGTTGACAAGCATAATAGTCCAAGTCTATTCCCATTTTATCTTGGCATCTTTTAGTTATTACTTGGTATCGTTTGATCGGGGCAAACAAGAATACAAAATTTTTAGGTGTGAGGCTTGGAAGAAGTTCCAATTGAATCGAATATAAGCCACTCACTTAGTTGGTTGGAAAGAAGAAGGAAACTGGTGCTTCAGGACTCCGCTCGTGTAGCGCCCCGTTCCCCCGGTGCGGGGAGCGCGGCTAAGAAATACAAGACGGTATCGTTCGATCGGGATAAATTAAAACAAGAACTCGTCCTCGTTATGGATTTATTTCTTCGGAATCGATTTCCAAATTCAGTGGACCGTGCCCCCGAGATCGACTTAGCGGCAGAGTCAGGAGGGACCTCTCCGCTGTTATCTTTGTCGCCTCATATTTCGATATTGCTTGTTGCTTTTATGCTTTGAGTTAGTTTTCGGATTTGTTTGTTTTTCTTGAACGGTTTCGATGGATTTCATTATTTTCGTTCATTGAACTGCACTTCAATTCTGATATTAGAAAAAGAGGAAGAGGTATTGATCAAGATGTTCGTGCAATGCAGGTGAACGAGCAGTAGGTGGCTTACGAGCGGAGTCTTGAAGCGCCTCTTTCCTTCTCCCTTCCAACCATCTAAGTGAGTGGCTACCATCCCGATTAGCTAGCCCTGCTTCTAAGTCTTCACACCTAAAATCTTGCATTCTTCTTTGCCCTAATCAGACGATACCAAGTAATAATAAAAGATATCAAGATAAAAAGGGAATAGACTTGGATTATTGCTTGTCAACTAAACTTGTGAACGGTTGCCTTATTGTATGCTAAGTTCGTTTCAAATGTTCTATACATGCTTTAATTTTAGTTAGAATGCATCTTCTTCCATAAATTGTGCTAAGTATGGAATACACTTGTTATGAAATAAACTGTCAAGAAGACTATGCAAAACGAATCATGCAATGTTGCTTGTCTCATGTTCATATTGCCTCAACTGCATCAACGTTAACGTATCATGAACGATTGATCATGGACAACTTGTGCATAAGGCTAATGGTTCCTGCGGACGGTTGCTGGGGCACTGGCACCGATCCGATCCGGACAGAACTTCACGATAGTCTCACACATCTGGACAGGGTGGACTGTAGCACTCACGAATCTTGGCTACATGCCATCCTTGTTCAAGACTAAATCGTCCATAATGGCTTCTAGCCAGTGATCCCAACGTGTATATTTAAACCTGTTGCAAACTAACTTGTATCTTCGTGGTAGGGAAGGCATGGTAAGTATTGTGCAGGTCATTCAGACTAGCAGGTAAAACCCACCGAACGGTGGCAAGTTTATTTCAGTAAATTTTATATGTTGCTTACTTGTAAATGAACTAAGGCAAGATAGAAACCTACAATAATATGCATGCTTCATTAAAACAACGTATTGATTGGTATAGTTGGGTTAGCTCGCCTTCACCAGTATGTTTTGATATACTGACCTTCTTTAAAACAGGTTCCCTGTACTAAGGCGAACCGAGCGAGGAGCCAAAGTTGTCTTTCTCGATCCAGTCCAGCTGTAGGCGCACCCTGATCGCCGCTTTTTAAAGTACTTGAAGGAAGGAGCTTGCAACTCTGTACACAATGCAGCTCCGTGGCAAAGCCGTCCTCCAGCCCGGAGGTCTATATTATTTTGAAGTTTAGTAAAGGGATGTAATGTACAGGACTACTATCTCATTTTGAGTCAACACTTCTGTAAGCCCGTGCGGCAAATTAGCTAACTCGTTCAAGAGTTTGTAATAGATGTTCATTATCAATAAAGAGAACTTTTCTATATTCAAATCTGTGTTTTAATTTATCTGCGTACTCTGAATATGTGCTCGTTATGCAAAATATTAAAGCCTTGTGCGGGCGCAACCCTAGGCCCGCACGGTAGTCACGATTCGGGGGATGCCCCAACGATTCCACGGAATCGGGTCATGACATAGTGGTATCAGTGCACAGATTCAAGTTTCTTAGACTCTCGTGCTGGAAAAGTTTCTTTAACGATCAAATTCCTGTGCGAACTCTTGAACTCGCTAGTCCAAAATAAGATACTTTTATGCAATAAGTCCATAATACATTATGATCCTAATATAATTTACCTTCATTTGAAGGAATGGTACTAGCGCAATCTGCAGCACTAGCACCGGACGAAACACAAGGCCAAGAAAGTAGTTCGGGCACTTTGGGAAGCTCTCGGAGCCAACGGGGCATATCTCAAGTCGATTCGCTTGAGCGGGTGATGCAAATGTTAGAAGCACAATGACAAAGAGATGATGCTCGCCAAGCCAAGTTCGAAAGCAATCTAGAGACCCGATTCTCAGTCCAACAGAAGCATGTAGATGCCCTACAACAGATCGTGAGACTTTGGCTTCCAACCATTCCACGGCAATAGTAGCGACTCTGGTGGAACAGCCCGTGCTAGAAGTTGAGATGTCGTAAATCCCAAGGCCGAGGGAAGTGACTGACTTCGACTTTGGCCACTTCAAGAAAGTCTGCAATACCCCATTCAACGGGACTGAGGAACCAATTATGGCTCTAGATTGGTTGGCCAAACTTGAAGACCACTTCGCTCTGCTAGTGGTCCCCGAAGAGAAGCGCATCGCCTGCGTGCAACTACAGCTCCGCCTCAACGCGCACGATTGGTGGGACGTGCATCGACGATCTCTCCAATTTGACCATGGAGAGGAGGCGATCTCATGGACAACTTTTTGTGCCGCGTTTGAAGAGGAGTTCATACTCCCTCCAGTGCAACGTCAGATGGAGAATAAGTTCGTGCAGCTGCGGCAGGGCAGTATGACAGTTAAACAGTATTCCGCCGAATTCAACCAACTCTCCAAATTTGCTAGGGCCTATTTACTTGATGGAGCGAGTCAAGCTAGAAGGTTTGAAGGTGGTTTGCGCCTTGCCATCCATGTGCACATGGTCGTTCATCAGTACGGGACAATACGGGAAGTCATGAATCATGCCCTATCTCTTGAACCGCAGTATCCTCATGTTTCTACCAGCGCTGTGCATACCTACAATTACAAACACCAAAGCAACGACAAAGAAAATACCGCTGCAAAGCGTCCTAACAACGGCGGTCCCTAGAGAGGAAACCCAGGGCAACCATGTTTCTACTGTAAGAAGCCGGGGCACACGGCTGATAAGTGTCGCAAGAAACTCGGATAATGTCTCATTTGTGGTGATTCAAACCATAGAATTTGAGACTGTCCAAAATATTCTGCTCAACACCACGTTCCCTAACGGTAAGCACTAATCGTAAGTTTTGGGATGAAACTTCTAATTGGTTGGGTAGGATGTAGCGCCCCGTTCCTCCGGTGCGGGGAGCGCGGCTAAGAAATACAAAACGGTATCGTTCGATCGGGATAGATTGAAACAAGAACTCGTCCTCGTTATGGATTTGTTTTTTCAGAATCGATTTCCATATTCAGTGGACCGTGCCCCCAGGATCGACTTAGTGGCAGAGTCAGGAGGGACCTCTCCGCTGTTATCTTTGTTACCTCAGATTTCGATGTCGCTTGTTGCTTTTGTGCTTTGAGTTGGTTTTCGGATTTGTTTGTTTTCCTTGAACGGTTTCGATGAATTTCATTATTTTTATTCATTGAACTGCACTTCAATTCCGATATTGGAAAGAGAGAAAGAGGTATTGATCAAGTTGTTCGTGCAATGCAGATGAACGAGCATTAGGCGGCTTACGAGCGGAGTCTTGAAGCGCCTCTTTCCTTCTCCCTTCCAACTATCTAAGTGAGTGGCTACCATCCCGATTAGCTAGCCCTGCTTCCAAGTCTTCACACCTAAAATCTTGCATTCTTCTTTGCCCCGATCAGACGATACCAAGTAATAATAAAATATATCAAGATAAAAAGGGAATAGACTTGGATTATTGCTTGTCAACTAAACTTGTGAACGGTTGCCTTATTGTATGCTAAGTTCGTTTCAAATGTTCTATACATGCTTCAATTTTAGTTAGAATGCATCTTCTTCCATAAATTGTGCTAAGTATGGAATACACTTGTTATGAAATAAACTGTCAGGAAGAATATGTAAAACGAATCATGCAATGTTGCTTGTCTCATGTTCATATTGCTTCAACTGCATCAACGTTAACGTATCATGAACGATTGATCATGGACAACTTGTGCACAAGGCCAATGGTTCCTGCGGATGGTTGTTGGGGCACTGGCACCGATCCGATCCGGATGAAACTTCACGATAGTCTCACACATCTGGACAGGGTGGACTGTAGCACTCATGAATCTTGGCTACATGCCATCCTCGTTCAAGACTAAATCGTCCATAATGGCTTCTAGCTAGTGATCCCAACATGTATATTTAAACCTGTTGCAAACTAACTTGTGTCTTCGTGGCAGGGAAGGCATGGTAAGTATTGTGCAGGTCGTTCAGACTGGTAGGTAAAACCCATCGAACGGTGGCAAGTTTATTTCAGTAAATTTTATATGCTGCTTACTTGTAAATGAACTAAGGCAAGATAGAAACCTATAATAATATGCATGCTTCATTAAAACAACGTGTTGATTGGTATAGTTGGGTTAGCTCGCCTTCACCAGTATGTTTCGACATACTAACCCTCGTTGAAACAGGTTCCCTGCACTAAGGCGAACCGAGCAAGGAGTCGAAGTCGTCTTTTCCGATCCAGCCAGCTGTAGGCGCACCCTAATCACGCCGCTTTTTGAAGTACTTGAAGGAAGGAGCTTGCAACTCTGTACACAATACAGCTCCGTGGCAAAACTGTCCTCCAGGCCGGAGGTCTATATTATTTTGAAGTTTAGTAAAGGGATGTAATGTACAAGACTGCTATCTCATTTTGAGTCAACACTTTTGTAATCCCGTACGACAAATTAGCTGACTCGTTCAAGAGTTTGTAATAGATATTCATTATCAATAAAGAGAACTTTTCCATATTTCAAATATGTGTTTCAATTTATCTGCGTACTCTGAATATGTGCTCGTTATGCAAAATATTAAAGCCTTGTGCAGGCGCAACCCCAGGCCCGCACGGCGATCACTATTCGGGGGATGCCCCAATGATTCTACGGAATCGGGTCATGACAGCTCGCGCGTCGTTTACTGCTCGTTCACCTGCATCCAAGAACAGCTTGATCAATACCTCTTCCACTCTTTCCAATCTCAGAATTGAAGTACAGTTCATTGAACAAAAATAATAAAATCTATCGAAACTGTTCAAGAAAACCCAAGCAAATCCAAAAACTAACTCAAGGCACAAAAGCAACAAGCGACAGCAAAAACTAGGCAACAAAAGATACTGCGGAGAGGTCCCTCATGACTCTGCCGCTAAGTCGATCCCAGGGGCACGGTCCACTGAATATGGGAATCAATTTCGAAGAAGCAAATCCATAAAGTGGATGGTTTTTTGTTTCCATCTATCTCGATCGAATGATACCATCTTGTATTTCTTAGCCGCGCTCCCCGAATAGGGAGAACGGGGCACCACATCCTACCCAACTAATTGGAAGTTTCGTCCACGAAACATAGGAATAGAGCCTACCGCTAGAAATTATTTTGTTGGGGACGACGATCATGACGCAATGAACAATCATGAACGGAATGGTTTGATTCTCCACAGGCTAGGGATAACCCAAGTTTCAGACGATATTTGTTAGCCGTGTGCCCCGGTTTCTTACAGAAGTTACAATGTTGCCCTGTATTTCCTCTTTGTTGATTTTTGTTGTTTGGACGTTTAGCAGCGGTGTTTCCTTTCTCGTTGCTTTGGCGTTTGTGATTGCAGGTCTGCACAGCGCCGGCAGCAATATGAAGATACTGCAGTTCAAGAGATAGGGCATGATTCATGACTCCCCCCATAGTCTCGTACTAATGAACGACTACGTGCGCATGGATGGCAGGACGTAGACCACCTTCAAACCTTCTAGCTCGGCTTGCTGCATCAGGTAAATAGGCGCTAGCGAATTTGGAGAGTCGGTTGAATTCGGCAGAATACTGTTTAACTGTCATGCTGCCTTGTCGTAGTTGCACAAACTCATTCTCCTTCTGACGACACACAGGAGGGGGTATAAACTCATCTTCAAACGCGGCACAAAAAGTCATCCACGGGATCGTCTCCTCTCCATGGTCAACTTGAAGAGATCGTCGATGCACGTCCCACCAATCGTGCGCTTTGAGGCAGAGCTGCAGTTGCACGTATGCGACGCGCTTCTCTTCGGGAACCTCTAGCAGAGCGAAGTGGTCTTCAAGTTCGGCCAACCAATCTAGAGCCATGATTGGGTCCTCAGTCCCATTGAATGGAGTATTGCATACTTTCTTGAACTCGCCAAAGTCGAAGGCAGTCACATCCCTCTTCCTTGGAGTTTGAGGCATCTCGACTTCAAGCACGGGCTGCTCCACCAGAATCGCCGCTGTTGCCGCGGAATGGTTGGAGGCCAAAGTCTGCACGATCTGTTGCAGGGTATCTACCTGCTTCTGTTGGACTGAGAATCTAGATTCTATATTGTCTTGAAACTTGAGTTGCCTCTCCTCCGCTCGCTTCTCGGCCCGTTCGTAGTGACCATCATCCCTTTGTTGGTTTGCCTCCAACATCCGCATCATTTGCTGGATGGGATCGATGCGAGACATGGCTCGCTGGCTCCTTGAACTTCCCAAAGTACCCAAACTACTTTCTTGGGCTTATGTCTCGTCCGGTGCTAGCGCTGAGGATTGCGCTGGTGCCATTCCTTCAAAAGAAGATAAATTACATTAGGATCATAATGTATTATGGACTTATTGCATGAACATATCTCATTTTAGCCTAACGAGTTCAAGAGTTCGCACAGAAATTTGATCGTTAAAGAAACTTTTCCGGTGCGAGGGTCAAAGAAACTTGAAGCTGTGCTTTGATACCAAAATGTCATGCCCCGATTTCGTGGAATCGAATGTCGTCCCCCGGGCGTGACTGCCGTACGGGCCTAGGTTACGCACCGCACAAGGCTAATTTATTTTGCATAGCGAACACATATTCAGAGTATGCAGATAAATTAAAACGCAATTTAAAGATGAAAAAGTTCTCTTTATTGATAATGAACATCTATTACAAACTCTTGAATGAGTCAGCTAATTGCCGCACAGACTTACAAAAGTGTTGACACTAAATGAGATAGCAGTCTTGTACATTACATCCCTTTACTAAACTTTAAAATGTAAGACCTCCTGGAGGGATGACGGCTTTTCCTCTGAGCTGCATTGTGTTTGGGTTGCAAGCTCTTGCTTCAAAATATTTCAAGGGGTGCGATCTGAACATGCCTACAGCTGGACTGGATCGGGAAGACGACTTCAACCCCTCGCTTGGATCTCCTTAGTACGGGGAACCTGTTTCAACGAGGGTCAGTACATCAAAATATACTGGTGAAGGCGAGCTAACCCAACTATATTAATCAACACGTTGTTTATATGAAGCATGCATATTATTTTTGGTCTTTCTATCTTGCCTTAATTCATTTTACAAGCAGCAGTATATATATATAATACTGAAATAAACTTGCCACCATTCGGTGGCTTTTACCTGTCCGTCTGAACCACCTGCACAATACTTACAATGTTCTTCCCTGCCAAGAAGACACAAGTTAGCATGCAACAGGTTTAAATATACGTGGGGATCACTAGCGTAAGCCTTAATAGACGATATAGTCTTTGGCGGAATAGTATGTAACGGAAGTACAAGAGGCACTGCAAGACATTCCGTCAAGTACAAGAGACAAAACAATAGGTTCCACCCGGACCGGATCGGTGCCAGTGCCCCAGCAACCGTCCACAAGAACCGTGACCTTGTGCACAAGTTGTCTGTGATCAAACACAACTAGGCTAAGTTATCAATTCATGCTATTGAGACAACAAGAGTACAAGACAAGCAGCATTGCATGATTCGTTTTGCATAGTCTCCCTGAATAATTCTAGCATAGCATGGCATGTTCTATGCATAGCACAATTTATAGAAGAAGTATGCATTCTAACTAAAATTGAAGCATATGATGAACATTTGAATGAACTTAGCATGCAATAGATAACCGTTCACAAGTTTAGTTGATAAGCATAATAGTCCAAGTCTATTCCCATTTTATCTTGGCATCTTTTAGTTATTACTTGGTATCGTTTGATCGGGGCAAACAAGAATGTAAGATCTTTAGGTGTGAGGCTTGGAAAAAGGGCCAACTGAATCGAATATAAGCCACTCATTTAGTTGGTTGAAAAGAAGAAGGAAAACGGTGCTTCAGGACTCCGCTCGCGCGTCGTCTACTGCTCGTTCACCTGCATCCACGAACATCTTGATCAATACCTCTTTCACTCTTTTCAATCTCGAAATTGAAGTATAGTTCAATGAACGAAAATAATAAAATCCATCGAAGACGTTCAAGAAAACCCAAGCAAATCCGAAAAATAACTCAAGGCACGAAAGCAACAAGTGACAGCAAAAAATAGGCAACAAAAGATACAACGGAGAGGTCCCTCCTGACTCTGCCGCTAAGTCGATCCTGGGGGCACGGTTTACTGAATATGGGAATCGATTCCGAAGAAACAAATCCATAAAGAGGATGGGTTCTTGTTTCAATCTATCTCGATCGAACGATACTATTTTGTATTTCTTAGCCGCGCTCCCCGAATAGGGAGAATGGGGCACCACAATAACAGACGAAGAAGTAGAACAAGAAATGAGATATCATTTTTCTTTTTGGTTGAGCACATATGTAAGAAGCTTGGTAATTACTTTTTCTTTCTGCACTTGCACAATAAATAATTTACTGTCGCTACTTTGGTATTTAGGTCGATCATCTAATAACACCCGAGACTGAATCTATTAGAACTTTAGCCAAGGGACCAATTACTGCCGTTAAAATATGGCCAAGTTTCTATGTGAATGGTTTAGGTTCAAGTCAATAAATGCTCCTATCAGAGACAGCTTTCTGGATCTTGATTCCACAAAAAATAGTTGTTTATCAAATCTTCGAACTACAAAGACGTCGATTCAGGCAATAATTTCTTTGGCATCTTACAAGAGATTATGGAGTTGACATATAATTATCCTACATAACCTATTAATATCGTGCTATTAAAGTGTGAATGGTTCGATCCGATTCAAGATCAAGGTTAGAAAATTGACAAGCATGGCCTTGTGGATATAAACTACAAGCTTAGATATCAAGGCTACGAACCATTTGTCCTATCAAGTCGGGCTCAGCTCGTGTACTTCACAAATTATCCTAGATGGGGGACAGCGAGGTCAGATTGGTGGACAGTATGCAAGACTAAAGCTAGAAATACCTTTGACATTGACGAAATAGCTTATCAGGAGGACGAGCTACCTCTTGTAACAAATATTGTAGATGTTGACTCAACGAAAGTTACTCATTACACGAGTAATAATGTAGAAGATATAAAATTATTCGAAGAGGAAGACGAAGATGAAGACGAAGACGAAGTAGATAAAAGTGAAGACGAGGAGGAGGAAGAGGAAAAGGAGGACGAGGAAGGCGAACAAGATAAATTTTCTGAAGATGATTGAAAATAAAATATTTTGCCTATAGAATATACTATATTTTGACTGTAGAATGTACTATTTTGACGAATATATGTATTATATTTTGACTGTAGAATGTACTATCCATTTAGACTTGTGACACCACTAGTTATTTACTGTATAATTCTATGAATGTTGTGAGATATGCATAACATTTTGACTGTAGAATATACTATATATTGGTATATTTCTTTATTCATTATATGTTGTTATCAGGTATGACAGGACGATGCGGAGGGTTCGGCAGGTCCCGAGGTAGACAGAGTGCTCCTCCGGTACTGCCTACTATTGGTTCTGGATCCTCGTCGCCCAGTACTCCAGTATATCAATCAGTCATATCTCCGACTGCAACAATATTATGTCGCATCACACTTGGGACGAGTAGTTCCAGGCCTGATAGTACTCCCTCATCCAGCGTTCCTCCTGCTGACGGAACCATGGAGACAAATGAGCATATGGAGGAGGTCGTGCCGACATTGTCCCAGCATCAGCTAGATCCTCCATGCGCACCTCCGGAGGAGACGAGGACAGAGATTTGGACCGACGGTACAAAGTAAGTCAATTAGATGGTTTAGCATCATATATATCGTATATTTTTTTATTCATTATATATCAACTTTTTTGATCAAAATAATTATCTATGTATAGATATCGTCCATCGTCGGTTCAGAGACGCCTGGGCCTTTTCTGAGGAATAACTATGGTGGCCCTTGGATCAACTACTCTGAAGCTCCGGAGGAGAGGAAGGCGTTCTAGTTTACGCACTTCAAGGTAAAAGTATATTATATAAATCCTCTAATTTATGCATATTATATAATTTACTAAATTATTTATTATAGCAAACGTATTTCTATCCTCCGTACCTAGCCGAGTTGATCGAGCGGATGTTTTCTGTCATTACCGCCAAGGTTATCCGTGATGCTCTGGATGACCAGAAGGCTCGTGATCGCGTTGGAAAACTGATCCAAGGTTAGATCATGCCTGAGCAGTGGACTGCGATGAGGGCTAGATTCGACGATCCGGGGTACAAGAAAAGGTCTGAGAAGGCCTAGGGGGCTAGGCAAAATGCTGCAAAGTGGTGTGGTGGCTCAATTCTGATTATGGAACATTTCCGTCTTTTAGTATATTTTTTATTTCAGATATATTATTTTAATATAAGTACGATAAAATGGTAGTAGAAAAAAATATTTAATTTTAGTACTAAATAATATATTTTTAACAGGTACAGAGGGGTGAGGATGCAAACATGGTGACCGTCTTCCTGGCCACCCATCGAAAGGACGAAAATCTCATTGATGAGAGGGCCTCGCGGACCTATGTAAGTATTACTTTACTTTGTGTTAATTTTAATATAACTTAGGAAATTATCGAGTATCCAAACTTTTCTAGGCCGAGTATCTTAGGCTGCATGAGCGGACGACTGCTAGTGCACCTACAGCTGGAGAGGCTGGTACTTTCTTGCAGCCCTCTTTAGCTCCGCTGGCGGACGAGCTGTGGGTGACCGACGCTAGTGTCTCCAGAGGGGTACGTACTACAGTACGGCATCCTATGGTGCCCTTGTTGTGACGCAGTCATCTAGGGCCTCCCCGACAAGTGCGCATTCCCTACAGCCCTCGCAGTCGTCGGCCCGAGTCTAGGAGGTCGTTGACCGTCAGATTGTCTCTCTCTGTGACGAGTTACTGTGAAGGATGGAGGAGAAGCCCCAGTCCCAGCCGCATACGGATGATGCGACGCTCATCGCACGATTTGATATGCTCGAGCGCAGCATCATGGAGCTTCGAGATTTGACAGCTAATCTTAGAGCCTCGATAGAGCGCAGCGTGACGGAGCTGCAAGCATCACAACTATCCATGGGTGAGAGGCTGACGATGATGCAAGATTCAATGGTTTATAGCAGTATGAGGCTGTTATCTACCATGGATTCATACAACCAGCGACTCACAGAGTTGGAGCGAATACGTCCTCCTGGTGCGCCTATATCGATACAGACTCCATCAACGTCACCGCCTTCTCCATCGACATCGGTGTCGATTTTATGGGAGCAGTATGATCTGTTCTTATCCTTCATGCGCGTCGGTGGTCATCCTCCTGCAGATCCGCAGTAGTCCTAGTTAGAACCGTTTTATTATTGATTGTTTGTGTTTCAAATATTATTTTTTGTATTCTCTAGGACGAGACTTTTAATTTGCTGTATTCTTTGTATTCTTTAGGACGAGACTCAGTTGTATGGATATTTGCCGTATTCTTTACGATGATATTTTCTCCTGATTCGGTTTATAATTTCAATATTTTATTTTCTTCTAATTTTATTATATTATTCATATTAAATATATGTTAATTTACCGATGTTGAGTGTTCAACCCAAGGGGGTCGGCAAACCCAGTAAATTCAACGGAGGGTTGCTCCGGGTCTATTTGTACAGATTGTGAATTAATAAACTGCAGGAAGAATAGTTTAGAAATAATTCAGTATTCATTTTTTTTACTATATCTTTAGCGACGTTTAGCGACGATAAGTTATATCGCTAATTACGTCGCTAAAAATGTCGCTATACACTTCGCTAAACAAAGTCGCTGTCCGTCTCAAATTGCTGACATGGCATTATTGTCAGGTCATAGTAACGTCGTTATAAACGTCGCTACGTACGTCGCTAATTTACGAAATATAGCGACAAACATACACGTCGCTAATTTCGCAACGTTGCGTCGCTAAACGTCGCTAATCTAGCGATGCATTGACGTCGCTAGAAAATGTCGGCATAGTGTTATTTTGCGACATTTTTCCTGTCAGCGACTAGTTTAAAGGCGACTTCAGTAAAATGTCACTAATTACGTCGCTAAAATTATTTAGCGACATTTTTTGATCATTTAGCGACGTTTCTTTAGTCACTAATTTGACTTATTCTGGTAGTGAATCAAATTAAGTTGAATTATTAGTCCCAGATTTGTATCTCGGCTTGTGTGTAAGAGACTACACATTTTGCGAGGATATCACATCAGCAAGTAGTTTCGTCTTTGCGAAAACGTTAATCATCCAATATATATATATATATATATATATATATATATATATATATATATATATATATATATATATATTCTATTTCGTGTACTCATGGTATCATGCCTAACGGAGCTATTCTATTTGGTAGAAAAAAAAATTGAAGGCATGGAAATTATACTCCTCGCCTTGGAATATAAATTATTGTTATTCTTGTTGCTCTTTTGTGTGCGTGCAAAAGTGTCCTACGCTCCTAAAATTTAAAAGAACTTGTATTCTAAGATTTTTAGAGTTGAACCTAAGTCAAAAAATTCTAATAACTTGAAATATAGAATAATCAATTATTCGAACTTTCCGAAAACGATTATCTCTAAAAAAATTCAAAATTTCGGCAGTCTCATTTGTATTCTGGACTCCAAAAATTTTACAATTTAATAAACGGACCCGGAGCAACACTTCGTAAAAAATTTTGGTTCGTCGATCCCTTCGGTAAAGCAACTCTCAACACCGGTAGACACACGCAGTTAATATAGATAAAAAGATAAAATAACTTAAGAAAAGCTTGACTTTTACCTTGGCAGACAAGCTATTTGTCTTAGCTATTGTTGTCATTATTTATAAATGCTATGCTCATTTCCAAGGCAACATAAGTATAGAACATAAAGATAGCAATTCAAATTCCAAATAACTCACAAAATTAGAAGAAATTCACGATTCGAAATCCTTCAAGATATTGATCTAGATATAATAAATAGGCATCAAAGTCTTAAAATTTCTATCTCGAACTTAAAGTGTATCACAACTTATATCCGGGGATAGTGCCTAGCAATATAATTTTAATGATTTAACTAGTCTTCTCTAAGATCCAAACCAAGTTTTTAATTATATTAGCCTAATGTTAAATGCTTCTCTTACTAGTATGTATTTTAAATTTCACATCTCAATTTATGATATAAATATGAGGTGGTTGTATGAATATGCCCAATAGGGTGCGTTAAGAGATCAACTACTTGAACCATAGTTTTAGAAAATGACACCAAAGTTACCCAATTGATTGGTGTTAATAGATACTCATTATAACTAGTAATTTGAGATAATTTATACAGATTAAACGTATTAATAAAATCTGGACAGAATATTAAATATATATATAAATTATAAGAAAATATGAATTTTCTTATAGTAGCTTCAAAATCTAAGCTAGGCCGGATATAGTACAACCCTAACACAAGATATCAAATGCTATCTTGCACAACATAATCTACTCATAACAAAATTATTGAGTTGGAACAACATATTATACATAACTATATATATAATTCTGATTCAATGATTAACCCTAAATAATTTTAACCCAAACTATAATCCATATAAAAGGGGTGTGGGAGAGGACTTGCAAACTTGAGGGTTTTTTTTTTTTTTTTTTTTTGATAGTTGCACACTTTGAGTATTTTTTTTTTTTTTTTTTGATAGAATTTTTCCAAAACAATAGATCATGCATGTATGGCGACCTTTAATAAAAAAAATTGAAAGAATTATTGAAAGAGGTATTTTACCAAACACCTTATAAACATGAGTTTAGAAAAGAAAAAAATTGTAAATCAAAGAGAAGGCTTGCCTTGATTAGTTTCTTCTTGATTGGGAAATTTCTCTTGATCTATCTTCACTCCTTCCCAATTATGACATAGAACTCAAAGATAACATGGGTATAATTCAAATTAAATTTCTCATTTGAAAGAATCTGACCTAGGTTTCTATTGGAAGAAAGGAAAAACTTAAAAGATTTTGAGAAGGGGATTTTATACCTAGGATTTGAGATGATCCAAAGGAGAAAATGGAGGAAATCGTGGGTGGGTGTCCAGGTCGCCGGAGTTGGGTGGCCGGCGGCCAACGCAGCCGCCGCAAAACAGTTGCAGCAGCAGCAGCAAGGCAGTGGTAGTAGCAGCAGTAGAGTAGCGGTAGCAGCAGCAGTAGATAGAGTGGAAGAAAGGAAGAGGGGGAAGAGAGGAGAAGAGAGGAGAAAGAGGGAGAATGTGTGTATGTGATGGAGAAGAGAAAGGGTGAGAGGACCGAACACCCCCCCTCCCCCCCTTCTCCATATACTTCAGCTTCTACCCCAAATTCCCATACACCCACAAACATCATTATGATATTTTGTGGATGATTCACCCCCCCCCCCCCCCTCTTCAGCTTAGTGACACCAAGGTAGTTGGTATACAAGTAATATTTGTAATTGTAAAAAAATTCTTAGGGATCTATATGTAAGAATTTTAGGTTAGAACAATTACAAAGGTTTATTTAAGGACTAAAATGCAAATTAATATATATATATATATATATATATATATATATATATATATATATAATTAGATTATTTATATAAACATATAAAATATAGGTTATGACAACGGATTTTTTCATATAAAGTAATAAAATATATAATATTTATATAAAACGGGATAACTTTTGGGTAATTGCGGATGGGGGGACCACTCGCCAACTCAGTTGGCGAGTTGCTGAGTTGGCGAGCAGCTCGCCAACTGAGTTGGCGGGGCACCCTACTCGAGGGGCCGCTCGCCAACTCAGTTGGCGAGCCATGGACCGTTGGCTATCCGTTGGGCAACGGCTCCCTCCAACGGCTCTCTCCAACCCCTATAAACACCCCCACCCCCCCCCCCAAACACTCCTCACAGAACACATTCTCCTCCTCCTCCTCCTCCTCATATTTTCACAGCTTCCTCCTCCTATTTTTACAGCTTCCTCCTCCTGTTTTCTGTAGCAAAAGTTCTCAACCGTCATGGATCGTAGCGTAAGAATTGTATGCTCGCACGGCGGTAAAGTAAATGGGTTAAATTACGAAGGAGGAGAAAGTATAATTTTTTCAACTTACCCGAATATTAGTTTTGAAAATATACGTAATCATATTATTGAACGTTGTTCTATTCATTATGATTTTATTCTGAAGTCTATTTTCTGTTCAAATTGTTTTTTGATAGATAGTGAAGATGCATGGAATTATATTCTTGAGATTAATTCACAATCACGATATATAAAAATATATGTTATTAAAGTAGCAGCAACCTTAGATAGTAGAAATAATGAATATTTTTCTGAATATCAACATGTTAGTTCGGGTGCTAGTTCTTCTCAATAAATAGTTTCATTTATCCAAGAAGGTCATTCATCAGATGAATCTAACCATGATGATGATAGTGACAACGACGATGAAAATAGTGATGATTTAGTTGAAAATATAGATTATACGGTAGATGATGATATTGTAAAAGCTATCACTGATGAATTATTTAAGGGACAATCATTTCCTAGTCGTTCTCACTTTAGAAGCTTTATAAGTAATTTAGCAATTAAATATAATTTTAGTTGTTCAGCTAGTCTTATGAATAATGCTCGTGGAATTATATATAGTTGTGATCAACCAAATTGTAATTGGAGAGTATATGTCAAATCTATTGGAAATGGCGATATAGTTAAAGTTAGTACATTAGAAAATCGTCATTCTTGTTTAGGAAGACTTAGTACAGGACGTCATCGACTAGCTACCGCTTCATGGATTAAGACCATGATAATTGACATTATTAGAGATAACCAGTCATACAGTCCATCACAAATTGTTAAAGATATATATAGGGAGCACCGTATACAAGTTAGTTATTCCAAAGCATGGAGAGCCCGAGAGACAGCATTAGCTAAAATTAATGGTAGTTATGATGAGGCATACGCTAGTCTTGAGGAGTATTGTTATAGAATTATGGAGACAAATCCAGGTAGTACATGTTTTATTAAAACTACCGAAAACAATAGCTTTCAACGAATTTTTATTTGTTTTAAGTCATGTATTGATGGATTTTTAAGTGGATGTTTACCAATTATTAGTACTGATGCTACATTTCTTTCGTCTAAATATCAAGGTATCTTATTTATTGCTTGTGCTCACGATCCTAACTATCAATTATATCCTATAGCTTATGCTGTTGCTGAAGGTGAGAATAGTGATTCTTGGTCTTGGTTTTTAAATTCTCTTAAAATATCTTTTGAAAGTTGTTTTAATGATTGGAGTTCAATTTTATTTATATCTGACAAGCAAAAGGGATTAATAAATGTTGTTCGTGCTATTTTTCCTGCATCTCCTCATTTTTTTTGTATTCAACATTTTAAACAAAACATAAAAAAAGTTACAAAAGAACCAGTATTTCAACGCTTGTTAGACTCGCTTGCTAGATCATATAATAAAACGGATGCAGAGAGTGTGTTTGATATAATTAAAGCCGAGAACATAGTGTTGTACGATTGGCTTCTTGGTGTAAACGATGAAAGTCGTTGATTTGAACACTGGATAACAGCGTATGCTACTTGTCCTAGATTAGATATTAACACTTATAATCTTGCTGAATGTTTCAACAGCTGGATTAAGAAATTACGAGATAAGCCAATAACAACACTTCTCGATGGTATTAGAGCCAAGATTATTACACTTCATGACAATCGTAGAAAGTTTGCTAAAAATATAGACACAGATTATTGTCCGAAGATGTTAAAAAATATGGCTTCTATTATCAAAGAGAAGAACCACCTAGAAATATTAGCTATTGATAGTTATAAGTTTGAAATAATAGACCGGGCAACAGGTAGAACCTATATTGTTGATATAACTGACAGAACTTGTACATGTTTTAGATGGTACCATACTTATATACTATGTATACATGCATGTTTTGTTTGTAGATATTGCAATATTAGTATTGATACTTTTTATCCTGCAGTTTTTTCGACGCAAAACTTGAAAGCTGTATACGCGCATAAAATGGAGCCAATTCCAATTCCATACGAAATCCAAGGTCCTTTGGTAAGAGGACAAATTGGGGTGCCAGATGTAAGACGCAAAGCCGGAAGACCAAAGAAGAACCGCATCAGACCCCGGGATTCATCGACCAGAGATCTACGTTGCAGTAATTGTGGTGCTATGGGACACAACCGAAGAAGATGTACTAGTCAACCGAGAGATTAAAATAGAATTGTTCAATACCCAAATATTGTAATAAAAAGCCATTACAAATCATACAAAAATTTTAATGATATAATGTTTCAAATTTTCTACTAATCCTCGTCCTCGTCTTGTTGAGTTTGGGTAGCCAGCGGTGCTGATGGAGTCGAAAAAATTGTGTGAATATCTGGTAGCTTTCATCTCCAGCAGTTTGGTAACTCGGATCCGCTCCTGCATACTGGTAACTAGGGCCCGCTCTAGCATACTGGTCACTAGGCCCAGCATACTGCTCACTAGGCCCCGCTTCAGCAGTATCCCGCCGCCGACGACGACGAGAGTGTCTCTGTCGTACTAAGCCGGTCGGATAGTCCGGTGGAAGACGGGATTGTACTGGAGGCATTTTCGGTTCCCGTCCAATACCCAGCTGCTCAACACGAGTCACAAGTTCCTCCATAAGAAGTCGACCTTGTGGGTGAAGGTTTATCTCAGGTTATTGCAAAAATTGTTGGTATACACCACTCTAAAATTTGAAGAACACGTAAATTAATATATTTATCATATCTATGTATATGTATTTTTGGAAGTATAATGAAGTCATACCAAATCATGTATTCCCTCGGCAAAAGCACGCAGAGTAGAATCGTCTACAGATCTAGTTTTGAACCTGGGCTCCTCGTAGTGGTATACTCGGTTGCTCATAAGAGGGCATCCCCACCATTGCCTGTAGTCGAGGCTACCTATGTCTGCAAAATGTAAACAAAATTTTAGCAAACTATTTACACTAAATCAATACGAATAATGAGTAACTTATAACTTACATTCTTCAGCAGAATTTAGTATGGGAGACATGCCCCTGATACTATAATTCTCGAACCGATTATTCCAGTCAGCAACTAGACCAATGATTCGTTGGAATGCATTTGATGTTTGATAACCGACTGTCGGTGGATCATCGGGAATTATTGGGGCCATTTCGAATTGCCGAAGAATACGGTCTGCCGGATGGTACATGGTGAACCGATCATATATAATATGACATCTGTGTAAACTATATGCATAGGATGTCATCTTGATTTCTGGAGCATCAGGTTCATATGAGTACGGTAACCAGGTTACCTATTTAAAGATATTGTATCAATTAGATTTGATGTTTATCTACGATCAAAACTTAAATAATTTAAAGATATTTATTGCATATTTAAAAATTACCTGATTATACCGCAGTGTATCAAATTGGCTACGATATAGTGATACAGTCCTGTATTGGTAGTGCTGATAATCCACTACGTCTGTAGGCCAGCGCATAGCAACTGGAAAGACTCCAACATCACTGAGAATGCTGGTAACAGGCCTACCAATATAAAAGTGCTCGTAGGACCAGAACTATAAAACAAAAAAATGACATTAGTACAAACATAATTTGTGTATAAAATTACCCAAACTTTTTAAGGTCTTTAATTCATACCTGTATCAGTGAAATACATCCACAAATACTCTTGCGGTTGCATCTGACAAATTCTGTCAGCTGAACGTACAAAAATGCAAGAGTAGCAGCTCCCCACGCATGCTCGGTAGGTTTGGTCAGATCATCCAAGAATGGTAAAAGCTGCACATTTACCATATTTCCCGATGCATCGGGAAATAGAATTGCACCACATAAACAGAGCAGATACGCTCTAGTGCAACGAATGACCTGGATTTATTAAGTGTTATATAGAATTGCACCACTAAATTAAGTAATAAATAAATTTACTAAAAAAAATACATACCCGATTTTCATCTACATCAACCACCCCATCAATAGTTTGATGTAGGTCTATAAAGTTGCCACGGAGCCATGAAAATTTCACATAATTGCCGTCTTTTAGACCTGGAGGAGGGCTAACACCAAGATAACTCCGGATCAGATCAGATCCCTTTAAGTGCGGATCAAAATATATAGCGTTACCTTTAATAGGTAACCCTAGTATATTCGCCACATCATAAAGGGTGATCGTCATCTCGCCGAATGGGAGTTAAAAAGTGTTGCGTTCTGGCCACCAACGCTCCGCAAGGCTTACAACTAAATGAAGATCGTGAATTAAATATCTAACACGATCTATATAGTGGAATCCAAAGGATTCCACCAAAGCCTTTTGAGCTGGATTAAGCTCCCACGTACGATAATTTCTTTCACACCGCCAATGGACGTGGATCCGGGTTCGTAAAACATTATCATGGTCGTATAACTATAAAAATTATATGCATTAATAAAGTAAACATAGGCATTATAAAAAATATATACATTAATAAAGTTGGCAACTTGTAATTTAAAAAATTACCTCGCCAGTAAAAATCTGACTAGAAATGTGCTCTTCACGTTGCTTAATAATAAGCGCGGTTGTCAGTCCGCCAGGAATACGACCGTCATTGCGGGTAGCCATCGCCAGTAAATATCAAGAGGAGGAGAATGGGGTGTCAGGAGTGTTTGGGGTAGGAGGAGAATGTGGTGTGAGGAGTGTTGGGTGGGGGGATATATATAGGAATTGGGGAGGAGAACGTTGGAATATAGCCGTTGGCCAACGGCTAAAAAGCCAACGGTCCATGGCTCGCGGCCCCTCGAGTAGGGCGCCCCGCCAACTCAGTTGGCGAGCTGCTCGCCAACTCAGCAACTCGCCAACTGAGTTGGCGAGTGGTCCCCCCATCCGCAATTACCCAAAAGTTATCCCGTTTTATATAAATATTATATATTTTATTACTTTATATGAAAAAATCCGTTATGACAAATGCGGATGTCTATTCAACATGGTTTTCTAATATTTTGCACTTTTATATCATTTTGGCAAATATATAGTGTATTTTGAAGAATTGAAGAAATGAAGTAGAATTTTTGTTCTTAATTTGTTTTATTAGATTTGAGTATCTTAAAAATATGAGATTCCTAGAAATTTAAATTTTTTGAGTATCCTAGTGTTGTCTAGATTTTAAGTATACTAGCAAGAAAATTGTTTGAGTATCTTAGAACTGTCAATCCTAGTAAAAAGTTACTGTATTTTAGGACTGTCAAAATTTTTGACAGTACTGTCTTTAGTCAGGACTGTCAAAAAATTCAACAGTCCAAAAAAAAACTTGCTGGATTTGAGGACTGTCAAAAGCCAGGACTGTCAAAAATTCTGATAGTCCTAAAATTCAGTAACTTTTTCTAGGACTGTTAAAAAATTTGACAGTCCTATCATACGCAAACAGTTTACCTGCTCTATGGTACTGAAAATTTGAGAGTATTATGATACACAAAATTTGTCCAAATTCTTTACATGTCCTAGGATACTCAAGATATAGCAATTGCACATTACGTTAAACACCAATCTCACACAAAATATAACATCAAAGTTTCTAGTACAAACAAAGTTTCACATAATATAGCATCAAAGTTTTCAATTTTATATTAGATCAAACACCCATGTCAACAAGTTGACAATTTCACATATTACAACCAACATCAAAGTTTTCCAACACCGAGTTATCGAGATTATGGTATATTGCACCCATGTCGTTCTTCATCCGTTGTCAGTTCATGTCGGTCTTCACTTTCCCATTGTAGCAACGATTTGTTGTAGTACCAATAGCTAGAACATAAAACTTATGGTTGTCATTGTAGAAAAGATTATTTTTGCCGCAAAGTATACAATAGTGAGACTTTAGCCATATTCCTATTGTGTCTTGTTTATTGGGAATTCATAACGTTGAATCCACAATAAACAAGACACGACAGGAATATAGGTAAAATTTTACCTTTGCATACTTAGCGACAAGAATAATCTTTTCTGTAGTGACGACCACAAGATTTATGTTCCGGCTATTGGTGTCCATGATGGTAAGAATCATTTGATGGCAAAATATGCGGTTGTCCCTTCCATTTCTTCCTTCAAACTGCAAAAGAGGCATGAGAGAATAAAAAATAACTGCCCTAAAACTATGCCATATATACATTTCATAAATCATTTATAATGTCAGGAATGTAAAAAATTTTTACAGTAATTAAAGAATTCAGGACTAGAGAAATTTTTTACAGTCCTGACAACATGCAGGACTGTAAAATTTTCTACAGTCTTGATTCTATCCAGCCCTGAGTGTGCCACATTCCATTACTTTGAAGCCCTAAATTGGGTTCAAAAGTTCAAAAATTCACCCAAAGTAAATCCTAAACCTATTTTCTGTTTATAGACTATGATATTTTGGGTATTAACAAGGATTGGAAAGAAGATTTATGAAAATAAAATAAAAAATACAAACCCTAAAATTAGAGATGGAGAAGTTGGAGGAAGTAGATTGGAAAGATGATTTGTACCTTGATTGTGAAGAAACTTTGTGTGACATCAATGTTAGAATGAAATAGTTTAGGATTTTAGAGGAGATGGAGAGATGATAGGGGTGAGAAGAAAAAAGTTTAGGATTTTTAAGAGAGAGAGAGAGAGACCCCTAACAAGCTTTTGGCAATCCCGAGTAGAAGTTCCTCTAAACTGAACTAGCACCGAATAAGTTTTGTAGTGCCCCGATAAAAATTCAAAAAAAAAAACTTCCGCCTTAACTACTTGAGTTATAATTATTTAGTTATAAGGGATTATATTAGGTAATTAAATAATTAGTTAATTTTTTAAATAATTAAGGAAATCTTTACAAATGGCATAAACAACTCAAATTTAAGTTGTTTCCAAGCCACCTTATATTTTAAGTATAAATTTATTATAAATAACATCGTCCCTAGAAATTGAACTCATACAACCAAGAAAAATTAGCTCTAGTCTTAATCACTTAAGTTAGAATTGTTTAGTTATAAGTAAATCATATTAGATAGTTAAATAATTAGTTATTTAAAAAAAATTAATTGAGCATTTATAACCAACTAGTAAATTTACACGTGTTGCACATAAAATAATTTTTGTTTCTTTCTGATATTATTCAAAAATTATTTAAATATATTTAAATTAAAATATTATATATATATGTATATATATAGAGAGAGAGAGAGAGAGAGAGAGAGAGAGAGGGGAGGGAGGGATCCGCATCCCCAAGCATCCTCATGTTATCAACCGTTGGATGCTTATTTAAGTCTTCTAATCTTAACTATTGGTTTGAATGGTTCAAACAAACGGTTAATATTATATGACTTAAACAAGATCCAACGGTTGTAAACATAGGGATGCTTGGAGATGTGGATCATTCCTCTCATATATATATATATATATATATATATATATATATATATATATATATATATGTCCGCGGAGCCCCGCCAAAGTCTCCCTCCCCCCCTCCCCCCCCCCCCCCCCCCCGCACCATCGGATCTGGAAGTCCGCGTGGGGCCCGTGCGCCCGTCCGCTCTATCCGACGGTCGAGACATATATATATATATATATATATATATATATATATATATATATATATATATTATAATTTGTTATTGATGTATGTGAATAAAAGAAAGCTCATTCTGATATATGGGAGAGAAGAAAAAATGTTTAAAATTATAATCTTTCGTAAAAAAATAATAATTAAATAATTAAAATTTTAAAAACGATTTAAATAGTTTATTTTAGACGTTGTCAAGCCACATTAAATTAGAGATAGAGACTCCAACCAATAATAATTTTAATCCTTTACAATCGTCACATGGCGATTGCTGATTAGTCCTCTCTCTCTCTCTCTCCCATGTGCTTGTAGAAGTTACAACCAATATGGTGTATTGGTTGTTTTCAAAACACGGAGATTAGTAGAGACATATACCTATTAACTGGCCAAACTTTAGCTGTAAAAAAACCCACAAAGCTAAGCATTATTTACGAGGATACGCCAATAATAATACGGCTTCTTGTCCGCCATCTCCCACAAACAGATCGTTGATCTCGGCCATCTTCCAAAGGAAAGGTTAGTTGTTGTTGTTTTTTCCGTTTCGTTTGATTTCTATTTTTGTTTCGATATTAATAAAAAAAGAAATCGATTTCCTAACGATAAAACAGATCTATCCCTCAGAAACTGATTTTTACCTGAGCCTTACTGCTGATCATCTGTGTGTATTTATTGAAAATAGCTAGATCTGGATCGATTACTACACCAAACAATGCGACAATGATGAGGCGACACAGACACGGACACGGACACGAACACAGCGCGGATTTTCTGGAGTGTCTGCGCTTCCTAGCTCAGGCTTCTCGATGAACCCATGGAAGGAGATCAATACTTCTATTCGTAAGATAAAAAAAAAGTGAATATTTTATTCATTACAAAGTATAAAATATATTTAGTATGCATTTTATTCAATCCTAACTGCCAAACTCTGATGTTCTGATATGGAACACCCTAACTAACTGCCCAGCCTATGTTCTACTCTTCGAGTTCACTTCAAATAGCGCATGCTGTAGTAAATCAATTCACTGGGAATTGTTCCATCGGAAGATCGTATTGCACTCTGAATCAGTTTGTTTTGGACACCATCCAGATGCTCTGATCTTCTTGTGTAGTTTTTCCGCGTCTTTGGTTTATCTAATTATTTCAGGGGTGCTCTTTGTCGTATTGCGAGGCAGGTCAAATGAGATCTAGGAATACATCTCTGATCTATTAAGGGGTAAGGGTGGTAGTCTGGTTCAAGAATTATCTGCGGCATTATTCTTGAGATTGGTTAAGAAGTTCATCTTAGACTAGCTGAACATCTTGCTGCAACATCCCTGTTTACCTAGTTACGTCATAGGTTCATAAGAAATCGTGGATCATGTTATTCCTCTGAACTCGTTTCCGATGTACTATGCTGATTTAGCGGATTTGACTTTCGTTTTTGATTGATAATGTGTTGCGAGGTTGCCAATCACGACTTTCTCTGATGTATTCTGTTAGCCTTCTTGCATAATACAGGTAGTCCCCTCATTTTGCCTATGAATCCCACCGTTCATTCTGAAACGGTGAGAGGGCTGATGTGGTATCATCACGGAAACTTGATTGGATGGTATCTGTAGAACGGATCCCATGGGCTTCTCGGGTGGAGATTGGGTATTATGGAAACGAGACGTCAGCCTGTCTGATGTTAAGCTCATGGAACCTAAAACCATGGCTGTCCCGTTGAGACTTCGCTTCACTGGAAAAGAGTGACTTACGAGAGTTGAGAAATGAGCTGAGAAGGCAGGGGCGGATAGGTAGTTGCGAGATGAGAGTTTCGAGTCTGATTCTTGGACTTTTAGATATAATCAATAGCTATGCAGTTAATAACGGTTTTTTCATGATAACGGTCCAGTAGAGTTATAGATATATCACCGATATATCGGTTTTATAACGGTAAATATCGGTTTGCATTTTTAACACAATTTTTATATATGAACAATACACTTAATAGTTTTCTATTATAAAATATGCATAAAGTATACATATCGTCGAGAAATCCAAGAGATCCAAGATAAAGAAGATTACTTAAGGAACTACATCTCTGAATAAGTTTGATGCATGAAGATTTTGATGGCAGAAGATGTAATCTCCATTCTCCATTGATATGAATGTCATATCATTCAACATCAGATGTAATCTCCATTGATGTGAATGTCATATCGTTTGATGACAAAAAATATAATCTCCATTGATGGCAGAAGCTTGTATTGTATTGTATCTTGACTTAACCGCTAATTTTTTCATAGAATGTCGTCTGCAGGTCCAGGCCCATAAGATTTTTTTGTAGCAAAACCAAAACCGTGAGAAATCGGTTTTTTTGTAAACCGATATTTCGAACAATATCGGCCAAATCGGCCGATAATATCGGTTCCGATATTTTACCGATATTTCTGCAAAAAAATATCGGTCCAGGACCGATACCATTATATATCGGTTATATAACCGATATATAACCGTTTTTGACTACTTAGATCGATAGTTACGAGTTCAAGGCTTTAAGCCGAGCTCAACCGAGAGGTAGTTCACTTTCAAAGCAAAGGCAGTGAAAGCTATTCATTTCACCGATAACCAATAAATAAGAAATAGAAATAAAAGATAACTCGTCGTCCTCTGATTCACCAATTTTTATCTCTTTCGAAAAGAACAATAATAAATCAACAATAAAAATATATAAGAAACCCTTAAATATTTTTATTTTTCATTATTCTGAACTATCTTTTTATCAAATATAGAAAATATAAAAAAAGTAACAGGCGAGAGATCACTCGTAAAAGCCGATCTCTTTCAGTAAAGATGGTTTCCTCTGTAACATCTCTTGGGGACTAGTGAGATCTTGCGCTTTCCGAAACCTAAATTGGACTCACCCGATCTCTCATTGCTCTTCGCTTTGTTCACTCCTTTCTTCTATCCTGGGAAATGTTTGATTCAAAGAG
Organism: Iris macrosiphon; assembly: GCA_036927795.1. Taxonomy (NCBI): domain Eukaryota; kingdom Viridiplantae; phylum Streptophyta; class Magnoliopsida; order Asparagales; family Iridaceae; genus Iris; species Iris macrosiphon. The sequence goes on from JAYESA010000007.1 coordinate 191,474,643, forward strand.
ATGGGTATCCCGAAGAAAATCCCCCTCCCTCGGACCCAATCTCTCTTTCGACTCAATATATGTGGACACCGGATATCTATGAGGGTTCACCTACGCCGGTGACAACATTCCTTTCTATTGCGCCTAAAATCTCTATTTCTGCAAATATGTCACGTCGTCTCGTTCCCTTTCAAGGTAAGATAGGCGAACCGCTTAAGGGCATTCAACGCCTTAGGCTAACGGAACAAAGAAGTAGGCTGAATAGGAAAAGGAAAGGGACAAGGGCGGTCGTCGCTTAGCACGAAGGCTGCTGGTTCTGGGGTAGGGTACGGTACTAACGAATCGAATCTCATATGTGTCAGTATCGTACCGCAAGGAAATCCAATGTTTATTGGTTTGAGAATGAAAAAAATACCACAACAGCCAGTGATGAACCCTAATTTCAAAGGGGAGGCCACGCCCAATACTGAAATGCTTAATTTTGTATTGGGTGATAGTAATTTGAGAAAGATGTCGGATGATCCTAAAGTACTAGAAATCGCATATGAGTCAGAGGTTTGAGACCTACTTGGCGAAGTAGGCCCATACATTCTACCCCATACTTCAATGCCACTAATGACGTCGTGATGAACGAAGTTTGTTTTTGAACGGAATGAATCCTATTACGTACTTGAACAGAAAAGGCGGAATTGGAAGTCAGGCCTAGCCCAGGCTTTTTTGCGGTTAAGGTTGTTGTAAGAGCATTCTGTTAGAGACGGCGATCGCAGGTTCACCAAAGGAGAGGTGTTGCGAGCAACATTGCACAAACAAAACAAAGCCGACTAGCCCATACATGCAAACACAACAAATCAAACCAAACAAAGACACTTAGCATAGAAGTAGATCTCCACCAAACAAGACAAAGAAAGCCACGTATTAAAACACACTACTTTGCGTCGACGGACTACTTATTGAAATCTTCTAGAAAGAGTCTGTGTGGAGTTATCTGACCCCTGGTTTCCCCACGTTGGCCTCAAACGAGATTGAAAATATTTCCTTGCCAGTGTCCGAACATGAGATTCACACAGCAATCTTTCAAATGCAGCCACTAAAAGTCCCAGGTCCTGATGGAGTGCATCCTCTAAGCCTCCAGTGTCTGGTTTAGGCGAGGCCTCGCGCGGTCCGAAAGAATCCCTTAAGGTGCACACCCTCTCGATTCGAAAAGTATGGTTAACATAAATAAACATATTTCACTATTTAGTCTAATCGAGCGACTTAGCGGTTTTCGGACAGTTTTGGAAAACTTTCGATGCATTTTTCACCTACGCACGTTCTTCACTTCTTTCCATCGGCCCACAGGGAGAGGAATCGGGGGCGTAAAACTCGCACATTTTGACTGGGAGAATGAAGATATTTGGATTAGAAGTATGATGGCAAAGGATTGTACCTGGAGTATGAAGATGCAGGGGGAGAAAGGTGTCGGTCCAGCCTCATGGGCAGACATCTGTGCCTCTAAATCCAAGGCTGAGGAGTCATACTCCTTGGAGTTCCATGCTCCAGAGAAAGAGGGGAGGCAACCAAAGGGAGGAAGAAGACTAAGATCTCAAATATGGAGATAGAGTATTCCCGGAACAGTTGGAATTTCAAAGTTTTGTTCTAAATTGAGGTATAAACTCCCGAGTTTTCCTCCTTTTCCATTATTTTTGTTTTTATTCATTTTAAATCCATGAAATCGGATAAATTAAATGAAAAATGAATCGATGCTGACATGGCATTCGAAAACTGTGAACTATCTTCCTATATTCTCATTATACGACACGTAGCCTATGCTAGTGCCGTCATTGTGTTTGCTGCAAAATAAACCTTTTTTTTGTAGCGAAATCGGTTGGTCTTAATAAGTATTATTGCCGTAACAAAACAAAAAAGTGTTTTTGTTCATCCCAAATTGCGATCCTTCTTTAGTACTATAGATTGGTCGGTCAAAGTGTGCTACCATTGTTATTGTTATTGGTGCATCGGATAAGAATAAGAGTTCAAAGGGATTTCGTTATATCATCAATCGGAAGTTGAAACTTACCCAAGATCCGGCACACCGAGAACTGATCTACATTCGTCGGAATACATCATGTCTTTTCACCTTTGTAGTCCTATGCATAGTCAATACTATAGCCCCAATCATGGCTATTAATAAAATCAGACTAGGAACCAAAAACCAGACGGAATAGTAGGTATAAAGTTCTTAGGTCGAAGTGAAAGATTTGGATAGGCTATCATGGTCGTAGAAGAGATTGAAGACTTATTACACCCAATCCGACGACTATTATGACTCTTACCCTAGGTCTCACCCTTGCCCTGGGGGAGTATAAGCGCTGCTATTTTAGCAGTTGGTGTTGGAGGAGTGAATGCCAGTCGAAAGGCGCATCTATGACTTAATACCGACGACTCGATCCCGCGATCCATTTTTTGATTGAACGAAGCCAAGGGGCTCCGATCAGTTAGTTCTTCTTTATACGTAAATTCATTCATTTGAGTAGGTTCCTTCAAGCTCAGAATCTGTGTCATTACATTACTCGAGTTTTCTCTCCGAAGAGTGAAACATGTTCAACAGTAGAGTAGTTGTGGGAAAACTTTTAGCCATCACCCACCCGCCTTGTGAAAAGTGCTTTTGCTCTGTCTATCGTTCGTCTTCTTCCTTTCTCTATAAGGTTTTGATAAAAACAACATGGATGGCTGATTTGTTGTGTTTGCATGTATGGACTAGTCGTCAGTGTTCAATGCTTATGTTAATATAATAATAATAATAAATCATCAAAATGTGTTGAAAATTCATGTTAAAGTTGAAATAAGGCCGAAGGGCTAACACAACCTCGGGCTAGTAAAGGAACCGTAGCGCAAGCGCCTCTGACTATAATAGAAAAGCTTATCTGATATAGCGAAGTAATGGGTCAACAATGCTAGAACAAGACGGTTAGAAATAATGGCTCACTTTTCCATATATTGATATCAATGGAAATCCCACAGGAACTTTCCGAAAGGAATCTTGGAAAATCGGCCTAAGAAAAGAAGACGAGGTGAAGGAAAGCAGAATGATTTGAGTGTTCCGAGGAGATAGAATATTAACTAGCTAACTCGATGGAACATCGAAGCTAGCCACCTTTGAAGTAATAGGAATTAGCAATGCCAAGAAGTCAGTATTCTCACCTTAAATTCTCACCCACAGGTGTGAGATTTTGTTATTCTTGAAAAGTACTATTTTCCTAGGGACGATAGGTTCCATCTAAGACAGCTCGCAGGATGTTAGTCATTGAAAGTTGAACTATGTATTGATACCCAAAAAAAGTCACTAAATCATCCTCTCTTTTGTGACTTTGGAGAAAATATGTAATCATGGATATAGATTGGCAGAATTTATAAACTGCAAATAATTATGGTGACAAAGTATAGAACTTAATTTAGCTTGATTGTGGGGATGTCCACATTTTTGTCAACTTTGATTATGACTCTTGAGTTTGTTAGCTTAACTATGCAAGTACTTGAAAGTCTAGAGGTTTAGCTTAGACGAGACCTAGTGGTAATGGTACCTCTCTAGAATGTTGGTTTTTTTTTTGCCATTGTTATTGGCACCACAGCAAAAAATCAGGGCGCACCACAATTTTGGCAGTCCTGTAGATAGAGAAATCTGTCAATCCTTTACATAGAGAGGACTGCCAAAATTTGAGGTGCCAATGACACTTTTTGCGGTGCCAATAACACTGGCCATTTTTTTTATAATTATCGTGGTTATGGAAACAGGTCATCATAATGTTTGTTCTTGATTCTATGAGTGAGATGATCAAAATCTTCGGCCATACTGAATCGAGATTAAAATCTGTGATGGTCACTTCTTAGATGAATGGTGTCATTTATTCCGATCCTATTGATTATCTTTAGGCGGATCTGGCAGATCTTAGTTGGTTTAGGGTTTCTTTTATTACTTAGTATGATTGGTTAAGGATTTTTATTTATTACTTAATTTGACTCATTCCCCCTATTTATTGGACAGTCCAGCCAGAAATTGCCAGGTTTCTATGTTATAACCTTGTTACTTTTCCTTGACCTGTCTAACCTAGTTGAATCTCTGTGGTACTTCATAGTTCAGTCCTAGTCGGATACGGTTCTAGCAGCTAATGAGAGGACAAGCTAGGGTACTGTTATGGAGGATGAATGTTCAAGAACTCATTAAGTGTATGTGGATACCTTTGTGCGAGAGAGTCCTCGTCTTTCTTCTTCATTTTTGATGTAATATTCATCTTATTTTCTCTTAGTTCTCTTCCTGATGGAACCTCTTATATCTTTCATTTTTCATCCTTGTATAATGTGTTCAAGAACTGGCTCCAGGATTTTTTTAGCCGGTCCCCATTTTATCAAAATCAGTATGTTTTTTAACAGATTTGATTTTCTGTTGCAAGAATGATTATTGAAACCAGAAACACTGCTGATTTTGTATCCTATTGCCCTCATAACTGATTCTAGCAGCCCTGATTCATTTTTTCAATTTGCCTGGGAAGCTATTAAAATATGTATTTAGTTAGATTGACTTGTTTTGTGGAGTATCACATATTTGCATGAGGGAGTAGAACAGGACAACATTAGGATTATGAGAAGGGAATTTCCCCTCTTTGGAATTCCAGGAAGATAGGATTTTGAATGATGAGCTTTTAGTTTGTTTCTGATTAGATGTACCCTGCTGACACTCCCCAACTCCAGGAGAGATTCATCGACTAGATTTCTCATTGAGATAGTGTCCCATGTTGGTGAGGTATGTATCTTGTTATTGTGTTCTGTTTCATGTGTTGCCTTGGATGACTTCAGAAACTATTTTATTGTGTAGCTTGTCGCTCACACCAATAAGCTCCTGACCATGACTTCCTTGGGGGATGACTTCACCCATACGTTAAAGGGCTTGAGGGAGCAAGGAGAGCCCTTGTTAAGGAAAACAAGGCGTTGAGGGAGGAAAAAGGACAACTCGAGAAGGGTAATACAGCTATGGAGGAATCCAACAGGAGACATAAAGCTCAGCTTGCTGATGCTTGTGCCGATGCCGAGCGTTCCAAGGAAAATATGTTCGAGAGATGGAGGCCAAAGTACAGGAGACTTGAGGCCAAAAATGAAGATCTTGAGGCCAGTCTTTGAGATAGGCACTATGAATTGGAGTCCAAGCTCAAGACGAAGGAAGCTGAGCTTCAAGAACAGTTCCGAGTTAGGGAGGCAGAGTTCGAGGGACGTCTGAAAGCTGAAGACACCAAACTTAAAGCTAAACTCCAAGCCCGGGACGCAAGACTGAAAGCTTAATTCCAAATGAGAAAGGCCGAGCTCCAGGCTAAATACCAGGTTGCAGAAAATGATCTTTAAGCCAAAGCTTGAGGCTTCGGAGAGGGCCACTTAGGAGGATTCATGTTTTTTATTGCCTCAAGCTTGCCGTGATTCATTTCTATGCCTCTCCGAGTAACCTGGAAGCCGAGGATTTTTCCTGGTAATGAGCCAAAAAATTCCTGGTAATACGCCAAAAAAAACCCTGGTAATACGCCAACAGCACAAATTTCAGGGTTTCATTTTGTACCTTCATAGAATCGAGAAGACCTCTCTTAAGTCTTTGGGGTGGTCCTCGGGTCGGGCAGACTTGGTGAGGAGGTTATCCACGTAGACTACGACATTTTGGTCGAACTGCTCTTGGAACATAATATTAACAAGGCATTGCTTTGTCATACCTGTGTTCTTCAAACCGAACAACATTATACGATAGTATTAGATCCCACTCGGGGTAAGGAAATATGTATTTTCTTCATTGTTTCGATCCATCATGATTTGATTGTACCTCAAGTATGCGTCCATGAAGGACATAATACCCTACCTCGAAGAGTTGCCAATGAGCTGATCAATCTTCGGTAGTGGGTAACTATCTTGCATTGGGGACATTCATGTATCGCTTCAGATAAAGGGATTGGAGGAAGCTTTTCTTCAGGATTTTTTGCCTCGGCTCGGTGCACCCCTCGATTATTTGAAGGTTGGAAGAGCCTTTGCCGTTCTTTGTGGAGGTGTGGGTAGTTGACATGGAGCAACGTGGTGCGTTGCGGACAACGACCGTTGTCCCTACTGAGGGCTGGGGTTTCCGAGACTGAGGTTGTTCTCGTGGAACTGGAAGGAGTGCTTCGTTACCTATCGAGTGGTTTGAATGATGTTCGAGAGGGTTTTCTCCGAGCGACTGACTGGGCAGACTGTTCCCAAGGGCATATTGTTGTTGTTGAGACTTAAGTTGCCCTCCGACAAATAGAAGAGGATCACCATAGCCAATTGAATCTGATGTGGGGGTAAGGGGTATGCCCCGATGAACAAAGAGCTTGTCCATTGCTGGTGAGGAATTGCTATGACTGGGACAAGGGGTACTCCAACCAGTGGGAAAAGTTGTCCATTTCCAGTAGATGATTGATATTGAGGTATGAGGTGTCTCTTAAGAGACCGTGGAGGTTCTCCATTGCCGGTAGGGAGTGGTTGTGGGTGAGGCAAGGAATACTCTCCCAGAGGCTGAGGAGGTTTCACATTACCTATAGAAAGCTATTGTTGAGGCACATGTTGCCCTAGGATAGGAGTCTCTTAGAAGAGGCTGGCAACAAGATAACAATTTGGTGGGTAAGGAGAAAACTTGTAGTCACTTGTGGTCTACTGTTGTGGAGGGTTAAATGGGGGTAGAGGTATTGCAAGTGGGATTGTGGACCAAGATTGAACGACAATTTGATGTTGTGCCATAGCTTTAGCATCCATGGCTGGATTAGTCACCAGAACCCTAAGAAGGAGTCTCTAGATGTGTGTGTGTGTCAAAGTTCGATGCGGTTGGTGCTAGCCAGACCATTAGTTTTTGTTGCAAGGATGTTGATGCATGCTGCAAATGGCCGTTTATGAGTTTGGTTCCTAGTGGCACCACACGAAACGTGATTACAACATGGATGGAGAAAGACGGGTCGGAGGTAGTTATAGCTGGGGCTTGCGAACTGGTTGTGCCCTGGCCAACTGATCCTAGGATTGCGACAGTTACTTCGTCGACGTTGGAGAATTGCGATGACGTTCCATTAGTGGAAGCATCGTTATGCATCTTTTCCGGTGGAGGACATTAACTTCAACTTCACAGGCAATAAAAGTCTCAGCCTCACAATGGGCGCTACTATGGTGATGTCTTGCCACCAACAAAAATCTTCTTAGTATGCTGGATCAAAGAATTATTTCTTCTGTTTGGTTGATCTTGGTTTCCTTGCGCACACAAACACAGGGCGAGGAAATCCCCTGGTGTGGTTCCGATGCATAAGTTAGATTGAGGTGAAGGTAAATTTTGGCAGAGTTTTAGGGTAAAAAAATGTGTACATATTGAAGACATAAAGGGAGCTATATATAGTCCTTCTGTAATCGTATATTACAGTATTACTTTCATATCTTATCAAGTTACTTTCCAGATAAGGATATAATCTTATCAAATATATATGACTTGATCTCCAAGGCAGATGATCCTCAAGTGCATTGTAATTTGTAACAGGACATGATTTGTTGAGTCAGAGAATGACCCTAAGATTTATCTGCATATTCTTCCGGATATTTAGTCATATCCTCAATTTGAATGGCGGAAATATGGTACTAAATGCTCGTCTCACGAGGAGGTATGGGACTGAGCCGACAGCGACTCGGCTCCGTGGGGACCCACAAGTTTGCTCCCGTGGACTTATGGGCCTGGGCCTTGGCATATATATGACCAGTTGACTTTCACAAATGTGGGAAGATACAAATGCAAATATGGCATTTTCCTTTATATGTTCAACTCTAGATCTTGACATCAATGTGGTTGCAAGACACGAGTATCCAAGAATATGTGCATATGGTTTCCACATCATAAATTATTTTTGTACTCACTCAGAAAGACAAGGCCCTTAAGGCTTGCACTAAGAAGACGTGACTAAACATATCTAAAAAAAATTCTGATTTAGTTGTGATGAAAAGATGAAATGAATCCCTCGAAGGTAAGCTAGTTGTCAATGGACCTGATCAGGATCAGGTTCAGGTTGTGTCGAATCTGGGATTTGTAGGAAGGTTTTATAGCTAAATCCTGAGGTTGAAATTTGAACTCCTCTCACCACACAATTTTAAATTTTAATTTTTATTGAGTTTGGTTGATAATCTATCAAACCATGTCTAATGGGCTGTCAAACGATGACTCATTTATTAAACGGCTTAGATGGCATGGTCCGTTTATGACCAGAAACCTTTTATAGGCCTGAGACATATCTGCAAAAGGGGGCTTCACAATTAGGGTATGCACCCACGTCTAGATGCTAGACTTTTTATTTTATTATGCCGACTGGAAGATAGTATTACCAGTATGAAGCAATACATTTAACTTCATCCTAAGATGAATCTTTATGATTGAAATTTATTTTCTAGCTACTAGTAGTGCTATTTGGTTTCTTCAGAAAATCTTTTAGGTTTAAGGAGTGTAAAACTTGGCTGATGCATGGTTAAGGTGGAGTGGATAGATAATTGATAGCATGTAAAATGGTTTGCATATGAGCATGGTATCCTAATGTCATGGTGTTATGATGGTCAAACAGCCAGTTTGAGGACAAAATGCTGAGTGGTTCATAAGGAACCAACTCCTTTTGCTACTCCTGTTACTTCCCACAGGCAAAGAGGTTTGCAGTAGAAACTTTCTTTTTTCCACCATAAATTTGCTAATCCTCTAATATTGGTAAAAGACTAGTCATGACAAGCTCACTGCTCTAGAGTCTTCACAGTTTATCTCATGGTGATAAGACCTAGTTACAGCAAGCCTTCATCCCAACTTTTGGGGTCGGCTATCCGAATCCTTTTCTTCCATTCAGCTCTGTTAAGGGCCATTTCCTCAGTAAATTACCAAAAAATGCCTACTTTGGTACAGCCTCAATCCAAGTGGTGATAGACCTAGTTCCTTCCAATTATAAATCACTAATAAGAATAATGTCATACGGTGAACTTTGTCATCTTCTCTAAGCTGGTTACTAGGAAAGGGGGTATCTCTGAGGGCTACTCCATGTAACACTGTAAATTTGTAAATTCTGAATTTTATTTAAGAAGTTAACTAATATTGATGAAACCGCCTCAGTGATTTTCCACCAGATTAATCCTTCTATCCAACTCCAATTTAGCTATCTTATCGTGGCCTAAGACAACATCAACCTCATCTCTGCTACCACAAATGTCTATTTTGTATAAATTGCATTGTCTATGTGGCTGATTCCCAAGATAAAACTCTATAGCCTATAGGTTACCTTGTCGCGAAGACACTACAAGCTTGAATTCTCTAGATACAGTGATGTATATCTTCATCTATGAATTTTGTTTTTGTGTTTCTTGGATAGCCATAACATAGTGTAACAAATGATGAACTTTCATCTAGCAGAACATTTGCTTATCTAGGATTTTTAAGATTACGGTCGTGTTAGATTATCACTTTTTCTTATTCTTTTAGTTGACACCTACATTACCATCAACTCCACTGAAAGGGTCCTATTTTTTGTGCTAATGGAGACTGGACGTGCTTCTGATTTAAGACAATTTTACCCTAGTTTAGTTACGACCTATGATAGTCCATGCATTACTTTCTCGTAATTCTGAAAGTGCTCGACTATAGATTTGTTGCATTGTAATAAGGTATTGTATACGCTTTCAGATGCAACAAAAGTTATGTCTTTAACATCTAATGACCTACTACACGATATATGCTTTCGCTATGGGGATGTTAGGTCATTTTCTCGCTGACCTATCATGCGAAAGGTACGTCGTTAGAGTGAGTGCGCCCGCGCTCCGCTCTATTTGTTGGCCTCAGAAAGAGTTCAGCAGAAGCTAAACCTACCACCCAAGCATCTTGTCGATGGGACTTATGTCGGATGGTGAGTCGTCATTGGCCGTCTGGGAACGCCCCCAAGGGTGCCAATGCCAACAATTGTATATCCAGAATGATGTTCTGTTCTAGACTTTCCAGCTGTAACTGACCTCTCCAGCAGAACTGCCCCTCGGACTGAGCCTTTGTTTGGCGGCTGGTGTCTTTCTTGCCTGAGACCAAAAATGGAATTAGGGCTATACGGACTCGAACCGTAGACCTTCTCGGTAAAAAAGATCAAACTTCTGACTATCGAAATGATTCGAATCAAAGACCCAACATTTTTTTGGCTGCGCGCCTTGCATAGCTTGCTCTCAACATCTCTCCAATGCACTCATCGACGGCGATCGGCTTGCCGGCTCGACTCGACGTTACGAGGATATATGGAGGGCTTAATGCTACGCGTCTTGAAAGGAAGTCATTCTCCCAAGAGAAGCCTTGTTAAGATAGGAGACGGTTAGCTCTTCAAAAGCAGCAGCGGGAAGCCAAGCAAGCGTGAAAGAAGGAACTTCTTTGAGAGAAGGGTCTTAGGAAGAAGAGGGTGGACAAAGAGGAAAGTGCGTCAGCGGAATTTGATTGAAATAGTACGGTACTGCTACGAATGACTTTCTTGAATTATATACCCCCTACCATTATAAAAAAGAAATTGAAAGCGGACTTTCGGTCCGAATTCTTCCCGATTACATGTAAGTAATAAATACAACAGCAGTGCAACACTACATGAAGCAAGTAATGTTGCAATGTATTGTTTGGTTGCTTTGCACTTTCAACCGCAGAAAGTTTGGTGAACATGTCATAATTATGGATGTTTTAGTTTTCCTTTCTTTATGCTTTTCTGATGATGAGTACAATTTTAAATGATATTAAAAACGCTGCAACAAAGGCTGCAAGTAAAATTACGACCATTTTCAACTTTATCTGCACGCGAGTCAAGTTGCACCATATGTTGGAACCACCCAAACATCTATAATTATGATCTTCTACAAGTAAATCTTCCCTGTAACTTACATACAACCAAACAGCCTCTATGTGAAAATAGCTAGGGAATGTGTATATCATAACAGATCGAAACAAACCAACACAGTGAGCACAAACACAACCAAGTAAATGTGTTATAGCTTGGTCTAAATCAAAGAAAAAGCGAAGAAGACCAACTTGTATCAACTTCCTCTGATGTTATTCTAAAGAAATTGTCTTGTTAGTTCTGATCTCAGAACAAAATTAGGGATTGACCTGATACCTGCAGGCACTGTCACTCTTGATGCTATTGTTCTCCTGGATGTCATCGAATAGAAGCCCACTGTTTGGATGTAAAACTGATATAGTAGTGTTAATTCTTCCCTAGGGGCTCTCGTTTGCATATCCATGGCAGCTCTACCTTTGGCAACTGCTGAAGTATGCGATGCAAATACTCACCTGATCACAAATGGTGAGCTCCGTGCCCTTCATCCAATTTTCCAAATATACGGGCGGAGGCAGGTCTTCTCCGGTCCAGTTGTCACTCTCAAGGTCTTTGAGGATAATGTTCTCGTCCGCGAGTTCCTTGAGGAGAAAGGTTACGGTAGGGTCTTGGTTGTTGACGGCGGTGGGAGCATGAGATGCGCTATACTAGGTGGCAACCCTGTACAACAAGCTCAAAACAATGGATGGGCCGGCATAGTGGTCAACGGTTGCATAAGAGATGTCGATGAGATCAACGGCTGCGATATTGGAGTTAGAGCGCTCGCTTCCCATCCCATGAAGGCTAACAAGAAGGGTATCGGAGAGAAGAACGTGGCTGTGAACATTGCTGGGACAAGAATATGCGACGGCGAGTGGCTTTATGCAGATACCGATGGCATCCTAGTTTCAAGATCCGAGTTGACCGTCTAAATTTATAATTTAGCATATATTTTGCATTTGTATCCACTATGTTCTTCGATACTCTATCTGCATGTCATGTATTTTAAGTGAGAAACACAGTTATAGTTTGAATATGAACAAGGAGCTGCTGCTAATAAGGAACAAATGGGTGTAATATGTCTTTGTGTATTGGTTTGTCTGGTTGTTGATGTTTCTTGGGAAATAGATGGCAGTTAGATTTTAACTGAACGCTGCAGCTGTGGTAGATTCGTCTGTTATGTATTTGGAGAGGTTTTCCTGCTGTTGAAACCATATTTTCTGGATATTATGGCGTTTTTGTGTTGTCATTCAGCGACACCATGATCTTGTATAAGCTAAAAGAGGTAGGGAGGGTTATGTAGCATTTGTAGGAAGAATTTGAATGGCAAAAATAGAACTTTTTTTTTTCTAGATTGGTAGGAAAAAATAGGAGCTGTTCATGTTTGTAATGAGAGGGGCGAATATATTTGTGACTGATCAAACTATTCCTGGGATGATTTGTGCTATCTTCTATTACGCTACCAACTAAGATAGGTCAACTCAAATAGTAATGGTAAACATGATGTTTTCTTTTATATATATACTTAGTATACTTACACCTATTATTAAAAAATTAAAAGACAACTATCTATTTGGAAAAAATTAAATAGTAATGGTAAACGTATTTTATAGATTATTATTAAACGAGAATTTTTAGTGGAAAGGTGACATTAAACATGTCCCGTTAAGCTCGTCCGGGACGGCGATTAGAATAGCTGGCTGATAAGGTTTGTGAGGTTCCTGCTATGGTGAAGTAACAGATGCTTGACTATAGTAGGAAGAAGGCACGTGGGAACGAGTGGAGCGGAAGGGATCAACAGTTCCAGGATAACTCAAATAGTAATGATAAACACATTTTATAGATTATTATTAAAAAATTAAAAGAAAACTATTGTAATTGTTCTAATTTTTATGAAAACTACTTAGGAAGACTAAAAGAGAGTCCCTTAACTATTTTAATTTTATTATTACATCATATATGTTATTTTATACTTGTCTGCAAGATTATTTAGAAATACCAAAAGACAGCTTCGGTAATTACCTACCTATCACTATTAACTTTAATGAATAAATTTAATAAGTAAACATATGCGAGGATATATCTGGAAAAAAAAAAATCCATGGCAATATATATATGCAAGGGTATATTATGAAAAATGGAATATGAACCGTTCATATTGTAGAATGAGTCATTGTTATGTTAGACCAGACAAACCACGCTTGTAGTGTCATGCTACCTGCTCTCTTCATGGTGTGTCATGATGTTATTGGTGGAGAACAAGGTCTGACCAATGCCGCGTGGTGAGGTCCGTCCACTGAATAATTTCTACTTCTTTAGTAGTCAAGTACACTCCTCCTTGCGTAGCAACACAGACAGGCAAGCTTTACAGGAAGGAGAAACAAAAATCTACTGCTAGAAGAAGGGCTTTGGCATTATGTAGATTAGGTCATATTATCGGTGAAGCAACTGGGAAAGAGGTTGAGGTGGTGGAATTTGCAGCAGACTCTTGAGAAAGATCGCTCAGAATAGAAAGCAAGTTAAATGAAATGGAGTACCCAATTCTTATGCTTACAACTACAATATTCTGAACTCTGCAGATGTTTCATTATCAACTTGTTCTTGTGAGAGTCACCATCTGGTTTGCCATTTTTAATGAAGTGTTTAGCATTTCTATTGAGAACAAAACTTAGCCCGCAATCTCACAATAATTTTTACCTCAAACTAGTTACATGAGAAATCTACCTACAAGTGCCATCTAAACTCTACCTACTAATTACATGACATTCCCTAAAGTGTTAGACAATATTAGTCAAAGGCAAGTTTGTTGCTCCTTAAAAATCATGTCTCAAGGTTGATTATCTTTAATGAAATACACCCTACTAAGGGATCTATCAATTGTCTACCACAAGCTTGTTCAAGAAAAACCTATGAATACATCATCCACTATGAGTTTGATAAGAATCCATAAACCCATAGCAAATCATAAGCTCAACAAGATTTTGTTGATTGGAAGAATGGAGGAGAGAGGATGAACACAACGGCAAACTAGTCAAAAAAAAAAAAAAACTATATATACTAGTTGACTAAATATTATGCTATCACGTGAATTAAATAACTCTTATCACATTAACGTAGAATGGAAAGACTTTATTTTACGTTAACAAAATTTAGGATACCTAACTCTATATATGAAAGATTTGAGGGACTTATATTAAAAAAGTGATAAGGGCACTACTAAATACACTTGGGGCTAGTCCAGGGTTGGGGCTAGCCCATTAATGAATGAAGTTTACTCATACTAGCCCAAAAGTTTACTCATACTAGCCCAAACATTAAACTCTCTTCCAAAACCCTCCAAACCCCCAACGGAGTCCTCCCCCCTCCTCCCTTTCTTGTCGGAGCCCTCCTCCTCCACTTCTTCCTCCTCCTCCTTGTCGATGGCTCCCAAACTCTCGAAAGAATCAAGGTACAATTCTTCCTTCTCCTTGTTCTATTGCATTTCGAAAATTTTCCAAAAATTATCTTTCCAATCTTAAAATTAGGACATACAAGTCCTGAATGTAGTTTCGGATATAGTTTCGACGTTTTTCTGGAGTCTCGTACCCGATTTTAGGGCATACAAGTTCGACATCCGTCGAACGTATGAACAGAACCATGCGGGACTGTAGAAATTTCTACAGTCCTATATACATTGTGGACTATAGAAATTTCTACAGTCCTATATGTATAAAGGACTGTAGAAATTTCAACAGTCCTGTATACATTTAGGACTGTAGAAATTTCTACAGTCCTGTATACATATAGGACTGTAGAAATTTCTACAGTCCTGAATGTTGAATAAATTTTGGGATGTTAAAATATATATCTTTTTTGTCTTATAGTCACGACCCTCGGAAGGGCATTGAAGATGAAGGTATCATAAGAAGACGCCCTACTGCGTCGATGCGTAAGGAACGCAATGTTCAGCGTACTGTTGAACCAGCTCTCACTATTCGCGACCCCGAGGCACGTCCTGAAGTTAGGAAACGTCGACTGACGAAGAAGACTGTAACTCGTTCGAAGAGACGTGCTCCTAGTACTTCTGGTTCTTCTTCCTTCTCCGATGAGGACATACAACCTGTCCAAAATCGGCCAACTGATGGTTTAGGACATTCTCAGCATGCAGATAGTCCTGTCGAGACTCTGTCACAAACCCTCGAAAACTGGGCTACTGATGGTTCAGGACCTTCTCAGCAGCCACATAGTCCAGTCGAGACTCGTCCAAACGGTTGCTCTATGTTGCCGTCGATCGAGAACCATATTGCATACCAAATATGGAACAATCCGGTAAGTACATTACGTTATGATAATTTTATATATAGTTGTAAGTTCTAAGTTCATCCAATTATTTATAGATAACTACATTTTATATATATGTATAAGTTCATCCAATTGTTTACTTTTCAGGAGAGTTCTCGTATGTTAACGGTGATCAACCACGACAAAAAGTGCAATACATGGGGGTTTGAATTTTTGGGAGACGATGTGAAGGCTAAAATCATTCCCACCGGTTTACAATATTTGGGTAACTACTCATATACGACGGTGGATAATGCACTCATATCAGCATTTGTAGAACGATGGCATCCAGAAACCAACACTTTCCATCTACCAAACGGGGAGTTGACGATTACCCTTGATGACGTCCATCATATATGGGGTCTTAGGGTTGATGGTCGAGTCATGATGAATCATACTTTTGACGAATCGAGCATCAACTTTTACGACCATATCGTGGATTATGTATCAGGGTGTCTGGGAGTTGATGCGGCTAGTTTTACCACCATTCGAGACTTCAAGAAGTCGTACGGACTTCCTTTAAAATATTTGGAGGAGACGTTCGCTGATCCAGACCCCGAAGTGGATAATAGCGATAATGTGGCCCGTGGATATATGCAGTTCATCTTAGGGGCTGTCGGCATTACGGATAAGTCTGGAACGTCGATACATGCCAAATATCTCCTGAATTTTGACGACATAGACACGGTGGAAGAAATATCTTGGGGAAGCGGTATACTAGCATACCTTTACCGCGAGCTTGGTGCGGCATCCCGCGTCGGTTCCAAGACAATATCCGGATGCCAGACTCTACTCTATGTATAGATATATCTTTGTCAACTTGTACACATAATAAAAAAAATTGTTGTTAATTTTTGGACTAATTTTTTTTTAACTTGGTTACGTGAAGGCATGGATATGCGAGCACTTTCCAACCCTGCAGCGGGCTAAACTTAACCGAGGGTATGACGAGCACCTTCCTAGAATATGCAAATGGAAGCCAACTAAGGAAGATGCCAAACGTCCACACACATTGGCCGCCCTACGGAATGCACTTGAAGATATGACGATAGAAGAGGTGAATTGAGACCTAATTTTTTAATATTTGGTAATAATTTACTAAATTATGTTATGCTAAATTACGTTATGCTAAATTTCATGCGTTGCAGATTGTTTGGGATCCATATCGTGATTTGCGACAGACTAGTCGTCCATTGCAACCAGTCGCTTTATATCACGGTCTGATAAGTTGTCATGAAATCGAGGAGCCTTATATGCCTAATAGAGTGCTCCGTCAGTTTGGCTACGTACAAACAGTCCTGAAGCACACATTGAAAATGATAACTGTTCCGCGAGGTACAAAACCGCTAAACTATATTCCTGCGACGTTCAACTGGGTCTCGGACTTCTTCACTGAGTGGCAACGTCACGTTATTAGAGAAACTGAACGACAAGCAGCAGTAAATATGACGGAATGTAGCGACGACTACCTCGCTTACTACGCTGGTGTCGGACTACCTACGTTGTTCAAACGCGGAGGCGATATTGTGCATGTACCATCAGATCTCTCCGCCAAATCTGTCTTGTATACTACATTGGTCAAGATGGTGAGGCAACCAACTTTCAATTTGATATATGTAAATGTTTATAACCTAACAAATTTTATGAATTCTCATCAATAGGCTAGGAAAGTAAAGAAGTTGGGAAGAAGCCTCGTAAGTTGCCAGGGTACGAATTATATGGAAATCAATGACGAGCTATAACAAATCGACAACACTGAAGATTTTTTTTTCTTGGAAAATAGAGAGCAACGTACAAAGAGGTGGCATGAAGTTTAGGCCATATTTTAAGACATGTAAAACTTTGCTACAGTTTGTGTTTCGAGACATGTAAAACTTTTAAGTTTTAAAACTTTAACTGGTTATGTTTTGTTAGAATTTTTGATTGGTTATGTTTTGTTTCGAGACTTGTTTAAGTTGTAAAACTTTCATACAGTTTGTGTTTGGAGACATGTTTGAAGAAGAACTTTCATACAGTTGTAAAACTTCCATACAGTTGTTGGTTATTTATTTGTATTTCGAGACAGCTACTTTTATGTATAAATGTGCAGAGACAGTGGCTAAAAACTAGGACTGTCAAAATCTGGACAGTCCTGATAGTTATCAGGACTGTCACAATCCTGACAGTCCTAGTTTTATATATAAATTTGCAGAGATAGTGGGTTCAAATTAGGACTGTCAAAATTTTGATAGTCCTCATAGCTTGTTGGACTGTAAAAATCCTGACAGACCTAGTTTTATATATAAATTTCTAGTGGGTTAAAATTAGGACTGTCAAAATTATGACAGTCCGCATAGCTTGTGGGACTATCAAAATCCTGACAGTCCTAGTTTTATATATAAATGTGCAGACAGTGGGTTAAAACTAGGACTGTCAAAATTTTGACAGTCCACATAGCTTATTGGACTGTCAAAATTTTGATAGTCCTCATAGCTTGTGGGACTGTCAAAATTTTGACAGTCCTAGTTTTATATATAAATGTGCAGGCAGTGGGTTAAAACTAGGACTGTCAAAATTTTGACAGTCCTAATTTTATATTGGACTGTCAAGATTTTGATAGTCCTAGTTTGACAGTATATAAATGTACAGACAGTGGGTTAAAACTAGGACTGTCAAAATTTTGACGGTCCAATTAGCCTGTGGGACTATCAAAATTTTGACCTGATAGCTTGTGGGGCTGTCAAAATTTTGACAGTCCTAGTTTTATATAAAAATGTGCAGATAGTGGGTTAAAACTAGGACTGTCATAATTTTGACAGTTCTGTTAGCTTGTGGGACTGTCCAGATTTTGACAGTCCTACTTTTATATATATCACAGTGGGTTAAAACTAGGACTGTCAAAATTTTGACAGTCCTTTTTGCTTGTGGGACTGTCCAGAATTTGACAGTCCTAGTTTTATACAGAGAGTGGGTTAAAACTATCTATATAAATGTTGGAAAAGATACCAAAGTTCAACATACATGACTCATTGCACAACATACATGACTCATTGCACAACATACAAGATTTTGGGATCCTCCATCTTCATCATCATACAGTTTAACATACAGTTCTAGTTTTATTTCTTTCATTGCACAACATACAGTTCAATATACAGTTCAACATACATGACTCATTGCACAACATACAAAATGATACAGAAGTATACGATGTATCAATCGATTAGAATATCAAAGTAGTCCTTAGGCAAAATTTTGGGATCCTCCATCTTCATCATCTTCTTATAGCCAGCAATTGCATCCGTGTAGGGTGTCGTCCATGCGATCGCTTCCTCTGGTGCGTGTTTATACCAAAGCGTAGAAGGTGAAGGAATAGGAGAATGACCGATCAACCTTGGGATGACAAAGTGTTGTCCGACAAGCCCTATGGAACATAGATTGGATAGTCTGTGTTCGGCCGGAGGAGCGCACATTGGAAAAAAAGTATTGTTAATGCCTTATGAGATAATTACAATAGGTATCTTATACCTATTAGAGAATACGTATGCAGCAGGCGGGACATCCATGTAATGGTCTGGCCCGGTAACTGTGTCCGTACAAGGTATGCTTGCCAACAAATCTCCAATAATTTCTTCGACGAGTATCTGTCTATAGAAGGCTAGACGAGACTCCAACTCCTCGTACAGCTCTTCCCTAACCTGTCTCCATTCTGCTTCAACTGAATAGCCAAGATGTCTTGCGAGTGCATGATATCCACAATGGTCATCCTTAGGAACATCAACAATTGACCAAATAAAATTCCGTATCTCAGGTAGAAAATTTTGAATGTATAAACTATATGAATCAGAGAAGTTATCTAAACCCTCCGCCATGACTGCATCATTCGTTTTCTGTTTCTTCCCCCTTCGAATAGTAAGCTTACTCTTTTTCTTCGAAAATATCACACTTTCGATAACCGACTTTGACTCAACTTGCTCTAATTGCGTTCAATATGTTCAAACAAGGATAGATCTCTTTTAGTTGACTCCATCTCCTTTTTTTTTGCTCTACTCATTCTTGAGCGTGATCTTCCCTTAAGAGTTCGAACAACAAATGGCTCTTGCAATCGAGTTATTGCCAGGACTGTAATTTTTTGGATTTTAACCTCAATGGATCTTCTCTCCGGTTTTGATGCGACACATCACCTTGCGTGAAGGAGTTTCACTTGTGGCAAAGAAAAAAAAATCATCGTGAACTTCCACCGTCGGCATTATTGACGGCTGTCTCCAACGTTGATCAACAACATCTATTGGAATGGGTATAGATTAATGACGATATTCGTTAATCTCATGTGCACAAGGAAGGCCGAGTGAATGTCGATATGAACAACCGCAAACCTCGGAATCATAACCAACCAACTTCGACCTACCAATCTCCTCAAACAATAAGCCCAAGGCCTTGTGAGATACTACACGGATTAAACCATCCAAGAGGTGTTCATGCCTGTATTCATGCTTTGCAATATTGAGGCTCATCTCAAATGGTGCTACAATCTTGTTCACCGTGGAAATAATCATCAAATGAATCGATTGCCAAACGGAGACAAAATTACCGATCGATGACCGTAGATATCTTTTTAAACTTGAGTGTGATCCTTCGACCCGGTTCGTAGTGATTGTGCCATAATGCTTCACCATGTTCATCCATGCTAAGACAAATTGTTCTTTATGTGGTTCTAGCCAAGTATCTTTGATATAAGAAATGCATGTCGGGTTACTCGTCTCCCACTTTTGTTTGAACATGTACCATGCTGTGTCGTAGCTGTCTGTAGTACTTGCTCGCCATACAAGACTCCAATTACTGTAGAATTCTTCGAAGCGAAGCTTGTCGATTTTACCGTCCACATTTTCAAATTTTCTATTGCATTGAGCTTGGATATTTCGATTTATATGCCAAGTGCATAGTAGTCTATGCACATGAGAAAATACAATATCTATAGCATTTATCAGCGCATATTCTCTGTCGGTAACAAAAACAGAGGGCTCTTTGTATCCTGTGTAAATGGATTATAGTTTCCTCAACGCCCAAGTGTAATCCTCTACTGTCTCACTCTTCATAAAACAAAAAGCGACTGAAAATATTTTTCCCGTAGACGTAAACCAACAATGTGAAAAAGAGGCATCTTGAACTTGTTGGTCTTATATGTACAATCAAGGGCCAACACGTCTGCGAAGGACCGAGCCAAATGTGTGCAATCAGGATGAGCCCAAAACAATGAAAGGAGTTCATCATTTTGTGGATGTCTTCTATGGTACTCCACGTAGTGATGCTCCCCAAGCAACTTTAATACTTGTTGCATCGCCATTCTTCCTTTCATACTATTATATTTCGCTCTCGCCAGACTATTATAGATCGTCCTTATTGTTGACTTGTTCTCATCTTCTTTTTGTCGCACGGCAGAATAAATTTTTTGGGTGCAACTCCGGAAAGGAACAATTCTTCAACCAACTTTCTCTCATCCTTCTTCAACCGTGCCATGTAGGCATGACCCGTAAGTGTCTCTGGAATATGATGATTGTGTATTCCATTCTTAACTTCGATTATCCACTTCACATCTTCTACTTTTACAATCAACACCTTAAATGGACAACCACATTTTCTCGTTCCAACGTTTTTCTTGGGGATTTTTTTTTCAACAACACCCTTTTTTTACGATGCTGCCTGAACACACCTCCTCTTTCGCAGCCCAACTCTAAATATTTTCGGCCCGGCCGAGATTTAATGGATCTTGCAATGACAATGACTATGTTATGTCGTCTTCCAACTTCTCTGCACCAATCTAATGCTTCTTCCTGGGATGCAAATTGAATATCCGTTGAGAATACCTTCTCCACATCAACCCTAATAGCAGGATGTACCACAACATCTGTACGAGGTTGATCCTATAACCAATATAAAATAATCTAAAAAATTAATAATTTTAAATAAATGGCAGTCCAAATTAGGACTGTCATAATTTTTACAAACTAATGTCTTGAGTAGACTGTAAAAATTTTTACAGTCTTTAAGATTCAGGACTGTCACTATTTTGACAGTCCACTTAGTATATAGGACTGTCGAAATTATGACAGTCATATATTTATATAGGATTGTCGAATTATTGACAGTCCTATAGTTATATAGGACTGTCGAATTTTATACAGTCCTTACACGATGACTGTCGAAATAGGGTTGTCATTTTACGTACCGTACGTGCTTCGGAACAACCGACATATTATTCGGAAGGACCGAGTGCATATTTAATGGATTGCATGATCCGATTTCTTCATCGAATATAATCTCATGCATCGCTCCTACAATAGTCAAATAAAACTAAATATTTTTGTGACAATCGCAAAACTTATTCATCGTATGTTGTCGAAGACATACCGGAAGAATATTCGTCGGACAATCACCAAATCAAAATTTTTTTCCACTTGGGACCACAACTATCTAATTCCAAAGTTAGGTTTAGATTTTAGGACTTGAGAGAATGAGAGATTTCTTCATGTGAAGGTGAAAAAGAAAGAAGAGAAATAATTTTTACTTATATAGGTTGGTGTGGGCTAGCCCTAACTAAGTTTGAGGAGTGGCAAACTTGTAATTTTTGGGAAAATTTCAATGGGCAGCCCTGAGTATATTGTATAGTGCCCTTATCACTAGCCTTAAAAAAGTTCAAACAATTATGAGAAGTTAGAATACAACAAGTGTACATTGTATTCATCGACTATTTATGAACATCAACAAATATTAGGGACAGTATGAATATTAGAATAAGTTTGGATTATAGTTATGTTTAATCCAAAACTTTATATGGTGTCGAACGCAAAAAGCAGGTAAAATTTTTTATTTTTTATTTTTATTAAACGCTTTCTCAAAAGTATTAATTGTTTGATGAAGCTCCATCCGGAATTGGCTTAACAATGTGGCGATTAATCAAATTAAACATAAATCTGAACAAGTATCAATGAATTGAAAATGAAGAACACATGAATTTGGGATGAACTAGGGTTTCTTTATTTAGAAAAATGGAAATGAGCGAGAAGATACAATTCAAAAGTAAATTGCAATTCAAAAGTAAATTGAGAAAAAAGGATACAAATGTTCTGCTACTCTTCCCCTCCTACACTTCCATATTTATAGGCGATACTCAAATGCTCAGCTGACGTGGCCAATGTTGAGGAAAGGTTATTGGTCCTCCGGTTGCTGACCTGGCAAGTAAATGGATAAGCTAGAAAATGAGAGCCCAACTAACTAACCGTTCAGATCTGGACAAGCCCTAAGGAAGCTATTGTAATGAAGACGAGAAAGAGACTGCACCAATGCACAAACTAGCCAAGCACAGTCCACTGTCATAGCTATCACCATAGAGCTGCTCACTTGAGGTACGTATCAATACCCACCCCTTTAAATTGACCTTGTCTCAAGGTCAAGGAGGGAACCCCAGCTGCAGTTTGGATATACAAGAACAAGGAGGATAGGTACTGTCGTCGGCCGATAATATACCCGGATCCCACACACGCCTTAAAGCCTCACTTCCAAGCTCCAAATCCAAAACAGCATCATAATCCTTTACTGTATCTCTGTGTTTACCAACAGCAGGGTAGCACGAGCCACGCAAAGACAAGCAATCAATATTAAAGCTTCCAATACTTGGATCCCATACCGGCACTAGGTACTGATACTGCTGTGATGACATCAACATTCATCACTGAAACTGAACTAGGGCCTAGATCCCATACCACGAAACCATCCTTTTTAATACGAACTGAACCAGGTCCCCGTGATTGAACAAAAGGATCTGCAAACCAATAATTTTTTCCTGGATCCCATAATTCAAATTTTGTTGACATATCAACTATATTATCTGCAGCCATTTCAGTAGGTGAAAGCACAGCTTGATCTATAAGGAATTTCATGATCTCGTGCATGTCATTACGAAATTTTACATGTTGCAACCATTGTCGATGCCTCTGAAAAACAGATTTGCATGATAATGTCTGGTATGTGACTAACTCAACAACTTCTGCATTTGCATGTATATGCATCAGAGAAACAAGATTACCATTGACCCTTGCTACTTCATTTTCTACCGGCGGTAGGAAGTAAGCCATCAACTTTTGTAGTAAAGAAAAAACCACATTTTTGTCGCATGCAGTCAGAATGGAATTGCCTGGATACTCAGAAGTTATCTAATTCTCCAAATGCCCTATAGTAAATCCTGAACTCTCCTCATTTTTTTACTAATGTCGAGGAGTTAGACTTGTAGCTTGCTTCAATGATTTCAAGTTTCTCATCATTTGAAAGAGGAAATTTAGTTGTTGCTGCTCTGATTTCTTCTTCCCCTACACTAGAATGATCAGTAGGTTGTCGAGTTTCTTCGTCCATGAAGTAGTTGTTTGCATGCCATTCCACCTTAAAGAAGGAAAGACTGATATGACAGACAGGGCAGGTTCAGGATATGTTTCGTACCCCAGTTCCCGGATCCCATACCCTCATTAGTTGATGTCGTGCTAGTTTGTGGTGATCAACAGCTGCTGAGGGAAAGTTTGACACTCCTATGGACGACAGGGAACCTGGCATGAGAACATAATCTTCACTAATACCTCCAAGAAGAGCATTTTTAGGTGTACCATTATTCTCATATACAGAAACAGACTTTGATCTTTGCCATCACAAACTCGCAACAGCCTCAGAAGTGTTATATCCATTAAGAAGAGTCATAGGTTGAGGTCTTTCCCGAATGTCATATAATACTACATGTCCAATGTTTGTGCCAGCACCCAGTATATTGCCATCATCACTGTATGCCAACAAAGAGAAGGGTACTTCATAAGGAGTGCAGGATGTGAGCCTTCTTGACCCTGAATCATATGTATCTAACTTTTTATCTAGACCAACACTAGCAACTATCTTAGCACTCAAAGGAGAGAAACAAACACTGGTATTCGGTACCGAATATTGTTTCAGCCAAGAAATCTTAGGAATGTGACTAGTTGTACCCCATAGATGTATGGATTTGTTATCACCTGGATCCCATACACGACTTGTCTTGTTACTCGGACTAGTAACAAATGCCAATTCTCATTGTGAACAACTTCCAAGAAATCCACTAGTTGTTGACGACTTTGGTTCATCTCCAGTTTGGATGATAGCTACAGGATTAATTGCTTCATGCCTATTTCCTTGTGTAACACTGACATAAAGAGTTACAATGCCAAGGACAACAGCTCTGACTGTGAAATGAGGTTTGGAGATTATCCACCCACCAAATCTTGGAGAACTATCCCTACTGACAAGCTCGAGTATGCCATCATCTAGATGAACCTGAGTATTTTCCAACACCAAGGGCTGATTTTCTCCTTCACCTGATCCTGAAGACACCATGTGCACACTCCCAAAAATTTGATGAGGACCCTGGTTGAGCAACAGTGAACTCGAGGTAATTGGCCCCTTGAACTGTTCATCATGCTCAGTATGGAAAGTAGGTCACAACCAACTGCCTTCTCGCTTGACGTCCTCAAAATATCGCTTGGATTCTTATAGCTTGCCTACGCATGTTGAGGAAATTTTTTCGTGCCTGCCAGGTAAGGAAATGGCGTCGTATTCGTGCAACTGCCTTCAACACATTGTATTTCCGGTAAGCTGCTTTGAGAACAGAAATTCTTTGTGCTGCCTCTTCGATCTTCTTGTAGCAGACCTCGGTGCACTCATGGTAAGGATCAAACTTATTAACAGAGTCTGGATGCATTATCCTCTCCTTCAATTTCTTTACATGCATTTCATCAAACACATATGGTGCGGATTTGTATTGTTGTTGCGGAAAGCTTTGCATCGTCGAGTACGGGGGAAATGGATCTACGGGCATGGAAGCATGATACGAGTAGGGAGGAGTGTAGTACGTACCACAGAGATCGGTGCCGGTTGCAGAGGAAATGGTGTCGGATACGACCACGGTTGCTGCGGTGAAAAGTACTGAGAACTCTGCGGACAACCATGGCTCCAAGGATCTACATGCTCATAGGAATCTGACGTCGGTGGTGGAGGCGGTGGTGGAGGCGGTGGTTGTAGTTCCTCCACCGGAAGTCGATGATCCTCCGGTGAACCTCGTCGGTCATCATAGCTCCAGACATTCGGTGGTAGTGGTTGTAGTTCCTCCACCGGAAGTTGATGATCATAGCCCCAAGGATTCGTCGGCTCTGATACCAATTGATGAAGCTCCATCCGAAATTGGCTTAGCAATGGTGGTGATTAATCAATTTTGACATAAATCTGAACAAGTATCAATGAATTGAAGAAGTTGGAGAGGGGAGCATTATTTCAATCCCACTGATTCATTGTAGTAACGGAAATTTTCATCCAGAGCATCATAATTTATATAAATTTTATCTAAAGCATCAAAATTTAAAAAATTACGAAAAAAAATCAAAACGCACATTGAAAGAACGTTTTATATTTTTTTAATATTATATTTTTATCGCTTATTTTCTTTCTGTTAACAGACGTTTAACGAAAAGAAAAAAAAATTGAAAACACCATTCCTAAAGACGTTTTCTATTTTTTTTCCCCGCCTCTCTCACATCTCTCTCATTCTCTCTCTTCTCTCTTTCACGTCTCTCTCTCTCACTCTCTCGTTCTCTGGTCGGTCTCTCTCTCTCTCTCTCTCTCTCTTCTTTCTCACTCACTCTCTCTCTCTCTCTTTCTTTCTAAGCTCTTTTTATTAAATTTGCGAAATTTAATGAAATAAAAAAAATCTAGAATTTTTATTTTTACTTTTGCTTACTACAGAGTTTTGAGAAAAAAATATTTCGATCTTTTTTTTTAGAGGATTAAAAAAATTTTACAAGAACAAAATATTCCGATTTTTTTAGATAAATAAAATTATATAGAAATAAAAAAGAGAAATAAAATTATACAGACAAGGAGAGGATTATTTGATTTACTCTATAAGATTATCTGTGTTTCGATCTGTGTTTACTGAAATCCAAAAAAAAAAAAAAAAAGAATTAACTTCTTATTGGTTAGAAATTTGTTGAAATCGATAATTATTATGGTCTCCTTAATATTATAAATTGGTTCTATCCAATATTACAAATGTCTCTCATATTCTATTGGTTATTCAATTAAGATTTTAAAAAATACATTATTCACTTAAGATTTTAAAGAATTTTAAATAATTAAAAATAATTCTTAACGAATATCACATGACTTTATTTGTATAAATATTTCAATAAATTCTTTCAAATTTTATGAGTTCGATTGAGTTATTGAAATTTTCTTAACGAATCTTACAGACTTTATTTGTATAAATATTTCAAGAAATTCTTATGGATTAAAAATTGGACATAGTGGACACGTGTGCTACAAAAATATTGCACACGGGACGCGTGTAAAGTAAAAAAAATAATTCTAAATTTTTTTTGGATTTCGTTAAATTCTTCAAATTTAATAAAGAGAGAGGTGAGAAAGAAAGAGAGTGAGCAAGAAAGAGCAGACAAAGAGAGGAGAGAGAGATGAGAGATAGAGAGACCAGAGAGTGAGAGTGAGAGTGAGAGTGAGAGTGAGAGAGAGAGAGACGTGAGAGAGAGAGAGAGGCGAAAAAAAATAATTAATAGAAAATGTCCTTAGGAAGAGCTCTCTTGAGAAAATGTCCTTCCTAATGGCGTTTTCTATTTTTTTTTCGTTAAACATATGTTAACGAAGAGAAAATGAACGATGATAATATAATATTAAAAAATATAAAACGTCCTTCCAATTCTAATGTACGTTTTGATATTTTTTGTAATTTTTTAAACTTCGATGCTTTAGATGAAATTTATATAAATTTGGATGCTCTCGATGAAAATTTTCGTTGTAGTAAATTATAGGCTCTTGATAAAGGCACTACAAAAATGACTCAGGGCTAGCCCAGTATTGGCGCTAGCCCAGTTAGGAAGAATTTTTACTCAGGCTAGCCCACAATTTACTAGGGCTGCCCACCCTCTTCACCTCCCTCCTCCTGCTCCTCCCCTACCCCCACCCTTCTCTGGCCTCTCCTCCTCCCTCATCTCGCAATTTTTCGCCTCTCCGCGTCGTCGACCTAGTCATCGACCGCGTTACCGTCGCCGAGCCGCACCTCAAGCACCTTCCCGTTGGCTCCGTCACGAAGGCGATGAAGCAGCGTGCGGGAGGCTGCGTGCGGCGGAGGCACTCGCTCGCGGGAGGCTGCAACCACGCCTCGCGCCGGCGACGGCGGCGGTGGCAACAGCAACAGAAGCAGCAGCAGCAGCAGTGGAGGCGAGCGCGTACGCCTACGCTTCGCCGCCGCCCCCGCACGTGCGCCTCTGCCTCCTCCCCTACCTCCCGCCTCCTCCTCCTCCTCCTCCTTCTCCCGCTCCTCCACCTCGTCCCCCCCTTCTGGCCTCCACGCAGCCCCGCCCTCGGGTCACCTCGCGTAGCCCTCCCCTCCGGACTGTCAAAATTTTGACAGTCCTACCAATTGGAAGGACTGTCAAAATTTTGATAGTCATAAAAAATTAACATATTTTTTTAGGACTGTCAAAATTTTGACAGTCCTTCCAATTGGTAGGACTGTCGACAGTCCCGATTATAAAAAAATTAAATTGGAAGTGGACAGTCCGGTGAGTAATTTTTTTGAGTGGCAAACTTATAATTATCTGAGTGGCAAACTTATAATTATCAATGGTAAAAATTTGGGATGTCCTGAGTCATTTTTGTAGTGACTTTATCAAGAGCCTAAACTATACTTCCTCCCAATAACCCAAACGAAAAAAAAGAAAAAAGAAAACAAAACAGAGAAAATGCAGCAGGTGAGCTCTGCTAACCCTAACAAAAATCCCCAAATTCTCTTCCTCTATTATTTCTCTCATTTTACATAACAAAAAAAGTAAAAAAAAATATTGTTGGATTTGTTGGAAGGGGTCAGGTTCGGAGACGGAGGTGACATGGGAGGACCAGCAGAACATCAACAAATTCGGGAGGCTCAACAACAGGTTCCATGAACTGGAAGAGGAGATCAAGGCAGCAAAGGTCCCTTCTTTCTTTCGATCTCTCTATGTTGCACGGACACGAACGCGACACGATACGGAGGAGACTGCGACACGGACACTGCAGCTATTTTGGTGTGTCTTTGTTGTGTCCGACATGATTGGACACGGGCTCGGGCTCGGGCTCGGGCTTTGGCTTTGGCTTTGGCTTTGGCTTTGGCTTTGGCTTTGGCTCGGGCTTGGGCTTGGGCTCAACTCGAGAAGCTTCAGAGCTTCTTGGATCTAAAATCATGGAAAAGGGGTGAACTTTCAATAACAAACAAATTGGGACAAAAATGAATGTAAATGAAGAAAATAATTTTTCCTTACGTTTCCTACTCACCTCGTGCAAATTTCTATACCTAGAAATCTCTCAAGTACATACCATTTCTTTCGCATGTGGGCTTGGTGGTAGTAACTAACTATTAGGGTTTGGATTATGATGGGATTACTATTGGAAGACATGATTTTGGATCGAGAAGCCAGTTTACAGGTGTTTTTATGCTTTATCATGCCATGCTCCTCTTGGATAGGTTGCAGGGTTCTAAAAGGCGGCCGCCTAAGCGGCGGTAGGCGCCTGGTGCCATCCCGAGGCCTGTCTAGGCATCCATCTAGTCCCCCCGATGTCCGACTATGCATGTTTTGGACTTTTTAGGGACTTATTTTTTGCAAATTTCAGTAGTTTTTTTGTATTTTTGTATTTGTTTGAACCGCCTAGATCTAGGTGGCCACTTAGGTAGGCTAGGCGCTAGTCGGTGGGTGCATGTCCGACTAGTGCCTAGATCTTTTCACAACCTTGATAGGTTGAGAGATATGCTTAGGATTTTCTTGGATTGAGATGGAGATCACCATGGATTGAGTCAGGGTTTTGTAATTGGTTGTTGTGCGTGTGTGGGCGGGTGGGTGGTTGGTTGGGGGGGGGGGGTGGGGGGGGGGGTGGGTTGTGTTAACATGACAAGATATACAAACGTTTATTTAATTTCTACAAATTCAATCCTAATAAAAATAAGTCATATTTAGATACAACAACAAACCTATAAGATCATATTTTAGATACAAAGTCCTTGTTATAAAATTTGAATTTATGAAGTTAATTGTGCTTTAAAAGTTAAAAGGATACTTTAAAGAAAATAAAAAATAATACGACTTGATGATATTTCTATTGAGATTTGGAAATGTTTAGGTAAGAAATGAGTAATATGGCTTACTAATTTATTCAACCAATCCTAAGGACTAAAAAATGCTCGTTGAATGGAGAACTAATACTAATACCCATATATAAAAAAAAAGAGATACAAAGTTGTAATAACTATTGAGGAATTAAGCTTATGGCTTGTGACTTATACTATGAAACTGAGAGAGAGAGAGAGAGAGAAATGAAACTGATTCAGATACTCAGATGAATATCTGAATATCAAATGATAATATTGAATCATTCTAACAAGTAAACCTTCATACAAAAGTTTAAGGCTTAAGTTCATAATTTTTCATACTTTAAATGCATATTTTAAGTTGTGCACGTCGCTATTTCATTAAGAAAGAGACAAGGTAGACTGTTAGGCGCCAACAGAATCGATACCAATTGGGATCGATGAACGTGCGTCGTGCAAGATCAATGAAGCTGGAGAAAGAACCAGTATGCACAACATCGTCCGCAAGATCAATGGTGTGGGAGAAAGGCTAGTAAGCACACATTGCCGAGAGAAACACTCACGCCTTCGTGAGAGACCGAAGCTCAAGCATCAGGAGAGATGAGAGGATTTAGAGGTAATGTTGCACCAATATAGACACTTATACGGCAAGGACACGATACATATACCAAATACATGCATTCTCAAATAGGTACATATGTAAGTCTCCTATGTTGCACAAATACATGCATGGATATGGGTACTGACAAGGTACAAATACAACACCATTTTCTTGCGTCTATGTAACGTACAAATACAAGCACCATTTTTGTGTCTGTGTAACATGTATTGAGAGAGAAATGGTATTAGATATGGGAAATATTTTAAGGTTCTTTTTTCAAAAGTTATTAAAGAAAGTTATGTAGGTTTATTTACTTTTGTTTAGGTCATGGCTTGGGATAAATAAAAGAAATATTAAAACGGTAGCATGATTGTCAGGATGGTAGCACAATTGTTTAGCTAGAAGCACTAGTTAGGATGGTAGCACAATTGTTACTATATTTCATCTTCTTTAAAGGAACCAAGCGAAGAAAGAGAAGAAGGGCATGCCTAACATAGTCCACTGAGGTCGTGCCTATTTCTAAAGCTACAATCATCGAAGACGTCCCGGAGAGGAATGGTGTATTATCCAACTGACATCTACTTCTTGCTTTCCCATTTTCTGTCCATCTTGATCATTCCTTCCTATTTACATGGACTAGGCTGATTTTGTACTTTCAGAGGAGGAAGTTAGCTAAGTTGTGTCATCCATTGACTTAACTTTATTGAAAATTCTCCAACAAATCGTTATGATTTCCTTTTTCGTACTCCATCCTTTCCATATCCCTCTTCTTTGTTCGATCTTACTCATCAAATGGCACTCAGTTTATTTGTTCCTTTCTTCTATTTTTCCAGTGCAATTGCTTTGTATTCCCGAAAAACAAGGACAGTGGAAAGAAGCAGCACTAGCCTTTGTTCCCTTGCATGCAAGAGACTTTTATGCCAACCATTATTATTGGCTCTGTATGGAGCAGCTAAGCTAAAGAAAAGGAAAATATTTTCTTTAGCTTTGACCAGAAGCCAAACCATTAATGAGTCTTGTTAGCTTCCAAGCCTAAGTTTCTAGCTTTCGAGCTGGAATCAGTGAAGCAAACAAGCTAGTTAGATGTGTGAGATAGAGGACTTGTAGTACCTGATATCTCTGCTAAAAGGTTCCCTTCCATAGCAGGCATGTTGGTTCCTCTCTTCTTGTTGGGATCATTCGGCGAGGGGACCGCAGAGAATAAGCTGCAAAAACAAACGGAGGGAACGACTGGCTCCATTCTTAAAATTCTGAAAAAAAAAAAAATTGGCAGCAGGTGGAACATTTCTTTGGCCCCCTTCGAAAGAAATGTGGGCATAGTAGAGCTAGGCCGAGTGTTCGAGAATAGGGTTGGGTCATGTACTGGATGAAGATAATAAAAAATGTTGTTCCTTTTATGCGTACATCTCTGTTCAAGTGTTGGGCACAAGTTCCAAACTAAAGAGAAATTTTTGAGGTTGAAAAAGAGTTGAGAGAAGATCAGAGTTTGAGAAGGGCTCTTTGAAGGCTTCATAAATTAAGATTTGAGGAGAGAAGATATAAGGATGATATCTGATGTTGTTCAGACCGGTGTACTGAGTTAATCTGACTAGACTAAGCCCTTGAACCGATGAACCACGCTCCATTGTTTCTCCCTCGGATCTAGAAGGAAGATTTTGTCGCTGGTTTTCCCAACTAAGCCAGTAAGCACTCTTGATGCTCAAGTCAAAATGAAACATTATAGAAAGGAATACCACAATATTCAATTGCATACTTCTAGTCCTAATTTCTGGATCCTTTAAAATTGATTGATTTAGGGTAATGAAATAATCCTCAGTCTACTACGGAAGCTTCTCGGCACTTCTAGTTGAACCTGCACTTTACTTTAGGTTCAATGATTTGGTATTAGGGATTGGAAGGAGGTACAAATGCAATTATATGGCATTCTGAGTATGGCTGATCCATTGGATCTGGATCAGCTATGGACTTTCCTTTGTTGTTTCCCTATTAGATGACAACAGAATGTTACAGCTGCGAAGAAGGTAATAGAGAAACAGCAAACCCCGTCGAAAATAAGTGTATTCTTGCAGTCAGTGCCAGAAAACTAGTCTAAAATCGAATCAACGCCACTGTGACTACTAAGAAGCCGGTCAACGAGGAAAAACCATTGCCCGATCATATTGACATAGAGATTGTTAATGAGCTTTGGACAGAGAGGAGCTCCGATTCTTCTTGGGATAAGAGCAAGGACAAGGCTATTGAAGATCCTTCCAAAAAAGAGGATAAACATAAGAGGTCAGCATAGTCCATTGCTCAGACTGAGGGGATTGCACTGCACCTCTTTATTGACTCTGGATGACTAAGAGGGTCCCTTTTTGAAGCAGAAACCTTAAAAGAGCGGCTCAAAAAAGAGGAAGACTACTTTAGACTACAGAGAATTGGCTTAGATTTATCAGAAGGATTATTGGGTGAAGAGAATTGTGGGGAGGGATTATATTATAATAATTCATCGGAAAGAAAGAGGAAAATGGAAAAGGCAGGAAAACTTAACAATGGCCGTCCTACTGATCCAACAATCACAAAAAATTGACTCCACTATGAATCTCCTCTTGTAGTAGTGGACTGACAATGTAAAAATGGTCTCTCAAATCTGATGATCTTTAAATCTAGTTTAAATCTAGTTTGCTGGTATCTTCCTCTTTAGCAAGACAAAAATGCTAGCAGACCGAGCGGGGGGACCGCGCACGTGAAACCGAGGACACGTGGCGGCTCCCCATTGGTCGGACTGTGAACCACACAAAACCGAGCTCCCCCTGCTCTCTCCGGGGCACAGCCCGACCAATGGAGGGCCGACACGTGCCCCCCCCCCCCCCCCCCGGTCTGTAAGGAACCGTTGTTTGCAAGGCCATCTTTTCCTCCCCCTATTAGAGTGGAATGTGAAGATTCATGATGATTAGGTCCAACTGTGGTCATTATTATTGATAATCTCTGAGAAAAATCTCCAATCAGTCATCATTAACAACTTAAAAATTTCTCTTGAAATCGACTAATTAAACCAGAAGTGAGATCTATTTCCTTTGCTCAATCAATATCTCGCTAGTCATGATAGTAGCGCTGGTCATGATATTAGGGGGCATCTGATAGGGGAACAATGTGGGAAGGTCTGAATTGGGTAATGGGTCTGCCCAAGTCCAAAGTCCAAACGCCATCTAATTTAGTTGTGACCTCCTTAAGGATTTGTGGCCCATTGCAGGCCAGTGCGTATTCAATTAGAAGGAGAAACTTCCATTGTAAGAGTTTTAGGCCTCGTCTCATTACTTTAGATCCACCCTCTTAAAAGGACGTGAAAATCAATCTAGTGGTATGCGATACAATTATTCAACATTTATGGTAATTTCTATTGCTTCTAGCGCTCAATTTGGTTAGTTGTGGGAGGCCTTGGTGCTAGTAGCCCACGGCAGAGACGAAAGAGATCCTAGTAAATAAATAGATAAAATTCCAATTATTGTTCTTGCTATTAGTATTTTCTACTTACGCACATTTATCACTTGATTTAAGTTTTTAGCTTCAATGTGTTGATTGTAGATTGAACCTTTCTGTAAGCTTGTTGGCTTATCTTCTATTTTCTCTGTTACTGTTTTACTTTCTTCTACCTTTGGTCCAACCTCTTTAACATCTTCCCTCCTGCCAAGCATTATTTACTATGTCATCATCAAGCCTTTACTCAGGAATGATAGTTAGCTGGGACACCATGTAGTATTCGATGGAAGGGTTAGTCAAAGCATACAACTTTACATCACAAGTCTCTGTTAACATTATTTGTACATGATATATAAGGGAAGCTCAGTGAGAAAAGGAGAGTCATTATTCAGATCTAGAAAGGTATTGCATGGGATTATGAACCTTTTGGTCTCATTTTCTTTGATATGTATCTAGTTAGTATGTCATATTCTTTTTATATGAAAGGCCATATTTATATGGAAGGTCATGTCTCTTATGATTATAAACCGTGAACCACATAATTGGCTTTTGTACCGTATCATATGGGTAGAGTCTATTAGCTCAACTGGACTTGGAGTGTTCACAATGATTCAGCTACTTCCATTCCGTGTTCAAGTTTGCTCTGATTTGGACTCATCTGTTGGAAAGAAAGAAAAAATGCCACACCTCTAGTATTGCTGTCAACTACCAACTAGGCATATTGTTCCCATAAAGAAAAAAGAAACAAGAGAAATATCCAAATTTGTTGTTTCTTTATTTTCATCTGAGATCCTTCTATGGTACTCTATCTCCTCTGTTATTGTGACTCCAAGAATCAAATACGTAGGCAAATTATGTGCATGAACACTAGTTTAGCTGTCAATTTGCAACACAAGGTGGGTCATGGTGATGTATCTCAGATTATTCACCTTTGGTGGGTTCTGGTGATAATTAAAATTTTCATGTTTATTATCATATCCTAGAGATCGATTTCTACTATAATTTGGAAATTTATTAAGTTCTCACAAATTGCTGCACTTATTATTCTAAAAGATTTGATGATTTTTCATCTGCAACTTGACAACAAC
The DNA here is from genome assembly GCA_036927795.1 of Iris macrosiphon. Taxonomy (NCBI): domain Eukaryota; kingdom Viridiplantae; phylum Streptophyta; class Magnoliopsida; order Asparagales; family Iridaceae; genus Iris; species Iris macrosiphon. The sequence goes on from JAYESA010000007.1 coordinate 191,509,116, forward strand.
AAAACCCTGTAACCCCAAATTTTTGGGTTAGCTGCATGAATCCTTGTCTTCCAGCACTGTTGAGGGCCATCTACAAGACTCCTAAAACATAAAAGAAAAAAATAGGCAATGTGTCGAGAGTTGACAACCTGACGGCTAGTTACAAAAACTGTCAAATCTTTTTTGGATCTTTCTTATGCTCCATGACCGAACCCAAGGGAGAGAGAGCATGGGTGATTATGATCAGGGTCGGCCCGGAGGGTTGGGTTGTCCTAGTCGAAGCTAATTTTGGTTGTCCTTGTCTCTTGACTCCAGAAAAATATATAAAATGATACAAGTTAAAAGCTACAAAATGCGGAACTGATATCAACTTTAGGAGTGGATGTCTCCGGTTCTAGTGACAACGTGGAATTCGGATTCGGAGTTACTCTCCTGACTCACTCCGGAGCTACTCGGGACCTTAAAATTCAGAATTAATATGGATTGGGGTTGCGAGGGGTTGCCAATTCAACTGATATAAAGGAGTTGGGGTGTGGGCCGCGGAGGCTGTATAGGCGGAACGGTGGATATTTATGGGCTTGAGGTTGTCCTAACCATGGGAGTTGCCCAAGCCCGAGGGCTTGTCCGGCTTACCCCAGGTCGGTCCTGATTATAATGATGATGATAGGACATCTTGAAGGAGCATTTTTTTTTACTCTTGTCTTGAAGGAATTAATCAAAGGCTGTTAAGGGGAAAAACATTTTATATGAAAACACAATGATATGGTATGAACTATGAAGGGACTGAGATAAAGAGTATGTTTTTGGTACCAGTTGAAGCATATATGTATGAGGTGTTTTGTTTTAGTTTTGAAAGTGATTGCAGATATTGGTCTTTACTGAGACAGTGGAAATGTTTAAGATGCCCTGTACAGACTGAAAAAATTCTAGACCAAGCATAAGGAGAGGGGTGATGGAGAGGGAGAGGGTCCAGAAGACACATAGATGATTGAAATTAAAAAAAATTATGATCAAACTTCCAAATAACATTATACATATTAAAATATAATCATCAGACTACCACTTGATGCATGCAAAACCTAACCTAATTACACTGTTTGTACATGCCTCGTTATAATTATTTTACTCGTAATGCCAACATAGAAGAAAATTTTGTAGGCTAATATTTGTTCAAAGTTGGTAAACTTGAATTTTTATGTATATATGCATGTGATAAACTCTAGTTGCCTTATATTTGTGAATCTAGATGGAATCTATATTTAGGATCATTACAATAGAGCACTCATGGGCAAGCAAGGGAGAAAATGGAGAAGAGAGAGAGTAGGGGGAGGAAATTTTGCTGCTTTAGTTAAATTGTGAAAAAAACATTGTTTTGTTATTTTTCTAACCAGTTGAACCAGGACTGAAGATCAAGCCAGAACCATACGGATATTCGTATAGTGCAAAGTATTAGCTTGGCCTACTTGTACGGCAGTTAAGGAGGGAAATGACATCAGCATGGATTTCTTCAGAGATTGTAGAGGCCCTCTAGTTAGTTTAGGTACAACAGTTGAGGGAAATCTGCCTTTTAGTAGTATATAGTTAAAGTTGAGCATATTCCTCCTTAACATCTGCATGGAGTGCTTCAGAGATTGCTACTGAACGGACCGAAAGATGCAGACGGCATCGGTGCCCAGGGTCGGCCCCGTACAGCCCGTGTAATTTGATGTGCCGGGCTGGGTCGGAAAATGAAATAGGGAGGCACAACACGGCACAAGGCACGACCTGTTCGGTGTTTGGTGTCGGCATCCGGGCCGGTGGGAAATATTTTGGTCATTTTGAAATGACCAAAATATTCCCATAAGATTGATATAAATAATTAATTTGGGGGGTTGGTAAAAATATACCTCTATTAAGTGAAAATGAGGGGTATTTATGTCAAAATCCTCTATGCACATGCATAAAGTCCCTTCTCGTGGCGTGCCAACGGGTATCCGTGCGGAGCTCTAGGCCGGACTGGGCCGGCATGACCTTTGCCGTGAAGGGCACACACATTCATGCAGGTCGGGCCAAGCCTAGATCCCCATTTTCCTCGACCCGGTCTAGCCCTGTGCCGTGTGAAAATCCATCCATGTTGGGCCTTACCGGCACGGATCCCTTCCTGTGCGGACCGGATTCTTCTGTGCCGTTCGTTGGCCAGTGGGGCGGCCCGGCCCGAGCTGCGTCTTTAGACATGCCTACTTATGCACTCTGGACCACAGAAACTCCTCTTTAGAAGATTTAACTATAAAACACACTCAAATTTATTCTTGGACTTGGTTGTTCTTATGCTTACTGCAGGAGGCAAATGAAAGTTTAGAGGATGCAGGCAACGAGCTAATCCTGTCGGACGAGGATGTGGTGAGGTTCCAGATAGGTGAGGTTTTTGCACACATGCCAAGGGAAGATGTGGAGAGCAGGTTGGAGAAGATGAAAGATGATGCTGACAAGGACTTGGAGAGGCTGCAGGAAGAGAGGGAATCGGTGGTGTCCCAGATGGCTGCTCTGAAGAAGATATTGTACGGGAAGTTCAAGGACTCTATAAACTTAGAGGAGGATTGATTCAGAAGTGTGTGCTTCTTTTCCCTGCTTTAGTACTGTAACCTTTATTGAACTGAAATGTCGATTCAGACTGAAAATAAAAAGCCAGTAGTCGTTCCCTCTTGCCCTTGTTAAATCCGTATATCCAGTCTAAGAGCAGGAATATGTGTTAATCTTGTTTGTTTTACTTAATTTCTGATTGATCGCAGATAATATATTCAGTCTTTTACTGTTATGTATAGTTACTTATTACTTACACTTCAGAAAAAAGAATTAATGATAAGTTCAATTGAACTTTAGCAGTTCGATAGGAGGGGAAAAAAGGTTTGTTCTAGTAGACATGGTATAGTTACTGTAACAAAAGATGTAATAAGTACTTTAGTTCTTGTAGAGCATTTGTTGGTAGCTAAAGTAGTTCCAATTATACAACCAACCAGTCTCAAATTGTGGTCATGTGAAACAGTGAAAAACAAAGTTTTGGTGCCAGCCCATTGTTACTTGTATCCAGCCAAAAGTCCAACTACTCCACTCATATCCTGTGACGATTATTTAGTTTTGAGTTTGAACACAAACCTCAGTACGTGTTGGCCAGGACCACTGCCTAATAAATTGTGATTAGAGTGCATAATAAATGGCAACGGACGGATAGGGACCGGGGACCATACTGTCCATCTCCGATTAGTGTTTGAATTTTCGTTTGAGTTCAGTTCTTTATTTTCATTCTCGTTTCCGTTAAACAATGCACTGTATGTCCCCGTTCCCGTTAAACAATGCACTTTCCGTCATCGTCTCCGTTCCGTAAATACTTTCGAGACCGGATTTTCTTGTTCCGTCCCTGTCTGGTTAAAAAAAAAAATTTATATTATAACCTTAAAAAAAAAAATTCATTCCAAATAAAAATATATAAGACACGTTAATAAAATCTTTTTTCTATAAAAAAAATATATATACTACTATATAGAGAAAATGATACAATACAACAACAAAGATATATTAATCCAACAAAAATATACAAGTACTAAATAAAAATTTATAATATAAAACAACAAAGAGAGAATTTTAGTCCCATAAAAACATATTCCGGATAAAGGTATATAGTTCCATACAACTAAAACATGTGGATATAAGTAATCGGAGTCGAAGATTTACTGGAACGGGAGTACTATACTCATATCAGGTCCCGAATCCGATCAAAAAAATTTTAAATCCCCAAATCCGTTCCCGTCGGAAAAAAAAATCAGATTCCCGTCGGGTTCGGAAGAAATTGCCATCCCTGATAAGAACTTATTTTCTATCAACATGTTTAATTAATAATAACCAAGTCAGAGCTGACCTTTGGAATTCATAATTCTTTTTAGGATTTATGGAGGGGGGTCTCCAAAATTCTGTGTTCGCATTGAAGTTTAGGTGAACTTAAATACCAATAAAAGAAATCCACATTAGGTTCTGTCCTGATCTTTTTTACTTTTCTTTTTTAGGATGACATATGAATCTAAACAAATTAGGAAGACCAACAACCTTTTGTGCTGTCCGTGGGGTCGTGGCTTGTTGGTTACGATAGAGGACTCCCGTGAACATGGGCACGGTTCGAGTCCCCCTTGAAAACTTAGTTCATAATTCGATGGAAAAAACATATCAAAAAATAATAATAATAATAACTTTTGTGCTTAAATTTGAGTTAAAAATATTTCTTAAAAATATGGAATGCTCTATTTCTTCTGTAGAAACCAATGGCCCAGAATAACAGAGGCCTTTAAGAAAATAAATAAAATAAAATAAAATAAATAATAGTTCTATATAGTACAAGTCATAGTTTAAGAAAGAAAAGAAATAATAGTTCTATATAGTACAAGTCTGAGGTTTCAAATCCTAGTATCTACTCGTCAAAAACAAGAGAAAACAACCACGTTGACACGTGGATACGCTTGTTGACTTTTGCAGATGTCAAACGAGGAGCACCTTAGTCAACCCATGCCTCTGCCTTTCACACACTCGTGGTTAGGAGAGCTTGTTGACTTTTGCAGAAGTCAAACGACGAGGCACATTGGTCAACCCATGCCTCTGACTTTCACACGCTAGGTTAGGTTTAAGTACTATAAAGTAGGAAGTAGCTAAGTAGCAACCAATACACACTTATGCTAACAAGGGCAGGGGAAGAAGCAACCATGGCCATGGATGATGACCTCTTCTCCCTCCACCTAGATGTGGATGATCTCATTGCGGACTGGCCACTCTCCCCTCACCCTCACCCTCACCCTCTCATCCTCCTCCCGACGACCACCACCGCCACGATGGCGCCATCCAATGTCGGTCAGGGAAAGCAGAGCAGGCGATTCCGGCACATGATGAGGGAGAGGGAGAGGAGGGAGAGGCTGAGCCAGTGCTACGTCGACCTGCATTCCATACTTCCGCAGAACACCAAGGTCAGTATGATAGAATTTCTCCCTTCTCAACTTTCAATGTAAGAATACATAGGTACGTGACTAAGAACATACATGCATGGATGTACAATATTTCTTCTACTAGGGGGACAAGGTCTCCATAGTGCGAGCCGCGACTGCCAATGCAGTGCAACTCAAGGAAGCAAAGGAGGCACTCGAGAAGCGAGTCGAGAAGCTCAAGGCTGCGCATCTAGGAATGGAGGTGATCAAAGTGAGCGAGGTGAATACTACGTCAGCGTCGGTGATTGAATCGATGATTGGAGGTTTAGCACGCTTGAAAGGGATGGGTGTCAAGGCCAAGAGCATCCACTTCTGTGTTTCAGAACAAGAGTTGTCTGCTATTGTGGTAGTACAAAACAATTAAGGCTTAATTACAATTTGATATCCTCAACTAAAATGTTCAAATTGACACCCTCAATTTTAATAGGTACTAACTTAATATTCTATCTCAACTAATATTTTCAACTTGATACCCAATTTTTTATTTATTCCTAAACTAAAAGGAAATAACTGTCAGTGACAGTGCCTTATCTTTACCTGTAATACACTGGCAACTTCACCAGTGATTAAAATGAAAGTCACAGCAGGACGAGATTGCAGCTGCTACCTACTGATACACAACTACATTACTATGGTAATTAGCGTTGCAACACATTGATTGGTCAAAATTTACTCGTAATAGATGGCCATAACATTTAAGGGATTAGTTAGGTTTTCAGGCATTGTATTTATGATGGAAAACAAGATGAAGCACAATTGAAAACTATAACAGCGTCAATGGGGAACAAGTTGATTAGATGAATCAGCAAGCTCTACTTCAAGTGACAATTTAGTCGGCCAATTAGGTGCCTTAAGTGGTGCAAACAACACTGATAGATCAGGCCAGAGGCCATACATAGGGACGGAAAACATGCAACCAAAGAAAAACCAACCAATCATGAATCTTACCAAATTTGAGAACTTGGCAACAAGATTAATCAATGACATTAAACACAACCCAGCTTCACTGGCAATATCAAGTAGTCATGAATAAAGGATTAAAAACATGAGTTACTCGGTTTTAATTTACTAGTCAACTAATACCAGAAACAAAATAATTGAGCAAAGCATCGACGCGACGGAAACAAAATTACCAAAGCAATGGATTTGTTGAGAAGTTTCAGGATCAAAGTAGTAGAGACCCTAAAGCATATAACTGAACTCAGGTACCAAAACTATAAACCATAGCTTTGGAACACCTCACTTGAGAGGAATGAACCTGGAGGAGTGGGTGGCACCAATTCCAGGTCTCCCGTGCTTGACAGGCTTGTAAGAGATGGAGAACTCGGCAAGGTAGTGCCCAATCATCTCCGGCTTGATCTCAACCTGGTTGAACGTCTTGCCGTTGTAGACCCCAATGATGCTGCCAATCATCTCGGGAACTATGATCATGTTGCGGAGGTGAGTCCTCACAGGTTCAGGCTTCTCACCAGCAGGTGCATCCTTTTTCTAAATCATAACAACATACAGCATATTATATGATGCATTTGAAGAAAACAATCAGTTACTACAAACAAAAATTCACTACAATATTATTAGTAAAATTCTACAAAATACATCAAGAATAAAGAAGGAAGAATTATAAGGAAGAAAATTTAACTCCAACCTAAGAAAAGGTAAAACAATCTAGTAGGGTGACGTCTTTAGCAAGGTCCTGTGTGGCACAGATAGCTATAAATGTTTCAATTGCAGTTAAATCAGAACATGCAGAATACCTAGACACCCCACCAAAACCTTAAACACCCAAATGTTGCATTTTGCATCCAGAATTTTATCACAGCAAAATTCACAATTTCAAGGTCCAAGAAGGGTCAACATTTACAGGCTATAGCATAAAACAAAATAACATTGTATACAGAGGGCTCCTATTGCCCTTTCAAGAATCAGAGGTATCTTTACATCAATAGTTTCCTCCTACCTGGGTTGCATTTATTGATATTCCAATAGGTATTTAAATTAAATGTACACCCACTATTACTTAGAAGTTACCATTATACCCTCAAATTCAGTTCTGAAGAAAATTACTAATATGAATAAATAAAACAATAGAAAACGACTGCATGTGATTTTGTGAATGATGAAAAGGATTATAGTGGCTCTCAGTCTACGACCAAGGACTTCCACAAATAGAAGGCTGAAGAGAGTAGGTTCCGTGTGAGATACCATGTTATTCATACTGCAACTTCAGAGCTCGAAGAACCTTCTTTCTTCCCTCTTTGAAACAGAATCAATCAAATTCCCCCTCAAAGAGAGCAAAGATCATCAGGCAACAACAAGCTATAAAGCAATATAAAATAGACGAACAATGGAAACCACAAGAAACGACCTCTCCCCAGCTTCTCTTCAGTGTGGTTAAAGCAAAAAATAGTCATCATTGAGCCGTTTTCAAAAATTGAAGGAATAAAAAATTAACTGTGTTACATATTCCTCAAAATGAATATCATTGTCAAGAAACAATCTGCATGTGATTTTGTGAATGATGAAAAGGATTATAGTGGCTCTCAGTCTATGACCAAGGTCTTCCACAAATAGAAGGCTGAAGAGAGGAGGATCCGTGTGAGATACCACGTTATTCATACTGCTACTTCAGAGCTTGAAGAACCTTCTTTCTTCCCTCTTTGAAACAGAATCAATCAAATTCCCCCTCAAAGAGAGCAAAAAGATCATCAGGGAACAACAAGCTATAAAGCAATAGAAAATAGATGAACAATGGAAACCACAAGAAACGACCTCTCCCCAGCTTCTCTTCAGTGTGGTTAAAAGCAAAAAATAGTCATCATTGAGCCGTTTTCAAAAATTGAAGGAATAAAAAATTAACTGTGTTACATATTCCTCAAAATGAATATCATCATCAAGAAACAAACTATTCCAGTTAATTTATATACCAATGTAATCTTCTTGAGCATCCTCGAACATGTTCAACTTAAAATAACTCCTGTTTTCAGTTTGGTTAAAATAAAAAAAAGTCTCCCAGAGACGATGTCAAAGACATAAAAGGAATATAGAAACTGCAAATCCAGGAATCTATTTAGCCAACTTCTCATAGGGTTAGTATCAATGTTCGCACTATCGGTATCGGAATAAGTATCAAACCCTTCCTATGAGTATCGGTATCGGCAAAGCAAATAATTATTAATAGATTATTAAAATTTTAGAAAAAATATTTAAATTTAAGCATAAGTTTTAAGTATTTTCTATGTTGTTTCTTAGTAGTTTTGAAATAATAATCACCATTGCCGATTGGTTTACCTGCGATAGATTTTTTTTTCTCTTACATGCTTTTACATCCTTGTTGATTGGTCTTTTTCATTCAATTTTCTATGTCGAATTGACGGAAAAAGAGATCCCAAAAGCCGGTATCGGCCGGTATTGGATCGGGACATTCCAAACCATATTGGTATCAGCCGATACTGCAAACTATAATTAGTATAGGTTTATCTTATTCTTACTAACCCTACATCACTCTTGGCACTTCAGGAAGGACTCCCTAATTTGCAGTAACAAAAATCGCCAAAGTCCATGTGATTTAAAGACAATCAACTTCTATGCCTAACTTCACAAACAATCATAATTAGTCTCTAGGTGTTAGTAAAGTATACACCATGAGAATGTTCAATATCTAAGGTCAAGGGCTTACAAGGACAACAGCAGGATAAAGGAAGGTCAATTGTATACCATAAAACAAATGAACAACTTGACATTCTAAAGACAATCAAAGGAAAAAATAAAAAGAACAATGCAGAGAGAGAGTAGATAGTGTATTATAAGAACAAAAATCGCCAAAGTCCATGTGATTTAAAGACAATCAACTTCTATGCCTAACTTCACAAACAATCATAATTAGTCTCTAGGTGTTAGTAAAGTATACACCATGAGAATGTTCAATATCTAAGGTCGAGGGCTTACAAGGACAACAGCAGGATAAAGGAAGGTCAATTGTATACCATAAAACAAATGAACAACTTGACATTCTAAAGACAATCAAAGGAAAAAATAAAAAGAACAATGCAGAGAGAGAGTAGATAGTGTATTATAAGAAATATTCACATGTATACCCTTCCCTGGTGCATTAATTGTACTTCCAATTATCAGAAGTTTTCAAACATGTATACCCCCCTTTCTTCAACAGGTTAACTATTGCAACATCAAATACAGTTTAGAAACCTTAAAAGTTACACAGAAAATATATATAAGTGAATAAAATAGAAAGTATGACTCTCAGTCTAAGGCCAAAAAAAGTTCCACAAATTGAAGGGCTCAGGAGAAGAAGACCCTTGTGAGATCCCATTGGATTTGCTGCTTTAAAGCTTGACTAAACCTTCTCTCATTCCTCTTTGGAATGGAATCACCACAGTGAATTCCTCTTCAGAGAGGGCAAAGGTCATGAGGCATCAGCAAGCAATAAAGCAACAGACATTAGTAGAACTAATGGGAAGCACAAGAAGCAACCCTCCTGAGGTTTCTATTCGGTGTGGTTAAAGCAAAAGTAGTCATCATCGAGCCCATACAAAAGAAGATGAAAAGAACAAAGACACAAAAAAGCATACAGGAAAGTAAACAGCAAAAGCTAAAACTTGATTCCATTCATAGATATATTTTCTTCATAAGAATGAATGAAGAAAGATGATTTACATGATCTTTTCATACAGCATGACAGTGATCAGTTTTCATGCTCCCAAGAACTCAATTATCCGCTAATTGTCAGAACTCCACAAGCAAAATTGTAAACACCTAGAGATAAACTCAAACCCACTAATAAAATTCGACAAACCTACGAACATATTAAGAATTCCATGTCCTGATTGTCATAGGTTAGCATTCCAACTGCAACGATAATTAAGATGGTTATGCTCATGATGAAAGCATAGTTCTGTGCCACTGGCCACAACTTCTGCTACCATTCACTTTTTAATCGTTGTGGCAAATGCAAATTATCCAACGAATTCCATTCTTTGTTGAATCCATTCAAGAGACTAAGATATAAAAACAGTATGAATCACCCAATTTATGTGGAGAAGTACTCTCAATCTTCAAAAAATAGTAGAGTTAACACCTTAGAAGCCAGAAGCGGGAGCGGGGACTGAAGCAGGGATGGAAACGGGAGCGGAGGAACGCGACTACTTAGAAGAGTCTAAAGTTGGAAACGTGATGGGAGTGTGCGCTAATAAATTTCTTATGTTTATTAATTTTTGTTATCAAAACTTATAAATATCTTAATATTTATTAGAATTTATAAAATTTAGTTCAAAATTATAGAGAGATCATTCGCATGTAATTTTTTTATGATGTCAAAGTAATCTTTAGTTTCTTGGCACTTTGATAAATGTGTATTAAAACATTTCTAACTTTTTTTCCAAAATTTGTCATTTTTAAAAATTATGGTCATATTATGGGAAAGCATATCGTCGGGAAAAAGTGATCCCATCGCCGGAGAAACGAGCTCTCGTAATCAGGAAAACGAGCTCCCAACAAGCTCCCAAGTAAGAACCGCCAAATCGATGTTCTTACTGAGATTTGTTGACCACCTAGGAGTTTATGGCTTCCAAGGTCAAAACCTTACCATTTTGTATTACTACAAAAATTACTGTATCTCGATCTACTACAAACTTGAATCTCCTAGAGGTCTAAAGCTGGTAGACAAATATCAATATACACCTAGAAAAGCATCTGTAAAAACATCACACGATGGGAACATACTAGATCTGCAATTCATGCCGACTAAATCAGTGGCTCTGTCATGCCTCTACTAAATCAGTGGCTCTGTCATACCTACTAGATCCATTGGTCCTAAACTAAAGCTTACACTAAATTAGTTCACCCGTAAATTACAATGTGGTTGCATTTATAATCCGAAGCAAGGACAGCCCTAACTTGATGTTGTCAGACAACACAATCGATAAATTGTTGTGCATGCCACATCGGACAACTCACACACTCCAAAATAGGCTAATATTCATGTCTGTAGTGTCAAGTTGTGTGTCCTCCTTACATTGGGTTTGAGCCAATAATTAACAATATTCAAGATAGTGGATATTGGGTTCATATCGGTTTCAGTTTTGAGATATCCGGCATCTGAGATATAACAAAATATATGATATATAGGTTATATGTCCAATATATGCCACTTTAGGTCTCAAAATGACGTATCAGCAGATATTACTGATATTTATAACACTAATAATTAAGCAAAAATGTTGACAATGAATCAAGAATATTGGATAAAATATATTCCCTTACCATCTTAATCTAATATAACTTTATCTAATATAGATAGGTGAATCCAATCAAACCAATATCAATCTACTATAAGAATTCAGAACACACAAAATAGTGGTAACTTTACAAGGGCACTATCTGTTCAATGAGTCCCAACAGAGTAACAAAGTTGAAATCTTTACGACTACTGCATACTATATGCACATAGTATACAGTACTATAAGCATCTACGTAACACAGTATATTACTATTCTCAAATTTCAAGTAATTCCAACAGAAACCTACCAAAGTTGCAATCTTATCATATTTTCCCTCAAAAACGATCACTTTAAACAAATTTCAAGGCATGGGGATCTCAAATTCAACAGAAATTTAGATGAGAATGGAGATCTTACCGCCTTCCTTAGCTTCTTGATGAGTGCCATCGGCTTCCTCTTGAGACCGCGCTGGAACCTGCACAAACAAACCAGCGAGATCAACGAAAGATCCGATAAGGATCCGATAAGAAAGAGGCGTATGCCGATCCGATAACACACACACCTTCTCCTCGCGCGGGCGTGGAAGAGCTTGACGAGGTCGTCGGTGGACATGTCGAGGAGCTGGTCGAGGTCAACCCCACGGAAGCTGAATTTCCTGAACGTCCTCCTCTTCGGCTGTCCGGTCGCCACGTCGGTCTCCACATCGGCCTGCGAGTAATAGAGAGCTTCAGAGTTCTGATACTAATGGCGGAAGAAGAAAGAGAAGAAGAGATTTCTCACCATGATTGCTGCTGGAATTAGGGTTTGAGAGAGACGAGAAACCTAGCCGCCGCCGCCGCCGCCGCCGCCGGGAAGATGACAGAAATGCTGAGCTAGGGTTGGGAGGGGTTGGTTTGGCCCGTGTGTAGGCTATATATAAGATGAATTTGGCCTGTGAGTTGTGAGTTTGGGCCGGAACTTTAGGTCTGGGTTGGCGGCCCGAAGACACTTCTCAACATATTACTATTTTGTTTTTATGGGTTTACAAACTATGAAATAAGGCTTGTTTCGGATTGTTGTTTTTTAAAAGTTCACAATAGAATTAGTTTTTGGTACCATGTGTGAGGTTGTTGTCAATTATTGTTCCAAACTTAGAACTAATTTTTCATATATTTTTGACAAATTTTTTTTTTTTATATGTCCGACGTAACGTTCGAAATTTTGTGTACGTTGTGTTGCATGCCTTTTGAGCCCACTGTCTCCAACTCCCACCAAATCAATGGAAGGAATAATACGCCATCGTGGCTCGATCCATCGATCTTCCGCCACCCAGTTAGGATCTTATATCTCTCTCCGGTAACCACAAGGGTCACTGAGTTCGGTGACAAGTTGTTGTTACCAAACAATTTTAGATTATTTTCCAAAAATAAACAGAAACAACCAACAATAAACAATTATAAACCTAGAATAAAAATTAATAGCTAGGTTTGAGATTGCTTATCATGGAAGCATTTGTTTATTTTTTTTAACCGGTCATAAAAGATGTTTAGTGTCATAAATAAGGACCAATTTTCACACTAGCACCCCATGCCACACATCCGGCCGGTGGAGGGGATGATGGTAGTTGTGTACATATGAGCGATTGTCTTCAATATTACTAAAGGTCGGGGGGGGGGCACATGTTGTACGTACATTTTTCAATAAAAGAAGAACATGAGCACGCACACACACAGAGAGAGGTTATGAACATGGGCATAAGAGAGGAAGAGGGGGGGGGGTACGATGATTTTAGATTAGTATGAAAGTTACTTTTTATTCACAAATAATGACATTTTTAGGCAAATGTTATCCAAAAAAAAAAAATTAGTGATATCCCTAATATTTGGGTTATATATTAGTATAGCTTTTAGTGATTTGATGCTTACAAGATTATCTCGTATCGGGTCTGATTTGTGCTTAAATGCCCTCAATTATCTCAAATTTTAATTTAATACCTTCAATTTTTTTTAATTACTACTTTGACAATAAATAATTAAGATTTTCCAACTTATAACCTTATGTTAAACTTATATCACGTTCCTCTTTCCTAAACCGATACATCTAATTCTAACCATAATTCTTAGGCTCACCATTACCTCAACGAAAATCCTAATTCTCAACCTCCACATCACCCTCCTCTTCCCCATGCAGTAGCACGATCGGCATCGCTCTTACATTTACCATCAACATCTTGCATATACACATGCACATACATAGTATTGTGGGTTGGGGTAAAGGGGAACAGGGGTACACTCTTGTGCTACGTGAGGGATTATTATTGTCATGAGGGTGAGAGCTAGGGTATGAATTTATTGATTGAGAATTTATTTATGATTCCAATGGACGTGATGATAAGCCTAAATGTTAGGGTTTGAAACGGACGAATAAGGAAGGCAATATAGATATAGGATAAAAAAAATTATTCAGAATTTTTTTTTCGTACGATATTAAGTTTTTATATATTAGTTGTACCGATAAATGTTTTAAAAAAATAAAAATTCCGCTAGAGGCTCTGGCAAAAATTGGGCAATTAATTTTTTTTTTTGGTGGTTCGGTTTAAATGAAAAACTTTCTTTCAGTTATTTTTAGTAAAAACTTATCATTTTCTTTCATTTATATCTATGTCTACAAATATTATAAATTTTCTCAGAAAAATTACAAGTTTTCTCAAAAATGAAACTTTCTTTTACATTTTTTGAGATGCCTTCATTCTCTTGGTTGGTTAGTACATCTCCTTCTATTGTATCCTAACACATTACAGTTACTACATCGGAGATATCTTGTCGATAAATCCTTCGCTATGATACGATTCTTGTTTTGCCTCCTAGCTTTGTGTCGCACTTTAGATACTCTAATTTGACCTCTAATTAATGCACTTTGAAAATTGTAATGGACTGGAGTTGTGAGACTCGTCTCACAGTATTCGTATTTTATGCGGATACGTTATTGTATTTTATTGGATCTCAAGGAAGCTCAAAAATTCTCAAAATTGAAACTTTGCTACCTGATCGGTATACCGACGGTATACTACAGTATACTGATGGTATATTGTCCGGGAGATATTTATTTTACTTTTCGAGATATTTTCGAGAATTTTTCTATAAATAGTACTTGAATTTCATTTCATTTCTTTCTTTCTCTTTCTCTTTCTCTCTCTTCTCTTCATCATTTTTCTCTCGAGCTTGGAGCATGGTCTTGAGACCTGCAGTGTGGTTTATAAACCCCTTCATGGTGGTGGACTAGAAGGTTTAGACTTGGAGCTGGGTCTTGAGACCTTGACTATGACTATGTTTATCCTTGGAAACCGGCATACCGATGGTATACCGATTTCGACCGACCTAGATTTTGAGATATTTTCTGTGAACCTTATCGGCATACCGACAGTGTACTACAGTGTACCGACGGTATACCGATCCTTGCCGACATTGTTAACCGACTTCAGGATTTTGTCTTGGCCTGCATACCAACGTTATACTACAGTATACCGACGGTATACCAATTTGTGGAACTTTATTTTCTAGAACCTTTATTGCCTACTTGGAATGGTATACTGACGGTATATTACAATATATCGACGGTATATTATAATATATCGACGGTATACCAATTTGTTGGAATCCAGACTTGTTGTATTTTTTCTATCTCTAGACCGGTATACCGACGGTGTACTGGGTTGTACCGCCAGTATACCGATCGTGCTCTTTTTTTATAGGAATTCTTGGCTTTTTGTGATTTTATTTTAATTCTTCTGGATTTTGCTTGGACACGCGATGACTTGACCTGACTATACATGAACTTACATGGCTTCAGAGGACTTGACTTGGCTTTACTCAGTTTTACTCGGCTTTGCCCGGCTACACGTGATGACATGATTGACTGGACTTGACTTGGCATGACTTTACATGGCTTCATCGGACATGGCTTGACTTGGTTTCACTTGGCTTTACCTGGATGGACTTGGCTTCACATGGTTGCACATGGCTTTACCTGGCTTCACATGACTTTACCTGGTTTCACTTGGTTTCACATGGCTTGGTTGTTGTCGTGGCTTACATGAGTCAGTTTGTGCAATGCATATAAAAAAACTTGTTTATATAACTATTATAACTTGTTTGTTGCTTCATGTCTAGGATGGATTCTTGAGGAATGTCACACTCGGATTCATACAAGAAAAAGCTAGGGTTATTAACTAGAGATTCACTTAGTACATGGTTAGGAATTTTTCTAGATTGCATGCAGTCCTGGTTATTCATATTGTTATCTTGTGGAGTATCTTGTGGAGTATCCAGTGGTTTATCTTGTGGAGTATCTTGAGGAGTATTCGGTGCTGGTTTGTGCGTATGGATATTTTGGACAGACTATAGGGGCATGCGATCAGAAGGAACCCTAGTATCGCATTGCATTATAATAATTAGTAATTAGGATTGTGATAACCCTAGTTAGTTAAAGTATCAAGCCGTACTTATATGATTGGCCGTGATTGATGGATGATGGTTAGTCTAGTCTTTACATGATCACACATTTATTTTCTGCACTAGTTATTCTATTTTGCTTATCAGTTCAGGATATGTCTCATTGCAGCTTTACAATATTTCTTTTATTATCATTTGATCATTTACATTCAGTCTTTACTTTCAGTATTTGTATTGCTTGTGTTGTTGGTTTAAGTTCCTAGATTGGCTTCCTTTGTGGTACTTGCTATTTGGGGTTTAACCCCACTGGTTTTGCATGGCCAGATCCAGTAGCAGCACCGGAGGATCTTTCGTACTTTTCTGAGGATGGTGACACCAGGAGCACCAGACCACTTGAGTGGATTTTCTTACTTCCCCACTATGATGTACATTCTACTTTTGTTGGCATTTAGCCACTGACCACGTGTTTAGCTCATGTTTTGGTTTGATCAGTTAGCCTACGGGCAATAGCATGATTGACATATCCTAGGGTTGATCATGTATGACTTAGATTCTAGTTGGTTTATTCATTTTGTGTTCACTAGCTTCATGATCATCTGTATATTATAGTTTTGGACGTTTTACTATTATATTCCAACTGATCTTACATCTTGTTATTATTCCTGTTGTTCTTGTGATTGAGACTCTAAGATTTGTTGGACCTAGACTTGACTGTTAGTTTGTAGTAGTGACCCCTTATGTCTTACAGCTTCACCGTATATGCGGAGTACCGATGTGCTCTAAGTATACGTAGGTGGCCTTG
Organism: Iris macrosiphon; assembly: GCA_036927795.1. Taxonomy (NCBI): domain Eukaryota; kingdom Viridiplantae; phylum Streptophyta; class Magnoliopsida; order Asparagales; family Iridaceae; genus Iris; species Iris macrosiphon. The sequence continues at coordinate 191,525,560 of JAYESA010000007.1, forward strand.
TCAGTCCCGCTCTCCAGTATTCTGGTTTTGAGACATGACAGGAGTTATTTTCAAGTGATATACACTTTTTAATGATTCTTTAGAAAATATAGCAGATAAAAACTTTGGATACTAACATTGCAAGAATTACATGATAAACATGTATGTACACATGGACAGGGCCGGCCCTAGGGCCGTGCCAAAAGTGCGATCGCACAGGGCCTCTAATTTTTAGGGGCCTCAAAAAAATAAATAATAATAATAATAATAATAATAAATAATAATAATAATAATAATAATAATAATAATAATTATTATTATATATATATATATATATATATATATATATATATATATATATATATATATATATATATATATATTATGGTCAGTTTTGTAATTTAAGCCATTCTATTTCTTCCTCAATTCCTAGACATCCGCACAAGACCTCCAATTCTTCAATCCCTATTCCCTACCGACTCTAAGACTCATATTTATAATTATACAAAAAATTTAGGGTTTATCAAAGATCTAGCTCTGATCGGTGTACTGTCTATCATCTCTAAGCGGTTCAATTGCTATTTTGCTTCTAAAGATTCCTCAATTGTTAGATGAATTTATTTTCTACAATAAAGATCTGACATGAGTTTTATTTTCTACAATAACGATCAGATTTATTTTATTTATTTTATTTATATAATTTAGGAATTTGGATGTGCATGCCTAGTCTTTATTTAAGAAACATTGATGTGCAGCCTAGTTTTTATTTATACAATTTAACGGTCAGTACGTCTTCTATCTAAAACATCTTTATTATACTATGTAATGTGCTTGAATATATATAATTTGAGCTATGATTATTTTGTTTAGTAACTATATATAGATTCAGTTATAATATATAATCAAGAACATCTCCAGATATTTTGATAAAGACATAGAATTATATCTTTAAAAAATACAAATAAATAATTTTAGGGCCTCATTTTGAGATTCACACTGGGCCTTCAATTATTCAGGACTGGCTCTGCACATGGAAGACAAGTATGATACCACTTTAAACAATACGCAATACTTGCAGGTAGTGTTCTTCTCTATTGATGTGAGATATAGTTTTTAACATCTTCAGACAATAATATATTTTAATATTTTCAGCATTTTGTCGATTTTTGTCCTGAAGTGTTCTAATCTTGGCTCGAACATCAAGAAGTATTGTTGTTGGTTTACACGTATTTTTTAATTCAGTTATTAAAATATTCAACATGGTTGGAAGTGTTAATATCTAATCTAGAATAAGAAACATAAGTTGTTATCCGGTGTATTAGAACACATGTTTAATCATCTACTCCAAAGAGCCATTTATAAACATCCATGTTTTCATCTTTTATTCTTTCAAAACAATATTTTGTATCTGTTTCATTATAACATCTTGCAAGAGAGTCTAAACTATGTTGAAAATGTTTCAACCCACATATTGATTTCAAATTTTTTTTTTAAATATTGAATACAAAAAAATGAGATAATTCTGGAAAAGTAGTACGTATAATATTTATTAATTATTTTTTCTATTTGATATAAAAGAATTATATTCCATGCATTAAAATAACTTTCAAAAGATGTTATAAAATTATTTAAAAACCAAGTCCAAGAATCAGTGTTTTCACTTTCAGCAACAACATAAGTAATTGGATATAATTGATAGATAGGATCATGAACACAAATATTAAATAAGATACCTTGATATTTAGATTAAAAAATGAACATCAGTACTAATCACACGTAAACATCCTCTTAAAAATCCATCATTGCATGTCTTTAAATAAATAAATAAAAATTTAAAACTATTGGTTTTGTAGTCTTTATAAAACATCTACTATGGGAAAACAGCTTTTGTTCTCTGTGGTTTTAAACCACATAGTGGGCCAAGCACCCAAGAAAACATTACCTAAGAAATTATTTGGAAAAAATTAAGTAGGAAATGAATAATGGTGTAGAGAGTACCATCTATTTATAGGAATCTATGAGAAATTTTTAGGTCTAGTTAGTTGAGTTAGTTGGAGGTGATTAGGAGTTAGTTAGGACGTCTTGAGAAATATCTCATCCAAAATATCTAAGACTTCCAATTAATTACCAAAATGCCACTCCTTCTTCACCATTAATTATTTAGCGAAATATATATATATATATATATATATATATATATATATATATATATATATATATATATATATATATATATATATATATATATATATATTGTTTTTAAGAATTTCTTTTTGAGGAAAACCTCTTTTTAGGATTCGATTTTGTTTTAGGAAAAAAAAAACTCATTTAGGAATATAGAGGAATTAAAAATATTTATGAATTTTGGGAATGGTAGTTACAAGCTTAATCGATTAAGTACACTGAGAATGAATTTGACAAGTATAACCTTTCGGGGTAATGATCTTTGATAGATATACTCTGACCCTAGATTGTTGGTTGTTTAATTGTTAGCAGGTTGGTCGGTGATAGTGCATCAGTTGTTCGGATTGGAATAATTTTTTAGATTGGTGGTAGAGTCCCTTAGATTGGTCGGTTTATATTTTGGCCCAGAGATAAGAGATAGGTATGGCTCATAACAGTCTTCTATCTTAGACGAGTTATCTAGATTACTAGGTTTAGCTTCTGGGATAATGTGAGACCCGTCTCACTAGTTTAGTATTATTGTATTTTATCTGGTATATGTGTGTTGTAGCTGTATATTATTTTTTGTGTAATTTATGAATTTTTTAGCTGCTTTCATATATTTTCTAGAATTGTGATAGTGCTAGTCACCCTTTGATATATATAGCTTTTTCTCTCTCTCTCTCTCTCTCTCTCTCTCTCTCTCTCTCTCTCTCTTTCTTCATTTTCTTCTCCCTCTCCTCTCCTTGGCCGAACCCTAGCCCTAGCCGTGAGCTTGCCTTGGGTAGTAGTGGTAGTAGTTTAGTAGTGGGTTTAGGCAAGTACATCTTGCCAATGAGGAAGAACTTGTTATATTGCATTTATTTAGCTTTCTTGCATTTTATTGGTCGATATTGTTCTCTATGAGTTTCCCTACATATTTAATTCTTGGTATTTTCGAATTTGAGGACTTGGTAGGAGTAGATCTGAATTTTAAGTTTTGGGGTGTTCATGAGTTTACTTGGTTTTGAGATCTTAAAACTTGATATTTTCAAAAACTAGTAGTTCCATGTTCATGAGAACTTGTTTTCCTGCGGTTTTGAACTTTACCTTGCTGAATTCGGACTTGAAATGAGAATTTCATGGAGAAAACAAATTTTCAGACTTAGAGCTTTTCCATGGCTGAAACTTGTTGTTATGGGACGAAGAAGTTTCATGCGCTCCGCTTGGTATAAGGCCTGGAATTCTAGCTCTAAGTTAGCATGCAGCCATCTTGTTGAACGCATGACTGAATTTACACAGTGTGTATGCGGCCAAGATGCATGATTGAATCTGCACAGGCTGAATCTTGTTGGACGCTCCCCTTGGCCAAATGCATGGAACTTGAACGAATGAAAAAAAAATTGGTTCAAAATATTTCATGCGGCCAAGTGTGTATGCGGCCAAGAGGAGCATGTGGCTGAGTCGTCCATGCGGCCCGGAACTATGCGTTCCTCTTTCTTTCGAACGCTTGACTCAGCACTGCCTTGGCACGACTTTTAATTATTTTGTCTTTTCCTTCTGACTCCCTTTCTTGACCAGTCACAATGGTCACTTCTCTGATACGGCCATTCATATCAGTCACTTTTCTGACTTTGCATTTATTGCCTGTCACTCACCTTGTCCCGATGAGTGGACTTTGCATCTTGTCGAGAGCATATTGTCTCGGTTACGTTATTGTACCGAACAAGCCTTAGGAATAGAGTATAGGATCTCATCCACAATTGACTATGATTCGCTTTCCTTCCAATCCATTCTATCTGAATAATTGCATCCTGCTTGATTCCTGTACTTCCCTAATAGTTCTTTGAGTATAGCCTCATGCTAGAATATAGGAACCCCTATTATTAGGATGATAATTATGGTAGCACACCTATTAAGAATACAACGAGAATATAGACACACCACTAAGTTTAGAATATCTAGTGAACCCTAGAATTCCTTATCTATAGATTGGTTTACCATTACCCCTTGATGTATTTTGAAGACTTGAGAGTAGTATAGGCGCTACTAGAGTTAGTTAGAAGTTCTACCATAATGTTTGACCCTAGTATTGAGGAACCAATAGAAAAAAAAAATTGAATATTAGGACTGAACCTAACCTTCATAGTTAGATAGTATTGGAGAACTATAAAACTTAGATCATTGTCTTATTATAAGCAGACAGTACCTTAGGAAGCCTAGAGGAATGTAATCGACACTTTTTCTTGATCATACCTGAAACATAGCAACTAGCATACCACCCCCTTAGAGAACCATGATGCTATCTAGAGCCCTCTATTTTAATTTCATATACTGTTCCTCTGCGACCCTAGCGTTCGCTAGTGTGCGACGACTGATTACGTTTCTTCTCTTCATCTTTCAACTCGAGCCATCTGACACCTCTGCTTATAGACCAAGTATTTTTATTCTATGATTAGTATATATAGCCTGCTAGGATTATAGTTGTAATTTTTTAAATTTTGAAATGGTGTGCTTAGTAGTTAGAACTTGATAGTTTAAGTTATTCTTGTAGATTGAGACCTGGTGCTTATCCCTTAGTTTTAAATTGCGTAACTTGTACCACACCTCAATACGAATTATATTCCCTTTCCCTTGAGGCCAGTAACTGTTCCATTCTTACTATTGACACTTGCACTAAGGCTAAGACTTAGGACGACCATGGCCTATGTAATGAAAGAGGATACCCTAATAAGTACCAAGACCCCCTTCTCGTAAACCTTAACAGGAGTTTCTACTGTATCCTTAAGGCAATTACAGTATTAGTTAATTGTTATAAGTTATGTAGTATACCTCACACCATAGTATCGCATAGTCTTTGACCTATTATTGAAGTGTGATTGAATAATATTAACTGTATGCTAGCTTAGGACGACGGTATTTTTTTTTCAAACTGTAGAACTTAGAGGCTATACCCCTACTTTGTCGACTATCGACTTAGACAAGGAATTAGTATGACAACTGTAGAGATTATGGAGTCTTATCTTTTGTGAACTTGAATTATTATGTACATTCTCTCATCATAATCCAACGTATTTATGTTTACTGTACTACCTTGACTTATGCCGCTATTATAGCCTAGTTTTTGCAAGCTTAATCTTATATCGAGCTTGTTCATGACATATGTGTTATTGGGGCCTGATCAACCACACTAATACAAATTGTCTAATCAAAATCAGTGTATTATGGTCTAGCTAGACATAGTGCGCTTGATTCGCCCTTCGCAATACTATTTTACGTGGATTGAGATGCATAGTTGACCAGTAGACAAATATACTTACCCTCTAGATACGACAAAGCATATCATATCAAGTACATAACTGCACCGATGTGAGCATGCGAATAAAAAATTACCAGATAGTGTTTCAATCCACAACTGCCTTGACAATTCCCATCTGAATCCTTTAAACGCTTTGATTTCCCTACTTCCATTCTATTACCCCTCCTTGAACTCTTTACCATTGTTTTCCGTCTTCCCTTGTTTCGGAAAGACGAAACCTCGTGCTGGGAAATAAGTGATACACTGATAGTGCTAGGTACACCCCATAGGCTAATCATGTGACTTGGTGACTCTCTGTTATAAATGATTAAGGGCCTATCATAGATGATATATTTGGTGTTAAAAAACTTTGAGGATTCAATAACATGATTAAATAATTTGGGGTATAGCTTTCTTAGATGTATAGCCTTAGATGATAGATGGGTAAATTCTAAGTTGGGTAGAGACCGCAATGTTCACTTGAGAGGAATTCTGTAGACTGTAATCAAGTGAGATTTGATAGAGAGACCCTACCATAGTTTAATTTCGAGGACGAAATTGTTTTAAGTTGGGTAGATTATAAACCCCCTGATTTTTCAGGAATTTTTAATTTGGATTTTTTCACAATTTTCTGTAATTTTCGGAGATTTAAACTAAGGTATTTTGAATTTAAATGATTTTTAAATGATGTTGATTAATATTAAAATATTATGAAAATAATATTTTCTAGTGTAAAATGAAAAACTGGACATAGGATAATTTTCTGTGAATTTATTGGACTCCGGAAGCATTTTTAAAGCCCTGAAAACTAATGTATATTTAAACCAAATTAAACCCTGACTGAATCCGGTTTATTTGGAAATAAACCAAACCAAACCACTGTCAAACCGAACTGAACCAAACCCAGCCTTAACGGGTCGGGTCGGATCCGAATCGAACCCGACCCGGACCCGAAACCCTCACCGAAACCCTAATCCTAAACCTACCCGGAAATACTGTTCCGGCCCTATTTATTCGCCTCGAGTTCCACGCTCCGCTGGCCGGACACCTAATCTTTCTCCTCTCTCCTCCGCCCGACCCGTAACTCCCCCGCTACGACCATCCCTGGCCGCCCTAGTTCGCTGCCCGCCTTCCTCCTCCAGAACCCCACTGCCTGAACCCTAACCTCGACCTCAGCTCTTCGTCGTCCTCCCCATACCTGCTGCTCACCACCACCCACCTCAGCACCTCACCTCCGCCGCTCTCCTCCCTGCTCGACTCGGCATCGCCGGAGTCGAGCAGCAGCCACCCCCGTTCTCCTTCTCCTCCTCCCTTCTCAGCCTCTCCCTGGCCGGAGCGGCACCGAGCCACCTCTCCTCTCGCTTCCCTCCTCCTTCCTCAGCCCTCGATCCGCCATCATCCCCAGCCGCCCAGCACCACCACTAACCTCGACGACCCCTCCGCCTCGATGCCCTAGCCGCCCCGACGAGCCAGAGCCCACTCCGCCTGATGACCCAGCTCCAGCGAAGATCTCCGGCGGAAACCCTAAACCCTAGACCAGACACAGCACCCTACCGGACACAGCTATATTGTGTCGAAGAGCCGAGTCGCTTTGCGGACACGAAGAAACCTCGTTCCACGGAGCCCGGTTCAGGTAACCCGTTCTCTCTCCTCGTTGCTCCAATTTCCGTTCCGTCAGTTGTGACACATAGACTGTGTAACCCTCTCGATGCCCGTGCAACCCGCTCGGTGCATCGCGTCCTATGGCGATCGTAAACCGCGATCCAAAAACAGGAAAAACAATACCCCATTTTCCTCCGGAACTAAGTGCGCCCCGCCAAACGGGAGGACTTGGTCGCGTGCGGTCTTCACCGAAATGTGCGCGCTGTTGATACGGACGTGCGGGATTTCGCAGAAGTTGGTTTGGATGTGCGTGCACACCGGAATCAACGCGTATCCGCGGCGATCGTAAACCGCGATCCAAAAACAGGAAAAATAACACCCCATTTTCCCCCGGAACTAAGTGCGTCCTGCCAAACGGGACGACTTGGTCGCGTGCGGTCTTCACCGAAATGTGCGCGCTGTTGATACGGACGTGCGGGATTTCGCAGAAGTTGGTTTGGATGTGCGTGCACACCGGAATCAACGCGTATCCGCCGACAACGCCCCGTATCCGCCTATTCTGGAACACGTTGTAACTTTATGTACATACGTCGAATCGAAACAAAACTTACACCATCGGACTCGTAGCAATACGCTGGTCCTGTGACCCAAGTTTGGTTCGATTCTGAGAACGTTGACAAAATTGCGTATCGTGGGGCCCGCGGCTCCACTTGACGGGCGATTTTGTGATCGGCTCATCAGAATCCAGTTTTGGAAGTTCCGTTGGGTTGGTATCATCGTTCTGGACTTGTTGACACTAAGTTTGATGAATTTGGAGACCATTAGTTCTGACACATTTTTCGGTGCAAAGTGGGCCACACGTGGACTCCACTTTTACCCGAAATTACCGCTTTGCCCCTGTGTCCAAATTGGACGAAAGGAAAGTGCTTTTTAGCTATTTTGCTTATTCTGGGAATGCTGGTGATATTTATTTCAGCATCCGGAGACCTTTGTTCTGCGGCCATAGCTTCTGATCCTGTGTGTTGGACATCGGGACACTACATTTTGTAGCTTTCTTGCCAGGCAAGATACCTTGCCAAATTGTTACAGTACTTTTGTATGCTATTTATATTTCTGTATATTTATTGTATTCGGTATATTTCTTGCATGTGTAGTTTTCTTTCAGTCATTACTATGTATTAGATATGTTGACACACACATGGCACTTAGTATCATGAGAGGACAATCATTAGGCGTATGGGCTTTTAACCACTCTGATAAACCGTAGTATATAGTTCACACTACGGGCGTATGTCGTACTGGTCGCTACCCCAGAGGTATGTCGATTTCTGTAGAGTCGTGCTGGTCGCTACCCCAGAGGTATGTCGATTTCTGATGTCCATTGACGGGTGTGTGAGTTGTGAGGCTTAGATCGAGTAGACTACCCTTGCCCATACGTCGAAAAGTTGTCCTCATTTGCATTCATATAGATTGTCTTGTACAGCGTAATTATTTATTTTCAAATATTATGCATGTTTACTGTATTCAAATTGGCTTGCTTCTATGTATCTTGTTACGTCCCTCTGAGGACCTGGTCCCTTTCCAGGTGTATTTGTTCTTGAGTATTTGCAGGAGCGTAGATTTGGATGGTTACATATGTTTCGAGGATGTCTTCTCTCCGAGCCCCATGATTGTTAGCTGGTATTCCTATATTGTATTGTTGTGTTGTACTTTTCCATTCGGCTTGGTAGTGGATTTGTTTCCATCCAACTACCATCCTTAGATACTTATGTTGAGATCTAGTTATATAGATGCTGGTTATTCATTTATATTGATTTTCGTGGATGAGATTTAGATTGTTCCCTGTGACTTGTGATACATTCTATACCACTTGTGGATTTGATATTCATATTACAGCGTACGTATGAGTTATGGTTTCCATATATTGGAGTTGCCATATCCATGCGGCTGGCATGCTTACGTGTCCTAGTCCTAGGTATTTTGGGACTGGGGCGTGACAAGCTCTTCCATACGTCAGCTCTTGCATACGGCCAGCTATTGCATGCGGCCAGCTCTTGCATGCGGCCATCTCTTCCATGTGCCATCTCTTGCATGCGGCAAAGCTTACCCCATGTGCCTATGATACTTATGGTAGCTTAACTTCTTATAATTTATTCTATTATAGTTTAACTGTTTCCATTGTTTAGCCTATTCTGTTTAATTATTATGAATGCAAGATTTCTCTAAATTGCTTATAACCTGATGTGTGACAACCTGCTAAAAGCTAGAATTCTCTGATCCTGGATTATATTGACACTGTTAATCTTGAACTTCCGATACCAAACTTGTACTGATATTCCTGATAATAGCTCGGCGTATCAAGTTAACCTGACATGTACTGATATTCCTGATAGTGGATCGATAAAGCGCACTCCTGACATGCTGTCATACCCCAGTCCCAAAATACCAAGGGACTAGCCACGTGGCAATGGCCAGCAGCACAACTCCAATGGACAAACTCAATTTAATGGACCCGTTAGAGTGCACTTAAGCTGTAATATATATAAATAAGGGTCTATAACACCTGTCACAGTTTATATATCTAATCTCATCCATAATAAGAATCACAACACAAGGGATAGTTCAGTCACAAGAATAATAAAAATGAAACTATCCATTAACAAGTGCAGTATAAAAAATATTGCGGGGAATAACCGTCATCAAAATAATAAAAAAAGAAATAAACCAAGTACATATGTCCAGTAGTCACTAAGCCAAGTCCAATGTCTAAAGAACACTAAGCATAAAGAAATAAAGAAATAGCAGAGTGCTTAAGAGAAGTCCTCCGGCACAACCTCATCCTCTGGTGCAAGTACTAATCTAAAGTCAGCTCATGTCCCGTAAACATTGGGGTAGCTCTCCTCGTCTATACCTGGGGACATAATTCGGATCCAGGTCCTCAGGGGACATAGCAAGGTACAATAAACACTCAAGCCAATGTAATAGTAAATAATAAATAGTGTGCTCAGGGTACCTATCATAACCAACTAAGTTAATGCAATTGAGAACATACTCGTCCGCTAAACCACCGGGGCCTGTAGGTCTTATAGACACGACAGTATCACGTAGTAGTAATAGTAGTAGGTACGTACAGGTTCTGTCAAGGTACCTGCAGCACTATAGGGCCCGAAGCGTAAGCAACGGTAGCACGTATTGTGTAGTAGCCCAATGGTACGGTAGCTTTTTTTCGATCCTCATGTATCTTGCGTCTCATATCCATAACATGCAAGACAAGTACTAACTATGTCTCAAGTCAAGAAAGATGATTCAATCAAGTCAACTAATCACATATCATGAGTCATATCCTAATACAGAAGTCGGAATCCTCGAATATCTCAAGTAAGGCTTCTATACATGAGGGTCGTGTACAGTGTCCTAAGGTGTATCATTTAAGAGTTGCACGTATAGGGTATATGATGACAATGCAGTCTAACGATACCCAATTTCGTGTATGAAAGTCGGCACCCGAATACACTTCGGACGCTAAGTATCGTAATGGTCCTAGGGTCACAACAAGTACAAGCAAAGAGCTAGAAATAGAATCAATAACTAGTAGTAGCAATAAGCACAAAATACTGGACCAAAGGCAGCGTATACTTGCCTGCTGCTTGCTACTGTAGTACTATCTGCCTGGTGTCCTCAACTGAAGGTGCCACAAATCCAAGGTGTCCTATTATAACATATTTTAATCAATACTCATAATCTAATCTAATTAATATAAAAGAACATGCTCGTTGCGCAACGTCGCCTAGTATTGCGACATTTGTGCCAACAATCAAGCAGTCACATGGCGTAGGATAGCGTGCCAATAAACAAGTACCATACTAATGTCTGTTATATTGTGAGGGTCTCGTACATCATGTTATCATACGTACATTTAGGCAATTATATAAGTTCTGATACGGGTATTCCTATACGTATGCAGATAGGCTACGATGTCCCAAAACTTGCAACAACGCTAACCTTTACTTCGAGCATACATATGGTCGATCCAACACACATGTAGACACCAATTAATATTGAATTAAAATAATATAAATGATTAAATTATTAGTTATTTAGTAAAAATACCGAAACATGCGTCGTTGCATGCCCAAGGTTTTATTGTGCGTCGACTAGGTGTTCTAGCAACTTGACGACTAGTTTGTGCATGCATAGTCGCCATTTAGTGCAAAAATTCTTTAATATATAAAAATATATCCAATTATATTATGAAATTAATTATTTAATTTTTAGAAAATTATATTTTAATAATAAAATATCAACAAGCAATAATACTAATTTAATATGATCACGACATTGCCAAGAATTGGTTTTATGTCATCTAAGAGTAGTTTTGCATATCAAATTAGGGTCTCTCATTTATGGGGTTATCATAATTCATCATATATCATGTTTATGGGTTCATACAAAGGTTCTCACATGGGAAAAAATAGGTATTAATTTTTTTTTTACAAAACTTACGTGTTTTTTATTAGGACGGAGGCCTTTCTTGCGACACGGACCTTTTAGAGCGCCAAATGGACTCCAAACTTCACGAAACTTGACGGGGCTCTTGGGGGCTTCAAGTGGAAGGTAAATATTGATTTTGAAAGGGTTTTGTGGGACTTTGAAGGGCCAAAACTTGCCACTCCATGTTCCCAATATACGTACTTGGAGCGTAATTATTTTTCTTGTTAGCGTAGTTATATGTTGTAGAGAGACTAGACCCATTATTTGGTTCACTTGACTCTTGGTTTATTTGTTTGGTTTAGTTTTATCATGAGTTTAACCCATATTCCAAACCTCAAACCCTCCATATATAACCCAACTTCACTCTCTCTCTCTCTTCCCTCATTTTTTCTCTTCCATTCTCTTTCTTAGGTTTTCCTCTCCCCCACCATAGGCAAGTACATCTTGCAGGAAATCGAGAAACCCTTTATATTTGTGTTCCATTATGTTCCTTATGATTCTCCGTGCATTTAGAACTTGGTATTTTTGGATTCGGTGGATGGATTAGTGCAGATCTAAGTTTTAAGTTTTAGGGTTTTCTTGGTGTTCTTGAGTATTCTTGGATTTTGATCTTTTAAAACTTAATGTTTTTGAAAATCTTTGTTCTATGTTGATGAACACTTAATTTTGAGTAGTTTAGAACTTTACTTTGCAGGATTTGGGCATCTTTTGAGGTTTCTATAGAAGAAATAAAATCTTATTTTTGAGCCTTTTGGCCATGGCCAAAAACCTGCTGCTTGGTGGAGACGAAGGAGCGCTATGCAGCACGAAGTGCTATGTGACCTGGACTTCTCGTCTTGAGTCAGCATGCGACCAACCATGTTGGACGCATGACTAAATTTGCACATGCGTCCTTGGCCAATTGCATGAACTTGAACGAATAAAATTTTACTAAGTCCAAAAGATTTTATGCGACCAAGGATGTATGCAGCCAAGAGGAGTATGCGGCCTCGTTGTCTATGCGGCCAGGAGCTATGCGTTCCTCTCCTTCTGGACGCATAACTTCTGACTAACTTGACATGATTTTTCATAATTTGTCTTTTTTTCTGACACACTTTTATCACATATCACAACAGTCACTTTTCTGACTTGACTTGACTTGCATTTATTGTTTGTCACATCACATATTTCCTAAAGTGTGGACTTTGCTTTGTCTATGCGGCCTTGATCTTATGCGACCTTGACCCTATGCGGCCTCGACGATTATGCGACACCTTGCTATGCGCCTTCCTCCTATGCGCCTATTATTTCTTACTCACTTTGGTCACTTGCTTGGTTTAATGTGGATATTGATTGAACGATTATGATGCTACATGTTAACTTAGAAATGACTTGTATGACCCAGATGTGACCATGTGCTAAATGACTAAGCCCTGACCTGAACCTGTAGATATGGCCCTATATGTACTTACTTGCGGATTAGGCTATTTTTCCTGGATCACCTTATTATATGTTGGACAGAATAAAGGGCGTAGTTCAACTCGAGGGAGGGTCTACAATCCCGATCCTTGTTTGGTTTAAGGATTGTGGATCTGATCTCGAGGGGTTTTTGTACTACTCTTATTTTATCTATCGATATAATAAAGTGACAAATTATTGTGATCATTATTTGCTTGTCCACAACCTTGATATTGGAACTTGTTCCTGTCCTGACTATTGTATCTGTGCTGATACCCTTGAACGCACTAAGAGTGCTACTTGATATATAGTGAGGACTCGTGCCACACACACTTGCTACATGATATACGTAATTATTTTCTTGCACCAATCTGGTAATTGGACAGTGACTTTAGCCATGGCTAGATAGTATTGATTGTTGTATCATACTTGGGTGAATCTAGATTTAAGAGACAATATGGATTCGTATCAAGAGTGCCCGTACTTAAAGTACGATATTTAGGAAGGAATGTTCATATGACCACTGCATAGGATTTTAAATCATCTAGGGTTAACTAGGCAACTTAATTTATTGGGCATTGGGAGGAAACGGTATCTCGAGATCGTGCATGTCGAACCACCCTAAGTTAGCTGGGAGTAAAGACTGGCCACCACGGATACTGTATATCATCCGCACTAGTGGAGTACAGTATTTGACTTATTTATAAGCCGAGCTAGTATCTTTTCTATAGAAAGCCTGGAACTGCTACTGATCATTAATTTAGCTCAGGGCTCTTGTAAGGGACTGGTGCATCATATACTCTTGCTTGCATATCATTGGTTCAGCCAGCCCTGCTCGATTATGGCACGATCTGAGGATACTTATATAATGCATTACTGGGATAACCCAGAGATCATATATCAAGCTGTAATACATGTTTGGCTGTTAAATCTGTTTAAGTTAGAGAAGTGAACCATTGCAGCATGAAAGTTTAACTCATGTCCTTGTTTGGTTGTTGAGTTACACTGTTGTGTTACAACGGGACACAGATCGAAGCTACTTATTATCACTATGTTATTTTTACTTAATATTGTATCCCTGCTTGTGTATTGTGCCTTCTGTTGAGTGAAATTAGGGACATAGACTGTCGTGGCATGATAGTTCAACTTATGCCCTTGTTTGGTTATTGGGTTGCGCTACTGTGTTACGATAGCTTGTGGACTAAAACTACGACGCAAAGTTATTCTAGCTGGACCATAATCAAGGCGCATATTCTATCTTGATGTGATGTGGTACTTTCTATCCTTGTTTGGTGAAGGGGTGTCGTGTCATGTCAGGGATGGAACATATGCCATTGATTGTTGGTTCATGCATCTCATGCTATAGAACTGGTTTTGTTTCTTTATTTCGTGCTTCCTTGTGGTACTTGCTATTTTGGGTCTAACCCCACTGGTTTTGCATGGTCAGGTTTATAGCCAGCACCTAAGGATTAAGCGTATCTCTCCCCCACTGATGGCACATACCAGAAGGATGGCTGCTGAGGGGAACGAGTGGATTCCTTCATTCACTACTCGTATTTTGTAAACTATAATATTTTGGACGTTTAGCCAACCGGCACCTGTTAGCCGGATAATCTGGACACTAGTTTTCTATATGCCTGTAATATATTCAGACTGCAGCTGACTTACTTTCATGTATACTTTTGATGGTGTATCTGGCATATCACTCGTATTTGCTAGATCTTTAGAATATTCTGATGTGGCGTTGGGGATGCCTTACTGCTTATTCTAAAATATTCTATTTTATTGCTACTTGTTTGAATGATTGAGATATATAAGTTCTTGACTCTAGAAGACTTGATTGTAGTATGTACCCCCCTGTCTCTAGACAACCTTAACATATTACGGGTTGCTTCGGTATTTCGTAAGATGTAGTTGGCTGAGTCATTCTCCCGCTCTCCAGTAATCTGGATTTGGGGCATGACAAAACTGCTGCTGCAACCAGCAGCACCTGTCGGCTTCAAAGGGGGTGGCCGATCACTTCTAGGAGATTTGGTCAGCCTCCTTGGTTTGTGTAGAGGCTTGGGAATGATGGATAAGGAGAGAAGAAGAGGGGGAGCTGCTGTAAAATTTGTGGGAAGGAGGGATATATGAGAGAAGGGAGAAAATAGGGTTGGCCCTCCTATTAGATATGTTTATATATGTAAAAAGATATGTAGGTTGGTGGTTAGGATTTGTTCTAGGGTTTCCTGTAAACCCCCTCAAATTTTTTATTATTTTAATATAATTATAGGAATTTTATTTATTATCAAAAAATATAATATTATGATTCATTTAACTTATAAAAGTATTTAATTATATTAGTAATAAAAACTATTTGACAAAATTTTGGTTGGTATAAAAAAATATTTGATAAATTATTATAAAGGTTTCTAAAAATTTAGTCATATACAAATTTAATTTTATATATTTTATATATAAAGAATAACAAAGATAAAAAAGAAAAGGAAAAGAAAAGGAGAAAGAAAAAGAAAATAAAACAAAAATCCTCAAACCCTAACCCTCTACCCAGACCCCCTGACCCGTTTCCCCTCACCTGATCCCTCTACCTACATATATATATATATATATATATATATATATATATATATATATATATATATATATATATATATATATATATATATATATATATGAAAGAGAACATCAAAACCTAACTCTAAACCAAACAACAATAGCCGCACCCCTTCCCTCCCCTCATTCCTGTCTATGCGAACACCTCGTCCGCGACCAAGCCACGCTTGTCACGCCCCAGTCCCAAAATACGTAGGACTAGGAATACGTAACACGCCAGCCGTATGTATACAAACTCCAATATATGGAAACCATATACACACGTACGCTGTACATGAATATCCAATCCATAGTGGTAATATATGTCACAACAAGTCGCACGCAGTTCTATATCTCATCCACAGCACAAATAATAGAATAATGGAAATCAATAACTGAATATCAAAGAAACAGTCTCAAAATAGAAATCTCAAAGTGTGATAGTCGGGTGGAAACAAATCCACTGCAATTCGACTATAATAAACTACTAAAGAGAGAAGAGAATAACTCTAATATAAGAATAAATGTCTCAAAAATAATAGCAACTAAAATCTCTAAACAGCTGCAATGAATCACATATAATCAGAAGGTAAGACCTCCTCAGACTGATAGGTAGCGTCAGGTCCAGGTCCATACTCCTGCGGGTACTCCTGCTCATCTATATCTGGAAAGGGACCAGGTCCTCAGAGGGACGTAACAATATACATAATAACATGCCAATAAAGTACTGAAAATAAACATCCATTGGGGTCGCCTAACCATCTAAGTGAATGCAGTTTGAGAACAACTTTCCACCAAGTGGGCTATCTGGCTGAAAACTGGGATTGGCATGACTCTCTCGGAGAACCAGGGGCCTCAAAGGCATGTCGTCTTTTGAACGGCAGAGGCCCGCCAAGTAGTATAGGGGTCATCACCGCCCGTATCTCCAGCGGAGCTTCCGGGTGACAGAAGAAAAGTGTAAAAGAGCCCAAATGCCTTACTTGTTGTTCTTCCCACCCAATGCTCTAAGCATGTCATGTCCATGACACGATAAACCTCGAATAACCGCCAGGTCTACTAGCATACAAAGTTTCTATTGGCAGTTATCCCTATCCGTCGCACGACCTATACGTACCAGTGGCCAGCCGAGTACGCAAGTCCGTGTCCTACATGTGACTCACACTCGTGTAAGAATAGTGTCATGGCCAATGAAACATAAATGCCTCATGAAGATGGGGTAGTCTCATAAAGTAGGTCCAATGCATATACATAAATAAAAACATAGTACGACGACACCATCGTTGCACCCAAGTTTCCTTGGACGCGCAGTTTATATAGCAGTTAAAATAAATGACTAAATAAACAGAAAATAAACATGCATGCCTCATATGGAATGTAAATACAGTACAATGGCAAGGTATACTTGCCTGGCAAGAAATCTGTAAAGTGTACGCGCCCAAATATCAAGGACACGAAACCTGGAACTAAGGACTCTGAACAAACGTCTCCGGATGCTGAAATAAACATCATCAACGTTTCCGGAATGAGCAAAATAGCTAAAAAGTACATCCCTTTCGTCCAATTTGGACACAGGGGCAAAACGGTAATTTCGGGCAAAGGTGGGGTCCACGTGTGGCCTACTTTGCACCGAAAAGCGTGCCGAGGGTAACAGTCTCTAAATAGGACAAACTATGGGTCAAACAACTCTAAATTTCAATACGAACCCAACGGTATGTCCAAATGTGGATTCCGATGAGCCGAACACAATTTTGTCCAAAAAGTCAACTGTGGGGCCCGCCAATTGGCGATTTGGTCAACCATCTCAGAATTGCGTAAAAATTGGATCACAGGACCAGCGCGTTACCACGAGTCCAGTGGCGCAAGTTTCGTCATAATCTGACTAGCGTGCACAAAATACGTGCGAGTTCCACAAAAGTTGCGACACGGGGTATGTCCGCGGATACGGCCTGATTCCGGCGCGCACACGTGTCCGAATCAGTTCCCACGAATTTTTACGTGTCCGGTTACGCTGCGTGCACCGTTCGGTACACTTGGTACACGGTGGGGCGGTCCCGTTTGGCGGGGCGCGCTCCGTTTTCCAACTTTTAGAAATCTGGGAAAAAGTGGGTTCGCGTAGTTTTGTGACGAATTTAATTATGTCCACAGCAGCTAATAATCTAGGGTTATTTAACAGAAAATAAACTAGGTCAAGTGTTCTACACATATCAAAAATAATCACCAAATTCGGATCTCTGTGGTGGGAGATACGAACTCGGCAATATGGGTGGTCACCGCAGTTTTCTGCGATCCCAGAATTGGGTCTGCTCTTGCCCACTTGGACGCTGTTTTTCGCCTAGGGATACACGTTTTTCGAGGTCGGCTATTATATAAATATGGAAGAGGGTTAAGGGGTGAGCATACCGGTAAAGACGGAACGGCGTTTGGTTGAGCGAGTCGACGGAAAACAACTCCGGAGCGAAGGTGTCTCGTGTAGGAATCTGCAGTGCGCGAGGTCGGAGTCGTCGGGATGGTTGGACGGCTTGGCGGGGTTCTCTGGCTGCGGTGACGGCTCTAGATGAAAAGAGGGGGGTCTGGAGATTTTAGGTTAGGGTTTTTGAAAGATAAATAAATAAATAAATAAATATATATATATATATATATATATATATATATATATATATATATATATATATATAATAGGGAGAGAGAATAGGAGTGGTTCGGTCCGCGTGTAAAAAAAGGGAAGAGAATTTCGGCTGCTGCTAATGGCTCGGTTTTGCTTGTAAGTTGGAATGGAAAGTTGCATTGCTGGTTTAACTTTAAGAATAGTGGCTTCTTACATTGCTTGCTAGCAATTTGCTAGCAAGTTGGAACATTTGTTAAGAATAGTAGTATTTTAGTATTGTTAGTATTATTATTATTATTATTAGTTAATTTTTATTTAATAATTCTTTTTCTTTCCTTTCTAAATATATATATACATATTGTAAACTCCCTCACCCAAAATAGGTATTTGTGTATATTTTATATTATTATATTTATTATAGATGTTGAATTTATTTAGAGTATTCTCTTAGTTAATTAGAAAATAATTTTTTATTTAGTATATTTACTTATATAAATATTTATTTAGAATTATTTTAGGTTATTTTAGATTTTTGGAGATTTTTCTAGAATTTTTGGTAATTAAAACTTAGAAAACATAAATTTCTAGGACTTCTATGATTTACTATACTACCATACTTGTATGTCGTTCCTACCAAATATTTATTTTAGTTTAAAATATTTAATTATATTTTTTTTTGTAATTTATTTAGAATTTTAAGAAATTTATTTAGATTTTAAAATTATTTAGGATTTATTTGGATATATATAGTCTTAATATTAGATAGATGCTAATTTAGTGTTAATAGATATTAATAAGATTTTATAAATTATTTGTATTATCTTTAATTATATTTAAGATTATAAATTATTGAGATAAATTCAAACTCTATTTTAAACTAATTCAAATCCTGAACCTACTAGGAAATCAACTTCATGCATACCCTATCCTTATTTAAATTCATCATAATCCTATCCAAATTAACCAATCCTAGTCCTATTTAATTAAATAGTGTCCACCATTATAAATACCTCATCTTTCATATTTTTCTTCCCCAAATTCCTCTCTTTTTCGTCCAAAAAATAGTCAAAATTCGTCATAAATTCAGCCTCATTTTCCACTAGTTATGACGAATTAAAAAGACGATATCTCCTAGCTCCGGACTCCAAACACGCTCCAGTTTTTTTTGTTAGAACGATAATGAGGTTAGATTTATGATTATATAAATTGTTTTTCTAAATTATGAGTATTAAATTCTGTAAAATTCGTAGAGCACAGCATGTCCGAAAATAGACGTGTTTCGATATTTTCGTGATTCCGGGAGAACCAGGAGTCAGAATCACGAACCGTTTAAAGTTTCGGAAAGCTAATGTCGAGATCATCGACATAAATATTTCCTAGAATTTAATTCGAATTATTTACATACTGTTAATTCTGTAGAACTTCTAGGTTAGAATTTAACCATCGGTGCACAATACAAAATTTGTATGTGCCATAATTCCCAAACGAATTTGAATTCGGACGAGCCGTAAATTCTAGCATATTTTTGATGCTGAAATCTACAGGAAATCATGCATGAAAGTTGAGTTTGTGTCGGTTAACTTTTTGGTCAACAGATCGCCTCGATTTGCGTGCCATGAGACTCGAGTTGATAAAATTCAGTTTCTTTGGACAAAATTTAGGAATTAACATAAAAATAAGAATAATAAGATTAAAATAGGATTTTAGAGTAATTATTCCAGAATTAAATAAATTAAAATAAATTATCTTTTGACGTGATAAATTTGTAATACATAGGCTATTTGGACTGTGACTTGGACTCTGATTCATACCAGCAGCAGAACCCCAGGCAAGATACCTTGCCAAATTGTTATAGTACTTTTGCATGCTATTTATATTTCTTTATATTTATTGCATTTCTGTTTATTCTTGCATGTGTAGTTTTCTTTCAGTCATTACTATATATTAGATATGTTGACACACACTTGACACTTAGTATCATAGAGGACAATCATTAGGCGTATGGGCTTTAACCACTCTGGTAACACCGTAGTCACTAGCACGCACTATGGTGGGTCGTGTCCGATGGTTGCTACCCCCGAGGTATGTCGATTGATGGAGTCCGAGGGTTGCTACCCCCGAGGTATGCCGGCTGATGATGTTCATGGACGAGTGCATGAGTTGTGAGGATTAGATCGAGTAGCCTACCCTTGCCCATACGTCGAAAAGTTGTCCTCATTTGCATTCATATAGATGGTCTTGTACAGCGTACTAATTATTTTCAAATAATATGCATGTTTACTGTATTCAAATTGGCTCGTATTTTCTGTATCTTGTTACGTCCCTCTGAGGACCTGGTCCGCTGCCAGGTGTATCTTTTCTTGAGTATTTGCAGGAGCGCAGATTTGGATGGTCACATGTGATCCGAGGATGTCTTCTCTTCGAGCTGTGATGGATAGTTGGTATTCTTATATTGTGTTGTGGTGTTGTACTCATATTGTATTTGCTCTTATATTCGAGTTGGTAGTGGATTTGTTTCCATCCAACTATCATCCTTAGATACTTCTTATTGAGATCTAGTTTCATAGATACTGGTTATTTATTTCTATATGATTTTGGTGGATGAGATTTAGATTTTACCCTGTGACTTGTATTATATTTTATACCACTTGTGGATTTTATATTCATATTACAGCGTACGTATGGATTTGGTTTCCATATATTGGAGTTGCCATATCCATGCGGCTGGCATGCTTACGTGTCCTAGTCCTACGTATTTTTGGGACTGGGGCGTGACATGTTTTTGTGGTGGCCCATGCAGGTCGAGAGCATATTATCTCGGTTACGTTACTGTACCAAACAAGCCTGCACCTAGGAGTAGAGTATAGGATCTCATCCACAATTGACTATGATTCATCTTCCTCCTCTCTGTTCTATTCGAACAATTATATCCTGCTTGATTCCTGTACTTTCCTAATAAGTTCCTTGAGTATATATAGCCTTCTGCTAGAATATAGGAACCCATGTTATTAGGATGATAATTAGAGTAGCAGACCTATTAAGAATACAACGAGAATATAGACACCACTAAGTTTAGAATATCTAGTGAACCCTAGAATTCCTTAGCTATAGATTGGTTTACCATTACCCCTGATATATTATGAAGACTGGAGGGTAGTATAGACACTACTAGAGTAGTTAGAAGTTTTACCATAATGTTTGACACCTAGTATCACATAGTCTTTTGACCTATTAATGGAGTATGATTGAACAACATTAATTGTATGCTAGCTTAGGAGACAGTGTTTATTCAGACAATAGAATTTAGAGGTCCTTGCCCCCATTTGGTCGACTAGCGACACAGACAAGGAGGTTGTATTATAACTATAGAGATTTGTAGAGTCTTTATTATTATTGCTTATTCTATTTTTTTTTGTTTTGTTTTTGTGAACTTGAATTGACTTGTACCTCCTTTCATCATCATCTAGCGTACCTATAATTGTTGTACCACCTTGACTTATGCCGCTATTATAGCCTAGTTTTGCAAGCTTATTCTTTCATCAAGCTTGTTCACTATATATGTATTAGTGGATGCATACATTAATACATTTCAGAATCAGTGTACTACGGTCTGATCAACCATAGTGCGCGTGGTTCGCCCTTCGTATAACTACTTTGCGTGGATTGAGATATCTAGTAATTAGTAGATGAACGAACTTGCCCTCTAGATATGTCTAAGCATATCGTATCCGTTACATAACTGTACCGATACGAGCATGTGGATAGGCATTACCAAAATAGGACTTCAATCCACAACTGCTTTGACAATTCTTATTTAAATTCTTTAAACGTCTTGATCCCGATACTTCTATTCTATTACGTCGCCCTTGAACTCTTTATTATTGATCTCCGTCTTCCCTTATTTCGGAAAGACGAAACCTCATGCTTGGTATAAGTTTGATACACAGAGAGTACTAGATATACCCCATAGGCCGATCACATACTTGAGGATTATTCTTTCGTAATTAAGGACATATCATAAATAATATAATCGGCGTTGAAGTTTTGAGGATTGAATGACATGAGTAAATAAATTAAGGAATATTTTTCTTAAAGTATATAGTCTTCTGTGATAGATGGGTAAATTCTAAGTTGGGTAGCATTGCATTGTCAACTCGAGAGGAACTTCTTTTAGATTGTGATCGAGTAAGATTAGATTGGGAGAGGTTCAAGCCATTCAATTTTGAGAATTTTAGAAGAATGACTAAGATGATGAGGATTAATGAATTTTAAAAATTTTGATATTGAGGACCCAATATTTATACCTTAAGTACATAATTTAAATTTTTGAGTATTGAAGGTAAAATCATCAATTTGAATTTGAAGGATAAATATATAATTTCAGACTTGAACATTGGTGGACTGCAATTAAATTATTTTTCAATTTGATGATTTAAATTAAGAATTAAAATTTGATGGTTGGACTACCTATTTGACATATTGAGGATGTGAATGGAATTTAAAAAGTTGAAGAATACAAAAAAAATTTATAAGTGAAAATAGGAATAATATTGGACTCGAATTACTTCTAGAGGAGATTATGATACTTGGAGATCGTGAGGTAAAATTTGATATGGGTTATTTAAATCTTGAAGATATTATATGGATTCAATTTAAATTTGGATATTGATGAGTTGGAAAAGTGAGAAGAGATTATAATAGGTTGAATTTTGATTTAAACAATGATTATCTTAATTTTGAAATGATCGCGATAGATTTGAATAGATTTTGTTATTTAAATTTTTGGAAGAGATTGCGATTGACGTACCTTATGTATGAATGTGAAGGATTTAACAAATTATGTCTTATTTTAATTTCGAGGACGAAATTGTTTTAAGTTGGGTAGATTGTAAACTCCCTCACCCAAAATAGGTATTTGTGTATATTTTATATTATTATATTTATTATAGATGTTGAATTTATTTAGAGTATTCTCTTAGTTAATTAGAAAATAATTTTTTATTTAGTATATTTACTTATATAAATATTTATTTAGAATTATTTTAGGTTATTTTAGATTTTTGGAGATTTTTCTAGAATTTTTGGTAATTAAAACTTAGAAAACATAAATTTCTAGGACTTCTATGATTTACTATACTACCATACTTGTATGTCGTTCCTACCAAATATTTATTTTAGTTTAAAATATTTAATTATATTTTTTTTTGTAATTTATTTAGAATTTTAAGAAATTTATTTAGATTTTAAAATTATTTAGGATTTATTTGGATATATATAGTCTTAATATTAGATAGATGCTAATTTAGTGTTAATAGATATTAATAAGATTTTATAAATTATTTGTATTATCTTTAATTATATTTAAGATTATAAATTATTGAGATAAATTCAAACTCTATTTTAAACTAATTCAAATCCTGAACCTACTAGGAAATCAACTTCATGCATATCCTATCCTTATTTAAATTCATCATAATCCTATCCAAATTAACCAATCCTAGTCCTATTTAATTAAGTAGTGTCCACCATTATAAATACCTCATCTTTCATATTTTTCTTCCCCAAATTCCTCTCTTTTTCGTCCAAAAAATAGTCAAAATTCGTCATAAATTCAGCCTCATTTTCCACTAGTTATGACGAATTAAAAAGACGATATCTCCTAGCTCCGGACTCCAAACACGCTCCAGTTTTTTTTTTAGAACGATAATGAGGTTAGATTTATGATTATATAAATTGTTTTTCTAAATTATGAGTATTAAATTCTGTAAAATTCGTAGAGCACAGCATGTCCGAAAATAGATGTGTTTCGATGTTTTCGTGATTTCGGGAGAACCAGGAGTCAGAATCACGAACCGTTTAAAGTTTCGGAAAGCTAATGTCGAGATCATCGACATAAATATTTCCCAGAATTTAATTCGAATTATTTACATACTGTTAATTCTGTAGAACTTTTAGGTTAGAATTTAACCATCGGTGCACAATACAAAATTTGTATGTGCCATAATTTCCAAACGAATTTGAATTCGGACGAGCCGTAAATTCCAGCATATTTTTGATGCTGAAATCTACAGGAAATTATGCATGAAAGTTGAGTTTGTGTCGGTTGACTTTTTGGTCAACAGATCGCCTCGATTTGCGTGCCATGAGACTCGAGTTGATAAAATTCAGTTTCTTTGGACAAAATTTAGGAATTAACATAAAAATAAGAATAATAAGATTAAAATAGGATTTTAGAGTAATTATTCCAGAATTAAATAAATTATCTTTTGACGTGATAAATTTGTAATACATAGGCTATTTGGACTGTGACTTGGACTCTGATTCATACCAGCAGCAGAACCCCAGGCAAGATACCTTGCCAAATTGTTACAGTACTTTTGCATGCTATTTATATTTCTTTATATTTATTGCATTTCTGTTTATTCTTGCATGTGTAGTTTTCTTTCAGTCATTACTATATATTAGATATGTTGACACACACTTGACACTTAGTATCATAGAGGACAATCATTAGGCGTATGGGCTTTAACCACTCTGGTAACACCGTAGTCACTAGCACGCACTATGGTGGGTCGTGTCCGATGGTCGCTACCCCCGAGGTATGTCGATTGATGGAGTCCGAGGGTTGCTACCCCCGAGGTATGCCGGCTGATGATGTTCATGGACGAGTGCATGAGTTGTGAGGATTAGATCGAGTAGCCTACCCTTGCCCATACGTCGAAAAGTTGTCCTCATTTGCATTCATATAGATGGTCTTGTACAGCGTACTAATTATTTTCAAATAATATGCATGTTTACTGTATTCAAATTGGCTCGTATTTTCTGTATCTTGTTACGTCCCTCTGAGGACCTGGTCCGCTGCCAGGTGTATCTTTTCTTGAGTATTTGCAGGAGCGCAGATTTGGATGGTCACATGTGATCCGAGGATGTCTTCTCTTCGAGCTGTGATGGATAGTTGGTATTCTTATATTGTGTTGTGGTGTTGTACTCATATTGTATTTGCTCTTATATTCGAGTTGGTAGTGGATTTGTTTCCATCCAACTATCATCCTTAGATACTTCTTATTGAGATCTAGTTTCATAGATACTGGTTATTTATTTCTATATGATTTTGGTGGATGAGATTTAGATTTTACCCTGTGACTTGTATTACATTTTATACCACTTGTGGATTTTATATTCATATTACAGCGTACGTATGGATTTGGTTTCCATATATTGGAGTTGCCATATCCATGCGGCTGGCATGCTTACGTGTCCTAGTCCTACGTATTTTTGGGACTGGGACATGACACATATATATATTTGTGTATACATATATATTATATATATACTCATAAGAAAATTCATGGATTAGAATAATGCACACCATTAGGTTAGCAACTGCTTAAGGGGTCTCCTACATGAAATAAATTCCAAAAAATTCCTGATGGTCCCATAAGTCCTCTAAGTGCCCGAACACCTAAAATAAAAATTATTAAAAATATATTTCTCCTATTTAGACTAAATTACTACAATTTAAATTAATAACTAATAAATAAAAAGGCTATATACGATTTTCTAGGAAGGGGATTTTACATTCTACCGAACTTGTAAAAATTTCGTCCTCAAAATTAAAATTAAGTCACGATAGAATGCAAGGATGGTATAAGATATAAATTAACAATGTAAATTCATACCTTGGTCTGCGAATAGGTTCGGAAAACGCTTGCGCATGTCGTCCTCGCGCTCCCAAGTTGATTCTCCTGGTGCGCCATGCCTCCATACTACGCGAACCAAGGGAATAGACTGGTTCCTCAACACTTTCTCTCGACGATCAAGGATTCCCACGGGTTGCTCTTGGTAAGACAAGCTCGGCCCAATGGTGATCTCCGAATGGTCGAGAACATGACTGCTGTCTGCCACATATCGCCTGAGCTACGACACATGGAATACGTCATGTACTCCCTCCAGTGAAGGTGATAGCGCAAGTCGATATGCCACCTCTCCAACTCTCTCGAGCACGTCAAATGGTCTAATATACCTTGGACTCAACTTGTCGCGCCCTCCGAATCGGATGGTGCCTCTGGCCGGTGATATCCTCAAGAAGACGTGATCGCCCTCTTTGAACTCCAAGGGACGACGATGAAGGTCTGCCCACTGCTTCTGCCTGTCTTGCGCTGCTCGCAAGTGTCCCTGAATCTTCTTGACTGTCTCTACGGTGTTGACCACCAACTCGGGTCCCAAAATCTGACGTTCTCCCACGTCACTCCAACACACAGGAGACCTACATTTTCTTCCATACAATGCTTCAAACGGAGCCATCTGAATACTCGCTTGATAGCTATTGATGTAAGAAAACTCTACAAGATGTAGGTGGTCCTCCCATGATCCTCCGAAGTCTAACATGCAAGCCCTCAACATATCTTCCAAGGTCTGAATAGTACGCTCCGACTGCCCATCTGTCTGCGGGTGGTAAGATGTACTGAACTTCAGACGAGTACCAAGACTCTCTTGCATGCTCCTCCAAAAGTGGGATGTGAAGCGCGAATCTCTGTCCGATATAATGCTGACTGGTATGCCGTGCAATCTCACGATCTGCCTCATATATAAGTCAGCTAAAGCTTCTGTAGACTGACCCACTCTAAAAGGTATAAAATGGGCTGACTTGGTGAGTCGGTCCACTATTACCCACACTGCATCTCTCCCACTTGGACTCTTGGGAAAACCCGTGATGAAGTCCATAGTGATGTGCTCCCACTTCCACTCTGGAATCGGAAGTGGTTGCAATAATCCTGCTGTCCTCTGGTGCTCCGCCTTCACTTGTTGACATACCAGACATTTAGCTACAAAGCGAGCTATCTCTCTCTTCATTCCATGCCACCAAAAGTGCTGTCGTAAGTCGCGATACATTTTGGTGCCTCCAGGATGAATAGAATAAATCGAACTATGAGCCTCTGCCATCAGCTCCTGTCGAATCTCTCCATTTGGGACATAAAGACGATCACCCCATCGTAATGTCCCATCCTCATGAATGCGCAATCCGGTCTGCTCTCCGGCCTCTGTCCTTTCCTTTAGTCTCCTGAATCTGGCATCTGTAGGCAAAGCTGCCTTAATCCTCTCTACCAATGATGATTGAACTTGCAAGTTGGCTAGTGTCCCATCTGCTCCGGGTAATATCACTTCAATGCCAAGCTCTTGCAAGTCCTCCAATAGTTCCCTCTGTGCTGTCAAGAAGTAAACCGCTGGCTTCCGGCTTAACGCGTCTGCTACCACGTTAGCCTTGCCTGGATGATAATGTAGCTCTATCTCGAAATCTTTCATCAACTCAAGCCATCGATGTTGCCTCATATTTAACTCCTTCTGCGTGAAGACGTACTTGAGGCTTTTGTGGTCTGTATAGATCTCCACTCGTTCTCCATATAAGTAATGTCTCCATAGCTTCAGAGCAAATACAACGGCTGCAAGTTCCAAGTCATGAGTCGGATAATTCTTCTCATGTACTCGTAACTGCCTAGATGCATATGCAATCACCTTGCCATGCTGCATCAATACGCATCCTAAGCCTTTTCCTGATGCATCACTGTAGATCACATAACCTCCTGATCCTGACGGAATCGTCAATACTGGTGCTGTAGTCAGTCGCTTCTTCAACTCTTCGAAGGCTGCTTGACACTCGTCAGTCCATATAAATTCTTGGTCCTTACAAGTCAAATGAGTCATAGGTGCCACTATTCTTAAGAAGTTTTCCATGAACCGTCGGTAATATCCCGCAAGTCCAAGGAAACTCCTCACCTCTGCTGCTGATTTAGGAACAGGCCATGTCTCAACTGCTGAGATCTTCTCTGGATCAACAGAAATACCATCTCCTGTAACAACATATCCAAGAAATGAAACTCTGTCCAAGAAGAACTCACATTTGCTGAGTTTAGCATATAACTGCTCTCTCCTCAAAGTCTCTAGAACAATCCGCAGATGCTCCTCGTGCTCCTCGTGACTCTTCGAATAGACAAGTATATCATCTATGAAGACGACCACGAACTGGTCCAAGTACTGGTGGAAGACTCGATTCATCAAGTCCATGAAGATCGCTGGAGCATTGGTCAATCCAAATGGCATGACCAAAAACTCGTAGTGTCCATATCTTGTTCTGAATGCGGTCTTCGGAATGTCCTGCTTCCGTACCTTCACTTAGTGATATCCCGATCTCAAATCTATCTTCGAGAATACCTTAGCTCCACTGAGTTGATCAAACAGGTCATCAATGCGTGGCAATGGATATTTGTTCTTCACTGTCACTACATTCAAGGCCCTGTAGTCAATGCACATACGTACTGACCCATCCTTCTTGGGTACAAACAGCACTGGTGCTCCCCAGGGTGATGCACTCGGTCGGATGAAACCTTTCTCCTCTAGCTCTTTTAACTTTGCCTTCAGCTCGTCCATCTCCTTCTTCGCTAGTCTGTAAACATGCGATGCTATAGGTGCTGCTCCGGGTGCTAGTTCAATTAAAAACTCTACGTCTCTGTCTGGGGGTAGTCCTGGCAATTCCTCTGGGAAGACGTCTAGAAATTCTGAAATAATAGGATGATAGACAACATCGTCCATTGCGAGCTGCATACCATCAAGGATTTCTGTGGATCCTCGGGCAAACTCAAGTTCAGGCTGGCCTGGTACCTTAAAAAGAATGCTTCCTCCAAAGCAATCGAAGAAAGCGTGGTTCTTGCTTAGCCAGTCCATTCCAAGCATAATATCAAAAGTTGGCATAGGAAGGACTAAGAGTTGGGCATTCATCTCTCTGCCACGTATCACTATAGGGCCCGATCTACAAACTCGACTAACTGGTACAACTCCTCCTCCGGTAAGAATTCTAACACAACTAGATAATGGTGTAGAAGAAATATTGTGTTTGGCAATAAAACTAGATGATATGAATGAGTGGGTGGCTCCCGTATCAAATAATGTCACAGCAGGAAAAGTAAAAGCAAGGGTAATACCTGCTATGACATCCACCTCATGATCCATGTCATCTACCTCCAATGAAAAAGCTCGCCCGTTCCTTTGCGGCTGTCCATGTCCTGTCCTCATATACTGCTCCTCCTGGGTAGGTAGCGGTGGTCCTCTCTGAAATCCTCCTGCTGCTGGGGGTCGGGGTGCTCCCGGTCCGGTCATCTGCTGGGCTGGCTTCGGTGCTGGAAGCGCTAGTCTCTGTGCTGGAGGTGGTAGTGTCAATGTCTGCTGTTTTGGACAGTCTCTTGCCAAATGCTATCCGGAACCACATCGTAAACACTGTCCCAAGCGGCCTTGACAATCCCTTAAAATGTGTCCGATTTTCCCACAATAATTACATTGTGGTTTCTCCGGAATTTGGTACGATGCTGCTCGGTGTTGCTGATGATGTTGTGCCAAGGGACGTCTGATAGGTCCTCCCTGTTGTGTCCTGGCTGGTCCCTGCTGTATCCTTGCTAATCCTTGTTGTGCCCTCAGCTGACCTCCCTTTCCTCTGCTAATGGTTTCCTGAAATCTGGCCTCTGTCAGTAGTTCAGCATAAGAGACTCGGGACTGCGAGCTTGTATAATGTTGTAGCTCCTGGGTCAGTCCTCGATGAAACCTCTTAGCCTTAGCCAAGTCATTTGGTATCAAAGCAGCTCCATATTTGCTGAGTCGACTAAACTCGGCATCATACTCGTCCACTGTTCGGTTCCCCTGCTCCAAGTGAAGAAACTGATCATACAAGGTGTCCTTGACAGTGTCCGAGAAGTACTTTCCCTTAAAGCACTCCAAGAATTGCTCCCAAGTCTGGTAAGTACCCAACTGGCGCTCCATGGATTCCCACCAGTGATGAGCATTACCCTCTAGAAGCGTCCGTACACCCGTCATCCATAGGTCCGTAGGCAACTGCGATGCCTCCAGTAGCTTCTGCGTGTGAGTGATCCAGTTGGTAGTCTCCTCCGGGCTATCAGTGCCCTTGTACTGCCTTGGACCCATCTGAACAAAATCCTTTTCTGATCCAACCCTAGCTCTAGGTACTGGAGCTAGTGCTTGGGCTGGTACAGTAGCCTGTGCAGCCATCCTCTCCAGTGCTGCCAAAAATTCTTGCCTCTGCTCGGCTGCCTGCTGCCTCTGTTCCTGTATCATCATCTGAAAGAATTGGAACATCTGCGCTTGGCCATCTTGCGGTACCGGGACAGGTGGAAGGTTTCCAATAGGTGAAGCGGGAAGATCAGATGGAACTGGAGTGTGAGTCTGTCCATCTGGCCCCGGAAGCCTAGGAATCGTTGGGGTCCCTCCTTGAGTCTGACCATTGACTCCAGAAGTTGTGTCGCCATCGGCGGCAGTACATCCATTTTGCATATCCATCTCTCTGCAGTTGATTTACGAAACGATTAGAAAAAGTACAGGAATCAAACAGGATGCAGTATTAAATAGGAAGGATGAGTTTCAGTCAAGCGTGGATGAGATCCTTATACTCTATTCCTATACGCAGGCTTGTTCGGTACAGTTACGTAACCGAGACAATATATTCTTGACCTGCATGGGCCACCACAAAAACATGTCACGCCCCAGTCCCAAAATACGTAGGACTAGGAATACGTAACACGCCAGCCGTATGTATACGAACTCCAATATATGGAAACCATATACACACGTACGCTGTACATGAATATCCAATCCACAGTGGTAATATATGTCACAACAAGTCGCACGCAGTTCTATATCTCATCCACAGCACAAATAATAGAATAATGGAAATCAATAACTGAATATCAAAGAAACAGTCTCAAAATAGAAATCTCAAAGTGTGATAGTCGGATGGAAACAAATCCACTGCAATTCGACTATAATAAACTACTAAAGAGAGAAGAGAATAAACTCTAATATAAGAATAAATGTCTCGAAAATAATAGCAACTAAAATCTCTAAACAGCTGCAATGAATCACATATAATCATAAGGTAAGACCTCCTCAGACTGATAGGTAGCGTCAGGTCCAGGTCCATACTCCTGCGGGTACTCCTGCTCATCTATATCTGGAAAGGGACCAGGTCCTCAGAGGGACGTAACAATATACATAATAACATGCCAATAAAGTACTGAAAATAAACATCCATTGGGGTCGCCTAACCATCTAAGTGAATGCAGTTTGAGAACAACTTTCCACCAAGTGGGCTATCTGGCTGAAAACTGGGATTGGCATGACTCTCTCGAAGAACCAGGGGCCTCAAAGGCATGTCGTCTTTTGAACGGCAGAGGCCCGCCAAGTAGTATAGGGGTCATCACTGCCCGTATCTCCAGCGGAGCTTCCGGGTGACAGAAGAAAAGTGTAAAGGAGCCCAAATGCCTTACTTGTTGTTCTCCCCACCCAATGCTCTAAGCATGTCATGTCCATGACACGATAAACCTCTAATAACCGCCAGGTCTACTAGCATGCAAAGTTTCTATTGGCAGTTATCCCTATCCGTCGTATGACCTATACGTACCAGTGGCCAGCCGAGTACGCAAGTCCGTGTCCTACATGTGACTCACACTCGTCTAAGAATAGTGTCATGGCCAATGAAACATAAATGCCTCATGAAGATGGGGTAGTCTCATAAAGTAGGTCCAATGCATATACATAAATAAAAACATAGTACGACGACACCGTCGTTGCACCCAAGTTTCCTTGGACGCGCAGTTTATATAGCAGTTAAAATAAATGACTAAATAAACAGAAAATAAACATGCATGCCTCATATGGAATGTAAATACAGTACAATGGCAAGGTATACTTGCCTGGCAAGAAATCTGTAAAGTGTACGCGCCCAAATGTCAAGGACACGGAACCTGGAACTAAGGACTCCGAACAAACGTCTCCGGATGCTGAAATAAACATCACCAACATTTCCGGAATGAGCAAAATAGCTAAAAAGCACATCCCTTTCGTCCAATTTGGATACAGGGGCAAAACGGTAATTTTGGGCAAAGGTGGGGTCCACGTGTGGCCCACTTTGCACCGAAAAGCGTGCCGAGGGTAACAGTCTCTAAATGGGACAAACTATGGGTCAAACAACTCTAAATGTCAATACGAACCCAACGGTATATCCAAATGTGGATTCCGATGAGCCGAACACAATTTTGTCCAAAAAGTCAACTGTGGGGCCCGCCAATTGGCGATTTGGTCAACCATCTCAGAATTGCGTAAAAATTGGATCACAGGACCAGCGCGTTACCACGAGTCCAGTGCCGCAAGTTTCGTCACAATCTGACTAGCGTGCACAAAATACGCACGAGTTCCACAAAAGTTGCGACACGGGGTGTGTCCGCGGATACGGCCTGATTCCGGCGTGCACACGCGTCCGAATCAGTTCCCACAAATTTTTACGTGTCCGATTATGCTGCGTGCACCGTTCGGTATACTTGGTACACGGTGGGGTGATCCCGTTTGGCGGGGCGCGCTCCGTTTTCCAACTTTTGGAAATCTGGGAAAAAATGGGTTCACGTAGTTTTGTGACGAATTTAATTATGTCCACAGCAGCTAATAATCTAGGGTTATTTAACAGAAAATAAACTAGGTCAAGTATTCTACACATATCAAAAAGAATCACCGAATTTGGATCTCTGTGGTGGGAGATACGAACTCGGCAATATGGGTGGTCACCGCAGTTTTCTGCGATCCCAGAATTGGGTCTGCTCGCGCCCACTTGGACGCTATTTTTTGCCTAGGGGTAGACGTTTTTCGAGGTCGGCTATTATAAAAATATGGAAGAGGGTTAAGGGGTGAACGTACCGGTGAAGACGGAATGACGTTTGGTTGAGCGAGTCGACGGGAAACAACTCCGGAGCGAAGGTGTCTCGTGTGGGAATCTACAGTGCGCGAGGTCGGAGTCGTCGGGATGGTTGGACGGCTTGGCGGGGTTCTCTGGCTGCGGTGACGGCTCTAGATGAGAAGAGGGGGGTCTGGAGATTTTAGGTTAGGGTTTTTGAAAGATATATATATATATATATATATATATATATATATATATATAAAATAGGGAGAGAGAATAGGAGTGGTTCGGTCCGCGTGTAAAAAAAGGGAAGAGAATTTTGGCTGCTGCTAATGGCTCGATTTTGCTTGTAAGTTGGAATGGAAAGTTGCATTACTGGTTTAACTTTAAGAATAGTGGCTTCTTACATTGCTTGCTAGCAATTTGCTAGCAAGTTGGAACATTTGTTAAGAATAGTAGTATTTTAGTATTGTTAGTATTATTATTATTATTAGTTAATTTTTATTTAATAATTCTTTTTCTTTCCTTTCTTTTCCTTTCTAAATATATATATACATATATATATATATATTTGTGTATACATATATATTATATATATACTCATAAGAAAATTCATGGATTAGAATAATGCACACCATTAGGCTAGCAACTGCTTAAGGGGTCTCCTACATGAAATAAATTCCGAAAAATTCCTGATGGTCCCATAAGTCCTCTAAGTGCCCGAACACCTAAAATAAAAATTATTAAAAATATATTTCTCCTATTTAGACCTAATTACTACAATTTAAATTAATAACTAATAAATAAAAATGGTATATACGATTTTCTAGGAAGGGGGTTTTACAGATGAGGGGAGGAGGAAGTTCGGGATGACTGGTGAATGACCGGGGAAGAGTGATGTCCAAGGCGGAGGAAAGAAAGCTCGGTTGCTGGCTGTTCGGTTCAAAAGGATTCGACGGACTGCAGTCGTGGCAGGGGCTCAGGCGGAGGAAAGTGTGGTGTTAATGGTGTTCTCAGGCGAGGGGAGATGGCGAGGCCAGGCGGAGGGAGAACGGGGTTGCTGTGTCGAGGTCCGGTGGGGAATAAGATGGTTGTGAGGTCGGGGTTGGCCAGGTGAGCGGCGGAGCTGCTCCGGCGGGTCTGCGCAGGGAAGGGTGGAGGAGGTGAACAGGAGTTGGGGATGGTGATGATGATGTCGGCTAGGTTAGCATAGGGTTTTGGAAAAAAAAGAAAAAAAAGAAAAGTTGTATATATATATATGTAGAATTTGGGTTGGGTGTTGACCTAGGGAGTTGGGTTGGTCAACATCCTACTTGGGATGGGCTTGGCTTTACATGGAGATGTTTAGAGGGCTAGAATTGCATGGTTTGAAATGCATGGCTAGGAATTGATGAGGGGGTGATGTTGAGTGCTACACACTCCAAAATTATGGAGAAAATTCATATGACCAAATAAAAAAAAAAGGTTTCTTCATGTATTGTGTCCAATGATGTGGACACCTCAATGCACTTTTACATAAAAGCACCCAATAATTAGAAAATTGCACAAAGATGGAAATTGGATTAATTTAATTAAAATTAATGCAAATGGTGTTCTGGAATTAATTAGAAGTACATGGGGCTAAAATTAGGTGGGACACAAGCGTCATGGACATAGAGGGCTCAGAATAGAATATTATCATAAATTGGGTTACACAAAAAGGGTCAAGATTGTGTCCCCAATTTTGATTGAAACGCACAAGGATACAAAGTTAAATTTATTTAGAATTAAATATAAACTTCTGTGACGAATATTATGCGACTAAAATGAAGCACAAGAGAGCATAATTATAAGTTACACAAAGGTCAGAATGGAAGACGGGCACGTCTAGGATAAGGATGTAAAATTTATAGAAAGACAATGGTTTGTGAGGTACTCCAATTATCGAAGCAATGGCAAGGTACACTAAGTGATATAAATATTGTAAAATTATCTAAAACACAAAGTTCTATTTATTATTGGATCCAAAAACTAGCCCTAGTTTCACTATCTAAGCTAAGTAGGCCTAATTTTGGTCGATGGGGTTTACAACGCTGCCAGGCGCCACCACGAGCGCCAGAGCGTCGCTGTCGACCGCTGGCATAGACAGCGCGTGCGGTCGTACCTGAGCAACATCAACATACAATTTTGCGACCCCAAGTTCTACGTAAGTTTTCTCTCCCATCTTGGCTCGTTTTACGAACGATTTCTTCGTATGTGTTGGTTATATTTGGTTTAATTCATTCTATGTTGACAAAATAACCATCTAGGGATACCTTCAAATAGTTTATTTTAATTCGTTCTATGTTGACCGCAAATCGCGATCCAAAATCAAGAAAACTTGATTTAGGGATCATAAGAAACTGTCCCAACCCTCCATTTTCCAAAGCCATTTTCTTTCAAACCAATGAACCAAAACTGGAATTTTTTTTTCCAGATAAGATAACATAACCAAGATTTAATCCCTTTAATTATTTTATTTTATATTATTGTTAATTCAGAGTTGAAATCTCAGAAAAATTTGTTTTCTAAACCCAAAATTCTTTGATACGGAGTGCGTCCCGCTAAACGAGATAATTTTATCGTGTGTAGATTATACCGAAAGACGCGTATCATAAATACGGATGTGTGAGCTTTTGCGAAACTTGATTTGGTCGTATGTGCATGCCGGAATCAATGCGTATCCGCTAAAAAACCCAATATCGACTATTTTTGAATTTGTATAATTACTTTGTGTGTGCTTGTCATTTTGCAACAAAACTTGAGCTATCAGATTCGCAGCGTTACGCTGGTCCTATGACCCAAGTTTGGTTCGGTTATGAGAACGTTGACGAAATGCCATTTCGTGGACCCCACGGTCCTACTTGACGGGTGATTTCGTAATCGGCTCACCGAAAACTAGTTCTGGATATTTTGTTGGGTTCGTATCATCGTTATGAACTCGTATACACTAAGTTTGTCAAATTTGGAGAACTTTATCTCTGGCATATTTTTCGGTGTGAAGTGGGCCACATGTGGACCCCGCTTTAGTCCAAAACTGTCATTTTAGTCCCTGTGTCCAAATTGGACTTATGGTTAATCAATCCTAACTA
Organism: Iris macrosiphon; assembly: GCA_036927795.1. NCBI lineage: Eukaryota > Viridiplantae > Streptophyta > Magnoliopsida > Asparagales > Iridaceae > Iris > Iris macrosiphon. The sequence goes on from JAYESA010000007.1 coordinate 191,561,541, forward strand.
TTTCTTATATTCTAGAAATGTTGGTTATATTTGTTTCAGCATCCGGAGACGTTCGTACGGATTCTATCTTTTTGGGAGCAATTGTCGTATCGAGCTCGCCATCTTGACTTTGCCATACCATCATCCCGAATCTAGACAAGTATATCTTGCCATGATGACTGTTTATTTATATTTTATACATCATATTACATTTATGTTACTTATTTAGTTATTTTCTATAAAAATTGTGCGTCCAAGATAGACTTGGGTGCAACGGCGGATTGCGCCGTCTTTATTTTATTCATTATGCATATTGACCTAGAGTTATGTACCACCCTATATTTGTAAGATATTCTCATTTCTCTATGACCTTGACACGTACTTTGTACATACACGGATGTTTGATACGCGTGAGGGCATGGATCCTCGTATTTGGTCGCTTCCGATACGTAAGGGACGTGTGTCAGCTTAGTCATATTTATTGCGTTAGGATGAATTCATTGGAACTAATCGTGTCATATCGAGGATACGATCCAGACAGTCATTTGGGTGGGGAGGATATACACGAGTCGTTTAGACTACTTTACACTTTTCCTATGCAGGACGTACGCTCTGCTGGAGATGCGAGTCATGACGACCCTATATTAACTTGACGGCCTCTGACGTCCGTGAAGTTATGCATGTGGCCCCTGGATCTCCAAGAGAACTATGCCTATCCCTTTTTTTAGCCAGACAACTCATTCGTGCTACGGTTATCCTTAATTGCATTCACGTAGTTTGGTTAGTTTACCCAGTACATATGTTTATATTTAGTTTATGATTGGTATGCTTCTATGTATCTTGTTACGTCCCTCTGAGGACCCGGTCCCTGCCAGTTTTGCAGCATAGATCATTTTGGAGCCTAATTGGAGTTGCTGATGTGTGTTGCTTTATCACGCGGGCATTGGACTCAAGTACTGTTATCATTTTTATCGCCGTTATGTTTATCATTTTTTGTTACTTATTTCTGCTGTTATGTCCTAGTTTTATAGACTCATATTTCCTTCTCGAGTCTATTCGAGCTTGTGTGTTACTAGGCGACCGACTTTAGCATATGTAGCTCATCTTTGTATTTTGTTTCATTGTGGATTGAGATATAGTTATATTTACTGTATTATCTAGATAGTGACCATTATAGTACAGCTTATACATATTTGAGTCGGACCAGAGTCTGGTCGAATGCGTAGCTGGCATATTACGTATTCCTAGTCCTACCTATTTTGGGACTGGGGCGTGACATATTTTTGTGGTAGTCCATGCAGGTCCTGATTAAATCATCTCGGTTACGTTACTGTACCGAGCGAGCCTGCACTAGGATATGTTTGTTAGGATCTCAATCCACAATTGCTTTAAACCTTTTTTTGATTTCTAATTATCGCCTTTGAACCTCAAAAATCGTATTCGGTGATCCTCTTTTTGAACTCCCTATCATTGATTCTTGTTCTTTCCTATTTTGAAAGAATGAACACTCGTTCTTGACCTTTTATATATTAGTATTAGGATAGAAACATGGTTGGTAGAAAAATTCATAGAAAATATTATGAGTATGATAGACGCCTATACTAGACAGACTACTAAAACGAGGGAATAATTTGAAGTTATATATAAGGACTAGACTTAGCAGAGAATTTTCCCTTATCAATAGATAATAGAACTACCACGACTTAAAATAATTAGAGTTAGGTTATAAGATTTACCATTCATAAAGATTGGTCAGGATAGATATAGAATTTCTATAATGACTGAGACCACTATGGGTATGATTTGAGAGAATACCTAGTTGAACCTTAGAATTAGTCGTAGCTCCTTAAATAAAAATATGACCAATCTTATGGAAGACTCTAGGAGATATGATTAGAGAACGTCATTGTGAATAGAATAGTTAGATAATCCTTGTTTCAAGATTAGACCCAAGATCGTATAGAAATATTATCATCTTATTGAGTTCAAAAAATTTCTACTCAAGGAGATAACCATGACATCCTGCTTGTGTAATAGGATAGTAGCCTAGCCGGAGGATTCTTGTGAGAAAGATAGGTATTATATAACAAAGATTAGACGAACAACAGTACAGAGAGATAGGCAATAGAATGGGGTAAGTTGTACTAGAACGGGTAGACATTCCAATTGAAGATTAGACGAGTATTGAAATGACCAATCCCAATCGTGATTTGAAGAGTGTCCTTAGCGAATAGTATGCCATGAGTGATAGACCTAAGTACCTGCTTAGTTTAGCCTTGACCCTTACCTATAGCTGGAAGTCAGTTGTCAATAGTATGAGTGAGATTATATAAAATATAACTTACCTATAGCTGGAATATGCGAGGTAAACGAAGTTGTAAGGATCGTATACTACTTACCTATAGCTGGAAGTCGGTTGCCAATAGTATGAGTGAGATTATATAAAATATAACTTATATAAATATAGTATTGAGTTTAAAGATTAGTTGTATTACTCCCTCGACTACATTCCTATCTTTCCTATCAATAAATTCTTATCTTATTTTGCATATATAGCCTCGTGCTTTTGAAACAACGATCCTTCTGATTATAACAATTGAGTAGATCCTCCTTCTATTCCTGGTCGTGCCCTAGTAGCAAATCAATCTTTTGGTTAGTACCCTCTTCATGGTGTTAATATCCATCTCACTGTAAATATTAGTTCTTTTCTATTTCTAATTTCCTGACTTGATTCTCCAAATAATTGTCTAATCATACCTTATTCAACCCTGTGACCATACTCCCTAGACTTATCATAAATTTCTCTTGTCTTGGTATGTAGATTCCTTCCTTCATAATTTCCTCGATTCTTTCCTTTGTCATCAATGCCATGCGATGATCGAAGCCTCTGTACCACCTTGCCCTAGTTATACCCGACCAAGTCCTTTCTTCTATTTTGTTAAAGACATGAACTATATAAGCAATATTATTTTGGTAGCAATTTTTATTATAGTGTTGTTGACTAATAGCACCCTGATAGCATCTAGGTTTCCTTAGAGAATCTTTGATTATGGCCAGTAAACCCTAGAGTTCTTGTATCCTTATTAGAAAATAGGTCCTTCCAGAATTCTTGTTAGTAGGACCATGACTTTAGTTTTGATACCAACTTAATTTTTAAGAGTTGAGTAGAGGGTAAGCCCCTAGTTTTAATATAGGATTATTTTGGAATTTTATGATAAATTTGAATTTATTTGGTAGTAATTAGGTTTAATCACAAACGGATTAAATTACTTCTTTAATCTTATAACCTTTATACCCTTTGTTGCGGCTCAGGTATTTAGAGCACAACACTATCATTTTCTTTCCAACAACTTCCACCCTTATGACCTAGACTAGCCACTATATACCCATGACATGACTATCACTCACAAACTGGCCTTTCCATGTTTTGTGTTAGACGTACAATATTCGCGATGCATTTGTGCAAACAAATGACACATAGATATCATTTTTTGTTTCGGGCAATTTGAATACGCAACACCGACTCAATTCTTCCGATAACTTTGACATTCATGAGCCTAACTAGACCTACCTCACTCATGATCCAGCTGTTACTCCCAAATGTATACTTCCATGCTCCATATAGACCCTACAACATTCACGACATATCTCCTTCTAAAAACCTATACTTAAATATTCAATTCTGTCGTAGTTAAATTAAATCATACATCGACAACCTAATTAACCTAACCACTGATATACTCGTATCCCACTCAAGCCAAACTACGTCCATGATACTTGTGTTGCATTAAATTGATCCCCCTTGTACTCTCTACACAAGGTTAGTCACCTTGACCAACTATATTACCTTTTGACACATATTGTCGAACAGTTCATCGACATCTATGATATGTGATGGACGTATTCTCCTGTACCATCTCACCCTAGTTGTATTTGAAGAAGACATTTTCTAGTGTCTTGTAAACTCATGACCTAACTAGGAGCAATGAGAACCGGTAAACTTTCTTTATAAAGTTATCGACTCAATAACATTATTGTAGTACATAGAGTTCCTTTGTTAGTTAGTGACTACGGTCACAAAAGCCTTAGTATCTCGTATCCTTTCTTAAAGTTAGACCTTCTATAACCCTTTTAAATAGGAGTGTGACCAAAGTTTTCACAGCCAACTTAATTCTTATAAGTTGGATAGAGCATTAGATTAAGTATACCATTGTTCTTAGAATATGACGGTAAACTAGGATCCCATTGGTAATTGCGTCCCCCATCTTTTGGAGAATCAAGTGTGACCTTGCATACTTAAATTATTTTTCCGTTGTACATCCCTTATCTTTCGATCGCGCCTTATTTTTGAACTCGATATGACAAGTCGTATTTATCTTTCTTCCGTAGAGAATTAACTCACTCCTTTCTGTCATGCTTATTTTTTTAATTTTGAGAACAAAATTTTTATAAGTTGGGTAGATTGTAAACCCTTTCAATTTTTAATTTTATTATTTTATTATTTTAATGTAATTATAGAAATTTTAGTTATTATCAGAAAAATATAATACTATGATTCATTTAACTTATAAAAGTATTTAATTATATTAGTAATAAAAACTATTTGACAAAATTTTGGTTTGTACAAAAAATTATTTAATAAATTATTATAAAGGTTTCTAGAAATTTAGTCATATACAAATTTAATTTTAGATATTTTATATATAAAGAATAACAAAGAGAAAAAAAAGAAAAGGAAAAGAAAAGGAGAAAGAAAAACAAAATAAAACAAAAATCCCCAAACCCTAACCCTCTACCCAGACCCCTCATCCGACCCCCTGACCCGTTTCCCCTCACTCGATCCATCTACCTACATATATATATATATATATATATATATATATATATATATATATATATATATATATATATATATATATATATATATGAAAGAGAACATCAAAACCTAACTCTAAACCAAACAACAACAGTCGCACCCCTCCCCTACTTCCCTGTCCGCACGAGCACCCCGCCCGCTACCAGGCCACGCTGCCAGGCGCTACCACGAGCGTCAGAGCGCCGCCGTCGACCGTCGGCGTAGATAGCGCGTGCGATCGCACCTGAGCAAAATTAGCAGACGACTTCGCGACCCCAAGTTCTACGTAAGTTTTCTCTCCCATCTTGGCTCCGTTTCATGAATGATTTCTTCGTACGTGTTCACAACATAACCATCTAGGGATAACTTCAAATAGTTTGGTTTAATTCGTTCTATGTTGACCGCAAATCGCGATCCAAAATCAAGAAAAACTAGATTTAGGAATCATAAGAAACTGTCCCAACCCTCCATTTTCCAACAAACCAATGAACCAAAACTCAATTTTTTTTTTCCAGATTAAAGATAATATAACCAAGATTTAATTCCTTTAATTAGTTTAGTTTATTTTATATTGCTGTTAATTCAGAGTTAAAATCTCAAAAAATTCTGTTTTCTTAACCCAAAATTCTTCGATATGGAGTGCGTCCCGCTAAACGAGGCAACTTTGTCATGTGCGGATTGCACCAAAAGGCACGTATCGTAAACACGAACATGTGGGCTTTTGCGAAACTTGTTTTGGACGTGTGCGTATGCCAAAATCAACACGTATCCGACAAAAAAAAAAATCCCATATCGATATTTTTTGAATTTTTATAATTACTTCGTGTGTGCTTATCATTTTGCAACGAAAATTAAACTATCGGATTCACAACGTTACGTTGGTCCTGTGACCCAAGTTTGGTTCGATTCTGAGAAAGTTGACGAAAAGCCATTTTGTGGACCCCACGGTCCTACTTGACGGGCGATTTTGTGATCGGCTCACCGAAAACCAGTTCTGGATATTCTATTGGGTTCGTATCATCGTTCTAGACTTGTATACACTAAGTTTTCCGAATTTGGAGAACTTTGTCTCCGTCATATTTTTTGGTGCGAAGTGGGCCATATGTGGACCCCGCTTTAGTCTGAAACTGTCATTTTAGCCCCTGTGTCCAAATTGGACTTATGGATAGTTAATCCTAACTATTTCTTATATTCTATAAATATTGTTTATATTTGTTTCAACATCCGGAGACGTTCGTGCATATTCTACCTCTTTGGGAGCAGTTGACGTATCGAGCTCGCCACTTGGACTTTGCCATACCATCATCCTGAATCTAGGCAAGTATACCTTGTAATGATGACTGTTTATTTATATTTTGTACAACATGTTATATTTATGTTACTTATTTATTTAGTTATTTTCTATAAAAATTGCACATCCAAGTTAGACTTGGGTGCAACGGCGGATTACGCCGTCTTTATTTTATTCATTATGCACATTGATCTAGAGTTTTGTGACCATCATATATTTACGAGGTATTCTCATATCTTCATGACCTTGACACGTGATTTGTACATACACGGATGTGTAATACACGTGAGGGCACAGATCCTCGTATTCGGGTCACTCCCGATGCGTAAGGGACGTGTGTCGGCTTAGTCATATTTATTCTGTTATGATGCATTCATTGGACTTAGTGGTGATTAACTGGTCGTGTCGTGTCGGGGATACGACCCGGACAGTCGTTTGGGTGGAGAAGATATACACGAGTCATTTGGGCTACTTTATCCTTTTCTATGCAGGCCGTATGCTCTGCTGGAGATGCGAGTCATGACGACCCTATATTTACTTGGCGGCCTCTGACGTCTGCGATGTTATGCACGTGGCCCCTGGATCTCCAAGAGAACTATGTCCATCCCATTTTTTTAGCCAGACAGTCCATTCGTTCTACGGTTATCCTCAATTGCATTCACGTAGTTTGGTTAGTTTACCCAGTACATATGTTTATATTCAGTTTATGATTGGCATGTATTCGTGTATCTTGTTAGGTCCCTCTGAGGACCTGGTCCCTGCCAGTTTTGCAGCATAGACCATTTTGGAGCCTGCTTGGAGTTGCTGATGTGTGTTGCTTTATCATGCGGGCATTGGACTTAGGTATTGTTATTATTTCTATCGCCGTTATGTTTATCATTTCTGGTTACTTATTTCTACTGTTATGGCCTAGTTTTATAGACTCATATTTCTTTCTCAAATCTATTCAAGCTTGTGTGTTACTGGGCGGCCGACTTTAGCACATGTAGCTCATCCTTGTATTTTGTTTCTTTGTGGATTAAGATATAGTTATATTTACTGTATTATCTAGATAGTGACCATTATAGTACATCTTATATGTATTCGAGTCAGACCAGAGTCTGATCGAATGCGTAGCTGGCATATTACGTATTCCTAGTCCTACGTATTTTAGGACTGGAACGTGACATTTTTACTTATGGATAGGATTTAGGGAGGTTAAAATAAGGTGAGTGAGATGATTTATAATATTTAAATTAAATTTTAAAATATTTGTTTCAGATTTAAATTGATATGCAACAAGATTGCATATGGGTCTTTCCTAATTTGGAAATATTATATTTATGGACCATTTAATTGATTTGTTCAGATTTTGTGGATATATTTTATATGTGGGATGTGTTATGGAGTAGAAAAAAATTATGGGGGGTAGTGTACGTGCCTTATAGGAATTGATTTGAGAGCCCGAGTAGGGTGTTTGGGCTCGGTTGGGTTCAACTAGTCAAATAAAGGTAGTTTTGCAATGCCAATGGTTCTAAATATTTGTCAATATTTTTGGAGCATGAGGGAGATCAACTAATGCAACACCCATGTCCCAAAGGTACCAAGTACAGTCAATAATATGAATTTGGTTGGAAGGAAAAATGTCGTGCATCTCTTAAAATATCCAAGCCATGTCAAAGTGTCATATATATATATATATATATATATATATATATATATATATATATATAAAGATTTTATAAATTAATAATTTAACCTATTAAAATAAATAAAATAAATAAATTCAAAAATACCAAATTATTCCTATTCCAAAATGTGGGGGTTTATAATCTACCCATCTTAAAAGAATTGTGTCCTCGCAATTTAGAATAAAACTACTCTAGGAATCTATAAAGACATGGTAACTAAAGGCAGTTCTAAGGTCATACATGCATCCTCGAATAAGTGAGAATAACGATGTTGTATAATATCCTCTCTCTTCCAAGTGGATTCACTTGGAGAATGATGATTTCAAGCTACCCGAACCAGTCTGATCGTCTGACCCAGCAACGTCTTCTCACTAGTATCCAGTATCACAACTGGCTGATACCCTACTGGAGCTGGTGGTATGACTCCTCCAACTCTCGTCTGTGGTGCTCCTGGTGCTGGATAAGCTAGCCTAGGTAGCTGCTGTGCTGGTCTCGGTGCTGGTAAAGCCTGTCGGTGTACCATCAGTGCTCCTCCTCGATGCTCCGTACAATCTCTGGCTGAATCTTGGTCTGAACCGCAAAGCAAACACAATCCCAATCTGTGTCAACATTCCTTGGCGAGATGGCCTACCTTGCCATAATAATGACAAGTAGGAAGTCCTGGTGCTGGTAAATCTAGTCGATGAATCATCGGTGCTCCTCTCCGCTGTTCCATACAGTCTCGTGCCGAGTGCTGTCCCAATCCGCAAATCAAGCATAGTCCCAACTTGCGTCTGCACTCGCTTGTGTGATGGCCTTGCTTGCCACAATATTGACATATAGGCAGTGTCGGTATAGTTACTCTGTGTGGCTAATGCATGTGAGGTATCTTTGCAGCTCCTTCCTGTGGTGCTCGGGCTGGTGCTAGTGTGTGCGGCCGTTTCTGGCTAGACTCTCTCATGATGACGCATTCCATGCATCGAGCTGCGGCAATGACGTCCGTTTATGAAGTAGGTACAACTGAGCCAATATGTCTTTGTAGCTCAAAGCTTAGTCCATCAAAGAATTTTTTTTGTCTTCTCTTCTTCTGTCATGATTAGGGTAGGGGAGAACACATGAATCAAGACATGATGCAAGTCAAGAAATTAATTCGAATTTGATTTGGAGGTCAAGAACGTGTCAACATGTGGATAAGAACCTAGAAGTTCATCATATCCTATTTGCAGGCTTGCTCAGTTTTGTAATTAAAACCGAAGTGATATATTCGTAGACCTGCATGGGCCACCATAAAAACTATGTCATACCCCAGTCCCAAAATATCAAGGGACTAGCCACGTGGCAATGACCAGCAACACAACTCCAATGGACAAACTCAATTTAATGGACCCGTTAGAGTGTACTTAAGATGTAATATATATAAATAAGGGTCTACAACACCTATCACAATTTATATATCTAATATCATCCTCAATAATAATCACAACACAAGGGACAGTCCAGTCACAAGGATAATAAAAATAAAACTATCCATCAACTAGTGCAGTATAAGAAATGTCGCGGGGAACAACCCGTCATCAAAATAATAAAAAGAGAAATAAACCAAGTACATGTATCCAGTAGTCACTAACCCAAGTCCACTGTCTAAAGAACACTAAGCATAAATTAATAAATAAAGAAATAACAGAGTGCTCATGAGAAGTCCTCCAGCACAACCTCGTCCTCTGGTGCAAGTACTGCTCCAAAGTCAACCATGTCCCGTAAACCTCGGGGTAGCTCTCCTCGTCTATACCTGGGGACATAATCTGGATCCAGGTCCTCAGGGGACATAGTAAGATATAATAAACACTCAAGTCAATGTAACAGTAAATAATAAAAAGTGTGCTCAGGGTACATATAATAACCAACTAAGTGAATACAATTGAGAACGTACTCGTCCGCTAAACCATCGGGGCCTGTAGGTCTCATAGACATGGCAGTAGCACATAGTAGTAGTAGGTACGTACATGTCCTATCATGGTACCTGCAGCACTATAGGGCCCAAAGTGCAAGCAACGGTAGCACGTATTGTGTGTAGCCCAACGGTACGATAGATTCTACCCGATCCTCATGTATCTCGTGTCGCATGTCCATAACACGCAAGACAAGTACTAACTATTCTCGAATCAAGAAAGAGGATTCAATCAAGTCAAATAATCACATATCACGAGTCATATCCTAACACAGAAGCCAGAATCCTCGAATATCTCAAGTAAGGCTTCTGTACATGAGCGTCGTATACAGTGTCCTAAGGTATATCGTGCAAGAGTTGCACGTATAGGGTATACGATGACAATGCAGTCTAACGATACCCAATTTTGCGTACGAAAGTCGACATCTGAATACACTTCGAACTCTTAGTATCATAACGGTCCTAGGGTCACAACAAGTACAAGCAAAGATCTAGAAATAGAATGAATAACTAGTAGTAGTAATAAGCACAAAATACTGGAATAAAGTCAAGGTACACTTGCCTACTGCATGTTGCTGCGGTACTGTTTGCCTGGTGTCCTCAACCGAAGGTGCTACGAATCCAAGGTGTCCTATTATAACATGTTCTAATCAATACTTACAATCTAATATAATTAATATAAAAGAACATGCTCGTTGCACAACGTCGCTTAATATTGCGACGTTTGTGCCAACAATCAAGCAGTCACATGGCGTAGGATAGCGTGCCAATAAATACGTACCATGCTAATGTCTGTTACATTATGATGGTCTCGTACATCATGTTATCATACGTATGTTTAGGCAATTATATAAGTTTTGATACGGGTATTCCTATACGTACGCAAATAGGCTACGATGTCCCAAAACTTGCGACAACGCTAACATTTACTTCGAGCATGCATATGGCCGATCCAAAACGTATGTCGACACCAATTAATACTAGATTAAAATAATTTAAATTCTGGAATTATTAGTTATTTAGTGAAAAATACTGAAACAAGCGTCGTTGCATGCACAAGATTTCGTTGTGCGTCAACTAGGTGTTCTAGCAACTTGACGACTAGTTTGTGCATGCACGATCGCCATCTTGCGAAGAAATTCTTTAATATATGAAAATATATCCAATTATATTCTGAAATTAAATATTTAATTTCTGGAAATTTATATTTTAATAATAAAATATCTACAAGCAACAATACTAATTCAATATGATCACGATATTGCCAAGCATTGGTTTTATGTCATCTAAGAGTAGTTTTGCACATCAAATTATGGTCTCTCATGTATGGGGGTATAATCATTCATTATATATCATGTTTATGGGTTCATAAAAAGGTTCTCACATGGAAAAAATATATATTAAAAATAAATTACAAAACTTACATGTTCATGATTACGGCAGAGGCCTTTCTTGCGACACGGACCTTTTGGAGAGCCAAACGGACTCCAAACTTCACAAAACTTGACGGAGATCTTGGAGTTCAAGTAGAAGTTAAATATTGAGTTTGGAAGGATTTTGTGGGGCTGTGAAGGGCCAAAAATACTGCTGCAACCAGCAGCACCAGTCGGCTTCAAAGGGGGTGGCTGATCACTTCTAAGGGGTTTGGTCGGCCTCGATTTATGTGGAGGCTTGGGGATGATGGAGAAGGAGAGAAGAAAAGGGGGATATGCTATAAATTTTTTGAGAAGGAGGGTTACGTGAGGGAGGGGAGAAAATAGGGTCGGCCCTCATATTAGATAGGTTTATATATGTATAAAGATATGTAGGTTGATGGTTAGGATTTGTTCTACAGTTTCCACTTATGGATATGATTTAGGAAGGTTAAAATAAGGTGATGGGGATGATTTATAATATTTAAATTAGATTTTAAATTATTTGTTTCAGATTTAAATTTATATGCAACAAGATTGTATATGAGTCTTTCCTAATTTAGAAATATTGTATTTATGGACCATTTAATTGATTTGTTCAGATTTTTTGGATATATTTTATATGTGGGATGTGTTTTGGAATAGAAAAAAATATGTGGGGGTAGTGTAAGTTCCTTATAGGAATTGGTTTGAGATCCCGAGTAGGCTGTTTGGGCTCGGTTGGGTTCAACTAGCCAAATAAGGGTAGTTTTGCAATGTCAATGGTTCTAGATATTTGTAAATATTTTTGGATCATGGGGGAGATGAAAATAATAAAACACCCATGTCCCAAAGGTACTAAGTACAGTTAAGGTCAATAATGTGAATTTGGTTTGAAGGAAAAATGTCGTGCATCTCTTAAAATATCTAATTCATGGCAAATGTCATATATATATATATATATAAAGATTTTATAAATTAATAATTTAACCTATTATATAAAATAAATTTAAAAATACCAAATTACCCATATTCTAAAATGTGGGGATTTATAATCTACCAATCTTAAAAGAATTGCGTCCTCACAATTTAGAATAAAGCTACTCTAGGAATCTATAAAGACATGGTAACTAATGGCAGTTCTAAGGTCATACCTATATCCTCGAATAAGTGAGGATAACGCTGTCATATAATATCCTCTCATTTCCAACTGGATTCGCCTGGAGAATGATGCTTCCAAGCTACCCGAACCAGTTTGATCGTCTGACCCCACAACGTCTTCTCACTAGTATCCAGTATCTCAACTGGCTGATACCCTCCTGGTGCTGGTGGTCTGACTCCTCCAACTCTCTTCTGTGGTGCTCCCGGTGCTGGATAAGCTAGTCTAAGTAGCTGTTGGACTGGTCTCAGTGCTGGTAAAGCCTGTCGGTGTACCATCAGTGCTCCTCCTCGATGCTCCGTACAATCTCTGGCTGAATACTGGTCTGAACCACAAAGCAAACACAATCCCAATCTGTGTTGACATTCCTTGGGGAGATGGCCTACCTTTCCATAATAATGACAAGTAGGGAGTCCTGGAGCTAGTGCTGGTAAGTCTGGTCGATGAATCATCAGTGCTCCTCTCCGCTGTTCCATACATTCCCATGTCGAGTGCTATTCCGATCCGCAAATCAAACATAGTCCCAACTTGCATTTGCACTCACTCGCGTGATGGCCTTGCTTGCCTCAATATTGACATATAGGCAGTATTGGTGGGATTGTTCTGGGTGGCTGGTGCATGTGAGGTCTCTTTGCAGTAGCTCCTTCCTGTGATGCTCGGGCTGGTGCTAGTGTGTGCGGCCATTTCTAACTGGAATCTCTCCTGATAACGTATTCCATGCGTCGAGCTGTGGCAATGACGCCCGTTTATGAAGTAGGTACAACTGAGCCAATCTGTCTTTGTAGCTCAAATCTCAGTCCGTCAAAGAATTTCTTCCTGGCTATGTAGCTCAAAGAATTTTTCCTGGCTTTGTAGCTCAAAGCTCAGTCCGTTAAAGAATTTCTTCCTGGCTATGAGTCAATCTGTCTTTGTAGCTCAAAGCTCATAACTTGCCCAGGATAACAACTAGAATAATGTATTAGAAGCATTTAGAGAGATTTTCTAGCTACACAAAATCCCGGTATCCCAGCGATACGTGGTGGATTTGGAGCTCTCCGTTGTGAGGGACACACTTCCAACACGCCGTCGAGTGTTACATTTTTATGTAAATTACTATATCTGATATAATCTATTCTATGTACCCTTAAGCCTGGATAACCCAGATAGTCTATAGTGCATGTGGTTGTATAGAATCTTAAACTGCATGTGTTAGTAACTAGGACTGTGATAACCCTAGTTAGCTAATGATAGCAAGTCGTAGAACATGATTGGCCATGATTGCTTGATTTCCAGTATAGTCTAGTCATGTCCTGATTTATTTAACAACTGATCCGGAGACTGTAACATGAGTACTAATTTCAGATATCCTTGTTTAAATACTCCAGAATTGTTAAACTGTTATTTTACCTGTTGCACTTATTTAACTATTTCTTGTGCTATTTCTTAATGATTTGTTTGTATGCTGGTTTTAGTTCCTAAGTTGGCTCCCTTGTGGTACTTGCTGTTTTGGGGTCTGACCCTACTGGTTTTGTATGGCCAGATTTTGGAGCAGGACCACATGATATCCCGTACTTCCTGCCTCAAGATGGTGAACACCAGGAGCACCCGAGGACATGAGTGGATTTCTTCTTCATCTCCCACTTGATCTTGTACTTATACTTTTGAGGTATTTAGCCATCGAGTATATGTTTAGCGCGTGTTTTGGAACTTGACATTCTAGCCTGCGGACCTATATGTAAAGCATATTCTAGACTATAGCTAGAGCTAATTATGTAATATTATACTCTTTATAGTTCTTTATTTTGTAACTAGCTTCATGATCATCTATATATGTATAGTTTGGAATGCCTCACTATTATATGTTTGATGAGCATACATCATGTAACTTGTTGCTTGCTTGAGATTGAGACACTTAGGACCCTTGACCCAGGAATGATTGTTGGATTATAGAGTAAACCATCACATGTCTAGACAGCCATGACCGTATCTCGGAGTATTGAGTACTTTGGTATACGTAGCTGGCTTTGTCCGCCTCCGCTCTCCAGTATTCTGGTTCTGGGGCGTGAAAGATAGCTAGCTTAGAGACTTGACCGAAAAGGTAAGGTGATATTGGATGACCCAAAGGATGATCATATTGATGTTGCATGAGAAATGTTGACAATGTGTGAGACTTAACTAGTATATTGTTATGAGGTAAGTTTCGGAATTGATTTGAGTTCAGGAAATTTAATGAATTGGCTATGGCTGAAAATAACAGATTTGTATCGGACTGGTTGGTTGAATGAACACATTGAATTGTTTAGTTGATGAGTAATCAAGTTGGAATTGACAAATAAAAATATTGTGATAAAGATAGACTATTGCATAAAATTATATTCTTGAAAAGTGTGGTTGATAATGGTGCGACCCTCGAATTAAAATGCTACCAGAGATGAGGATTGGACTCTACCAGATGAACATAATTTTGGTGAATAAGTTGGAAAATTGGTTAGAAGGATAGTAGATTGACGTATACAATACAAAGGATTTCGATTACTCAAGAGATTTTCTAGTGTCGGATGATGGTAAGACTTGGGAAATGGATCATGGTGGAAGTTATAAATTGGGTTGCAAATATACTCATATGAAATCTTGAACGATATTTGAATTTGGTAATCTGGATAGAACTATTGGATCATGATGAAAAGATGTGCAATATGCGACAAATACAATAAATTAATTTGAATGGATAAATAGCCTTTTATTTGATGAAAATCTTGGAAGATTAATTTTTCTTGGCCTTTGATCAAGGCACTACAAAAAAGATTCAGGACATCCCAATTTATACCCTTGATAATTATAAGTTTGCCACTCCAAAAATTAATCATCGGGCTATCCACTTCAAATTAATTTTTTTATAATCAAGATTGTCAAAATTTTGGCAGCCCTACCAATTGAAAGGACTGCCAAAATTTTGACAGTCATAACAATTGGAAGGACTGTCAAAATTTTAACAGTCCAGAGGGGAGGTCTATGCGAGGTGACACTAGGGCGGGACTGCGTGGAGGTCAAAAGAGGGTTGCGGAGCTACACGAGGCGGAGGAGCGGGAGGAGGAGGACGAGGAGGAGAAGAATGATGGAGATCAAGCACCAGGTTGTGTCCCTCATGAAAATCCTAGCCCTAGTGTAAACTCCCTCACCCAAAATAGGTATTTTGTGTGTATTTTATATTATTATATTTATTATAGATTATTTTAAATATTGAATTACTTTAGAGTATTCTCTTAGTTAATTAGAAAATAAATTTTTATTATATTTACTTATGTAAATATTTATTTAGATATATTTTTAGACTATTTTAGATTTTTGGAGATTTTTCTAGAATTTTTATGTAATTAAAACATATGGAACGTAAATTTTTAGGACTTCTATGATTTACTATGAGACCATACTTGCATGTTGTTCCTACAAAATATTTATTTTAGGTTAAAATATTTAATTATATTTTTCTGTAATTTATTTAGAATTTTAAGAAATTTATTTAGATTTTTGAAATAATTTTGGATTTATTTGGATATATATAGTCTTAATATTAGATAGATAATAATTTAGTGTTAATAGATATTAATAAGATTATATATAAATTATTTGAATTATCCTAAATTTTTTTTAAGATTATAAATTATTGAGATAAACTCAAACTCTATTTTAAATTAATTCAAATCCTGAGCCTACTAGGAAAGCAACTTCATGCATATCCTATCATTATTTAAAATGATCATAAACATATCCAAATTAGCCAATCCTAGTCGTATTCAATTAAGTAGTGTCCACCTTTATAAATACCTCATCTTTCATATTTTTCTTCCCCAAAATCCTCTCTTTTTCGTCCAAAAAGAGTCAAAATTCGTCATAAATTCAGCCTCATTTTTTAGTATGTTATGACGACTTAAAAAGACGATATCTCCTAGCTTCGGACTCCAAACGCGCTCCAATTTTTTTTATTAGAACTATATCAAGGTTAGTTTTCTGAATATATAAATTATTTTAATAATTTATGAATATATTTTTCCAAAAAATTCTAAAAGTGTCAGTTGTCCGAAATCAGATGCGTTTTCGTATTTTTGAGATTTCGGGAGATCCCGAACTCGAAATTATGAGTCGTTTGAAGTTTCGAAAATTTGACATGATAAAACTTTATAAAATTATTTTTAAAAAATTTAATATACAATTTTAATCTACTATAAAATTCGTGCAACGTAGACGTAAGTAGGAAACCACCAAAAACTTTTATCTGTGCGCCCTTGTGGCCATAACTCTTTACGGACTTGTAATTTTATGAAACCGTCGATTTCGGTGTTCATGTAGCATTGAAATCTATATGATTATACACACAAATCCAAGATTTGAGTCGGTTGACTTTTTGGTCAACGGATTGCCTCGATTTGCGTGCCACGGATCACAAATCCTTAAAGTTGACTTTCTTTGGACCAAAATTAGGGTTTAACAAAAAAAAATAGATTATAATAAGATTAAAAATACTATTTTAGGTTATTTTATTCAGAATTAAAATAAATTAAAATGGAGGAACCTATTCAACCACTTTTGTAATCTAACTTGTTTAATTTATGTGACGGATAGATCAGACGACGCCTTGAGTTGGGACTTCATTCTTTTTCAGACCAGGCAAGATACCTTGCCAAATTGCTTACAGTATTTTGCATGCTTAGTATATTTCTGTATATTTATTGCATTTCTGTTTATTTATTGCATGTGCAGTTCTTTCAGTCATTACTATATATATTAGATATGTTGACACACACTTGACACTTAGTATCATAGAGGACAATCATTAGGCGTATGGGATTTTAACCACTCTGGTAAACCATAGTATATAGCTCGCACTACGGGCGTGTGTCGCGCTGGTCGCTACCCCCGCGGTATGTCGATTTCTGGAGTCTCGCTGGTCGCTACCCCCGCGGTATGTCGATTTTTGATGTCCACTGACGGGTGTGTGAGTTATGAGGTAGATCGAGCAGCCTACCCTTGCCCATATGTCGAAAAGTTGTCCTCATTTGCATTCATATAGATTGTCTTGTACAACGTACTTATATATTTTCAAATATTATGCATGTTTACTGTATTCAAATTGGCTTGCTTCTATGTATCTTGTTACGTCCCTCTGAGGACCTGGTCCCTTTCCAGGTGTAGATGTTCATGACTTTTCGCAGGAGCACGGATCAGGACTTACCACTTATCTCTTCCGAGGAGGTCTTACCTTCGGAGCATCTTTGATTATCTCCAGCGATGGATCGCTTCGCTGAATACCTTTATATCATCATCTTACTTATATTGGAGAATTACCCTTCTCCTCCATTTTAGTATTGATATAGTCATCGGTAGTGGATTTGTCTCCACCCGACTATTAGTTTTGGATTATTCAGACTCATTATTCTAGTTTAGTTATTTCATTTTTGTGACTTATTGTGTGGATGAGATTTAGTATATCGGTGACTTATGACAATATTTATACCACATGTGAGTTTATATTCATATTACAGCGTACGCGTGTATTATGGTATCCATATATTGGAGTTGCCATATACATACGGCTAGCATGATTACGTGTTCCTAGTCCTACGTATTTTGGGACTGGGGCGTGACATATTTTTGTGGTGGCCCACGCAAGTCGAGAGCATATTATCTCGGTTACGTTACTGTACCGAGCAAGCCTGCACATAGGATTAGAATGTAGAACCTCATCCACTTATTTAAATCACCATCCTTGATTTTATTTCGTATTCTCATTTGATTGATTGCATTGCATCTTGCTTGAATCCTTCTCAGCGTCAATCTTTCCTTCGTGCTTGATAGGGGTTAGGAAGGTGCCTTGTACTAGGTATATACACTCTAGTATTCAATAACACTATTAGTCAAATCCTTGTAAATTTGATAGTATGTCTCATAACCTAGTAACACATAGTCCTTCTGACCAAGTAATAAAGTATAAATGAATGACACCAACTATAGGCTTGCATAAGAAGATAGTGTTTATCTAGACTATAGAACTTTAGTGTTTATCTAGACTATAGAACTTTAGTGTTTATCTAGACTGTAGAACTTAGAGGCCCATACACCCATTTGGTTGACTTTAGACTTAGACAAGAAATTAGTATGGCAACTGTAGAGGCACAACACCGATCTTCTTGGTGAACTTAAATTATTCTGTACCTTCCTCCATCATAATCAAGCGTAATTATATTTTTTTTACTACCTCGACTTATACTGCTATTATAGCCTAGTTTTGCAAGCTTATTCTTGTATTGAGCTTGTTTATGACATATGTATTATTGGGGGCCCACACTAATACATTGTCTAAATCAGAATCAGTACATTATGGTCTGATCAACCTTAGTGCGCTTGGTTCACTCTTTGTATCACTACTTTACGTGGATTGAGATATAGTTGACTCAACTTGTTAGACGAATATACTTGCCCTCTAGACTGGTCAGAGCATATCATGTCAGGTACATAACTGTTCTGATATGAACATGCAAATAAGAATTTACCAAAATAAGATTTTAATCCACAACTGCCTTGGCAACTCCCTTTTGAATTCTCTAATCCCTTTGAATCCCGTACTTGTATTCTATCACCTCCTCATTGAATTCTTTATTGTTGTCTTCCGTCTTCCCCTATTTCGGAAAGACGAACATTCGTGCTTAGTATAAGTTTGATACACGGATAGTACTAGATATACCCCATAGTCCAAGTGCTCATGATGACAAATAAGGAAGCGCAGGCACAGAAAGTCGTAGATACAGGTACGACCTTTAGTTATATTCGTCATTGCATACTCATGACCCCCTTTATGACACGAGATCTTAGGTGCATAGTAGACGTAGAATTATATATATGGTGGTTTAACAGTTATAGGATATATTAATATTCTACCCAGATGGCATACACGCAATGCCAATAGATGTCGCGAGTAGCAGTAGTAGTATTCTCTTTCTATCACCATCTCGCCCCTTGGGTGACTCATCTTCTCTTCCATATCCATTCCTTATCTCGTGCTTAACTCTTTCTATCATAGTCGTATCTTTTTGTGCCATTATGAACTGTTTGAATTATTCAACCTCCCCTTATTTTGTTAGTTAAAAACATAAAAGGTCTAGTAAATGATTAATAACTAAAGGACGAGTTCATAACGATAACCCTTATGTATATGCACTATAGCAATATCTGTATTCTTTTATTAATTTAACCCTTAAGTAGCATCATTTAGCCTAATAAAAATTTGTTAGACAGTTTGAAATAGTTCATACTTCTAATAGTTTTATAAATTTAGTCAAGACCTTAAATGTTACCCTAAAACCTAGACTAAACCTAGGAAAGAGTTGAAGGCACTTGTTACGAACTGACAACTATGACAAATCACTGGCAAAGTAGCGACAGCTGCAGCTAGACCATTGTAGTAGAGTATTCAAAATATTTGCAGGCATATTGGTCAGGTGGCATGGCAGTATTAGACTACGATACTTGACAAAATCGTGGTTGTGAGATTCAAGACAAGTACCCCAAGATTCTTGACCCAATAAATATATTCGTCTTACAACCTAGACAATAGCCTCAAGAGACTGTGACTACTAGTAGAACTCTTGTAAGTTGGGTAGTGTAGATGAGTTAGAAATAGAATAGTGTATGGACAATAAATAAGGAAGTGTTAGAATGGCAGAGCACGACCTTTAGGAAGCAATGCTAGACAACAATGAAGTATAATAGCTATAGTAATTTATTATGAATATGGGTTAGAGTTAATTTCGAGGACAAAATTCTTTTAAATTGGGTAGATTGTAAACTCCCTCACCAAAAATAGGTATTTTGTGTGTATTTTATATTATTATATTTATTATAGATTATTTTAAATATTGAATTAATTTAGAGTATTCTCTTAGTTAATTAGAAAATAAATTTTTAGTATATTTACTTATGTAAATATTTATTTAGATATATTTTTAGACTATTTTAGATTTTTGGAGATTTTCTAGAATTTTTATGTAATTAAAACATATGGAACGTAAATTTTTAGGACTTCTATGATTTACTACGAGACCATACTTGCATGTTGTTCCTACCAAATATTTATTTTAGGTTAAAATATTTAATTATATATTTTTTTAATTTATTTAGAATTTTAAGAAATTTATTTAGATTTTTGAAATAATTTTGGATTTATTTGGATATATATAGTCTTAATATTAGATAGATAATAATTTAGTGTTAATAGATATTAATAAGATTATATATAAATTATTTGAATTATCCTTAATTTTTTTTAAGATTATAAATTATTGAGATAAACTCAAACTCTATTTTAAATTAATTCAAATCCTGAGCCTACTAGGAAAGCAACTTCATACATATGCTATCATTATTTAAAATAATCATAAACATATCCAAATTAGCCAATCCTAGTCGTATTCAATTAAGTAGTGTCCACCTTTATAAATAACTCATCCTTCATATTTTTCTTTCCCAAAATCCTCTCTTTTTCGTCCAAAAAGAGTCAAAATTCGTCATAAATTCAGCCTCATTTTCTAGTATGTTATGACGACTTAAAAAGACGATATCTCCTAGCTTCGGACTCCAAACGCGCTCTAATTTTTTTATTAGAACTATATCAAGGTTAGTTTTTTGAATATATAAATTATTTTAATAATTTATAAATATATTTTTCCAGAAAATTCTAAAAGTGTCAGTTGTCCGAAATCAGATGCGTTTTTTTGTATTTTTGAGATTTCGGGAGATCCCGAACTCGGAATTATGAGTCGTTTAAAGTTTCGAAAATCTGACATAATAAACCTTCATAAAATTATTTTTACAGAATTTAATATATAAGTTTAATCTACTGTAAAATTTGTGCAACGTAGACATAAGTAGGAAACCACCGAAAACTTTTATCTGTGCGCCCTTGTGGCCATAACTCTTTACCGACTTGTAATTTTATGAAACCGTTGATTCCGGTGTTCATGTAGCATTGAAATCTATAAGATTCTACACACAAATCTAGGATTTGAGTCGGTTGACTTTTTGGTCAACGAATTGCCTCGATTTGCGTGCCACGGATCACAAATCCGTAAAGTTGACTTTCTTTGGACCAAAATTAGGGTTTAACAAAAAAATTAGATTATAATAAGATTAAAATACTATTTTAGGTTATTTTATTCAGAATTAAAATAAATTAAAATGGAGGAACCTATTCAACCACTTTTGTAATCTAACTTGTTTAATTTATGTGACGGGTAGATCGGACGACGCCTTGAGTTGGGACTTCATTCTTTTTCAGACCAGGCAAGATACCTTGCCAAATTGCTTACAGTATTTTGCATGCTTAGTATATTTTTGTATATTTATTGTATTTCTGTTTATTTATTTCATGTGCAGTTCTTTCAGTCATTACTATATATATTAGATATGTTGACACACACTTGACACTTAGTATCATAGAGAACAATCATTAGGCGTATGGACTTTTAACCACTCTGGTAAACCGTATTATATAGCTCGCACTACGGGCGTGTGTCGCGCTGGTCGCTACCCCCGCGGTATGTCGATTTCTGATGTCCACTGACGGGTGTGTGAGTTGTGAGGTAGATCGAGTATCCTACCCTTGCCCATACGTTAAAAAGTTGTCCTCATTTGCATTCATATAGATTGTCTTGTACAGCGTACGTATATATTTTCAAATATTATGCATGTTTACTGTATTCAAATTGGCTTGCTTCTATGTATCTTGTTACGTCCCTCTGAGGACCTGGTCCCTTTCCAGCTGTAGATGTTCATGACTTTTCGCAGGAGCACGGATCAGGACTTACCACTTATCTCTTCCGAGGAGGTCTTACCTTCGGAGCATCTTTGATTATCTCCAGCGATGGATCGCTTCGCTGAATACCTTTATATCATCATCTTACTTATATTGGAGAATTACCCTTCTCCTCCATTTTAGTATTGATATAGTCATCGGTAGTGGATTTGTCTCCACCCGACTATTAGTTTTTGGATTATTCAGACTCATTATTCTAGTTTAGTTATTTCATTTTTGTGACTTGTTGTGTGGATGAAATTTAGTATATCGGTGACTTGTGACAATATTTATACCACATGTGAGTTTATATTCATATTACAGCGTACGTGTGTATTATAGTATCCATATATTGGAGTTACCATATACATATGGCTGACATGATTACGTGTTCCTAGTCCTACGTATTTTGGGACTGGGGTGTGACACCTAGCCCTCGGGTACGGGCAAGGAAAGGACCGCGGTGATGGGGTCGCGGTCAGAAAGCTCGTCAGAGATCAGCGAGATAATGGCGATGCGGATGGACAAGAGCGGGTGCTCGGTGACCTACGGGCGCTCAGGTGACAGAGCGGAGAGGGGGCGGAGGCCGACCGGCCTGACATCGACGGCTAGGAGGCGCACGGGGCGGCGAGACAGAGGGGTGGCCTCCTTTATCGGGGTTTCCCCTCCCTTCTCCTCCTCCTCCTCCTCCCCCTCCATTCTCCTCCCTCCTCCTCTTCCTCCCGCCGCCGCCTCCTTCTCCTACTGGGAAATGTGATCGAGGTACGGCTCGGCGGTGGCGACGAGGTCGACGACACGGAGAGGCAGAGAATCGCGGAAGAAGGAAAGGCCGGAGGGGTTAGGGGTGGGAGAGGAGCAGGAGGAGGGAAGTGAAGATGGTGAACAGCCCTAGTAAATTTTGGGCTAGCTTGAGTAAAAATTCTTCCTAACTAGGCTAGCACAAATACTGGACTAGCCCCAAGTTTTTTTTAGTGCATTTATCAAAGGCTTTTTTCTTTGAGATGATGAATATTGTTAAGATAACTGGACGAATCCTATAAAATAAATAAAGATTTTGAAGTAAGTAATGTCACGCCCCAATCTCCCGAAGGAAATCGGCCGTCCCTGCTGGGCACGAATCACCGTGCCAGCGCCCCCGCGGGACGATCGCTTGACCCATCTGGGCGTGATGCCGCACGAGCGTAAGCTGCGCCCGTGCAAGGTCGTGGTCCATGCAGGTGGTAAGCGGTCTAAACCACAGAGTCGCACAGATTGTCCGAGTGCAGCGAAATAATAAACACATAGGCGATTGGTAACAAGTTCACAGAGTCGTCGATAGTGGAAGCATTTAGTAGCACAAGTATAGAAGTAAAGCAACTCTTTATTGATATTGAACAAGTGTTACAAGCAGCACATAGCC
Organism: Iris macrosiphon; assembly: GCA_036927795.1. Taxonomy (NCBI): domain Eukaryota; kingdom Viridiplantae; phylum Streptophyta; class Magnoliopsida; order Asparagales; family Iridaceae; genus Iris; species Iris macrosiphon. Next base: position 191,585,035 of record JAYESA010000007.1, read on the forward strand.
GAGATTACAAGTCGCTCAAGCCTCTCTCTCTGAAATAGTAAAAGCATGTCAATTGGCTATATTTGTGGAATGATACATAGGCGATGTTCCAACATTATGTCTTGTATATATGCTTCAGTTTCGGACGCAATATTCCAAGGCTCCATAGTGAACTCTATGCCTTAGCATGCACGAAGGAGGCATCTGCACTAAACGAGGTTCTCCCGTACCCTGTAAGTAATCTGGTGGGTTATCAGTACATGAATGCACTGGTGGGGAGGCTTCTCGCCCGTTCGACAAATCCAAACACATTATATAGGTTTCGTGCACCATCTATTAAGTTATCTTTCTAGTCTTGCCTTAGGATCAATTTTATGACAATGTTGAATAGCCTATCTCGTGTGGCAGTGCGCTGTGCGATATAAGGAACACGGCAAGACTTACCAACTTACCATCCGTCCTTCCCTGTCCAAGGCAAACTAAGTTAATTCAAGCACGAGCACGAGCACGAGCATATATATATATATATATATATATATATATATATATATATATATATATATATATATATATATATATATATATATATATATGAATTCAGGGGCAATAGCATATGCAAAAACAAGTGTTGTGAGCGAGATTCTATTTCGGGTGCACGAGCAAACAGATTATCCAGAAGTGTTGCAAAGGATGTTCAAGTGTTTCAATTTATTAGATGCGATGCAATGACTCGCACGCGGATAGCCGCTAAGCGAGGATGACTTATCTATATGAATAGGGGGTCACTGGCACGGCGCCATAGTTGGACGGTGTAGTCTCATGTCGGAATGGTGTGCAAGCAAGAACAGGGGGCATTGCATACATTTTTCTTGACGCAAACGACTACCAGAAGGTTCCGTCTAGACCGGATCGGCCCCAGCGCCCCGACGACTTGTAATCCCCCTTGTGCACAAGTTGTTCGTGACATACAAGTTTTAGGTTTCAAGTTCACAGGATAATTTGATTTCATTCAGAACAAGTATGCTCCACGAGCTGTGATTTCTTGACATGATTCTTATTCAGTATTCACTTGACTTGATGCAATTTAAGGCAATACGAGCATGAGACAATCACATAGCATGATCTATCTTTGCATAGTCTCCTTGAGCCGTTAGATTGAGTACAAGACGAGTATCAATTTATCTGAGGTGATGTTATCTTGCTTAACTGTCCATTGATGCAAATCCCTAGTTCGGAAAATGCCTTGGCGACCTAACGGTCCTGAATACTTTCAATGTTCTATACTTGGCTCCGAACGACTATTAGATAGTCTTCCGATAGTTTGGATGAATGCAAGGCAAGATAGCATTTACTTGACATTGGCATGCAATTATGTAACAAGCATTGAATCGAGGCAACGAGTGCAAGTTAACATATATGCAGGCAAGGATTGCATTCATAAGAAAACATAAGCATTTATGTTTGGCACGACCTAAGGGTAAGCCGAGGAGTAAAACCGTAAGGGAACATACCGAGCGGTATAATCTAGGGACATACGGTTTAAACAAGTGAACAATGCACTATGAAGAGTATAATATTCTACTCGAGGCATAGCAGGGTCTAGTTGCACAAGACAAAGGTAGCATGCGAGGGTCCGATTATAAGCAATATTTCATTTCCATGTTCTAACACAAGCCATACAAGTTTGGATTATTCCTTTAGCTAGGTGCGTTGTATTCTTATTAGCATGCAGGGGGTGATTTACCTAGCAACTAGCATGTATCGTCCATATTTGAAGTGTGCTGGCTAAGCAAAGACAAGTTCATCGTAGTCACCCACCTTAGCAATGATTCACCTCGGTCGAGGGATACTCCGAGCGAGCCTCTGAAAGTCCAAGCCGGAACTCCTGAAGGGCCAAGTCTGGAAATAATTTTGCCTCAAACGAGTATTCTTGCTAAGCAAAGCAGGTCGGGTAGTTGCACCTTTGCTGTTTGAATCGGCTGTTCGCTTGAGCGGAACGGGTCATTACATTATACACCACTCAGAAAAAGTCTCGTCCTCGAGACTTCCTGAGCGCGGGCCATTCTATCACACTATCGAATCTATCCCAAGCGTAGCAATCAGTACCACTAGATCCGTTCAAACACAATCTCCTACTCGATCCTTACGCCGCATCGTGTGTATGCTGGGTCGGTCTTATTTGCGCCTTAGCGCGTAACATATATCGCTTAACGCGGGGTGTGTTATAATCCATCGTGAATAATGATCTAAGACTGAGGCAAACTTATACAAGTCGTTATACTTGTTCATACGGATATTCACTTGCACTAGCATTCGAGATCAGCATATTGCGAGTCTGGATCGTGCACACGTTTAAGGCATCCCTCAAACATATGCATTCAACCAAACTTAGAGATAGTGAAATCGGACAAGATACTTGCGAAAATCTCAAGGGTTCTCGTGATACTTCCAATAAGGTCAATCAAATTCTAAGTCATTTTTTTCTAGTCCAATTCAAATCAAGTTTTGCACTACCGTTAAGCACGATCTATCCGATTAACCGACTAGCGTTCATCCAATCGGGTCAAACATAGCACACGTTATCGTTCCAAATCTAACTCTAAGTTTTGCTGCCCCAGTTCTGTAGCTTGTTCAAGCAATATACTAAAGTTGGTCACACTGGTTCCTTCACTCGACACAGGGTTGTCTACCTAATTACTAGGTCAGCATACAAGGTCATAGGTACAAGTTTAAGCACATGATTTATCGTGCAAATTTGTCGCACGATGCTCGCCCCAATTCCTAGGGTCAAACTATTGTTCATTTGCCTAGGGTATTCTACCCAAGCTTGTTTCACTAAGATTTTTAAATATCGAGCATGGATCATCATACTCTCATTAGCACGTTCATTTGTACAGGGGTCAAGTCCGTTCAGTAAAATCTATGATATCCAAGTTGCAGGACAAGCGTAGTGATTTGTATAGTCTATCTCTCCAAACATATTTTGATAGAATCCTTATCCATTCCAAGTCTAGACCACCAAGCCAAGATTCAATTCTAAACCTTTTAATTATAACATCAAGTCATCCAACAAGATTCATGTATCCGTTCACGAAACCATCAAGCGTGATTTACTCCAAGTTCTAGGCTAACTTATCCTCAAACACTTTCGATTCACTTACATTTCTAAATTCGTCTTATTGTGTCGAACCAAAAGTCAAGATGATCCATCAGTTATCACACTCCGGTCTCCCACAAGTTCGATCACCCTCGTTGGACGTGAGATCACCACGCCAACGCTTCCGCTGGATAATCGTCATAATCCGGACGTGACGCATGTACGAGCATAGAGTTACGCTCGCACAAGATAAGAATATTTGAATGTTATAGTTTTCTTCGGCACGATCGAGACACCTTATCATTTTCCTTTTACTCTATCCAAGTTATATATCCATCGAGTCATGTCTATTCATGCAGTGATTATAATTCGTCTAGCAAAATTATCCAATTTCAAAGTTACCGTTCGGTAAATCCATAGTCTACTTCTGGCATTCCTCAAACAACTAAGTTCAAATATTCAAGCCCAAGTCTAATCCATCTTTTGATATGTTCTATTCATCGAGTTCATCAAAATATTCCCGTGAGTTCGATCATCACCACCGTACGTGAAATCACCACACCGGCGCTCCCGCAGGATAATCGTTCTCGTTGGAACTGATTTTGAAGGTTATCGTTTCGAACTAGATTTCAAGATCGTTCTTCCAAACTCCAAGTCAAATCTGTTATCGCTTATCTTTTTTATCGAACCACAATATTCATTCTCGGGCTAACTGCTATTCGAGCGATATTGTATTCAAGTTTAGTCCGTTTGTTTCAATCTGAAATCGCACAAGACCTATGAATCCATTTGGATATTTCTAAATGATCCATACACCACTCAAAATTGAGTCACCCAATCAAATTCTCAATCGTATTCGCATCAATCGCTAGCATATTCACTAAGTCTTTCCTTAGAATTCTTTCATGATACTAGGTATCGCCTGATAAAATCTTAGTCTTGTATATATATATCCTATTGATAGTCATCAAAATAAACTATATTCGATTTGTATCTTCCGACACGAAATATCGTTCGAGCTATTTTCCAAAATCTAAGCACGATTCTCTATGCTCGCCTAAGCGATAATCTGATAATGTTTCTATCGGTTGCCAATCTAAGTCTGACTTATCATTTTTCTGAACGATATCCCAATCTCGTTTGTAACTAGCTTGCACCAAAAGGGTCTTGGCGCGCGATACTCAACACAACTTAGCTGAAAGGCTGTATGCATAGCTGACCGTTCGAGCGACATTTTATTCCGTACACTAACCAGTTGGATAATTATGTATAGGTATTTGGGTTTGCACATAACTTGCAATTCTAGCACGAGTCTAATCCTAAAGGGTCTAGCACAGGTCGGCACAAAGGCCTTCGCTGCATAATTTCGTACAAGAAATCATATCATTCACATGTAACTTTTTAAAAGTATTTAGACATTGTTTGGAACATCCCGATGGGATATTAAGAGAGAGCATATGCACGTAACCCACGAACGAGCTTTCAAAATTGAGAAAATTGAAACAAAGTCCAAAAGCGTAAAGCTATGCTTTGATACCAATCTGTCACGCCCCGATCTCCCGCAGGCAATCGGCCATCCCCGCTGGGCACGAATCACCGTGCCAACGCTCCCGCGGGATGATCGCTTGACCCATCTGGGCGTGATGTCGCACGAGCGTAAGTCACGCCCGTGCAAGGCCGTGATCCATGCAGGCGGTAAGAGGTCTAAGCCACAGAGTCGCACAGATTGTCCGAGTGCAGCAGAATAATAAACGCATAGGTGATTGGTAACAAGTTTACAGAGTCATCAATAGTGGAAGCATTTAGTAACACAAGTATAGAAGTAACGCAACTCTTTATTGATATTGAACAAGTGTTACAAGCGGCGCATAGCTGAGATTACAAGTCACTCAAGCCTCTCTCTCTGAAACAGTAAAAGCATGCCAATTAGCTATATTTGTGGAATGATACATAGGCGATGTTCCAACATTATGTCTTGTATATGTGCTTCAGTTCCGGACGCAACGCTCCAAGGCTCGAGAGTGAACTCCACGCCTTAGCACGCACGAAGGCGGCATCCGTACCAAACGAGATTCTTCCGTACCCTGCAAACAATCTGGTGGGTTATCAGTACATGAATGCACTGGTAGGGGGCTTCTCGCCCGCTCGACAAATCCAAACACGTTATATAGATTTCGTGCACCATCTACTAAGTTATCTTTTTAGTCTTGCCTTAGGATTAGTTTTATGGCAATGTTGAATAGCATATCTCATGTGGCAGTGCACCGTGCGATATAAGGAACACGATGAGACTTACCAACTTACCATCCATCCTTCCCTGTCCAAGGCAAACCAAGTTAATTTAAGCACGAGCATATATATATAAATTCTAGGGAAATAACATATGCAAACACAAGTGTTATGAGCGAGATTCTATTTCGGGTGCATGAGCATACATGTTATCCAGAAGTGTTGCAGAGGATGTTCAAGTGTTTCAGTTTATTGGATGCGATGCAATGACTCGCACGCGATAGCCGCTAAGCGAGGATGACTTATCTATATGAACAGGAGGTCACCTACATGGGCCACCACTAAAAATGTGTCACAACCCACACCCAATATAGGGGTACGAGTACGCGGGTCTGTCCAGCCTACGCTGCAGCATCGGCGGTAGAACGTTGTCTAGGTCACAATACTATCTAATCAATCTCACACGAATATCCAACTCCATAAGGAGGCATAGATATAACAATATAATATGAAGTACTCAGCCACAGAACTAAAGCACGATAAGATATTAAAAGAAAATAATCAAAATACAACCACAAGTCTAAACAACAGAATAATCTAACTTCAAACAATAACATCCAAGTCTCAATATATCCCGAAAACAAATCCGGTACCAAATGCAAAAAGAGAACTAGCTAATATAACTAGTAATTTCGGCTAGACCTCCCGGCAATCACACCTGAGCCACAAGGTCCAAGGCTGCAGCTACTCTCCCTGTGGTCCATAATATATCGGACACCAGTACTCTAAGTCGCCATTTGAAAAATATATCCAGTCAGGATTGGAGCAAAATACAGCCCGATAATAGTTCTAATTAATTGACAAGGACTATAAAATAATAAAATAGATGATGCTATATACTGAGAGAAAATAATAAAATAGATGCAATGGCAATTGGTAAAGAAAATAGACAATAAGGTATAGCCAGTGCATATATGAAATGAAAGAGAAAGGAACTATAATATCATATACATGGTAATGTAGTATATGAAACTAAAATGAAGAACTGTAACTATTCTAAGTGTTTGAAATACTAGTTTCGATATGTGATCGGCTTGAAAACTTGTATAATAGCTATATGGCCTGGCTAATCACACGTGAGGTATATGATTAACACTAACAATATTTTATAATTTACAATAGGAATATGATCATATCACTTACTAGCAATTTCTACCGCCCCCAACTAGTACAGTGGATCCAACCATGACACGTTACGATACACGATCAATGTCCAATAAAAATACCATGTACAATGTCTAATATCAATGTCGTGTACGATGTCAATACGATAACCATTGTAACATCTCATGACAGAAGATCCAAGCTATATACTAGTCCGTATACCAAAGTGTCAAGAATCGGATGTAACATTTATAAATACTTGAAATATAGAAATTATCAATTAATGGAAACTATTAGAGAATGTACTCGCCTGCCGTCCAGAGCAATGAATGTCAAGCTGTGTCCCAACTGGTATCACACTGACCTATATAGGGAATATTACATCAATACAAGGTGTTAGAATCATATTAAGTTATACTAGTTCAATTCTAGGTCATGAAGCCATTTCCAAGTCAAACTAGTCAAACTTAGTCAAACTAGTCAATTCTAGGTATTCTAGGTTCAAACAACCTATTAAATTGACTTTTAGAGTCAAACTGGTCAACACTAGTCAATACTTGGTCAAACTTAGGTTTCTAGGTCAATACCTTACTAATACTAAGTTATACTAGGTCCTAACTAAGTTTCTAGGCTACATTATGTTGCTATGATATCCATACTAGGTATATTCTAACTATCTAACCTATTACTATATCTATATCCAATGTCTAAGTATCTTAGTACTTAGATACTCAAACAACATATACAAAACTTAGTATTCTAATACCTTGCTCATACTCCTAATATCTAAACACAATACCTACAGTTAAACTTAACACTAAACTAACCTTGCCATTGCCTCATACCCAAGGTACACACTAGTATCTTGATACTCTCAAGCATCTTGATACTTACACTGAATACCTACCTGTGACACTCACTCTAAGTTACCCTCATATAAGGATACTCTAGTGTCATTAACACTAGACTCACTTCTAACTCTAATTCTGTGTTCTAATATATTGATACTCCTTTTTACTATCCTCAAGTATATACTTTATCAATACCTTGACCCTTACACACTATCCTTAGTCTAGGATACTTACTTTCTAACTCACTTAACACACCCCTAGAACATGTGCAACTGTCCAAGTACACCCACATACTCTGATACTCAAACTGTAATTTAATACCTACTGATACACTGACTTTGAGCTTCATAATACACTCAATTGCACATACCAGTCTTTTCAATACACACTAATACCTGTACTGAATGCAAAGACCAACCCATATTGACCTGAGATCATGTCTGCAATATCCCATCTGGAATCAAGTCCTGCAGATGTTCTACACAGCACTGCACAGTGCTTGACATCAATAATTTGATGTGGGGAAAATAAATGCAGTCACACCTCTCTACACTAACCCATATATACACTATAACTCTATTGATAATCAAGTATCAACTTATAATACTCGAGCTAACTCTACCACATACACTCATTCACTACTGATACTCTGATACATTAAGTGCACAGCAACACAACTACACTAATACACATAGCACTCACTCATATACTTACCCTACCTCACACACTATACTCAAATGTATACACTCTTCCACAATTCTTCATACACATACATGAACTTGTTTATGTTAACTGGTACTAATCTTCACACTCAATAATACACATAATATATAAGTGCACAGACACATAGGTATCATGCACCCCTTATGTAGTTTAAAAACTGCTCTTACTGCTGATTTTGCTACTTGACACAAGTTTACCTGTTGTTAGTGCTGTTATGAATCTACACACCACCCTTGAGACACAGACACAAGCACACGTAAACTCTAATACCCCAAAATTCGATACACAACAAAATACTATCATGTTATTGCACTAGTTTGATGCCAAGACCACTCTTCCTCACTACCGTGCTGAACCCACACCACACTGGACACTCTAACTGATGCACCAATAAGCAATTTGCAGTGTGCCCACACTTGTACCTTGTTGCTGCTGTAATGCTAAGACAGTTTCCCCTACTACCTGTGTACCAAGCACTGCAGCATATGGCAACTACTCTGCCTGCTCGAGTTGCTGCCCCATACACCAATCTCCCCACAACTTCTCACTAATACTTGCAGCACACTTGTGTACTAGAATATATTCACCCCAGGTTGCTGTAACAACAAACTCGAGCCTGTGCTCTCTCCTCACATCAGCCTGCACTCACTTGAGTACTCAAATCTCCCAGAACACCCCACATCTTCCTCACTGGCACAATAATGTGCAGTCCCTATTTGGACAGGGTGCACACTTATGTGCACAGCTCTCCTCTTCTGGACACTCACCCAATGCTGCCTATTACCAACTTCTTTGTACATGTACAGATACTCTAAACACTCTGGACTAACTTAGGTACTACCTGCACACTAAGTCACCACCCTTCACATACTGTTAAATCTAGCACTACCTACTGCATTCTGCTGTGCCCGACCCCCCTCTTCTCAATTCACTGCTATACATGACCAACTGCACTTCCCAGTTCCTTCTCCACCCTATTTATATACCACCCCAAAACACTTAACTCACACCTAGGTTGCAACTCTTATGATATCTAATACTCCCCATTCTAATACCTTAGCTGATGCCCCAACAACCCCTACTCACACTGAATCCTACACTAAACTAAACATAAACTATATATCTAATATGCATAGTATATATACCTCTTTACCTAGTAGAAATCACAAACAAGGTGAATATAAACTCATATATATATATATATATATATATATATATATATATATATATATATATATATATCATTCAATACTAAAATAGGTACAAAATAATACTAAATAGAGTATGAACAAATCATCAAACACGTGGAGTGCATCGCACTTGTATCACACTAACTCTATGATACGCTTGCGATACGACCCAACATATCACCAAATACATATGCATACCCAAATCTAACCGTGCGTATCATGAGATACCATGACACGACACTACGTATCCTATTTAGGACACACCAACCTTCTCAAAACATGCTTTCCACTCCAAAATCCCCTATGAAATATTTCTACAAATACCTAGTGGTCCAAATTCGGAGTTTTCCCCAAATTAGCACAAAACTCAATGTAACTTTCACAATAGGTCTCCAAAGAACATGGTTCTTCTTCCTATGGGTAGTCCTTAGCCATGTGTAGGTTTCTAGGGGTTTATTTTACCATTAAGAACTAAAATGACAAAGGAAAATGGGGTTCTTACCTATTGGAGATGGATTTCCAATATCTTCCACCAATGACACAATCCTCAAGCTAATGCTTCCCTCCTCAAGTGCTCCTCTAGAAATGTCAAGCTCCTTAGCCTCCTTGGAATGAGAATAAGAGGGATAAAATTTGGAATGAGGAAGTTAGGGTTTGCTCTCAACTTTGGGGATGAAATAATGAGAAAAGGGAATGAGGGTTATTCATAAACAAGAGGCTTATATAGACTTCCTCTTAGGGTTAGGGTTAGGTTGAGGAATGTTTGAATTGACACAAGTGCCCCTCTCATTCCTTCATGAATAGGATCTAACTAAACCATAGGAGAATATTCTATTCATGGGTCTAAATAGGTTTAATGGAATTAATCTAATCATGACTAACTATTTAATTGAGTCAATGGGTCAAGTCAAGTCTAATTAGGTCCACTAATATCAAGTCTAATTAAAATAGACTAGTCAACTAACCAATAATAATATTATTTACCATATATATTTATCATGCACATTATATATAAAATAAATAACATAATATTTATAATCAATAAAATGACAAAAATACTCCTTATCTGGAAATGTGGTAGTGACAATGGTGTAGTCTCATGTCGAAATGGTGTGCAAGCAAGAACATGGGGCATTGCACAGATATTATGCTCGACGTGACTACCAGAAGGTTCCGTCTAGACCGGATCGGCCCTAGCGCCCTGGCGACCATCCGCGAAACGGGATGCTGTAATCCCCCTTGTGTACAAGTTGTCCGTGACATGCAAGTCTTGGGTTTCAGGTTTACAGGATAATTTGATTTCGTTCATAACAAGTATGCTCCACGAGCTGTGATTTCTTGACATGATTCTTGTTCAGTGTTCACTTGACTTGATACAATCTAAGGAAATACGAGCATGAGACAATCACATAGCATGATCTGTCTTTGTATAGTCTCCCTGAGCCGTTAGATTGAGTACACGACGAGTATCAATTTCTCCGAGGTGATGTTATCTTCCTTAACTGTCCATTGATGCAGATCCCTAGTTCAGAAAATGCCTTGGCAACCTAACGGTCCCAAATACTTTCAATGTTCTATACTTGGCTCCGAACGACTATTAGATAGTCTTCCAGTGGTTTGGGTGAATGCAAGGCAAGATAGCTTTTACTTGATATTGGCATGCAATTATGTGACAAGCATTGAATCGAGGCAACAAATACAAGTTAACATATAAGCAGGCAAGCATTGCATTCATAAGAAAATATAAGCATTTACATTTGGCACGGCCTAAGGGTAAGCCGAGGAGTAAAACCATAAGGGAACATACCAAGCGGCATAATCTAGGGACGTGCAGTGTAAACAAGTGAACAGTGCACTACAAAGAGTATAATGTTCTACTCGAGGCATAGCGGGGTCGAGTTGCACAAGGTAAATATAGCATGCGAGGGTCCGATTATAAGAAATGTTTCATTTTCATGTTCTAACACAAGCAATACAAGTTGGGATTATTCCCTTAGCTAGGTGCGTTGTATTCTTATTAGCATGCAGGGGTGATTCACCTAGCGACTAGCATGTATCGTCCATATTTTAAGTGTGCTGGCTAAGCAAAGACAAGTTCATCGTAGCCACCCACCTTAGCGATGATTCGCCTCGTGTCATGCCCCAGTCCTAAAATACCGAGGGACTAGACACGTGGCAATGGCCAACAGTACACACCAATGGGCAAACCCAATTTAATGGACCCATTAGGGTATACTTAAGCTATAAAACAACAATAAAGGTCTACTAAACATGTCATAATCTAATCTCAATCTCATCCACATAATATAATCATAGTTCAAATATCAAAATAATGAAGATGAAATATAAATTAACAAGTCTTATCAATAAAATATCTCGTGGAACAACCCGATAATGAGTTTAATACAGAAATCCACGAGACATGAATAGAGTATCAAGAACAGAAATGACTGAGTATATAAAGCAAATACTCAAGAGAAATCTTCTGGCATCACCTCGTCCTCTGGTACTGGTACTGCTTCAGCGTCTGCTCCTGTCCCGTATACCTCGGGATAGATCTCCTCTGCTAAACCTGGGGACATAATCCGGATCCAGATCCTCAGGGGACATAGCAAGGTACAAGAATAAGTCAAGCCAAATAAATACAGTATATAAAATAAATAAATAGGGTAAACTATATAAGCATCTAAGTGATATACAAAATGAGAGCATCACTAGACTCAGGCTGAGACCACTACAAGCTCTGTGTCGGGGAGCCGGTAGCAGTAATATCACGTAATGTGCCTAGCTCTGATGTAGAGACTATGACCTCACAATAATAAATATATATAAAATCAGCATGTAGCCTGTGTGTCTCTCTCCATCCAATGTAATCACACGTCTCATGTCCATGACACGCAAGATCATGACCTCTAACTAATGCAGTGAGTCATAATGATAGTTATGCATATATAAGTCTATGTCACGAATCCTGTAATCCTATACAGAATCACCATGAATATCTCAGGAAAGATTCTGTCTCATAAATAGTGTCAAGTGTCCTATGGTATGACGTACTTAATAAAGAAAGCACGAAAAATATATAGGATCGCAATATCAATTCTCTAAGTGACGTTACACGACTCCGCGTACGGCGTCGACATCCGAATCTTATTTGGAAGCTAAGCAATATCTCACGGTCCTAGGTTGAGCAGATATAACACAGAAATAAATCAAGAGAATAATATGAGAGCAAGTACTGCAAGATTGGCAAGGTACACTTGCCTGGGATTTGAATTCCTCTAATTATTCCAGTATCAGCGAAATATTCAGGTACTCCTCCGGATGCTGAAATAAACATTACCATCACTCTCAGAAGACATAAAATATATAGGATTGCCTATCCATAAGTCCAATTTGGACACAGGGACAAAATTGACAGTTTCTGGTCAAAGCGGGATCCACACGTAGCCCACTTCGCACCGAAAAATGTGCCAGAGACAAAAGTTCTCCAAATTCATCAAACTTAGTTTCTACAAGTCCAGAACAACGATATGAATCCAACGTAATATCCAGAATTGAAATTCGATGAGCCGATCACAAAATTGCCCGTCAAGTGGAGCCGTGGGGCCCACGATATAGGGTTTCGTCAAGGTTCTTAGAATCGAACCAAACTTGGGTTACATGACCAATGTATCGCTACGAGTCCGATGGCGCAAGTTGTATTTCGAAACGATGAGTACACACGAAGTTACAATGAGTTTCAGAATATGTTCGATATGGGGCAATTTCGACGGATACGCATTGATTCCGGTGTGCACGCACATCCAAATCAACTTTCACAAAATTCCACACGTCTGCATTGACGGTGCACACCTTTCGGTGAAATTTGCACATGACCAAGTCGTCTCGTTTAGCGAGACGCACCCAGTTCGAAAAAATTTGGGTTTTGAAAACCAAGATTTTGGTCAACTTCACCCGCGAATAAAACACAAATTATAGCACAATAAAATAAACTAATTACAGGGTTTCAAACTCGGTTATATTATCTAAATTACTGTTCAAGTTAATTTTAGAATTATTAAACAGGTTGGGATTAAATCGGCCATGAACTTTTGAGTTCGGGTCAATTCTCAAAGTCCAAAATTAGGATGTATTTTCCTGTTTTTGCATCGCGATTTGCGACCGACACAGGATACGATACCCCAGTCTAATTATACGGGGTTCGAGGGGGTCACATAGCGAACATGTCGTAACAGTCTATTCGAAAAACGATGCGGCAAGGAGAGAGAAAGGCTCACCGGAATAGGAGGCCAAAAACGTCTAAAATTCGCGTACGTGCGGCGGTGCTAGGCCGGTCGGCGGCGACGCTGTCTTCGTTGTCGGCGAGGTCGGGGTGCTGCTGCAGCTGTTGTGGCTGCTGGTCGTCTGCAGGGAGCTCAGGGTTGAAGTGGTGATAGCGGTGGGGCTGGCCGGGTTAGTGATCGATGGGGTTTATATAGAAAGGGTGGGGAGGAGAAGAGGCACGACGGTTGGAGGTGGCGGGGAGACGAACCGATGGGGGAGACGAGCAGGCAGCGACTTCGTAACGGCCGACGACGGAGTCGACGGGGAGGGGAAACGACGGGGGAGTCAAAGAGATTCAGTTACTGTAGCAGTAACTTTAATGGGTCAGGTTCGGGTCGGGTTTTGGATTCTGGTCCAGATCCGAATCCGATCCAATAGGGGTTTGGGTTGGGTTTATAAAGGGTTCGATTCAGGATGGTTTATTCTGGTTTAATTTGGTTTAATTAAAAGCTATATTTTTAGGTCTTTAAAAATAGTTTTTTGTGTCCAATAAATTCCAAAAAAATTACACTATGACTAATTATTTATTTTACACTCAAAAATAATATTTTCATAATATTTTAATATTAATTTAATACTTAAAAATATTTAATTCCAGAAAACATTTATTTAATTATTTAAAAATCATAGAAAATCCTAAAAATCATATTTTAATTTCTGAAAAATCCGGGTGTTTATACCTCGGTCGAGGGATACTCCGAGAGAGCCTCTGAAAGTCCAAGCCGGAACTCCTGAAGGGCCAAGTCTGGAAATCTTTTTGCCTCAAACGAGTATTCTCGCTGAGCAAAGCGGGTCGGGTAGTTGCACTTTTGCCGTTTGAATCGGCTGTCCGCTTGAGCGGAACGAGTCGTTACAAGTAAATTGAGAATTTGGGAAAATTGTCAGATCAGTCGTGGTAGTAAACTTGAACCAGAATCAAGTAATAGCTGGTTTTAATTGTAATATGATTGATGATAGCATAGTGGATCGAAACAATGCAATAACATCTTGGATTTCTCATAAGAGATATAGAGGATGGAATTATTATTGAAAGGATGGAATTGTATTTCTGATTATTGAGAACTTATAATATGGTCGGTTTTAAGTTAGTCCATTTGTTCGGAATGATTGAAGTATCATGCCTAGTGAGTAGCCTAACCAGGGTAGTCCTTGATGTTTATGTGTTTGCATATTTGGAAGATAGTGATTGTGGCAAAATAGTTTCATTGCGTAACGCTATGAATAAGGTAAAAGGATTTTGTATCTGCTAATCGAAAGAATATTGGTGAACTTTGGGAATGCCTAGACCGAAACTTGGTTATTCAATGTGTGCAAAGTTAGATCAGGAGCAATGATTCCTTTGGATTTTGTAAGAAAGTTGTACATGTAGTATATCAATCACACTACCACTAGAATTAACTAAAGTGCACGATGTTTTCAAGTTCCACATCTTCAAAAATAAGTGCATGATCCAAGTAAAAGTGTTAGGCTGCAACCAAATAGAGCTGCAGGGAGGATTTTAGTAGGCTAAAGAACTTGAGCAAGTATTTTGAAAAGAAAAGAGAAGGTAGATTAAAATTAGTGATATGTAAATTTGTGTTTGAGTAAAATTTTAATTATGTCAAGAGAGTCAAAGTGAGATGTTAAACCAGAGTTGAATTAGAATTTTTTGTGTGATTAAAGTGATAAAGTGGATTTGAGTTATTCTTTTAAGTTTCGAGGATGAAATTTTTTCTGAGGGATATATTATGTAATGCCCCGCTCCGAATGAATGCATTTTTTGGCTTCTTGGATTGATCCGACTGTTGGAATATAAGTTGTGCTAAAAATCGAGATATTTAAGTAATGATGCAATCTTACTTAACTTGGCAGGATGGGATGGTTCATAGAGCGTGGCTCACTTGTATCGTTTTGCCAAGGAAGAATATCATACAATGCGTCAAATCATCTCTTGAGGAACCGCTGGTCATATGCGTGATCAGAGCAGGAAGGCAATTTATATTGCTGGGTGGATCAAGCCCTTCTTCTCGATCTCTACTCCTTCAT
Organism: Iris macrosiphon; assembly: GCA_036927795.1. Classification (NCBI taxonomy): domain Eukaryota; kingdom Viridiplantae; phylum Streptophyta; class Magnoliopsida; order Asparagales; family Iridaceae; genus Iris; species Iris macrosiphon. The sequence goes on from JAYESA010000007.1 coordinate 191,600,619, forward strand.
GCTCTAATGAAATAAATTCTTGTGTTACTTTGGTATGTCCATAAAATGAATGGTGCTTTTGTCACGCCCTAGTACCAAAATATCGAGGGACTAGACACGTGGCAATGGCCAGCAGCACACACCGATGGGCAAACCCAATTTAATGGACCCATCAGGATGTACTTTGTTTGTGGTAGAAAATGAAAGAATGAAATGTATTCAGGTGGGGGTTCACACGAAACCCGTGTTCTTTGGTTTACAAACAAACTTGTACAATTTAATCCTATACGAGGATGTGGGAGTACAATTTATTTAATCTGGGTAGATATTGCTATAGGTGTCTGATCTGCAGTCGATCACTTTAGCCCTTGGACCACACGATGGTGAAGAAGTGCCGTAGAAGACGGGAAGCAGCTTCGGTGGTTGCAAAAGAGGGTGGATGCACGATGCCAAAGTCGTCGATCCCTACCCCTTGCCTGAGCTCCGGGTTCTTCTCTCTCTCTCTCTCGATCTCTTCTCTCCTTGTTTTTCTTGACCTTGTTCGATCTTATTTTCAAAAGTCCGATCGTTGATTAATTTTTTCGACCTGTTCCTCTGTAGATAGAGGTCTCTATTTATAGAGTCTTAGTGACAGTGACCACTCAGTTGGTGTAAAAACCGAGGAGTGGACAACACAGTACCCTTTTACACGACGGTTAAAATAACCAATGCCTGCGTATAGATGATCCTTTGAATGAGCGTGTGACGCGGGTCCAACTAAGTGTCACTACCCAATTCTAGAAAATAGGGTTTTTTTTTAATTTGATAAATAGTGTATTGTATTTAATTATTTATATTTATAATTATTTAGTGCTTGTCTTATTTTTATTTTGATTGTTTTAGGGTTTTGGCTAGCCTGGACCCATGTCAGACCCTAGTGGACCCATGTCCGACCCAGCCCACACCCTTGTGAGAATTATTTTGGGGCTTAGAATTATTATTTTATTTTTAGGAGGTTATTTGGAGAGATTTGGAGTTAGTTTGAGTGCATTTGGAGACCCGGAACCCGAAATCGAGTGAGTAGGGGCGTTTTGGGAATATGGAACTTAGTGGAACCCCATTTATTAGCTTGGCCGGCCCCCTACCAGCCCCACACCCGTGAGCATCCAGCAAGGAGCAGCCACTTCTCCTCTCTCTTCATTCTACTTCTTCTTCTTCTTCACTTCTTCTTCTTCTCCACTTCTTCTTTCTTCTCCTTCTTCCTCCAAAGTAAGTTTTCTTCCACTTTTCTTCTTTCTTTCTTTCTTTCATTCCTTCTTCCTTAAGCTAACCCTAACCTTACATTTTCTCTAACCTAGGTGTGAGGAGCTTAGATCTAGTGTGAGAGCTAGATTTGGTGGCTTGGAGCTTGAGGGAGGTGAATTCTAGGGATTGTGAGACTTTGGCCTTGGGATTCCAACTCCCAAGAGGTAAAACCTAACTTTCCCCTTCCTAATTATTTTTGTGTAGTGTAATTAGTGTTGTAGAACCCTCCTAGACCCTAACCCTACCCGTAGGAGGAGTTGGAACTAGTTTGGGTGAGTTTAGAGACTTTGACATTAGGTTTTGTGTCAAATTCGGGTGGAATCCGAATTTGGCCCAATTTTGGGTGATGCCCTAGGTTAGACGGACCTAGGTAGACGTTGTCGGGTGTCTAGAGGGTGAGTGCGTGTCTCCGTTCGGACACGGGAAGCCGCGTCGCGGAGAAACGGGCGTTTCGGGCGAAATTGGGGCTTTTCGTCGTCGCCGATTCTAAGTGCGTGTGCGTTTCCACCACGAACCTAGAATCGACGCGGGAGCGCATTTTCTAGGATCTAAGCATCGTTTAGAGCACGTGGGTAAATTTTGGGCCAATTCCGAGTTCCTTTGGTGTGCGTTTCAGGAGGTTTTCTGAGCCGCGCACCACGTGTTCGTCGAAATGACCGAACGGCCATTTCGACTTGGTTTCCTCGTTTCGGCTTTGTGCGCGCGTTGGGTTAGTATCGGGGAGTGTGTGCTAGAGTTTTCGAGCTATATTTTATATATTTTAAGGTGTTGGTGCGTGTCGGGGTCGTTGGGCGTGAGTGGGACGTGTTGTGAGAGTGTTGTGTTGTGCTTGTGTGAGTGTCTATATATATATAAATATATATTTATATGTATGTGTGTTTATGTATATATATTTATATATATATATGTGTGTATTTATATCTATGTGCTTGTGTGTGTATATGTCTATGTGTATATATATATATATGTATATGTGTAAGTGTGCTTGTGTGTGCATATGTATATATATATATTTGAATGTGTATGTGTATATATATATATATATCTTAGAGTGTGTGTGTGTATTGATATGTATATATATATATTAATATGTGTGTATATATATATATTTATAGCTATGTATATATTTGTATGTGTGTGTGTGTTTTAGTGTGTGTGTGAGTGTGTTAGTGTGTGTTAGTATATAGATATATAGGTGTGTATATATATGTATCTAGTTGATATATATATAGATATATATGTATGTATATATATATAGAGAGTGATATATATATATATATATGTAGGTGTGTGTGTGTTGTGGATTGGAGGGGGAGCCACAGACCCTGGAAACTGAACTGCAGCAGCAGCAGTTCAGCTGCAACAGCAGCAGCTTGCTGCTGCTAGGCAGAGCAGCAGCAGCAGTATGAAGATGCAGCAGCCGCAGCAGCAATGCAAGAGCAGCAGCGCAGCGCTAGTAGCAGCAGCAAGCAGCGGGTAGTAGGAGGTAGCTTAGAGTGAGTTATATAGATCTATATATCTATATAGATAGATTAATAGTTAGATAGTTAGTTATATAGATAGATTGTTATAGAGATAGTGATAGATAAGTTTATAGATAGTTATATAAGATAAATAGATAGGTAATAGATAGATAGGTAAATAGCTAGATAGCTAGATATATTGATAGATAGATAGTTAGGTAGATAAGATAAATAGATAGATATATAGATATCTTGATAGTTAGATAGCTAGATTAAGTAGATAGCTAGTTAATTAATAGGTTAGATACATAGATAGTATGATAGATAGTTACATAGATAGATAGATGTATCTATGGATAATAGGTAGATAGTTAGATTTATAGATACTAGATAGGTAGATAGCTAGATACCTAGATATCTATCTATCTAAGATATAGATATCTATATACCTATAGTTATATATATATATGTTTATGTATAGGTATAGGGTATATATGCATATGTGTGTGGATATCTATATACATAGGTATATACATACTTAGATATATATAAATATGGTAGATATCTATATTACCTAGCCTAGATTAATAACTAGGTGCATAATTAATAGCTAGATAGCTAGTTAGAGGGCCTTAGGGCGAAACCTCAATACCTTGAGATACCGAGGTATCTCGATACCTTGAGATATTCAAGGTATTGAGTTTCGAGCGGGGTATTTGAGCATTAGCCTAGGAAATGCTTGGGAGTGATTTTTATATGTTTATATATATATAATTACGCGTGCTAGCATAGGTTTTAGCGGGTTTAGGCGGGGTGCGTGGCCTAGGGCGAGGTATCGGATACCGAGGGTATCCCGGTATCTCGATTAGGCGAGTTTGTGAGTTTAGTGGCTTAATGAGCTCGGATTGACCTAGAATTTTAGGGGCACCCTAGTTTGACCTAGCTTTGACCAAATTGTCCCCGTTGACCGTAAAAGTCAACGTTTGACCTAGTTTTGACCTAGAGTTGACTTTTTGGACCCCGGGTTGACTTTTTGACCCGATTTTCACCGGTTTGACCCGTTCGACCTAGAATAGCCCTAGAAGCCTGTTTTTAATTATTTTATATCAGTTTAACTGCTTAGAACCCTGTTTAATTCTGCTTTTCGCATTAGGTCCTTGCGACACCGGTCCGGACCTCGATCCTCATCAGTTGCTCAGGACATCAGGCGAGTACCTACCTCTGATAGTTTCCATTTCATGATAGCGTTTATATCACCTGTTCTAGAACTGTAATACTTGATTCTGACACTTTATTACACGAGCTGGTACTAGTGGATCCCGTCATGAGGTGCTATCCCCCTTACCGTGTTCAGCGGGTACTCTATCACGTGTATTTCATCATGTGCTTCGGGTATTGATTATCATGTGCTATCATGTGCTTCTTGTGCTCTCGCTTTCGTGTGCGCGAGCTATTATCATGTACGTAGCGTGTTGTGGTTGGATCCAATGGTATTAGTGGGGGAGGGGAGTAGTGAGTTGGTTATATGATCAAAGCCAAACAGTATTCATGTGTATGTCGGTTATGCAACTCACGCATAACGGAGTTATCGTAGTGACTTTCATGTGCAACCTAAGCCGATCATATAACGAACTTGTGCTCAAGGCACTTAGCTAGTATTCATGTTTCTCATCTGCAGTTACTTTTCCACTACTTGTATTGTTCTCCAGTTTACCTTACAGCTATTTATTGTGCTCCAGCTTATATTTATTTCCTGTGCATCTTGATTACTTTTCTATTGCTCGTCATATACACCTTACCATGTATTTGGAGTTGCCTTCAGAGTTATGTATTTCGCTCCAGTCCTGACTGGGCATATTTTTTCCAGAGGATCCTGAGGACTATTGCCCTACGTTCTACGGGCCGGGTGTTGACGACTGTTGTGACCCCGAGGAGGAGTGCGCCGAGGTGACGCCGATAGCACCCTAGTTAGCTAGGTGGGTTTCCTGGGTTGTTCCCAGTGTTTTATTTTGGATGACTGTACTTATTCTTTTGATGCTGTGATGTTGTAGCTATTTTGGCTTGGACTGTATTATTTTGGATCGTCTTGCTCTCTTGGTTCTGTTTTCTTTGCTATCATATCGTGCTTTATTTCTTCCCCTAGTTTTTGTGATTGAGAGTTCATATATATATTGCGTGGTTGCCTCCTTTGGGAGAGGATTTGATATATATATATTGCGTGGTTTTGCCCTCCTTTTGGAGAGGTCATGCCGGATTTTTCAGTGAGATATAGATAGATATGGTTGACCTAGAACGGACCTTTACAGCGTTCTACCGCCGATTCTGCGGCGTAGGCTGGACGTACCCACGGCTCATGCCCGATTTTCGGGTGCGGGTCGTGACACGTTTTTGGTGGCGGCCCCATGCAGGTCTGCTTTTTAGGTTTACCTGCAATAGGATATAGGATATAGGCTGAGAGAGAGTGTGCTCAATCACAACTAGGACCCTTCCTGATTTCTTTTGCTATCTTAATTTCCCTGAAATTGTTTTCTTTTGCAATATTACTGTCCTTCTTTGATGATATCGTATCTTGCACGTATTGACTTCTTTTAATCTGTGTTCTTCTTGATTCCATTCCAGCACTTGCTTTATTTGATTCCGGTGCTTCCCATAGCTTTGTGTCTGTATCTTTTGCTGTTAGACACCATCTTGTTGCTGAACCTTTAGCTAGACTCTGCAAGATCACGACCGGGGGTGGTATCATTCTAGTCCGTGATGTTTGCAGAGACCGGAGAGTTACCTTGGGAGGCCGGGAGTTGAGTGTGTGCCTACTCGTAATGCCACTTCCGAGCTACGATATTGTACTCGGGATGGATTGGTTGAGTACGCATTGTGCTAGTATAGATTGTCGTGGAGGCAGAGTTTTGTTTAGTCCGCCGGGTGAGCCAGAGTTTCAGTTTGCCAGAGGAGCAGCGGAGCAGACCGAGGGAGTCTTCTGCGGAGCCCTGGTGGTAGAGCCGAGGTCGCTACATCCACTGATAGAGGAGTACATGGATGTCTTTCCGGAGGAGTTGCCAGGGTTACCTCCGGACAGAGATGTGGAGTTCTCTATAGACTTGGTGCCAGGCGCGGAGCCGATATCCCAGCACGTCTATAGAGTCAGTAACAGTGAGCTGATAGAGTTGAAGAAACAGGTGGATGAGCTTCAGGACAAGGGATTTATCAGATCTAGTTCTTCTCCGTGGGGTGCTCCGGTACTTTTTGTGCCGAAGAAGGATGGGTCGATACGGATGTGTATCGACTACAGGGCTCTGAACAGCCTCACAATGAAGAACAAGTATCCGCTGCCACGTATTGATGATCTATTTGACCAGTTGAGCGGAGCGAGGGTGTTTTCCAGGATTGATCTGAGGACAGGCTACCACCAGGTGAAGGTCAGAAAGGAGAATATTCCGAAAATAGCTTTTCGGACCAGATATGGACAGTATGAGTTCTTGGTGATGCCGTTTGGGTTGACTAATGCCCCGACAGTGTTCATGAATCTGATGAACAAGGTGTTCCATCAGCATCTGGACAGGTTTGTGGTGGTGTTTATAGATGATATCTTGGTGTATTCGAAGACCCCAGAGGAGCACGAGGAGCATCTGAGGATAGTGCTGGAGACTCTCAGGAAGGAGAAGCTTTATGGAAAGCTTTCGAAGTGTGAGTTCTTCCTTGACAAGGTTGAATTCCTTGGTCATGTGGTGACTGGAGAGGGTATCTCGGTGGATCCGAGAAAGATCATGGCAGTTGAGGCATGGAGTGCTCCGAGTTCAGTAGCCGAGGTCAGGAGTTTCTTGGGACTGGCAGGCTACTACAGGAGATTTGTTCAGGATTTTTCCCGAATTGCAGAGCCGTTGTCCAGGCTGACTCGGAAGGACGTAGAGTTTGTTTGGTCAGAGGAGTGCCAGATCGCCTTTGATGAGCTGAAGAGGAGGTTGACGACAGCTCCAGTGTTGACGTTGCCATCAGGTTCTGGAGGATTCACTATCTATAGTGATGCATCGGGGAAGGGATTGGGTTGTGTGTTGCAGCAGAATGGGAGGGTGATTGCCTATGCTTCCAGGCAATTACAATACACTTTTCAAGCACTTGCAATTACGTCCTAAAGCAAGTGCTAGAAAATAGGGTTTTTTTTTTATTTGATAAATAGTGTATTGTATTTAATTATTTATATTTATAATTATTTAGTGCTTGTCTTATTTTTATTTTGATTGTTTTAGGGTTTTGGCTAGCCTGGACCCATGTCAGACCCTAGTGGACCCATGTCCGACCCAGCCCACACCCTTGTGAGAATTATTTTGGGGCTTAGAATTATTATTTTATTTTTAGGAGGTTATTTGGAGAGATTTGGAGTTAGTTTGAGTGCATTTGGAGACCCGGAACCCGAAACCGAGTGAGTAGGGGCGTTTTGGGAATATGGAACTTAGTGGAACCCCATTTATTAGCTTGGCCGGCCCCCTACCAGCCCCACACCCGTGAGCATCCAGCAAGGAGCAGCCACTTCTCCTCTCTCTTCATTCTACTTCTTCTTCTTCACTTCTTCTTCTTCTCCACTTCTTCTTTCTTCTCCTTCTTCCTCCAAAGTAAGTTTTCTTCCACTTTTCTTCTTTCTTTCTTTCATTCCTTCTTCCTTAAGCTAACCCTAACCTTACATTTTCTCTAAACTAGGTGTGAGGAGCTTAGATCTAGTATGAGAGCTAGATTTGGTGGCTTGGAGCTTGAGGGAGGTGAATTCTAGGGATTGTGAGACTTTGGCCTTGGGATTCCAACTCCCAAGAGGTAAAACCTAACTTTCCCCTTCCTAATTATTTTTGTGTAGTGTAATTAGTGTTGTAGAACCCTCCTAGACCCTAACCCTACCCGTATGAGGAGTTGGAACTAGTTTGGGTGAGTTTAGAGACTTTGACATTAGGTTTTGTGTCGAATTCGGGTGGAATCCGAATTTGGCCCAATTTTGGGTGATGCCCTAGGTTAGACGGACCTAGGTAGACGTTGTCGGGTGTCTAGAGGGTGAGTGCGTGTCTCCGTTCGGACACGGGAAGCCGCGTCGCGAAGAAACGGGCGTTTCGGGCGAAATTGGGGCTTTTCGTCGTCGCCGATTCTAAGTGCGTGTGCGTTTCCACCACGGACCTAGAATCGACGCGGGAGCACATTTTCTAGGATCTAGGCATCGTTTAGAGCGTGTGGGTAAATTTTGGGCCGATTCCGAGTTCGTTTGGTGTGCGTTTCAGGAGGTTTTTCGAGCCGCGCACCACGTGTTCGTCGAAATGACCGAACGGCCATTTCGACTTGGTTTCCTCGTTTCGGCTTTGTGCGCGCATTGGGTTAGTATCGGAGAGTGTGTGCTAGAGTTTTCGAGCTATATTTTATATATTTTAAGGTGTTGGTGCGTGTCGGGGTCGTTGGGCGTGAGTGGGACGTGTTGTGAGAGTGTTGTGTTGTGCTTGTGTGAGTGTCTATATATATATAAATATATATTTATATGTGTCTATATATATATATATATATATATATATATATGTATATTTATATGTATGTGTGTTTATGTATATATATTTATATATATATGTGTGTATTTATATCTATGTGCTTGTGTGTGTATATGTCTATGTGTATATATATATATGTATATGTGTAAGTGTGCTTGTGTGTGCATATGTATATATATATATTTGAATGTGTATGTGTATATATATATATATCTTAGAGTGTGTGTGTGTATTGATATGTATATATATATATTAATATGTGTGTATATATATATATATTTATAGCTATGTATATATTTGTATGTGTGTGTGTGTTTTAGTGTGTGTGTGAGTGTGTTAGTGTGTGTTAGTATATAGACATATAGGTGTGTATATATATGTATCTAGTTGATATATATATAGATATATATGTATGTATATATATATAGAGAGTGATATATATATATATATATATATATATATGTAGGTGTGTGTGTGTTGTGGATTGGAGGGGGAGCCACAGACCCTGGAAACTGAACTGCAGCAGCAGCAGTTCAGCTGCAACAGCAGCAGCTTGCTGCTGCTAGGCAGAGCAGCAGCAGCAGTATGAAGATGCAGCAGCCGCAGCAGCAATGCAAGAGCAGCAGCGCAGCGCTAGTAGCAGCAGCAAGCAGCGGGTAGTAGGAGGTAGCTTAGAGTGAGTTATATAGATCTATATATCTATATAGATAGATTAATAGTTAGATAGTTAGTTATATAGATAGATTGTTATAGAGATAGTGATAGATAAGTTTATAGATAGTTATATAAGATAAATAGATAGGTAATAGATAGATAGGTAAATAGCTAGATAGCTAGATATATTGATAGATAGATAGTTAGGTAGATAAGATAAATAGATAGATATATAGATATCTTGATAGTTAGATAGCTAGATTAAGTAGATAGCTAGTTAATTAATAGGTTAGATACATAGATAGTATGATAGATAGTTACATAGATAGATAGATGTATCTATGGATAATAGGTAGATAGTTAGATTTATAGATACTAGATAGGTAGATAGCTAGATACCTAGATATCTATCTATCTAAGATATAGATATCTATATACCTATAGTTATATATATATATGTTTATGTATAGGTATAGGGTATATATGCATATGTGTGTGGATATCTATATACATAGGTATATACATACTTAGATATATATAAATATGGTAGATATCTATATTACCTAGCCTAGATTAATAACTAGGTGCATAATTAATAGCTAGATAGCTAGTTAGAGGGCCTTAGGGCGAAACCTCAATACCTTGAGATACCGAGGTATCTCGATACCTTGAGATATTCAAGGTATTGAGTTTCGAGCGGGGTATTTGAGCATTAGCAGAGGAAATGCTTGGGAGTGATTTTTATATGTTTATATATATATAATTACGCGTGCTAGCATAGGTTTTAGCGGGTTTAGGCGGGGTGCGTGGCCTAGGGCGAGGTATCGGATACCGAGGGTATCCCGGTATCTCGATTAGGCGAGTTTGTGAGTTTAGTGGCTTAATGAGCTCGGATTGACCTAGAATTTTAGGGGCACCCTAGTTTGACCTAGCTTTGACCAAATTGTCCCCGTTGACCGTAAAAGTCAACGTTTGACCTAGTTTTGACCTAGAGTTGACTTTTTGGACCCCGGGTTGACTTTTTGACCCGATTTTCACCGGTTTGACCCGTTCGACCTAGAATAGCCCTAGAAGCCTGTTTTTAATTATTTTATATCAGTTTAACTGCTTAGAACCCTGTTTAATTCTGCTTTTCGCATTAGGTCCTTGCGACACCGGTCCGGACCTCGATCCTCATCAGTTGCTCAGGACATCAGGCGAGTACCTACCTCTGATAGTTTCCATTTCATGATAGCGTTTATATCACCTGTTCTAGAACTGTAATACTTGATTCTGACACTTTATTACACGAGCTGGTACTAGTGGATCCCGTCATGAGGTGCTATCCCCCTTACCGTGTTCAGCGGGTACTCTATCACGTGTATTTCATCATGTGCTTCGGGTATTGATTATCATGTGCTATCATGTGCTTCTTGTGCTCTCGCTTTCGTGTGCGCGAGCTATTATCATGTACGTAGCGTGTTGTGGTTGGATCCAATGGTATTAGTGGGGGAGGGGAGTAGTGAGTTGGTTATATGATCAAAGCCAAACAGTATTCATGTGTATGTCGGTTATGCAACTCACGCATAACGGAGTTATCGTAGTGACTTTCATGTGCAACCTAAGCCGATCATATAACGAACTTGTGCTCAAGGCACTTAGCTAGTATTCATGTTTCTCATCTGCAGTTACTTTTCCACTACTTGTATTGTTCTCCAGTTTACCTTACAGCTATTTATTGTGCTCCAGCTTATATTTATTTCCTGTGCATCTTGATTACTTTTCTATTGCTCGTTATATACACCTTACCATGTATTTGGAGTTGCCTTCAGAGTTATGTACTTCGCTCCAGTCCTGACTGGGCATATTTTTTCCAGAGGATCCTGAGGACTATTGCCCTACGTTCTACGGGCCGGGTGTTGACGACTGTTGTGACCCCGAGGAGGAGTACGCTGAGGTGACGCCGATAGCACCCTAGTTAGCTAGGTGGGTTTCCTGGGTTGTTCCCAGTGTTTTATTTTGGATGACTGTACTTATTCTTTTGATGCTGTGATGTTGTAGCTATTTTGGCTTGGACTGTATTATTTTGGATCGTCTTGCTCTCTTGGTTCTGTTTTCTTTGCTATCATATCGTGCTTTATTTCTTCCCCTAGTTTTTGTGATTGAGAGTTCATATATATATTGCGTGGTTGCCTCCTTTGGGAGAGGATTTGATATATATATATTGCGTGGTTTTGCCCTCCTTTTGGAGAGGTCATGCCGGATTTTTCAGTGAGATATAGATAGATATGGTTGACCTAGAACGGACCTTTACAGCGTTCTACCGCCGATTCTGCGGCGTAGACTGGACGTACCCACGGCTCATGCCCGATTTTCGGGTGCGGGTCGTGACACGTTTTTGGTGGCGGCCCCATGCAGGTCTGCTTTTTAGGTTTACCTGCAATAGGATATAGGATATAGGCTGAGAGAGAGTGTGCTCAATCACAACTAGGACCCTTCCTGATTTCTTTTGCTATCTTAATTTCCCTGAAATTGTTTTCTTTTGCAATATTACTGTCCTTCTTTGATGATATCGTATCTTGCACGTATTGACTTCTTTTAATCTGTGTTCTTCTTGATTCCATTCCAGCACTTGCTTTATTTGATTCCGGTGCTTCCCATAGCTTTGTGTCTGTATCTTTTGCTGTTAGACACCATCTTGTTGCTGAACCTTTAGCTAGACTCTGCAAGATCACGACCGGGGGTGGTATCATTCTAGTCCGTGATGTTTGCAGAGACCGGAGAGTTACCTTGGGAGGCCGGGAGTTGAGTGTGTGCCTACTCGTAATGCCACTTCCGAGCTACGATATTGTACTCGGGATGGATTGGTTGAGTACGCATTGTGCTAGTATAGATTGTCGTGGAGGCAGAGTTTTGTTTAGTCCGCCGGGTGAGCCAGAGTTTCAGTTTGCCAGAGGAGCAGCGGAGCAGACCGAGGGAGTCTTCTGCGGAGCCCTGGTGGTAGAGCCGAGGTCGCTACATCCACTGATAGAGGAGTACATGGATGTCTTTCCGGAGGAGTTGCCAGGGTTACCTCCGGACAGAGATGTGGAGTTCTCTATAGACTTGGTGCCAGGCGCGGAGCCGATATCCCAGCACGTCTATAGAGTCAGTAACAGTGAGCTGATAGAGTTGAAGAAACAGGTGGATGAGCTTCAGGACAAGGGATTTATCAGATCTAGTTCTTCTCCGTGGGGTGCTCTGGTACTTTTTGTGCCGAAGAAGGATGGGTCGATACGGATGTGTATCGACTACAGGGCTCTGAACAGCCTCACAATCAAGAACAAGTATCCGCTGCCGCGTATTGATAATCTATTTGACCAGTTGAGCGGAGCGAGGGTGTTTTCCAGGATTGATCTGAGGACAGGCTACCACCAGGTGAAGGTCAGGAAGGAGGATATTCCGAAAACAGCTTTTCGGACCAGATATGGACAGTATGAGTTCTTGGTGATGCCGTTTGGGTTGACTAATGCCCCGGCAGTGTTCATGAATCTGATGAACAAGGTGTTCCATCAGCATCTGGACAGGTTTGTGGTGGTGTTTATAGATGATATCTTGGTGTATTCGAAGACCCCAGAGGAGCACGAGGAGCATCTGAGGATAGTGCTGGAGACTCTCAGGAAGGAGAAGCTTTATGGAAAGCTTTCGAAGTGTGAGTTCTTCCTTGACAAGGTTGAATTCCTTGGTCATGTGGTGACTGGAGAGGGTATCTCGGTGGATCCGAGAAAGATCATGGCAGTTGAGGCATGGAGTGCTCCGAGTTCAGTAGCCGAGGTCAGGAGTTTCTTGGGACTGGCAGGCTACTACAGGAGATTTGTTCAGGATTTTTCCCGGATTGCAGAGCCGTTGTCCAGGCTGACTCGGAAGGACGTAGAGTTTGTTTGGTCAGAGGAGTGCCAGATCACCTTTGATGAGCTGAAGAGGAGGTTGACGACAGCTCCAGTGTTGACGTTGCCATCAGGTTCTGGAGGATTCACTATCTATAGTGATACATCGGGAAAGGGATTGGGTTGTGTGTTGCAGCAGAATGGGAGGGTGATTGCCTATGCTTCCAGGCAATTACAATACACTTTTCAAGCACTTGCAATTACGTCCTAAAGCAAGTGCTAGAAAATAGGGTTTTTTTTTATTTGATAAATAGTGTATTGTATTTAATTATTTATATTTATAATTATTTAGTGCTTGTCTTATTTTTATTTTGATTGTTTTAGGGTTTTGGCTAGCCTGGACCCATGTCAGACCCTAGTGGACCCATGTCCGACCCAGCCCACACCCTTGTGAGAATTATTTTGGGGCTTAGAATTATTATTTTATTTTTAGGAGGTTATTTGGAGAGATTTGGAGTTAGTTTGAGTGCATTTGGAGACCCGGAACCCGAAACCGAGTGAGTAGGGGCGTTTTGGGAATATGGAACTTAGTGGAACCCCATTTATTAGCTTGGCCGGCCCCCTACCAGCCCCACACCCGTGAGCATCCAGCAAGGAGCAGCCACTTCTCCTCTCTCTTCATTCTACTTCTTCTTCTTCACTTCTTCTTCTTCTCCACTTCTTCTTTCTTCTCCTTCTTCCTCCAAAGTAAGTTTTCTTCCACTTTTCTTCTTTCTTTCTTTCTTTCATTCCTTCTTCCTTAAGCTAACCCTAACCTTACATTTTCTCTAACCTAGGTGTGAGGAGCTTAGATCTAGTATGAGAGCTAGATTTGGTGGCTTGGAGCTTGAGGGAGGTGAATTCTAGGGATTGTGAGACTTTGGCCTTGGGATTCCAACTCCCAAGAGGTAAAACCTAACTTTCCCCTTCCTAATTATTTTTGTGTAGTGTAATTAGTGTTGTAGAACCCTCCTAGACCCTAACCCTACCCGTAGGAGGAGTTGGAACTAGTTTGGGTGAGTTTAGAGACTTTGACATTAGGTTTTGTGTCGAATTCGGGTGGAATCCGAATTTGGCCCAATTTTGGGTGATGCCCTAGGTTAGACGGACCTAGGTAGACGTTGTCGGGTGTCTAGAGGGTGAGTGCGTGTCTCCGTTCGGACACGGGAAGCCGCGTCGCGGAGAAACGGGCGTTTCGGGCGAAATTGGGGCTTTTCGTCGTCGCCGATTCTAAGTGCGTGTGCGTTTCCACCACGGACCTAGAATCGACGCGGGAGCACATTTTCTAGGATCTAGGCATCGTTTAGAGCGCGTGGGTAAATTTTGGGCCGATTCCGAGTTCGTTTGGTGTGCGTTTCAGGAGGTTTTCCGAGCCGCGCACCACGTGTTCGTCGAAATGACCGAACGGCCATTTCGACTTGGTTTCCTCGTTTCGGCTTTGTGCGCGCATTGGGTTAGTATCGGAGAGTGTGTGCTAGAGTTTTCGAGCTATATTTTATATATTTTAAGGTGTTGGTGCGTGTCGGGGTCGTTGGGCGTGAGTGGGACGTGTTGTGAGAGTGTTGTGTTGTGCTTGTGTGAGTGTCTATATATATATAAATATATATTTATATGTGTCTATATATATATATATATATATATATATATATATATATGTATATTTATATGTATGTGTGTTTATGTATATATATTTATATATATATGTGTGTATTTATATCTATGTGCTTGTGTGTGTATATGTCTATGTGTATATATATATATATATGTATATGTGTAAGTGTGCTTGTGTGTGCATATGTATATATATATATTTGAATGTGTATGTGTATATATATATATATCTTAGAGTGTGTGTGTGTATTGATATGTATATATATATATTAATATGTGTGTATATATATATATTTATAGCTATGTATATATTTGTATGTGTGTGTGTGTTTTAGTGTGTGTGTGAGTGTGTTAGTGTGTGTTAGTATATAGATATATAGGTGTGTATATATATGTATCTAGTTGATATATATATAGATATATATGTATGTATATATATAGAGAGAGTGATATATATATATATATATATATATGTAGGTGTGTGTGTGTTGTGGATTGGAGGGGGAGCCACAGACCCTGGAAACTGAACTGCAGCAGCAGCAGTTCAGCTGCAACAGCAGCAGCTTGCTGCTGCTAGGCAGAGCAGCAGCAGCAGTATGAAGATGCAGCAGCCGCAGCAGCAATGCAAGAGCAGCAGCGCAGCGCTAGTAGCAGCAGCAAGCAGCGGGTAGTAGGAGGTAGCTTAGAGTGAGTTATATAGATCTATATATCTATATAGATAGATTAATAGTTAGATAGTTAGTTATATAGATAGATTGTTATAGAGATAGTGATAGATAAGTTTATAGATAGTTATATAAGATAAATAGATAGGTAATAGATAGATAGGTAAATAGCTAGATAGCTAGATATATTGATAGATAGATAGTTAGGTAGATAAGATAAATAGATAGATATATAGATATCTTGATAGTTAGATAGCTAGATTAAGTATATAGCTAGTTAATTAATAGGTTAGATACATAGATAGTATGATAGATAGTTACATAGATAGATAGATGTATCTATGGATAATAGGTAGATAGTTAGATTTATAGATACTAGATAGGTAGATAGCTAGATACCTAGATATCTATCTATCTAAGATATAGATATCTATATACCTATAGTTATATATATATATATGTTTATGTATAGGTATAGGGTATATATGCATATGTGTGTGGATATCTATATACATAGGTATATACATACTTAGATATATATAAATATGGTAGATATCTATATTACCTAGCCTAGATTAATAACTAGGTGCATAATTAATAGCTAGATAGCTAGTTAGAGGGCCTTAGGGCGAAACCTCAATACCTTGAGATACCGAGGTATCTCGATACCTTGAGATATTCAAGGTATTGAGTTTCGAGCGGGGTATTTGAGCATTAGCCTAGGAAATGCTTGGGAGTGATTTTTATATGTTTATATATATATAATTACGCGTGCTAGCATAGGTTTTAGCGGGTTTAGGCGGGGTGCGTGGCCTAGGGCGAGGTATCGGATACCGAGGGTATCCCGGTATCTCGATTAGGCGAGTTTGTGAGTTTAGTGGCCTAATGAGCTCGGATTGACCTAGAATTTCAGGGGCACCCTAGTTTGACCTAGCTTTGACCAAATTGTCCCCGTTGACCGTAAAAGTCAACGTTTGACCTAGTTTTGACCTAGAGTTGACTTTTTGGACCCCGGGTTGACTTTTTGACCCGATTTTCACCGGTTTGACCCGTTCGACCTAGAATAGCCCTAGAAGCCTGTTTTTAATTATTTTATATCAGTTTAACTGCTTAGAACCCTGTTTAATTCTGCTTTTCGCATTAGGTCCTTGCGACACCGGTCCGGACCTCGATCCTCATCAGTTGCTCAGGACATCAGGCGAGTACCTACCTCTGATAGTTTCCATTTCATGATAGCGTTTATATCACCTGTTCTAGAACTGTAATACTTGATTCTGACACTTTATTACACGAGCTGGTACTAGTGGATCCCGTCATGAGGTGCTATCCCCCTTACCGTGTTCAGCGGGTACTCTATCACGTGTATTTCATCATGTGCTTCGGGTATTGATTATCATGTGCTATCATGTGCTTCTTGTGCTCTCGCTTTCGTGTGCGCGAGCTATTATCATGTATGTAGCGTGTTGTGGTTAGATCCAATGGTATTAGTGGGGGAGGGGAGTAGTGAGTTGGTTATATGATCAAAGCCAAACAGTATTCATGTGTATGTCGGTTATGCAACTCACGCATAACGGAGTTATCGTAGTGACTTTCATGTGCAACCTAAGCCGATCATATAACGAACTTGTGCTCAAGGCACTTAGCTAGTATTCATGTTTCTCATCTGCAGTTACTTTTCCACTACTTGTATTGTTCTCCAGTTTACCTTACAGCTATTTATTGTGCTCCAGCTTATATTTATTTCCTGTGCATCTTGATTACTTTTCTATTGCTCGTCATATACACCTTACCATGTATTTGGAGTTGCCTTCAGAGTTATGTACTTCGCTCCAGTCCTGACTGGGCATATTTTTTCCAGAGGATCCTGAGGACTATTGCCCTACGTTCTACGGGCCGGGTGTTGACGACTGTTGTTACCCCGAGGAGGAGTGCGCCGAGGTGACGCCGATAGCACCCTAGTTAGCTAGGTGGGTTTCCTGGGTTGTTTCCAGTATTTTATTTTGGATGACTGTACTTATTCTTTTGATGCTGTGATGTTGTAGCTATTTTGGCTTGGACTGTATTATTTTGGATCGTCTTGCTCTCTTGGTTCTGTTTTCTTTGCTATCATATCGTGCTTTATTTCTTCCCCTAGTTTTTGTGATTGAGAGTTCATATATATATTGCGTGGTTGCCTCCTTTGGGAGAGGATTTGATATATATATATTGCGTGGTTTTGCCCTCCTTTTGGAGAGGTCATGCCGGATTTTTCAGTGAGATATAGATAGATATGGTTGACCTAGAACGGACCTTTATATCGTTCTACCGCCGATTCTGCGGCGTAGGCTGGACGTACCCACGGCTCATGCCCGATTTTTGGGTGCGGATCGTGACACTAAGGGACAAAACGCGTACTGTTGCTACGAAGATCACGGCGTAAAAGCCACGCAGGTAGGTCTCCCTCGTGTAGAAGAGGTGGGCGTAAAAGCCAATGTCTGTCACCATGGCATAGAAGCCAAGTGGGCATAGAAGCCAGGCGAGCATATAAGATGAAGAGGCGTAGAAGCCGAGCGAGCATAGAAGCTGAAGAGGCGTAGAAGTCGAGCGAGCACTGAAGCTGAATAGGCGTAGAAGCCGAGCGTAACGTGCCCGAGTGGTCATAGAGGCCGAGGCGTAGAAGCCGAGCGGGCACTGAAGCTGAATAGGCGTAGAAGCCGAGCGTAACGTGCCCGAGTGGTCATAGAGGCCGAGGCGTAGAAGCCGAGATGATGTGGACATTTTAGCCGGAATAACGGCTCTTGGAGATATAATCAAATCTCTTACATTAAATGTAGAGATCCGCCATCATCTTGTGCATTAATTGCAAAGGCATGTTCTGAAGGCCTGCCACTGTTCTGAGCATTAGGCGAAGAGACGTGCCTCGAGCCCTGTTCGAAGAGCAGCTTTTGACGTGGCAGTCTGTTTGTCTTCCGCGGAGCGTAAACAGCTCATATCTGCCTGTGTAAAATAAGGCAGCGTATCCCCTTGCATGCGTGAAAGCAGTACACGCGAAGAGGATGCCACTAAACGATGGTCCGGTGTCATTTAATCAAATCCCCTGCATTAAATGCAGAGATCCGCCATCATCTTGCGCATTAAATACAGAGGCGTGTTCTGAAGGCCTGCCACCGTTCTGAGCATTAGGCGAAGAGATGCGCCTCGAGAAACTGTCACCGCTCTGTGCATTAAATGCAGAGGTGTGCCTCGAGCCTTGTATAAAGTGCAGCTTTCGGCGTGGCAGGCTGTTTGTCTTCCGCGGAGCGTAAACGGCTCATATCTGCCTGTGTAAAACTTAGGCGGCGTAGTCCTCTGTACGCGAAAAAGCGGTTTATGCGAAGGAAATGGCAGTAAACGACAGCCTGGGTCGCAGTGTCGTACCATTATTATAGCCGTCGCCTGGGTAGTCGAGCAGTATCCCTTTGTCAGAAGTCCAGACGTCAGGTTCATTTGCAGGACATGACAGGTTCACTTCGGAGAACACGAAGCGTTCCTCGTACGCTTTAATGCTGTATTGAAAGCGGATGTGTTTTACGCCATATAGGCGACGAAGCCCTCTGTTTTGTGCTGAGGCGGCCTGGACGTGCTGCATTACGCGGATGGTCGTCTTTTTACACCGCTGTGCATCAACATGCTGCGTGTAGCCATCAGCGTATTTTTTATGCTTCTACAAGACCCCCTTCAAAGCTTTTAAATTCCTCGGAATTTGAAACGCTTTGAATGAAGCATGAACCGTCCCTCGTAACTCGAAACGCTTTCTGAATGGAGTCCGAAACGGTCAAGTTTGACGCGTTCTTTCAGGCCAGTCTTTATGGCAGAGTTATTGGGGGTAGGTGTGACCTTTTTCGCCTATAAAAAGGCTGAGGAGTTAACCCTTTCTGCCCGCATTCCCTTCACCACACCGAGATGATCGCCGGAGTTCGTCGGGTCGACCTGAGGAAGAAGAAGACCATATTCTTCCAGCATGTGGGGAGCCGAAAAGGACGGCGTCTTCGAGCAATCGTCATCTACAACGATGGATCATGGAAGGATATCTTAGCCTCCCTTGCTCGGGATAATCAGCAACTTTGTATGGCGGTTTGTCCAGGAGAAGGGAAGGGTCCCATTAGACCAGGCTACTTGCAAGTGGCACCTTCTCCCGTTACACTCTCGGGGATGAGAGAGAAGACAAGCTGTAACAGCCGTCCTCCTGTATTGAGTTGGGTGAAAAACCTCAACTCCATGGCGCACGGAGCATGGGACCTGCATAATTTATGCAAGTCCCAACTCTGTAGTCCCCCGCCGGTGATCATTGCCATGTCAGCCAGTTTGCGGGAACTGACTGACTGCTGGAGAAGATGGATGAAGAATTGACGCCCAGGCGAGAACCTGTCAGAACAGTTTCTGGGCGGTCTTCAGGCGACGATGAGGAAACCCTTTGTAGAGGGGATTTCCCTCATATGTAATCACAAAAATGGAGAAAAACCCCCTGCAGACAGGATTTCCCTCATATATAATTGTGATTTTAATCTTTAATAAAGTCGTCTTCTTCTCATATAATCATTTTGCCATACGTTGCTGTGAAGTCTGAATATGTGTAGCTTCGACACGTCTGATTCTGTACGCCGACTCTGTTAGAAAGAGTGCTCGGCCCTGTCCTGTCTTTTGCGCATAACTAGTGACACGCAGAAAGCTGCTTTAGGAATGAGGAACCGCGTAGAATTCTGAACTGTTGCTTCTGATAAACAGAGTTCTTTGTTCAGACATCATCTTCAAGAATGACTTCTCGAAAATCCCTTGGAACAGGGTTGAGAAGTGGCTGTCAAACTGAGTTTCCATCTTGAACTGTAGATGAAATATTCAGACTGGATGGTGCTGGATGAAACTTCGAATCGACCCACGAAGAAGAGCAATTTTTTCAATATTGTTTACTCCTGTATGCTTCGGGTACTTGGGATATTTTGAGGTCAAGAAGGATCATCTTCTGTGTGAACTCCTGTAATCGACCGCCTTGAGAACTGTTTCGGACATGCGGAAAGTCAGAGATCCGTAGTGTAGATGGGCTGAAAATCCTGAGTTCGTAGCCTATTGAGCGTAGAAAGCCACCGAGCGTGAAATCGTAGATTTGTAGCTTCTGAGCGTGAAGTCATAGGTTTGTAGCCTCTCGAGCGTAAAAGCTACCGAGCACAAAGGCATCCGGGCAAAAAACTATAGACTTATAACTTGCGAATCTGTAGCTATCGAGCGTAGAAAGCTCTTTGACGTAGAACTGTAGATTTGTAGCCTGTGAAAAGAAAATCTTTCGAGCGTAAGGTTGTGGATCTGTCGCCTCCGAGCGTAAACTAAACGCCACCGAGCATGAGACCATAGGTTCGATATCTGCTGAGCGTGAAGTCGTAGGTTTGTAGCCTCTCGAGCGTAAAAGCTACCGAGCACAAAGGCATCAGGGCGTAAAACTATAGACTTATAGCTTGCGAGCGTAAAACCGTAGATCTGTAGCTGTCGAGCGTAGTAAGCTCTTTGACGTAGAACCATGAGTCTACTTTGCACGAAAAACTTTTCGAATTTGCTGACTGTCCGCCTTTCGAGAGTAGTGGGCTGACGTAGTACCCAATCATAACCAAATATTGATTGCGAGATTTGGTTAGGGTTTCGAGGAGTCCGTCCGAGGATTCGAGGAGTCGACCCGAACTCTATATATATCCCAAGTTTGTTGAGAGAAAAACTTTTCATCCGTCTTCTGCGAAAGAGAGCTTTCGACTGTTCGAGTTTTTCTTCGTTCCTTCTCCGAGCACTCTGAGTCTTCAGAAATGGCGTCGAAACAAATCCCCTCCACTAAGGGAAAGAGTATAGGTTCTTCCTCTTGTTCTTTTGCTCCGGCGAGAGAGTCTTCGGTCGGGCAAGGTGAACTTCATTCTGAGCGAAGTATCCCGCCGACGAGCAGCGCTCCCGGCCTAAGAGGTAGAGCTTTTGAAATGACAAAGAACGACGGAAAAATCCTTCGCACACGTTGAACGTGACCGCGCTAGGTCGTCTTCTGTGCTGATAGCCTCTTTGAGAAAGATGATGCACGGAGACGTTTTTATCTTTTACGCCCACATTCCTAATATACCAGCGTAAAAGCTCCATATTTTCGCAGTTTTGAGCGTAACAGCTCTGGCTGCCAAAAACTTGGTGTATAATATAAGATTTTAGCCTTACACCTGTGGATGGAACCTCCGGCGTAATAACTAGAATTTTGGCAGTCCGGCATAAAGCACGGACCGTATACCGCCAATTACGCTCCTGGATGAGACTTCCGGCGTAAAATGACCAAATTTGTACAGTCTTGGCGTAAAGCATAGACTGTCGTTTCTTGGTTCTTTATGTTTGCAAGATTTGTAATGACGTATCCTTCTTGCACTTTTACAGTTAACTTGCATGAGTCCCCGCTGGCCGAGGTGATGGGCTCCGCTGCCGGGATGCTGCACTCAAACTATCTGGAGGATCTGTCCCACGTGGCATTTCCTGTCTCCGGTCCCCAGTACCCTGAAGGCAGGGAGATGTTGATATCGGCTCAGGACGAGCGGACGCTGTTGAACATGATTAACGGAGAGCCCCTGACGCACATAGACGGGGACCAGTACATAAAGCCGTCCTTTCTCTTTGGGGACATGATCGACAAACAGTCCCAAACGAAGCCCAAGAGAGAACCCTGGGTTTTCCCTGCCGGGAATCTGGTTTTGTATCTGCCAACAATGCCGAGAGATTATCCCATCTCGGCCTTCTTCCATGCAACTCATCCCAGGAGGATGTCGTGGACGCTGACCCCCGATCTTCACGGCAAGCCGGGGAAGATATTTCATCTGAAAGGAGCTGACCAGGGGTTGTTTGTCAGCCGCCCTTCCGGCCTCGTGACGATGTTCAGGGGACTGTGCCCGGACAGTGTCCCGAGTAAAGATAGTTTAGTGATCCAGCCGGTCCAATTGCCGACTTTCTGCAACGACTTCATGGGGCGAGGGGGGGTATACCCCAAGGAGAATCCTCGGTGCAACGGGTGGATCACCCCGGCCAACCGCCGATGGGCTTGCCTAGTTGACTGGGCCTTGAAGCACTTTCAGAGAGAGCTGGAGGGCATCGGACTGTATGCTGCCGTGAGTGCGACCAGTGTTGGACTGCCTCCCAATGCTAACCTGTTTCTGGCACTGATGGAGAGATATATTTCGCTCACCGGTACTTTTGCCACTCCACTGGGGGAGTCGGGATTGGCCCTCCATGAGATGGCAGTGATATCGAGACTGCCGATGGGGGATACCCCATATGAAGAGTATGTTCCCACCAACCGGGAGTTGGGGGACTCGGACCCTCGGGTGGTGGAAGTGTATCAGGAGCTGATGTGCCAATACTTCGCGTGCACTGCTTTCTACAATGAGCCTTCTGATTTGGCTCACACCACTAAGTAGATGTCCTACCTCTTCTTCCACCGGGCCAGGGCCGTCAAGTCGGATAAAGTTTCGGGGAGCAAGGATGAGCCCGTGAACTGTTTGGGCGTGCTCAGCGTCCAGGTCGTCGAGGATCTTATGGAAGATGCTAAGGCTCCAGATCAGATTCTCAATGACGGGGTAGGGAAGTACCCTGAAGGCACTAAGGCCTATAGTTACCTGAGGCGCTGCCGCGGGCCTCTGTCTAAGGAAGACCAGCTGGCCGGTTTCCTCTCCATATGGCTGCGTCAAGTAGTAGTGCCCGGCACTGCATCGGCGGACCGCATTCACCGGAACATCCTGTGGCCTGCAGTGCATCTGGTGTTCGGGGCAAGACTGGGCTTGCTTCCCGCCATGGTGTGCCATATACAGGCTGGCCTGAGAGCCATGATCGATGGCCTGCTTGCTAATGACACTCGTCGTGAAAGTTTTCCCAAGGTAGAACTACCATACCTGTACTTGATGGGATGGCTAATTCTCCACAACCCCCGGGTGATGTCTCCCGGCTCAGGTAGTAGCTCGGGGGGTAGTTTCCTGCTGAACTACAAGGACTCTCCCTGGAATGTGAACACAGTTTTGGACTGTCGGTTGGCACTGAACCTCAGTCACGGCTGGAAGCTCCTCTGCATCGTCCCCCCGGTACATCGCAATCAAACGGTGATTAGGCTTGAGGATTTAGGTGGAGAGAAGACCAATCTTTCTCCGGAAGCTTTCAATTGGTTGGTCTGCATCAGACCCTCCTATTTGCTGTACAGAAGCGAAGATCATTGCTTCTTCGAGCCCTACTTGCCCAGTCGGTTTGCCAGGCAATTTGGGTACGATCAGTTGCACGTGGGCAACGCCGTCACCAGCTTCAGGTCTAGAGGCGGACTCATTGATGGAGCCAGAGGATGACGATATTTCATCATGGGCTGCACTGGGGCAATTTTTACTGTGCCCTTTACCACTCTCTCCACGGAGCTGCGCATCCTCCACTCGTATGCCCAGTTCTATGTGGCGGTCAACACCTTCCATCACAATTTTGACATGCGTAGAAGTTTTAGGGTGCCCTCTTCCAAGCCTGGGGGAAGAGTTGAAGTCCCTTTGGTTTCTTCTGACGAGGGTGAGGAGTCTGTTACTCCAGACGAGCCTCTGGTGTCGGTGCCGAGGTGTGAAGTGCCTCTGCCTGCAGGGGCCTTGGTAGTCTCTGTGAAGCGAAGAGCTCCTGCCTCGAAACAGACTTCCCCCCGCAAGAGAAAGAAGAAGACGGTTACTCGTCCTCTCCGGATTCCTGGTATTGAGGCTCCTAGAGAGGAACCTGTTGTCTCCCCTGTCGGGGATGATTCTTTGATCGAGGGTTCCTCGCCATTTAGAGAGGGCCCCTCCATAGTTTCGGCCGGCGGTGCCGGAGAATCTCAGCTGGAGGCTGCTATCGCTGCTACTGCTTCAGGTAGTGGAACGAAGTCGCCTCCGGGGCTGAGTATAAGATTTCATGTACCTCTACCCGGATCAGCGTTGGGAGAGACCCCTTTCGTGCCTGCGAGCACACCTGGCGAGACTCCAGCTGATGAGCCTCGGTTGGATTTTGAGGAGGACCTGGAAGACCACCTGCCGGTGTCGGTTAGCAGACCCGTTTCTCCAGGTATAACAGCTCGCCTAGCCTCATTAAGAAATGATTTAGCTGTACAGGCTGCAGATGCGACGTATATGCCGTCGGCCGGGGGTAAATGTCATTTTTATGCCCTTTTTTTTAGAGAAATTAACATCGCGTGGATTATTAACTTTCTCGTCTTCTTTTCAGGGGCAGACGGGGAGGAGAGCGCTGAAGGACTTTTTGGCTCGGCTTTGGCTTCTGGCGGTGATGCGGAGGCGCCTGGCCTTGAAGAGGAAATATCTTCGGATGCCGGCTTACCCCGAGTAGTTTCGACATCTCAAGAGGAGGATGAGCCCGTCATTGTGACATCGCCTCCTGCGAGTATGCCGATGACTTCGACTGTCGCTGTTGCGTCCCCCTTGGTTGCACCACCTGTTGAGGCGACGGCCGTGGCCACATCGTCTGCAAACATTCCTGGAGACGGACTCGCCAACATTGCGGCCACTCCTGGCGTCCAATCGGATCTGGCCGTGCTGATCAATATACCAGCCTCTTCTATGCCAGCTTAAAAACGCTGATATCAATGGTGTTGGCGAAGAATCTGGACTTTGAGCGTCTGAAGAAGGCTTCTCAGTCTTCGATCGGGGTGATCAGGGAATTTGGCGACTCCGGGGTAGCCGATGCCATGGAGGCGATGGTTAATGGTTTGGAGCAACCCATTAACGAATACTTGCAGCTGACTCGGGGAAGCATCGAAGCTGAGGTCCAGGCCAGGTACGACTTCATGACAGCGCGGTTTACTCAACAGCTGGAAAGCTTAGATAAATCCGCCAAAACACATAAGCTGGAGATGGATAAAAGGAAAGCTGTCGTGGAGGAGGCTCTTGCTCTTCAGACGAAGTGCCAATTCGAGCATGAAGGGAATGTAGCGAGGGACCGCAAGTTGAAAGAAAAGCTCGCCCAGGCGGAGAAGTGGGCTTCCCAGTCGTTGGCAGGTCTGGATGTAGTGACCGGTCGACTGAGCACAGCGCGACGGGATTTAGAGCGTGCAGAAGCTGCCCGTGCGGGTTCCCTTCGGGAAAGGGCCGAACTGTCCTTTATGAGCAACCACGAGGCACGGCTGGAGCGGGCTCGCGCTGATGCCTTGGTTTGTAGGAATGAGAGGATAGCTGCACTGACGAAGCTGATTCGCGATCTGACCGCTCCCCCATAATGATGTACCCTTCCTTCTTTTTTCTTTCCAGTGTAATTCTGCTCTTTTTGGGAATAAAGCGACTCTTTTCTGACGTTGTGGACCCATCATTTCGGAATATAAATGACAGGTTTGGGCGAGAGTGATATCAGAGGTAGTATGGACGTGATAAACTCTTGGTAAACTTTAGCAGGACATATTTATTCAGAGGTCATACGGACATGATAGAATATGCTTTGGTAGAACATATCTATTCATAGGTCATACGGACATGATAGAATATGCTTTGACTAAAGTTTGTAGACAAGACACTATCAGAGGTAGTATGGACGTGATAGACTCTTAGTAAACTTTAGCAGGACATATTTATCCAGAGGTCATACGGACATGATAGAATATGCTTTGATGGGACATATCTATTCATAGGTCATACGGACATGATAGAATATGCTTTGACTAAAGTTTGTAGACAAGACACTATCAGAGGTAGTATGGACGTGATAGGTATTGCATTTCTAAATTAGTCGAACATATCTATTCAGAGGTTATATGGACATGATAGAATATGACCCAACTAGTTTCGTTTTGGAAGTAGTTTTGTGAGAATTGAGGTTTTTGCTGTATTCCACTTGAGCAGAGGAGATTAAGCATAGTACCTTTTCAGGAATTTTCCGTTGATAGGAGCCATTAACAGGTCTCCGTTAGGCTGGGCTAACCTGTAAGCGCCGTTTGAGAACATTGTCTCGATCACATAAGGGCCTTCCCACTTGGGCTGGAATTTGCCCTTACTCCTGTGAGTAAGAATCATCGGCCTTCTTACGGCTAAAACTAGCTCGCCGACTTTGAACACTCTTTCCTTTACTTTATGGTTGAAAGCTCTGAAAATGCGTGCTTGGTAGAGCGCGATGCGCTGTTGAGCTTGGAGGCGTTTCTCGTCTAATCCTTCTAGCTCTTGAAGCCTTAAGAGGTCATCTTTTCTTGAGTCAGCTCGTTAGTCACGGCTATTCTGAGTGACGGGATCTGGATTTCAATGGGGAGAACTGCTTCGCTCCCGTAGACCAATGAGAATGGGGTACAACCTGTCGGTGTTCGTACCGTTGTGCGGTATGCCCAGAGACATTCGCCCAGCTTCTCATTCCAATCTCTCTTGTTCGAAGAGACGAACTTCTTCAAGAGCTTGATAATAGTTTTGTTGAAAGCTTCCGCCAAACCATTAGCAGCTGGATAATATGACGTAGAGGCAATATTATGTATTCAATTTTTATCGCAAAATCGATGAAACGGCTGGCTGATGAACTGCGGCCCATTGTCGTGAATTATCCTTCGGGGAATCCCAAAGCGATAAATAACGTGATGTTTGATGAAGCTGATCACATTAGACGCCTTTACCTCAGCAAGAGGGATCTCCTCTACCCATTTGGAGAAGTAATCCGTGATGGACAGTATGAACCGGTGACCTCTGGAAGAAGACGGGTGAATGGGACCAATTATATCCATACTCCATGCTTCGAAAGGCCAGGATGCGACCGTAGGATGTAGATGTTCAGACGGTTGATGTATGAAGTCTGCATGAACCTGGCAGGCTCTGCATTGTCTTGCATATTTGATTGCGTCTGCGATCATAGTGGGCTAGTAATAGCCCATTCTCCTGATACGATCATGTAGCTTAGTACCGGGTTGATGCGCTCCACATACGCCGTCGTGAGCTTCACGGACAATTTACTGTGCTTCGTCGTTAGAGAGACATCTCAATAGTAGTCCGTCGTAGGTCCGGCGATATAGGTATTGTGAGGACACATCGAAGTAGAAGCGTAATAATCGTCTCTTGACGAATACTGCTTCTTTGGGGTCCTCCGGCAAGATTTCGTATGCCACGAAATCTATGAAGGGACTTTTCCAATCTCTCGCGGGAGGATCGGTGTTTACAGCGTAGCTGCGTTCTATGTGAGAGTTGTTCTTCACACAGAATAGATCTCTGTTAAGAAGGATTACCGAATTCTGCCTTCTTATAGGAGTAGCTAAATCTGCAGCTAGACTGGCTAGGGCATCAGCTTCCAGATTCTGAGATCGAGGTACATGCTCTAGGAAGAATCCTTTGAATGTCATGGCTATCTCGACTGCTGCTTGGTGATAGGGGATGAGGTCCGGATTTCGGACTTTATATATTCCCCTGACTTGATTGACGATCAACAGAGAATCACCGAAAGCTTCCAGAGACTCGACCCCCAGTTCCTTAGCGACTTGGAGTCCGATTAGTAGAGCGTTATACTCCGCGACGTTGTTGGAACAGGGCTCGCTAAGAGAGTACGCTCGGTAGATGACGAGTTTGTCGGGGGTAACCAGGACAATTCCTACCCCTGAAACCACGTTTCCCCTAGGGCCAGTTCTGGAGGCACCGTCGAAGAATAGCTGCCATGCGTCACTTTCCATTGCGGAATTGCATTCTGCAACTTCGTCAGGGATATCCTCGTATAGCTTGGAGGTCTCCGGGATCGGATGAGCAGCTAGGAAGTCGGCCAATGCTTGGCCTTTTATGGACTTCTGAGGGACGTACACCATGTCATATGGTGTTAACAGCATCGCCCAAGTCGCGAGCCGGGAATTAAGAGCACTCGGCTTGCTCATCAGTACTCGAAGAGGGTTGATCCTGGAGATGATCTGAATCGTCTGGCCTGTGAAATAGTATCGCGTCTTCTGGATAGCGAACATCAGAGCCAAGCATTCTTTCTCCACCGGGTTGTACCGGTGTTCGGCTCCGACCATCATCCTACTGAGGTAGTAGATAGCCTGTTCATGACCCATATCATTCTTCTGTGTGAGAAAAGCTCCCAGTGAATGGTCCATCGCTCGAACGTACAGTAAAAATGGTCTTCCCATGACGGGAGGCACCAGAACTGGCGGACTGGTGAGGTAGCGCTTGATATCCCCGAACGCTTGCTGACAGGTCTCGTCCCATACAAAGGATACGCCTTTCTTCATGAGATGAGAAAAAGGCTGACACCTCCCTGAGAGGTTGGATATGAATCTTCGGATATAAGCTAGACGGCCTTGAAATCCCCGGAGTTCCCTCAGATTACGGGGCGGTCGCATTTCTACGATGGCCTGGACTTTATCAGGGTCCACTTGAATGCCCTTGGCGGTAATGACAAATCCCAGAAACTTTCCACTAGATACCCCCAGGAAGGACTTGGTAGGATTCATCTTGAGTTGATGTTGGCGCATTAACTCGAACACCGTCCTTAAGTCTTGGATGTGATCACCTTTGAGGCTGCTGTTGACAGCTATATCGTCTACGTAACATTTCACTGTCTTACATAAATGCTTGTGGAATATGTTACTCATAGCCCGTTGGTACGTCGCCCCGGCGTTCTTCAATCCGAAGGGCATGACCGTATAGCAATATACCCCCAGTGGTATCCGAAAAGCAGTATGCTTATCGTCTTCAGGATGCATCTTGATCTGGTTGTATCCCGAGAATCCGTCCATAAAAGACATGCGTTCAAAACCGCAGGTGTTGTCGATCATGATGTCTGTGATGGGAAGAGGGAACTCATCCTTGGGGCAGGCTGCATTCAGATCTCGGTAATCGATGCAGATACGTATTTTTCCGCTTTTCTTCATGACTGGGACAACGTTGGCGACCCAATCGGGATGTTGTTCCTCCCGGATGAAACCGCAGGCTATCAACTTCTTGACTTCAGCTTCGATGGCGTCCATCATATCCGGGCGGAACCGGCGTTGGAGCTGTTTCACATGCTTTGAATCGGGCAATATGTTGAGTTTATGAGTAGCCACCTTTGGATCAAGTCCGGGCATATCCTCATAATTCCACGCAAAGACGTCGATATATTCTTTTATCAATTGAATAACTTCTTCCCTTTTAGTTGGGGAAAGATTGTTACTGATAAATATCGGCCTTGGCGAAAGTTCATCCCCAACATCAACCTGGATAACTTCATCTTTGGTGGGAGGTTCTCTTTGTTCGAAGCGGAACTCCCATTGTGTATCCATCTGTTGGGCCCAAGAGTCATTCTCAAACGGTTCGGATTCTTGTTCGTCTGACTCGAAGGGATCCGTCACTACCATTTTTACTGGTAATGTTCGCTGGAGAGCGTGAGATGAGTCGGAGGGTGACGAGTCGTCTTGAAAAGAGGAACAGGCATCCTCGCTTGATTTGGAAGTTGCAAGGGAGGCGGCATACCCTAACCCGAAATGAGTTCGTTGATAGTAGGGATCGCCGCACAGCGGCATTCGTCTGCCTCTTCCGTAGTTGAGGCATGGCTTCCGCTTCAAGTCGTAGCCCATGTTTTGCATGATCTTCAACGCTTGCGGGCTGTATCGGTGAACTTGCATTTTTCCGTCCTCAGACTCGCGAGATTCTTCTTGTACAACCGGACCGCTCCGCCTGCGATTGAAGACTATTGGACGCTGGCCGTCGCGAGTTGAAGGGACAATAAAGGCATCATTTTCATAGGGTTCATATATCATGATGACATTAGACGTTGATGCATCTTCCCACACGTTCTCTCCCCGTTTGACGGTTAGGGGATCTGAAGCCTGTTTACGACTCCTATCTTTGTGTCTTTGGATCAGATATGTACGCAGGTCAGGAGGAGTTGCGGAAGAAGAGGACGATGGCTGGTTCCTTCTGTTCCCCTCAGTGGGCGTGCGGCGGTTGGGAACCATGGTTCTCCCTGTGCCACCTGTGTACAACAGGTTGGCCATCTGGGTGGCGAATAATCCCTGAGGAGGGTGTCTTCCCGCAACCTGAGCTTGCTTTACGCCGAGGGACTTTGTCTGGCGTAATTTGGAGATTTGCTCAGACTGGCATAAAGCTGAAGAGGTCCTCAGTTGGCCGTCAGCATCTCGCGTAATCCGGAGGGTAGGCAGATTGTTCCCTCGTCGGCGTAAAGGCCGAGAAGTTGAGTAGTCCGCCGCTTGCTTTCCCTTGCGTGGATTGCAGGGATCATCTGCTTTTCCGCGGAAGGCAGATGAAGTTTTACGCGTGGAGTGCGTTTTGAATTTCTGATTTGGCACCAAGGCTTTATCAGAAATGTTGTCTATTCCGTCAGTGACGGGAGACTGCATTTTACGCGCAGGGTGCGGAGTGGACATCCGGACTAGCGTTAAGCCATTTCCAGAAGTTTTGTCGGCCCTGTCAGAGACAGGCGACTGAATTTTAGGTGCAGGGCACGGAGGATACTCCTGGGTTAGCGCTGAGGCATTGCCAGAAGTTTTGTCGGTCCTGTCAGAGACAGGTGACTGAATTTTACGTGCAGGGCACGGAGGGAGCAATGCTACAACCTCATTGGTCGGAGAGATCGGAGAGTCCACAGGGATGGTAGAGGATGTCTTGGGCATCCAGACCTTGCGCAGCTTCCTGTTGTCTTGGACGGAGAGAGGGTGAGAGCTACCCCCGGTTTGAAGCATGTCTTCGTAGGCAGACTGGTCGAATTGGACGACCAGTGTCTTCTTCACGGTCCCTATAGATACCGCATCGTGTTGAGCAATTACTTCCTCATCAGAAGAGAAAGACGTCCCCAGCAGAGTCGCCATCTTGTTTGTGGTAGAAAACGAAAGAATGAAATGTATTCAGGTGGGGGTTCACACGAAACCCGTGTTCTTTGGTTTACAAACAAACTTGTACAATTTAATCCTATACAAGGATGTGGGAGTATAATTTATTTAATCTGGGTAGATATTGCTATAGGTGTCTGATCTGCAGTCGATCACTTTAGCCCTTGGACCACACGATGGTGAAGAAGTGTCGTAGAAGACGGAAAGCAGCTTCGGAGGTTACAAAAGAGGGTGGATGCACGATGCCAAAGTCGTCGATCCCTACCCCTTGCCTGAGCTCCGGGTTCTTCTCTCTCTCTCTCTCGATCTCTTCTCTCCTTGTTTTTCTTGACCTTGTTCGATCTTCTTTTCAAAAGTCCGATCGTTGATCAATTTTTTTGACCTGTTCCTCTGTAGATAGAGGTCTCTATTTATAGAGTCTTAGGGACAGTGACCACTCAGTTGGTGTAAAAACCGAGGATTGGACAACACAGTATCCTTTTACACGACGGTTAAAATAACCAATGCCTGCGTATAGATGATCCTTTGAATGAGCGTGTGACGCGGGTCCAACTAAGGGACAAAACGCGTACTGTTGCTATGAAGATCACGACATAAAAGCCACGCAGGTAGGTCTCCCTCGTGTAGAAGAGGTGGGCGTAAAAGCCAATGTCTGTCACCATGGCATAGAAGCCAAGTGGGCATAGAAGCCAGGCGAGCATAGAAGCTGAAGAGGCGTAGAAGCCGAGCAAGCATAGAAGCTGAAGAGGCGTAGAAGCCGAGCGGGCACTGAAGCTGAATAGGCGTAGAAGCCGAGCGTAACGTGCCCGAGTGGTCATAGAGGCCGAGCCGTAGAAGCCGAGCGGGCACTGAAGCTGAATAGGCGTAGAAGCCGAGCGTAACGTGCCCGAGTGGTCATAGAGGCCGAGGCGTAGAAGCCGAGATGATGTGGATGTTTTAGCCGGAATTATGGCTCTTGGAGATATAATCAAATCTCTCGCATTAAATGTAGAGATCCGCCATCATCTTGTGCATTAATTGCAAAGGCGTGTTCTGAAGGCCTGCCACCGTTCTGAGCATTAGGCGAAGAGACGTGCCTCGAGCCCTGTTCGAAGAGCAGCTTTTGATGTGGCAGTCTGTTTGTCTTCCGCAGAGCGTAAACATCTCATATCTGCCTGTGTAAAACAAGGCAGCGTATCCCCTTGCATGTGTGAAAGCAGTAGACACGAAGATGATGCCACTAAACGACGGTCCGGTGTCATTTAATCAAATCCCCTGAATTAAATGCAGAGATCCGCCATCATCTTGCGCATTAAATGTAGAGGCGTGTTCTGAAGGCCTGCCACCGTTCTGAGCATTAGGCGAAGAGACGTGCCTCGGGAAACTGTCACTGCTCTGTGCATTAAATGCAGAGGTATGCCTCGAGCCTTGTATAAAGTGCAGCTTTCGGCGTGGCAGGCTGTTTGTCTTCCGCGGAGCGTAAACGGCTCATATCTGCCTGTGTAAAACTTAGGCGGCGTAGCCCTCTGTACGCGAAAAAGCGGTTTATGCGAAGGGAATGGAAGTAAACGACAGCCTGGGTCGCAATGTCGTGCCATTATTATAGCCGTCGCCTGGGTAGTCGAGCAGTATCCCTTTGTCAGAAGTCCAGACGTCAGGTTCATTTGCAGGACATGACAGGTTCACTTCGGAGAACACGAAGCGTTCCTCGTACCCTTTAATGCTGTATTGAAAGCGGATGTGTTTTACGCCATATAGGCGACGAAGCCCTCTGTTTTGCGTTGAGGCGGCCTGGACGTGCTGCATTACGCGGATGGTCGTCTTTTTACGCCGTTGTGCGTCAACATGCTGCGTGTAGCCATCAGCGTATTTTTTATGCTTCTACATACTTAAGCTGTAGTACAACAATAAGGGACTAAATATACTAATCTCATCCACAGAAATGAATACAGCAATATCAGAATCATAAAGCAAAATCAATCTCAATAAAACATAAACTCGGGAAACTATCCGATAATGAGTCTGATACAATAGTCAAGATACATGAATAAAGATAACAACAGCAAATACTGAGTATGGATAAAGCATATACTCAGAAGATATCCTCGGAGATCACTCGTCTTCTGGATCTGGTACTGCTCCAGTGCCTGCTCCTGTTCCTGCTCCTGCTAATGCTCTTGTCCCGTATACCTCGGGATAGATCTCGCCTGCTAATCCTGGGGAAATAATCCGGATCCAGGTCCTCAGGGGACATAGCAAGGTACAAAATAACTCAAGCCAAAAATAAATACAGTGCAACAATAAATTAATCAATAGGATAAACTATGTAACCATCTAAGTGAAATACAAGTGAGAGCATCACTAGTACTCAGGCTGAGACCGCTACAAGCTCTGTATCGGGGAGCCGGTAGCAGTAATATCACGTAATGTGCCTAGCTCTGATGTAGAGTCTACAGCCTCACAATAATAAATACATATATAAAATAGCCTGTAGCCTGTGTGTCTCTCCCCACCCAATGTAATCACACGTCTCATGTCCACAACGTCTCATGTCCATGTCACGCAAGATCATAACTAATACAAAAAGTCATATAATAGCTATGAATATAATGTCTATGTCACAAATCCTGTAACCTATACAGAATCACCATGAATATCTCAGGAAGATTCTATCTCATGAATAGTGTCAGGTGTCTTGGGTATAACGTACTTGATAATGCAAGCACAAGAATGTAAAGGGTCTCGATATCCATCTCTAGGTGACGTTACACAACTCCGCGTACGGTGTTGGCACCCGAATATTAATCGGACGCTAAGTAATATCACACGATCCTAGGTTAAGCATGTACAAGATATAAATAAGTCAAGAAAATGATATGTACAAGAACTGCAAGGTTGGCAAGGTACACTTGCCTGGGGTTTGGATACCAACAACTGTTCCTGTATCGGTGAATTCTGTAGGTACTCCTCCAAAAACTGTAATAAACATCACCATCAGGTTTAGAAAATATCAAATAGCTAGAATTGCCTGTCCTTGAGTCCAATTTGGACACAAGGGCAAAAATAACAATTTCTGGTTAAAGCGGGGTCCACATGTGAGCCGCTTCGCACCAAAAAATGTGTCAGAGACAATGTTTTCCAAAATTATCAAAATTAGTGTCAACAAGTCAAGAACGATGATATGAACCCAACAGAATTTCCAGAACTGGATTCCGATGAGCCGATCACAAAATCGCCCGTCAAGTGGAGCCGTGGGGCCCACGATACGCGATTTTGTCAACGTTCTCAGAATTGAACTAAACTTGGGTCACAGGACCAGCGTATTGCTACGAGTCCGATAAAGCAAGTTTCATTTCGATCCGACGTGTGTACACGAAGTTACAACGAGTTCTAGAACAGGGCCAATACGGGGCATTGTCGACGGATACGCGTTGATTCCGGTGTGCACGCGCATCCAAATCAACTTTCGCGAAATCCCATACGTCCGTATCAACGGCGCGCACCTTTCGGTGAAGTCCTCACACGACCAAGTCATCCCGTTTGGCGGGGCGCACTCAGTTCCGGGGAAAAATAGGGTAAATATTTTCCTGATTTTGGATCACAGTTCACCATTGCCACAGGACGCGACACACCGAGCGGGTTGCACGGGTATCGAGAGGGTCACGCAGGGTTCGCGTCACAGCAGACGGAACGGGAAACGGGGTAGTGAGGAGAGAGAAATGGCTACCTGAACAGGGCTCCGCAGAAAGCTGAAAAGCGCGCTTCGCGAGGCTTTGCGACACGACGGTGGGGCTGCTAGGGTTAGGATTCTTGTCGTCGTCACCGGAGACGGCCGGAGCTGGCACGGTGGAGGAGGTGGCCGGAGCATCGGGGTCGTCGGCTTGTCGTCTCGGTCCAGGAGCTGGAGGTGGCACTAGCGGAGCTGGCTGGGTCGGAGAGAAGTGGTCGACGGGGACAGCGGGGCTCGGGGTCCTCGGCGGAGAGGGTTCTGGACAGCGGAGCTGTGGCATCGCCGGGCTGAAGTTCACCGGAGCTGGAGAGGCGGTGGGCGGCGGAGATCGAGTGGAGAGTTTTCGTCATTGGGTGTTGGGGTGGCCGGAGGAAGGTGGTGGCTGGGGTTTGAGGAGGTTTTTATAGGGGCAGCCGGCCGTTGGCTGGGAGGAGAAGGGGCAGGGCCGGC
This sequence comes from Iris macrosiphon, assembly GCA_036927795.1. Lineage (NCBI taxonomy): Eukaryota > Viridiplantae > Streptophyta > Magnoliopsida > Asparagales > Iridaceae > Iris > Iris macrosiphon. The sequence goes on from JAYESA010000007.1 coordinate 191,635,624, forward strand.
CGGTTGCTGGGGGAGGCGAAGCGGTGCTGGGAGAGGAAGAGGCGCCGAGGAAGATGAAGCGCTGTGGGGGAAGGCTGAGAGCTACGGCGGCGGGGGAGACGCAGCTGCGGCAGGCGACGAACGTTAGGAATTAGGTTTTAGGGTTAACGGGTCGGGTTTCGGGTCGGGTCACCTGTTTAGGCCCGGATCCAACCCGCTAAGGTTTAGGCCTGGTTCAGCTAGACCGGGTCCGGTTCGGGTTGGTTCAGTTGGGAATAAACTGGGTTTATTTAGGGTTTAGTTAGGGTTTAATAAAAACTTAATTTTTAGGTCTTTAAAAAAATTTCGGGGTCCAATAAATTCCAGAAAAATTATCCTATGTCTAATATTTCATTTTACACCTAAAAATATTATTTTCATAATATTTTAATATTGATTAACATCATTTAAAATTATTTAATTTCTAAGATACCTTGGTTTTAATTAGTTAAATATTACAGAAAAATTCATAAATTTCTGAAAATTTATTTTTAAATTTCTGAAAAAATACAGGTGATTACAATCTACCCCCTTAAGAGGATTGCATCCTCGCAATCAAAGAATATACTACTAAAGGAAAATGAACTATGGAAACTATAAGAAATGCTTAGGTTATACCTGCATCTGCGAATAGGTGAGGATAACGTTGGCGCATGATATCCTCTCGTTCCCAGGTAGATTCGCCAGAAGAGTGATGTTTCCAAGCTACTCGAACCAGTCTAATTGTCTGTCCTCACAATGTCTTCTCACTGATGTCGAGTATGCCAACTGGCTGTTCTTCATATCTCAAGCTAGGGCCCACTGCGATCTCAGAATGATCGACTACGTGACTTGGGTCAGTCACGTACCTTCTCAGCTGTGAGACATGGAATACATCATGCACTCCCTCTAAGAATGGAGGTAATGCAAGACGATAAGCCACCTCACCAATGCGCTCCAGAATATCAAATGGCCCAATGTACCTTGGGCTCAACTTGCCTCTGCTCCCAAATCGAATAGTACCTCGAGTAGGTGAAATCCTCAAGAATACGTGCACTCCTTCTTTGAACTCCAGGGGACGTCTGTGTGTATCAGCCCAATATTTCTGTCTGTCCTGAGCTGCACGAAGATGATTCTGAATTTGCTTCACCTTCTCAATGGTCTGCATCACCAACTCTGGACCCAGTATTTGACGCTCGCCAACGTCACTCCAGCATATCGGCGATCTGCACTTTCTACCGTACAACGCCTCGAATGGTGCCATCTGGATGCTTGCCTGATAACTGTTATTATAAGAGAATTCTACCAAGTGCAAATGATCTTCCCAAGACCCTCCGAAGTCTAACATACACGATCGCAGCATCTCTTCCAATATCTGAATCGTGCGCTCTGATTGACCATCTGTCTGTAGATGGTAAGCAGTGCTGAACTTGAGTCGAGTGCCAAGACTCTCTTGCATGCTTCGCCAAAAATGAGATGTAAATCTCTAATCACGATCTGACACAATACTAACCGGTACTCCATGTAATCTTACGATTTGTCGTATATACATGTCGGCTAGTACTTCCGTGGACTGTCCAACTCTAAATGGCAAGAAATATGCCGATTTAGTGAGTCGATCCACGATAACCCATACTGCATCTTTTCTACTGGGGCTTCTTGGAAATCCTGTAACGAAATCCATAGTGATATGTTCCCACTTCCATTCGGGGATGGGAAGCGGCTGTAACATACCAGCAGTTCTTTGATGCTCGGCCTTTACTTGCTGGCAGACCTAATATTTCGCCACAAATCGTGCAATCTCCCTCTTCATTCCATGCCACCAATAATACTGCCTCAAATCTCGGTACATCTTTGTTCCTCCCGGATGAATAGAGTACATGGAGCTATGTGCTTCAGTCATCAACTCATGTCTCAATTCCCCATTCGGTAGATATAGGCGATTTTTGCACCTTAATGTCCCGTCCTCATGTATGCGAAGTCCCGTTTGCATGCCTGCTTCTGTCTTTTCTTTAAGTCTTCGAAATCTAGCATCAGTGGGCAATGCCTCTTTAATCCTCTCCACAAGTGACGACTTAACTTCAAGATTCATCAACAAGCCACTTTGTCTTGGTAAAATAATCTCTATCTGGAGCTTCTGTAGATCCTTCAATAGCTGGGGCTGCATCGTCAAGAAATAAGCCGTGGGCTTCCTGCTGAGTGCGTCTGCTACGACATTCGCCTTTCCCGGATGGTACTGCAGATCTATATCAAAGTCTACCATCAACTCAAGCCAACGTCTCTGTCTCATGTTGAGCTCCTTCTGAGTATATACATACTTCAGACTCTTATATCAGTAAAAATTTCTACCTTCTCTCCATAAAGATAGTGCCTCCATATCTTCAGTGCAAATATTACTGCAGCTAGCTCAAGATCGTGCGTTGGATAGTTCTTCTCATGGACCTTCAACTGTCTCGATGCATAAGCGATAACTTTGTCATGTTGCATCAAAACATATCCTAGTCCACTACCTGACGCATCACTATAAACAATAAAATCTCCTGACCCTGAAGGAAGAGTCAAGACCGGTGCTATTGTTAATCGCCTCTTCAAGTCTTCAAAGACCTTCTGACAATCTTCCGTCCATGCAAACTCATGTTCCTTACGCGTCAATCGCGTCATAGGCTCCACAATCTTTGAGAAATTTTCTACGAACCTTCGGTAATATCCAGCAAGTCCGAGAAAACTTCTCACTTCTGCAACTGATGTAGGTGTAGGCCAAGTTTCTATTACAGCAACCTTCTCTGGATCAACTGAAAGTCCTTCCCCTGAGATGATATGTCCCAAGAAAGGCACCTTATCCATACAAAACTCATATTTACTGAGTTTGGCATACAACTTCTCCTGCCTCAGCATCTCTAGCACAATTCTGAGATGTTCCTTATGCTCTTCGTAGCTCTTGGAATATACTAAGATATCATCAATAAATACAACCACGAACTTGTCCAAGTACTGATAAAAAACTCTGTTCATCAAACTCATGAACACAGCTGGCACGTTGGTTAAACCAAACGGCATTACTAAGAACTCATAGTGTCCATACTTGGTCCTGAAAGCTGTCTTCGGTATATCCTCCTCCCTCACTCTAATCTGGTGATAACCGGATCTAAGGTCAATCTTCGAGAATACTCTAGCACCACTCAATTGACCGAATAAGTCATCAATGAGTGGCAAGGGATACCGATTCTTAATGGTCACAGCGTTCAGTGCCCTGTAGTCAATACACAGGCGTACTGTTCCATCCTTCTTCGGTACAAATAGTATGGGTGCTCCCCAAGATAAAATACTGGGCCGAATAAAACCCTTCTCCAGAAGATCATCAACTTGTTCCTTCAATTCCACCAACTCCTTAGGTGCTAGCCGGTACAATGATGAAATGATAGGCTCTGCTCCTGGAGTCAAGTCTATTGTGAATTCTATTTCCCGATCAGGTGGTAAACCTGGAAGATCAACAGGAAATACATCCACAAACTCTGATATGACTCTTGGGTAACCTGACTCCCCTTCTACAGATAGTACCCTAAGAGTAGGCTGAACACCTTGCTCTATAGCTCCCCGAAGAAACTCAAACTCTGAATGACCAGGCGGTCTAAATATAACCTTTCCAAGCCGGCAATCAAGAGTCGCATGGTACTGACTTAACCAGTCCATACCAAGTACAATATCATAATCCGGCATGGAAAAGATCAGAAATTGAGCTCGCATCTCTCTTCCACAGACTACTACCGAACAAGATCTACAGATATCACTAACTGGGATAATTCTACCTCCCGTAAGAATTCTCTTAGTCTTCGAAAGGGGTGCGGTAGCTACTCTATGTGTAGCTACGAAGCTAGCAGCTATGAATGAATGCGATGCTCCAGAATCAAATAAAGCTACAGCAGGTAATGAAGCTACTAATATAGTACCTGCTATAACCTCTCCTGCAGTAGCTTCCTCCTCAACAGCGAATGCAAATGCTTGTCCTCGTCCCTGAGCTGGACACCTCTGCTGACGAGCCTGCTGGAATAGTGCTGCCTGTGGTGCCAATGGTGGTCTCTGCTGATATCCTCCTGGAGTTAGTGGATTCATTACTCTGCATCCAAAATAAACGATAAGAGGCGCACAGAGGAATCAAGGCAGGATGCAAGTCAAGAAATTAATTCGAATCCGATATGGAGATCAAGAACGATTCAAGCAAGTGGATGAGATCCTATAACTTATCATATCCTTATTGCAGGCTTGCTCGGTCCCTAAGTTGAAACCGAATAATTTAGTCGTAGACCTGCATGGGCCACCACAAAAACTATGTCACGCCCCAGTCCCAAAATATCGAGGGACTAGACACGTGGCAATGGCCAGCAGCACACACCGATGGACAAACCCAATTTAATGGACCCATCAGGATGTACTTAAGCTATAGTACAATAATAAGGGACTAAATATACTAATCTCATCCACAGAAATGAATACAACAATATCAGAATCATAAAGCAAAATCAATCTCAATAAAACATAAACTTGGGAAACTATCCGATAATGAGTCTGATCGATAGTCAAGATACATGAATAAAGATAACAACAGCAAATACTGAGTATGGATAAAGCATATACTCAGAAGATATCCTCGAAGATCACTCATCTTCTGGATCTGGTACTGCTCCAGTGCCTGCTCTTGTTCCTGCTCCTGCTAATGCTCATGTCCCTTATACCTCGGGATAGATCTCGCCTACTAATCCTGGGGACATAATCCGGATCCAGGTCCTCAGGGGACATAGCAAGGTACAAAATAACTCAAGCCAAAAATAAATACAGTGCAACAATAAATGAATCAATAGGGTAAACTATGTAACCATCTAAGTGAAATGCAAGTGAGAGCATCACTAGTACTCAGGCTGAGACCGCTACGAGCTCTGTGTCGGTAGCAGTAATATCACGTAATATGCCTAGCTCTGATGTAGAGTCTACGACCTCACAATAATAAATATATATATAAAATAGCCTGTAGCCTGTGTGTCTCTCCCCACCAAATGTAATCACACGTCTCATGTCCATGTCACGCAAGATCATAACTAATGCAACAAGTCATATAATAGCTATGAATATAATGTCTATGTCACAAATCCTGTAACCTATACAGAATCACCATGAATATCTCAGGAAGATTCTGTCTCATGAATATTGTTAGGTGTCCTGGGTATAACGTACTTGATACTGCAAGCACAAGAATGTAAAGGGTCTCGATATCCATCTCTAGGTGACGTTACACAACTCCGCGTACGATGTTGGCACCCGAATATTAATCGGACGCTAAGTAATATAACATGGTCCTAGGTTAAGCATGTACATGATATAAATAAGTCAAGGAAATGATATGTACAAGAACTGCAAGGTTGGCAAGGTACACTTGCCTGGGGTTTGGATACCAACAGCTGCTCCTGTATCGGTGAATTCTGCAGGTACTCCTCCAAAAATTGTAATAAACATCACCATCAGGTTCAGAAAATATCAAATAGCTAGAATTGCCTGTCCTTGAGTCCAATTTGGACACAAGGGCAAAAATGATAGTTTTTGGTCAAAGCGGGGTCCACGTGTGGGCCGCTTCGCACCGAAAAATGTATCAGAGATAATGTTCTCCAAAATTGTCAAACTTAGTGTCAACAAGTCTAGAACGATGATACGAACCCAACGAAATTTCCAGAACTGGATTCCGATGAGCCGATCACAAAATCGCCCGTCAAGTGGAGCCGCGGGGCCCATGATACGCAATTTTGTCAACGTTCTCAGAATCGAACCAAACTTGGGTCACAGGACCAGCGTATTACTACGAGTCCGATAACGCAAGTTTCGTTTTGATCCGACGTGTGTACACTAAGTTACGAGTTCTGGAACAGGGCCGATACGGGGTATTGTCGACGGATACGCGTTAATTTCGGTGTGCACGCACATCCAAATCAACTTCCACAAAATCTCACACGTCCGTATCAACGGCACGCACCTTTCGGTGAAGTCTGCACACGACCAAGTCGTCCCGTTTGGTGGGGCGCACTCAGTTTCGGGGGAAAATAGGGTAAATATTTTTCTAATTTTGGATCGCAGTTCACGATCGCCACAAGACGCGACACACCAAGCGGGTTGCACGGGTATCGAGAGGGTCACGCAGGATTCGCGTCACAGCAGACGGAACGGGAAACATGGCAGTGAGAAGAGAGAAATGACTACCTGAACAGGGCTCCGCAGAAAGCTGAAACGTGCGCTTCGCGAGGCTTCGCGACACGGCGACGGGGATGCTAGGGTTAGGTTTCTTGTCGTCGTCACCGGAGATGGCCGGAGCTGGCACGGTGGAGGAGGTGGCCGGAGCGTCGGGGTCGTCGGCTAGTCGTCTCGGTCCCGGAGCTGGAGGCAGCACTGGCGGAGCTGGCTGGGTCGGAGAGAAGTGGTCGACGGGGACAGTGGGGCTCGGGGTCCTCGGCGGAGAGGGTTCTAGACAGCGGAGCTGTGGTGTCGCCGGGCTGAAGTTCACCGGAGCTGGAGAGACGGTGGACGACGGAGATCGAGTGGAGAGGGTTCGTCGTTGGGTGTTGGGGTGGCCGGAGGAAGGTGGTGGCTGGGGTTTGAGGGGGTTTTTATAGGGGCAGCCGGCCGTTAGCTGGGAGGAGAAGGGGCAGGGCCGGCCGGTTGCTGGGGGAGGCAAAGCGGTGCTGGGAGAGGAAGAGGCACCGAGGAAGATGAAGCGCCGCGGGGGAAGGCTGAGAGCTACGGCGGCGGGAGGCGGAGCGTCGGAAGCGGGGGAGACGCAGCTGCGGCAGGCGGCGGACGTTAGGAATTAGGTTTTAGGGTTAACGGGTCGGGTTTCGGATCGGGTCAGCGGTTTAGGCCCGGATCCGACCCGCTAAGGTTTGGGCCTAGTTCAGCTAGACCGGGTCCGGTTCGGCTTGGTTCAGTTGGGAATAAACCGGGTTTATTTAGGGTTTAGTTAGGGTTTAATAAAAACTTAATTTTTAGGTCTTTAAAAATGTTTCCGGGGTCCAATAAATTCCAGAAAAATTACCCTATGTCTAATATTTCATTTTACACCTAAAAATATTATTAATATTTTAATATTGATTAACATCATTTAAAATTATTTAATTTCTAAGATACCTTGGTTTTAATTAGTTAAATATTAAAGAAAAATTCATAAATTTCTGAAAATTCATTTTTAAATTTTTGAAAAAATACAGGTGATTACAGCTTTAGTTGATGTAAGGATAATTGATGCCCCATGTTTGACATTTTTGTAATAAATGAATTAAATGAAAGATGAACTGCTTGTGTAATTGACACAAAAATGCTATAATGTAAGTTTCATATGAGAATTGAATCGATACTATAAAATATGGCAATGTTGGGACCAATAGGTCACCAAGTGAAAGATGGAATTATTGTTAGCGGTAGGTCACTAAGTGAAAGCTAGAAATTGTAGAAGCATAAAAAAATTATGTAGGCCACATAAAGGTCATGCTACCACAACAAGCCGCAGAGAAGCCACATGCGGCCTGAACAATCGAGTCACAAAAAAGCCACATGTGGCCTGAACAATCAAGTCGCAGAAATGCCACATGTGGCCTGAACAGTCAAGCCATAGAAGAGCCATATGCGGCCTGATCAACCAAGTCGCAAAGAGGCCGCATAGTATACTATATGCGGCCTGAACGACCACAGAGCAGGAAGGCCGCATAAAATATCCCTGACACAGATTTCGATGTTTGTCAGACGCTCTGACACCACTCATCACTTTGAGACTCTTTGAGACTCGTGAAGACGGCGACTCAGGAAAAGACAACAAGTCACATCAGTGCACTAATTGCTTCGACAAGAAGGCTATGCCACATATTCCTCCGTATGCAGCTACGCCATATACGGCCTCGCCAACATGCGGCCAAAGTGTCCATCCAACCAAGGCCAAACGAGGGCACGTATGCGGCTACAAGACCCATGCGGTCTCGCCACCATGCGGCCAGAGTGTCCGTTCGACCAAGGCCCAAACGAGAGCATGTATGCGACTACAAGACCCATACGGCCTTGCCATCATGCGGCCAAGTTTCTATGCGGCCTCCAGCTAACAAGATCTTTCCGTTACAACTGTAGAGATCTTCACACAGCTGGTGATGACTACGTGTTCAGCTGACCAAGTCACGCACACAATGGGTTGGTAATAACCACGAGATCTCTTCAACAGCATATCTCAACCAAGACCACGTAGCAATCGGTCCATGGCATGTGACGATAGTTGCAACCATATTCTGTTGAAGGAGCCTTATGCGGCCACCAAATAGAGGCATATGCGGCAGCCATAGGAACAACTTGAATGTTCTAAGGGCCAGCTTCTTTTTTTCTGCTTCAGAGAGAAAGCATACTACCCCCGGCCAATACAGAGAGAGAGAGAGTATACCGAGATAAGCGAAGAGAGAACATAAGATTCCTTACCTTGCATTGGATCGTCCACGGAGTAAAGGAGACGCCATAGTACTCCTTGTCCATCACCACATCCTAGATCAAAAAATATTGTACTTATATTGTCCGTCCATGACCTCTTTGTACTTTCTTTCATTTGTTAATTAAATTAAGCTCTCTTAGAACTTTCCAATTTAATGGCGAACAAGATGGCGACTCTGCTGGGGACATCTTTCTCCTATGATGAGAAAGCTATGGCGCAATCTGACGCAGCCAAGCTCGGTTCAACTCAAAGGATGCTGGTGGTCCGCTTCGACCAGCAGGCCTTCGAGGACATGATCTCCGGGGATAGCACGAGTCCTTCTTCGAGGAAAGTAAAGCCCAAGAAGACTCGCATGACGTGGGTAGCAAAGGCCACCACGTCTCTCCTAAATATCGAGCAGGCGCTTTCCGTCTCTCTCTCTCTGCCGTAGGGATCGCACATCATGCGTCCACTTCTTATCCGGCAGCCTCGTCCAACCAGAAGGGTGCTCACCACTTGAAGACCCGCATGACGTGGGTATCAAAGGCCACCGCGCCTTGCCCAACTGCGGAGCTCACGCTCCAAGCCTCTCTCCCTGTTGCTGAAGGCGCTCGCCAGGCGTCCCCTCAGGCTGTCCATGCGGCATCCTCATCTGACACAGAAAATGCTCAGCCCCCAAACTCTGGCAGAGAAAAACACTACAATGTCAAACGTTCGGACGTTGATGCAAGCTTTATGCGGCCAAGGAGGAGGTCGCATAAGACTCACTATGCAGCATCGGTTGATGGCCGCAGGCAGATGGCCGCATGCGACTATAGCAGCAGCCGAACCTCTATTTTCGACCGAATCTCACGCAGCGCTGACCCTATGCGCCATGCTGAGAATGGTGAAAACCCAAACTTGGACTCTTCGTACTATGCGCCTTCGGGTGCCAAGTCGAACAAGTCTGGGGCAGTATAAGCTCATCATGATCAAGCAACTGTCCATTCGGTTGACCATCGGAGGGCACCACTAACTGTTATGCGGACCCCTGATGGAAAGCTATATAAGACTGACCCGTGCGTCCTACCCCCAGCGGCAAATGGACAGGGTCCGTCTCAAAAGTCTTCCACTGACGATCTGGGAAAAGTTCTTGTACCAACCCTAGATCAGGGAGCAAAAACAACACCCATGCACCCGTGCGCTCGGTCTACTTGTGCTCACGAAAATGGTGCAAAGGTGAGTCAGCCCTCGCCTGACTTGCGCAATGTGATCAATCACAAGCACAAGGCGAGGGAGGCAGTTATGGAATGTGAAGTTTCCTCCCCAGGACATCACTATGCCAAAATCATCAACTACTGCTGCAACAAAGTGGCAGTACTACAAGCAGGCAGTCGACATTCTAATGACTGCACCCGATGGCACCTATTCGACAACAATCCAAGGATCAGGTACAAATACCCGAGGATGATGAGATACCATTCGCCTCATATTATTCTGCTCAGAAAGGCCCTTCCACCTTGGGAGGGAAGAAGTCCAGCACCTCCAGTCCGTCAATCTCAACCAGCACATTAAGAAGGCGATTACGAGGAGGACCAGCAGCGGGACTTGTGGAAGAAGTTTTCCAGGCACCCGTTCGAAGAAGAAGCTATCAGCTGTTGGGGGTAGCTCTTCCCCATAATCCCTGGTGGTTACACAAGCTCGGGGTAGTAATCCGCCGAACATATACGATAATCTGGCATTCCAAGGAGATGAGGATTCCCAAGGAATGGATGCTGAAGTCCCTGGGGGTAGCCACCCTCGGAAAGAAGATGCCACCTCCTACGCTGGGAGTAGTACTCCTCTGAGTCCGAATCGGGCACGATACTGCCAACCTTCCCTGACGACTATTCGTTGCAAGAGTCCGAAGCAGAAAGTGCTACGTCTACTGTCCCGTCCATCTCTTCTCATGTAAGTACATCATACATGGCGGGGGACGAGCATGAAGGCCCTAGTGATCCACAGTGCCTCAAGGTCCTCGAGGCCATGATGCAGACCATGAGCGAATTAATGCAAGTCCTGACCCGGACAATGCTGGAGATTAAAGCGAACATGGCTTCCCAACCAGGAAGGGCTTCTGGACAAGCAAGCTTGGACTCTGGGTCCAACACAGATGCCAACGCAACCGCTCCGCCCATAGTCGAAAATCACCCTCTACCTGGTTCATCTGCCCTTTCCGCGGGTGACGAAGACAAAGAAGCAATGAGGGAACTCCGGAAACTTTGGGCTCGCCTAGATTCTCTGGGCAGTTGGAATTCACTACGCGAGCTCGGGATATGATTACCGTACCTCCGCGAGTGGAGGGATGTTCCGTAACAGCCAAAATACAAGCCCTTTAACCTGAACTCATTCGATGGGAAGACTTCTCCCCGTCAATACATGAGCTATTTCGAGACCACAACGAGGCACCTACCTCGTAGTGACGCACTCCTCACCAAGATCTTTGTGGGGGCATTGTACGGGGTCATATTCGACTAGTTTTGTAGCCTACAAGACAACTGTATCTCGTTGTTTGATGACTTCAAGAGTCTTTTTCTCAAAAGATTCTATGACGAAGGAAGCGACATGATGATGTCTTCCCTGATGGATGTCACCCAAGGGGAAAGGGAACTCGCCCAAAATTATATCGAGCGTTTCTGCCAAGCAGCACTGAGGTTGCCTCCAGACAATCCTGAGTCCACACTTATGGACATGTGCCGCAGGAACCTACTTCGCAGGCAGTCAGCCTTTAGATGGGCGACAGTCAATTCAAAGACTGGACATCATTCATCATCAACGTTGTCGGCACTGAAAAGAAGGTCAAAGATGTCCGGCTCCTGGGAATACAGATCTTTGTCGCTGATGACAGGAAAAAATATCCCAACAATAACAACAGCGGCAACAGCAGCCGCGAGGGAAAAGGGAAACAGGCCCTGGTGGCCAACTTAACCAAGAAGCCCGAGCAAAAGCCGGCTAAGGGTCCAAAGCCCCAGGAGATTTACTCCTTCAAAGACGACGACATCATGCCCATCTTCGACGTATTGATGGAGGGTGGTAAGCTTCGGCTCCCCGACGTCAAACGTCATGTAGAGGCAGCCGAGATAAATAATCCAAAATACTGTCACTACCATCGCTATGTCCACCATGCGACGAAGGACTACTACTCCGACGAAGGACTACTACTCCCTCAAGCGGTACATCCAGCGCCATCTTGACACCAAGGTCCTTACCTTGGACTTCGATGACAAGACAGTTGCCGCTAACATGGTGTCCCTCCAGTTCGGTAACTTTCCCGCGACGGAAGTCTAGGACGGAGTCATTCTAATCCCGAGGGTAACAATGGAGGTAGTCAATCTTTTATCAACTCGCGACCAAGCAGCAAGACTAATACCTCTTACTACGCCTCGAGGAGAGATCATCTGGGTCCACCAGGATCTTGTCCCAGACTTGATGCAGCAAGCAGCGTCTTCCCCTATCAAGTCTAAAGCACGAAAAACCAAGTCCTGCCAAATGGTTTATCCCACCGCTGAGGAGGCCTGGGCAGGGGCAACCAGGTCGGGCCTTACCTACCAGTGGGATTACGAGACTCCCGACGTTAATGCACCTCCAACTACTGCACCTATCGTGTCTGATCTGGGTCCATCTCAACCCCCACAAGCGAACAAATCCAAACAAAAAGAGGATCGTTTCGATAAGCTGTTGTATAAAGAAACAGCTCAGGGACTGGAAAATCCCTACAAATTTGACGTCTTGGCTCAACTCGCCAATACCCCAGCAAAGTTGTCACTATTTAAGCTTCTCCGACTCTCTAGAGACACCCAGAACGCTCTGAGTGAGGCATTGCAAAATGTTGAAGCCTACCTGGCGCAAGTCAAGCCATCAGCAGAGGATCCTGCCGCATGCCCCCACTACAATAATATGACGAAAGCATGTCCAACATCACATTTTTGCAACATGTTGCTAAAAAATAATCGGCATGATCGTCCCCTGTATTATACAGGGTACATTGGTGCCATCAAGGTGGACCAGATGTACATCGATCCCGGTTTGTCAATCAACATCATCCTACGAAGTCTGCTTCAGACCTTGGGCATTCTAATGCATCGCCAGGCTGCCAATAATACTGCCATCATTGGCTTCAACGTAGGAAGGAGCTACCCTCTAGGCAAGATCGGCCTGAAATTTCAAATTGGCGACTTAAAAACCAAGGTCACTTTCTACGTCATAGACGTGGACGTATCCTATAATTTTCTGCTGGGACGGCCATGGATACACGAATACATGATCGTGCCATCAACCCTACATCAATGTCTAAATACATGGACGATCATGGCGCAGTCAAGACGGAGTTCGCGAAATGTCGATCCTTTCAAAGGGATTGAAGCCTACTACTCTGATGCACTCTTATACAAGAAAGTCCACCAAGATGAAGGTGGCAATGATGCTGACGATGAGACAGAGGCTGGGACAGCATCAGATGAACCTTTGAGAGTACATCTAAAGGCGCGCCTGCTGACACAACCTCTTCCCTCATCGTAAAACTGCGCAGGAAGGCACCTAACACTCTAGTTTTCGTCTTCATAGGCCAAGCCGGTCATCAAAGAAATATCTGGCGACATCTACCACGCCCAAACCTCTGGTCGTTCATCTCCATAGGACAAGTCAATAGCCAAAAGAAGGTTTGGCACCATTCACTACACCCGAACCGCTGGTCGTTCGTCTTCATAGGCCGAGTCGACCGTCGAAGGATGCTCTGTTACCTCTTACCGCGTCTGAGCCTCTGGTAGTAAAGCTGTGCAGAAAATCTCCAAAGTCGCCGCTCATACTAAAGGTAGATCACGGAAAGGACGAGCTAGAGGAGTACGTAGCTGCTCACTCAGACGTCCCTTCCCTCGATGATGTAATTCTTGGAGAAAAAATACCTTACTTTAGGAATAAAGGACTATCTTTGAACTACTCAGAAGTTGCACACATAAGCACACTGTACTCCATGGAGCATGGTCTGGGCTTGCACCTACTGATACAGGTGACCACCACCCATGCTGTAAACTGGATTCTCAGCAGCCAAAACTCTCACTTCCTAGTCCCAGCTAGGAAGATGGAAGACAGACTCATCATCTTCGGCAGAGTAGAATATCCTTCGTCCCCGAGGAACTAGATCTAGAGCCCGATACCGACAAAATCTCACTCCACCGGTATAGCTCTCAAGCCAAGCACCTTATCCAAAAGATTGGGTACGATCTGAATGCAACTAAGGGCTTAAACTACGACAAAGGCCGAAGGCTGCCTCTGCATCTACCTGCTCCTTCAGGAAAATCCGAGGACTACTACAATAAGACCAATCAAACACCTCCCACAATCTCTGAGGGTTCAGACGAAGGAGACGAGGTGCACTATCACTCTTCACAATCTTTCGCTTGGGACTCCGATATCAGTATCGGGGAGATGCTCAAGAAAACATTATATGCCAACATGGTGTCAGCTGACCCTGAGAAAGACGACGAGAATCTACCGGAACTCTTTGAAGTAAAACTGTGGGCCCAATGCCTAGACGAACAATAGGAGATGCAGTTCGAACAACGAGAACCTCCTGCCGAGGATGAAGTCATACAAGTCAATCTGGACGACGAATCCTCCCCCAAACCTATCTTTATCATCAAAAGTCTGACTGATGAGGATCAAGAATCCCTGCTACAGCTCGTCAGGGAATACATTGATGTCTTTGCCTGGAGCTACGAAGATATGCCAGGACTGGACCCCCAAATTGCGGTCCACAAGTTCAACATCTTGCCGAACGCTAAGCCTGTCAAGCAGCAGTAACGGCAGTTCCGGCCAGACATAATGAACGCCATCGAAGCCGAAGTCAACAAATTGATGGCTAGTGGCTCTGTCCGCGAAGAACAACATCCAGACTGGGTAGCCAACATCATGCCCGTCGTCAAAAAGAACAGAAAGATTCAGATCTGCATTGACTCCCGTGATCTAAACGCGGCCTGCCCCAAAGACGAATTCCCTCTTCCGATCACAAACATAATGATCGACAATACTCACGGCTTCGAGCACATGTCCTTTATGGACGGATTCTCATGCTACAATCAGATCAAGATGTCCCCTGACGATCAGAAGCATACATTATTCTGAACTCTGATAGGAGTGTACTGCTACACAGTCATGTCCTTCGGTCTGAAGAACGTAGGTGCTACATACCAGCGAGCTATGAGAACCATCTTCCGTGAGCATCTACGCAAGACGGTCGAGTGTTACATCGATGACATCGCCGTCAAAAGTCACTCCAAAGGTAATCACCTTAGGGACTTGAAGGTTGTGTTCGACCTCATGCGTACGCACCATCTCAAGATGAACCCTACCAAATCCTTCATGGGAGTCTCCAGCGAAATATTCCTGAAATTTATCATCACTTCTCAGGGTATTCACATAGACCCCGATAAAACTAAAGCAATCCTCGAGATGAACCCACCGAGGAACCTCCGGGAGCTCCGCGGCCTTCAAGGGAGGCTGGCATACATCAAGAGGTTCATATCAAACCTCTCTGGGCATTGTCGGTCATTCACCCAACTCATGAAGAAAGATGTCTCCTTTGTCTGGAATGAAGAATGCCAACGCGCGTTCAACGACATCAAGGGATACCTATCAAACCCTCCAGTGCTAGTAGCGCCGGTCTCGGAAAAGCATTTTCTACTTTATGTACATGTGATGGATCACTCCTTCGGAACTCTATTAGCCTAGAATAGTGATGCAGGCACGAGCAGGCCATCTATTATCTCAGACGGATGATGGTTAGCGCGGAGCATAGGAACACCCCCGTCGAGAAAGAATGCCTTTCTATAATATTTGTTGTCCAGAAGACTCGGCATTACGTGACTGGATAGACCATTTATGTGATCTCGTGAGTCAATCCTCTCAGAGTTCTCATTACTAAACCAGGGGCTCTCAGTTTCCGCCTAGCTACCTGGGCAATACTACTGTCTCCATACAACATGGTGTTTGTCCCATAGAAAGTCGTCAAGGGTCAAGCACTGGCCGACTTCCTGGTAGCACATCCGACGCTAGAAATCTTGAAACTCTACGACGAGATTCCAAACGAAGTGGCGGACTCAAATGTAACTTCATGCGAGGCTGTTTGGCGAATGTTCTTCGACGATGCTTCAAGAACAGGGCCCAAGGACGATATTATTGCGGGTGTCAGGATAGTTCTAATCTTTCCATACGGTCTGGTCATCAACCGGGCCTACTCTCTCATAAACCCGTGCTCCAACAATATGGCAGAATACAATACCTTGGTCATTAGGCTCCAACTCGCCAAACAAGTAGGAGTGGAGTATCTAGAGGCCTACGGTGACTCCAAATTAATAGTCAGTCAGGTCCGGGGTGAGTACGAAGTTCGGCACGAAGACCTAATTCCTTACCACTAAGCTGCGCTTGAAATCATCTCAACATTCGAGGGATACTTCATTGAGCATGTCCCTCGGCTGTCGAACGTCGAGGCTGACGCCCTGTCCGGCCTCGCTGCCTCCTTAGCAGTTCCAGACAACACCTATCAGCTAATCACAGTGATCGGTTGAGAGTTGGTCTGCCCAAAGAATAACCTCTGCCTATGTCTGAGTTGCGTGACGGAAGTACACATTGACGTCCAGGACTAGAGGCTTCCATTCATTGACTATGCGGTCTATAAAAAATTTTCGATAACAAAAAGGAAGCCACATCTATCAGAAGACGTTCCCTCCGGTTCTATTACGATACAGCTACCAAAATGTTGTATCGTCGGTCCTACGACGACCTTCTGTTACGATGCCTATCGAATATAGAAGTGAAGCAGGCCCTCCGCGAAGCTCACGATGGCATCTGTGGCGCACACCAACCCGGCCCAAAGCTACATGACCGTCTTCGGATAATGGATTATTACTGGCCGACGATGGTAGCAGAGGCCATTGAGTATGCAAGAAAATGCCAGACGTGCCAAATCCACGCAAACTTCATCCACCAGCCCTCAGAATTTCTGTACCCAACGGTCGCATCTTGGCCGTTTGAAGCGTGGGGGATGGACATTATTGGACCAATCAGTCCATATTCTTCTAAAGGGCATCGGTTCATCCTGCCTATAACCGATTACTTCTCTAAATGGGAGGAAGATGTTCCACTCGCTGAAGTAAAAATATCGAACGTGATTAGCTTCGTCAAGCATCATGTCATATACCACTTCAGCTTGCCACGAAGGATCGTCCACGACAACGGTCCATAGTTCGCAAGTCACGCGTTCTACCAGTTTTGCGACAAAAATTGAATTCAGAATATAGCATCAACCGTCTATAACCCGACAACAAATAGTCTGACAGAAGCCTTCAACAACACCATCATAAAGCTACTCAAAAAGTTTGTGTCTTCTAATAAGCGTGACTGGAACGAAAAGCTGGGTAAATGTCTATGGGCCTACCGCACAACGATCCGGAGAGCTACTGGCAACACGCCTTTCTCTTTGGTGTATGGAAGCGAAGCGATCCTCCCGCTCGAGATCCAAATTCCTTCACTCCGAGTAGCCCTCTCCAACCAATTAACCGTCGACGACAATCACCGCCGATGACTATAAGAGTTAGAAGCACTCGACGAGAAACGACTCTTAGCTCAGCAGCGCATTGAGCTATACCAAGCGCGTCTCTCAGGAGCCTTCAACAGACGGGTCAAGGAGATAACCTTCCAGGTGGGAGACCTCGTCCTGACTGTGAGAAGACCGATGGTCATGACCCACGAGATGGTCGGCAAATTCCAACCTAAATAGGAGGGCCCGTTAATCGTGGAATTCGTATTCTCCAACGGCGCCTACCAGCTAGTGAAACCCAATGGCGACTTGCTTATGATGCCTATCAACGACAAGTTCCTAAAAAAGTACTATGTCTAAGCTATACTTGTACTCTCCTTATCCCCAGCGGGACAACCCAGATGTACATCTCTACACTCTTGGTTCTTCATCCCCAGCAAGTGCCTATGTGCAACTTTTTCTCCTTCTTTACAAATTCTCGTAAAAGCCATCATCTGTATCTAGGAGTCCTGGATACGCGACGGATGATGGATCCTCAAAGTCTCCCCAGCGGAGCAGTCCTCAGGTCCACTTGCACACTCCCGCAGTGACCACTCAAAAACTAATCTCGTTAGATGCTAGTCATGTTCATATTGCCTCTGAGCTATTGTCCCACCAATCTCTCCAGTGGAGCAATCCACAGGTCTATCCACACTCCCGGATAGACCACACTCAATAAATCACTCCTCAGCGAGTTTCTCGGATATCGATTCACGTCCATATTACCTCTGAACTATCGTCCTAACATTTTTTCCCGGCTGAGTTTGCCATGTCCATATTACCTCTGAGCAAACCTCTCGGATCTTGGCTATCAATCATCACGTCCATATTACCTCTGATATTTGTTATCATCCCCACTTATCATCCGTACTCGCCAAGGTACACCAGCGGTGTTAAGTCCACAAAAATTGCCACATCCATATTACCTCTGGCAGTGCTTGTCTCAAACCTATTACTTGCACTAACATTCACAAAAAGTAATGGGTCCACAAAAAATGACACGTCCTTATCACCTCTGGTAGGACTTGTCTCAAACCTATTACTTGCACTAACATGCGCAAAAAGTAATGGGTCCACAAAAATTGCCACGTCCATATTACCTTTGGCAGGGATTGTCTCAAACCTATTACTTGCACTAACATGCGCAAAATATAATGGGTCCACAAAATCTATCACGTCCATATTACCTCTTATAGGGATTATTTTCGAATTTATTATTTGCACTCAACGTGTGCAACAAATAATAAGTCCACCAAGAGTCCCTAGTAGGATTTTCTCAATGGAAGCAAACAGCCACGTCCATACTACCTCTAGCGTTCTTACTTCTCCTTCCACAAAAATACCAGGATCGTACCTAACCTCTCGATATGGCTATTGATCAGCTCACATCTACGTCACCTCTGAGCTATCGTCCTCATATCCTCCCCCGAGAGTGTGCCATGTCCAAGTGACCTCTGAGCAAATCTCTCTCTACGACTATCACCAGTCGTCATCTCAACTTATCACCTGCTCTTAAATTTAAGTGTGCCAACGGTGTTAAGTCTACCAAACTTTCCACGTCCATATCACCTCTGGCAAGGCCTGTTTCGAACTTACTACTTGCATCATAGTGCACGAAAAGTAATAAGTCTACCAAAGATCCTCCAGCAGGATATCCTTAAAAGGCTACGGTATTGTACTTCGTCCATATCACCTCTAGTACAATACACAAAAGTCCACAACATACAAAATTATGAAAAATGAGAGACTTTATTGATTAATATTCAAGATCATGAGTACATATGATGGAAATCCATTACATTCAATAGTTTTTCATTAGTATTCAAGGTCATGAGTACATATGATGGAAACTTGTTTTAAGGGTTTCCATGAAGTCTCGCTGATATCCATGAAGTCTCGTTGATACAAAACTTTTTCATTAGAAGCACCCCACCGTCCTGTCGTTGCTAATGACACAAGTCGAGCCCGCATCAAAACTCAATGCTTTTTGGATCATCCCTCCACAGTGAAAACCTCAGTATATGGAAAAGAATCCATACCGATGGATAGAAAGGGAGGAGCAGGCGCTCTATAATCATGCGGGAAGACCGATGACAAGAATGTCAATTAATCCAAATCCTGTCATCGACCCCGCAGTCTCCCGGCCGATAGCAAACCGCATAAAAGGGAGAAACGCAGCTAGCACGCTGCATGAACAAGGACAGCTCAGCGCACGATGTAGGATGTTCATCCTTGTATCCTGTATTAGTTCTTGCCAAACTGTCCTCGTCTCCTGGATTAGTTCTTACCAAACTGTCATCGTCTCCAGGATCAGTTCTTGGCGAACTGCCACATAAAGTTGGTATTCACCCCGAACAATGGGTGTTATAATATCCTTTCATGCTCTATCATGAGCCGCGCGAAGGGGAACGAAGCATGCACAAGAAAAACATATGACATCAACATACAAAGACAAAGTTGACATCTATGCGACAAAGCCTAGTCGGCGCATGAGGTGTCTTCCATGCAGCAGAGCCACGATGGTCGCATGTCGGGTCAAGATTCCATCCATGCAGCAGAGCCATGGTGGTCGCATATCCGGATTGAAACTTCATCCATGCGATAGAGTCATGGTTGTCGCATGTCCAGGTCGAGACTTTATCCATGCGGCAGGATCTTAGTTGCCGCATGATGTTTGCCCATCCATGCGACAGACTAATGAAGAAAGCCTACGCATGTTCGTGATGATCTCTCACCCATGCGACAAGGCTGTGTAAAAAGTCTGCGCTTGTTTTAGACGATTTCTCGTCCACGCAGGAAGACTGTGCATGGGTGTCTCTGTGTCCATGAAATCCCGACACGAAGAACGCGGTGCTCCCCTACCTCCGAGTAAAGCACTGGAATCAGGGGGCCAATAATCAATACTGCCTTTGACAAACTCCTTGGCGAGAAGGGTCGCAGCCTGCAACATCCTTCGCAGAAAAAGGAGAAAGAAAACAAAGAGATAAAAGTTCTCTCTCTCCCCCTAACTGCCTATTTATAGGCTCCAAAACCGCGTGAAGGGATCGAGGCAATGAACCGAGCGGTTAATAAGATGAACCTGACACCTCGATCCGCTTGATCCTCTTTAATCTCCTCTAAAACTGACGCCTCGAGCCCCGTGTCAGGAGACGGCACAAAATTCCAATATATCTGGTCAAAGATAGAGCAAATCTCCTCATTTAATGATAGGACATCCTGTCAAAGACATCTATGCGGCAACGAGGCTATGCGGCATGACCTGCATATACGGCCAATAAAGCTTGTCCATGCTTCTTTCAAAGTATTCCAAACTTATCATTTGGAAAACTTTGAAGGTGGTCTTATAGAAGCATGAAAAAATCATGCAGGCCGCATAAAGGTCATGCCCCCGCAATAAGCCACAGAGAAGCCACATGCGGCCTGAACAATCGAGTCGCAGAAAAGCCACATGCGGCCTGAACAATCAAGCCGCAGAGATGCCACATGCGGCTTGAACAGTCAAGCCGCAGAAGAGCCATATGCGGCCTGATTAACCAAGTTGCAGAGAAGCCACATAGTATACTATATGTGGCCTGAATGACCATAGAGCAGGGAGGCCGCATAAAACACCCCTGACATCGATTCCGATGTCTGTTAGAAACTCTGACACATCACTCATCACTCTGAGACGCTTCGAGACTCGTGAAGACGGCGACTAAGAAAAAGATAACAAGTCACATCAGTGCATTAATCGCTTCGACAAGCGGTCCATGCCATGTGTTCCCTTGTATGCGGCTACGCCCTATGCAGCCTCGTCAACATGCGGCCAGAGTGTCCATTTGACCAAGGACAAACGAGGGCACGTACGCGGCTACAAGACCCATGTGGCCTCGCCACCATGCAGCCAGAGTGTCCATTGGACCAAGGCCCAAACGAGAGCATGTATGCTGCTACAAGACCCATGCGGCCTCACTATCATGCGTCCAAGTTGCTATGCGGCCTCCAGCTCACAAGATCTTTTTGTTACAACTGCAAAGATCTTCGCACAGCTGGTGCTGACTATGTGTCTAGCTGACCAAGTCACGCACACAACGGGTTGGTAACAACCCCGAGATCTCTTCAATAGCATATCTCAACCAAGACCACGTGGCAATCGACCCATGGCATGCGGCGACAGTTGCAACCGCATTCTGTTGAAGGAGTCTTATGCGGCCACCAAACATAGGCATATGCGGCACCCATAGCCCATCAACACAATGGCTATAAATATGAGCAACTTGAACGTTCTAAGGGCTGGCTTCCTTTTCTTCTGCTTCAGAGAGAAAGCATACCACCCCCGGCCAATACAGAGAGAGAGCATACCGAGACGAGTGAAGAGAGAACGTAAGCTTCCTCACCCTGCATCGGATCGTCCACGGGGTAAAGGAGATGCCATATCACTCCTTGTCCATTGCCACACCCCAGATCAAAAAATATTGTACTTAGATTGTTCGTCCATGACCTCTTTGTACTTTCTTTCGTTTGTTAATTAAATCAAGCTTTCTTAGAACTTTCGAATTTAATGGCGAACAGAAATGTTGGGACCAAAAGGTCACCAAGTGTTGGTGCGATAATTGATATGTATAATGTAGAGATGATGGTTCTATTTACTTTCAGTACTTTACCATGCAAATTATGCTTTATGATTATATTGCATATGCATTTGCATGGTCATGGACAACTTATGCACAAGGTTTAAAAAAATTTCTCGGACAGTACCCGGACAAAGGGACTACTTCGACCTAAGGGAAAATGTCAGGGCGTGCTAACACGCACGAGGTATTGTGGGAACTTTATTTAGGCTAGCTACCTGCACTAAAAGAACGTGTCATAATACCATGTAAAAGTCCATCGTGGTGCAGAATTGAGAGCATCAATGACTGTCATATAGTTATGATGCATACTAATGAGAACTTTTATGCATGCTTAATAAATCTATTGTAGGGACGGTTTTATGTTGCTTGAATTATTATATCTAATCCATTGTGTTGCAGGGATGAACAAGTGGGATGTTGGTAAGAAATCAATGATAAGAGATATCATGTTTTCAATTTATACTGCTGAATATGTAGACATGAATATGCTATCCTGCTAACAACTATGAACATTGTCAATTGATCCTAGATCTTAATAGAAATATCATTTTAAATAAATGTTGCTCACATGAATACAATGTTGGTTTAGGTGAGTATGTTAGTTCTGCTCACCAGTACACGACAATGTACTGATACGCCCCAAGCTTTGCAAGTGCGGGGAGTAGCTTGGCAGTTCTGATGCATCGAAAAATTTGTTGGACAAACAGAAGCTATTATTGAAAAGATATTGTCTTCTGTTATAAATGGCATAATGTATGGAACAATGTAAATCTTTTGTACCAGTGAGTTGTAAGTCTAGTCAGTAAGTTCAATGTAAGGCAAGATTGACAAGTTTCAGTTGGCCATTAAGAGCCTTTGTATTCTGTTGCAAGTCTTTGTATTTCGTTGCAAATATCAATAAAAGAGATACATTTCTATATATTTTATTGTGACTTTAATTCATCTACTTATTTCTGCTGCAATGTCTTTGTTTCTAAAAAAATATATCATTAACTGTATTCGTTTTGCCTTGTACTGTTGTACAAGTGCAATCTAGACTTGTACGACATTACGCTCGGTGATTACTTTTGGTTCTTAAAAAATTGGGGTGTGACATATCACATATCTTTTCGTTCGTACAAATATGACTAGGGCCAAACCTGTCATCACTCTTCTTGCCACTGAGCCAATACTTACAATTATTTCTGGAACTGCATTGCCAGATCATTCTGAATACAGAACAGTTGTTGGTAGTCTCCAATACTTGTGTCTTACTCGCTTTGATATTGCATATGTTGTTAATAAAAAAATTTAATACACGCATCGACCTACTATTGATCATTGGAATGCTGTCAAGCGCTTACTTTGTTATCTTTCTGGTACCACTGATCATTGTCTTGTCTTGCACAATGGGCCGGTAATAAGGATGACTACACCTCTATAATGATTATATTGTTCATCACAATTGCAATCTGATATCCTGGTCCTCCAAGAAACAGCGCACAGTTGCACGCTTCTCAACTAAAGCTGAATATTGTTCTATTGCTAATAGCTGGATTTGTTCGTGTTGTTCCGGTTATCTATTGTGACAATGTTGGTGCAACTCGTCTTTGTTCCAACATATCTTACATTCATGCATGAAGCATGCTATGATTGATTATCGTTTTATTCTGAATAAGTACAAAGTGAAACTTTACTTGTCACCCATGTGTCCTCAGAAAATCAGCTAACTAATGTCTTGACCAAATCTCTTCCGCGCACTCGCTTTCATCTTTTTGAAGGTAAGTTTTAACTCTCCGACTTCCATCTTAAGGGGACATATTAGAAGAATTAATTTATTAATTAGGTATTTTTGTTTATAGAATTATCTAATTATAAAAAATAATTTATTAATTTGTTATTTCTAATTCTGAAGTTATCTAGTTAGTTTCTATTATATATAATTTAAATTGACAACAAAACACATATATTAGATAATTAGCTAGATTTAAAATATTTGAAAATCAACTCAATATCATCTTGTAATTGTATATATATATTTATCTTTATTTAATAAAAATTAAGCCATTATTTTCAACCTCTATAACATGCACATGAATCTTGTTGGATATCCAATTAATTATTCTTTTAACCATTTATTTTATTCTCTTAGCTTTCGTCGCAATATTTTTTGTTACATAGATAGATCAGAAAATTTCCTATAGGGTACCGAAACTTACTCAAATTGGACAAAACAGTAGAACTTTGGACAAATTATGCATAACAGACCTTCCTGCCAAGCTGTCTGACAAAAATTGGACTTGTCCGATTCCGCTAGACCGTCTGGCAGAATGGTTTGTTATGAATAATTTGTCCAAACTTCTACCAATTTGTCCAATTTCAGTAAAGTTTCGGTACCATATAGAAAATTTTCTGTAGATAGATAACATGTAGATCTTCGGACAGTTGCATATTTATATAATAATAAACTCAGAAAATGACTGGTAATTTCAGATATAGAGTTGCATAATAATAAAAAAACATAATAAAAGATTTTGGGTACACAAATTGTGGTAAACTTTAGTCATAGTAAAACATGAAGAATTAAATTTATTCGTCAAAGGTCCCAGGCATGAAACTTATATATATTCCTCGTACTAGTGTCCAAAAATCAACTCAAAGGTCTATATAACAACATGCAAAAAAATTGTCAGCCCTGGAAAAATAAAAGTAGCATGTGAAATGGGAATTAAATTTATGACCTGCAGTCCCCCGTGAGCCAAAATCCAGTATTTCGTATTTGCAAATCCAGTCTACTGTAAACAACTAGTTTGATGGCTAATATGACTTCAAATCTCGGCCGAAATCCGGACAATTTTAGTCGAGATATCTTTGAAACATTAACTGTATATAGTACAGATCCATTGCATAAACCTGTGTTTAAGTACAGCCAATATAAAGCTTTTGGCAAAGTTCCATAGATTTCAATAACCAACCACAATACACCCGTCAGCGCAAATATCTTCAAAATCTTCCCAAAAATGGTAACACTGCCGATGATAACTATATTCACCTATAAGAAAGATAAAAGTAAAATCAATAGAAGCACAATATGGCCTACCAGTGAAGCATCATGGTGAAGATCGTTGTACATGGTTATGACGACATTTTCACATTAAAATGGGTGATATGCCATGACAAAACTATCACTCATGTAAAATACTTCTAAACCTCTTTAATCTAGGTACATGCCAAATAGAACGATTATGATTAGAGTACTTCAACTGCTTTGAAGGCTTAACAAAGGACAAACCATGTTCTGCACGAAAAGCACAGAAATCTCAACGTTATAGGCAAAAGCTTGAGTCTTCACACTAACATCATGCATCAACTTGTATCAATGAAGGACAACAATTGTGAGCTAGAACTCATAACCTTCACTTATCCAGTTCTATCAAAACTTAAACATGAATGTAACATGCTTGCCCATAAAACTTTCCTCGCCCTCATGCATTTCACAGCTTAAAACGAGAGGCAGGTGCAGGCTGAATAATGATTAAAATGGTGAGCGATGCAAACATCAGAATTCAGAACCTTTACCCTCAAATTCAGAGAAGAGATGAGAAAAGACAATTATGAGGCATCAGAGGCAGCTAAACATTATATATTACCAATTGTAGACTAAAGTCGATAAACTAGTACTTGTGAGAACTTTACTTGGCTAATGAAAAATGCTGAGTGGCCCCAGTTTCTGGACTTGTTTGAGATGCACAAGATAAAATAGATGCTTATTAAGCATTAACATGGTTGCCAATCTGTTCCCTCCTACAGAAAAATATTGCAAATCATGTTGTAAGATATGAAAAAGAAACTGCCAGAAATCCAAAGAAGATTGTGCTTCAGAAAGTTTACCTATGGTTTCACTCAACTTTTGAAGATTCAGATTTGGAATCCATGACGGAATGCTGTTTGGAAAGAAAAGTTTTCGTCTTTTCCAGAACACCAAAGAATATGGAACCACCAATGCCGATCCACAACACTCTTGGCCCTATACCCTGTACGGAGATCAATGTGAATAGAAGTTAGATGTAACTTGATGTTGAAGCCTTTTTCTTGTTTCCTGCCATGTCTCACCGGCTTCTTTCAGAATGAGTTTTTTTTTTTTTTTTTGTGGGGGGGGGGGTAACCTTCATAAATATATATATATATATATATATATATATATATTAGGAAGTCAAATTCAATTTGGATTCCTCTTCATAAGAAGAGAAATCCAAATTGAATTGGTTAAGGGCACAAAGGTAAATTACTATAAAAATATCTAATCCCCTCATTTTCCTATATAAACACCACCCCACCCTCTTTCACTCACCATCCCTCATCTCCCTCAACCCTATATTAGCAAGGTAACCCTTGTTCCTCTTCATTTGTTTTATAACTCTAACTATATATATATATATATATATATATGTGTGTGTGTGTGTGTGTGTGTGTGTTTTCAAGAAAAGGGGGGGGGGGGGGGGGGAGCACTGCCTGCAGGGAGCAGCAGCAGCTGCAGGCGTTGCAGCAGCAGCAGTAGCAGATGCAGCAGCAGCAGCAGCGAGCAGCAGCAACGCACACCAACAGCAGCAGCGCGCAGCAGTAGCCCCTGTAGCAGCAGCAGCACCCGCAGAGCAGCGCGCAGCAGCAGCAAATATATTATATATATGTATTTATATATATATCTATATATCTATGTATATATGTAAACTATATATTATCTATGTATACTATATATATGTATCTATATATAATATATTGTATCTATATATATATATCATATACATATATATGTATCTATGTATACTATATCTATGTATACTATATCTATGTATCTATATATAATATATTGTATCTATATATATATATCATATACATATATATGTATCTATGTATACTATATCTATGTATACTATATCTATGTATCTATATATAATATATTGTATCTATATATGTATCTATATATATATATATATATATATCTATATATCTATGTATATATGTATATATATATGTATATATATATATATATATATGTATCTATATATGTATCTATATATGTATATATATAAACTATATATTATCTATGTATACTATATATTATATATGTATCTATATATATGTATATATATAAACTATATATTATTATATCTATATATATCTATATATCTCATATACATATATATGTATCTATATATATTATATATATATATATATATATATATATATATATATACTATATATCTATGTATCTATATATATGTATACTATATATGTATCTATATATGTATACTATATTGTATCTATATACGTATCTATATATCTTATATATACGTGTATCTAAGTATTTATATATGTATCTATATATATGTATCTACTTATATGTGTATCTATATATATATTTACTATATATATACGTATCTATACATAAGTATCTATAAATATATCTTATATATACATTATTTTATATAGATATTTGTCCCATCTATAAACCAGAAATAGCATAAAATTAACCTAAAAATCTAATGGGTTAAATCTATTTAATTATATTTCACCAATTAATGTGAATTATTCATGATATAGGTTATCTGGACCCCGTCACACCCTGACTTGTTTCACCCGCTTTGGACCCCAAGCGAGTACAGTCTCTGATGGTTTTCTTACTGATAATTTCTATAACACATGTAGTATTGTTGTATTTGATTCCTGACACAAAGAAACACGGACTAGCATATTTTGTGTTTTTAGACTTTGATCTTGTATAATACCTGATATTCGTGTGATTCTTGTATGCTAGTCGGGGCGGAAAAATACTAGTTTATATGTGATCATACCCTAATCCTGTGCAAATATAATTCCCGTGCAAAGGCTAACCATACACTTCACGTATGGTTAACCGGCTCCCATTGTGCAATCCTAAGCCGATCACATAATCAAACTAGTATTTCAACACTTAGTGACTATAGAATTCCTTGTTGATATATGACATATTATCTGTTTATTCATTTTCCTGTTCATTTCTTACTATGCCTTGATGTCAGTTATTTATCCATCATATACTACTTTTCTATCACAGTTTTATAGTCCTTATCATGTATTGAAACTGCTATTAGAATTATACTCGTTCAATCTTGATTGGATAATATTTCAAGTAGCACTTAGAAGGACCTGTGTCTCATCTATTATGGATTTTGGAAAATAGCTTCGAGCCTGATTTTACCTCCTGAAGGATCGAGGAAGGCCGCAAGCAGGAGACCCAGTTATGACAATAGTTAGAGTTTACAAACTTACTATAGTTGTATGAGTTATGAATACAAGATTTTGTACTGTAACCATTATACACATATATATACTACAGCATGTTTTCACTTACTTTAGTTTTGTGATTGAGTATAATATTTGTCCCCTTTATACTATGAGGTGTTGGTTATACAGTACTAGTTCCAGACAGCGTTCTACCGCCGACACTGCGGCGTAGGCTGGACGTACCCACGCACTCGTACCCAAACACCCAGGTGCGGGTCGTGACGGGGGGGGGGGGGGTGCAGCACAAGGACAATCATGCATGTGGTGTTCAATCGTAATACAAGTTTTAACTGGTGAGATTGTACTGATCAGTTGCTTGACTGTCAATATTCAGTGTTTGTATCACAGAATCTGGTCAACTGTTATTATATAAGAGCGAGTATCTGTGTGGGTGGAGTATAATTCTAAGCAGGATCCCATTGAAGCAATCAAAATTCTCAATAGTGGCTGTCAACTTGACATTACTCATCCCAAGTTGGTGCAAAATTCCTTCCAAAACTAGTCAAAGGTTACAATAACAACAAAACCTATCTTATCTAAAAAAATTGGGTTTGCTTCATGAATTTCTTTTGTTCTTCTCTAAGTAGGGCCATACCTTACACTCACAACGCCAGATCATTATTCCATTATTCAGTCACAACCGAAGCTCATTTAGGTCCAATACGAGTTCTAGCAGAAGCTTTAACTAATATCCTATCATTTTCCCCGTTGGTGCAAGTGTGCATCTGCATCTATTGGTCTCTGTTGTACACATCAAAACTATCCCAGATGTTTTTGTCATTCTATCCTCAATTGACTCCACCTCCAACTTCGCACAAATGCAGTCATTCCCAAGGCCATAAAATTGTACTAAAAGTAATATGATGCTTTTCAGGGATGTATAGAAAAAAAATCAAGACAATATAGACATTTGAACACCATAGGTCAAACATTATTGATATGCCTCATAATAACCTCTCTAGTTTATCTTGGAGATTTCGGCACAAATTTTAATTATTCAAAAATTTCATAGAAAATAACCACTTTATTGTTCAGGGAGTAATGCATGAGATTACTAAATTCAAACCTTTAAAAGAGCAGCAGGTCCTTCTTCTCTGATAATAGTCTGAGCACAACTAACTACACCATTGTACTGACTGGCTGAACCCTGCAACAACATAATAGAAGGGAGAAATCTCATAGGCTCTATAAATCAGAAGACAAATATAAAGTCTAAAACCAAGATAAGTTCTACCTGAACCATTAATCTCGTCTTCAGTACATCAAGTGGCGTAGTGATAGCTCCAGTTATTGCACCTTCAAGAACAATTAGAAGCAAAATGACATGATTCCATTTCCTAATGAATAAAAAACATCTCATTTATTCAATTAGGCGAAGTGAATTCATTAAACATGACAGATAATGCAATCATGAATACACGAAAGAAGAGCTCATGATTTCTAACTAATGTTAGCAAAGAAATGAGTAAATAAAAGCTGCCACAGTGATGACTCTAGTACACTTTGCAAAAGATGGTCAAATAATGGATTGAGTAGAACATCTGTATTTATAGGGCAAAACTTCTAGAGAGATGCAAAGCAAAACAAAAACAAAAAAAGGATGTATACTGCTCTTAATTTTGATAAATACATAGAAAGAAAAGGTCAGAAAACCTCAAATTCTAATATTACAACTTACAATAAATAAGAAAGA